>OY728160.1:33168556-35668556 GCA_963277665.1 Viscum album | reverse complement strand
AAGGTAAGGAAATCCATATCCCAACCACTAACTTATCTCCCAAGGTTGGTTCTACCATCCATGTCTCATATCACATAACATGCTAAACAAACCCCCTCACTAAGGGGAAATCATACATCACATCCACCACCATCTCACTTAGGACGAGGTCACAACCAAAACACTCTCCTATTTTAGGGTGGGTCATGCATGCACCAATGGAATAATACCCTATCACTTATGGAGGACCCTTCCAACACCATCTTACTCAGGGTATTCCATAAATCCTTACTTTTACCCTATCAATTAGAGTAAAGTCCATACCACACACATCTAATACCCCATCCCACTCATGTAAATCCTACCAGTTCCATTTCATTCATGGAAGGACTTGGACTTGGAAGTTTTCTATTTATTACTAGTCAAAATCACAATACATAGGGAACACAACCAATCCCATAACTCATATCTCACCATATGAAACTATTACCTTAGTAACTAACCCCTCACCTCAAACAAATCCCCTCATACAAGAAAAAAATTATTGTCCTATTTTAATTCTTATCTCACCCAATAAGGCTTCCACTAGGGTTCTTCAAACCCATCTCAACTTGTCGATACTCACACGCACTTATCACCCCATGATGACCTCATATACCATTGGATCTCCCTATTCTATACCTCAAAGGTTGGTGAAATCCTTTCCAAAATCCTCACCCGAGTCCCATATCACATCAATTTTAGAAGAACTCCCAACCCATACCTTGGAGGAAACCCTCTCTATCACACCTTGTGAGATGTTCATCTATCTCACCCATCACCATTGGGCCAAAGAAATCTATCTTATACCCAAATAGAATTAGAAACTAACCTAGGATTTTCATGTATTATCTTAAATATAGAGATCACATTAAGTCTCTCATCAGCTCCACTATAACCCATTCCCCCTAGAGACATAGTCTCTAGGTGATCCCCAAACACTCAAATTGATAAATATCACTTGTTAAACCTCTAAGAGGATCAATTCCACTATCCCTATTTATTTAGGGAACTCTCAGTCCCTATCCATTATAACCATTACCATGAAACATGAATACATAAAATTTATCATGCCTATCAAGCATATGAATTTATATTATAGGGAACACCAACCTCAACCATAGAGTTAATCCATCATCAAGCTTGTACACCACCTCAAGCAAGACCATCGATTCCTCATCTAAGATAGTACAACCACTTGAGTTCCTATATCATTAAACAACTTACAAATTATTAATTATAAAAATTTATAATAAATTATTAAAATTAATATTGTAAATCCTAATTAGTGAAAAAATCATTGAGTGATGCTGCATCATTGAAACCATAACCAACTACACCTAGAAGTTCTATTTAATACATATGAAACCATCCTTAGAAAAAATATATATCAATAAAACCCATTAAATCCCAAATTTTATCCAATTATATAAAAAATTACAAATATGTTATGTTTGTGATATACTTAAACCAAAATAATGAAAGGTGACATGAGATTATCCTCTTGGTAAATACACTTGATAATCAATTTCAAAGCCTTATAATTACTTATTTATTCCACCATTATATGATGGAATAATTGATAAACTATATCCCAAATCCCATTACCAATAATTATTATTAAATTAAACCATGTTTTGGTGGAATTTAAGCCAAACCCTAGCGTAAATCACCTCAAAATGTCTATTAACAAGAGAGAAATTGTTTTCGGGTGATAGGAGAAGGAATAGAATATAAACTACCATGAAATAACACCCAAGACACAACAAACACTAGGATATCAAGGGGAGAAATAATGGGATAGGGTATGCTAAAAATATACTCTCTTGCATTTCTCTACCATTTAAAATTATAGGGGGGATATTAAATTACTAATAATACCCATCTAAAAAACAAAAGAGGGGGTCTTTGAAATGTATCCCTTGGTGTTGTGACAAAGCTTCCATTCATCGGGGTAGGTTATGGTGAAACTCTGGGTTGCATCATAATGCCTACCACCCGACATTATACTATGATATAGAGAAGATCTCCATAATATATCCTACCAGTGGGGAATCCTGACCATACCTCCTAAGAACCCTTTATGGAATAACCCTTCCAGGTTTCTCAATGGTCTTTCCTCTATAAGAACATTCATGAAACAACCTTACCAATTCACACTGGCCTTCTTATCCATGGGCCACCACACCATGGTGGCCTCATGTAGCTGAAATTTCAGCTTCAGGTCCACCCCAACCCTTCTATGATGATCACCCAAGTACCTAAAACACAAATTAGGACTTGTTCTACATCGAATAACATCTTTTAGAGATTTTGCAACACTCAAATGCTCAATTTAAATCCAAATTCATGAAATGTACCCTACTCCATGACTAAAAACTAAAATTTCCTCTCAATTTCACAACCCATAACTGTGTGAGTAAATATAATGAAGTTGAAAACATGAAATCAAATAATGAATATTAAATAAATATAGAATGGAAAAATTTCATTTCTAAAAGTAAAAAATGAATCCTCTCTTGATTGGATGAGAGGGAGTGTATTCATGTGTATAAAATTCAATCCCCACCAATTAAAGGTATATAATATCTTAGTGGATTGTATATTTTATTAAAATATATAGAATATAAACATTTTATATCCATAAAAATGATATTTATATCTTTAATGGGAAATAAAAAATTGTCTAGTCAATTTAATATTCAATATCAACACTCATTCTTTAGTATGGTCACCTTACAATTGTTAAAAAACAAAAATAATGTGTAACAAATAATTTTAAAGGGTAGAGAATCGATTTCTTTTCAATGCGACCAATATATTATTAAAAAATATGTTAAATTCACCCATTAATTGATATTATAATGGAAAAAATTAGATATTTATGTGCAATAATGACTCAAGAATAAAGGGTGGAAGGGGTTTATAACTTTTATGATTATTAGAATAATATTTTTTTATGAGAGTGAAGGAATGTAAAATAGATTGGGAAATTCGAACAAAATTTTCATATTTTTACAATTACAACTCATTATTCACAATATAATCCATCTAATTATTACGTAAAATTTAATTTTTTAGCTATTTTAGTGGTTTTTAGGGTAGTGGAAAAAACTAATCATTGAAATATAAATTAAATTTCATTCTATATAAGTGGAAATGAGAAGGGGTTATACATGTTGGAGAATAACTAATAAAAAGAAATTAAAAAAATGAACCACATGGGTAAGAGATGAAATAAATCATAGGTAGCGATGAATAACATAGGCTTGAATAGGTAATAATGAATTATTGTTGATTAATAACGAGCTAAATAATCGATGTAGAGAGCATTAAAGATTTTATAGGGGCCTAGAATTTGGTGGTGCGATATGGATTTCTATAGGGGAGGGGATTTAAATGGTTATATCATATTTATATAGGGGATTAGATGGGGGGGAATAGGTAATGATTGGCATATCAAATTAACAAAATTATTGAAAAAATTAAAATTAAAATATATTAATAAAAAATTGAAATAATAACTAAATTCTATCTTTAATTTTTATTCTAAAATTTTCAACTTAATAAAATAAAATATAACATTCAAAACAATAAATTATTCAAAAATATTACATGTATAATGATCAAAAATACAATTTTTTATAATAATTATATATTTATTTTCTATGATTTAAAGTAAAATTTCAATATGTGAATATAAAAATTGATAAAATAATATCACCTAACTGATTTTTATGTCATTTTATTTATTAAATTTATACTTGTAATTTATTATATTTATATTTATTATTTTCTATGTTTAATAGATATAAATTTAAAAATTTAATTACTCCATATAATGATATATATTAACAAGGCCTCCGAAAATGATAAATTGGTTATTAAAATTGGTCTTAAAAATTATAATATAAAATAATTTACTTTATCTAAATTGGACAATGATAAAATATTTTTCTATTATTGGATAATTTATTCGAGAATGTTTCAATTTAGTTAAAATATCAATTTTCCATAATTATGATTAATAATAGATTTATGTGTTAGTACGAAAAATGTTGGTATAGATATAACAAATCAATAAATTTAATTTTTAGTAAAGTATTAATTGGTTTTGAGAAATGTTTTTTAAAAATATTCCTATTGGTAAAAATAATTTCTGGTAAATTAAATTAATATCAATAGAACCTAATATCTATTGGATTTAATCATTTTTACCAACAAATATATTATATATAATTAAATTTATTTTAGTATAAGTCACTTTTTTTAGTGATGGGTACTAAGATCCCATCACCATTAAAAACAACCAACATATATTTTTAAATATCATTAATGTAACATCCCAAGTAAGTAATGAATAATATATATTCTTATCTATGTCTATTTAAGAATTAGATAGTGTTTTAGAGGCTTAAAATGAGAATAAATTCAATCTTAAGCATGAAATACTCTAATATTTTTAAAAGATTGTTTTACCGCCTTTTGATGGAGAACAATTTTTAAATATTAATTTTGGAAATTTTATAAGCTATATTTGTCAAAATAAACTTGTTCTTTATGATTGGGACATTGAAATTTACTTTGGATAAATTTTTGATATTTTTCTGATAATGTTCATTTTTTAATGAATAGTGAAAAGTGTTGTATTTTAATTCAAAACATCATTTTAATCTAATTTATTTTTATAGTTATATTATCTTTTTAATTTGTTTTAAAGTGAAATTAGAATATATTTTTACCATTTAATCAAATGGTGGTCATTGGAATTAATATCACCTTGAGATTGGACATAAACGAGTGTCAATCTTTTGATAGATATTGTTTCTTAAAAACACGCTATTTGATTTGACAGTAGGATTTAATTATAAAATTAATTAATGAAACTTATATATTATGAATTTGGTAAAATAGAAATCATTTTTGAATTCGGAATATCAAATATATCTTAGGGTTAATTTTTGGTATTTTTCTGAAAAACCTTAATTTTTGATGAATAGTGAAACCACAAAGTGGTAGTTACAAAAACTGATTTTTAGTTTAAATGGAACTTTACCACTTCTGTGATTTGAATTTAAAAAATCCAATATAAATGATTTTCATTATTAAGTAAAATTTTGTTCAATGGGATGAAAATAATTTTTGATGAAAAGTAACTTTTAAGTTTTATTAATCGCGATTAAAGGTAATTAGTGTGATTTAAGGTAAAAATGATATTATAATAAAATGAAAATATATTGAAACTTGTCCTAACCCTATTTGATGAGTCATGGCCGACCAATACAACCCATGGGTCGATTTTTGGGACCCCATGGAGCCACTTGGGTAAGATAATGGCATTAATGCCTTTTATTTAAAGTAAAAGTAAAAATGACACAAACATGTATTGTTTTACTAAAACAATTTTTACATGGGGTTATACAAGTCATATTTTTGACTACAAATATTAATTGAAAATTTAAAAAGATTTCCTACATCATAGTATTTTTTTTATAATTTTTAGACATTAAATAAATTAAATTATTTATGACATCATGATGATGCAGTGATTACCTCATTATTTAACGATTTAAATAAAATGAAAAGATAATGTAAAATCTAAGACCTAAACATGTAAAAAATCTATTGTATGGGTGTATTTAGAACTATTATCACTTTATACACTAAATACATCAATTTGGGACCTTTAAAATCCGAAACTCATTTGAAAATAAAGTAACATTTTATACCTTTCTAAGAGTGCCCCTCCTCTCCTATTATAAAAGGCCCCCACCTCTACAACCTTACCCACACCTCTCAAGACTTTGGCTCGGACAAACCCTGCTAATTTTATCTATCCATATCCCTCTCCTCATCCTAGAAGCCTTACCTTGGGAAGAAATCTCTTCAAGGAACCCTTTTGGTTCAAACCAAGAAGAGTTACCCGATTTTTAAGGTAATGTCTTCACTTGTGTTCTTTTTTTTTATTTTTCTTCTCCAACCCTCTAAACACTTTTTATTACTTTATTTTGTAACAAAAATAGTATATTAAATATACTAGGATGTTGTTATGAGAAGTATTAGAGCTACACCAACACACACCTTCGTCTAATGGTTAAAGAACACACTGTTTCTGTGGTTGGCGATTTTCTGCCTCACGAAACGATGATTGTTCAGTCTTCTTTTAAAACCTTTCATGGTGGCCATTAAGATGCCACTATATTTATATATGATATATAATATTTTTATGTTTTACTTAAGCTTCTGCATTTTTCATTTATGGCATACCTTTATGGTTTCCATTATGGGTAAACGCGATATCTTCATTTTAGGAAGTGCGGACTACCGCCCCCTCAAAGTGATTTGATTCGTTAATACCATATGTGGTACATATAAAGGATAGATTTAATGATATTATATATGATATTATAATATAATTATAATATACCTTTATATAATTATTATTTCTTTCCATTAAAGTATGAGATAGAAATGAAAGTAGCATTCATGCATACGTACGGCTTACCGTCTCCATGAACGGTGCATTCATTTCTTATCCCCAAATGTAATGTACTATTATAAGTACATATATATAATGGATATATATGATGTATGTTACATCTAAATGATGAATATAATTTTGGAATTAAAATATACATATCTCTCATTTAGTTTTAATTCCATTAATATGACATAGAAATGAAAGTAGCATTCATGCGTACGTACGACTTACCATCTCCACGAACGGTGCATTTCATTTCTTACCTATAAATAATTATTTAATATTATAAATGCATTTATATACTGGATATATATGATATATATGGAATCTACATCATGAATATCATTCTTGAGATAATGGATATTTGACTACGTGAACAACTTGTAAATATAAGAAGTTCACTTTTGACTCAAGTACCAAATATCGACAAAACAACCGTTATTAACTTAAATGACTAAATAATGTTCATAACATGGTAATAAGTGATATAAAAGGAATAATTAACTTGAAAAAGGTTCTTAAGAATGTATAAATTAACTCAAGTTTATTATTCAGGACATTAAAGAATGATCGAGTCAAGTCAGACACGAGGTAAGGGACTTCGTCTCAATCTCCTTTCATTGAGGCATATTTAGTTTTATACACAACTTTCTTTTATACAGTGTATAAACCCCTTTTAATTTTACTTTTATACAAAAGGAATCTTTTTCTACGAAGCGTTTTACTAAAAAAAAAGGAATGTTTCTTTTAACGTACGCGGTGACAACGACCTTTTCCGCCGCCGCGAGTATTATTTGGTCTTTGGCTTCCTCAATAAGCCGTAATGTTTTTAAAATGAAATAAATACCATATAATCTTTTATGTATTTTGGTATTGAAAATGGTTTTTATAATTGATTTGTTATGTCAATATATTTAAGTGATATATTGTGATCAAAGTAGGGAAATGTTTTATTTCCATTATATTTGTTTTATGTCTTATGATTTTATAATGGTACTTTGACATTTGACGGGTGGTTACGTGATAAACCATATGAAGGGTGGTTCCGTGAATACTTGGACTGGTGGTTACGTTATAACCTCCAATGCATTGGGTATGGAAGTCGGCCGTATGGCTATTCCATTAAGTGATATGTGTGGAAGTCGACCGTATGGTTATTCCATTTAAGTATGTTTATGTACCAAGTTACCTTTATATGTTATGTGTTCTTTATATGGGTTTTATGGTAATATTTTTGTTACAAAAGGGTAAGTAATGATCTTTTATTTAGTAAGGAGTTTTTAATACTTCATAAATGTGAAAAGTATTACTTTGATAAAGTATACATGGTTTACTTGTGTTTTTGAAAAAAACTAACAGTTTTCATTCCTTGTGTATCCCTTACTGAGCTTTTTATGCTCACCCCAAGTTTTTTTGAAATGTTTTTCACAGGACTTACTGTGGAGTAGGGTCAAAGATTGGATCAAGGGAAAGTCATTCTATATAAAACGTGGAACTAGACATGTTTCTTTTTAAGAGTTTTTATTTTTATGGAAACTTAGTAGAAGTGTCTACTTTGTAATCTTTTGAGATGTAATAGTTATGTCCTAATTCTCTAAAACTCTAAACCTGAAAAGATCCTCAATGTGAATTATTCATTTAATTCAATATTAAGTAAGGTTTAAGGCTGGGGCCTTATATTTGGTATCAGAGGTCGGTTTAGACAACTTTAGGAGTTAGAGAATTGTTAAATTATAAATTAATTTATGGTATAATTGAAATGATATAGAATTTAAAGATTACCATTTTGCTTCTCCTAAGATATTTCTATGTTAAGAATGGTTTTTCATAGAGGAAACATAATAGATTTTCTGGGAAGGCATACATAGGGAAATGAACTTTCAAATCAGTATCCTGGGATGGTCAGAATCAGAACTAAACAGTTTGTTGCAGTGATGGATCAGTTGGCTCAGGTGAAAAATGTTGGTTGCTTTTATTGATGATATTTTGGTGTTTTCTAAAAGTAAAGAGGAGCATGAGAGTCATTTAAGGGTTATTTTTTAAACCTTAAAAGAAAAGAAATTGTATGGGAAATTCAGAAAGTGTGAGTTTTGGTTGCAACAAATTTCTTTACTTGGTCATATTGTTTCTAAAGATGGAATAACTGTGGATCCTGTAAAAAAAAGTTGTTGAAGAATGGCCAAGAACCACAAATGTAACTGATATTCATAGCTTCCTTGGTTTGGCAGGCTATTACTGAAGGTTTCTTAGAAATTTTTCCGGGTTATCTAGTCCAATGACTAAGCTAACTCAGAAAAGTGTTAATTTTATCTGGACAAAATAATGTGATGATTGTTTTCAGGAACTGAAAAGAAGATTGGTGAATGCTCTAGTTTTGGCACTACCTTCCAGGAATGGGGAGTTTGTTATCTACAATGATGCTTCATTTAAAGGACTTGGTTCCATCCTAATGCAGAATGATTAGGTAATTTCTTATGCTTCACGTCAGTTGAAAACTCATGAGGTAAATTACCCTACACATGATTTGGAATTAGCCGTTGTTGTTTTTGCTCTAAAAATTTGGAGGCATCATTTGTATGGAGTAAAGTGTGAAATATGTACTGATAACAAAAGTTTAAAGTATATATTCACTCATAAATAATTGAACATGAGATAGAGGAGATGGATAGAATTAATCAAGGATTATGATTGTACAATTCATTACCATCCGGGAAAAGAAAATAAAGTGGCTGATGCTTTGAATCGAAAAAGTAATGCTTCATTAACCATGCTACGTTTGGAAAGAGATCCTTTGGTTTTTGATTTGATGAACTTTGGCATAGAATTTGTTGGTGTAGGAAGTTCTTCTGTTTTGTTTCAGGTATCAGTGAAATCATCCCTATCAGACAGAATTAAGCAAGCACAGAAGAAAGACAGTGGGTTGCAGAAAAAGGTAGAGCTGGTTCAGAAGGGTAAGTTGCCTGAATTTAACATTGATAATGATTGTGTTTTGAGGTTTGAGAAGAGATTATGTGTACCTAGTGATTCATAGTTGAAGAATGAGTTGTTATGTGAGGCTCATAGTTCCCCATTTTCAGTTCATCCTGGAAGTACTAAGATGTACAGAGATCTGCGGGAGTATTACTAGTGGGATGGAATGAAAAGAGATATTGCTGATTTTACTGTGAAGTGTTTGACTTGTCAGCAGGTTAAAGCAAAGCGGAAGTTACCGAAAGGGATGCTTCACCCTTTAACAGTGCTAGAGTGGAAATGGGAGAATATATCCATGGACTTCGTTGTGGGATTGCCGAAGACACCTCGAGGTAATAATGCAATCTGAGTTATTGTTGATCGCTTGACTAAATCTTCTCATTTACTTGCTATACGAGATACTTTTTTCCCTAGATCAACTTTCCCGTTTGTATCTTAATGAGATAGTCAGGTTACATGGAGTTCCCCTCTCCATTTTATCCGATCATGATCCCAGGTTTACTTCTAACTTTTGGAAATGCCTTCAAAAGTCGTTGGGTACTGAATTAAATTTTAGTACAACTTTTCTTCCTCAATCAGATGTGCAGTCAGAATGAGCAATTCAGACTTTGTAGGATATGCTACGTGCTTATTCGATGGATTATTTTGGAAAGTTGGGACCAACATCTTTCTTTGGTTTAATTTTCATATAATAACAGTTTCAATCCAGTATACAGATGGCTCCATTTGAGGCATTATATGGTAAACGGTGTCGAACTCCAGCTTTTTGGGTTGAAGTGGGTGAAAGGAAGCTGATGGGACCAGAATTGGTAGAAGAGATGGCAGAAAAAGTTCAGTTGATTCAGAAACACATGAAAACAGCTCAGATCAGACAGAAAAGTTATGCAGATAACCGGAGGAAGGATCTATCTTTCGAGGTAGGTGATCATGTTTTTCTCAAAGTTTCACCATGGAAAAGTGTGATGCGATTTGGTAAGAAAGGAAAGCTGAGTCCAAGGTTCATTGGAACATATGAAATTCTGGAGAAAGTTGGATCAGTTTCTTACCAAGTGTCTTTACCTCCGACTTTATCTCAGGTACACAATGTTTTTCATGTTTCGATGTTGAGAAAGTATATGCCAGATCCATCTCATGTTTTGAGCCTAGAGGTAGTTCAGTTGGAAGAGAATCTATCTTACGAGGAACAACCGGTTCCGATTCTTGACCATAGAGAGCAAGTGTTGCGGAATAAGGTAACTCACCAGGTAAAGGTTTTATGGAAAAACCATATGGTTGAAGAGGAAACGTGGGAATCTGAAAATGCTATGAGGGATAAATACCCCCACTTATTTTGATAAGTGAATAAAGTTGCGAGGAAACAATTCCCAAAATGGGGGAAGAATGTAACATCCCAAGTAAGTAATGAATAATAGATATTCTTATCTATGTCTATTTATGAATTAGATAGTGTTTTAGAGGCTTAAAATGAGAATAAATTCAATCTTAAGCATGAAATACTCTAATATTTTTAAAAGATTGTTTTACCGCCTTTTGATGGCGAACAATTTTTAAATCTAAATTTTGACAATTTTATAAGCTATATTTGTCAAAATAAACTTATTATTTATGATTGGGACATTGAAATTTACTTTGGATAAATTTATGGTATTTTTCTGATAATGTTCATTTTTTAATGAATAGTGAAAAGTGTTGTATTTTAATTCAAAACCTCTTTTTAATCTAATTTATTTGTATAGTTAAATTATCTTTTTAATTGGGTTTAAAGTGAAATTAGAATATATTTTTACCATTTAATCCAATTGTGGTCATTGTAATTAATATCACTTTGAGATTGGACATAAACGAGTGTCAATCTTTTGATAGATATTATTTCTTAAAAACACGCTATTTGATTTGACAGCGGGAGTTAATTATAAAATTAATTAATGAAACTTCTATGTTATGAATTTGGTAAAATAGACATCATTTTTGAATTCGGAATATCAAATATAGCTTAGGGTGAATTTTTAGTATTTTTCTGAAAAACCTTAATTTTTGATGAATAGCGAAACCACAAAGTGGTAGTTACAAAAACTGATTTTTCTTTTAAATGGAACTTTACCACTTCTGTGATTTAAATTTAAAAAATCCAATATAAATGATTTTCATTATTAAGTAAAATTTGGTTCAATGGGATGAAAATAATTTTTGATGAAAAGTAACTTTTATGTTTTATTAATCGCGATTAAAGGTAATTAGTGTGATTTAAGGTAAAAATGATATTATAATAAAATGAAAATATCTTGACACTTGTCCAAAATCTATTGGATGAGTCATGTATGACCAGGAAAACCCATGGGTCGATTTTTGGGACCCCATGGAGACACTTGGGTAAGATAATGACATTAATGCCTTTTATTTAAAATAAAAGTAAAAATGACACAAACATGTATTGTTTTACTAAAACAATTTTTACATGGGGTTATACAAGTCATATTTTTGACTATAAATAGTAATTGAAAATATAAAAATATTTCCTACATCATAGTATTTGTTTTATAATTTTTAGACATTAAATAAATTAAATTATTTATGACATCATGATGATGAAACGATTACCTCATTATTTAACGATTTAAATAAAATGAAAAGATAATGTAAAATCTAAGACCTACACATGTTAAAAACCTATTTTATGGGTGGATTTCGAACTCTTGTAACCTTATACTTGAAATAAATCAATGCGGGACCTTTAAAATCCGAAACTCATTTGAAAATGATGTAACATTTTATACCTTTCCAAGAGTGCCCCTCCTCTTCTCTTATAAAAGGCCCCCACCTCTACCACCTTACCCACACATCTCAAGCCTTTGTCTCAGCCAAAAACTTTTCATTTTATCTCTCCAAATCCCTCTCCTCATCCTAGAATCCTTACCTTGGGCAGAAAGCTCTTCAAGGAACCCTTTTGGTTCAAACCAAGAAGAGTTACCCGATTTTAAGGTAAGGTCTTCACTTGTGTTATTTTGTATTATTTTGCTTCTCCAACCCTATAAACTCTTTTTACTGCTTTCTTTTGTAACCAAAACAGTATCTTAAATATACTAGGATGTTTTAATGAGAATTATTAGAGCTACACAAACAAAAACCTTCGTCTAATGGTTAAAGAACACACTGTTTCTGTGGTTGGCGATTTTCTGCCTCACGAAACAATGATTGTTCACTCTTCTTTTAACACCTTTAATGGTGGCCATTAAGATGTCAATATATTTATATATGATATATAATATGTTTATGTTTTACTTAAGCTTCTGTATTTTTAATTTATGGCATACCTTTGTGGTTTCCATTATGGGTAAACACGATATCTTCATTTTAGGAAGTGCAGACTACCGCCCCCTCAAAGTGATTTGATTCGTTAATACCATATGTGATACGTATAAAGGATATATTTAATGATATTATATATGATATTATACTGGAATTATAATATACCTTTATATAATTATTATTTATTTCCATTAAATTATGAGATAGAAATGAAAGTAGCGTTCATGCATACGTACGACTTACCGTCTCCATGAACAGTGCATTTCATTTCTTATCCACAAATGTAATGTACTATTATAAGTACATATATATAATGGATATATATTATGTATGATACATCTAAATGATGAATATAATTCTGGAATTAAAATATAAATATCTCTCATTTAGTTTTAATTCCATTAATATTACATAGAAATGAAAGTAGCGTTCATGCGTATGTACGACTTACCGTCTCCATGAACGGTGCATTTCATTTCTTACCTCTAAATGATTATGTAATATTATAAATGCATGTATATACTGTATATATATGATATATATGGCATCTACATCATGAATATCATTCTTGAGATAATGGATATTTGACTACGTGAACAACTTGTAAATATAAGAAGTTCACTTTTGACTCAAGTACCAAATATCGACAAATCGACCGTTATTAACTTAAATGACTACATAATGTTCATAAAATGGTAATAAGTGATATAAAAGGAATAATGAACTTGAAAAAGGTTATTAAGAAAGTAGCAATTAACTCAATTTTATTATTCAGGACATTAAAGAACGATCGAGTCAAGTCGGACACGAGGTAAGGGACTTCATCTCAATCTCCTTTCATTGAGGAATATTTTGTTTTACACACAAATTTCTTTTATACGGTGTATAAACCCCTTTGACTTTTAATCTTATACAAAAGGAATATTTTTCTATGAAGCGTTTTACTAAACGACCAAAAGGAATGTTTCTTTTAACGTATACGGTGACAACGACCTTTTCCGCCGCCACGAGTATTATTTGGTCTTTGGCTTCCTCAATAAGCCGTAATGTTTTTAAAATAAAATAAATACCATATACTATTTTATGTATTTTGGTATTGAAAATGGGTTTTATAATGGATTTTTTATGTTAATATATTTAAGTGATATATTGTGATCAAAGTGTAGAAATGTTTTCTTTCCATTATATTTGTTTTATGTATTATGATTTTATAATGGTACTTGGAAATTTGATGGGTGGTTATGTGATAAACCATATGACGGGTGGTGCCGTGAAAACCAAGATGGGTGGTTACGTTATAACCTCCAATGCATTGGGTATGGAAGTCAGCCTTATGGCTATTCTATTAAGTGATATGCGTGGAAGTCGACTGTATAGTTATTCCATTTAAGTATGTTTGTGTCCCAAGTTACCTTTATATGTTATGTGTTCTTTATATGGGTTTTATGGTAATATTTTGGTTACAAAAGGGTAAGTAATGATCTTTTATTCAGTGAGGAGTTTTTACTACTTCATAAAGGTTAAATGTATTACTTTGATAAAGTATACATGGTTTACTTGTGTTTTTGAAAAAAACTAACAGTTTTCATTCCTTGTGTATCCCTTACTGATATTTTTATGCTCACCACAAGTTTTTTTGAAATGTTTTTCATAGGACTTAATGCGGAGTAGGGTCAAGGATGATATCAAGGAAAATTCATGCTATATAAAACTTGGAACTAGACATGTTTCTTTTTAAGAGTTTTTATTTTTATGGAAACTTAGTAGAAGTGTCTACTTCGTAATCCTTTGAGATATAACAGTTATGTCCAAATTATCTAAAACTCTAAACCTGAAAAGATACTCAATGTGAATTATTCATTTAATTCAATATTAAGTAAGGTTTAAGGACATGGCCTTATAATTAATACCTAGTCTCTTCAAAACATCTCAACACTCATAAAAACTCATAAAATTTCTCCAATATAAAATAAGTCATTAATAATTTTATTGGCCCTTAGGAAACCTTAAAAGTATTTTTAGGCATTAGTTTTCAATTTTTTTTGTTTCTTTTTAAAAAATATTCATATTTTAGATACTCTTATATAAGATGAAAACATTTAAATTAATTTTAAATAAAAAGTAAATAAAAGTTAAAAAAAAAACATATGTCATATGAAAACCATTAATAAGGCTAGTTATCTAGAGTAAAAAAAGGCCCATATATTTCCTACCGTGGACACCTACTCAGTGGGAACTGACACTAGAATAATTGGATCAATTATATCACACAACTTTAATCTTAATTGATACGATTTATTAATTTCATAATGTATATAATCCTCATATTATGTATAATTGTTTATGCTACAACATGTAAATGAGGATACCCAACATGAAACTCATTGTACACTACTGGGTTTGAGTGAGGTGGAAGAGAATATGGATATTCATGCTACACAAGCTATGACTATCTCTCAATTTAAGCAAATATATCTTGTTAAAATGATTTAATTTGATATTATATCAATCTATTAATCTTTTAAAGATCAAACTTTAAGGATGTTATTTAGCCTTTGTATTATTCCTCCCTTGATTCCATACTCGGATGTCAGAAAACTATTCTGATACCAACACCTACCTTATATCCTCTTATGAAGTCCATAAATTTTTGATTACCTAAAGAAGTTTCAAGAATTTCTATCCTAACATCAAGGATAAAGAACCACACATTTCTTTCTCGTAAATGGTTTTATTTAATGATATGCATAAATGTTATATTTATGTGAAACATTAAGAAAAAACTAATATTCAAGAAAAATAATAATTAATTTCTTAAAATCTTATTTTCTACTTGTTTTGATATATCAATAATAAACTTCCTTTTTTTTAATTCTCACCTTTAAATTGAATGGGGGGAGATAGAGGACCAAATCAAACTTCATTGTATATGTTAAAAGATTTAGCTTTTAAATCATCAGAATTTGACAATCATTTTCTCCAATAGTAAAGGATACCCTCCACATGAAAAAATATGAGGGTATACACTCTATGATTGGATATTTTGGTGAGATATCCCTGATGCCAGTTAAATATAAATAATTGAAAAAGTCATAAATTAATTAAAAATAATTTTAAAAATTTATTTAATAAACAACAATTTTTATAAAAGAAAGATTTCCTCCTACCGGTTAGTAACAAAATTCTTCCATGTTTCTTTATTTAAAAAACTATATTTTAGGCATGTATTTTTATTCTCTTATAAAAATATAAACTAAATTTAACTCTTATTTAAAATCCCTCAATTTAATTATCTCAAAATTCATCTACCGCTTATTAACCACTTTCTTATTTGGAAAATTGAATTTTATCAATAATTTAATAGATCAAATATTAATCCTATGAAGTTTATAATATTTGAAACATTTGAAAAAAAAATCCTTTGAGATATTTTAATTTTATACACTCCCAAAACCGATCTTTCATCACTTGGTAAAAAATCCTATGATTAGGATATAATATGATAATCATGTATTTACTCTACATCGCCATGAAACTCTTAAAATGATCCGCATTTGGGTATATTGGGTAATTATTATCATTGAATTCAGTTGGAAACCTTTGAACCTTATCATAGGTAAGTGTAATTTTTGGTAAATGTATAATCCAAAATTTATTAACATTAGTTATACAATTTAATGTAGAAAAATAATACTATACAATTGTATCCTAATTGAATGTGATACAAACTATTCTGACAAGCATAATCTTAATTTAATTAAATAATTTAATTATTACAGATATATTTATCTAAACATACATATACATACCTTGGTATATGTTCCACTTCCTCCTTGACCATCATTTTAATAGGTTTATGCTACTTTAATGAATTTTTTACTCGTATTTAATTATAATTAATTGATTTTTATAAGTATAAATTTAATTGTTCATAAAAGAAAACAAACTATATATATTTTTCAAATAATGAAACATAATAAAAGTGCATTTAAAAATATATTAAAACATATAAACAATAAAAATTATGAATATATTTAACATATAAATACACACACACACACACACACACACACATATATATATATATATATAAACAGATAAAATTTAAACATATAAAGATATAAACATATAAATTAAAATCGTATAAATTTTAAACATGTAAATATATAAACATATAAATATATAAACACATACATGGATATATATATATATATATTTAAAACACCATATAGATTAAAATAATAATTCACATATACAAATAAAATATATAAACATATAATGATATTAGTATAATACATATATAAAAATAAACTTAGGAATTTGACCATATAAATATTTAATTAGAAAAATATAAATTTCAAACATTTAAATTTAAAAAATATATAAATTTAACACCCCAACCTGAACCATCAAATTCGATGTGGGGAGACACAAGACCTCATATGCGCCTCCCTGTATGCAATAGGATGCCAACTAATAGTTAGTGTTTGTACAACATTAGTGGGGATACTATCCCCTCAGTATCATAGACATACACCAAAATACAAATAAAACACAAAAAAATAGTGCAATCCAGGAAGAAGTAAAATCTAGATGAAATAATATCAATTGGAACACATGTCATACAAATAAATAAATATACCAGGCTCCTAGTGTGGAAAGAAAAACCATAGTATAAAGAGTACATGTAATAAATAAGTAACACTAAAAAATCCTCCAAAGTACTAACCAATAATTTTCCTAACTCCATGCTCCTAGGATCAAACATTTTCTACAAGCCCCTTAACATTTCCTAGATCACTATACATGAATTCTGCATGCACAATGAGATGTCGATGCAGGGTGTGAGTAATAAAACCCAACAGTACATCAATATTGAATCCTTAACAATTTTTTATAGGTATAACAAGTGTATTCCATGATAATAATAAACACACAAGAATTAAAAAAACCATATCTGAAGAACCCATGTGATAACCAAGCCACAACGAGCCCCAATTATATCTTCTTTGGCTCTATGTCAGAAGTATTGTCATAGTATATCATAAGTAATCTAAAACTAGTCACAAGGATAGAAATCAATACTCTTAGTAGTCTCAAGGAATCAAGTCAGATTGTGAATCCAAGGCATCGTATATTGACTCCATCAAAATCAAGGACTCTATTCCATTGTACCCAGTCTATGACTTAAGTCAGCCCCCTAGACATCATTCCCCTAATGCCACTAACTCTGGTTAGGCCCCTATTCCATCAAACCCCTACAATATGATGATGTATATCATCAACATCTTCATAAGCCATGCACACCCCCTCTAATGGATAACCATATCACAATGGTCCACCTATTCTATGTACCAAGAACAAAACCACCAAAGGCATGGTAACACACATAATATGGTAGATCATATAAGAAAAAAAATACCATATCATCATGATAATATAATAGAAAAAAACAATACATGTTATCAATATTAAACTTAGTAAAACAAGCTATAAACACACTGATGGAATCAATCATCATAAATGGGTATCAAAAGACACACACACACCCACATGAAATCTCTATCAAGCATGGTCAAACAAAATATGCCAAAAAAAGTCACATATTAAGGAAAAAAATGTATAAAATATCACCAAATGGAATAAAACATCCCACCAAAATGTTGTTGGAAAAGTAATCCAAATTTCATCAAAGGTTTGAGCCCGAACCATGTTTCACATCCACAAAGAACTTTCAATCACATCAAGGTTTCCTAACTTGGGTTTCGGTTCATCAAGATATAGGTTTTTAAATGATACCCAAATAGGTTCAAAGTTAATTTTTTTATAAAATAAAATACCTAATAGATTCCATCAACCAAACTAGTTATATATATGTTAAATAAGAGGACTTCAATTCATCAGATCCATTTCCGATTCAATAATAGATCATGAATTCCTCATTGAATATAGAATAGAAACTCTGGTCTATCCAATAAACATTGATCCACTAACATCTTTAAATGGAAAATAGATCTAAGATGAGATTCAATAAGAAGATATTATCAATATGATCTATCTATGGAAACTTATCTAGAAATATCCACCATTTATGAGAAATGGTATCACTATTCTATGTAATTTCATTGAAACATAGAATCCAAAACCAATATACAAAATAATCATTATTAGATTATATTTCTATCATTAATACACTATCAAGAAGTAGTATTTTAAAATTATTCATAAAAACATACTCGTAAGATAACCGTAATCGATGGTTGATCTTGATATGCTCAAGAGAAGTCATCAAAATGCTATTTCCATCATTGATCTATAATGAAAGGAATACTACATCATCAGATATTCTTATAAACCATAGATCCATCATAGATCCATTCATAACTCCCAAATAGGAAGATGAATATGGAATATATCTAGAGAAATATAAGTGTTTTAGCATCACCAGGTTGATCCAACCTTGAATAATATAGGGGGAAGAGTGAGAGAGCTCCAAGACTAAGGGTAGAGGTCTCTAGTTCTAAATATGGAGGTTTGGCTTGGAATTCGTTATTAGAAAATGTTAAAACCATATAAAATTAAAATACATGGGGTGAATTTAATTCCCTCATGTATAGGATATACTGGAAATCTAGTTGGGTATTCATTTTTCTATAGACCTACAAAAACTACACTATCTAGCTAATGGTATGTTTAAAACCACCACAAGGACAATCATATCCCAATAACTATAACCAATGATTTCAAGACCCTTTACTCATAAAATACAACCCATAAAAACCATATTAGAGACAAAGCATCAGATGAACATAGTAATTTAAAAACTTAACATCTCATTGATCCAATTGAAGTGAGGATGTTATAATTCTTATAATATAACAAATTTTTATCATCAAAATGTAATTTCAAAATTTATTCTCAAAAAACATGATTTTATTTTTGTAACCATCATATTACCACACTAAATTATTCTCCTAGATCCATCCATGATTTAATAGAATCTAGAAATGTGGTTCCATCTTTCCTTGAAGTACTTTCTCACTCCAATCTATAATACACACTAGGTAGTGATGGTGCGCTTACTCTTCGGTCATTATATTTTTCTCATCTCCGTTTCCAATAGACCATAATTCTACTATGTGTTTGATTTATCCCCTTTCAAGTGTTTCCCCCTTTTCTCTTCCTTCTGTTTCTCTTTGATTCACCATCAAGGGAATCCTTTCATCCTCTTTCATCTTTCTTCTGTCCCACCGCACCAAAACCCATTTATGGACTTCTGCTTCAGTGTTCATGGTAGTTTGGGTTGGTGTTGATGATGGATTTTGGTGTCCTTTATTTTTTGTTGATGATATCCATTGTGTTCTCGCTCAATGAAACTACTATTCCCTTATTACCCAACCCATCAAACTATAATCCCATCTCTGGTCTAGCACGATGGGATTCTAGGAAATTTTGGGATGGTGATGGAGGTTGGTTTAGTGAGGAACTAGTCTTTTCATTTTGCAATCTCAGTTTCTTATTCTTCTTTGGTGTTGGGTGGTCCTTTATGGAAGGTTTTTGATCTCGTTTTGGGTTTTGTTTCTATTTTTTCTTATTCAATTTGGTTTGTGGCGGTGGATTTCATTCTCCCTGTTCCTTCGTTGTGATATTTTGATGTATGTCATCCCTGATCAAAGGTCATCATTCACTATTGAAGTCTTAGTCTGCTAAACTCTGATCTGGCTTCTTGGTTTTACTGTTCCCCCTGATTGGTTAGTTTAGTGGTCTTCTAAAAGGATTTGGGATGTGCTGTTTGAGTGGATGATGGTCTTCTAAGAGTGTGAGATGTTTCTGCATTTGAGTTGGATTGGTGTTTGGAGATGAATGCCGGTGCTGAATTTTCTTGTGGTTTCATTATTGTTTGTATACTATAGAGTGGGAGTCTTTCTGGTGTTTTTACTAGATTTTGATGGTGTTCTTGTTTTTTGACGGTTTTGATTTTGCAGATGTTTTCTGGTTTTTATTTCCTGGAGGTGACCAACAATGTTCTTTAGTGATTGGTGGGAATCTGGTAGATGAGGGTCTTTTTTTTGTTTGTTCCTATACTTGTGATGATGATTATGATGCATGTGTGAGGGAATATGTTTTTTTTCATGTTGTGGTTTAAAGATTTTTGTGGAAGATGGTCAGTGGGTTTCACAAGTCTAGTGGTGTCAATGATGTTGTCTGGGGATGCGTCTCAAGGAGGGTCACTCGAGGTGGTGGTTCGATGTTGATGGGTGGATATTTTGAATTTCAAATATGGATTGTGAATTTTGAATTTTTTTTCCTGCATTTTTTTTAATATGGTTTTGGTTTTTTATTGGGTGGATGTGAGGTTACAACAAAGTTTTTTTTAAAAATAAAAAAAAATGGATTTTGAGGATAGTTGGTGCTCTACATAAAATGTGATGGGATCTAGCTCAACATCCACAAGTAGATGACATGCGTGGAATTAAGCATTTACCTACAGAGTTGAGACATATGAAACACATCATGTATACCTCATTAGTAAGAAGGAAGATTCAGATGGAACACCACTATTCCAATCCTCTTGGTGATCTTGAAGGGTCAAACAAAGCATGCCTCTAGATTTCCTTGCTTACTCAAATGTTAGTGGACTAACTGTAGAGTCACTATCTGAAGAAACCCAATCCCTTATAAAAAATATAATGGTATACTCTTACATTTATACTAAAACTTATTCTTAATAAAGGCCATGAACAACCTCTTTTGAATCAATTATACTCTCTCATAGGTCTCTTGTACTATACTGATCCCCACAACTACTGCCTCACCGACCTCATTCTAACAAATATATGAACAAAATGGCTTTCGATAGAGATCTTCATAAGGTACCATATGAATTAAATCCTAGTATTTTTTTATTGAAACTAAAATAGGGATAAGTGATCATCCTATGATCCACCAAATCCTAGGGAATAAGTCCAATTCATATCCTCTAATATCTGAATCATTCACTCTGACTATTCATCTATACGAGGATAGTAAGTTGTCCTCAATATTAGCTGAGCACATAGGTAATTCTAAAATACCTTCCAGAACTATGACATAAAACACACTTCTCTATCAAATATGATGATCAACAGAACTTAATGCAGGTATACTGTCTCATATACATAAATATTTTATAGCTATTATACTGAGTGAGTCTCTCGAATTGGTATGAAATGAGAAAATTTAATTAGTAGATCAAAAATCACCCAAATGTTATCATGGATCCTTAGGGTCCTATGTATCCCTATCACAAAGTCTATCATAAAGTCCTTCTACATCCACATGGGCATAGTAAGTGGCTGATATAAATGAGAAAGATGCTGGTGATCAACCTTTAATCCTCTGACAAGCAAGACATTGAGAAATGAATTTAGTAATGTCTCTCTTCATCATTGTCCACCATAACTTCCACATAATGTCATGGTACATCTTTGTTTATCCAGGATTTACTAGACACTTAGATATATATAATCCTTTCACCAGATCTTCATTGATGGAGTTAGGTACTATTAATCTCTTATGTACAATAATCACATCAAAAGAACCCAACGAACATCAAAGTATTGGGCCACCGACTACTAGCTATTCTCACATCACAAAAAACTCTAGTTTGGATTCCTATCTAGCCTTCACCTAGTATACTAAATAAGGTGCGATAAATAATGGAATTTCATCTATCTCTAGTCCTTGCAATCATCTATCATCTAGTGATCCAACAAGATTATCAAGTTTTACTATTCCTCTAAAAGTTTTCCACTAGGTTCCTGATCTACCTATGTATTACAGCTAATAAAATATACAATGACGTTTCCTTTTATTGGGGTATAGGATACCTTAAAGTAAAATGTCTTAAGGTACTTTACCCAAAGGCTCTACCCCAAATTTAGGTCTCACTATGAGAAAATGTAGTAGAGGATCTCATGTACCGTATATACAATAAACCTCAATCCAAAGAGAGAGTGTCACCAATAATTCAAATAATGGACCATGACTTCTAGATCCAAGTCATTAGTAGGATATTTATACTCATGGGTTCATAGCTGACATGATACATAATCTAATACCCACTCCCTTTGTATTAATATATCTCTCAAATAAATACCTAAAACATCATAATATATGACATAAATGATCCCTATATTAGGAAGAAAAAAAACTTGAGTTGTATTCAATCTCTTATTTATCTCAATAAATACCTCCTCACACTTATAAAATCACTAAAAATTCACTCCATTTTCATCATAATAGTAATGTGGGCTATTAATTGGTAGAAGTCCCAGATAAAGCACTAATAGTATCCCACTAAACCTATAAATCTCTAGATCTCAAACACATTTAGAAGAAATTTCTAGGAGATCACATCCTTAAATTTATATGGATCAATAGATATAAAAGTATCAAGCACCACATTCCCCAATAATTTTACCTCACGAATCCAAAAGTTACCCTTTGAGGGATTGGAATAAAGCTAATGTGATTGAAGCATCCTGAAGACTATCTTGAGATGTTTGGAACGATGCTACGATATTGGTGGATAAATTATGATATATTCTATGAAAAACATGAAAAACGAATAATGATATGGGTAGAAGATATTTTTCATTAGAGAAATGAACATTTCAGTGCATTTTTTAGTCCAAATGGAATCACCAAGTATTAGTATAGCCCATACCTACTCCAAAATAACATATTTGGGCTGTACTTCTCTCTATTCGCAACTTATGATAGCCTAATCAAAGATTAATATTGAATAACCATCAAGATCCCTACAACTGACCAAAGAGATCATCAATCCTAGAAAAAAGGTACTTATTCTTCCCTATCACATGATTCGCCTTTTAGTATTCTACGAAGAGTCAACGACTACCACCCCTTTTTTAATGAAAAACTAGGCTCACCCCATGGTGATGTACTGAGCTTGATAAAGCCCCTCTATTCCAAGTCCTTGAGCTATATATTGAGATCCTTTAACATGACTGATGCTATAAAATAAGGTGGTATCAAAATGGACTATAAACTTTATATGATATCCATCTTAATGTAAACTACTATATTAGGGGTAGTTCCTTTGAAATAATCCAGCAATATTTCTTAATAGAGATCCACAACTAGGAAAAAATATAAGGGGATACCACTAATCCTATTGAAATAGATAATCCTATAATATGTGTTTTCATCTAACTAAGATGAATTATGTTTATAACCACTCCCAGTTCCCACTCACTAGTTATCACAAACATCTCTCCCTTAGAAAATTTAAATGATAGCCATCTCCAGTAGCAGTCAACATGGGATCAAAATATAGCCATCCAACCCATGTCATGAATAACACTAAATCTCTTTATATCTGAAAACACGAAGTACCATATATTTCCATAACTAGAAAAAACTATAGGATATTATATAAATCTATGAATGTGGTCTAATTTCATGACCAATGGTGTATCGAGGGATAGAAATGTAGAATACAACTTGACTGATATGTTAGTCTTACAAAAAATTGTGCAAATATAAAGGAATGGGAAGCATTGATATCAAATGAAGAGGTAGAAAATGTAGAAGAGATCAAGACAATAAGTTGAATAGTAGATGGAATATCAACACCATATATTGGAATCTGATCCATGTATAAACTCATATTTACTCAACTTCACCACCTTTTCCCCGTGGCACATGAATCTCCTGAGTCATCATTGTCTGAGCCTGCTACTGAGAACCCTGGATGGATCCTTAGTTCCTTAAATGTATCTATCTCAATCCCTTATGGAATAATGATCTCAAAGATCTTTGAAAAAATTAGTTAATACACCATATATTTCCACATTACCGATACTTTATCTGATACCATTTTTTCAAACCCAAACCCAAACCATTTTTTCCAAGCTGGAGACTCACAAACCTCTTGCATTAATCCTCATATGCAAGAGGCTTACAACTAGAAGATAGGGTCTAAACACCATAAATGGGGAGACTATACCCTCAATATCATATCCATACACCAAATAAATAATTAAAACATGAAAACCAAACATTAAAAAAGGAAGAAGACAAATAAAGATAATTTAATATAAAATAGAACACATGTTATAAAAATAAATAAATAAACCCAGATCCTAGTGTGGTAAGCCAAAACTGAGTATATGGAGTGAAATTAATAAATAAATAACATTACAGTATCCTCTAGAGTATATCATGGGACCACTACCAGATCCATTATCTTTATCCAAACCATCTTCCATGAGCCCCTTTCCCTTTTATATATCCGAATACATGATGTCTACATGAAAATCAAGATGCCCATGCATGTTGTGAGTAATAAAACCTAGCACACTACCACCAATGTGTCCTCAATTGATGTGCACAAGTATAACTGGTGTGTTCCATGATAATAATAAATACACAATCATGCATAAAAAATCATATACTGAGAACCCAAGCACTAACCAAGCCACCATGAGACCCGACTATACCTAATTTGTCTCCATTCTAGAAAGATAAAAATAGGATATCACAGTTCATTTAAAACAATCCATGATGATGGTAATAAAGTATCTCGATGGTCTAAATGCATCAATTTTTATAAGGAATCTAGACCATTATATTCTGATTCTATCATGGTTCAAGCCTCTCGGTTGTCATACCATGTCTATACCTTAGGTTAAGACTTCAGGTTGTCATGCCCCTAATGCCAATACTTCAGGTTAGGCCACCAGGTTATCATGACCCTAACCTATTCTTAGGTTCATCATCACCACAATCACAAGTCATGTGCATCCCCCCTCTAAGGGATAACCATATCATGGTGTTCCAACTGTTCTGAGTATGAAGAACAAAACCTCCAAAGGTACGGTAACACACATAATTAAGTAGAGAATATAAGAAAAAACATAGAATATCATATTGAGAATATTGTAGAAATATAAAATAAATATGATCAAAATAAAATATTTATAGTAATATATAAGTATACTAATAGAATAAAGCATCATAAACTGGTCTCTTGGGCCACACACACACACACAATTACCCACATGCGATCTCTATCAAGCATGATCAAAAAAACTATGACAAATGAAGAAACAATCCAAGGATAAAAGTGTATATAATATTTATAAATTGTGAGGAACTTATTACTTCATGTTTATTGACGAAGTAATCCAAATTTTTTCAAAGGATAAAGTGTGAATCAAATTGAACACCCATGTAGAACTAGCTCACACAGCTAGCATGCCTAACTCAGGTTCTGGTTCATCAATAAAGAGGTTTATAAAGGATACCCAAGTAGGTTCTAAGTCAATAATTTTTTTCTAGAATCACATACCTCATGAAGCCTTTCAAGGGAACTAGTTCATACCATATTATTTTTATACTTAAGGATATTAAGAAATTGGTTAATTAAACTTTAAGATCAAAATTTATTTTTAACACTAAGTATTAAGCATGATAATTAATGTAAATTCAATGACATTCCCCTCAAAAAAATTTCAACTTCATCGCATCCCCAATCTCAAAGTAAGTCCATCAAAGTTTAATGAATGATACACCCCTCTATTTTTTTAGATTTGTTTTTAAATTTTTCTAAAATTGATCTTGGAAAAGTTTCACACATATCACCTAACCCCAAATGTTAAAAATAATTTGTTAAGGTATGGTGATCTTTTAACCTCCACAACTCAACCTAATTTTTTCATCTATTTAATTATTTTACCCTTTTTAAGAGGTGTAAATAATAAATACAATGGAATATGACTTAACCTTATCCCCAAAACTAATTAAATACCCAAAAAATTTACTTCTGGAAAACACATATTTTTTCTCATATGCTCCCTCTCCCCCACACTTTAAATTTAAAAATCATGACAAATATTAGGCCAAGGATAGGAATAAAACATTTGGCTTAAAATTAGGATTATTAATATAAAATCCCATTCATAGTATCTAAGGGATAAAATTATGATTAACATTAGGTGGTTATAAAGAATAATTACTACATTAAACAGAAAATCCTCAATCATATTTTAAGAGAATATTTACAATGATTTTTTTTGATAAGTTAAAATCTAAATCCTAGTAGGAAACATGTATAAAGTTATCTTAATAAATTTACTAGGAAATATTAGAAAATTTGTTCTTAAAACATCACAATAATAACAGCATGTAATTTAAGTTGAAAAATGATGGAATGTGTCATAAAAAAGATAATTAATATAAACTTCAAAAATTTAAATCATGAAATATGGAAGGTAATTTCATATACATGAGAATAAAAATAAAAATCATGATTTGTTGAATTCAAGTTCCTATTTATAACTATAATAATCCAATCTCCCCATATTACTTATTCAATACCACTAATTTAAAAATTAAAAAAATGGAAGCATGGAGTTACTAAAATTTCTATATATCATTGATCAAAAGTAAATCATTAATGTAATCATGGTCATGAATTTTTCAACTAAATATCTAGAAAATATCTATAAAATAGGGGAGTTTGAGTGAATTATGAAATTTAAATCTCACTAATCTTGTTATTTAAAGATATTATCCTCTTTATATACCAAATGTTTTCTTTATTTACCAAAATTGAAATATAAATAGTGAAAATTCAAGATTAAAGAAATTAAATATAAAAACTGATGGGAGGGGGATTTTTCACTGCATTCTAAACTATAATCCTAAATAAGTCATAAAAAATAAAAATAAAAATAAAACATGGGTTTCCTTCTTTAAATAATTTTTATTTAAGTAATTAAGATCAAAATTACCTAATTAATCATGAAATAAGAGTAGGGTATAGAGTCAACTATCTCATATTAAACCAAATTTGTCTTTGTTCAAAATTCTGTGGAGCTATTTTACTTGTTTTATTCATTGATAGATCTTATTCTTCATAATTCCTAAAGTACAAAGTAATGGAAAACCCCAATGTTTGGAATAAAATCTCATGGGATATCCTTAACTTGAATGACTCCTATTTTTCCTCTTTTTGTTGCTGCACTTCTTCAAATTTTACACTCAACACATAATTTTTCAGAGAAAACTCTTTCTTCTTATTCTCCATAGGGTCTCTCTTCCATAAGATACAATGTATCATTACAAATTTTAGTATACCCGATATCTTAATTCTCCATTTGGTCTTCTATTCAATTAGTTTTAGGTTTTTCTTCTTATTAATACTCAACTTTTACGTATATGTATTCCATGGAAAAACGATAATATGTATCATAATAGAAATTTACCTCAGATATGAACTTAGATTCAGTTGTGTCTCTAAATGGATCACCAATTTGGGTATCCTCCATGGTTCATCCTAAAGTTATTAATCTTATTTTGATATGATTTTTAAGAGTATAAATCCTCTATTGAACTCAAATTCCACGAATCATAACAATTATTTCAAATTTGGGAGTGGTTGTGGTACACTTGGTTTCTCTTTCCCGAATGGCCTGAAGGCATTATTTTATTATTTTATTATGGACAATAACCCTTTTAAGGGTTGAAGGGGAACCCAAACATGAACCGTAGGCCCAAGGCATAAGGTCCGACTGACCCACAATACATGACCCGAAGGCCTAGAGGCATACCATGCCCAATACATGACTCGTAGACCCAACCCACTTAAACTACCCCTCCCCAAATTCTGCATCATTGATCACCTAGCTACCCACCTTGCATTGCTGATCAGATAGCATTTCCCCGTACAAAGCTGCATGGTGCCTGGTCCCAATGGCAGTTGCCATACCCTCTCATTCTTCTAATCTGGTTAGCTCTGCATCTGGTGGCTACTACTCTTATTGCTCTGATCCTCTTCTGGGTCCTCTTCTGTGTGAAATGGGCTACTCAATGGTCTTTTGGCCCAAAAGGACCCATGTATTGAAGGCCTTTGATGACCCGAAGGCCCTTGAGACTTGTAGGCTCAAACCGGTGGCCCGAAGGCCCAAATCGGGTGAATAGTTCTGGCTTCTACAGTACTGCTACAGTAACAGCTACAGTCCCCTCAGAAATTTGCCTCCACCAAGTTTTGAACCTGGGTCTCTTGGATGCCAAGCAGGTTCCCTTACCACTAGGGTACGAGCTCGTTGGAACTTGGTTTCTCTTGAAGCTCTCATACTTGACATAGAATTTCCCTATTGAGTTCTTCAATACATTGTGTGAGGGTTGACAAGTGCATTGCTAATAATACGTGTTACATCATCATTATTTTACTTCAGAATATAAAAACCTACTCCTACTATGTAAAAAGAAAAAATATGAAAATAAACTAATATCAAATCATAATACAAAAAAGTAAAATATATTTTTTGTTTAACTATTTTATTTATAATGCCCCATTCACTGGAAACATTGTTGTTTCTGATGTCTCCTGAAATCATCATTAATTATCTTAGGAAAATGAAAAATCAAAATTTAAATTAACCTGACTATAATAACTACTAGAATGTATAATAGTGGTAATATGAGGTCAATCACATGAGGAAAAGGGTTATAGGACTTTAATATTTTTTTATGATGACTTGATTAAACTAAAATCTAAATTAATTAAACTTTTTGGAGAGGTGAGATTGTACTAACTAAAAAATTTAAATAAGGATAAAAATAAGATATTTGATATCAAGGATGTTTTTTTATAAATTAAAAATGATTCAATCATTACTTATGAAATTTCATAAAATTAATTATCATAAGACTTATTAAAGTATTTAATGTAATTTCTTAGAATAATCTAGAAAAACCTATGTCTATAAAATCCTCTCTTAAGGTATTCTATAATTGGATTTAGTGAGTTTAGTTTAATCTATAGGTGAAAGAAGTAGTTATGTCCAATATCACCTTCCACTTCCCTAAACTACATTGGGTTTCTTCCCATAATCACCACAATTTTTTCTAGGTAATTAGAGATGTGGTTATTTTTGTCCTCAAAGTAATATAATTTAATTAGAGGAAATTCAACACTATTAATGAATCAAAATAGAAATACCTGTCCTCTTTATGAATTCACCTTTCCCTTTTATACCTATTCATTCATGCTTAATATATCGACAAATATGAATGAGCTATGCACTTGAGGAAAATGAATAAAATGTTCAGTGCTAAAATAAAAGTGTACTTCCAAAATGGTAACATATTCTTAATACTATCACAACAAAAATATGAATTTGGAATTAAAAAATGAAAATAAAAAAATGGAAAATCATTATTATGAAGCATCATGGCTGATGATGAACCTTTTCCTTCACTATCAATTCCGATGATATATTGAATTATCCCACTTGCCTCATATTTTATCATTCTAACTAGTAGTGGAGCTGCCTCTATTTTTGTGAAAATACAAATCTAGGCCTCTCAACATCCTCCCCATCCCACACATCAGTAAACTATATATTTTAAGATATCACCTCCTATGAATTATCCTGTTTCTCCTTCCAATTTAAATTTTCAATTACCTCCTATATTTTTCTTTCTTGGAATTTTTATTCTTTCTTTCTATCCCTTGGATAGTAAGTTTTAGCTGAGTCTTTAGTTTGAGTGTGCTGATTTGAGTCATCTTTATCTCCTTATTCAATAGTAGTGTTTTGAATCTTTATTTGGTAAAAAAGCCACACACATGTTTCATATTCTTTAAACTCCCTAACACATGCATGAATCCCATGGATAGCCTTAGAGGTTTGGGATTTTTAATTTTTTGATTACCCAAACCCTATATCATTGGTGAAAATAATTAAGGCACTAAATTTTCATGGATTACATGGATATGATGTAGCCTTCCAACTATAGTTGTATCCTCCACTTTTCCTCAAATCCTTATGTTTTCCATTTTTGAACCACCATGTCATATTAGAGAGACTAAACTATAAAGACTTCATATGCCACCTTCCTCTATTTTTTTTACCATAGTGTAATGACTTAGACCACGGTGGATCATATTATCTTAATTCTCAGTTTATATAAAGACACAATAAAATGTTCCAACAATGGAATATTTCACTTAATTTTAGTATTCAAAAAATATGTCTATGACATAGTGGTGAGGCCACAACATAATTCCGTCATGGTCGTTTCAGTATCCTTTGGTCACTACACTAAAAGGGAAAATACTAGGGCTTATTGGACTTAAAATATCTAGTGACTACCAAGGATCCTATTATTTATCCATGGGGGACCATGGTTAATTGATGATAGTGACATCTTGTTTGAAATGTATGAGGATGATATCATGTTATTTGAGTTGGGAAGACACCATTTTGTTATGTGAAAAATAACTTGGGTGTCGAGCGTATCTCACATCAATGTTCTAGTCAGCTAAACACTCACATATAATACATTAAATTTCATCCTCATCTTAGAATCCTACTACAAGGATGATCTCTTTCATACACACTCACACACACATATGGTCCTATGATGACACACATGGGCTCATGCAGGATTTTGGACCAACCTCTATTCACACACTATGCACGACCTTTTCTTCCTCTTATCCCCTATACAAGATCTCTACATTTGGATTTTTTTGGTTAGATGACCCTTATTTGTCTGGATAAATTTCTTGAATACCATTAAGTTGAGGTCTAGCTAGGCTATCCAATCTTTTTGGGACAACTCCTTACTTATTTTACTTTACAAGTTCAATCTACGCAAACACAAAATATACTTAGAAAAATAAAAGATAGTTAAAACATATATTTTCAATATTCTTGTTTCCTTTTCAAAAATTTCCTACAAATATTCAAAAAACCCAAAATTTATTATTATTAATTAAAACATGGTTCTTATCAATTAAAATAAAAAGACATTTAGAAATTAATATTTTAAAATTTATGCATAAAAAACCATCTCATTAGTTGTTATAGAATCACATACATCATAGAGTCCATCAAGGGAACCAATTATAAGATATCTCAAAGAAGTGGATTTCAATTAACCAGATCCATTATTGATTCAAGAATGTATCATGAATTCATCATCAAATCTATATTAGAACCTTGAGTATAGCTAATGAAAATTGTTCCACCAATAATCATCAAATAAAAAGAGATAAAAGATGATATCAAAGAAGAAGAGTGTCTTAAGATGATAAAACTATGTAAAATTACCTATAAACATCCACCATTCATGAATAATTTAGCTCTGTTCAAATTAATTTCATTGACATGTCAAATATACCACCAATATACCAATGTATCATTAATGGATTGTAGTTTTATCATCAATCTGTTATCACAAAGAGGTATAGGAATATGATTCATAAACACATACTTTTAATATGTCCATAGTTGATAGTATATCTAAACATGATAACCAAACATCATCAAAACACTAGATTTATCATTAATCTAAAGAGGAAGGAATAATTCATCATTAGATCATATTAGTAACCATAGATCCATCATAGATCCATAAAAAAAATTTCAAAGGGAAAGAGGGATTTGGAGTAGATCTATAGATAAATAATCATTATATAATCATCAGGTTGATCAAACCTTGAATAACCAAGGGGATATGATTGAGAGATCTAAAATACTAATGGGAGAGGTTTGTAGTTAAAAAGAGGGGATTTTTATTCAGAATTGGGTATTAAAAAAAAGGTTAAAACCATGTGGAATTAAAATTTATGTGGCGAATTTAATGTAATTTCGGCCGAGCTATATCAGTGAGTTGGTGGGCCTCACTAGTGGGATGGTAAAACCACTTGTGGGATGGTGTCTAGCCCCCAACTAGACAGAAAGGTTTGCAGTTTTTTGTGGACCTACAAAAATTCCACCAACTAGATGATGTTTTACACTAGCTATCTGATGGAATCTTTACAACCAATACAAAAAAATCCTCTCTAATAACTAAAACCACCAATTATCAGGCCCTTTACTCATAAAAACATACCCCTAAAAAGAAATATTAGAGATAAAGAATTAGAAGGATAATGTAATTTAAAAACATAACATCTAGTACATCCAAATAAAGTGATGATTCTATAATAAACATATAAAATGAAAACAAATAAACATGTAACATATTAATCTAAAAGATATAAATTTAAAACATATAAATAAATAAAAACAAAAGAATATAAATATAAATTTACAACATATAAATTTAAAATATATAAATTTAATACATATAAGTGTATATTAATGTTTATATAAATTTAATACATATCAAAAGGTTTAGGATCTGGGTTGACTAGTCCTAAAATTTATTAAAAAAATTAATAAACAATAGCGTCAAGAATTAAAATGGGTTTTCAAACATGATACTGGGTCACACCTCATGTTTCTGCAACAACCAATGAATAATAGTTGTACAAAGTCCTAAAATAAAACATTGAGAACATATCCATAATAGAAATATTTTATAAATCATCTACAACTTGATTGGAATTATTGAAAATGCATGGAACCATATCATTGAGAAAGATAATGTCCTAAAGACACTTGATCCAATAAGGGATCACCTTTCAAGGGACATTCATTGTTCATGATCTTAATAAATCAATAGAAATTGGTGAGTCTGATTCAATCCAAAGATAGTGCCATTGGTGATGGACACCATGCTTTACAACTTGAATCATAGCCTACAGTTCGGCCTCATATACAATACCAGTCCCCATATAGAGTGAGAAGCATCCCTTGATGAATCCACAATGAGTTCTGAAAACACCTCCACACCCAGAAGGTCCTGGAACACCTAGGGATAATCCATAAACATTCACCTTAGTCTATGGATGGATTGGAGGGATCCACAAGATATATTTCATCACCAATGACCTTGTTTCCTTTCCATTCATATTGAGCAGTTGAAGTGTATTGAGATTAGAAAAGGAATTATCCATTGAAACTATCTAAATTTTGGAGGTATGAAAAATTTCTTGGTGAATGGAAGTGATGCCCAAAATAGTATACAAGGTTTAGATATCAATTATCATAGTATTTTGGGCTCCCCACATGTTTGAAAATACAACTAAGATGTCCATTAGCAGCATGTTTCTGATCAGTTCATTGTAACTAGTAGTAATAGTGGACAAGAGTATGTATTCAATATTCCCATTACTATACATGAATATTCCAAAAATTACCTATAAGTAATCCCATAATTTGGAGATGAATGAGAAATTTAAAAATATGTGTTGAATTATTTCAGTGTCCCACATGCATAATGGGTAGACCACAACCATCTGTATTCTAACTCACTACATTTGATCATTAGTGGGTAGTCGACCTTTCCATATTTTACAAAGAAGTAGTATAATTGAGGGTTTATAAATGGGTATTTTTATTTGGACTAACATTGAGGTATGTAATAGGGTCTTTTATAGTAGTTTCTGTTGAAATATATTTCATTGATGTTTCCATTCCCATTTGGATTCCAAATAAGGGTTTCTCTATAAAAAAAGTATAGATTGGGATTTCAAGAGATATTTGAGGAGGGAAAATCATATAATTCATGGGATTATTTCAAATGATATCTATAATGGAAAGATGATTCCAATTGGGAGGGACATCCATGGTGTCTTCAAGGGGGTTTTCAAGACCTGGATTACTCCAAAAATTTAATCTGGATTTCATACAAACTAACCATTTAGAAATGATAATCGAGTCATTAAAGGAGTTCCTGATGGGTTTACAAAAGGGAAGAGATAAGGTAGTATGGATACCCATTGAGTAGTATTTCATTAAACTAGCTAAAAAGAAACTCAAGATAAATATCATTAGATTTTAGGAGATTCCAAGTAATTTTTGTGAGAAGTGCATCACTTAAAATTCTAATATCCTTGATCTCAAGTCCCACTATATCAATGGGATCAATGAAATCCTTCCATTCCATGTTGATGAGTTCCCTTTCATGAACAGATCTAGTATATATGAAATTCATGATCATGGATTGAAGGTTCATTATAAGAGACCATTAATATTTGTAGGTGGAGAACACATAGAAAAATTTTGAGTTAATGACCGAGTTGAGAAAGCATAACCTCCCATCCTAGGACATATATTTTACTTTCCATTTATCCAAATATTTAGTGATTCCAAGAAAAATTATTTTAAGTTGATAACTTCTAACATTCCACAAAATATTGGAATTTCAATGTTGGTGAAGGTTAAGGTCCCCCTCCTCACCCCAAGTATCCCATAAATCTTGTTCTTCCTTGTAAAAAAACACCTTTTCCAAAAATAATTAATAATTTTTCCTATATGATAGTTTTCCCATTGAACTTAACATATTGGAAAAAATGTCTCTAATAGTAGATAGTTTTTTAGAAACCTATCTATAGAGTTTTATATCATCAACACAGAGTAGGTGTCAAGGAGTGAACAACTCTCTACCAGCCTTAACACATTTTTAGAGGCCAATATTAACCATATCCTTATTGTATATACTCATGTAATCTTCCACAATAGAAAATAGGATACCTGAGAGAGGGTATCCTTTCCTAGCAGCTAAAATAAATTGAAGAAACCAATGGGTGTTACATTTATGAGAATGGATAACCTTTTTGTGCCAAGAATAGTATTGATAAGTCTAAAAAAATAACTAGAGAAGACATATATTTTATGAATTGAAAAAATAAATCCCCTTTTTAGGGTGTCAAACGATTTCAAGATTTTAATTTTTAGAGAAAAGTTCCCAGCCTTGATTTTTTTCTTCATTAAGATAATAGTTTTTCAAGTAGTAAACATGATATTTTGAATACACTTACCAAAAACGAACCCAAATTGGTTTGGTGTGATTATTTACCTAACTAATCTTTCCATACTAGTCATAATAAAGTTTCTAATAATTTTGGGAATAGTGTTCCCAATTACAACTGTATTGAAGTCTCTAATATTCATGGAATTTTATTTTTTGGGTATTCGGGAAATAAAATTGGAGTTGAGACCATAAAGAAGAGAAGAACGATTGAAGAAATCCCTCACAAAATTTGATAAAACCTCATGTAATATATCCTATTATAAGATAAAAAATTTATTAGTGAGTCTGTTTGGTCCTGCAACACTATCAATGTTCAGGGAAAAGAGACCATCTATTACCTCCTCTTTAGAGGGAGCCAAGGTGAGGCCTCAGTTTTGATGATCATCAATGCAAATAGAATATTATCAACCATTTGGCGATAAATTTAACTTATATACATATACTAAATAAAAAATATATAAAAATATAAACATTTTTTATCATATAAATAGATAAACACACAAAAACACATGAACATATATATAAACAAAATCTCTTTCTCTCACACAAACCCATTTAAAAATTTATAATCATATATAAATATATAAACATATAATCATTTAGATATATTATAATATATTTTCAAATTTTTAAATATATATATAAATATGTAATCATGTAATCATATCTATCAAAAAATATAAACATATGAATGAATATATATTCAATATATATTTTACTGAAAATTTAAATTTTTTCATATAAATCCAAATATACTAATGAATATATCAATATATTAAAAATATAAAGGAAACATAATTAATAATTAATTTCACAATAAAAGTAACAAAAACTAAAAACAAACAATCAACTAATCTAAAAATTAATACAATATATACTTATAAACATATATATAAACATGTAATCATGTATTCATATATATAAACAATTATACCTAAATTAAATATACATTCCAATATAAATAAATATTATAAACAAAGAAAATAAAATTTTATAGCTCATAAAACATAGGGATGAAGGTAATAGATCCATGAATAGGTGAGTCAATATGGTGGTAAAGAGATGACCAATTTCAAAAGATGGATGTGGATCATAGAGAAAATAGGAGGTAGGATCCCAAATGAGGAAGATGGGTGGTGGTAGAACAACACATTGTAAGGTGGATGAGGGAGGATGAATGTGAAAAATAGAGGAGGAAATTGGTGGTTGAATATTTCCAAAGAAATAAGAGGAAGGGTGCTTATGAGTTATATAGATTAGGGTTTTGGAAATTCAAGTATTGATAAAATTATGAAGAATGAAAGACGTGTCTATTTTAATTTTATAAAATGTTTTTGACATCATTTTAAAGAAACCAGAGCTAAAAGATATTTCTAACATCAATTTTATTTTAACCAACATTGAAATACTACTTGGTGAGGCCTTTAATGGATTTTAAAAAAAATGTTAAAATCCTTTTTTTAACATTAGTTTTCATTTAATCAAAATTAAAATATATCTTATTTTGTATTTCTATATTTTTTATTATACAATCAACATAAAAATGCTCATTCATTTTATATACATTTAGCTAATGATAATTGTAAAGGAATTATATACCCCAATAAAAAATTAATAGTGTTATTCAAGAACTAATTATATATATTCAATTGTTTATAAATGAAACCCAATGGAAGGAATATAAACTATTTAAATGCCTATAATTAGTGTTGGGATTTCCCTCCTACAATGAAAATTAAATAATCCCATTATTAATTAAGGAAGGAGTTTATAATTCAAAATCCTAGTTGAAATCTTATTCTAACGAAAGTATACTAGTCTATATCTATTAAAATGCATGGATTTTCTTTAGTTTTAAACCTACTTGTTTTTCCAATGTTTTTTCATAATTATTGGTATGTATTGAATCTCAATGTATAATTAAGGAATTTATTCTCGAGATCAGGGGATTAAAATTTGAGAGTCTATAATATAATTCATTTTTTCTAAAGGTGAGACTTTATTGACTTATTATTTTCTAGAACCACCTCTACTAGATCATGTAAAAGAATTTATATGATAAAAAGAATAAATGAATAATGAGGATATCCTAACAATAAAGGATGTATCTATTTTCAAGATTATATTATTGTATGCCGTATGGAATTACCTAAATATCTACCTCATCATGAATTATAATTATACATTTACCATATCCGAGATTCAAAAACCATATTTAAGCCTCTATATAAAATGTATTTGGGGAACATATTTGAATTAAATAAGCAACTAAAAGATTTGTGTGATAATGGATCCATATGACCTAGTGTTTCACCTTGGGGAGAACCTACCTTATTCTGATAACAAAAAGGATAGGTTTATGAGGCTATAAATTGAATATAGGTAAATCAAAGACCTTACAATTAAGATCAACTAAACATTGATTATTTTCTTTATGAACTTCAAAGGGATAAACACTTCTCAAAGATTGATCTTAATGTTTGTTATCATCAATTAAAAGATAATAAGGTTGATATACCAAGAATGGATTTTCAAACAAGGTATGATCATTACGACTTCATTGTAATACTTTTTGGGTTAATAATTATACCATTTATAACAAAATAATTTTTTGTTACATGATTATTACATAATGTTTTTTAAAAAAGAAATTAGTAGCCATATATTTCTGGATCGATAGGTATAGTATCTTGGTAAAATTAGGTTCACACTGCACTAATACATAATAATAACGAAAAATTATTTAATTATTTATTTATATCCCTCTTAAAGATCCCATATTCTTCTTAGTAAATGTAATCACATGATGATATACATCAAAGAAAGGGATGAGGAAATATCCCAATATGGATAGGAATTACATAGAAGAAATAAGGGACATGAGTCAATAGTACATGGGTGATAATAATAATAATCCCCATATCATAATAATGGGATCATAATCATAATTATAAAAGAATAATTTGATAAAGGAATAAAATATTGAATAGTAATAATAATGAAACATTATAACCTAGTGTTTAAATACCCCACCGAGATATGAACAAATCTAACATTAGGTTCACAAATAACATATGTGCATAAAACATAACATCATAACTATGAAAAAACATGCATCATGTTCATCAAAAATACACATAATTTCATGAAATATATCATATTAACCAATGTATTGTAGTGATATATAATTTCAATCCTACTCACCACACTATAAACAATATTAATCATGCATGCCATAAGGAAATGAATATTATAAAAATCATAGAATGAAACAAAATCATTGAAAATAATGAGTTTCATAAAGGATATAATAAATCACTATTCATAAAATAACCCTTAATATTTACAAAAGATAAATTTAATAAAATTTTTTTAGATATAAAAATATTTCATAAAAATTATTAGGTCATGTTGAGAATAGGAAACAATTTATGAGCAGTCATTAAGATGTTTGAGAATTAAAACATTTTTTTTATTGAAATCACCACAATGAAATAGAAACACACATATCCTTAGGAATATAAAAAGGGAAAGAAGAGTTAAATGATATTATAAGTCTATTTATAATGAATCCATACTCAAAATGAGGACAAATATGTGATAAAATCAAAATATAAAGGGTCGGGTTTGAGAATCTTCTTACAATAATTCATGTTTTTTATCATCTCATTTATAATACACGTATAATAAACTTATTATTATTAAAAAATGAAACTAAAATTTAATTAAATTAATTTATGTTACTATCTATCCATTATAATTATTATTTTTATAATACTCTTTGTTAAATGTGAATTGTTTGTATGCCATGTTTTAATTTACTTATCCCATCTTATTTCAATGTCATTATTTTTTTCAAGGTAATTTATATATTAGTAAAATTAATTCCAAAGTATTAAAATAAATTTAATTTCATATTATATATAATTCATAGTAACCATCCATGATGGTGATAATAAGCAAAGAGTTGAAAATGTCCCTATAAAAATCTAACTAGCCATTAACGGGACATTATCAAAATAGGAGGAAAAAGAAGTATGAAATACAAATATGTCATAAATATATTCCTTTAAATATGGTAACATAATTAATATAATGTTAACATAATACTCAATTAATTTGATAAGGTTTCGGTTTGATGGGAATAGAGAAAATGAGGAATAGAAGTGAAAATATGATCTAAAAATAAAGATGGGACTCCGAGCGGTGTCATTCTTCCCTTACTCCAACCCTAGAATTTTCCTCAATGGTGATCTGGAGGGGGGAGGTTTCTTATTCTCTATGATACCTTCCCCCTCCCCGACCTCCCATCTATATTCTTCCTCCACTCCTTTTCCCCTTTTCCCAACTTTCCTTGAGTCCAGGATCTCTCTCATAGTTTTGATTTCTCTTCGGTGCTCCGTTTCTTCGTCACCTCTATAGCGATGCTATTTCTAGGTGAAAGTTACTCATGAGGTCCTGATGACCCTAGTGATGGTGGTTACTCATTGAATACCATGTCCGCCACAACCCCACTCTAACTACGTGTTCCATTATTCCTCTCCATGTTGGATATGGAGTAATGAAAACACATCAGTTTTGGGTTATACAGTTCGACAGTCGACAATATTCTAGGGAACCCCATGTTAGCTCATTATTTTCATTGGATCTGGCCTTCATCTCTCTATAAGGTTGAAGTTCAGATCCATCATCCATTTATTTCCTTTTCTTAACCTCAAGTTCCTCTCCTCCTATCTTGGTCAGACATGGAGAAGTTGTTTTACAGAGGTTTTGGAATGTGGGGCTTGTCAGCTGACGATACTCCTCACATGGTCTGAGTCAGCTTCTTTTTTATGGATACCTGGTTCTCTTCACCTTTTCAAGGGAGGCTTTCATATGTGGAAATGAAAATGTCAATGATTTTTTTGTTTGTATTTTGGATTTCTTCATAAAGTTCTCGATGAATGTTTTCATTCTTATACTCTTACAGTCGATTTGGTTGATTCCTATTTGGTGAAGGTTCCTATTTAGGTTTCTAGTTTGTTCATGTTTTGTTTTGGTTGGGGTAATTTGTTTTGTTCATGAAGGTGTCATGCTAATTATTTATTCATTTTTTCAAGGTGAGATCATATTATTTGGTGGTTTGGATATTTTTGGTTTGATGAGGAACGTTGATGACATGGTGATAATATCTTACGACAGATATGAGGTCTCCGACGATCTGGTGTGGTGGTTGAACAGTGATGACGAAGATGGGGCTATGAGGGCAATGATGACTGTGGTGACTCATGATGTCGATGAATCGCTACAAAAATTTTGACATGGGTAAATCTTGGATGATAACTTATAGGGTTATGTATTCCCTTTATGGTTTTTGAAATTTAAACTTTAATTTTCGGCTTCCTTTGTTTTGGTTCCTGCATGGATTTTTAGTTAATGCTCAACCAGAAAGTGCACTTTTGAAAAAGAAATAAAATAGAATTTTTTGTTAGTAATAGAGGTGTAGAATGAGGAGTAAAGTTAATGAAACCTTACTCCCTTTTTGATGTTGCTTATTTTATGTGATACTAAACTCATTGATAAGAGTTGAGTTGTAATGTACCGACCCAGCTCACCTCTAAGATGGTGGCCGGACCAGTGGGTCACATAACCTCAAGCGCATCTCCCCGAACAACAGAGGCTGTCAACTAGCAATGAGGGTCCTTTTTGTGTACATGGGGAGACTATGACCAAATAGGTAATAGATAATATCACAACGAAAGTAAAAAAAACAAATAATAAATTGAATATGCATGTGAATGAATAAACTATAACATAAGAAATATAAATAATCCACCTGAATAATAATAATCAAGTGAAGAAGCTCAAAAAAAGATGTCTTGACATGATGCATGTCTAAACTAGAAGTATGGAAAACTGAACTCAAAAACATAGTAAACTAAAAGAAAAGGCACAAAGTAGCAACTGAACCATGAGCAACGCCCGATCCTCTCCCCCAGTCTCCATCCTAAGCAGTAAAGAACAATCAAGCATTGGAAGCAGCACGCTTCCCCTTGCCAATACCTATGAGCATGTAATCTACTTGGGTGTAAACGATGTCCGACAAGGGTGTGAGATAAAATCTGAGTAGGTTGGTACCCACAGTGTCTAAACCTTTCCATTTCATACAATAATAAAAATTCAGTGTTCCATTACATAACAATATCAGATAATTAATTTAAGTGCAATGAAATAAATAAGTTGGCCCTAGTTCCAAATGGCACCCATGCCTAATCACCTGCTTCAGCCTAAGACGGTAGTCTAAAAGGGTACTTGTTAGCAGAATGCATGACCATGTATATATATAAAACCCAAAAAATCAAGGTAAAGCAAGGAAGAGGTATACCCCAAGCTTGTTCTTTAACTTGGGGTCTATGTCAAGTGTCAACCAGGTGCGCTTCAACATAATAGAAGAACATTTAAATTATCAATAGACTCAAATAGAAAGTAATATAAACTTTAAGTGCATCATTATTAAGGTTTAAGTTGAGAGTTGGAGTTTGAGCCCATCCGGAAGGTATCACTACAAAACATCTATTAATTTATCAAATACCACCGAGCCCATCCAAGGCCATCTTTTGAAAGGCCAAGTATCGCTCGAGGCATGGATTTACCCTAAGTCCATTCCGATATTGAAAAAATGGGTCAAGTGTCATCCAAGGGTTGCTTAACCACATTGCCAACAGATCTATCTCAATGGTCTCTTTTGGAACTGGTGTCACTCATAAGTATTAGAAATCCCAGGGAAGTATCGGTCTGACAAATCCAAAGACATCGCCCCCCCGACACATAGTGGTAACAGTCTGGAACGGAGGGTATAAGTGTGGTACTTAATATGGGACCCACATCATTTCCCCACCATGAATTTAATTAAAGTTTTTATAGCATTATATATGACACAATCAGCATATAAAATTGTAGCTTTAAATCTAACCTGATACACTCGTGCATCACAAGGTATAAATTAAGCATTACAACATAATAACTTAACAAGTCAACATAACGTATCAACATAAGTAGATAATGAACTTTTTAAATAAATAAATAGTTCAGAAAAAAATTACCAATGATACAATAATTCAAAGTTCATGTTCAAGGAAATATTTCTTTAATTTTATTTCAATAAAAAATGGGCTACACAACACTTTCTGTTAATTAAATTATAAACCCGGCTAACGGAAAAATATAACGACCATGTCAGCATAACTAAATGGGTGTAATAACTTGTTGAAACAATTAAAACAAATTTAATTAATATAATTAAGGCAGAAATAATTAGGCGATCAACTAAATTGATGAAATTGGGTGAAATTGCACAAAGTTGGTAGGCACCGACTAACGGAACAACGGTGATTTTTTATAAAACAAAAAGAAACAGAGGAAAATTGAGTAGTAACCTTACCTTGTATTCGTAGAAGACTCTAAGATCTGTGGTAGGCTATGATTTGACCTAAAACGAAAGAAAATCGAGGATTTTAGAAAAACCCCAAAATATGGTAAAATCCTTCAGCGACGAACTGCGTGCAGGATACACAATGAAATTGTACGATTCCACTTGTGAAAGGTTATCCTTGACATAAGGTTTAATATTCACCTAACAACAAAGAAATAAGATTATGGATAGAGGATCTACAGTCTTTTAAAGGAGGAGGAGTGGGGTTCGCCACCTAGGGGGAGAGGGATGTGCGTCGTGAAGAAGAGGAGAAGAAGAGAGGAGAGGAAAAAAAAGGAAGAAATAAAAATAAAAGAAAAGAAAAATAAGAGAAAAAAAAGAAAAGGAAAAATGGAAAAAATAAAAATAAAATAGAATAAAAGGATGGAAAGTAAAAATGATAAAAATAAATAAAAATGGAAATATACTATTTTAATTATTTTTATTTTTCCCATAACCCTCTTTCTTTTTTATTTCAAAATTTATTTTTATTCTTTCTTGTTTTATTTTAAATATTATTTAAATATTTTATTATTATTTTTCAACCTTTAATTAATTATTTTAATCCCAAACACCGCACTAAAGCATAACATGACATTTTTCAAAACAATTCTGTAGTTATTTAAATTAATTAAAAAGATTACCGGGACCCGCAACGATGTTCATATGTACACGCCCCGAGTCGCTTAATTAATTAGGCTTCAATAATTTAAAATGGTACATACCTAATTAAGGTCGGGACATTACAAACTCCCCTCCTTAAGACAAATCTTCCCCAAGTTTCTCTTTTAAGGGTAGTGGAACAACGCTAGAGAAAAGTTTCATCCATAGCGTATGTACATACGTCTCTCACTCCCAGGTCTTTTACTGAAGGCGTCTGTGTTGCCACAACACCCAGACCAGAGGGGATAACTTTCCTCAGAGGAATTTCATGCTACAGTCAATGATACAGATTGGATTCTCTACAAAGGATGCATTAGTGTCAATCTTGATGTCATCAGGGTCAAAAGAATGAGACGAGTCTGGATGATAATGTCAGATCTGAGATACATGGAAAATGTCGTGCATGGAACAGTACCTCTAATGTAGCATTAAATGATAAGATACTGGCCCAACTCTCTCCACTATCTCGAATGACCCATTGTATCTCAGTGATAACTTCCCCGGTCTTCTGATCTACCTATTAACCAACCTCAGAGAAACACGCAAAAAGGATCGATGTCCAACCTCGAACTCCAAAGGTCCGTGACAATGATCTGTATAAGACTTATTTCTGGACTAAGCTATAGTCATATGCTTCTAAATTAGCTAAAATTTCTCTGAAGTCTCCTGAACAAGATGAGGACCCAACAGAGCTTCCTCACCTGCTTTGAGCCAGCATAAGAGAGAATGACATGATCTACCATAGAGTGCCTCATACGAAGCCATTTGAATTGTCTCATAGAAGCTATAATTATAGTAAAACTCAACAAGAGGTATATTATTCTCCCAGGAACCTCCAAAATTAAGGATACATGATTGTAACATATCCTCTAACACTCGTATAGTTCTCTCAAACTGCCCATCGGTCTGAGGGTGATATGTAGTACTCAGAAGTACATGTGAACCCAATGCCTTTTGAAACCCTTTACAGAACCATGAAGTAAATAGGGAATCCCTTTTTAATACAATAGAACGAGGTACACCATGAAGTCTCAAAATCTCCAGAATATATAGCCTTCCCAACTCATCAATCGTAAAGGTCTCTCAGATAGGCAAGAAGTGTGACACCTTGGTCAACCTATCGATAACCACCCATACTACATCGCTACCTCGAGGAGATCTTGGAAATACTATAATGAAATCCATTTTTATGTAATTCCATTTCCATTCAGGAATAGATAGAGGCTGTAGGATTCCAGTAAGTCACTAGTGCTCTGCCTTCACCTGTTGGCAGGTGGAGCACCGAGTGATTAAACCTGCTATCTACTTTTTCATACCATGCCACCAATACTTTCGACACATGTCTTGGTACATCATGGTTATCCAATGATGAAATTCCCAAATAGAGGTGTGAGATTCATCCATAAGCTCTTCCTATAAACTTGAAGGTACCCATACACGACCATGGTAAAGGAGAGTTTCACAACTATCAACAACCCAACAAGGAGGTGGGTTCTCTCCTGTAACAATTTCCCTCAAAATGATCCCCTTAGGATCAGTTAACTATTTCCTACAGACTTACTGTAGAAGAGAGGACATCACTATAAGAGCTTCTAGAACTGGTTGTCCACTCTGCTCATGAACCTCCAGATGAATCTCTAAAAATAAGGCCATCATCTGCCACTCACTGCTGGCTACTTGCATAGCTTATGTTTGTGTCTTGCAGCTTAAGGCATCTTACACAGAATTACCCTTACCAGGGGTATAAGAAAGCTCAAATTCAAATGAATACAAGTATTCAACCCACCTATGTTGCCCTAAGTTCAATTCTTGTTGAGTGCAGATATATTTTAAGCTTTTATGATCTGTGTAAAAAAACTCTCTCACCCAACAAATAGTGTCTCCAATAGCATAGATCATGAACCACCATTGCCAAATCCAGGTCATGGCTAGGATAGTTCCAATCATGAGGTCTTAGTTGGAGGGATCCATAAGCCACGACTCGATCACCCTGCATCAAAACTACACCCAGTCTAAAACCTGAAGCATCACAATAAAATGTATAGCTCTTACCATGTTCAGGCAGAATCAGGATTGGGGCTGAGGTTAGTCTTCCTTTCAATTCCTAAAAAGATTTTTCACAAGATTCTGACCAAATGAACTGTACACCTTTCTTAGTTAGGGCCGTAAGAGGCACTGCTAAGTGGGAGAAATCCTGGAAGAAATACCTATAATAGCCAGCAAGTCCCAAGAAACTGCGGATGTCGAAGACACTCTTGGGTTGCTCCCATGACACTACAGTGCTCATGTTTTCTTGGTCAACTAATACTCTTAATTCAAATATAATATGATCCAAGAAGTGTTACCTATCAATATAGAAGTATAATTTGTTGATCTTAGCATATAGCCGGTGTTCTCTCAGTGTATTCAGCATGATCACAAGATGGGTTGCGTGGTCATGTCTGGAATAAAAATACACTAAGATGCCATTTAGAAAGACTACTAGAAAGGAATCAAGATACAGATGAAAAACCCAGTTCATCAGATCCATGAAGACTTTCGTTGCATTTGTGAGGCCGAATGGCATAACCCGATACTCGTAACGGCTATAACTGCTTCGGAATGTCGCACGTGGTATGTCAGATGGCCGCACACGCACCTGGTGATATCCTAACCTCAGATCAATCTTGGAGAAAATAGTTTCTCCTTGGAGATGGTCAAATAGATCATCTATATGAGGTAATGGATATCGATTCTTTACTGTGAACTGGTTGAGTCGATGATAATCCACACATAACCTGAGAGTACCATCTTCAATTTAAGAAAAAAGGACAAGTGGACCCCATGACGATGTGCTAGGTCTGATGAAACCCTTATCATCAAGGTCTTAAAGCTACTTTTTGAGTTCCAGTAGCTTTGTTAGTTCTATCCTATAAGGAGAAATAGACATTGGTGCTTCACCTAGTATGAGCTTTATAGTGAAAGCCATGTCTCTCATAGGAGGTAAGCTAGAGAAATCATAAGGGAATATTTTCCTGAAAAGATCCACCACTAGAGGGAATTCAACTAGCTAAGTTCCCTGGTCGCTCATGAAGAGACTCGAAAATTGAGTTGTCACTTTGCCGAACCCTGCATATTTAGGATTAGCTTAGTTTGCGTGCATATCCATTTCTTATTTGGGAATATATGTGTCACCCTTAGGGGATATAAAGGACACAAAACAACGATAGAAATCCACTTGGTCATGATAAGGATAAATCCGGTTCATATGAAGAATGACTTCGATGCCAGAAATATCGAGGATATAGAAATTACAAACAAAATGTTACCCACCTATCTAGAGGGGGAACTCTTGGCAATGGCATATTCCATCTATCATGACCCCAAGAGGAGTGTTGAGAGACATGACACCACAATGGTTCTCAATTGGAAGACCAATACTTTCAACAATAGCAGAAGATATAAAGGATTGCGATGAACTGGTATAAAAAAGAGTGGAAACTAAGGTAGAGGCTACTAGAATAGTACCTCTCACTATAGACGGTTCTTCACTATGCTCCTCTGGTGATGATTGCACTACGTACATGAGACCTGAGCCACGACTCTGATACATCGCCTAGTTGGCTTGAGCAGGACCACTCTGCTGACGCTGATAGTCTGGAGCTTGATTTCCTCAACCACAACCTACACCATTACCTCGGACTGATAAACCGGTGGAAAAAGAACTTATAACCTTATGTGGATTCATAAATCCCATAAATGATGGAGGTTCAGGTGCAGATCCTCTACCATTGGATGCTAAAGAGAAGGAATGATAGAAACTCTGAAGGTGACCCATCCTGCGGAAATCTTAGCACTCCTTCAGATCTCTTGTTCACTTTGACTTCTTGTGACCATCTCTTCCACACTGATAACATGTGAGAGTTCTATCTACATGTGCTATTTGGCTAGTATTTCTCCCATGTTCACTTTCAAAACAACATTTCCTACTTCCAGAAGAGCCATCGCCCTGTCCTGAAACTGAACCGCCATGGATCGTCTGTTTAGCTTCCCTGAAATTTCGCTCTGAGATCAGATCCTGATTTATGATCTCTGTGACGGTGGTCAAAAGTAATATGTTCACCTGCAAGCAGATAGCATACTCAAGTCCATCCTCAAAATGTTTTGCAGTAGTCTGTGCGTCGCCAGTCAGAGATGGGAAAAAATGATGAAGTTCTATGAAACAAGTAGAATAGTCTAACATAGCCATAGAGCCCTGTTGAAGATGTAGGAACTCCCGCGCATGATCATCTCTCATATTCCGTGGAAAAAAGTGATCATAGAAGGCTGCTTAGAAGTCATCCCAAACCATGTCACTAGTCTGCTCATCCTGAGAAACAACGTCCCACTAGTGCTTGGCATAGTCATGAAGCATGTAGACTGTAAGCTTAAACCTTCATTCCGAAATCATATCGAGGTGGTCGAAGATAGACCTTATGGACTCAATCCATGACTTTGCAGCATGAGGGATTCCACTCCCCAAGAAAGTGGGAGGGTGTTTCTACAGAAAGTCCTGTGTGAGGTCTGATATAGATGGGGTAGGTCTGGGGATATTCTGAACTGACTACATAAACCTGAGGAGACTATCCCTAAACTGAGCATCATGATCCCTCAGAATATCTGCAGGAGGTAGTGCCACATGATTCTCTATGAGAGGTACCACTAGTGGTTCATGACCCACCATCTCTGGAATGTGCTCATTTCCACTCTCCTGAGGCACGACATGATGACATCGCGATGACATTTTTCTACAATATCCAAACACATCCCTTTAGACAGGGATTAAAGAAGGTAAGAAAAAAAGTAAGGCGCTAAAAGAGGTTAGGTACATAGCCTGCCTATGATCACTAAAAAATAGACAACTCGCTTCAAGAGCTGGGTTTCGATATGGAAGAGACAACTCAAAATAATTACTAAAAAAGTTCTACAGTCCATTAATAGGTTAAGTCAGGCTATCATCTAACATACTACCACAACTTTATCTTTAACAATTAGCATTTAAAAATTTTAACACTTGGAACAACATCACTCACACACAATAGGAAAATGCACGCTGAAAGTAGATATGACATGGGAATATGTATGACATTTAAATATAATACTTCCTATTGTAATGCATGGAATGTATTTCCCTCGTATCATCAGGATGCAATGGTAAAACCATTATCTCAACAATACCAACATAATAACAATGCAATACCAGTGAGTCACCCAATGGTGAAATCATATCAATAGTAACTATCATAATCAATAACTGCAATCCCAACCTAATAATTTGAGTTTTCCTCTATATATGGGTTTTCTACGTCCAAGCACATATTACATTCAAAATCCCTATATCCTAGTCTCCTGTATAACCCAAAAATTAAGAAAAAAGGAAAAAAAACCTATGATACCACTTTGTAATGTCTTGACCCGATTCACCTCTAAGACGGTGGCCGAACCAGTGGGTCATATAACCTCAAGCTCATCTCCCAGAACTCCAGAGGCTACAGACTAGTAGTGAGGGACCTTTTAGTGTCCATGGGAAGACTATGCCCTCATAGGTAATAGATAATATCATAACAGAAGTAAACATCATCAAATAATAAATAGCTGAAGCATGTGAATGAATAAACTACAACATAAGAAATATAAATAATACAACTGAATAATAATAATAAAGTGTGGAAGCTCAGAAAAATATGTCATAACATGATGTATGTCTAAACTGGAAATACAGAAAAGATAACTCAAGAACATGGTCAACTAAAAGAAAAGACAAAAAGTAGCAACTGCATCATGAGGAAGGCCCGATCCTCTACCCCAGCCTCCAACCTAAGTAGTAAAGAAAAATCAATCATTGGAAGCAGCACACTTCCCCTTGTCAATACCTAGAAGAATGTAATCTACTCGGGTGTCAACAATGCCCGAGTAGGGTGTGAGATAAAATACTAGTAGGTCAGCACCCACGGTGTCTAAACCTTTCCATTTCATGCAATGATAAAAATGCAGTGTTCCATTACATAAAAATTTCAGATAATTAATTTAAGTGCAATGAAATAAATAAGTCGGACCAGGTTCCAAACAGCACCCGTGGCTAATCACCTACTTTAGCATAAGCCAGTAGTCATAAAGGGTACCGGTTAGCAGAATGCACACACACGTACATATATAAAACCTAGGAAAGAAAGGTAAAATAAGGAAGAGGTGTACCCCAAGTGTGTGCTTTAACTTGGGGTCTAAGTCAAGTGTAAACCAGGTGCGCTTCAACACACTAGAAGAACATTTCAATTCTTAAGAGACTCAAATGGAAATAATATAAACCTTAAGTAAATCATTATTAAGGTTAAAGTTGAGAGTTGGAATATAAGCCCTTCCCAAAGGTATCTCTATGGAACATCTGTTAATTTATCCAATACCACCAAGCCCATCCAAGGACATCTTTCAAAAGGCCAAGTATTGCTCGAGGCATGAAATTAACTTGAGTCCATTTTGATCTTGAAAAAAGGGGTCGAGTGTCATCCGAAGCCTGCTTAACCACATTTACAATATATCCATATCAATGGGCCCCTTTGGAACCGGTGTCACTCATATTTATTAGAAATCTCAGAGAAGTCTCGGTCCGGTAAAGCCAAAGACACCGCCCCCAACATGTAGTGGTAACAGTCCGGAACGAAGGGTCTAAGTGTGGCCTTTAATACAGGACCCACCTCCTCCCCCCTAATTTTAATTAAAGTTTTCAAAGCAGTAGATATGACACAATCAACATATAAAATCACATCTTGAAAACTAACCAGATACACCCATGCATCACATGGTATAAATTAAACATTACAACATAATAACTTAACAAAAAAATATACTGTATCAACATAAGAAGATAATGAAATTTTTAAATAAACAAACAGTTTAGAAAAAAAAATTACCAATGATCCAGCAATTAAAAGTTCATGTTTAATGCAACTATTTATTTAATTTATTTATAAAAAAAATGGGTTGTACTACACCTATCGTTAATTAAATTATAAACGCGAATAATAGAAAAATATACTGACCATATCAGCATGCCCAAAGGGGTGTCCAAACTTATTTCAATAATTAAAACAAATTAAATTAAGATAATTAATGCTACAATAATTAGGTGATCAACTAAATTGATGAAATTGGGTAAAATTGCACAAATCCGGTAGGCAACGACTATTGGCACAACGGTGAATTTTTATAAACTATAACGAAATGGAGGAAAAGAGAGTAGGAACCCTACCTGGTAGTCCAAAATGTCTCTAAGATCTGTGGTAGGCTTTGATTTGAACTAAAATAGAGGAAAGTAGAGGATTTTAGAATAACCCAAAAATAGGGTAAAATCCTTCCATGAAAAACTGAGCACATGATACACAACGAAATCATATGATTCCACTTGCACAAGGTTAGCCTTTCCCTAAGGTTTACTAATCACCTAACGGCAAAGAAATCAGACGACGGACGAGGGAGCTACAGTCTTTCGAATGAGGAGGAGGGGGGTACGCCACCTGGGGGGAGAGGGAGGTGCGACGTGAAGAAGAGGAGAGGAAGAGTGGAGAAGAAAAAAAGGAAGAAAGAAAAGAAAGAAAAATAAAAGAAAATAAAAATAAGAGAAAAATAAAAGAAAAGGAAAAAAGGGAAAATAAAAATAAAAATAAAATAGAATAAAAGGATTGAAAGGAAAAATGATAAAAATAAATAAAAATGGAAATCACCCATTTTAATTTTTTTTTTATTTTTTCCCGTAACACTCTTTCTATTTTATTTTTAAATTTAAATTTATTCGTTCTTATTTTATTTTAAATATTATTTTAAACTCTTATTATTATTTTTCAACATGTAATCATGTATTTTAATCCCAAAAACTGCGCTAAATCGCAACATGAAATTTTTCATAAAAAGTATGTAGTTATTTAAATTAATTAAAAAGCTACCCGAGACCCATAGAGAGGTGTGCAGGTACGCACCTCAGGTCACTTAATTAATTAGACTACAATAATTAAAAATTGTCTATACCTTAATAAGGCTGGGATGTTACATGAGTGACTCTAGAAATTCCTTAAGGGGGATAAAGGGATTAAGAGAGGAAAGTTATGATGAGTTTTGTATTTGATAAGAGAGTGATAAGTGGTTTTTGATAGGGAGGGATATAAGGAATTTATACTTTATGAAATGGGTATTTTTTGAGTTAAAATGATGAATAAAATATAATTTCCATGACAAAAATTATAATAGTGATATTATTGATATTTTTAGTCATATTTGAATAAAAAATGATTTTTGGACTTTTAATTAATTCTAAAACCAAATTAATTTGTTTATTAAAATGAAAAGTTGAAAAATGGAAAAATTTTATTTTATGGAATACTTTATCATTTTATACTTTTGAATTGACTAATTGAATTGACTAATTGACTAACAAGTTAATAAAAAGTTGGCTAATTGACTAATTATATTTAATTGACTAATTTTTTTATCAAATGATTCTTTTGATAAGATAAAATTTATAGAATTTATTATGTCATTATTACCTCTTGGATGATGCTATTAAGACAAACTAGTTGCATAAAAACTATATTTTTATTATTCAACTAAAAAATAATGTTTTTCTAAAAATTACCAAAAAAACATTAGGAAATTTTAACGTGAGGATTATAAAAATGATATAAGTTTTATCATAATATTTTTCTAACATAGGTTATTTTATTTATTAATATAAAAATTATTTTTTTATGAAAAAATTAAAATAAAATTTATTAAAAATGTGATTATAATTTCATGGAGTTTTTAATCTTCATATTTATTCTATATAATGAAAATATTTATATTTTATGAAATTATTTAAGATAAATATACAAAATTTTTCTATTTTGATATCGGGTTACTGTTCCAATGGTCAGGTTACTATTTATGATGGTCATGTAACTATTATTTATGATTAGGTTACTATTCCGTTGTTCATATTACTATTCCAATGGTCATATTTACTTCAATAAATACAATTTAATTCCATCATTCAATATTTATCTCAATTCATATCAATGTTATAATTTTTTTATTTTTAAAATTTTAATTAAATTACTGATGCTCTTTTTTTTATAGTTCTGTTCATAAGTATGATAATTCTAGGAGATCAACATGATTTATACTTTCTAGTTACACTCTTTTTTATTTTTTGGATTTATTTTCCCATTTGTTAGTTTCCATTAGGATGGTTATATTTATATTTTAAATTTAATGTCGCAAATTAATGAAATAAATTATTATGTGTTTCATGTGTTTAAACTATATTATTATCCTAAATATAAAAATCTTTATTTATTCAGAAGGAAAAATAAATATATATTAAAGTTTTAGATGTTACAACCTCTACCCTTTATATATTTCTTCCTCAAAATTTCAAATCATATTCTCAAATGAGAATAGATGAGGTTATTTCTATTTCAGTACCTCCTTAGGTTCCCATATTTATTCTTCATACTTATGATTTTGATAATGAACTTTAATGAGGTGAGTTTTCATATTACATATAACTTGATCTATATAGTCTAATATCTTCATTGTTTTATTATCATAGGTGAGGTCATGCTCCAGTTGTTCCAACTCCATATTTATTACATGTTAGGAATCATGAATTTTATTCCTCATGAGTGATACATGGAGTGCATCATGAAATTGATCCAAGTTTGGTGGAAGTACTAGACGACAAGCCACTTATCTTATGAGATCAATGATTTCAAAGGGGTCAATGTACCTAGGTATAAAAATTACTTTATTTGAAAACATTATGAATCTATTCCATGGTGATATTCAAAGGAAAACTTTATCTCCAATATCAAACAATAAGAAACTTTGATGATTTTCAATACAACTTTTTTATTGACTCTTAACAAATTTGATGTATTACTGAATAGACTGAACCTTCTCTATCATTTCTTGTACAAGATCAGGTTGAAGAAAATTTCAATAAATAAATTTATACAAAAATGTATGATTTCTACATAAATAACCATATAGATCTTTATATGGGGCCATTTGAATACTTGAGTTAAGTCTATTATTGAATAAGAACTCAACTAATGGGAGATGTTGATCCCATCCTAATTTAAGTTCCATTGAGAAATATCACATATTTTCCTAAAGTGTATGAATGATTCTTTTTAAATTGGTCATAATTTTGGGGTTGAAAGGACATACTGAAATTTAATTCAGTATTTAAATAATGTTGAAGGCTTTTACAAAATTTAGAGGTGAACCATGAATAATGATCCGAAAAAAATAAAAAGTTCTACCCCATGAAATCTCACCATTTCCTTCACATAAATATTTTAAATCTGTTCAAAAGATAAATATTCATGAATATAAATAATGTTTGAAATATTTTTGAGTGGATCTAGAATAACCTATTCTATATTTCTTCCTTTGGATGTCATTTGATGACTATTTATAATGTTTATTGTGATATTCTACCATTTCAATTTGGGTATGGGAAATGGGTACATCATCCCCTTAGACTTTTTGTCTCTCTTATTTAACTTTATATAATAACAAGTAGTTTGTTGTGTACTAAAAAATATCCTTCTTCATGTTGTCCCACCAAAATTTCTCTAGAAGATCACAATATATCTTGTTTCTTTAAGGATGGATAGAGAAATATGTGTTATGTGAATTATCCAATAGCCATTTCTTTATCTGAGGTGATGAATGAAAAAAAAGTATATTATTAGGAGAATGAAACCATATTCATCTATTTGTAATCCATTAAACATTCCTTCCTTTACCACTTTCACCTTCTTTTTAATCTCTAAATCATCCATTTATGCCTCCTTGAACTTCACTTGGATAGATGGTTGAGAAATAATTTGGGCTAGGTAAGATGTATTACCCGCTATTATGATTTCTATATCCTTTTTATATATTTTAAGATGGTTTAATTACATAGGTTTTATGATCCATTATTATTATTATTATTTTATGTATATAATTTTAAAGAACATTTATTTATTATTTAAAAAGTATTGAAACATGATTAAAAAATGTGACCTACAATATATGAAACCAACTAAATACAATTCATTCATTCATAATAGTTATATTATAGTAAATTCACATAAAACTAAACACTACAAACCATGTATTATTACTCTAAATGGATGAAGTACATTTATTAAAAGATAAAAAATCAATAGATGAAATATATAAAAAAAGAATAAAATCATAACGACTAGGAAATCTATTACATCATCCTCAACCATGAGGATCACAAATAGCCACAAAAAACATATAATGAGGAAGAGAACCATGAAAGGAGAAATAATTATGAAAAATATGAAATAAGAACCATGCCTTGCAATTTTAGAGTGGAATGAATGGAGGATTTAGTAAGTTTGTATACATGAATGAAATATAGTGGTTGTGATTATGACCATTTCAATTATGGTCATTGATCATAAATCCTATAGGTATACTCAAGTCTTGTATTGTTAAGTGGTAAATACAAAATAATATAACACACAATGAAATAAAAATATGATATTAAAATATTATAAATATATAAATATTTACATGTTACATATTAATATTAATATTAATATTAATATTTTCAAAATATGATATTTTCTATATATAAAAATCAAATAAATATTTCAATATTAATAGAGTATAAAAAAGAAATTTTTTGATATAAATAATTAATTAATGGTATTTTTAAATAGCATTTATTATATAAATAATATTTATTTTCAAAGAACTATTTTATTAGGTATTGTAAAATTTTTCATAATAAGATAAATTGATACCTCAAAATATTATTATATGTAAACTAATATATTATCATCAATTTGATGGAGCAGCCGAGAGAGGGAGATGAACGAGGGAACCGAACGCGGAACGAGGGCGATGAACGCAGATGAGATTCGCGAAGTTTCGCAGATGTGGTCGTAGGGGATGATCATATTCGATCTCTTGATTCATATGAATCTCCGCCTCCTACTGATTCCTTTCATCCGAAGCAGTTCTGGCATAGGGGTAATGCATCCATTTCTTTCTCGTAGGCGGAGGTTCAGTTTCTTGCTTCTAATTTTCGATTTGTTCTTGTTGGTAAATTTTTTAAGCATCGTCCCTCTCTAATCTTCCTACGGAAATCATTCGAATCCATTGGATTTGTTGATTTTGAAATCGGTCTGCTCAACTCAATGCATATCGCGATTTAACTTTCCTCTACAAATGATTACTATCGGCTTTGGTCTAGGGGTTCTTGGAGTTTTGGGGGCTGCATGATGAAAGTATTAAAGTGGTCCCCTTCATTTGATTGCTTTTCTGAATCGTCGAATGCACCTGTTTGGTTAGGGCTTCCAGGTCTTCCGATGCATCTCTTCAAGAAAATTTCTCTTTTCCCTATTGCTAAGCTTATCGGTAATCCTATTAAGCTGGATTCTGCGACTCAGAAGCTCTCAAGGCCTTCGGTTGCACATGTGTGTGTTGAGGTTGATCTTTCTCAGCAACTACCTTCCACTATTTGGATACAGAATGGGGATGCATGTTTTTTTTCAGGAAGTGGTTTATGAATCCTTACTGAGCCACTGCTCTAATTGTTTTCATATTTCCCACTCCCTTGGAGATTGTGGTTCTGGGAAGGACCGCATGAACAGTCAGAATCTTGGAAAACCTTTTCTGAATGAAGGGAAATCCGTCTGGATTGAGAAGGATCCAAGGCCTCATGTTTAACAGACTGAACCTTTTAATTATAAGGACCCACTAGTGTCCTCATCTGTTCCCGTTTCCTGCTCAGCACAACATACTTACGATAAAGATTCGGTTATTTCTGGTTTTGTGGATGCGGTCAATAATGCTAAGATTTTCACTGACAACCCGGGGGTTGTTCCAACCTCTAATGTGTCAGCATAAGAGACTCACTCTATTTCTGGTGATTCCAATCATGATATTAGTGAGCAAGCAGATAAAATTGATGAGGAATACCTGCGCTCGAGTGCCAAAAAAGGTAAGAAATATTTTGTTGATCTTGATGGTTAAATCGCTCCGCACCCTAAGAAGACTCGAAAGCGAATTGATTATTATAAGTTAGAGAGGACCATTTTCACTAGATCTTCAGGGCCTCGTGTGGAGGAAACTAAGATCCCTACACAGCCGGTTGTCAGCAAGAGTACTTCTGCATCGGAATCCTATAATGAAGGGGACTCCTCCACAGATGAATATTAATCCTACTCTTGGATTGAGGATCAAGCGGATAGAATTAAGCTTAGAAATTTCACTCGGGTTATTAAGGAAGGATACAAGGAGGATTTCTACACTTAGATTGAGGAGCAAGAAAGGTTGTCTTATAGAAGATATTGTAATAAATAAATATCTGTTGATGACTATCTCATTATCAGGGAACGTATGTTTGATATGGTGTAATTTGAGCTTGATCGGAACCCTGAATTTGATTATCTCTAGCTTCAGTGGGAATAGAGCTTTTTCATTATGGTCTCCTTATTGGTCTATCGCATCATTTTTCTGGATTTTGGGGATTGTCCCATGGCCTTGCAGGAATTATTTGGAGGAACATCTCAGAAGATGATGGGGATATTGAATGTTTGGAATATTGGGAGGTCTTTGCAGATGCACTAGCTGTAGGGACAAGTCTAGTGTAGAGCAGCAAACTGAGTATCATCAGCTATAATAACAGTTTTTGCGCAGAAAATTCAGGATTGAATTCCTCTGGTGAAGCAGCAGCTGTAACATAAGCAGTGGAAGGATGACTATGGAATGTCTCTATTTTGATGACCTTGAAGAAGGGAGTGAATCCTTGGATCTATAAATGTTTGGATGATGCTGAACAAAACCAAAATGGATGGCAGGTGCAAATTCTTGTCTAACTATCATTTTGTAATCTTTTGATTCCCAGTTGGTGCAAATACATTGCACCTCATGTATTCACCCTGTTGTTTCCTTTTCTTTTAATAAATTTTTGGGGTATGGGTTGGGAAACCAACACATGCTCGAATCTTTTTGGTATTATCATCAATTAAACTGTAAAGTGATATGAAAAAACATTAAGAATATATAATGACGAAAAAATACATTTTTTTTTTCAAAAAAGAGGTTATGTTTATAATTTAATTTTTTTAAGAAGCTATATATATATATGTATACAATTTTATAATTTTAACTCAATGAAATAAAATTTATTATATCAATATTATCCTAAGATTAATTTTTAAGGCTTTTCTAAAATAATATATTTTTAGGTTAATAGTAAAAATACATAATTTACTAATTTTTTTTACTTTTATAATAAAATAATGACATAAAAGTTTAAGAAACACTTTATATATAAAATAATTTAATTTAATAAATAATTTAAAATAATTATAACAATACTATTTTCAATTTATAAAACATATATTTAACAATTTTGAAACTCAAGTAATATTTCACACCCAAATCTATTTTTACACCCATATAATAAAAATTAGACTATATTATAATTAGAAATTAAATATATAAAAAATAATTTCCTATTTTATTTCAAAATTTAAATATTATATAGATAATTTCAATTTCATTTTTTGGAATAAATATAATATTAGTAAGATTAGTGTTAAATAACGCGATAATGGAAAAATAGTTTTTAAAGAATTGTTTTATTAATATTATGTAAAATTGTTATTTAATAAAATTTATATAATTTAAATTATGAAACTAATATTATTTTTAAAACTATATATAATTATATTAACACTTATTCAATTCTTAATCAATACTAACTAATATTAAAGAACACCTAATGGTTAAATGTTAATTTTATACAAAAAAAATATTTTTTATGTCATGTATTTTTATTTAAAAGATTAATTTGTCATATTTATAAATTTAATTTTATTAAATGGAGATTAAATTTAGGTAAAAAACATCAATATTTAGTAATATAATTTATATTATATTTTAAATAAAATATAAATTACATAGTTAAAAACTAGTTTCCAAGGTAAAAGTGAAAATGCTAAAATGTAACAATCTACAGTAAAAGGATTTAAATATTTTTAAAACAAGTGTCTAAATTTTTCGTTGATGTATATTAAACCAATATCACCCAATAATCCATTATTAATTTTTTTGAGGCATTATTCATGGAATAGTTTAGTGATATCAGGGAAGGGTAAAGGGTATTCCCAAAAGGGCCTTTTCATCACATATAAAATATGATCACTTATACCCCTACATAGTCACCATTTACATTAAAATTTACCATAAATAACTATATAAAATAATCCTTCTACAATTAATTTTGTTATCCTTTATCCCTTTGTCGTAATATTTTAGTTCAAGGCATCCACTTTCAAGGAAATCACTAAGAGAAGACCATGTATCCAACGTAGGTTTTACTTTATTCACAACATTTTCTTTTTAATATTTTTATTCCAAATATATTATATGAATAAATATATAAATATATAATTATAATTATTATACATATATGTTATTATATTAATAGAATAACCACTATTTATTCATCTCTATTTTCTAAGAAAAATATCATCATTAGTGCATTGTGTGGACTACCGCCTCCACAATGCGACATCTTTTATTTTTTATCACCACTATTAATGAATGATAAAAAGGATATAATGGATGAATAAATATTAAATATATAATATTTTTTAATAAAATTTAAAATTTTATTTACCTTTAATTCCTCCCATTCATTGAGGAATGGAGACATTAATCACGAATACATGCAAACTATCACCTCCATAGGCAATGAGATTAATTTTTCACTACTAACCATCATGGTTGGATTTAAAAATATATTTAAAATATAAAAAATATTTCAATAAAACTTTTAATATTATTTATATTATTAAAATATTTTATAATGCTTTCTATTATGGTCAACATACATAAGGAGTTAAAGAAAAATTGACCGAATAACATCAAGTAACCAACATGGGAATGAAAAATATATAATTAATAAATATTTTATGAGAATAAATGGTCTATATTTAAATAAATAAATTAGAATAATATTCCTAAGAATGTGTCTATAAACTTAATTTGATTATTCAGGATGTTTGGCATATGTGCAAAATGAATCTGGAAGAAGGTAAGGGCTCTATCTCAATTCCTCTTCATTAAGTCATGTTTTATTATTATTAACCAAATTATTATTTCTATGTTGCATATACTGAACAAGAATTTATTTTGGAATACTACATGATTTAATTTATGGTATTAATATAACATTATTATTTTCAATATTTTAATAAATTTTTATTAAAAAAAATCTAAATTTGTAAGTGTTTTATTTGAAGACTTTCTTATTTAGGACACATGAACTTTTATATACCTAATTCATTTTAAATAGAAAATACATTTCCAATTGAATATAAGATATCATGGAATATCTTTATTCTTGTTATTTTAACTTCAACTTCAATATCTCCTCTTTAAAGGGGTTTTATTTGAATTTTTCTTATACCGTAAGGGTTTTCATCTCAATTTATCTTCATTGAGACATGTTTTAATATTATGAAAATTTTTTTATTTGTATGGTTTATCTACTACTCCTATGAAAAATAATAACCGAAATTGTTTTTATGTTATAAAATTCACTTATATTCATTTTCTTCATTAATGTGGTCTATGATTGATGTCTTCCCTAAAATATAAGTGTATTTTATGGATCAATATGATTCTTAAGTTATAATGTTTCTCCTTGAGTTACATATTTAATTTAATATGGTATAACCTATTTATTTTTTATTATATCACTTTGATTCAAATATTCAGTCCTAGTGAGTTATAATCCCTTTTAAAAATTCAACTACATTAAGAATAATTCCCATTAATATAAATAACTATTTCCCCTCTTTGTCCATAATTTTCCTTTCTCACCAATGTTTTAATTTTTAATTGGAAAACTAATTAAGACTTATCTAATTTAAAATTTATATTTAAATTATCCAATTTTTTTAAAAAGTTTTACTATCATTTTATGATTTGGTATTTAAAAAAAAGGTGTTGTAAAATATATTAATGGATCTTCTAGACCTCATTAGTGACTATATTATTACACATTCTCTTTATTTTTATCTCTTTTATGAAATTTTATTACCTTTTAAATATTCTATATATATATATCTCCCTTATATATATACCTAGTTAAATATACTTTTTATTGAGGGATTTTTGTATCTTTTTAGTTCCCTTCGAAATTCCCACTTTTAAGAAAACCTAGTTTAAGGGAACTTTCCTGTTTCTTATCTCACATCGATTATCACCCCATAAAATATTTATAAACCTTGATTAAATTCTAAAAGCAATAATTATTTTATGGAGAACATTTTTGATTCAATTTTGGTTTTATGAAAAATTATAAGATCTTTCCATCTTTAAAAAGACCATTTACTTGTTTCACAACGCACCACCCAAGTGGTTTATTTTTATTATTTCTTATCCTAGATATTTTTTATTAAATTTATACAATAAATATGTATATTGAAGTCCCATATTAATTTTTTAATTATGAATGCTCAAAATTACTCAATTCATTATTCTCTTGGGTATCCTTATGTTTTATCCCTGGGTTATACCATAAATTGGGATTATAAAACCTATTTCTTTCTCATAGGTTTGATCATGTTTATGACTTATTCATGGTTTATTTTACTCATATTTAATAAATATATATTATCATCATTTATATGGAGGGTGAACTGAAAAATATATATCCCTCTAAATAATTGGGTAATGATTTTTATCTCATGAAATGTTATGTAAGGGATTAGGGAGTGAATCTAATCCACTATGGTACTTTTTCCAATTTATAATGATTGTCTCTGGAGTGAACCTTGAATTATGTTTATGATATCATGTTTTATATTATTTTCTCATGTTTATGATTCAATGATCCTGTGATCATTTTTTTATTTTATGTTTCTATGTTTATTATAATCATCTTTATGATATAATTTTATGTTTTTTTGAATCTCCTGTTATGCTTTTTTAGTATGTTTACTCCCTTAGTGGGATTTTTTGATTAAGATTTTACTTATGTATTTTTCAAAAGATATATTATTTAGTTTTACATGAACATTGAGATTTAGGATAACTATGAAGTGTTTTAAATAAATATGATATTTGTTTATGTTTAAGATGATGTATTTATATGTATAATATTCTGAAGTCACTATACCTCAAGATCCTTGGAACATAGTTTTGGAAAAGTAAGTTATGAATCAAGAAATAAAGTATGGTTAAGTCTTGGATCACTATATATTGGTAATTTTTCAATTCACATCATTTAAATTTTATTAGCTTCTTTTTTAAGAGCATTAACTACCATATTCACCTTTTCAGGATGGTTGGGAATAGAGAAATCATAATCATTGATTAACTCTAACCATATTTTTTGACTTATTTTTATTTAATTACGTGTAAATATATAATTTATAATATTTTTATATATTTATATGTCAAAATTCTCATAATAGAGTTATTTTTCCAAATATTCAAAGTGAAGACCACAACTTACAAACTTTAGAACATGCGTAGTGTGGTTTTCTTCATATATCTTCAACAGAAATGAGGCATATGTTATCAATTTATAATTATACATGAGTACACAACCCAAGAATTTCTTTGAGGAATAACTATATATCACAAAAACCTATATACTTTATGGTAGTGTGGGTACTATTGTAGTGATTAGACTCTTCTTTATCTTATTAATGGTTTCCACACATTATTACATCCAAAAATACTTTACCGTTTTCTATGTAAACTTATTTAGTGGGATATATAATCATGGGAAGTTTCTTACAAACCATAATTTGTACACAAAAAATCCAAGAATACTATGGATCTATATAAAACTTGTGGGTTTGGTATATTCTTTAATTACCTTTGTCATTTAAGGGTCCACAAAAATTCACTCTCTTATGATCACATTCCCCAAGAGTGTGACTTCTTGAATCTAGAAGTCATACTTTCTAAACCTATCATACAACTTCTACTTTCATAATGTCACTAAAAAAATCCTTATATGATCATAATACTCCCAAATTCCCTTTTATTAAATGAGAATTTCATAAATAAATCCTACCATATATTTTATATGATATTATATAAATACCATATTCATTAAATCTATAAATATCACGGGGGAATTTTAAGTCTAAAGAGAATAACTATGATCATAATGTCAATATCTTATAAAAAATGATATCTTATTAATATCTTAACTTTTCAACTTTATAAGATGACATATGAAAATATTTTACACCTTTGAGATGTTTTATTCTCATCAAATTTTATTAAAAAAGTATTTGATCTTTGGTGGGGGATACTTGTTATTTATGGTGGTCTTTTTTAGCTCTTGGTAATTAATTCCCAACAACATTGATAAATCATTTTTCTTGAAAAACAACACTAACACTCCCTAAGGTTATACAATAGATAATATGAAACCTTTTTTAAATTTTCTTGTATATTTTTATCCAAATCCTCTATTTATGTCAGGGCCATTATATAAGGTATTTAATAGATAAGAGTGGATACATGTGTGAGTTTTATTGTGAAATCTACTTGATGATTTGGGGTAAGTCCAGAAATTTTTTTAGGAAATAAATTATTCTAATCCCTCACAATTAGAATTTACACAAAGTTGAAAGGTTTTTTATTTGACAAACCAGTTGAGAATGATATTATTCATCTCTAGGTATTAACAGCCACACCATTAAGGTATTTTCCAAAAGAGATTCATGATTTTTCATGCATTTATATTTGAGAATGGGATGATTTAGAATATAGAAGGAAATTTAATTTTACCAATAGTTTATGTGAGATCTATATAATGAGATAAAATCCATTCCTAGTATATCATTAAATTCTACTAATGGAAGGATTACAATATTTACTAGAAGAATATTCTCACAAGATCTAATGGGGTATGAGTCCAACATTTTTTTATAATGATTGCATGAGTAGGTTCTTTTATGGATATATTTACTTCAAGGTATTAGGTATGTAATTCAATATTTATATAAAATATTTAGAATATAAAGAAACGATTTAAACCAGAATCATAAAAATACTATTTCTATTCTTGAGTGAATTTTAAGTGTACCTTATACGAATTCATTTTTGTGTTCCACCTCAGTAGTGGCGACGAAATAGGTTTTCACTTAATATCTTGGTTTGGGTGGTTATTGACATTAATTACCCTCAAAGACCCATGTTTTAGTGAAATGTCTTACATAGTACCCTTTCTCATTATATTTTACGCATTAAACTATAGGTGGTGTATTGAAAGTTTTTTTCCTTTACTCCACAACATTGTCTAGATTATTCATGTCTCTTCAACATTCATGAGCATGATGACCATATTTCATGAAATTAATGAATTTAATTATCCCTTTGAGGTCATTTTCATGATTATTTTTCCAAATATTTGAAATGTTTGTGTTTTGATCTTCTTTCCTCCATTTTCATTCAATCCTACTACTTTAAAGTCCATTTTTATCTTCCTATCTTCATATCCATGGGACTATTCTCTATGACCCATCTATACTTTGAGATCATATAGAAATACTTATTCATAACTCCAAAATTCTTAGATATCAAGAGCCTTTTATTATATGGTTTTAATCCACTAAAGAATATATATATTTTTCTACCATTATTGATAACAAAACCGAAGATATTTATTGCACGCCTTTTGAAATTTTCCTCTAATTATATGATTGTTTCAATCTATTTTTTTCTTAATATCTATAAATTTTATCTGTATATTTGTTTATAGAGCTCAAGGGAAATAATTTTTGAGAAATATGTTCTTAAATTCTCCCCACTCCATTTCTTCCATTTCATATTTTGGATTTATATTATTTATCAACATCCACCATTAATTTTATTCTCTATATAAATAATATAAATCTTGAGTAAAATTCTCCTTCTTAGAATAATGGAAAATATAAAATATAATTTCTTCTGAGTTAACCCAATGTTCTATGATAAGTGGATCAAACGATCAACTAAATTTTGGTGGATATTGGTATATAAAGGTCTTGATGGAAAATTTATCCTTCTTGTTAGATAGTGGAAATTTTACATAAATTATGTTATATTTCATTGCCTTAGATAGACGAGTAATAACCACCATGAGGGTTTCAACTCCATATCCTATTTTATTAAGAATGTCATTTGGAAAATTGTTTCATTGTCCCTCACATGATTTGTTAGTTTGGTTTTTATTAATTCCCGCAATTTTCTAAAATATAAAGGGTTTAAAAAAATATAAGTTAATAAATCATGAATAAATAAATTATTTCATCCAAAAAATCAATTCTAAAGTCATATATTATGTGATACCTAAGTTTAAAAAATATTATTCTCAAATGATGATTTAAGGATCATATACTTTATTAGTTTTCTAATTTTATTAGGAACAATTACTTTAGTTATGAATCTTTCATAATGATTTGTAAAGAGAATGTGAATATATGAATTTATATCCTCTGTGAGTGTTAAACTAGGTGTGTAGTAAGAACCACTACTCATGCCCAAAGTGAATATCAAGTTAATACCCAACCAACCATTTTTCAAATTATTACTCATATGTGAATCTATTCCATAACTATATCTATTTATAACATACAGTTAGGGATTCTATTTCTTGGAGACTACACACACCTTACTTAATTTGTATTTAGGATTTTCCCTATACTTGGACTTATCCTTAGGTGTTTTCACGAATTTTTTATAGTACTAATTCACAAATTAACTAAACCATACCACTAAAATGAATTCTAGTGACCCATATTTTTCTTACATGACTATTAAATCATTTTTATGATAAATAACATAATAATAATACATTTAATGGTCAACAAGCTTAATATATTAAGTAAATTAGGTTCATACATCACTTGTACATAATAAAACACATAAATTATTTAATTACTTCATCATAGAGATAATAATTATCTCATTATCTCCTTAATATATGAAATCACGTAAGGATATACATTAAAGAAAAGGGTGATCTAAAATCCCAATAAAGGAAGGAATAAAATAAAAGGTTTACGATATATGAATCAATAACACTTGAGTGAGAATAATTATCATCATAATATCATAATCATGGGATAATCATCATAATAATGAGGGAATTATTTTTAAAATACATTCAATGTGACATATTAATAATAATGAAACATCACAATATAGTGGTCAAATACCATGTAGAGTTGTGACCAAAGATAACATCATGTTCACGCATAACATATGTTCATAAGACATAACATCATAATTATGAAAAAATATAAGATAATATATAGGAATAATACATATAATCTAATTAGATATATAAAATTAACTAATTTAGTAGAGGGATATATAATTTCGATCCCACCCATCACACCATAAATTATTATAATCATGCATGAAAAACAGAAAAGAATCTTATCACAATCATATACATGAAATAAACTCTTGGAAATGAATGATTTTTGTAAGGGGTATAGAAAAGAATAATTTATATAATAAAATTTAATATTTAGAAAATAGGAATATAGAAACATAACTTTGGAAATTAAAATATTTTTTAAAATTTGATAGGATATGTTGAGAAGAGGGAACAATTTTAGAAGAGTCATTGAGATGTTTGAGAATAAAATAATATTTATTTTATTAAAATCACATAAATAAAATAGAAGCATACATATCCATAGTAATATAAAATAGGAAAGAATAGTTAAAGTATATTTATAGGGTATTTGAAATTAATCCACACTCAAAATGAGGATAAATAAGTGACAAACCCAAAAGAAAAGAGCAGGGTTTGAGAATCTTCTTAACTTAAATCACATTATGTGTTATATCATTTAATCCTAATATATAATAAACATATTCTTGTTATCAGATTAAACATGAAGTTAATTATATTCATGTAATTTACTATTAATCCATTATAATTATTAGGTTCTATTCTATAATACCCTTTGTTAGTAATAAATTATTTTAATGTTGTTTTTTCATTAAATTATCTCACCATGTTTCAATTTTTTTATTTTTTTCAATTTAATTTATAAATTATTAAAATTAATTCCAAAATATTAAAATAAAAGTAATTACATATTACATAAAATTCATAATAACCATCCATGAAGGTAGTGATAAGCAGAGAGTTGGAAATGGTCTTATAGGTGGTTAACAGACCATTAACTATACATTGTCAAAAAAGAGGAAGGAGAAGAATTACATATAAATATATCATAAATATAAAAATTTTAGTAGGTTAAAATAATTAATATAATTTTAAATTACTAATTAATTAATCTTAGAAGTTTTTTTAAAACTAATAGAGAAAATGAAGAAGATAAGTGGAAAATTAATAGAAATATTGATGAAACTATACCTTCTTCTTGTTGTTTATTCTTTTCTATGGTAAAAAAATCCATGAATTATTGGAGTTTTGTGACTCTATAAAATACATAAGGATTGTAAGGGGATTAATAGATGGAATTTTTTCAAATTTGTGGCTTTGATAGGAGAGAGTGATGTGGGATTCCAAGGTATGGGAGAGGGGTATTTATACTTGAAGAGAGAAGTATTTTTGAGTTAAAATATAAAATAAAATATAATTTGAAAATTAAAAAGTGAAAATAATAATAATATTGAAATTTTAAGCCATATTTAAATACAATAAATATTTTTAGTACTTTTAATTATTTCCAAAATAAAATTCATTAGTTTATTAAAATAGAAAGTAGAAAATTGACAAATTTTTATTTTAATGGAATGATTTAACATTTAAAAACAAGGAAAATAGTTTTTAATATTGAAATGTAATTTTATTAATTTTAAAATACTTGATTATCTTAATAAATGAGTTTTTGGCTAATCTAAAATTTATATAATTATTTATTTCATTATTACCCCTTGAATGATGTAATTAAAATAGTCTGGTTATGTAAAAACTATATTTTTAGTATTGACCTAAAAATGATTTTTTTTAATTACCAAAAAATAAACCTTATAAAATTTAATTTATAGATTCAAAAAATGGCATTAATTTTATCAAAATAAATTTCTATCATAAGTAATTTTAATTTTTAACCTGAAAATTACGTTTTTTATAAAAATAATAAAATAACATTTATTAAAAATGCTGTTATAATTCCATGGATTTTATTCTTGATTTTTGTTTTATGGAATTAAAATATTCAGATATTGATGAATTTACTAGGATAAATATATGTAAGTTTACTATTTTGAACTTGAGTTAATATTCCAGCAGTAAGGTTTCTATTTATAATGGTTAGGTTACTATTTTTAATGGACAAGTTATTATTCCAATGGTCATATCACTATTCCACTAGTTATATTTACTCCTATAAATACCATTTAATTAAATTATTCACCATTCTCCTTAACTTTTATCAAGGTTCTAAATTTTTCATTTCTAGAACATCGATGGGATTACTGATGTTCTATATTTTCAAAGGGCTATTCACAAGTATGATAATTATAAGAGATCAATGTGTTCCATATTTTTTAGATATACTTGTTTTATTTTGTATGAATTTATTATCCCATTATAATAGTTTTAATTTTCATGGATATAGTTATTTTTAAATGTAATGTTCCCAATTAATGAAATAAATTATAATGTGTTGCATATGTTTAAAGTATATTACACCCCTAAATATAAAAACCATTATTTATTTAGAAGTAAAATTCTATATATATAAAAATATGTAGTGTTAAACCATTTTTGTTTATTGATATTATGAATAGAGTATTCTAGGATAATCTAGATAAATATGTTATGGTATATATTGATTATATCTTAACACACTTTAAAATTTAATAAGAACATGAAAAAAATTTACATATTATTTTGGAGACCCTCATAGAAAATAAGTTACATGGGAAATTTAGTAAGTCTGAATTTTTCTTCAACAAGTTTCATTTATTGGATATTTTCCTAGAAATGAATATCTATTGGCCCTATAAAGATAATATTATGTAAAGATTATCCCAAACCAAAACATATAAGTGAGATAAATAGTTTCCTAATATTTTCTAGTTACCATCAATGAATTTTGAAATTTTTTCTCCATTATCTAAGCCATTAATAATGTTGATAAATAAAGGGATTAAATTCACATGGTTAAAAGAATGTGAAGAAATATTTGAAGAAATATTTGAAGAAATAAGTATTATATTAATAAACACATCAATATTAACCTTACCATATGAAAATAAAGTGTTTTCAATATATAGTGATGCATCAAAATAGGACTAGAAGGTTCACTTATAAAAAATGATATAGATTTTACTTATGAATAAAATAAATTAATGACCCATGAAAAAAATTATCCAACTCATGATCTTGATATGGTTGTTGTATTCATTTCCTTGATGATGTAAAAAGACTATATTCATGGTGAAATAGGTGACATATATACAAATAACATGAATTTAAAGTATATATTCACAAAAAAAGAACTCAACATGAGACCAAGGATATGGTTGAAAATATTAAAGGATTGTAATTTTGCAATACAGTGATACCTTGTGATGTAAAAAATGGTAGAAAATGCCCTGAGTATTAAGGATCATGGAGTTCCATACATGATGTGGTTGAAAAAGTTTCTAATTTTCATCTATTTAGTAAAGTTATACATTAAAATTATTAATAAATGACAATTTATTTTCTATTTAATTTCTTAATATTATTTTTTAGAGAAGAAAGATGTCTCAATAAGATAAAATGGTGCAGAAAAATATGATTAAGTCTATAGAATATACGAGACTTAAGGATTTCATCTAAGAATGTTGGGGTTTTGAAGTTTCTAAAATAGAAATATTTTTGGATACTAGGAGTAATTTAAGGGAGATATTAATATCATGAGTTTTTGTCCTTGGGAATATTTATATAACCCATGGATAGATTTTTAAAATCAAGAGTTGAAAAGGAACCCCCTTTTCATGGTTTTTCATAAAAATGAAGGATTTATGTGAATAAAATATAGTGGATATGTTTTTTGTTTTAGTTTTTATCAATACATAAACATTATTGAAACTCATATATAATAATTTTTATAGTACGATATGAAGGATACTAAGAAGTTTGTATGTTTTTGAAAGAATTTTGAATTTGTATGGAATATTATAGAGGTTTTTGGAGTTGAATATATTTGGGTGTAAAATTTTGAAAAATACTCAATATGTATGAGTACATTATCTCCTTGTTAAGGGTTAATTTTGTAGTATATAATGTTTATACATATTATTCACTCGAGTGTTGAGAATATTGAATCATAAAATTGGAAAATTCATTAATATATAAGATCAAATTTTCCTATAGATAAATGTTAATATGCTGATATGAAAATTCAATATCTATGATACATAAGGGTAACATTATTAATATGTAATGTTTTATTCATGGAAAAGTAAATACATAATGGTTAATCCACTAACATGTAAAGGCCACTCCTATGATATGTAATGGTAACATTATTGATATATAAAGGTTGGACTGAGGAAAATCCAATACATAAAGTTTAATATGATGATATATTGAAATCAATAATATGATACATATGGTTATCTTTTATAGTACATAAGGGTTAATTTTAGGAAAATAAAATACAAAAATATAAATATTTATGGTATATAAGATTATATATAAGATAGTTTAATATGTAAGTGTTCTATACTTTTCTAAAAATCGAGTTCAATGGACTTGAGAAGCATTTAAAATCTAACCACCTATAAAATATATTTTTGTGGTCTGTAAGAATCATAAGGGATAAAATATTTTCCGAAATGTCTCTTAAAAACAAAATGTGACTAAAAATGTTGGGATGATTATAGGGACCAGATTTAAATGGGAAAAAAAGAAACAATTAAGGGTGGTTACTTGTCTTAATTTTTAATTAGAATTTTAATAGGGAAGATAATTGTCAAAACTAGAGGATATATAGTTCCCACTGATATAAATATTTTGTACAATTCAATAAAAATAAAAACATAGATAAAATAAAAATGGGTTATGTAAGAGTACCTACTGCTACCCCAGTAGAGAAGAAAGAAGAAGGGGAAGAAGAGTAATCACAATAATAAATTTATGGAAGTCATACTTAGCTAAAGACTCTTTTTTTGAAAAAAAATCAATATTTTTGTTTGTATTGGATCACTTTACATATGTCAAGAAGAATTTTTACATATTATTATTTTAAGGATAAACCCTACAATTTGTATAAAATATAGTGATTCTAAAAGATTGAATGATCATAAGTTTTACTAGATCATACCAATAATTTATTTACTCATTTTGAGGAATAAAAAATGTAAAGATATCTTATATTTCTACATTTTTTTTCTTTATTGTGCATGAGAGTGATCTATTCATTTACTTTAATAGGTGTTTAATTTATTTCTATAGAAAATTAAAATGGAAGTGAATTAACTAATTCATGCTGTCTTAGTGAATATTACAAGTCATTCAAGGTGTTTTTTAAATGGTATCAGGGTAACTAGGTTTCCTTTAAAGGAAATAGACTATTTAATATTTTATGTGAAAAGTATTTTACTATGTTATAATATTTGATCATTGAATTTATATTATGAATATGAAAAAAATTTATTTAGTAAAAAAACAATTGGATTGTAACTTTGATGGGAAATGTTTTTTATATATGGAAATATTGGATTCTTCTATGCTTGTTACAAATTAGTTTGGATGTTTTGGAGGTTTCAACTAATGTATTTGTTCCTTGGGATGAATTCACTACCATAAAAATAGTTGATATAAATAATTTGGACAATATCGGTCTGGCATAAAATTCTATATTAAAAAATATTTTAAAAAATTAATTTCTAAAATGTAAAGAGATATTTGATAAAAAAGAAATTTTTTAAAATATTTAAAACATTTATGAAGGAAGCATAAAAGTGAATAAAATTAAGATACACATTTATTTATTGAAACATGAAGATCTCAACATGAATAATATTGAAGAAATTGAAGACTTATTCACTCAAGTTAATGAAATTGTGAGAACTACTAGATATTTTGGTGAGAAGTTAGATGATTATATTACTATTGAGATGAAACTACATATTTTTCTAGATAGTTTGGGTGAAAAAGGCTCAGAGGTTGAATATTGTGATTTGGGAACACTTAAATTGGATGTTATGAACACAATTTTGATTTATTATGAAATATATAAGGTACGTTTCTTAAATTAGAATAAAAATGATGATAGTGAAATTTACATTAAATCATTTAAAGAAGGGAATTGTATGAAAATAATAGTATTGGAAGAAGATAATTTTTATGAAGAATAATGCGTTGAAGTGAATTTTGATTAAATGATATCAGTTATTTCAAAAAGTGTGAGAAGAGGTAAAGGAATGTTTCATGAAATATGAAATTTAAGTGTTTAAATTGTGTAGAAACTGTAATTGTTTTATTAAATTGTCTAAAGTTAAAAGGCCAAAAATATTTTTAAGATGAGAATGAGAGGCCAATAGGTTCTTTAAATAATAATGATACAAAATTTAACAAATATGAGTTTTCTTTATTGGGTAAATGTATGAATTTAAAAACCATAAAAGATAATTATATTATAAATTGTTGAGGATAATTATAGTAGTGAGGATGGATATGAAGTTGATACTTTCAATGAAGTTGATGAAAAATTACTAATTTTCCAATTTAATGAGGAAGTGTTCACTAGTGATGAAAGTTGTGATATTAGATGTAATAAAGGTATAAATGAAGTTCATGTTGAAGTGAAAAATCAATAAATATATTTAAAATATCTCAAAATTGGACAAAGAGAATAAATACTTAAAGAAATAAAATCAATATTTCAGAGGCAATGATTCTATTCATACTAAAAAGGAGTAAAAAATGACCAATTATATTAATAAATTAAAGAAGTTGATTTCTGAAGAGAAAACTTTTGATGCTAAAATAGAAGATAATTTTAAATAAAAGTAGAAGGATCTGGAAAATTTTCAATAAAAATTATTAGAGGTTGAAAAGTAATTGAAAAAATTAAAATAGAACTTTAAAAATCTTGTGTAAGAAGTTAGAGAAATCTCAATAGATAAGTTTATAAAAATACTTATTGTTTTTATATAATGATGAAATTCAAGTAACCCAAAAAATATAAAATTAATTGGATGAAAATTTATTTTAAGTGTTAATGAAAATTGTGAATCAATGTCAAATGTGTTGATATTAAAATTTATGAAAAGAATAAAATTATTCTTATAAATCTATAAATTCTTAGAACATTGATTTGAAAATGTTAACTTATATAAACAGGGACTTTAAAAATTAAAAAAATAATTATAAAGTGAAGAGGAAAGTGTTGGAAATATATAAATTGTTTGGTTTTCAATAATATCCAAAATTTATGATCAAAATATAGATTAAAATTAGGATTCCACTTCTGAACAACATTTCGTTTTTAGAGGAAATTATTCATTTTATGGACATTGATGTAATAATAGATGTTTTGGGAACTTGGTAATGAGATGTTTGTATTTTTAAAAATATATATTTGAAACTATAACATTAATGAAATATATTTTTATTAAGATTAAACTAACTAAAAGAATTATTTTTAGAAGTAATATTAAAATTATAGATAAAAGGTTTAGAAAAAATTCCATCCATTGGCTATGGATCATAGAAGGTGTTAATATCCAAGTCACTTTTTTGTAGAATTTCTGAGCATCATACTTACCTAACCGAAAATTAATTTTCATTATCAAAATAATATAATGAAAAATAAGAGAGGAAAGTAGAATACATTAGTTGTTAAGGTTTCAATCAAAACATCACAAAAATAATATCCATGGATTTTGGATTGTGGATATTCTTTATACATGGAAGAAAATTTAAAAATGCTAAAGGATATCGAGAAGTACAAAGATGGATTAGTGACCTTTGGAAATGATGGTACCCTTAAAATAATAAAATTTGGATTAATAGTGATTATAAAATATAATTTGAAGTTGAAGGATATATTATTTTCTAATGGGTTGGAACACAACCTATTAAATGTATCTAGGATTTGTGATGAAATCAAGGAAGTAGTGTTTCAGAAATATGGTTTCTTATGGAAGAGGTTTAAATATAGATGTGTATTTATGAGAGGATAATAAACATGTGAATACTTGTTTTAGGTTGGTGATTTTAAAAATTCATGTTGCTTAAGCATAAAGTAGGAAAATCAACAATGTAATCAAAGGCTTGATTAACTTAGTTAAAATAACATGAGAAAGATTAACCACAAATTGAATGTTCATGATGTATCTATACTAAATAGAGAAATAAATTCAATTTTCTCTACATACCAATAAGGGAATATAGTTAATTATTCACATAAGAAAGTATATATTTAAACCTGTCACACACTAGTTCTTATGAATTAATATATTTGTGGGCCTATGTGGAAACAAAAAATAAAGAAAGACATAATTTTTATTTCATTTATAGATTATTTAATTTTTATCATATGAAATATGTTCATGAATCATAAGTCAAAGGATCTGAAGATGTTTAATAATTTTAAAAAAGGATTTTATAAAGAGTGTTGTTTCTCCTTAATGAAGATCTAAATAGACAATGATGATGAATATACTAACTCAATATTTTAATCGTATTTTAAGAATCATAGTATTTATCTTAAACTAGTTTCACCATAAACCTCAAAAAAATGGTTTCCTTGAGTGAAAAAAATTGGAGTCAAAATTTATATTATTTTTACTACGAATATTGAGTATGCTACTTTATATCGAGAGACAAGAAACCGACAAAGTAGTCCATATTCAAAACTGTTGTTTATATCATACAAATTTGGACATGTTACCATAAAAGATGTTTTATAAGAAGTCACAAGATTAAAATAATCAAGGTAATTTGTCAAACCTTATTTTTATAAAATTAAAATGTGAAAACCTTAGGAAGTTTGAGTATAGAGGAGTTAATGGTGTCAACCTTGGTTATCCTCCAAATGGAAGAGGATATCACAATTACAATAAAGAGAATGAGATGGTTGATGAAAGTGATGTTTTAAAGGTATTGTAATAAAAAAATAATGAAATTACATGTCAAGATTCAAGTCCCCGAAGTGATGATAACAAAGTATTTTTTTGATAAGAACAATGAAGTTTCTAAATATAATGAGAATTCAAAATATGTGAATATTGAAGATGTGACAACCAAGGAATTATTAATAATACACCCCTTTTATGGTTTACTAATATTAATGATTATAAATTTATATATTTACATAAAAAAACAAAAAAACAAAAAAATATTGATTTTATATCACAAAATTTGTTATATAATCATATTATATACTCAATATAAATTAAAAATTATTATTTTTACCTTTTGATAAAAAAGATGATTTAATTTATTATTATGATCTATCTAAAGAATTATTTAATTGATGGATATTTTATAAATGGATATTAATATTAATTATATGGATTTATAATTATAATTATAATTATGATAAATATAAAAATAATTTATTTAGGTATTAAACAAGAATATGGTTTCTCATTTGAGAAAAAAAGATTTTTTATCAATAAATAGTTTTTATATACTATATGGTTTTATTTAAATATTAAATTTCTAACTTTTAAAATCTTAATTTGATAAAATAGAATTTATTTTTGGTATAATTATTTCAAAATTATTTTAGAATTAATTTTTGATATTTTTTTGAATAAGTTGATTTATAGTGAATTGTGAAAAAATACAACTTTTATGAATACCATATATTTTATGATATCATCACAATTTATATATGAATTAAAAATTTATAAAACCAATGTAACATGTATCAAAATATAATATACTCATAATATCATAAAATTTTTATTCAATTAATATAAATTAATTGTTAGGCCAAGATAAATATAAAAAATATATTTCTGCTAACACAATTCTTATGTAACATTGGAAAAGTAAAAATTAGTGTCATTAGGATAATATTTAAGAAGTGGTAAATTTATGCCAGAAATAATAAATAAATATGAATAATATTTTTTTTATGATTTATGTTTATAAATTGTAATGCCCCAAAATTCCATGGATTTTTTTTTCAAATTTAAATTGGATTTTTATGAGACCAAGATCTAATACGGAACGTAATTCTGAGACCTGAAGTGGCCGTAATATATTTTTGAATTTTTTTAATGTTTATTAATTAAAAGTGTGAGTGATTTTTTCTATATTTTAAACAGGTGATCAGATCAAAAATATGAGGGCATTGTTGATCTTAGAACATCAGGATTACTGGACGTAGTGAACCACTACATTGATCGTGGTGGCGCCGCGTGATTGGATGCATGTGGCTGCGCCGAGTGAAGCATCTTTAGTCTTCTCATGCAGAACAGCTAGATGGGGATGCGGTACTAGGTGGCACCATGGGGTACTGGACGTACGCGGCAGAGCCGCATCCGAGCTGAGGAAGCCGTCCCGCTCCGATGCTGGCTGAGATGGTGTAGGCGGGCCGCACCCAGCCTAGCGGGATGGAAACAGGCCGATCCCAATGGGATGGAATCACGATATAGCCTGTTTGGGATGGACCTAGATGGTCTAGGATGGGCCCTCTAGGTTGGGTCATACCCAGGTCGATTCGGACCTGGGTCGGACTGGAACCAAACCCAGCTGACACCTTGTTCGCTAAAATGACTGTTACTTCTAAATGGAGTGTCAGTTTGACAATACCTCTATGGCGTTGGGACCCTTTGGATGATATGGTAATCTTGAGATATTCAAAGTGAGTTTTTTTATAAATTTAGATGATTGTATTTTTAGTTTGAATAGTAGGATCTCCTGATACGAGCAGATTTTGGGCAGAATCGAGGTTATTCTTACGATGAGATGTTAGGATGGTTACTCCCTTGATGAATTAAGGCCTGGGTACTCCTTATCCCTATACTTTGGTAGATATTATACTCCCCACATTTTGAGTGTGGTTTCATTTTACTTTTATTGGTTTCCTTTGACAATGTTACTCCCCTATAGGATTAGGGTGCGGGTTTTCAGAGAATTTCGTAAAGGAAGAGTCAGTACTACCCTTCCTTGAAAGTGAGTGAGTCCTCTATCCTTGGAGTCAGTACTCTCCTATTTGAATAGGGAATGGGTCCTCCATATCTAATGCATATAGAGTTGGTACTCCCCTACCCGGTAGGGAGTGATTCCTCTATTATAGGAGTCAGTACGCCCTTGCCATTCTAGGGTGTGGTTTCTCCATATACAATGCTACGGTAGAGTCGGTACTCTCCTACCATGAAAGGGAGTGGGTCCTCTAGCCAGGGGTTAGTACGCCTCTAATGTACTAGGGTGTGGGTCTCCCATAGAAAACAAAACTATAGAGTCAGTACTCCTCTGTCGTGCTAGGGAGCGGGTCCTCTAGTCTGGGGTTGGTACTCCCCTAACATTCTAGGGTGAGGGTCCGCCATAGCGAACAAACTAACAGAGTTGGTACTCTCCTATATTACTAGGGTGCAGGTACTCTAATAATTTGTTGGTAATAACCTACTGGGTAGGGTGCGGGTCCTAAATATATGAAGTTGTACTCCCCTACAGATTTAGGGTACAGGTCTTTCAAGTGTAGTACTCCCCTATTGGAATAAGGGCACATGTCCTCACTTACAGAGTCTTACTCCCCCATCTTCGAGGAGCGACAAGGGGTGGGTCCTCCATAGGATTTGGAGATCCCTCAAATCTGGAAAACAATTACAAGGAGCGGGCCCCTCCACTTCAAGAGATTGATACCTAGATAGAAGCTAGTAATCCCTTGATAGACTAAGGCACATGACACTCCTTATAAAAGCTACTAATGTATCACAGGTTAGTTTGGAGTAGTGATCCCTCAATTGAGTGCAGTTATGAGGTGAAAGCCTCTTAATTTGGGTTTCCTTAGTCTTTCATGGGGCACAAGACTATGACGACTGGACCTCTAGTTTGGGCACTATAGTTGGACCTAGTATAATATTCCTGATGGATCACATTCTCTCAAACGTACCATTTTGAATGGTATGTTTATAACTGATGGATTATATCCCTTGGACGGGTGCCATCAGGTATGGCATGATCATAGAGCGTGCACTCTTGGTTTATGTGTTACACTTTGATCCTTCTATAAGAATCCTGATACTAGATATAAGGTTTGAACTTATGCTTCTTGGTGTCTAAGATGAGTATATCTAGATGTTTATGGTATATGTTTGGGTATATACTCAAGTAGAGATGACTCTGCATTCCTCTGTGTTTTTTCTCTTTTGATTTACCTATGTGGTTTCAGGGTCCCCTACTGAGTATTGTTTTACTTACCCCTATATGAACTTTTCTGGCAAGTGTCGTGTCTTGGGATGATGACCACTGATTTGATGAAGTCTAGGGAGGACTCAGACCTGGTGGGTTTTAGTGAGAGAAAATAAGTGGGGTGTACTCCTACAACTTCAGGCATCTACCCTACGCCACCCTTTAGGTAGTCTACCCAGTGAACGAGCTTCAAGGACTTGGATTTTTTACTTTTCTTTTATTTTTATTTCGGTGGGATTGTATACTGGCCTGAGTTTCCACCCTGTACTTTACTATCTATTGTACTATGGTTGTGTTTTACTTAGTGTATTGAATATGTGGTTTCCATGGATTTTACTTTCTAGTAATTTTGGCTGGGAGTTGTGTGCGTGTGTACAGGTACTTGAAAAATTCCTCCCATTTGCAGGATAATGCCTTCGGTGCTAGTTTCCAGCCCTTGACCTTTAAGAGGTGGGCTTGGGGTAGTCGTGACATGGGCCATGGGGGAAGGGTAATGAACAATTTGTATCATAGGTGGTTGGTTCTACCTTAGTGTCCAAGGGTTTTTTGTTTTTGGTTTTGGGAAACTGTGTTATGTGTTTCAAGTTTGGATTTCTGGCCAGGGACTCTAGTTTTGGTGCGGTAGGTGACGTATCCATACACCAAGACTCTGGAAACCTATTTTTCAACTTAGTACATGGGAACACTGGTTATGGGGAAATAAAGGGTACATTCATCATGTAGGAATGATTGTACATTCCATGTCCTTATTGAGTCAAATATATGGATATACTCTTTAACCGTGGTTCGTATTGATATATTTTAAGATACCACCATGTTGAAAACCATATAGGACTCTACAACGTGATTTTAATGATGATCCACCTTGATTGGAGGCTTCAGTACAGGGTACTAAATCTATGGAATTACCTCCGGGTGGTGCACCAGTGATGCAACCACCCATCGATCACTACTTTCTACCAGTTCTACCAGTATAGAATGCACACATGATGAGTGCACTACACAAGTTCTAGAGGTAGAGACCTCCTAGGTTCTGAGGCGATATAGATCCTCATGTAGCTGTGGATTTACTTGAGGCGGTTACATTAGTCTTCTGCTTAGTGAGGATGCCTCTTGACCATATAACCATCTTATCCGCAATCCTTCTTTAGGACTCGATAGGGAAAAGGCGGATCTTTAAGATATAGACTAATGATGAGGAGAACGTCACCTGGATTGACTTTGAGTGCCTCTTCAGGGAGGAGTTCATTTCAGAGACTTTATGCTCTGTGCATATATAGGAACTACTTTACCTATGGAAGGGTATCATGATAGTAATAGAGCAATCAATGAGATTTTAAAATATTTCTTGCTACTCTATAGATATTGTGAGGGACCGTTACTTTAGGACCCGAACTGTCAAGTAGGGACTACAATTGGAGATCAGGGTGTCGATGATACCCCTTAGAATTATGACGTATGTTGGGGTGCTCAAGTGAGACTTAGTGGTCAAGAGATACCTAGAAGAGGGGTATATGGATGTGACCTACAATAGAGGTCATGAGGTTGAGGCATCTGCTGGAGCTAGTAGATGACATGCGACGGGATCACAGCGTATGAGGAATACCCATGTCTGATCACAAACACATGGTTCTGTGGCGTAGGAGTTGTGCCAAGAAGCAAATCAGCCACATGAGAGATGATGTTATGCTTGTGATGGATGGGGGAATCTCACTATATATTGTCCAAACCACCATGCCATTGAGAGGGATATGGAAAAGGATCCTCTTGGAATAGAAAAAGCTAGATCAAGGAGTTCCACAAAATTGTAGGAGAGGTAGAGGATCTGGATGAGCAACAGGAGGTGGAAGGCAGTTTGCAGCTTTGCTACCACCACCCCCAGGTGGTCCATGCCCGATTTAGGGAGTTGTAGGACCTGGGAGAGGAAAACTACATGTGATCTAGGCTTATAGACAAGAAGCACTAGGATAAATTCAAGGTAAAATATGTGTCTTTTTGTTTTGCTTCCTTTTTTAAATAGATGCACGTGCTAGTCATACTCCTATTTCCATGAGTTATGTTTGAGACTTCGAGGTTCCTGTTGGACCATGGACTTGACCCTCATGATTCGATACTCCTGCTGGATGAGACCTATTGATCACACACTAGTGCTGATAGTGTGACTTGACTCTTGGAGGTGATATTTGTGGTTGAGATCTCTTAGTCGTGGTGTTGAGGCCTTACAAAGTCATTATGGGTATGGACTACTTCCATTCATACCCAAATTGATGATATTAGGAAAACGATGTGGTGTGTCGATGATGGTAAATAAGGTTTTTCCCTTGAGGTGAAATGGAAACCCAAGCAGCACATGGTGGACTCTCTCAAAGAGTCTTGTTTTGGATCATTCCATGGTGGCAGAGTTAGACCCCATGATGTTTCCGCATTATGAAATATTTGTTTAACATCTATAATCAGCTGAGATTCCACTAATGAGTGTGTCCGTGTTCCAGTTTCGGAAAGTTGTGTGGCCATTGGATATTATAGAGAGACGTCCTAGTAAGACCCAAATTTCACTCATGGGCTGCCCAGTTTCATTCGTAAATACCCCTGCGTGTTTAGTGTCAACCCTAAACGCATAACGCTTGTGGAGGTTTTAGGGATGTTCATCCAAGGGTGGATGTGAACTGTGGGTTTCTATCTGTATCTACGTCAGGTTAGCATGGAGGTGAGCCGCTAGACCCCATGGCTACAAATGGATAAAATTAATTAGTGCTTCTCCCACTTTTCGTAGCTAAATATACATGTGCTTATTGTTGCATGATGTTGACCTAGCTGAAGTTGGACATGAAAGTGGTCGATCTTGGGGGTTCCTTGAGGCGCGTTCTTTAAATAATCACATAGACCCTTAATGAACTCAATTTTATTCTCTTGAGTATAGTTTTTTACTTTTTAGGGATGAAAATCCTTAAGGTGGGGATAATGTAATATCCTAGAATTCCATGGATTTTTTTTTCAAATTTAAATGAGTTTTTTACAAGACCAGGCTCTAAGAAGGCCCCTAATTCTGAGACTCGGAGTGGACGGAATAGATTTTTGAACTTTTTTTAAAGTTTATTAATTAAACGTGGGAATGAGTTTTTATATATTTTATACCAGTGATCAGATCAAAAATCCAAGGGCACTGCTGAACTCAGAATGGAATGATTGCTAGACATGGAGAACTGTCACATTGATCGCGGTGGCACCATGTGACTAGAAGCATGTGACCAGGCAACATGAAGTATTTCCAGTCTACTCATGCGTACTAGATGGATGGGGATGCGATTCCAGGGGGTGCCGTGGGGTTCTAGATGGATACATCAGAGCCGTGTCCCGATTGAGGAAGTAGACCTGCTCTAATGCAGGTCGGGCTGGTGTAGGTTAGCCAGACCGACAGTGGGCTAGACCGGCTACCCAGTGGGCCGATCGAAATGAGATCGACCCATGGCCAAGCTGGTTCGGGATGGTCCCTTTGGGCCGGGTTGGGTCAGTTCGACCAATTCAGACTAGACCCAGACCCAACCAGCCCCAAATTCACAAAATGGCCATAAATTCTAAACAAAGCATCCGTTTGATGATCCGTCTACGGAGTTGGGAACCTTGGCATGAGATAATACTGTTTAAGTAATCTAAGTGATTTTTTTGATAATGTTAGATGATGGAATTTTTGGTATGAAGAGTAGGCTCTCCCAGTACGACCAGATTTTGGGAAGAACTGGGGTGATTTTTACGATGAGATGTTAGGAAAATTACTCCCATGATGAATCAAGGTGAGGGTACTAATTATACATTTAATTTGGTAGAGACAAGTCTATACAAGTTTTGGGTGTGAGTTAGTTTTCCTTTGAGTGGTTTTCTTCGACAATGTTACTCCCCTATAGGACTAGGGCATGGGTTCTTAAAGAAGATTGTAAAGGAAGAGTTGGGACTATCCTAACATTCTAGGGATAGGGTCCCCTATCCTTGGAGTCGATACTCCCCTATTGGAATAGGGCGCTGGTCCTCCATACCTAATGCATATGGATTTGTTACCCCCCTACCGGGTGGGGAACATTTCCTCTATTGTAAGAGTCAGTACTCTCCTACTTTTCCAAGGTATGGGTCATCCTTATGCAGTGCTATAGTAGAGTTGGTACTCCCCTTCATTTCCAAGGAGTGGGTCCTCTATCCTAGGGTCGGCACTCCCCTAACGTACTTGGGTTAGGATCCCCCTTAGAAAACAAATTGACAGAGTCGGTACTCCCCTGGCAGGCCAAGGAGCAAGTCCTCTAGTCAGGGGTCGATACTCCCCTAACGTACTAGAGTTCGAGTCTCCCATAGTGAACAAACTGACAGAGTCAGTACTCCCCTATATTACTAGGGTGAGGGTACTCTAGTCACTGAGTGGTACTCTATTATTGGGTAGGGTGCGGGTCCTTGATATACGAAGTTGTACTCCACTGCCAATTCAGGGAGCCAATCCTTCATGAGTAGTAATCCCCTATTGGAACCAGGGCGTGAGTCCCCACTTATGGAGTCATACTACCCCATCTTCGAGTAGCGACAGGGAGGGGGTCATTTATAGGAGTTGGAGATCCCTTGATTGTAGCACACGATTACGAGGAGTGTTCCCATCCAATTGAATAGATTGATACCCTGATTGAAGATAGTGATCCCTCGATGGATTAAGGCATGTGACACTCCTTATAAGAGAAACTAAGGTATGAATGGTTAGTCTATAATAGTATTCCCTTAACTGAGCGTAGTGACGAGGATCATGCCACTTTATTTGGGTTTCCTTAGTCTTGCATGGGTCGCAAGACTGTGATGACTATACATCTAGTGTGGGGCCCTAGATTTGGACCTAGTAGTATGTTATTAATGGAGAACATTCTCTTAGTTTTACAATTAGGAATGGTAGGTTTATACCTAATGGAGTGTATCCCTCAGATGACTTCCATTAGGGATTGTGAGCTTGTGTAATGTGTACCTCTGGTTTATGTGTTACGCTTTTAGCCTTCTGTGAGAATCTTGGTACTAGCCTTAACATTGAAACTTATGCTTCTTAGTGGCTAGGATGATTATATCTACATGTTCATGGTATATTTATGGTCATATAAATGAGTAGAGATTACTGTGAAATGCTTTGTGTTTTTTTCTCTTGTGATTTACCTCTGTGGTTTTGGGGTTCCATACTGATTATTGTTTTACTCACCCCTACACAGGCTTTTCCCGCACATGTCATGTCTTGTGTAGAGGATCGAACCTTTGATGGATTCCAAGAGGACTGGGACCTGGTAGTGTTCAGTGAGAGAATATAGGTGGCATGTACTCCTATGGATTGAAGAAGCTACAGTCCACCTGCCCTTCAGGTAGGATTCCTAGTGGGCAAGCTTCAGGGACTTGGAGTTTTACTTTTGTTGGATTTTTCTTTTGGGGGGCTTGTATACTGGACTGGGTTTCTACCCTATAATTTAATATATATTGTAATATGGTTGTGTTTTACTAAGTTTATTTCATGCATGGTTTACTTGGATTTTATTTTCTAGTACCTTTGGATGGGAGTTGTGTGCGTGTGTACATGTACTTGGAAAATGCCACCCATTAACAGGATAATGCCTCCAGTGCTAGTTGCTAGACCCTGGCCATTGGGAGGAAGGCTTGGGGTAGTTGTGGCATGGTCCTCAGGGGATGGGGTTTGACATGAATTTTAATAATAAATAACAAATTATTTATCAAAATACATACCTAGAAATTGCGTAAGGTAAGAAAAGTAAAATTCCTATCTTAAAAATGTTATCATTATATAGATAAACATAAATTCACCCCACCGTTGGTTGTGGGGTGGTAAGGGTTTTGGGGGGGGGGGTGAGGGGCAGGTCATAAGGTCAAGTCCCTGGGTTTGCAATTTAATGTAATTTTCTTCATTGCATCTTGTGCCGCTTTTGCGGCTGTACCCATTTTTTTATAAATAAACAAAAATAATATATTGAATAGCTTTAAAATATTATATAGAATAGTAATAATATATATATATGAATATATATATATATATATGTGTGTGTGTGTTTTAAAAATTTATTTTTAATAATAAATAATAATATAATCATCTATAAGGCATACACAACTTCAATGTAGTGTTTGTGGAAGTATTAAAAAAGTAAAATAAATGGTTTTAAAATTATTTAAAGTGGAATTTTTTAAAATAATTATTCAATTTTACAAATTTTATGGATATTTATAGAATATAATAAATTATATAAATATTAAATCATTAATTTTATAATGATTTATATATTTTTAATCTCAAATTACAATGGTATCCCTAAAAAGGGCTTTAAAGTGTATTTATTGTTAAAAATGGTTTTAAAAGTATTAAAAATCCATAAAACCCTATATTATGTAAATTGGGGATGGAAAATGGTTTATAATATCATATATTCTCCATTTATGAGCCAATTTACATTTTAAAATCACATTCTTGATCATTAAAGACTGAGTATTTTTGAAAACACCTTCTTATTTTTCCTATAAAAGGGGATTCATTTTAACCATTACAAAAAAAAAATTCAAGTTCAATTTTATCTCGGAATTCCATCCCAATAATTATATAAAAATTCATTTTCGTATTATTAAGTGTTTTTACTTGAAAAAATTACTTTATCAGAAGTATTATACTTATTTTAAAGGAGGTAGTTTTTGGAGTAAGGTAAGGGTTTACAAGATTATTTCTCCTTTATTATTTATGATTCTCTATCTTACAAATATTTTAAAACATAAAATAATTTGATTCTAGGATTATATATTCATGGTATTAAAGTCCTATTTTACCATTCAATGGTGATATATCACCAATTACATTATCTAACACTTTTATAAGCTGTTACAATATCAAAATATATAATTTTCTAAAACAATGTCTTTTCATTTCAATTATCCTCTAACCCATTTCAATAATATATTTAATGTTTGAAAATAATCCTAAACTATTATAATTTTTATAATATATTATTTTTATAAAACTCAAATATTTATTTAATTTTTTATTCTTTTAAACTCTTTAAAATAACATCACTTACTGTGGGTATTTTTTGCTACCTAAGTAAGGGGTGATGTTTTCATAAACTTATGCATTTCATGGATATTATTAAAATTAAGTTTTATGATTTAATATAAAATTAATTTTTTTTTAATTTAATTATTATGACTCTATAATGGTAAAATATATATTTTAATAATGAAATTAAATGTAAAAAATTATATTCATTTTTAACTAAAAAAACAAGCTTATCAAAGAATATTTTTTGGATGGTGACTATTTAATGTCCTATTGTAGTCCTTTTATTATATAATGATATATACATAAAAAATTTAAAATTTTGGATATTATATAACCATTGTAAAATTATCTTTTACCGTTATTATTATACAACATCATTTTTTGAGATTATGAATCGGACAACCTTAAAACAACTGATATAAAAAGTACCAATTTAGTATCTATATGAAATATGATTTAAGTGAATTAAATGGAATAGTAAAAAAGAAATAAACATGTATAAGGTCCAGAATCATGTAAATAATTAATATAATTTTGTTATTTAGGAATTTAGAGGATGTACGCAGTGAGTCAGGATTTGATATTAGTGAATTGTTATCTCAATTTCATTTTATTAAGTTATATACTCTATTAATTGGCCATTTTATTTAAAAATAATATGAATTATAAAATTTGGTTGTTTTATATTTTATTTATGCCAGTTTTATGTAGATTTATATTTCTATTACATAATATTTTACATGATAGATTCTTACTTCACCTATTATGACATTTATGAAGGTTTATTTTTCCAATCTCACTTTGTATCGAGAATATCTATTTTTAAATTCCAATTTAAAGAGATTATATGTTATTTATATTTTAAAAAACCTCTTTATTTTGTTTTCCTTTATGTATATATTCTTTAATTTTTGTAATCTCTTTATTATAATTATATTATTTCTTATCTTTATTTTAAATTTCTTCTAATTTCATGAAAAAGTTTGAAAAAATGTCTTTTTATTATTTTTATTGAAGATAAAAATTTCATACCATATTAATATGTTATTTTAAAAGGATTACCTTATATATTTTAATGGTTTTATAAATTATTTTTGTTCTGTTATTTATAAATTATTTCTTTTTAAATAAAACTTAATAAAAATATGAGGGGAATGTTTTCTTTTAAAATATAATCCATTTAATCTTTTTTTATTTATATATATATAGTTTCCAAGAAAATTATTCATTATTGGTTTTATTAAAATAATATTCTTTTATGGATTGATTTTAAAATTTTTTGTTTATGTATTAAGAAGGATTGTTAACAGAGTTTTATAATGAAAAATAAAATATTGTAAATGTTTTTTTTTTTCAAATTGTGGTACTTGGTCATTGTATATGATGATGAGTGAGCCCAAGATATATCTTCTAGATACAATTAGAAGTGATTTTTTCTCTATATAAAATGATGTTGGAATTAATTAGTTATTTTATTCCATTATAGGTTATTAGAAATAGCTAGTTAAGTTATTCAATTTAAATTTTTGATGACTATAATCTCCCAAAATGCCTTCAAGATATTTCTATGCTTCATTATGGGGTTTAAAAGTAAATATTTGGATTTCCTGAAACAAAAATATGATTTTATAATAAAATGGATGTTTTTATATTTTTATATGAAAAAGTTTTTACTTTTAAGAAAATTTATACTCTTTTAATTATTTAAAATTTTTATAAGTTTTCATGTTATCTCAAGGAACATTCAAAATCATTTCATTTACTTTTTATTGATTTTAAATTTTCATTATGAATCTGTTTTGAGAAAATAATATGGTTATATGTTTTAATGTAATTTTATTTTGATCATAATGTTCTATATTTAAAATAAATATTTTTTATATGTTTCTAGGTATTAATATATATTAACAAGTTTTCACATTATTTCATTAATATTATAGATCTTTATGTTCTAATTTTATATTTACAAATGATTTTTATAGGGCTTAAGAATGTTTAAGAATTATTATGAAGTCAAAGTTATTTTTAGGATTTTTTTGCCTAAAATAAAGTGGTTGTATCATTTAAATGGTTTTAATTAATGGAAATTGTATATTTGGTAGGGAAAGTATGGGGTTTTTCTAGTAAATGGATTCATATAATATATAAATCTCTAAAAGTAAAAGGTCCTGAGAATATAAGTAAGGAAATATTTTCTATAAATATTATAATTATTGGATAGTTAATTTTTTCTCTTTATTATTTTCATCAAAGAATGAATTAGAAAAATTTATAGGGAAGGCTGTTATTAGTTGACGATAATTTAAGATTTATAGATACCGTCATGGGTTAATAAGTTAATGAGTGATAATAATTCAAAATCTTATATAATCATTGAAGTCTTATGTGATTTAAATTTGAGACGATTGATGATATTTTGGGAGATGTTAAATTAGAGTTTATAAATTATAAATAATTGAGGTAAAGGTACCTTTTTGGTTTAGTATACGGTTTTATGTCAAGTTAATTATGGTTATTCAGAAAAAATGTTATTATATTATTAGAAATATATGATGAAATGCATAGATAACTATAGTGATTAGAAAATTGGGTGATTAAAGTAATTTTTGGGATAATTATATTTTATTTTTATAACATTAAATGATTAAGGTATATATAAGATATTATCTTCTACTATGTGATTTTATGTTTATGTGGTTAATATTACTTAAATATTGACTTAATATTTCGATGTATATATGATTAAGGTGATCATGAATCTTTGGTTAATAAATTTAGAAATATTTTAAAAATTATTGGGGTTCAATAATTTTTTGGATAAAGGTTAAGTTGAATTTTTTAAGAAAACGTGTGATAATGGTCTTACAATTTTTTAGGACCTAAATTCCTTTCAATTATATTTATTCTATTTCATATTTTCCCATATATATCAAATAAAAAATCAAGAAATGAATAAATTAGTCTTTTGAATTCATTTCTAATCAATTAATTATCTCATTTAATCTCTTATTGATTTATAGTTCACACATTAAATTAATAGTAATGGGGTTTTTACTCAATTTAAATTACATTGGACCATAACCTTTCATCGTTGACTATATTATCATGAAATGTTTATATTATACCATTACTATATTTCATTTGGTATTTTTTATTTCTCTCTAAATAAATTACATTTTCATGTCAAAATATTCCAATTTTATGGATTTCTCTCTTCATAAAAGTATGAAGATGTTAAAATAACTCTCATCCTATCTTTTAAAATTTTCCTATACACACCCATATTATTTCTTGATATAAATATTATATATCCTTATTTTAACATTTAAGTATTTATTATCTTCTATAATCTTCATATTACCCTTTATTTATTTTAAAAATGTATTTTTTACTCTTCTGTTTAAATGAGTTTTCTATAAACTGATTAAACAACTAAAAAAATGATTTTTTCCAAAAAAAAATTATTTTATATCATCCATTACACATTTATTTACTAGAAATTTATTTATATTCAAGGTTAAATTGTTGGATATTCTTTAAAAAATTATGGTTTTCAAATTCCTCTTTCACACCTTGAAATTAATCTTGAAAATATTTTAATTTACTATCCCACTTCATAAACCCCCCCTCACCAGACCGATACAACAATAGAAATTAGGTATATCGGTAATGTTATGAATTTATTTATTAATATTTATCTTATATTTTTATTTTTAAACTATTATTATATATATATTGATAGATTATTATTCTTAATTATGTGTAGACAATATTTTACAATAAGACATCAATGGCTAATTAAAATAATAAGAAGTTATATTTATGAAGAGTAGGAAGTATTGATCTTTATAATTTTTATTTAAGGACATAAAATTGTGTGGAAAATATATATTTATTGGAGGGATGTGATATCCTAGTAATTTTTAATAATACATCACTTTTATGGTTTATTAATGTTCATGATCAAGAATTTATATTTTTTACTTTGAACACACACATAGACACACACACACACATATATATTTATTTCCTTTCATAAATGATATTATATATTCAAATTATATAATAATTATATATTTAAAATTAGTATATTTAATTTTTGATATAAAAGGTGTCCTATTTAAGGGTTAAATATGTTTTATTAAAATGATTTATTATTATGATCTATTTAAAGAATAATTTAATTATTGGATATTTTTAAATGAATATTTATATTAATTATATGGATTTATAATTACATTTATTACTATGATAGTCATATAAATAATTCTATCAAGGTATGAGACAAGAATAAAGTTTTTCATTTGAGAAAAAAATTATTTTTATTCTAAATAAATTGTTATTCATGTATAATATGGTTTTATTTAAAAGTTACAATTATAAATGTTACAATGTGAAATAGATTATTTCATGACCTCTTACACTAGTAATCATGTTAGGATGGTAGTTAAGAGAGACATAATGACTTTGAATCCCACCACTAATTAGACATAGATTAGCTGCTAGCACCATCGGTGTATATTCCATACAATGGGATGCAATACCCTAAAGATAAAATTTAAGAAATAATAGAAAAGAGGAGATATACCAGTCACCACCATGATTATATAAAATTAATCACAATACATAAATTTTATGTCATAAAAATAATATAACTGAAAATAAATTCTAAAACAAGACTTGGAAGAGACCATGACATTTAGTAACTATCACAAAAATAAATGAGTTAGTAATTACCACCTTGATCACAAACTATCACCCATGGACCTAAAAAATAGTTTATATATACATAGTGAAATAATATAAGTATAATTGGAAGGATTATCCTAGGAAACTATCATGAATAATGTGAAAGAATTGTACTATAGACCATTGAATAAACAAATCAGGAAAACTATTCATCTAAACAGGTAAATATATTCCCTATCCTCATAGGAATCTCTCACCAAATAACACATACAAGTAAGAATATCTATATTAAATCATATATATCAATAAATGTGCCTCAGTTCCACATCCCTATTGGTGTGTCGCTCTCACACCCCAAAAAATCATGTGTTGTGCTCATCCCTCCCATAAGACATCCTTCCCTAAACCAAGAAATCATATCATATCCATTTTATAACCCAGATAGTCTAGAATAACCTCATCATTGTCATCTCATCTGTAATCAAGTAGAAGTCCAAAATTAAATACATACCATCTATCATACATTATACCTTAATCCATCATAATACATGCATGTATACTCTTGGGAATCCACAACCACCATGCCCAGATACAAGTATGTGCTATATACTCAATCCATTATAGCCCGCACTAAAATGCATAGAAACTAAGATACATCATAGCCCATGTGAGTCCATACCGTGCACCTTTATCTATAAAATCTTAGGTATATACATGTAATATACTACAACCAAAGGGAGTGTGTGGTAGAGGGAGAATCTAACCATTCATTCCCTCCCCATCTTGTTTATTGGAGAATGAACCCCTAAAACATTTGGGTGTCAGTTTCCCTACTAAATCAGGTAGTGAAATGTATGATATAAAAAAAATATAAGATATATCAAACACAATCACACTAAGGGAAACTACATAGACATAGAATCATTTTCCACTATTATTTAATAGGATACCAAACTACCAAATCTAATTTATAGATCTCAAATATGAACATAAGCATCAATTTCAAAATTAATCAGTTTTTTTGTAATTTAGAAATTACCCATAATTGATTAAACCACAATTATCCCTAATTAAACCATTTCATTTCATTTTAATCCAACATTATAATTAAATAATATTCTAATATACAGATTTAACATCTCTTCCCTTTGAGCATTTAATTCCAACCATGCCCATGGTTTTCATTAATATATAAATAATTTATCATTATTACCATCACTACCACTCCATATAGTCGGTTAATTTGTTAATATAATTAACTATTCCATAAATTTTGGTTACTATAGGACTCATACTAAGGAACAACATGAAAAGAAACACTTTACATGCATAGAACCAACTAAAACAAGTTGATGAGAATCACAATAATCAATCATCTTAAAATATTGATATAAAAACAAACATAAATAAAGAATCAATGAACAAGTCCATATATTATCTTGTTCCGATTGATTCGGAGTCATCCATGAAACCATTACACATAATCAATTCCATTCCTCCATCACTAACATCAACCTCCACTAAAACCATAGGAAATCCATCCCTTTTTTATTAGTTATTACAACCATACCAGGATATCAATATATCACATAAAGGATTTGACATCATAGATCAAGCATACAAGGTAGAAAGAAGTATTTTCAACATGATATATTCATGGAAAAAATAAGGCCATATGACCATGTAATTAAAGAATTTATCAAACAATAATGGTCTCACTCATCCCTAATCTATTATCTTCAGTAATGAACTATTTAATTACCATCTTGAATTAACTAGTTCATTAAGAATAGGTTCAACAACAACAAACCTATAAAAAAAACTAATAATTGTATATGAATCAACTATGAACATTATTTTAGCATCAATTCCATATATATTTAATTTTAAGGAAGAAAATTAATCAATTTACCTACCTATTTAATTATTATTTACATCATAATTCCAAATTTATGTTATTTTTAAAATTTATAGCATATCAATAATGGTAAACAACACAAATAACCCAACAATATAGAATCACACTATCTTGACTATCTGTAGGAAATTTAAATAAAACATAAATCTAATGAATTCAAAAAGAATGAAATTTCCATATATGAAATATTAATATTTATATACTATATAATTTGATAATTCTTATTCTAACTTTATTTTATTCTCATATCACAAAAAAATGTATCTATTTTTATTTGATAATAAATTCTCTTTATTTTTATATATTTATGATTATTATATTAATATGATTTATTCCATATATCTATATAGTGGATTATAATGTATAATAAATTCATACTAATAAAAAATTAAAATAGAGATAATGGATCCCCTACCTCTGTAATAAGCTTCAAGAATGAGCTAAAACAAACCTAGGGATGTATATAGAGAAATAATAAATTTATAGGCCTGAAAACTCAAGAATGGATCGAGTCAATTTGTAAAAGGCTCACTTGACTCAAAAAAAGCCCTGATCATATAGGATTATGGAAAAAGTAACTTGAACGAGGGATGAATTATGATATTATAATATTGTAGATGGAATTTCTAGACATCACAAAAAAAGTTGGCTTAAATATTTTTTATTTATTTAATCATAAATTTAGTTTCCATTTAATTCCATTAAATAGACCTTATTAATTAATTAAATTTTAATAAAATCATGATTATTTCCATCTTCATCATATCTTGTTTTAAATCCTTGATTTTGAATTTTGTTTTCATTTTATTTTCTAAAAACACATTATTGGTCTAATTCAATAATAATTCTAGGTTTTATTTGCAAAAAACATCACCCTTATGCAATTATGGTTACTTTATATAATGATAAGAGAAATAATATTTATGAAACTTAGATGATCCTTATGTAACTTGGGTTACCCTGATGAAAGTCTCAAAAATACTTTATCACCTTGATGCAATACACGTTTTAACCTCACACAATAAGTTACCATTATATGATAAATGATATACCTTGGTACAAGACTTAAAAACATCAGGTTACCCTAATGCGAGGATTGTAAAATAAAAAGGGATGTTATTTAAGGTAGAATATACTCTTACATGATCCAGATACAAGGATTACCATCATACATGTGATGAAAATTGAGGCTTACCATTTCAAAACTCAAATTACCTTCACATAATGAGTGGGTCTTGCAAAAGTGTATGAAATACATTAAATATTATTAAATTTAAATTCAATAAAATTATAAATAATAAATATAAAGGCTATAAAACCCTCTAAACCCCTCCAAACCCCTAGAAAATTCATAGGAAGGGATTTGGAAATCCAATACCATACATTATATATATCTCATACAATTCTCATCCTGGTAAATTTAAAATAAAACTAATAATGGAATGGGGTATAAAAAATAACCCGGTGAGATACCTATCAAGGAACTCAATATTTATAAAAAACATCACCCAAAATATGAGGTATGAGAACATAAACACACAAAACCAATATCTTAAACCTAAAAAATAGGGGTTATACCTATGATATAGATACATTGTCCTTTTACATAGATTATTACATTATTTTAATCATAATTATCCCTGAAATACAAACCAATGATCAAAAATTATATTGTATTTGGAATACTATGTAAATATTTAGAAAAAAATAAACTAGTATAAAAAATCATTTTATTAATCTCGATAATGAGCTCCTAACTCCATTTTATCACTTATAACTACATAGGATAACCTGCAGAATATATAGACAAAAGGGATGAGCTAAAAAGAATAGTAACAAACTAGACATGAGAATAAATCATAAAACATGAGTTAGAATGAATAACATGATAACATAAAAGGCATGAATCCTAAGTGAGCATTTGTAAGAGTAAAATATTGAACATTGAATCATATATTCAAGGAAATACTATATTTTCGAAGAAATATATAACATGACATAAAAATGATTCAAATATAACTTCCAAGACCTTATCACATGGTGGATAAAGTCCCATAAAGGATTAAGTTTACTCCGTAATCCAATACATGACATATCATGTGACTAAAAATTATAAAATTCATTGGAATTATATCTAGTCACACCCATAATAACATGTTCATGCATATGTGCACCATATAAATAATCAAACTTAAGGAATAAAAATAAGGGTTACACATGGAAATAAATGTGCATTGTAATCATGTCATAAGGAATAACCAAAGGGAATATAAAAATTGCATTCATGAATGAAGGTATTTAAATAATTCGTGGAAATTAATAAAGGAAAAATAAGAATATATCATGAATAATGAAGTAAATTGAAGTAGAAACATGAAAAATAGTGGTTATATAACATTAGAAATGTGGTACTTAAGTGTTGTTTTAGGGAAAATAATAAAGAGTATTCAAAGAGGATGAATGAATAATTTTTTGTTAAGACAATAAATAAACTAATATAGTTTTTCATGATAAATTGGGTGACTTTATAAAAATATTGGAGGCATAAAATAGTTTTTGTAGCGTACTTGAAAATTGGCAGGAAAAAGAGAAATACCACTAATTGGGTTTATCGAAAGTAATTGTGAAGGGAACCTTATAAAACATGTAACTCCCCATCAAAAAAAGATGAATTGAGATACATAAATATTTTTGGTACATATACATAGAACATAATAGAATTATATAATAATAATTATGTAGGAATAAATTATGGAAAAGTGAAAGAAAGTGTAACCCAAAGGAAAAATGGAAATTTAGAGAGATCCATTACCTTATGTATGAATGCGTTATTCACTTTCACTTAATGTATTGGATAATAAAATTATATTCATTAATAATTTAATTAAGAATAAATTTAATATATATTTTATTTAACATAATTTTATTATGTTTTCTTACGACTATTTTGATTAGTTATAAAGTATTATTTCATCGTTTCAAGAGAGTTAGTTTCATGGTTACAAGATCGGTTCACTTGTGTATAATTATGGATGTTCTTAGAAAATGAGAATAATTATATTGAATTGAAATTATATATTATTAATGAAATTAATTTTTTTTAAATGGTCCCATATATAATTTTGTTTTTTGGTATGAGGATGATTTATTTTATAAGACATTAATGATAATTGTTCAATTTATTTTGGGCGGTTTTTCAACCATCATGAACTAGTTTAATTTGATTGTATATTATATTTATATATTTGTTACAGATCATGAAATGAGTTATAATATACATATTAAAATATTATTTCACTATAATAATGGTTTTATTACTATCCTTTATGGTGGTAATGAAAAAAATGATTATCCATGAAGATGATTAACCACCATAATTTAGATGGTGATTTCATTTTGTTGAATAATAAAATATTAAAAAAGAGGTGCAAATAAGAAATTAAATTAAAAATATAATATTAAATTATATAAATGACACTGTATTTATTATTATTTTATTAATTAAGGATATTAGGAGAAGGTATAAGAATAAATTAAATTAAAGGAGATGATTTGGGAAAGTTACCTCTTAAATACCACCTCCTTGAAAGACCCATTTAGGAACCAGGAATTGTAATTTTGTTGAGACCAGAAGCTCTTGGATGTGGGTAAGAGTTTTGTTAAGTGAATTGGGAAGAATATAGACAAGATACAAGGCTTGGAATGTGTGAGGATATGGGGTGGTATTTATAAGTGGAGAAGAGGGGTGTTTTTATTGTCATATTCATTATTTTATTATTTTGGCTCAAGACTGTCAATAATCTAGATTATTATGGCTAAATATAGTAAATATTTTATGAGAGTTTGAAAAAATGTGTTCTTACATTTTCTATGACTAAAAAATTCAAGTATTTGTCTTAATAATGTTAATATCGTAAATGATGGTATTTCACTATTCAAAAAAATTCAACTATTTTAGGAAAAAAAATCACCATAAACATTTTTTGATGTGAATATTTTAAAAATTTATTAAATTTTATGAAAATAATTTTAGAATTATTATATATTTAATTTTTAAATAAATGTATCATTTATTCAAAAAAATAAATTTTAATATTGTAATCAATTTTTTGACCCCTTGAAAAATTAGTTAAAGTCACATAAAACTATATTAAATTATAATACAACATAATATTAATTTATAAAATTATTTTATAATTTTTTTAAATCATTATATTTATTATAAAAATTTAAATAAACATTTATATTTACAAAATACGAAAACCTAATTTATAATTTTTAAAACATTTATTTACTCATAAAATGATATAAATATATCATTTTTTATTTATAAGATAACTAAATTTTATATTATACTTTTATTGGTGTCGTTACTATTCTAACAACCAGATTAATATTCCTAACAGTTATATTACTATTCTAATAGTTGAATTTATAATGGCCATATAGGTTTCTTAATTTCTATAAATACAACTTATTTCTTTCATTCTTAATTAACATATAATTTATCACAAGGTTATGTATTTTCATATTCAAAATTAATATTAAATAATTAACAATATATTTTATTTCTACAGCTTTATTAATGAGATCAGTCATTCTAGTGGATCCAGCAGATGCAACTTTTTTCCATTCTTATTATATTATTTTCTATTTATCATCCTCATATTAAATTAGTAATTTATTTTGGTTTATTTTTTGACTAATGTATCATTATTCATTTATGATAACACTATTTTTATTGGATTCTCTATGTGATGTATGTGTTTTATGACATAATTGTAAGAAGAAAATTCCATTGATACAATTTTGGGTCATTATATTCTCCCCTCTCATGAAATTTCACCCTCAAATTTTTGTTTTACATAATAATGTGAAAATAGTTAAGGGTATTTCTCTATAATTGTGTTCTAATATTCTCATGTTGTATTTTCATACTTATGTTTTATCTATTATACCTTGACTAGGTGAGTGGTCTTGTTACACAGAACCCTGTCTCTATGATCCAAAATCATCACCAGATACTCCTCATAAGATAGATCATTTTCCAGCTATACCACCTCTAGTTTATGTACATGTAAAGGATCTAGTATGTACTTTATAAATAAGGTTACATGGAATATATCATGTACTTAAGAAATGGTTGGTGGAAGTTAAACTCGATAGACCACAAATTTGAAATGACCAAGAATCTTGAAGGGTCTTATGTACCTAGTAATTAGCTTTTTTTTCTTCCCAAATATCCTGATCCTATTACATGGAGATATATTGAGGAACACATAATCAACAACCTCAAAATATAAGTCCCTTAAATGATTATTGTCATAGATCTTCTTCTAGATTTGGGTATCCCAGATATACTTATGGATAGTATTCACCTTTTCTTCCATTTCCTTGACTATTTTATTTCCCATAAGCATATGTTCACCATCATCATCCCAAAATATAGGTGTTCTACATATTATCCCATAAATAATTTCATATGGAGCCATTTGTATGCTTGAGTGTAAACTATTATTATAAGAGTACTCAACTAATGTAAGATGTTGATCCCATCCTCCTTTGACTTCCATTGATCATGCTCTCAACATGCATTCAAGTGTCTGAATAGTCTACTAAGATTGGTCATTAGTTTTGGGGTTATAATCCATACTAAAGTTCAAATTAGTATTTAGATAATGTTAGTTATTTTTTTAGAACATAGAGGTAAATCTCAAATCATGATCAAATATAACTGATAATGGTACTCCATGCAGCCTCTCCACTTCTTTGATGTATATCCATGCAAGATGGTCAAGTGTGAATTTCACTTGAATCACAATAAAGTGATCAGTCTTCATAAGATGATCCAAAATGACCCATATTGAATTATTTACTATTGATGTCTTTGTAAGTCCAACAACAAAGTTTATAGTGATGTTTTCCCAGTTCCATGTAGGTACGGATAATGGTTGAATCATCCTATTAGAATCTTTCCTTTCAACCTTCATTTGTTGACATACTAGACACATTGATGCATATTCAATGATCTCTTTATTCATATTGTACCACCAATAGTTTTATCAGAGATCTCGATACATTTTTGTACTACCTAGGTGAATAGAGAATGTTGAGCTATGTGCACCATTCACAATCTTTTTTTATCTTCATATAGGATGGTACACATAGTCTTTACCCAAATATTTCAAATTCTTCCTCATCAATTTTGAACTATAAGGATTTACCCTTTCTTATAGCTTGACCTTTTTTTGAATCTTAACTCCATCCCTTTGAGTATACTTTATCTTCTCTAAAAGAAATGGTTTAGAAATAATTTGTGAAAGGAATGATTATGATACATCTTTTATGATTCTCATTTCTATCATCTTCAAGTCTAAGAATATTTTATTCTTCTCAATTCTCATCATTGTTAATGTTATAAGATACATTCTACTTAGATCATTTACCACTTTATTTTTCTTACCAGGATGGTAGTGGATTTATTAGTAATAGTCTTTGATGAGATATAACTATATTCACTAAAGCATATTTTTATTCTTCTATGATAATATATATTTTATTCTATTATGATTAGTATATATCTCACACTACTCCCCATAGAGATAATTCTGCCAAATTTTCAATGTGAAGAACACAACTTTCAACTCCATATCATGTGTGGGATAGTTTTTCTCATGAAATTTTAACTACCTTGTGGTGTAGGCTATCACTTTATCATTTTAATTAGTAAAAAATCTAATAAATTCTTTTAAAGTATCATTGTATACCACAAAGAGTTCCCCAATACTGGGTAGTGTAAGTACTGGTGAAGTGATATGCCTCTTTTTCAACTCTTTGAATCAATATTCACATTCACTAGTCAAGAAAAACATTACTCTATTCCAATTCATCTTTGTTATTGGATTTGATGATCATGAGAAGTTCCTCACAAACCATCGATAATACCTAGCAAGACCATGGAAACTATGGATATCCAATACATATGCTAGTTTGGGCCACTCCTCAATTTCATTTGTTTTAGATTGGTCCACATATATTACTTATCTCATGATAACATGCCATAAGAATGAAACTTACTCCATTGAGAACTCACATTTACTATACATTTCGTGTAGTTTATCCCTCCAAAAAGTCTTTTAAATAGTTTTCAAATTCTCTTTGTGTTCATCCTTTATCTTTGAGTATATTATAATTTCATCTATAAAGACCATAAAAAATTTATCAAGGTAATATCTAAATAATATATTGATTAAGTCTATAAAAATTACTAGAGAATTAGTGAGTATGAAGGGAATATCTATGAACTCACAATGTCTATACATCATTCAAAAGGAAGTCTTGAGAATATATTCTTTCATCACCTTTAATTGGTGATATCTTGAACTGAAGTCAACCATAGAGAAATAATTGGCCCCACATAGCTGATCGAACAAGTAATCTATCTATGGTAGAGGATACTTGTTCTTTATCCTCATTTTTTTGAGCTCATGATAATCAATGCAGAGGCACATTGATCCATCCTTCTTCTTGATGAATAGGACTGAAACACTGCATGATGAATAACTTGGGAGTATAAAACTCATAACCAAATTTTCTTATAATTTCTTCATCAACTTCTCTAAATCAATGGTGACTATCCTGTAAGGAGTCTTTGATATGGGAAGAGATCTAGGTATAAGAAAAATTCATAAATTAACCTCCTGGCCAGAAAGAAGACTAAAAAATTCTTTAGGGAACACATTAGTGTATTCCCTCATAAAGGGAATGTATTGAAGCATGATCCTCTCCTTAATATCAATAATTTGAGCTAGATATGATTTGTCATAAAGAAATATTATCCACAATTGAGATAATTATTATGAGATAGATTCATTATCCTCCTTACACATCTATAAAATTGGGGGATTCCTGAGGATGGGAAGAGTGATCTCCCTTTCTCAACAGTTTATGTTGGCTTTGTATAAAGATAGAAAATACATGCCAAATATAACATCTAACTTCACCAAATAATGTAAGATGATATTTTTTGGGAGGTTCAGTCTAAAAAATTAACTAGGTAGGAGTTATATACTTTATATACAATAATCTTACCAATCATTGTTCTTACAAATAATTCAACCTTCATATTTTGAGGTGATGTTTGAATAGTTCAACTAAACTTATAATATATGAAAGAATACATAGAACCATAATAAAATAGTACATTAATTAATCTTCAATGAATAACTAGAGTACCTTTCAACACATAATTTTTGGGATCCACCACAGTAGTAGTGATATAATATTACCTTTTTTGTTGCCTTAGTGGTTATTGTTGTTGATTTTATATGATAACCCTTGGCTTAGGGAATTGGCTCATAGAATTCCCATGTTCCTTATAGTTGAAATACTATACTAATGGATGAGGTTTGATCTGAGTCTTAATTTATTCATCCACATTAGTGAGATTATTCAAATCACTTTATAAGTAATTATCTTGATGCCCCTCTCTTCCACATTTGAATCATATCTTGTTTCCATTTAGATAATTCTCAAGATGATTCTTCCCACATTTTTGACAAGTGGGATATTGGGTTTTCTTCCCTTTATATATTGATCCTCCAATATTAAACTATATTTTCTTCATTTTATCTCTAAATCCACGAGACTAATGAGAGTCTCCAATATCTATCTTATCCTTTAGGGAATATCAAACAATCTTCTCATAGCTTTCAAAGTCTCAAATCGCCATATATTTTCATATAATCAGTGTTAATCCACTAAAGAAGCAGTCCAACTTAATTTTAGTGTTCATGAAAAATACGTAGGTATATCGTTCATGCTCTATAAAGTTTTCCTCATACACCTCAATATATTAATCTTATTTTTTCTTCAGTTTAAGGAATACCCTTTCTATCTTAAGATAGAGAGTCTGGGGAAAATATTTATTGAAAAATATTTACTTAAATACTTCCCAATACAGGTAATCAATTTTAATCCTTAGTATTTTTGTTTTTAATAAGTTTCCACCACTAATATGATCATCCATAAAAATGATAGACTTATAGTACAAATTTCACTTCTTTTAAGAATTAGACAACATAGAATATATTCTCAATGGAGTTAATCCATTTTTATATGATGAGGGGATCTAAATATCTATTATAGATAAAAGTTCTTTATCATATAAAGGATTTAAACACAAAATTCTCTTTCTTAGGATAATTAAGGTGTTCCACATGATTCAAGTTATTATTCATAACTTGATATAGTTGAGCCAATACTATAATGATGTTCTGGGCTCCCATTCCCATCATATTTGTAATTTCATTAGGGAAATCATCACATTTCCTATAACATTGATTTTTAGAAAGGGTTATCCTATTTCCAAAAATTAACTAAAAAATGGAAAACATTAGGGTGATTTAATACTTATCTAATGATAATATAAAAATGAAACCATAAACTTGGAGTAAATAACTTATAAATTAAAATTATATCCTAACTTATGATTCCCTATGTTTCAACATAGGTTATTCATGGTGATATAATTATCCCTTGGGTTATTACTAAAGTTTTCTATTCCTAATCCCCCAAAATAACTAAACCATGATATGATACCAACTATAACACCCTTATCCTTTTACAAATATTATTAAATTATTTTAAGTATAATTATTCATGGAATAAAAACCAAGGATTAACATGTTTAGTGTCTTTGGAATACTTGGTACATAATTAGAAAATATGAAACTAGAATAAAACATCATTTTATTTATCTCCATAATGAGCTCATGAATCCCTAAGATCTCCTATAACTATATAGGATATCCTACGGAATATATAGATGAAAGAGATGGGCTAAAAATCCTAGTAATGGAATAAACATTGGAATAAAGAATAACACATGAGTTAGAAGGCATAAAATGATAACATAAAAGGCATAGATCATGAGTAAACATAAGGAATAATAGAATATAAAACATGGAATAATATTATCATGTAAATATTGGAATGTGGAATTAATATATAACATGAAATAAAAATGAGTCAAAGCTAACTTTCAAGACTATATCACATGGTGGATAAAGTCCCATAATGGATTACGTTTACTCCCTAATCCCATACACGACATCTCATGAGTCTAAAAATTACCCAATGCATATAAGCACTATTTTGGAAAATCCATCATAACATTTCCATGCATATTTGTGCCACATAAAGAATCAAACCCAAGGAATAACATAAGGGTAATAATGGAAAGAAATGGGTATCGTAATCATGTCATAAGGCACAACCAAAGGGAATATAAAAATGGTATCCATGAAATAAGATATTTAAATCATTCTTGGACATTTATAAAAGAAAAATAAGAATATATCATGAATAATAAATCACAATTTTATTTAAAACATTAAAAATAATGGTTATATAACATTAGAAATATGCAACTTAAATACAATGTTATGGAAGATAATAGAGTCTTTACAGAGGATGAAGGAATACTTTTATAAAAAACCATAAATGAACAAAAAATTTATTTCATGATAAATTGAGTGACTTTATAAAAATATTGTAGGCTTAAAATACTTTATATAGATTAATTTAAAATGGGTAAGAAAAAGAGAAGTTCCCTTTAATCGGGATTTCTTATTGAGAGGGATTGAGAAGGGAACCTTATAAAACATGTAATTACCCATGAAAGAAATATGATTTGGGATACATAAAAATGTTTGGTAGATATAAAATGAAAACATGATAAGTATATTATAATAATTATGGGATAAATTTAGGAAAATAGAAATAAATTGTAACCTAAAGGGAAAATAGAGGTTCGAAGAGATCCCTTAACTTATATCCGAACGCATTATAAAATTTCACTTACTATAATGGATAATAAACATAAATTCATAAATAATTTAATTTATAACCTCTTAATCCTATATTTTATTTTTTTATTATTTTATTAAGTTCATTTATGACCATTTTGATGAGTTATAAAGTTATATTTTGTCGTTCTGTGAGCGTTAGTTCTATGGTATCTTGAGAAGTTCATTTTTTCATAATTATGGAATATCTTGTAATATGGGAATAATTCTCTTGAAGTAAAATTATATAGTATTAATTCACATAAATAATTTTAAATATTCCAATATATTATTTTTTTTCTAGGATGATGATGATTCATTTTATAAAATGTTAATGATAATTGTTCAGTTTATTTTTGGGGTTTTTTCTGACCATCACAAACTAGTTTCATTTTATTGAATATTATGTTTATATATTAGTTCCATAACATAAAATAATTTATAATATACAAATTATAATCTTATTTAACTATAATAATGGTTTTATGACTGTATTTTATGGTGGTAATAAAAAACAAAAAAAAACATTTTCTAAGGAGATGATTAACCTCCATAGTGTGGACAACAATTTCATTTCTTTGAATAATAGAAGATGAGAAAAGAGTTGAAAAAAGATATTAAATTAGAAATATAAAATTATAGTATATACATGATACTTTATTTATTATGATTTTATGGATGAAGGAGGTGAGGAAATGGTAGAAGAAGAAATGAAATTAAAAGAGATGGTTTGAGAAAGTTTCTTCTTGAATATCACCTCCTTGAATGACCCCTTAAGGAACGTGGAATTGGTATTTTTATGGGACCAACATATCTTGGACATGGGGAAGAGTATTTTTAAGGGAATTTGGTAGAATATTGATAACATATAGGTCTTCAAAGCTGTGATGATAATGGGTGGAGATGAGTGGTATTTATATGGGGAGGAGAGAGTTATTTTTGAATATTATATTCATTAGTTTATTATTTTCAGATCAAGACTATCAATAGTGTTGATTACCATGACTAAATATAGTTAATTGTTCAGGATAAATATAAAAAATCTGTGATTACATCATCTATGACTAAAAAATTCATGTATTTGGCCTATAATATTAGATATTTTAAATTACTATATTTCACTAGTCACAAAAAAAGCATATATTTTAAAAAAAACACATAAAATTCACCCTAACAACTTTTTTTAAATGTAGATTTAAAAAATAGAATCCATTTTATGGAAATAATTTTCCAAATATGATAAATTTAATTTTTAAAGAAAATCATCATTTATTTCGAAAATACTGATTTTAATATTGCATGTGATTTTTTAGACCCTTTGAAAAATTAATTAAAGTCACATAAATTTATCTTATAATTATAGTAAAAAATAATATTAATTTATGAATTTATTTGATGAAAATAAATTATATTTTAAATCATTATTTTAATTATAAAATTGTAAATAAATATTTTCGATTTACAAAAATACCAAAACATAATTTATTATTTTTATAATAATTATTTTATTATACCATGATATAAATATATTATTTTTTATTTATAAGATATCTATTTTTTTATACTTTCATAGGTGTGGCTACTATTCTAATGGATAGGTTACTATTCTTAATGGTAAGATTATGATTCCAACATTCATATTTATAATGGTCATATAGGTTCCTTAATTTCAATAAATACAACTTATTTTATCCATTCTTCATTCACCTCTACTTTATCTTAAGGTTATATTTTTTTCATATTGAAAATGAATATTATATTATGGGAATTATGTTTTATTTCTATAGATTTTTTCATGTGTATGGTAATTCTAGTGGATCAATAAGATCTAATATTTTTCATTATTATTATCATATATTATATTTACTGTCCTGCTGTAAAATTTGGCATTCAAATTAATTTATTTGCTGAGTAATGTATCCTTCTTCATTTATGAGAATAATATTTTATTGGGTTATCTATGTGATGTATGGTTTTTATGAAATAATTATAATATAGAAGTTTCATTGATAAAATTATAGGTTATTATATTTGAAACATGTATTAATTTATAAAAAACATGTCAAATAAGGGAAACGATCTCATATTAGAATCAAATCATATGAAAAAGGATAAAAAATAATCTGAAAAAGGATCAAAAAAATAATTAGATCAAGAATCAAATAATTATAGGAATTATGAATAAATCTATGAATCATGATCTAAATTTCTTTTCTCTGTGACATAGTGCTTCCTCAAGATATTAACCAATGAAACCTCACACCCACACAACACCATATCTCAATGATCCTGGATATCAATATGATGATACCTGATGGTTTCATTATCCTAAATATATAAATCACCCAAATTGAGAAAATGTATATCATCTTAAATATATTGTAAAATTTGTGACATATGAAATACATCATGTATTTAGATCATCTACATTGAAAGTGCTATATGATATGACACATCTCCAACACATGAAAACACCTTAAAAGGATTATAAAACTTGGAAGAAATTTTACTCCAATGTTCAAGACATTATTGAAAACATTAATTAAATACCTTCAAGAACATATGATCTACAACATTAAACTATAGATTCAACCTTTTACGATCAATATAGGAATTTTGATGATTCTTCACTACCTTCATTCATTAATAGATCACATATACCTTCTCTATCATGATATGCACATATTCAAGTCCATGAATGACTAAATCTCCAACCTCAGTGCAACACGATAGTGATCAATATGTCTAGCAATAAAGTTCATCAAATAGATCTTTATCAATATCAGAGTGATAACTAGTGTTATAAAAAATCTACCAAGGGTTGGTGTCTCACCCAATGACATCAAAGATCTAGAATACATGTCTATAAAATTTCCCCTAGATTTTTTATAGTTCTATTTGTATGAATATCTATCTATGGATGAAAAACAATGATAAATAATGAATGAGTTGAAAAAGAATACTAGATACATGTTCAAACCCTTAAGGTGGACTTGGGATCATAATGAGATATGTTCGTCTTTAAAACACCATGAATACTCACTAACTTCTCTAGATATTTCCTTGATAAAAACCTCTATTATAATTAACTCCATAATCTTTAATAAATGATCTAACTTAATCAATCAATCTACAATCACCCATATCCCATCACATCCTCTTTGAGATCTAGGTAAACTGATAATGAAGTACATCAAAATGTCCTCCCATATACACTGAGAAAATAAAGTGACTAAAGTAACCAAGGAGGAACATGTTACTCCACCTTCACCCTATGACACACCAAACATCAAAATATAAAATCTGAAACTAACATATTCATGTATGTACACTAAAATTGAACTAGTAAGACATGATACATATTTAACACACTAGGATGTACCTCCAAGGGTGAACTATAGATCTCTTAGAGAACCACATAACACATCACCAAAGGAATAAAGATGCTTTTCTAAAACAACACTTGATGATGACCATTTTTAGACAACCCCTTAGAGGCTTCATTATTAACAACTCAATATAACAAGGCCACCTCCTCTAAATCCCCGAATTGGGACTCCTAAACCGACTACAATAAATATTACCACACCGTCATCTGATAAAGAAATCGTCTATCATCAACTATTACCATATCAATGTAAAGTTGAACCAAATCTTCCATCACTATCCAAGAGTCTTTAGACCCACCTACAAAATCATTATGTGACTACTTTCTCAAAAACATTAGTAAAAACATTCCATTTTCCTAGTGTATACGAAATATTGAAGTTATAATCGTGTAAGAGTTTTATCCATCATTACTAATTTAAATTCAAGTTTCTTTGGGAAAATACATACCTTAAAATCTTATGATCTATGAAGACCAAAAAGTTCTCAACAATAAGGTTACACTGCAAAAAATATAAGGAAAACATAACCAAAACAAGATAAAGATAATGGGTGGAATAATAACATTAATGTGGCTATAAATATTGAGTGGAATAAGAGATAACCTCCTTTTACTACATCAAAACACAAAACAATCCAGAACATGAAGTAATAAAATAAACCTTAAACGCAATGTTCACCTCTAGTAAATGAAAAACTGGATCACTGAATAATATATCCTTTAAATAATTTAAAGTATCATGGAATTGGTTAGTCCACAAAAAATCCTAATAATTTCAAGTTAAATCTATCATTGGAGTCCCAATATATGATATTTCATGGATGAACCTCAAATAATAAACTGTAATACCAAGGAAACTCTACACCTATTCAATATTCTTGTGTGATACCCAATAAATATATTTCAAAATAGTTTAATTATCCATGGATACTCCATGTTGAGACAAAATATTCTCCACCAAAAGGACCTCCCAGGCCCAAAACTCAAACTTCAATAGATTCTTGAATAGATGTTGGAAATGAAGAACTCCTAAAATAGATCACATATGCTCTATGTTCTCATCCTCCAACCCAAATAATTCATGGATTTCATCAATAAATACCACCATCAATTGATACAAAAAATTCAAGAAATACCTCATTCACCAATCCCATGAACATGGTTGGAGCATAATTCACTTCTAAGAACATCATAATGAAATTATAAATTATTCTAACAATATTAATAAGTATTATTTGATATATACTCATCCTTTATATGTATCTGATTATATTCTGATAGAAAATTAATCTTCGAGAACCATCATACTGCATTCAAATAATAAAATAAATAATTAATATATTATATGGGATTAATTTTCTTCACTATAATCTAATTACAGTGATGATAATTGAAAAAAAAATATAGACTACCATTTATTTTATTCACAAACAATTCTATAACACCCCAAGGTGATAGACTAGGTCGAAAGAATCCTAACTGAATAATATTTCCAATATGAATATATAGATCCTACAAGTTATAAGGTATCATCTTATACATAGAAATCAATATAGGAGTGAAAAGAAGATATAAACATATCCTAAAATCCATCTCACTTCATGGGGATAATGTCTCAAACACTTTTGGAAATACATTAGGGTACTCCTAGGAAACCTTGGGAAACATCCCCAACTGACCCTCTACTGAACTCAATATTATCCTATCCAAAAAGGTAGATAGAGACTAAGTATACCTCCAACCCATTTTATGGTCTCTCTCACCAAACAAATAGCATGATCCCCATAATTTTCACATAATATGGCATTCCAATTGAAGAAATATACAATATTCTATACTGAGTACAAATAATCCATGTCAAGGATGATTTCATATGGTTGTATCCATAAACATAGAAAGTCTCCCCAAGGGAAATGCTTTCCTAACACCAACTAACCATCTATACACACATCACACAAGCTTGCTTGACCTCTAACCAGAATATTCAACTCTAAAGGAAATGAGGCCCTCTCCACCAAAAATCTAAAATCATAGAGTAGGTAAAGTTAGATGAAGGATTTAATAGCTCTTGAATCAAAAAAATAATATAATAAAGTATAAAACAAGTAGATAGTACCTCTCATGACTTTCATCTTACCTGATATTGGAAACTCTAATGCATTCATGTAACACTCAACATTCAAACTCTACTCCCTATTTCTAAGGATGAGGGACATCATGCAGATATTCCCTACCTACCTCATCCTCTCTATACTGATCATAAAATATAGAACCATTCTATTTCTAACACAAATGATACCGGTGCAATGGTTAATAATGAAAAGGGACTCCCTCCCCATGCATATTACTAAGTAAGTTTGAAACTATCTCATTTTATAGACATGAACCTCAAAATAATATAAAAAATTTCCCAATAAACTTATAAGATTTTGAGGACTATCTCCTGTAGTGAAATAAGATAGAGAAGGATGGAACCGAATCCACACTATTTGAAACATTTTCTAACCAGGTAACTAATAAATCTTGGCTATAGTTTTTCACTTATGAGAATTTTGAGGAATCTTCTATTGAGACTATATAGTCATATATAACATCCTCTTAATGAACTCTACCCTCACCAACACCTCAATATATAACTTTAACATAAATTTGTTGACATAACACTAGATCTAAAATCACAAAGACTACTCAAAATGACTCTCCCTAGCCTCCTCATATGGTGTAAGGTATGAATCAAAACATAGGAAGTTCTTATATCAGATACAGAACTCTTTCACACTATAAATCCCTTGATGAAGAGTAATAATATCCTTCTTACATGTTTTCCTCATGATCAATGAAATGAACTCAACCTGGAACTCATATCAGAACGTCTCCCATACAATATACAACTCCTTGTGATCCCTAAAGAACAAGAACTACCACTACCAGGATACCCCATAAAACATTATCAAAACTACTGAAACCAAATTCTCTATTTAATAATGAATAAAAATGAAGGAAATATCCAATTTATTTAACTAATCCTTGGTATTTTGATCTAAAATTAATCCCTAATACTTGGTAGACCTTATCAAAAAAACTATTAGAGTATCCTTTTATAAGTGTTATTTTTTTTGAAATACTCTCTATGAAGCTATTTTAGAACATCCTAGAGAAATTATTAGACACAATTCTAAAAAGGATGCCAAAAAGGTTCCATTCTTGCAAAACACTAAATTTTAGATGCTCCATAAACTCATATTGTAGAATATTTGAGGATAATTATTTAACTCAATTTAACCCAATAACACATTTCGTTAAAAATTCAAATACTATACATACAATCACGCTACATGGTCCTTAACTAGGTTTATACCTCAAAAAATACATCACTTTGCTTAGTATTTTTAGTAATATTAAGGTCCTCACATAAGATCACAGAGGACCCTAAATGCCTTTGTCCTATTCAGATTCATTCATGACATCCTTCTAGCCCCTAATATATAATTATTTTAGTTTTATTTATTATTTTATTTTTACTTGAATTTATTGGGAGTTAGAGTCCGAAAACCTCATGGTTTTAAGAAATAACCTAGTGTTCATAGTAAGTGAAAAATTAGTAGTAATTATGCGACTAACCATGCGAGAGGGTTGTTTTGGGGGATAATGCCTTTTTTACATGTTCTAAACACAATTTATATAACCATTAAAAATCTCTAGGGAAACCATGTGACCTAAATTTGTTGAGGGAGGTGGCCCATATGATTGATGCATGGTTTGAAAAACCTTGTTTCCAAACCATGTGATTTTCTAGATTTCTTTAACAATATTAAATGACCAAATTTCCTATAAAAATTTTAACCTAATTTCCTACCCTTTATTATTCCATTAACATGATATCCTCCCCATTATCCATGGGATCCCTCCGCTCATTTTTACTTTGTGAATTCCTTTGGTTCTTAGTGATTTACCTCAAGGTGGGACTTGATTTATTGTTGTTTCCTCCTCTCATCTTATCTTACCTTGTTATTCTATTGACATAGAATTTCAGAACGCTAGTTCACTATGGGGTTAAAAATAGGTATAAGTTTTTTTTTATAATTTTTTCCATTTTTATGCTTTGGGGGATTTTATATTCCCATTCCTAGTGGTTTCAAGTGAAGGAGAGGAGATTCCTTTGCATTTGAAGAAGGTGTCTCTACTTAATGAGACTTTCTAGTAGAATAATCTTAGTTTTTAGATTTAATTTGGTTTAAATAGTTTATTTAAGATTATTATATTATATTAATAATTTTAATATGATTTATTATTGTGGTCGTTGGTGTGTGTTTTATTTAAGATCATTTTCAATTGGATTTCCTTGAAAATCAACTTTATTCTTTGGAAGTGTTTGATGAAATGTCTAAAAGTATAAAATTGAGTTCAAATGAATTTATAAAAGGGGTTTAAAATATAATTTACCTTGGATTATGTATTAACTTGTTTATATGTTTATGGTAATAGATTATATATATGTGTGATTATTTGAAGCTCATGGGAGACCTTGGATGAGTGATAACCTATATAGATACAACCCCTAGTATAGAGTGTGGGTTGACTTGGGTTAGTGGCCTAGTTAGATCGAGAGTTATAACCGGATGGATTCGTGTCTTCCTAAGAAAATTTATCTCTTTTGGAAGGATTAATATCTTTCCTCATACTGAAGATAATTCCTAGGGATAATCAGAATTTCTATAGATCTATATATTAATACCATGGTGTTTGTATAATTTTTTTTATTTCAGATATCATGGTTAATATTATGGTATCTCATTTAATAAATTTCCATCAATTTTATTGTCATTTTTCTTATTAATCTAATTATTAAACATTAATTCATTTTAAAAAAATAGTGGTTTTATGAGGAATTTTCAAAGTAGGTGTTTTCAAAACATTTTTCTTCAAACTAAAAATAATGGAATTAAATGTTACAGTAATTATATAGATTCATAGTGGTATGCTATTGGGATTTGGACTCAAACCTTGAATATGAATTTATAAATATTAAAGCTTGGTTTTTTAGGGAATAGATAAAGGAAAGTGTGCCATGTAGTTTAGTGGATATTTTTGAGGATCATTATCCTTTAGTGATCTAGTGGTGGAGGTTATCGTGGTTCATATTGAGTGTTGTGATTACGATGGAAATTTTATGATCCTTAGTGTTATTGGGTTATTTTATCTTATCCACTCCATACTTGTACCATTTACCTTGTCTTTTGTATATGGAGGATTATTATCCCTTGATTATGTTTATGGCATGATGTTTATATATTTTATTTTATTACTTCTTCTTATTAAATTATTTTTATTTATTTATGTACTTCAAAGTTGTTTTTTGAAATAATTCTCATAAAATTATGGATATTTCAAGCCATATTTCTAAGAAGAATCTATGTATTATTTATTTGATTCTCTATGTGAAACCATTCCCAAATGGTTATACTGATATTCCCTGGCGCTTGTCGCTAGATTGTGGTAATTGGGAATTTGCTTCAGGCCTTGTATAGCGTTGGCTCATATGACGATTCAAGTAGAATTGATATGGTTCATTACATTATATTCTTATTTTATGTACTATGTTCAGTTGATACCATTTCCCTACCAACCCATGCATCCTCACTAGTTCCCATATCAAAAAATGTATCTTATTACACAAAAAGTTTCTTTGATACCACTTTTTCATGACCCCCTCCACAAGTACCTTTATTGGGTTGGCATTGAAGAGAGATATGACGAACCTTCAAGCTCACCTACTATAGTATACTAGTTGGATTCTAGTACCAAGGTTATATAATATATACAATTGGAGGCATTACTTTAAAGATGTAATTTAAGGAATAAAAGACAATAATAGATCCACCAATCAATACGATGCATTTATAAAAGCAATGATAATACATAAATGTAATTTTATACAACTGATACAACTGAAACACTAAAAATAAATACTAAAAAAATCGAAATAGTAACTATAAACTCCAAAAACTCCCAAAAAACTCCATGATCTGGTATTTCCCATATTGATCACCAACCTAGTCCCAAAAACTTGAAAATATTTTATATATATGTAGGGTGAGCATACAATTATACTTAATAGGATCCTCCTTGAAACCTATCATGTAAAATATTAAAGAAACATACTAAATCCTAATGGATAAAAGAAATAAACTTGTCACATAAAAAGGTAAAGATATTCCCCATACTCATAAGGATTTCTCACCAAGTTACATATGTATGTATGAATATCCCTATAAAAACATATATATAAATGATGATAACCCACTTACACTAACCTTATGAAGTGTTTATCTCACACCCAAACAACTCACATCCTATGATCATCTCTCCCATAATCTATCCTTCACTGAATAGTAATAATATCATAGCCATTAATATCCCATGCCTCCCAACATAACTTCATTATCATTATCTTATCCACAACAAAGTAGATGTCCAGAAGAAACTAAAACCTTTATATCATTAATTATACCTCAATTCATCACAACCCATGTATATACACCCTTGGGAAGCTGTATCCACTATGACCAAATAAAAGTATATGCTATAACCTTTATCCATTATATCCCACACATATATTTATAGTAACTAAAAGACATCATAACTGCTGTGAGTCTATACCCAAAACCTTAATCCATCATAGATTAGGTATTACCATGATATAAAATATTTATAAAGTGTCAGAATGGTTGAGGAAGAAGAAATCCATTCATTACGTCTACAACATGGATATTTGGGAAACTACCCCCAAAACATTTGGGTGTCAATTTCCCAACCGACTTGGGCAGTAATGCATATGAAATCAGAAAATATAAGATATGTTAGACAAAACCACACTATGAGTGACTACCTATCCATATAATCATCTACCATTATCATATCATGAGACACCCGATTTCCACCACTAATGTATATATCTTAAACAAAGTCCACAAGCATCAAGTTCAACATTAAGTAATTGTTTTTAGTAATTTTAAAATCAACCATAATTAATTAAACGATCACCAGTACCGATGTAACTATTTCATTTTATTAAAATCTAACATACTAATTAAATAATATTTAAATTTATTAATTTAATATCTATACCCTTCAAGAATTTAATTACAACCATCCCCATGTTTCTCATTAATATATAAATCATTTATCATTACCACCATCATTAATATCCCATACCATGTGTTCATTTATTAATCCAACTTATTTATTCCCTAAATTTAATGTACTATAGGACTCATCCTAAGATACCGCCTAAAAATAATTACTTTTCATGCATAGAACCAATTACATTAAGAAGTTTAGAGTCAAAAAAATCAATAATTTAGATATATAACCATCAAAAGAAATATTATGAAATAATCATCAAGAAATCCCAACTATTAACTCATTTCATCATCACTGATGTCATCTCTATTGATATTGTACACAATCCATTCCATTACTCCATCATTGACATCAAAAACTACTAGAACCCTTGGAAGACTAGACCACTTTTCATCAATTATTCCAAATATATAGGGTTATCAGCATATTAAATCAGTTGTCAAACATCATAGAGAAAGCATAAAAAGTGAAAAAATATATTTTCAATATGAAACACTCATAAGGACACTAATTCAATGTCACTAAGGAATTCAATAATTTATAAAATAAGAACATTATCACTCAACCCCAATCAATTATGTTCATGAAAGAAACATTAAATTACCATACTAAATTAATAGACTCATTATGCATAGGTTCAATAATAAGAAACTTATAAACAAAAACTAATCAATAGATATGAATCAACCATGGAAATACCTTCATCATTACTTCCATATATAATTAATTTCAAAAAATAGTAATATTAAATTTATATTCCCTTTTCATTATTCTTTACATCATAATTATGAATTTAAAATTGTTATCAAATTTATTTCATATTAATCATGCTAAAAACCACAATAAGATAAAATAACACTATCTAAAAAATCATGAGCTATATAAAAATAAAATAAATCACATGAAAACATAAAGACTCAATTATATATATATAATAATATTTATATACTATAATATACATTAAATATTCTTATTACTTTATTTTATTTTGATATCATGAAATAATAATTTATTAAATTTTCATGTGATAATACCTCATATTTCTTATTATAATTTCTCTATTAATATTTTAATATGGTTGATTACATCTATATATCTAGCGAAATCCAATGAGTGATATATTTACACTTTCACGAAAATGAAATAGAGATAAAAAAATCCCTGACATTTACATGAAGATTCAAGAATGTGATGCACCAAAAACACATAGGGAGAGAAATGATAATTGCACTTGCCTAAAAATTAAATAAGGGATTGATTTTATTTGTATAAGGCTCACTGAACTTGAATAGTGGAGCCTTTATTTTCTATATTTGAAAGAAAAAACAATAAACGTGAATTAGGGAATAATTTGGATTTTAGAATATTGTATGTGAAATTTTTGGATATATCCCGAAAAATTGATTTAAAAATTTCATATTTACTTTATATTAGATTTAGTTTCCATTTATTTCCCTTTAATAGTCCATCATAATTCCCTAAATTTTAGAAAAATCAAAACTATTTTCATTTCATCATATCTGGTTTTAAATCACCAATTTTTAATTTTTATTTCCTTTTATTTTTTAAAAAAACATTGTATATTGAATTCTAAAAGAAATTTTTATTTTCTATACAAAAAGTGCTACCCTTATGAAATAGTGTGTAATCCATGCAAAAGTAAATCAAACTACATTTATGTTGCATAGATGATCCTTCTGTAACATGTGTTATCCTCAAGAAATACTTATAAATTCTGAACTACCCTGAAATGAAATAGTTTCAAACATCACAAAATTTTTTACCCTTATATAAGAAATGATCTACCCCGACACAAGACTTATAAAACATAGGTTACCCAAATTCTAGGATAATAAACTCAAGAGAATCAATACGAAAGTTAGACTATACCCTTATGTGAGCCAGAGACTAGGATTATCTTTATATAGGTGATGAAAACCATGGCTTACCCTTATGTAAATAAAATTACCTTTACACAAAAATGGTATAGCATCCTGCCTTTTTATAACATAAACTTTCATTACATTACACAAAACTTAGGATCTTTAAGGTTTAGTGTCTTGGAAACCAGGAACATAATACATGAAAACAACATAAAGCATTATTCTTAAACACTTGAAAGGATTATACTTAAGTTCATCCTATGTTCATTACTGCGTCTCATAACCTAGGGACATATATCAAAAGAAAGGGTGAGCAGAAGGCCTAGTAAGGGAAACAAGAGAAACATTTTACATGTGGATTTGAGATACTTCAATAAGGTAATGAAAATAACTTTAAGGAATGAGAAAGAAATCATGAGATATATCATAATAAAAATAAAATTTTTCATAACTTTAATATGTGGCTGCAACATTTAATATTGAAAATAATTTCGTTTCACCAAGGTCCATCCCCAAGGTGTCATTAAAAATTACCAAGGTTATTCACCAAGGTATCAGTCTAAAAAGTCATCTCTAGAGATTAAGTCTTTACCTAATGAATTGGAGCGCTATCTGGGTGCACCCTTGACATGTATTTATTATCATGTGATCCACATATATCATCATAAATCATTTCATAAACATCCCATATAGCATAAAAGAAATGGGTTTCATTTCATAATCATAACGTTTTAAAAACTGCTTTAAAGACATGATCTTTATGTCACTTTAAACCCATGGAAAGGGAAAGTGGGTTTCATGTATGTAAATACCAGAATTTAAAATAGAAAATTTTGATATATATGTGAATACTTATATATAAATAATAGCTTTGAGTATTCACTTAATAACATAAAATAATTTTGAGAAAAAGAGAGAGGCATTTTGAGACGAAAATTCTGCAGCATAACGGCTACGTTACAGGGTTTTAGAAAACGTTGAAAAGATAGGGTACATGGGTCTCCCACTCATAAATGATCTATAAAAATAGTATAGGGATATAATATAAAGGATATGAATCATGGTAATGAAATTTGAAGTACATACCATTTAAAATGAAAAACATGTATGTAAGACAAAAATAAGATTTCCCTTATGAAAAATTCGGCAGCCAAACGACGTCACTTAAACTTTAACAAAAATGAATTGACGAGATCTATTATGGTCTCTAATCATATTATCATAAAATATAATTATGATAGGTATAGATATCATACACCAAAATAATAAAAAGGAACTTTAAAGACTTGACATGAAAATAGAACTTGAAAATAGGAAGGGTGAAAGAATCCCTTAAAAATTCGGTAGCCTAACGGTGTCACTTACACTTTCATAAAACGAACTAATGAGAGTAAGAGTGGATCTATCATCATATAAAAATGAAAAGGGTAGTAATAGGATTATAAAATAATATCCTCCCACATAAGAACATGGAGCATAAAAGGAATGACAAAAAAGAGATTACTTGAAAAGAAAGAGAGAGGTCTGATCCCTTACCTTAAACGTAACTCTTAAAACTCAAAGGTTGGGACCTTGAGAGGCTTGAGGGAACCTTGGGAGGAATCCTTGGGAGGTAATGATACCAGATCTTAGTTGGGGGAGAGTTTGGAGTGAAAAATAAAGGAGGAAAGGGTGGGTATTTATAGGGAAAATGAGGGGACATGGCATTAATGGCTAAGGGACACCTCACAAGTGGTTTTCTCAAAACCATGTTCTCTCCCATGATATTTACCATGGAGTTAGGACACATGGGGCCCCCAATACAATAATGCATCACCTTTGGTCGGCAAACACTTAAAATATATCATGAAATCATCCTGACACAATTATGATGTCATTAAACATACTGAAACCCTAAAACTGATTTTTTTACTATTCACTGAAAATTCATCTTTCTCAGAAAAATCCCAAAATTTCACCTTAACCAAATATCGATGCTCTTATTACATATATGAACTCCATTTTATAAAAATAATTTTCTAAATATTTTTAATTTACTTTTTAATAAAAACAATATTCACTGAGAATTCATTTTTCTCAGAAAAATCCCCAAAAATTATTATAACATAATATCGATGCTCTGAGTTCAAAAATAAAGTTCATTTAATAAAAAAAAATTCTAATTATTTTTAATTTAATTTTTAATTAAAAAACACTATTCAACTGAAAAAACTAATACTTGAATAATAATTTATGAAACCGTTATTTAACCATTTTATTGAATCTCATTACTTAATCAAGGTGTCTAAATTATATTAAAACTTTCTTATAGTGAGAGTATTAATCCATTTGGTCACATTACTAATCCTAAGCGTAAAATCACTATTCATAATTTATTATTCATCATAAATTAAGTTGATCTTATTAGACTCCAAATTCTTTACTGAACACTTTTGCAGAAGACTATTTTTTGAAAATAACTACACATAATTAATTATTTAAGGTTTACATAAATATTTTAAAATATCCTTTTTTTAAAATTCATCAATAAATACATCCTAAAATTATTCGGACATTGGAAATTTCACAGACTTCACAAAAGGAAGAAATCTCAATTTATTCGTCCCAAAGGATTACACAAAGAAGCTAGGGTCTCGTCACATAGCCCCTTATAACACCAGCATATGACCTAAGTGTAAGGTGTGCTATAGTGAGAGAATATGAGGGAGGATCAGATAACATTTCCCTAGTAGTAATCTCTACTAACTTGAACTTCTCCCGTAGGCGTTTCTGTTCAAGATTGACACGCTGGAGTTCGGCTTGGGCTTGGTCCAAAGCGAAGCCCAAAGATGCCACCTCCTTCCCAAGCTCTGATAAGTGGGCTTCATAAGGTTCGAGTATACTAGATGAAGCCATCGACTCCACTTTCTGCATTAACCATTAAAATCTCTATTAAATCATTATGAGTAAGTTAATATACTACTCAAAAAGTTTGGGTTGTTACATTCTTCCCCCCTTAAGAAATTTCATCCCCGAAATTTATACTTGAGGCCTAGTCGAAAAGGTGAGGGTACTTTTTCTTGATCATTTCCTCAGGTTCCCAAGTCACTTTTTCATATTTATGATTTCTCCACAACACTTTCACAAGGTGGGTGGTCTTGTTTCGTAGAACCTTGTCTCTACGGTCTAAGATCTCCACTGGACACTCCTCATAAGAGAGGTCATGTTCCAGTTATACCACCTCTGGGTTCAGTACATGCGAAGGGTCGGGTATGTACTTCCTCAAGAGAGATACATGGAAGACATTGTGAACTTTAGCTAGGTTCAGTGGAAGTGCTAGACGATAGGCCACTACTCCTATGCGATCAAAGATTTCATAGGGGCCAATGTACCTAGGGCTGAGCTTCCCTTTCTTCCCAAACCTCATGACTCTCTTCCATGGAGAAATTCGAAGGAAGACTTTGTCGCCAACACCAAACTCCAAGTCTCTTCGACGATTGTCAGCATAGCTCTTCTGCCGACTCTGAGCAGCCTTTATGTGTTGTTAGATGGAATGAACCTGTTCTGTCATCTCTTGCATGAGATCAGGCCCAAGAATCTTTCTCTCACCAGTTTCATCCCAACAAGTAGGAGTTTTACATCGCTTTCTATACAGAGCTTCATAGGGCTCCATCTGAATACTCAAATGGAAGCTGTTGTTATAGGAGAACTCAACTAGTGGGAGGTGTTGATCCCATCCACCTTTAAATTCCATTGAGCACAATCTCAGCATGTCTTTGAGTGTCTGAATAGTCCTTTCAGATTGGCCATCAGTTTGAGGATGATAGGCCGTACTGAAATTCAATTCAGTATTTAGAGCATGTTGAAGACTTCTCCAGAATTTTGATGTGAATCTTGGATCATGATCAGACACGATGGACAGTGGTACCCCATGCAGCCTCACCACTTCCTTTACGTATATCTTGGCAAGTTGATCTAGAGAAAAATATTCCCGAATAGAGATAAAATGGGCGGTCTTGGTGAGACGGTCCACAATAACCCATATCACATTGTTTCCTTTGGATGTTTTCGGGAGAGCAGTTACAAAGTCCATAGTGATATTATCCCACTTCCATACTAGTATGGGTAGCGGTTGTAATACCCCTTTAGGAAGTTGTCGTTCTGCCTTTACTTGTTGACACACCAAGCGCCTTGTAGTGTAATCAACAATCTCCCTCTTCATGTTATCCCACCGATAATGATCACGAAGGTCTCTATACATTTTATTGCTTCTTGGATGTATAAAGAAAGTAGAGCTATGTGATTCATCCATCAGTTCTTTCTTTATATCTGGAATAGATGGAACAAATAGTATTGTACAAAATTTCAATATACCTTCTTGATTAATATTGAAATCAGGGAACTTCCCATATTTTACAGCCTCCAACTTCTCCTGCAGCAAAGGATCTTCTTTTTGTGCCTTCTTGATATTCTCTAGTAATGAAGGTTGAGAAATCATTTGGGATAGGGTTGATGATGTCCCTTTCCTTATAATTACCATGTCCAGTTTTACTAGATCTTTAATCAAAGGATCTCCTAGGATCCTCATTGTTGCCAGAAGAATAGGGTGTTTCCTTCTTAACGCATCCACGACTTTGTTTTCTCTTCTAGGGTGATAATGAGTTGAACAATCATAGTCTTTAATAAGATCCAACCATATCCTTTGTATCATGTTCAATTATTTCTGTGTGAAAATATATTTTAAACATTGGTGGTCAGTGTATATATCACATTTCTCCCCATAAAGATAGTGCCTCAATATCTTTAGAGCAAAAACAACTGCCGCTAGCTCTACATCATGCGTAGGATAATTCTACTCATGAATCTTCAACTGTCGAGATGCATAAGCAATTACCTTGTCATTTTGCATGAGGACGCACCCAAGCCCTTTCAGAGATGAATCTCTAAAAATAACGAATCCTTCTCCGATAGAGGGTAGTGTTAACACAGGTGAAGTAACCAATCTCTTCTTCAGCTCTTGGAAACTTTCCTCGCATTCCTTTTTCCAAATGAACTTAACCCATTTTAGAGTCAACTTGGTTAGTGGATTAGAAGGCTGTGAAATGTTTTTCACAAACCTCCTATAATATCCCACTAAACCAAGGAAACTACGAATCTCAGTTACTATTGTGGGTTGAGGACACTCCTCCACAACCATTGTCTTTGCAGGGTCAACCGAGATTCCTTCATTAGTTACGATGTGCCCCAAGAAAGCCACTTGTTGTAACCAAAACTCACACTTGCTGAACTTTCCAAAGAGCCTATCCTTCCGTAGAGTTTTCAAAATAACCCTCAGATGATCTTCATGATCCTCACGACTTTTTGAATATATCAAAATATCAACCGAGTGTGCCTCCTCTTCCACACTTGTAGCACTTTCCACTTCTGATCAAGCAGTTCCCCAGATGCTTCTTCCCACATTTATTTCATGTGGTAAGTTTCATTTTCTTTCAACCTCTTCCCTGATAAAAAGTCTTCCCTAAAATGGGCTCCAATGATCTCTTCTTGTCATTTGATTTATGAGACCACTATGTATCACCAAACTCTAGCTCTACTTTCATTGCACTCCGCATGATCTCCTCGTAGCTATCGTAGTCCCAGTTGGCTAAATTCTTCCATAGATGAGGTCATAGTCCACCAAAAGATCTATCAACCTTCCCACTTGGATCCATTACAAAGCTAGAGGTATATCGTGAAAGTCGGGTGAAGTTCATCTCATAGCTTCCGACAGATTCGTTCTCCTTCTGCTTCAGCTCGAGAAAATATTTCTCCATTCTTGGTCTCATGGAACGAGGGAAATACTTATTAAGGAATATTCCCCGGAACTCATCCCACTCTATAGCTTCCATATCTCCTCTAGGATTCATGTTTTTGACCAGTGACCACCACTGATCAGCTTCTCCCTATAGGCGATAAATAACAAGGGTGTCTTTTTATTGTTCCGAACAAAAGAGTACAAAAAAGATCTTTTCAATGGAGCTTATCCATTGTTCCACAACCAATGGGTCAGTAGATCCACTGAATGATGGTGGTCATTGACGCATGAAGGACTCAACAGAATGTTGTCCCCTTCGTGGTGAGATCGACCTCTCAGCTTGATTCAAGTTATTACTCATAACTTGAGTCAGTTGGTTCATCATTCGCATGAATGTTTCCATTCCGGCTTCCATCGGAAGGCCGTCAGCACATGGTGCATTGTGGTCACCATCTGCAAGGTTCATCCTATTTCCCACCATTTTCTAAAAGAATAAAACTTTAGTGAGAAACTTAATTCATTTAAGAATATTTTAACTAAGACTTCATTCTTAGACAATTACATTTCTCTATAATTCCTTCATAATGATTCATAAAAAGCTTGTGATTTACCAAACATATCCCCTGGGAGTGTCGTAACCAAGAGTGCAGCAAGACCTGTTATCGTGAACCAGTTCCCGTTCGAGTCTAGCTCAAAGCGGTGTTTTCGGGTTTTACCCCTATGTACATCTATGCCAGAGCCGCCTCTACCTGCTCGTATCCAGATATGGATGTATTTGATTGATAAACCACTTATTCAATACTTACAAAAATACCAGGAAGTTTTCCTATATTTAAAATTTTATATAGGGTTCTTCCTAAAGTTTTTATATCCTAATTTCCACAAATAACTAAACCATACTTTGATACCAACTATAGCATCCCGCCTTTTTATAACATAAACTTTCATTACATTACACAAAACTGAGGATCTTTAAGGTTTAGTGTCTTGGAAACCAGGAACATAATACATGAAAACAACATAAAGCATTCTTCTTAAACACTTGAAAGGAATCTACTTAAGTTCACCCTTTGTTCATTACTGTGTCTCATAACATGGGGACATACATCAAAAGAAAGGGTGAGCAGAAGGCCCAGTAAGGGAAACAAGAGAAACATTTTACATGTGGACTTGAGATACTGCAATAAGGTCATGAAAAGAACTTTAAGGCATGAGAAAGAAATCACAAGATATATCATAATAAAAATAACATTTTTCATAACTTGATGATGTGGCTGAAACATTTAATATTGACAATCATTTCATTTCACCAAGGTCCATCCCCAAGGTGTCATTAAAAATTACCAAGGTTATTCACCAAGGTATCAGTCTAAAAAGTCATCTCTAGAGATTAAGTCTTTACCCAATGCATTGGAGCGCTATCGGGGTGCACCCTTGACATGTATTTATTATCATGCGAGCCACATATATCATCATCAATCATTTCATAAACAACCCATATAGCATAAAAGGAATGGGTTTCATTTCATAATCATAACGTTTTAAAAACCGCTTTAAAGACATGATCTTTATGTCACTTTAAACCCATGGAAAGGGAAAGCGGGTTTCATGTATGTAAATCCCAGAATTTAAAATAGAAAATTTTGATATATATGTAAATACACCTATAGAAATAAGATATTTTATTATTCACTTAATAACATAAAATAATTTTGAGAAAAAGAGAGAGGCATTTTGAGACGAAAATTCTACAGCATAATGACTATGTAACAGGGTTTTAGAAAACGTTGAAAAGAGAGGGGACATGGGTCGCCCACTCATAAATAATCTATAAAAATAGTATAGGGAAAAAATATAAAGGATATGAATCATGGTAATGAAATTTGAAGGACATACCATTTGAAATGAAAAACATGGAAGTAAGACAAAAATAAGATTTCTCTTATGAAAATTCGGCAGCCTAACGACGTCACTTAAACTTCAACAAAAATGAATTGACGAGATCAAATAGGGTCTCTCATAATATGATCATAAAAGATCATTATGATAGGTATATAGATCATACACCAACATAATAAAAAGTAACTTTAAAGACTTGACATGAAAATAGAACTTGAAAATGAGAAGGGTGAAAGAATCCCTTAAAAATTCGGTAGCCTAACGACGTCACTTAAACTTTCATAAAACGAAATGATGAGAGTAAGAGGGGATCTCTCATCGTATAAAAATGAAAAGGGAATTAAGAGGAATATAAAAGAACATACTCACACATAAGAACATGGAGCATAAAAGGAATGACATAAAAGAGACTACTTGAAAAGAAAGAGAGAGGTCAGATCCCTTACCTTATACGTAACTCTTAAAACTCAAAGGTTGGGACCTTAAGAGGCTTGAGGGAACCTTGGGAGGACTCCTTGGGAGGTAATGAGACCAGAGATTCGTTGGGGGAGAGTTGGGAGTGAAAAATAAAGGAGGAAAGGGTGTGTATTTATAGGGAAAGTGAGGGGACAAGACAATAATGGCCAAGGGACACCTCACAAGTGGTTTTCTCAAAACCATGTGTTCTCCCATGATATTTCCCATGGAGTTAGGCCACATGGTTCCCCCAATACAATAATTCATCACCTTTGGTCGGCCAAACCTTAAAATATCTCATGACATCATCATGACACAGTTATGATGTCATTAAACATACTGAAACCCTAAAACTGCTTTTTTTACTATTCACTGAAAATTCATCTTTCTCAGAAAAATCCCAAAATTTCACCTTAACCAAATATCGATGCTCTTATTAAAAATATGAACTCCATTTTATAAAAATAATTTTCTAAATATTTTTAATTTACTTTTTAAATAAAAACACTATTCACCGAGAATTCATTTTTCTCAGAAAAATCCCCAAAAATTACCATAACATAATATCGATGCTCTCAGTTCAAAAATAAAGTTCATTTTATAAAAATAATTTTCAAATAATTTTCAATTTATTTTTTAATTAAAAAACACTATTCACCAAAAAAAACTAATACTTGACTAATAATTTATGAAACCGTTATTTACCCATTTTATTGAATCTCATTACTTAATCAAGGTGTCTAAATTATATTAAAACTTTCTTTAAGTGAGATTACTAATCCATTTGGTCACATTACTAATCCTAAGCGTAAAATCACTATTCATAATTTACTATTCATCAAAAATTAAGTTGATCTTATTAGACTCCAAATTCCTTACTGAACACTTTTGTAGAAGACCATTTTTTGGAAATATTTACACATCATTAATTATTTAAGGCTTACATAAATATTTTAAATATCCTTTTTTTTTAAATTCATCAATAAATACATCCTAAAATTATTTGGACATTGGAAATTTCATAGACTTCGCAAAAGAAAGAAATCTCAATTTATTTATCTCAAAGGATTACACAAAGAAGCTAGGGTCTCGTCACATAGCCCCTTATAACACCAGCATATGACCTAAGTGTAAGGTGTGCTATGGTGAGAGAATATGAGGGAGGCTCAAATAACATTGCCCTAGTAGTAATCTCTACTAACTTGAACTTCTCCCATAGGCGTTTCTGTTCAAGCTTGACGCGCTAGAGTTCGGCTTGGGCTTGGTCCAAAGCGAAGCCCAAAGATGCCACCTCCTTCCCAAGCTCTGATAAGTGGGATTCATAAGGTTTGAGTCTACTAGATGAAGCCATCGACTCCTATTTCTGTATTAACCATTAACATCTCTATTAAATCATTAATAGTAAGTTAATATACTACTCAAAAAGTTTGGGTCGTTACAAACGGTGTATTTCATAAGGGTTAAAATGTATTCAATATAATTAAGATTAAACTCAACAAACTTATAAATAATAAAGATAAAGGATCTAAACACCTTTTAACACCCCAAATCATTGAGAAAATGTAAAGGAATGGATTTTATAATTTAGTGTCTTATAGATAAAATATAATTTATATTTATTATTACTATATCAAAATTAGTTTAGGGTGCATTTTTAATATTTTTCTAAAAAACTTTATTTTTTAGTAACTAGTTAAAAAATACAGTTTGTATGAATACCTTATCTTTTATGATATCATCATGTTATAAATATGACTGAAAATATTATAAACCTATGTAATTTGTCTTACATAAAAAATACTCACAATATCATATAAATATTATTTAATTAATATAAATTAATTATTATGTTAAGATAAATATGAAAACATTTATTTGTATTGAAATAGTGCTCACGTAACATTGGAAAAGTAATATTTATTTTTATTGAGATAATATTTGAAAAATAATAAAGATATGATCGAATTAAAAAATAAATATTATAACTAAAAAATCATTTTTATCCTTATTTATGAATATATAAATTATATAGCATGTTAATTATCCAAATTCTTATCCAAACTTAAAGAAGGGAAGGAATATCAAAATTATTATCTTAAAGATGTTATCATTATATAAATGAGGATAAATACTACTTTGAATGGTTTTAAATAATTATATTTATTAATAATAAAATATATTTGTTTTATTAATTTATAATTAATATTAAATAATTTTATAATTATTCAAAATCTTATATAGTGTCAATCCAGTTCTTGTCCAAGGAGTAGAAAAGTAAAATAAATGGTTTTAAAATTTTTAAAGTGATAAGGTTTAGATTAATTATTATTTTTCAGGAATTTTAAAAATATTTATGAATAATAATTAATTATATAAATATTTATTCATTAATTTTATGTTAATTTATATAGTTTTAATCTCTAATTAAAATAATAACTCTGAAAATGATATTAATAGGTATTTAATGTTATAAATTATTGATAAATTTATAAATAACCATAAACCATAAATCAAGTCCTTTAAAGTTGGTAAAAGGTCTATAATATCATATATTTTCCTTTTATTAGTTTCATTACATTTTAAAATTTCATTCTTGACCCTTAAAGACTAAATATTTGTAAAAAAACTTTGAACTTTTCAAATAAAAGGTAAATCAATACAACCTTTCCAAAAGACATTTAAAGTTAAATTTTATCTCTATATTATACCATAATACCTAAACAACCTTTTCCATATTCATAGGGATATATCCTTTAAAAATATATTTCCTAGAAGTCTTTTGAATCAATTCGAAGGAGGTGGTTTGAGGAAGAAGGTATGGGTTTCTGAGTCTATGTCTTTTCTTACTTATTATTCTATATCTTAATTTTTTTTAAATTATTATTAATATTATTAAATTATTATATTTTATCATTATTTAAATAATTTTGATCCATAAATTATGATATATCATCCATTAACTCTCCCAAAATATTTTTATCAAGTCTTCACTATGTTAAAATATAGGTTTTTCAAAAACTGTGTCTTTTCATATCAATTATCCTTTCACCCTTTTTAATAAAATAATTAATCTTTAAAAGTATTCCTAAAATAGTTTCTTCATTATAATATACTATTTTTATAAAAGTAAAATATTTATCGGGGTTTCCATTTTTTTAAACTTTTTCAAAAAACATCTCATACGAGGGTTATTTTATGCTTCTCAAGTAATTGATGATGTTTTCATAAACTAATAGTGAAATAGATATTACATAAAAAAATATTTTATGGATGAATATAAAATTAATATTATATTATAATTTTTATTATGATTATATAATTTTAGAATATTTATTATAGTAATGAAATTAAAAGTAAACATTCATAGTCATTTTTAAGTATAAAAAATCATATTGTCAATGAAGATTTACTAAATGGTTACTATTTCATGACCTATTGAAATAATTTTATTATAGAATGATATGAAAATTTTATATTTACACTTATATATATTATTATACCATTGGAAAATAATATTTATTCATTACAATTATACAATAATATTTTTAATGATTATGAAACAAACAACCTCAAAAAAACTAACACGAACAATAAAAATTTAGTAAAATATTATAATAAGTTAATTAAATATAATAATAATTAAATAAACATAAAAAAGTTAGTAATCATGTATATAATTAATATTATTTTATTATTAATGATGTTATAGGATGTATTAGGGGATTCAGGACTTGAGGTAAGAGGGTTCTTAACTCAATTTTCTTTAATTGAGTTGTAACCTTTCTACGTTGAATAATCTATTTGAAGATTTTTTGAATTAAAACCTTCAATTATATTACTTTTTATTTAAAATTTTCTATATGGATTCATATTATTTCACAAAATGTTTTCCTTGATATATTTATACATCACATATTAGGATCTTTGTATGAGTTTCTTTTTCAATCTCACTTTGAATTAAGATTATCTATGTATAAATTTTTATTTGGAGATATTTTATTTTCTCTCTTTAAAAACCCATATATTTTATTCTTCTTTAAGTACATATCAATTATTTTATGGAAGTTATACTCTATAATTATATGATTTCTTAAGGATAATTTATAATTTATAATTTCTTTTCTTTATAAAATAGTGAAATGAATTTTTTTTATAATTTTCCACATGATCTCATTTTTCCACCATATTTATTTGTTTTCTTTACATAAATTCCTTTAAATTTATCCATTTTTTTTCAAAATAAATTTTTATTCTCATTGTTTTTTATGTTATTTATTTTGAAATAAATGTTATTTAAAATTTAAGGAGAATTTTTTCTATCTAAATATAAAAATTTTAATATAAAATAATTTCACTTATTTTTATTTAAATGGTTTAAAAGAACTTTATTTATCAGTGTCTTTTTTAAGTGATCTTATTTTATAAGTTTTTTCTAAAATTTATTGTTTATCGATTTAAAATTAATGTTAAAATAGTTTTATGAAAAAATTAAGCTTATAAATTCTTTGTTCAAAATTTAGTTCTTGGGAATTGAATTTGATGACATGTGAGCCTTAAATAAACCACTCTAATGAATTGGGACATTATTTATTCTTTAGAAAAAATAATTTTAGAATTATATTATTAAGTTATTCCATAATGGATTATTAGAAATCGATGATTATGTTATTCCATTCGAAGCCAGATTGAAAGGGTGGTGAATATAATCTCTAATGATGCCTTAATGATAATTATATAGATGATTATGGGATTTAAATGAAAATATTTTTATTTTATGAAGCAATAAGTTTATTTTATGAGAAATTTTTTGTTTTTATAATTTTAATTTTATTATTTATTATTTTTATGAAATTTTATTCTCTTATAAAGATTTAACATTTTCATAATTTTTCATGTTTTCTAAAAGAACTTTCAATATCATTTCATTTCCTTATAAATTATTTTGAGTTTTCATTACATATTTTTTTTTGAAAATGTAGTTGGGTATATGTTTGAATGATATTTTTATATGAGTTCAAAGTTCTGTATTTAAAATATATACCTTTTCAACTGTTTTTATGAATTTCAATGGCCTAACAATTTTTTTATCTCTTTTATACCCCATACTGAGCGATATATTATTATTTTATGTGTTCAAATTATTTTAATAGAGTATAAGGATAAGTAGGAACTATCATGAAGTCCATATTTCTGTTATGATGCTTTACGATTTAATGAAGTGAGTGTGTCATTTAAATATTTTTTCTTAGTGTAATAGTTTCCATATGTTAAGAAAGGTATAGGTTTTTTTATGCCAGATATTTTTTGAATTCTCTAAAACACTATACCTAAATGGTCATTGGAAAGAAAATAACAAAATATTTTCTATAAATAATGTAATTATGGGAAGGTTGAGTTCAGTTATTTATTGAATTTATTACTTCAATAATTTATAGTAATGAATAAAAATTTATTTCAACACATCCAAGTCTAAGTAGGAATGTGGAGGTCCAAAAAACCATTGGATAAAAAGAAATATTGGTTTAAAGTATTATAATATTAAAGAAAAAAACACGTACCTAATTATTTTCTCAGGCTAAACAAAGGGATGTGAAATTGGATTTAGTGCATTATTATATGATCAATTATATTATTGAGAAGTTGGATCAAATAAAAAAGAACGATACTTGGGAGTTTATACCCAATCTAATAAAGATGAATGTTACTAGAATAAAGAGAGTGTTTCATAATAAGCTAAATTAAAAAGTTTAAGTGGTAATAAATAGGGAAATATATTTTTATAAAGGGTAATCAAAGGTTAAATGAATTTATGTTTATGATAAATTTTTACAAGTCTCTCAACTTGATATCATTAATATATTTCAGGCTGTTATGGAAAAAAGGTCATTCATGATTTTATAAATGGATATCAATTCCCATTTCCTAAATAGGTAGTCAAAAGAGGAAGTGTACATTGATTTATGAAATGGTTTCTTACATAAAAAATATATAGGGTATGTTTAAAGGTTGAAGTAGTATATAAATGGTTTAAAACAATCCCCAAAAGAAATGTATTCCAAGTTAAAATCTTACTTGAAGTTACTAAAGTATGTGATAAGAAGAGTGTAAAATAACCTCTACATTAAACCTAAAAAAGGTACCCATTATTTTTTTATCTATGTTTATGAAATCAACTTTTTATAAAATTAATATTGTATGTGCAAGGAGTTTTTTATTGATAAAAAACATGTTTGAGATATCCATTATTGGAGAAATGAGGAATTTTTAGAGCATATACATTTCTTAAGAGGAACATCATATATTTATTTCTCAAGAAAAACATACTCAAGTAATTTTAAATATGTTTGGAGTGAATTAATCAAAGAAAATTTATACCCTAATTTTATTATGAACTACAATTTTAAAGGATTAAAAAGTAATGGAAGTTGATTCAAGATAAATTTGAGAAGCAAATTTAAGTTTTATTTTCTTGATAACTTCAAGATCGACTATACTTAATATTGTTACATTATGTTACAGATATAAATGTTCATTGAATTAAAATAATTTAATTACTAGAAAATTAATTTTTTAGTATATTAATGTAATTTTATATTATTTTAAAAAATATGAATGCAATGGGAAGCTCAGTATATTTAGAAATATAACTAAATATTAGGATGAAAATATATATGATATAAGATCAAAATTTGGTGGAGTTTTATTTTAGAAAAAAGGTGTGTATGTTAACATAAAAATAAAAAAAATTAGTGACCATGAGTAATTATTTTGTATAATATATTTTTGTTACTCAAGAGAAAACCCCAAATGTTGTGGATGAAGAATCAATTAGAAGATCTCAATTTTTATGTGATATTGCATTTGTTAGTGGGTTATGACAACAAAAGTGAAATAAATTTCTTAAGAAATAAATTTCTATATTCTTGATCAATGATTGTTAATATGAAATATAACTTTATCAATGAGTTAGTAAAGTAAGGAGTTCTTTTGTTAAATTTTGTTACTACCTGGTAGTATATTATAGAAATGTTCACAAATCCAAAATTGATGGATTTTTTTTCATAGATCAAGTTTGAGGATAGAAGTTCAAACACATTAATATCAAGGATATGGTATACTTATTAAATACCCACTATAAATTTTTCTTGGGATATGTATTTTCAAATTTTAGAAAGAAAGTAAAAAAAACTTTATGTTTTCCCTAAATATTATTATAAATGGGAGGAGAAAATAATATTTGGGAAAATTCAAAGATTTCTATTTATAATAATGGGTTAGGGATACATTATTTTGGGGGAGTTTTAAAAATTAGTAATCATTGATTTCAACATTGTTTTTTGAGTTTTTAACTACTCTAACATGTTTGGAAATAATTTATTCAAAAAATGTTTATACACAGGTTTAAGGAATAGTGTAGACAAGTGGAATAATAGTAGATATATTTTGAAGAAGAAGAATATTTGAAGAAGTTTATGTAACTTTAATGGTTAGTATTATATTATTATTAAATTTTATATCTTCCTATATAGATTTTAACCACATAGGAATATAATTAATGAATGTTGATTCCTTTCAAAGTGAACTAAGTTTTAAAAGTGATATATTTTTAATGGTTTCTAATAAAATCCAAAGGGGAAAATTATTAATACCAAGATATGTTTAAGGTAGATACTATAAAATGAAGTTTTGTTTTGTCTTGGGAAGATTTATATGATATATGGAGAAATATTTGGGGTAAATCATTTAATAATAATACCTTTTTAATGTTTTTAAATAAATAAAAGAAAAGATGTTAAGAGAATGTTGTGGATATGTTTTTTGTGATGGTTTTTATTTTCAATTCATAAATCATTTTAAAAATAACATATAACGAAGTTTAGAATGTGAGGTAAAGGATGTTAGGAATTTTAGAGGTTCTTGAAATAATTTTAAAGTTGTTTGGAAGATGTTATTTTTTTTCAAGTTTAGTAAATTTGGGTATAAAATTTGAAAGATTCCATACCACATAAGTGTAAAATTTCTCACGTGAAAGGGTTAATTTGATCACAATATAAAGTATATACGTAAGAGTTACTTTGGTTCTAGGAATAATGGATCATAAGATTATCAAAGTCCTTAATATATAAGAGTAACTTTCACAATATTTAAAGGATAATATAATGATATGTAAATGTGAATTTTATGATACATAATGGTAAAATTGTTGATATATAAAATTTGATATGAGAAAATAGAAATAATTTGAGGTTAATATAATATTATATAAAGTTCACTCATATGATATGAAAGTGTAAATTTTCTTATGCATAAAGAAATATTAGAGGAAAAAAGAAATACATAATTATTAATCTACTGATACAAAAATTCTACTCCTATATTACATATGGGTGTCTTTGTAGGTACATAAAGGTTCATTTGAGGAAAATAAAATATGTAAAGTTGGTGCATAATATTATATCATTGGTAATATAATATTTATGGTTTCCTAACTTTGATAAAAATGTAATTCGATATACTTGAGAAGAAGATAACATCTAACCACCTTGAAAATTCCCCTTTGTGATCTGGATGACTCAAAAGGGATCAAATCCCAACCAAAAAGCACATTAAAAAAAATTAAAGTTAACTAATAATTTTATAATTATCAGAGGTATTATATTAAAAATAAAATAAGTTATGAAATATTTAGGGGTTGCTACTTTTATTAATTTTTAATATAAAACTCAAATTTGAAGGGGGAAGATCATTGTTTCTATTGGATGATATATTTTGTTCCACTAATTTGAAAATTTAGAGTAGTGATGTAAAAGCATATATATAAAATAAGTAGAGGTAGATATGAGTACATGATATTGTAAAAGTAGAAGATGAATAGGAAGGATAGGAAGATAAAGGGCTACAATGATAACTCTATAGAAGTTTAACTAGGATAATGAATCTTTTGTTGTTGATAAAAAATATTATATATATATATATATATATATTTGGCATGTTATCACTTTACACATGATAAGAAATTTTTTTATGTATCATGAGTTCAAGGATCAACCATTATCACTATATCCAACATGAAAATCAGTATTGATCATGTGATCATAGGTTTTACCAGATCATACTAAGGTTGTTATTACTCATTGTGAGAAATAAAACTATTAAAAATATATTTCCCTTATTGTGTTTGTTCATTGGTGTGCGTGATATTTTTCTATTCATTTAATTTAATATGCATTAAATTTTGTTTATAAAAAAACTAAAAAGCGATATGAATTCACTAAATCACCCTCTCCAAGTGAATTCTCACTGATCTTGTGGGAAATTTTTTATTATGAACCATATATAATTAATATATAGTGAGAATGAAAAGATGAATCTCATAGTTAATATTTCTTTGGACACCCTAGAGGAAACAAGATGTATAGATATTTAAGATAATATTACTAGTGGGATAACATATAGAAAGAAATTATGAATTGTGTGAAAATATTCATAGTGTGAAAAAAAGTAAAGGATTAGAGACAACTTCTAAAGGGTGTCATACAACCTCTCCCTTTAATAATGTTTAATTTGGATAATATCACAATGGAATTTACTATTTATCTTCTGAAGGAATATAATAATAATGATACAATATGGGTTATTTTGGATCACCATACAATGTGTAAATTTTTTGTGGAAATGAGGAAGGATATATCACTTGAGTATGTTTCACAACTTTATATTAATAAATATATAGGACTTACCAACACATATACATCAATTTTATATAATCACGAACCTTCTATCTTATCAGTATTATAGAGGAGTCTTTAGAAGGCTCTCAACACTGAGATACACCTTGTCACTTGTTGGAATCACCTGTTTTGATAACCCAAAATCATGTTCCATTTATATAATAATCATATTTTGTTAGTTTTTATAGTTATTATCATTAAAAAATTATGTATTTTTAATCTCACTATTTCTTGATTATGTTTACAGTGAAACATTTTTTAAGTAAATGGTCACCAGAATGAAGGTCTCCATTAAGATCCTTCTGTTTAAGTCACCAGTTGAGGCTACTGTTGGAGAGGTTACTCCTAAAAGGTTACCTCTAGAAGGTTAACGCTAGAAGGTTACCGTTTAGTTTCCAATTAAAGTTCACCTCTATGAGTCTAGCACTCAAGGGATACTGTTGTAGAGTCACTGCTAAAATGTTACTGTTATAAGGTTACTGTTTTAAGATTACTCCTTCAAGGTTGATTCTATGAAGTTACATCTGAAAATCTACTGATGAAAGGTTACTGTTGGAAGACCCATTGGAATTCACAAGTCTATCGCAGACAAGTCTACCAATGAAGCCTACATTTGTGATGCTACCATTGAGAAGGCTACCACTACCAGTCTACCGATATTTATACTCTTCTAATCTATACTTTTTCAATTTACATAAGATTATTCTAACGATCATATTTGGTAAATTTAATGCTTCTAACATTAATTAATGTTGATTGTTGACATATCTAGAGACTATATGAGGTACAAGGAAGACCACACATGGATTGATCATTCCTATTATTGGATCTCAAGAATAAAATAGAATATCTTTCTATAAAAGACAATGAGGTGAGAGAGATAAAATATGACAGACTTGAAGAACAAGGATAAAATACAAGCACTTACATTGTGAACCCAAGAGCTTCAGAAGTATCATTTGGGAGAAAAAAATTCAAGGATGACATGTTGTGCTTCATCAAATCTATTTCAAACCAAGAAGCTGAATACCTATATAACTGGAAGCCAGAACTTAAAGTTGCGACACTCTGTTTTGGAGACAACTTTCATAGAAGGACTCAAAATGAAATTTCTTCACACCAATGAGTCTAGAGCTGAACTACAAACACATAGAGCCTTCTAAACACAATCCTCATAACATTAGCTCTATTGTGTTCTTTATATTACATTTCCGAGTAGTGTGTGTTTTTAGGTTACACACTCACACACACTATCTCCTATACTTAAACTAGAGGATACTGAAAATACTCTCACCTAACATTCCTTACCTTTTTTTTCACATGTGTAGCTGTGGAAGAGGTCGTGTGTGGCCTGGTTGTTTTTTCCCATGAAGAACTGTGGTAGAGGTTGTGAGACCTGGATATTTTTTACAAACTGTTGTAAAGCCCGATATAAGCTGTGTATCAAGTTTATTAATATAAGCTTCTTAGTGGCAGGTGATTATCAAGTGGATAGGATTAAGTCTCGTCTTGATAATGAAACACTTGTTTAATTATATTATTTACTTTATTTTATAATACTCTATTTTTCTATTTTCCACTGCTTATAATTTCAAAGAAAGAAAAAAAATTTATATTAACACTGATAGTTAGTTTTGGTTTGTGTGTATATGTGTTTAATTTAGTAAACCTATTTAAAAAGTTGGATAGGTTTTTACACTGATTCAACTGAGGAATAATAAACCTTTGAGATAATATTTGAGCGATTGAACATTTATTTCTCTACTTATTTAATTAATTGGGCTGTTCTAAATTGGGGGATTTTATCATAATGTTTTTAACATAAATTTTAAGTAGGAACTCAATTCAGCCCCTCTCGTGTTTCCAAATCGACCGAAATTTTGTATCATTGGAGTATTTATTGATACCATCAGAACTGTTTTGCAAGATTTTCAAATTCCTTTCAACTGTGATTTTAGGTGTATCTTAAAGATCTTAAAATTTCCATCATATCAAAATTGTTAGTTCTTTAAATTCTAGTCAGCTATCAATAACTGAGTTGATGGTGAAAATACTAACATTCCACCTTAATTTAATGGTAATAACTACGCTTAGTAGAAATTGAAAATGAAAATGTATCTAGAGAGCTTGGTTCCTAAAATCTGGGACATAATTAAAGAACAACATGCATTACCTCCAACTACTAGAGACACAAGGTCTCTATTGACTAAAGCTACATATAATAATAACTGTAAAGAAATGAATGCATTGTACCATGCTTTAGGTAATGATGAATTAAATATAATATCTTCCTGTAAAACTTCATATGAAATTTTGGATACTTTGGTTGTTTTTCACAAGGGAACAAACAATGTTAAAGAAATAAGATTAAATACTTATACTATTAAATATGATAATTTTTAAATTAATCCCAATGAACCTATATATGAAATTATCTCTGGTTCAATGAAATAGTAAATACCATGAGTCTGTATGGGAAACCAATAGAAAACAAGGATCAGATTATAAGATTGCTTCGATGCCTACCTGACAGATGGAGAGGAAGTTATATTTTTATATGAGAATCCGGTGACATAATAAAGCTACTAGTGAAGGAACTAATTAGAAAACTCATGGATTAAAAATAATATCTTAAGGTTAATGAAGAAGTATATAAAGAACCAAGATAGAAATCTATATCATTTAAGACTGCTACCTCAAAAAGAAAAGACAAGGAAAATTTTCATGTTCCTGTAGATAGTTCCACTAGTGAAGATTCAGATTCTGACAACGATGAGGAGATGACTCATGTTAATAAAAGATTCAAAAAGTTATATCCAAAGAAGAATTTCTTTATAAATTCAAACCATAGAGGAAGGTATGATGGTAAAGGACATTGAAAAAATGACATACAATGGATTGATAACACAAATGAGACAATCTGCTATGAGTGTAAATGAAAAGGTCATGTGAAGTCTGATTGCCCCAAGATAAAATTTAAGAAGAAATATGAAGACAAGGGAAAGGGATATAAAAAGGCTATGAAAGCTACCTGGAGTTCTTTAGAAGAGAGATCTAGTGGATTTTACACTTCTGATATTGAACAGAATAATCATGCAAACCTATTTTTCATGCTAGAAACATATAAGGTAACACTTAATTCTCTTATACATAATTCTTACTATTTTTGAAATGAAAGTGATTCAAATAATGATGAAAATATGACTAATTATGAACTATTTGAATACCATGGAATTCTTGAGGATACCTTTAATGAGCTTAAGGATAAATATAAATCATTAAAAAGACAAGATGCTTTAAATTCCAATTATAAGTCTGATTTGGATATTGAAAAGGAAAAATTTTCTCAAATATTAAAATAAAATAATGAATTGAAATTATAAAATGAGAAATTAAAAAGAGATCTTTAGAAGTTTACTACCATTTGGGATAGCTTGACTTAGTTTCTAGGGAAAAGAATTCCTCTAAAATACACAAATGGTCTAGGATATCAACCAGGACAAAGAAGGATTATTAGAGAGAAATTTGTTCAAAAATCTAGACAGTTCGATGCCAGTTCATGTTCTGGATCATCTCTTAAAAAACATTTTTATAAATGACATAAAAAATTTTTATGTCTCAAAACATGTCTATTGATTATAAGAAACCTATAAGAAAAATATGGGTTCCCAAAACATTGTTTTCTAACCTTTCTGGACCCAAGAAAATCTGGGTACCAAAGTTACCCTATACTTAATCTGTTTTGAAGGAAAATTGTCTAAAGAGTTTCTATAAAATCCTATAGTACTTGGACAGTGGATGTTCATGAAATATGATAAGATACTATTCATGATTCAAGAGATTTATCAAATTTGATGTTGGACATGTTATATTTGGTGATAATTTTAAGGGAAAGATCATCAGGTTAGGAGAAATTGGTAACCCTAATACAATATTAATTTCAAAAGTACTTTTTTTGATGGGTTAAAGTAAAATCTACTTAGTATCTCTCAGTTGTGTGATGATGGTTTTAATTTTAAGTTTGAAAATGATGCATGAAATGTTTTTAATTTCAGAAATTATTTAATATTCACTGCTCATAGAAATGAAAATGTATATGCTGTTGATTTAAACTCTTTAGCTAAGAAAAATGTTCCTTGTTTAAATGGTTTTCATAAGGAATCTTGTTTATAGAACAGATGATTAGGACACTTCAATGTGCACTCACTTAGGAAACTAACTAGGAAAGGTTTAGTTAGAGACTTACCTAAATTGTAATTCCCAATTAAAAAAATTCTTTAATCATTTTGAAAGGGGAAAACAACACAAAGTTTCTTTCAAACCAAATATAGAAGTTTCAACTTCTCAACTGCTTGAGTTGGATCACATAGATTTGTTTGGACCATATAGAGTTTCAAGTTTAAATTGGAATAACTATGTTTATTTTCTTTTAGATGATTTTTATAGATAAAATTTGGAATACTTTCTACATCACAAAAGTGAAGAATGTTCTAACTTCATTAAATATTCCAAGTCTGTGTAAAATCTTAGTGGACTTAGAATTAAGACCTTGAGAAGTGATCATGGCTGCGAGTTTAAAAATCATAAGTTTGAATATGTTTTCTCACATAATGTCTATAGTCACAATGTCTCTACTTTTAGAACACCTCAACAAAAAGGAGTTGTAGAAAGAAGAAATATGACACTTCAAGAGATTTACTAGACTTGTCTTAATGAGTATAACCTGCCTATATATTTTTGGACTGAAGCTGTTAATACAACTTATTACATGATCAATAGAGTTTTAATTAGACCTGTTCTTAAGAAGACCCCTTATGAGATATGGAATAATAGGAAGCCTAAGGTTAATTAATTTATAGTTTTGGGTTGCAAAGTTTTTATCCTTAACACTAGGTATAATCTCAAAAAAAATTCTTCCAAAAGTGATAAAGGAATTTCCTTATGTTATTCAATATCTAGTAAAGACTATATACTATTCAATAAGATAACTAAATGTGTGGAAGAATTAGTTCATATCAAATTTGATGAGACTGATACACATGAACCTAAAACCTCTCTTGAATATCTTGAGGAAGATATGTCAATTCTAGACCTTAAAGATAAAAACAGCGAACCCCCAGTGAAAACAAATAGTTCTAGAAATTGTCCAGAATCTGTTCCTGTTGAATCTAAACCTATAGACAGCCATGAAGAGTCTAGTCCAACCCTTTATAGAGGTATTATAACTCTCAAGAATCATTCTTTAGATACTATAGTAGGTGATCTAAATAGATGAAAACAAACTAAAGATTCTCTGAGTAACCAGGTTGAACATCAAGATTTTCTTTCACAGATTGAACCCAAAAATATTAATGATGCTATAAATCATGAATTTTGGGTGTTATCTATGTAAGAAGAATTAAATCAGTTTTAAATAAACAAAGTTTGGGAATTAGTAAAAATACCTAAGGACACTTTGACCGTAGACACTAAATGGGTGTTTAGAAACAAATTTGATGAGTTAATAAATATAGTTAGAAACACGGTTAGATTAGTTTCACAAGGATATAGTCAAGAAGAAAGAATAGACTATGAGTAAACCTTTGCACCTATATCTAGACTAGAACCCATTATGTTACTACTTACTTATGTATCTTATGTGAATTTTAAACATTATCAAATGGATATTAAAAGTTCATTTCTAAATGGGTATAGAGCTGAGGTTGTGTTTGTTGAATAACCCATGGATTTACAAATCCCCATTTTTCAAATCGCGTTTTTAAACATTCTAAAGCATTATATGGTCTAAAACAATCTCCTAGAGCATGGTATGATAGACTTAGTTATTTTCTTATTTCAAAAGGATTTACTAAAGGGATAAAAGATCCTAATCTTCTTATTAAAATTATTTCCAAAGACATTTTTATAGTACAAATTTATTTAAATGACATTATTTTTGGATCCTCTAAAAATTATTTATGTATTGATTTTTTAAAGATAATGAAAAATGAATTTGAAAATATTATAATGGGGGAACTTAAAATTTTCCTTGGATTTCAAATTTTTCAAAATAAAGATGGTATTTTTTAAATCAAAGTAAATATACTAAGGATCTTTTGAAATGTTTTGTTTTGTATAGTAATAAAGGTTATGATACTCCTATGAGTACCACTTGTAAGTTGGATGCTGATGAAACCAGTAAACTAGTGGATCAATCTAATTATAGAGGTATGATTGGGAGTCTACTCTACCATACTTCTATCCAACTAGATATTATGTTCAGTGTAGGTATGTGTGATCATTTTCAAGCCAATCCCAAGGAATCTCATTTAACTACTGTTAAAAGTTTTTTTAAATATCTCAAGTATACTACCAACTTAGGACTATTTTATCCAAGAGGACAATCATTTGATTTGATAATTTTTTGAGATGATGACTTTGATGGTTTCAAGTTAGATAGAAAGAGCACCTTTGGAACATGTCACATTTTGGGCAAGTCACTAGTATTATGGTGTAGTAAAAAATAGAATTATGTTGCATTATCCACTGCCGAAGTTGAATATATAGTTGTTGTGATCAAATTCTATGGATGAAACACACTTTACTAGACTATGGATTTCAATTCAAACATATATCTATAAATTGTGATAATACAAGTTCTATAAACATCTCTAAAAATCCTGTATCTCAAGCTAGGACAAATCACATTGATGTGAGATATCACTTTTTGGGAGATAATTATCAAAGATATGATATCACCCTTGAATTCATTAGCACTGAACATAAATTGGCTGATATATTCACAAAGCCTTTGAATTTTGAGAGGTTAAATTACATACAACATGAGTTAGGTATGATTAATTTTTAGTTTAGGACAATTCACCATTAGACCTCATAGTTAAGACACCTCACCGTTGGACCTCACCATTAGGACACCTCACCATTGGACCTCACCATTAGGACACCTCACTATTGGACCTCACTATTATGACATCTCACCCTTGAAACTCACATTTAGAACACCTCACCGTTAGACCTCACCGTTAGGACACCTCACCGTTGGACCTCACCGTTAGGACACCTCACCATTTGATCCCACCATTAGGACACCTCACCATTGGACCACATCGTTAGGACACCTCACCATTTGACGTCATCGGCAGGACACCTCACTATTGGAACTCACCGTTAGGACACCTCAAAATTAGACCTCACAATTAGGACACCTCATCGTTGGACCACACTGATAGAACTTACTATTGTAACCTTACCACTAGTCGACTTTACTAATAGGTCCTGGACTTAGTGTTTTCTTCCAGAATCTGAAACATTTATTTTTATTTATTTCATTTAATCTATTTGTTTTTAGATCCCTAAATTATAAAAACAAAGTGCTAAGTCACATTGTGATCCAATTTAATCCTCTCATGAACCTCCTACTCTTGAAGCCTTGAACCTAACACACTACTAAAACACTTGAACCACATCAAATATCAATGTAAAGAGTAAAAATACCGATGGTTGGTGATAAAAAAGATGCCCAAACCCTAAGAGACCTCAATATGAGTCTAGTGATGGAAGCATGATTATGGAAAAGCCGATGAACCCTCATTTTTCAAAGAGGTAAATCGTGGTTGAGAAGGAATTATGTTCAGAATGGCTGTTGTTGAGGAAGTCTATAGTGATGAAGGATCTCTAAGCTCAAGACTGGGTAGAATGCTTTAGTAACAACATTGGACCATATTACCCGAAGCTAGTAAAGGAGTTTTATGAGTTTTTGAAATTTTAATAATCTGAGGAAGAGAACCGAATTCTATCAGAAGTAAATTGAGTGAGTGTGAGATTCTCTTCTATTGAATGGAATTAATGTTTAAGAGTCCAACTTGAAGGCATATTTGACTATAATTCTGGAGTGGTACCTCCTCCTACTGATATTTTCTTCTATGAAGAGGATACGGACAAACTGATAGGGAATGGAATCCCTAGAAAGGCAATTACTACTGAAATAGATGAGGAAAACAAAATAATATTTAAATTTATCCAACATGTATTGAGTCCTAGGAGAAGAAAATTTTATAGTTTGAAATATCAGGACATATTTTTTATGTATTTGTTGAAGCATGGACAAAGGATAAATCTTTTCATATTTTTGATGGCTCATTTAGAGTATATGACTAGGCCTACTTCCAAGTAAAATTCTTTGTTCCATTCCATGTTTATATCTTTGATGTTGAAAGTGAAAGTTGTTTATAGAAATAAAGAAGTAACCATAGTTATAAAGGACAACTTATGTATTACCAAAATGATTTGAAAGTGTAAGAGGATAAACTAGAATGCTTAGAAAAGGGAATGGGTGAGTGATGAGGCTTATATATATGAAGACTTCAACCCTGTTTTCAATCCTATTAGGCCAAAGGATAAATGATATCCAGGTTTAATACCTGATGAAGTTGAACCAGTGTATTCAGATGAAGAAGAGGAGGTTATTGTTGTGCAAGAGAGAATTCTTCTGTAGAGGATAAAAGTGATCCTAACCTTCCATGAAGTCACTATTTTGGTGTTGTATCATTCAGTGAGTCTATAAAACCAAATATTTTTTCCAAAAGACATACTGTCATAAGGGACACTGATGATGAGGAAACCACTGAAAAATAATGTGTGGAGAATGTATTAGGAGACCTTAATGTTGAAGAGACCTAAGAGAAGGGATATTAAGTTGAATCTGATCATGAGGAGTCTAAAAAACCCGATGATGATGAAATAGAAGAAGAATACCTAAGTCTTAGTCCTTTTATAGGATGTACAAAAATGGTAGAGAATAAAAAGGAAGAAAAAGTTGAATATGTTGGAATTGAAATAGAAGTGGTTAAAGATTCTATAGAAGAAGTAGTACTTGACTCCACTGATGATTCAATCAGTCAAGGAATAAAAGCATAGGAAAATGTAGTTTTCCAAGAGGAATCTCCAAGTAAGAGGGAGGAACCTGTTTCCATAGGTTCAGTTTCTATTATTCCCAAAATAGAAGGTTTTTTGGAAGACCCTAGATTTATGGTTTTGGGCTTAGACTTTGAGGACTCTAAAGATGAAAAGCCTAACAGAAGACCTCCAATTAATTTTTTTTCAAAGACCACTATAGTGCAACTAGTTTTTCTTCCACCTCAAGATTATGTGAAGAAGGATGACCTTGAGTCATTGAAATAAGAGTTGTAGAGAAGCTTTGATAAAAAGATACATTTGGATAGAGAGAACATTGGATCTGAATCAAGAGATTGTATCACCTATTTTGGAAATAATAATGTATAGCATTCAATCAAATCTGCTACATGAAGTGAAGGAATACCAAAATCAGGTAAGAGACTTGGAAGAATCTGTGGATACTGTGAAACAATCAGTTGTGAGTTTATAATCATATATGGCTTCATGAGCTCAAGTGGAAAAAGAACTTCATTATGTTAAGAGTGTTGTTTAGCAGATGGTAACTGTGTTTGAGGACTTTAAGAATTATATGGAAGTGCATGTGAATGGTCAGGATAGTGATTTTAAGAGGTTAATCAGTGGATTGAAAAAGTCTTTTAAGGATATCATGGCTTTTATAATGGCACCTCTGTGTGCATCTACTTTCTCGTCTGCCTCTCCACATGTTGATCTCATAGCCTTCAGATCAGTTGTTAGAGATGAAATGGAGAATCTCTCTGGTGCAATTACCACATATTCTTATCCTTTGACTCATGTCATTTCGACTACCAGAGAAATTCAAAATCTTGTAGGTGATTACATGATGGAGGATACCCAAGAACATAAGTAAATCAAATTACATATTGACTTCTATTATAAAAGGGTTTATAATAAGAATCATATGGATAGTCATTTCAAGTTGCTATTGGAGAACTTGAGGATAACTCCTATCACTAAGGACTCTAAGGATCATGTTAGAATGATTATATATTTTACCCATACTTTGGAAAAGTTCATGGAAAATAAGGATTATTTCATATCCACTATTGAGAGAGGAAGAAGCATAATTATGGATTTCCGGAATCTCATTATGACATTTCTCCATGTGGATTGTACTCCTATTATTGTCCCTCCAGCCTTTCCTTCTTCCTCAGCTACATCAGGATCTAACAGTGCTACCCCTTTACTGACTCCTACATAGGACATAAAAATCACGACTCCCATGATTCTTCAAAGATCTAATCATTATTGGTCTACAGATGCTTCTGCAGCATCTCCTCCTACCTTGCTTACTACTGTACCTAGGCCTATTTTTCCATCTTTTGAACCTTCCTCCTGACCTTCCAAAGGAAAATCTCACTTGTACATCTCTGATGTTGATTGACTGTCGACTGTCCTATTTTATAGGGATCATTGTAATCTTTTTGTGTATAATTTACTATTGTTTCATTAATGAAAAGATCTCCTTTTGTCTCCTTTTTTTATAATCATAAATGGGGATAATTTTTAAGATTGGAGCCCTTTCATATATGACATCATTATAAATTTAATCTCTAATACATATGTATTCTATCTCTAATTAAATATTTTTTCATTTGGATTTTGATAGACCTGATACAATGTATATTGATACCACTAAAGAGATTAGAAAATGTACTTAACTCTAATATGATAATACTTATTCAAAATTTCCCTACCATAATTTGTGATTATCAAAAAGGGGGAGATTGTTGGACTCACCTGTTTTGATAATCCCAAATCACGTTTCATTTATATGATAATCATATTTAATTAGTTTTTATAGTTCTTATCATGAAAAAATTGTGTATTTTTAATATCACTATTTCTTGATTAAGTTTAAAATGTCATATTTTCTAAGTAAAATTTCACAAGTATAAAGGTATCTGTTAAGAGATTTCTATTTAAGTCACCGATTGAGGTTAATATTGGAGTGGTTATCACTAGAAGGTTACAGCTATAAGGTTACTGTTGGTCGGAGTGGATACTCAAGAGGGGGGTGAATTGAGTTCCAATTAAAATTTTCTATTAAAAACAATGTTGATTAAAATCCCCCTATTTCAAAAACATATTAAACTGTAGTGAATTTATACAGATTATAAAGGTTCAATTAGTTTCTCAAAGATTGATTAGTTCTCAGTTAACTTAATATTATGATTAAATTAACCTTTGAAACTAACTTACTGTTCTATAATAAATATAAACACTTGCGAGTTTAACTATCAAAGTAGCTTTGAAAATAAATTATATTTCAAAGTAATAGCAGCGGAATATGAAATAAATATGTAGTATGGATATAGTATGTAGCTACAAACACAGAGAATTAACCAAGAGGTTCAGTCTCAAGCCGAGACTTAGTCCTCTCAAAAGTTTATATAAAAATGATCCACACCTTGGATCGGGGTTAACAACAGTGAACACACTGTCCAGGTCACAAGACCTCTACCACAGTTCTGTGTGGGAAAACAAACAACAGCTTAGAGCTGTCCAGGTCTCATACGACCTCTACCACTATCCACAGTGGGAAATGAAGTGAAGAAAGGTTTGCTGAGGATTTACAGATCTTCCAGTGAAAGTACAGGAGTCAGTGTGTGTGTTTAATACAGCAGATAACACACACTGCTCAAAATGTAAAACAAATGTATCATAGAGCAGAGATGTAGAGTTTATAAATGGCTCTGGTGATTTCAGTGTAGCTCTGGACTCTTTTATATTTGGTCAGAATTTATTCTGAGTCCTCTTCTCGTTTTTGTTTGAGAGGAAGAGTGTCGTATGCTTCAGGCTCAAAGGTAGTGAGATGTAATCGATGAAGTTATTCAATGTTCTTTTGTATGCACAAAACTCTTCTTGAGTAGGCTTGATTGTGTATGAGGTTCTGTTCTCCTTGGTTCTTCCTTCTCTTTCCTTTTCTATGTATCTCTCTTGTGTTTCTTCTATCAACACCCTTTTTTATCTTCAGCAGTGTCTTCTTGTATTTATGTCACGTGCTTCGGAAGACAGAAAAATTTTCCTTTCCGCAGGTACGAGGTGCGGTTTCCTGACATCCAACAACCTTTATTAATAATTTGACAGAGCATTAAAATATACCTAATATGACCGTTGGTTAGATTAAATAAAGATAAAGATAAAGAAATTCAAACAGTTGTTTATGACTATTGGAGAATCAAGTGATCGGTAGGTCATCAGCATTAGTGAGTAATGATCGGTGACTCAGATAGATCAGCATTGGTGAATCAGACTGATCAGCATCGGTCTGTCATCTGATCGGTGAGTCAGTTTGATTGGTGAGTTAGTTTGATCAGCATCGGTGACTCATTTTGCATTGGATCGGTGAGTCATTTGCATCGGTGAGTCATTTGCATCGGTGAGTCATTTGCATCAGTGAGTCATTTGATCGGTGAGTTAGTTTGATCAGCATCGGTGACTCATTTTGCATTGGATCGGTGAGTCATTTGCATCGGTGAGTCATTTGATCGGTGAGTCAGTTTGATCAGTGGCTCATTTGCATCAGTGAGTCATTTTCATCGGTGACTCATTTGCATCGGTGAGTCATTTGCATCGGTGACTCATTTGCATCGGTGAATCATTTGCATCGGTGAGTCATTTGCATTGGATCGGTGCGACCGTTGTCTTTTGATATGCGATCAGTGCTTCCGATGTCTGTTGATATTGAATCGGTGCTTCCAAAATACTTTGTACATCAATAAGCATAGACAAAAATGTGGTAACAGATTCATTAACAGATTGTAATTAAGTTTATGAGAAATCAAACCAGATTAAGCATTAATGGTATGTGATGATTTGTGATTATTAAAACATCAATCATAGATATGAAATCAACAATCTTCCAGAGGGCTCAACAATCTCCCCCTTTTTGATAATCACAAATCTTTATCATTAAATATAAATAATATGATATATCATTAATAAAAAAATAATGAGAATTAAACCATAAGAAGAATAAAAAAAAGAGAGATATATAAATCTCCCCCTTAATTTAGATTACCCATATATATTATACAGATTTCTCCCCCTGAGATATATACATCTTTTCTCCCATAAAGTATTCTTTTTATTCTCCCATAAATTTTCTTCTCCCATAAATTTTCTTCTCCCACATAAAGTATTCTAGTTCTTCTCCCCCTTTGGGATAATCAAAAAGGAGGGAAAACAGATAAGAGAAAGTGAAAGTAAAAGCAGTCTGCAGAGAGTATAGATAGAAAAATATATGAGAAAGTACAGACTATTACAAGTAGCACATTGTTCACCCCATCAAAAACAATACACAACTATTTGTTGGGATACAAAGGGGCTTTGCCTTTGTCTTTGGGATCAATAGTGGGTAAGTTTGAAGGCTTGGAGGCAGGCTGGTCTTGGCGAATCTAAAGTGGTGGTAGGACAACTCGGGCAGGTGTAAGAGCAGGTACCACAGAGGGTTGTTGTTGAGAAACATGAGCTGATTGAGAAGCTTGCTGAGGAACTGGTCTTAACTGAGAGAGCGCTTGAGCAACAGATAGCTGATTTGGAGCTATATCAGAGTCACTGAGAGGTCCAGAAGTAGGAAGTACTATTGTAGTGGCCTGTGCATGCAAATAGGGATTCAAAAGATGAATAAAGTCCTGAATGACTTCTGCTCCATACTTCATAGTTTTTTCAAAATCATCTTTATTCTCCATGAACTGTGCCAAGGAAGGGACAAAATCTTGCAACTGATGAACTTGAGTTTTGAAGGCCTGAGTGACTGGAGGTAATTTCAGATTCTCTGCCAACACTTTGAAGCTTTCAGTCATCTCATGTTTTGTATAAATCTTAGAAAATTAATTATCAACTTTCTCTTTGATCTCTTGTAGAGCTTTCTTAGCATCTGCTGAATACACCAATGCCATCTTATGACTGTTATCACAGAGCTCTTTCATCTTCCTCAAAGATTCTAAATCAAGAATTTGTCTTACAGCAGCTAACTCATCATGCACAACTTCTCTTAGAGCTTCTATCTCACGGGTAGTGATCTTGGTTACCTTGCCTGTACTGGCTTGGCTAACTATGTGAGTTAACTCAGCTTTCAACTTCCTCAGGTCAGACTTGTTGAGATGTTCAATCAAATTTCTCAAAAATTCCATCATACCAGAGATGGTTGATCGAAATTCGCTTGATAGAGATACCAGGCCAGTGTGAAGATCCTTCATAGTCTGATTCAAAAAGGCTATTTGCCTGCCAATAAGTTCACCAGTATTGGCCAGGTCTGGCTTCACAGCATTAGATACTCTTTGTGAGAAGGATTCCAATGAGTGTTCAGAAACTTGGAGAGACACTTGAGTAAGAGCATTTGAAATTTCTTCTCTAACTGTGGCTCTCACAGCGGTTAGCAATTCAATCTTAAACTTGTCAAGATCAGCTTGAGAGATTCCTGAACCAGGTAAATTATTATTTATAGGATCAACAGCAGGAATAGACCTTGCTTCTCGTGGGAGGTTCCTCTTCACAACTGCAGCAGATTCTGGCATTACTTCTTCGTCTTCAGAATATTCTAAGCCCAATATAGCATAACCAGGGTAGTCATCCCAAACAGCAGCACACAGGGTGTATTTTGGTTTCTCATAGCTTGCTGTTCCACTGATTTTTGGTGAATCATCCTTGCCACTGATATGTATTTCTTGTACTGATTGAGGTGATTCTATTTGATCTTCAGAAAGACCATCCACTGGTCTGTTATCACCATCAGCAACAGCCTCAGCTTCATCAGCACGTCCATCATCACTCTTCTCAGAAGCTTCACTGTGATATTCTTCAGTGTCAGAATCTTCTTCATCACCAAAAATAGGTTCTGATTCTGGTAGGGCTAAGGGTGGACTAGCAGGTCCAAATTCTATTCTTCTTTTGGGATTGACAGTGTCAGGATCACTCCTATCATCAGGAGATGACATACTTCCTTCCTCAGTCGCAGCTTCTTCTTGCTCTTGGGTTTCGGTGGCCTCATCCTTTCCTTCTTCTTGCTCATCATCATCAGAATAAACTGGTTCCTCATTTGGTTTCAAGCCAGGGTCTCTCAAATCTTTTGGCCTCTTGACATGATCTATGGGATTGTAGGCTTCCTACAATTTATCTTCATCTGCAACCCAGCACTTCTTCCATGGATTCCAATTTATCTTCATCCTCTTGCAGATCTCTTTGTTGAGACAGAAGGTATGATCTGTTTCATTAACTTCATCATCTTCATCAATACAATCTAGATTCTTGAGCATGGTAGATATCATCTTTGAATAAAACAAGGCAGTGGCTTTCTTAGACAGTTTTATCATTCCAGCTATGTGTACCATCACATATCTACACAAATTGATTTTCTCATGTGTTTTCAGAAGAAACAACAGGAAAACATTCTGGTACTTTACAGCAGCAAAATCTCCTCTCCTAGGGCAAAGTTGGTGCTGAATAAACTTGAAAAGAAGTCTGCATTCACCATCTAATTCTGAAGCTGTAATTCTCCGTGACTCTCTGTTTCCTGTCCGAAGCTCCAGAGCTAATTCATAAGAGAAGTAATCAGATGTTAGAGGAATATTCCCAGCATAATCCTCATACCGACCTTCATGAGGTACGTTCAAGCACTCAACCCACTGCTTAGATGAGAAGGATATTTTCTTTCCTTTTACCACAGACGACATCCTGGCAGCCTCCACACCATCTAAAGTGATTTCCAGATTCATATAGAACTCATGTACCAGCTTCGGGTAGTCTATTCGAGAGTTTTCAGAAAACCAGTCTATCCATCCTTGCGATTCAAGAACTTGCAGAAATAGTGACTTACTTGAGAAAAGCCACACAGAGCTTACTTATTTTTCTACAGCAACAATCCGAGTTTCCAGGTTTGGATTTACTGATCATTGAGAGGTACTACTCGACTCGCCTCGAGCACGCTTTGAAGGTACAGGGCTATCCGGTCCTTTGCTCGGTCTCTTTTTCTTAGCCATTCGAGGATTTTGGGAAGGCAGGAGTTCGAAGGTTCGAAGTAGAGGGGAAGAGAGGTTGAAAGTTTCGGAGGGAAATGAAAGGTCAAAGGTTTAGGGAGGATAAATAGCCACGTATCATTTATTTTATCATTTAGGGTTCCCATAAAAAGTATAAAAGAAATTTACTAATTAATTACAATATAATAATAATAAAAATCGGTATGACAGATCAGTTGCACAGATCAGTTTCACAGATCGGTTTCACAGATCGGTTTCACAGATCGGTTTCACAGATCAGTTTCAAAGATCAGTTTCACAGATCAGTTTCACAGATCAGTTTCACAGATCAGTTTCACAGATCAGTTTCACAGATCAGTTTCACAGATCGGTTTCACAGATTGGTTTCACAGATCAATCATACACAACTCTTGTTTAATAAATTTCATTCTTTCAGAGCATAAAGGCTTTGTGAAGATATCAGCTAATTGATGTTCAGAACTAATAAATTTCAAAGAAATATCACCTTTTTGATAATGATCTCTTAGAAAGTGATGTCTGACATCAATGTTCTTAGTTCTAGAGTGATACACAAGGTTCTTAGATATATTTATTGCACTAGTATTGTCACAGTTAATTGAAACATGTTTAAGATCAAATCCATAATACAATAGAGTGTGTTTCATCCACAGAATTTGTGCACAGCAACTACCAGCAGCTATGTATTCTGCTTCGGCAGTAGACAATTCAACCGAGTTCTGTTTCTTACTACACCATGATACTAGGGATTTTCCAAGAAAATGACATGTTCTAGATGTGCTCTTCCTATCTAACTTACATCCAGCAAAGTCAGCATCTGAATATCTAGTTAGGTTAAATGATTGTCCTTTTGGATAAAACAAACCTAAATTTATAGTATACTTAAGATAATTAAAAATCCTTTTAACAGCCATTAAGTGTGATTCTTTAGGATTAGCTTGAAATCTAGCACACATACATACACTGAACATAATGTATGGTCAACTAGCAGTAAGATAATGTAAGCTCCCAATCATACCTCTGTAATTGGTTTGATCCACTGGTTTCCCAGCTTCATCTGTATCCAATTTACAGGTAGTACTCATAGCTGTATCACTTTCCTTAATACTATCCAATACAAAACGTTTTAAAATATCTTTTGTATATTTACTTTGATTTAAAATAATTCCATCTTTAGTTTGAAGAACTTGAAAACCAAGAAAATACTTAAGCTCTCCCATTAAGCTCATTTTAAATTCATTTTGCATAACCTTTGAAAAATCAGTACATAAGGAATTTTTAGAAGATCCAAAAATAATATCATCAACATAGATTTGTACTATTAATACATCTTTTAAAATCCTTTTTATAAAAAGAGTGGGATCAGCTACTCCTTTTGTAAATCCTTTTGAGATAAGAAAGTTTGAAAGCCTTTCATACCAAGCTCTTGGAGCTTGTTTTAAACCATATAAAGCTTTAGAAAGTTTAAAAACATGATTTGGAAAATGAGGATTTAAAAAACTAGGTGGTTGTTCTACAAAAACATCTTCAACAATAAAACCATTTAGAAAAGCACTTTTGACATCCATTTGATATAGCTTGAAATTCAAATGTGATGCATAGGCAAGTAAGATCCTAATAGCCTCTAATCTAGCTACAGGTGAAAAGGTTTCCTCATAGTCAATTACTTCTTCTTGATTGTAACCTTGTGCAACTAGCCTAGCTTTATTTCTAATGATGTTTCCAGATTCATCAACTTTGTTTCTAAATACCCATTTTGTGCCTATGGTCAAAAAGTCCTTAGATCTTTCAACTAATTTCCAGACTTTGTTTCTTTCAAATTGATTTAGTTCTTCTTGCATAGCCATTACCAAAAACTCATCATTGATAGCATCATTCATATTTTTAGGTTCTGACTGTGAAAGAAAAGCTTGATGTTCAACCTGATTTCTTAGAGATTCTCTAGTCTGTGTTCCTCTATCTAGATTTCCTACAACAGCATCTAAAGGATGGTTCTTTAGAGTCCTAGATGGTCTTGAAAAGATAGGGCTAGAGATTTCAGATTCATCTACAGATTGAGGTTCAACAGAAGCAGGTTCTGGAGAATTTCCAGACCTGGATGCTTTAACTATAGGTCCATTGTATTTATCATTGAGATTCAAACCAGAGAGATCATCTTCAAGAGAGATTTTAGGTTCATGTGGATCAGTTTCATCAAATTTGATGTGAACAGATTCTTCCACACATTTGGTTCTCTTATTGAAAACTCTATAGGCTTTACTAGAGATAGAGTAACCTAGGAAAATTCCTTCATCACTCTTGGATGCAAATTTGTCAAGATTGTCTCTAGTATTGAGAATGAAGACTTTGCAGCCAAAAACTTTGAAGTAGTTAACCTTAGGTTTCCTATGGTTCCACAACTCATAAGGGGTCCTCTTAAGAACTGGTCTGATCAAGACTCTATTAATGACATAACAAGCTGTATTTACAGCTTCATCCCAAAAGTAAATAGGCAGTTCATATTCATTGAGCATGGTTCTAGCTATTTCTTGTAGGGTTCTATTCCTTCTCTCTACTACACCATTTTGTTGGGGTGTCCTAGGGGCAGAGAAATTATGACTATAGCCATTGTGTGATCAGTAAGAATCAAACTCATGATTTTCAAACTCACGACCATGATCACTTCTCAGGGTCTTAATCTTGAGTCCACTAATATTTTCTACAGACTTGGAGTATTTAACAAAGTAAGAACAAGCTTCACTTTTGTGAGCTAGAAAATATACCCAAGTATATCTAGAAAAGTCATCTACAAGAACATAGACATAGTGCTTCCCATTTAAACTAGAAACTCTAGAAGGTCCAAATAAATCCATGTGAACCAACTCGAGAGGTTGAGAAGTTGACACTTCTTTCTTTGATTTAAAAGAAACTTTATGTTGCTTTCCTTTTTGACAGGGATTACAAACTTTGTCTTCTGGAAATTCAAGTTTGGGTAAGTCTCTAACTAAGTTCTTCCTAGAAAGTTTTCTAAGTGAGTGTACATTGTAGTGTCCTAATCTTCTGTGCCAAATCCAAGACTCTTTATGAAAAGCATTTAAGTAAGGAATATTCTGCTTAGCTAAGGAATTTAAATCAACAGCATAAACATTTTCATTTCTTAAAGTAAGAAATACTAAAACATTTTTAGAGTTAAAAACATTACAAGAATCATTTTTAAATTTCACATAAAAACCATCATCACAAAATTGAGAAATGCTTAACAAGTTATATTTAAGTCCATCGACAAATAAAACTTCAGAAACCAAGATTGAATCAGTGTTACCAATCTGCCCTAAGCCGATGATTTTTCCTTTTGAATTATCACCAAAAGTGACAAAGCCTCCATCAACTTTTACTAAGATCTTGAAACATGAAAAGTCTCCTGACATATGTCTTGAACATCCACTGTCTAAGTACCATATCTTCTTGTGACAGCTCTTCAAGCAGGTCTCCTACAATACAGATTTAGATGGAAGATGATTTTGGTACCCAGATCTTCTTGGGTCCAGACATGTTAGCCAATGATACTTTAGGTACCCATATTTGTCTAATGGGTCTCATATAATTTGTAAAATTAACATTCTTTGAAAGATAATCCTTATTAGATCCATAACTATGAATATAACTGGTTGAGGCATATGAAGTTCCAGAATTAACTATCTTCTGTCCAGATTTAGGAATGAATCTAGTTTTGGCAACTTTTCTTTGTCCAGGTTGGTATCCTATACCAGTAGTATATCTAGGTTCAACTTACTTTCCCAGCATTTGTGTTAGAGTATTTTTGCCATTTGTGAACTTCTCTAATTCTTTTCTGAGTTGTTCATTAGACAATTTTAGTTCAGTATTCTCTTTAAGCAACTGAGCATTCTTTTCTACTTCTATATCCAGATCAGATTTATGCTTAACACTTAAAGCATACTGTTTCTTTAAACCTTTATATTTATCTTTAAGCTCTTTACAGGTTTCTTAAAGCATATCACAATATTCAAACAGTTCAGATTTAGACATGTTATCACCTTCAGAATCATCTCCAGAATAATATGAATTTGAAGCAGGAGTTTCTGATGTTACCTCAGAAGTGTTTGTCATAAAACACATGTTGGATCGATTCCTTTCAGAGTCTGAAGATTCAGCTTCACTTGTGCTGTCTTCTGAAGCACTCCAAGTAGCCTTCATGGCTTTCTTGTACTTGTTATCCTTGTATTCATACTTCTTTCTATATTTCAACTTTGGACAGTCTGTTTTTATGTGTCCTTTTCTTTTTCATTCATAACAGACAACTTCATCTGATTTATCAGACTTCTTCCAATCCTTCTTCCAGTGTCCTTTGTTATCATACTTGCCTTTGTAGTTTGACTTTCTGAAAAACATCTTCTTTCTATAGAATTTCTTAAATCATCTAGAAATGTATGCCATCTCAGCATCACTATCAGAATCATTCTCACTTTCCTCACTACTTAAGCTTTCATTGATAGCTTGAGGCTTTTCCTTATCCTTATTCTTTGAGGTTGTAGTCTTAAAGGCAATAGACTTCCTTTTAGGTTCATCATCTTCTTCTTTATTTACTTTAAGCTCTTCTTCATACATCATCAGCTTACCAATTAATTCCTTGACAGGCAGTGTTCTAATGTCACAGGATTATCTAATGGAGACAGAGGTTCCTCTCCATCTTTCAGGTAGACATCTCAAAATTCTCATGATTTTCTCCTTTGCTAGAGCATCCTTTCCCAGAGAAGTCATTGTGTTGACAATTTCATTGAACCTGAGATACATATCAGAAATGGGTTCATCAGGCTTCATCTTAAAATTATCATACTTAATAGTATAGGTATTCAATCTCATCTCTTTAACATTAGTTGTTCCTTCATGAGAAACATCTAAGGTATCCCAAATTTCATATGCAGTTTTACATGCAGAAATTCTATTAAATTATTCATCTCCTAGAGCACAGTACAGAGCATTCATAGCTTTACAATTATTATTGTAAGCAGTCTTTGTAGGTTAATCCCAAGTAGATCTATCAGTACTGGGAATTTTATATTCAGCTTCAATGACAGTCCAAATATCAAAGCCCATACTTTCTAAGTGAATTTTCATTTTTAGCTTCCACTGAGCATAGTTGTTTCCATTAAAGAAAGGTGGCCGGTTAGTAGCATCACCCTCAAGTCTATTATCCATGATATTACAAAAAGAATTTTAAAGAGATAAAAATTTAGAAATAACAGAAATTTTAAGAACTTTAAAATACAACTAAAATCACAGTTGAAAAACAGAGTACATTTAGAAAATATTAACTCCCTCTGATACCAAGTGTTGGTCGGAGTGGATACTCAAGAGGGGGGTGAATTGAGTTCCAATTAAAATTTTCTGTTAAAAACAATGTTGATTAAAATCCCCCTATTTCAAAAACAGATTAAACTGTAGTGAATTTATACAGATTATAAAGGTTCAATTAGTTTCTCAAAGATTGATTAGTTCTCAGTTAACTTAATCTTATGATTAAATTAACCTTTGAAACTAACTTACTGGTCTATAATAAATATAAACACTTGAGAGTTTAACTATCAAAGTAGCATTGAAAATAAATTATATTTCAAAGTAATAGCAGCGGAATATGAAATAAATATGTAGTATGGATATAGTATGTAGCTACAAACACAGAGAATTAACCAAGAGGTTCAGTCTCAAGCCGAGACTTAGTCCTCTAAAAAGTTTATATAAAAATGATCCACACCCTGGATCAGGGTTAACAACAGTGAACACACTGTCCAGGTCACAAGACCTCTACCACAGTTCTGTGTGGGAAAACAAACAATAGCTTAGAGCTGTCCAGGTCTCATACGACCTCTACCACTATCCACAGTGGGAAATGAAGTGAAGAAAGGTTTGCTGAGGATTTACAGATCCTCCAGTGAAAGTAAAGGAGTCAGTGTGTGTGTTTAATACAGCAGATAATACACACTGCTCAAAATGTAAAACAAATGTATCACAGAGCAGAGATGTAGAGTTTAGAAATGGATCTGGTGATTTCAGTGTAGCTCTGGACTCTTTTATATTTGGTCAGAATTTATTCTGAGTCCCCTTCTCGTTTTTGTTTAAGAGGAAGAGTGTCGTATGCTTCAGGCTCAAAGGCAGTGAGATGTAATCGATGAAGTTCTTCAATGTTCTTTTGTATGCACAGATTTCTTCTTGAGTAGGCTTGATTGTGTATGAGGTTCTGTTCTCCTTGGTTCTTCCTTCTCTTTCCTTTTCTCTGTATCTCACTTGTGTTTCTTCTATCAACACCCTTTTTTTATCTTCAGCAGAGTCTTCTTGTATTTATGTCACGTGCTTTGGAAGACAGAAAAATTTTCCTTTATGCAGGTACGAGGTACGATTTCCTGACATCCGACAACCTTTATTAATAATTTGAAAGAGCATTAAAATATACCTAATATGACCATTGGTTAGATTAAATAAAGATAAAGATAAAGAAATTCAAACAGTTGTTTATGACTATTGGAGAATCAAGTGATCGGTAGGTCATCAGCATTAGTGAGTAATGATCGGTGACTCAGATAGATCAGCATTGGTGAATCAGACTGATCAGCATCGGTCTGTCATCTGATCGGTGAGTCAGTTTGATCGGTGAGTCAGTTTCATCAGCATCAGTGACTCATTTTACATTGGATCGGTGAGTCATTTGCATCGGTGAGTCATTTTCATCGGTGAGTCATTTGCATCGTTGAGTCATTTGATCGGTGATTCAGTTTGATCAGCATCGGTGACTCATTTTGCATTGGATCGGTGAGTCATTTGCATCGGTGAGTCATTTGATCGGTGAGTCAGTTTGATCAGTGGCTCATTTGCATCGGTGAGTCATTTTCATCGGTGACTCATTTGCATCGGTGAGTCATTTGCATCGGTGACTCATTTGCATCGGTGACTCATTTGCATCGGTGACTCATTTGCATTGGTGAGTCATTTTCATTGGATAGGTGTGACCGTTGTCTTTTGATATGCGATCAGTGCTTCCGATGTCTGTTGATATTGAATCGGTGCTTCCAAAATACTTTGTACATCAATAACCATAGACAAAAATGTGGTAACAGATTCATTAACAGATTGTAATTAAGTTTATGATAAATCAAACCAGATTAAGCATTAATGGTATGTGATGATTTGTGATTATTAAAACATCAATCATAGATATGAAATCAACAATCTTCCAGAGGGCTCAACAGTTACCTCTTGAAGGTTACATCTATAAGGTTACCTATAGAAGGTTACCACTAGAAGGTTACCACAATAAGGTTACTACAAGAAGGTTACCACTAGAAGGTTACCACTGAGTTACTAATGAAAGTTCACCGTTACGAGTCTACCACTAAAGGGATACTATTGTAGAGTCACAACTAAAATGTTACTATTATAAAGATACTATTTTAAGCTTACTCCTACAAGGTTGCTGCTATGAAGTTACTGCTAGAAATCTACTGTTGAAAGGTTACTACTGGAAGAACCTTTGGAATTCACAAGTCTACCACTAAAAAGTCTACTGATGAAGCTTAATATTATGAAAATACCATTGAAAAGGATACTACTAATAGTCTATTGATACCTATACTCTTCCACTCTATAATTTGTCAAATTTATTAACATTATTATAAAGGTCATATTTGGTAAATTTAATGCTTCTGAAATTAATTAATGTTAATTTTTGACATATCTGGAGACCGTACGAGGTACGAGGAAGACCACACGTGGCTTGATCAATCAAACTGTTGGATCTCAAGAATAAAATATAAGATCGTTATATAAAAGACAATGAGGTGAGAGAGATAAAACATAAAAGAGTTGAAGAAGAAGGTGAACATCCCAGAAATTATATTATGAACCAAAGAGCTTCATGAGGATAATTTGGGAGAAAAAAATTCAGGGCTTTCTTACTATGGTTCATTGAATCAATTTCAAACCAAGAAGATAAACACCTTGGTACCTGGTATCCAGAACCTGAAGTTGCGACACTCTGTTTTCGAGATAACATCCAGAGAAGGACTCAAACTAAAATTTCTTCAAACCAAGGAGTCCAGAGCTCAACTGAAAACACATAGTGCCTTCAAAACATAATCCTAGACATGAAAATTTTGTGAAAACTATTGTAAAGACCAATATAGGCTACATATCAAGTTTATTAATATAAACTACTTGGTGGCAGGTGATCACCATGTGGAGAGGATTAAGTCTTGACTTGATACTGAATCTCTTGTTTTATTCTGCTATGTACATTATTTTGTAATACTTTGTTTTTTATTTTCCACTTCTTATAATTTCAAAGACAGAAAACTTTTTTACATTAACTCTAATAGTTAGTTTTGGTTGGTGTGTATATGTGTTTAATTCATTAAACCTGTTTCAAAAGCTGGATAAGTTTTTACAACAATTCAAATGACGAAAAATCAACCTTTGAGAGACTTTTTGAGATATTGAACATTTATATCTTTACTTCCTTATTTAACTAGGCTCTTCTAAATTAGGGGATTTTATCATAATGTTTTTAGCAGACATGTTAAGTAGTAACTCAATTCATCCCCTCTTGAGTTTCCACCTAGACCAACATTACTTCCAATCATATTAAAAAAATAGGAAATCTAAACATACTACCCAAACATTTGAGTACATGATAGGGTCATTCTATCATGATAGCCAAGGAATATCAGACTAGTATCTACCTCTAGAATAATTCCCAAACAAAAAAAATTCACCCCCATATATAAATGGCTCCATATAAAGCCTTATATATGGAAATATTTTATACTCCAACATGATAAGATAAGTTGTGGAAATGAGGCTAGTTGATCTTGAAACTTATAAGGATACAATTGTGAAATTTTGTGATATAAAGAATCATATTAAGGAAGCTCAAAGAAGATAAAAAATATATGATGATAATTAGAGGAAGTACTTAGAGTATCAAGTTGGTGATCATGTATTCTTAAAGATACCACCATAAGAGAAAGTTATAAGGTTTTAAAAAATGATAAAGATAATACAAGTGTATATTGATACTTTTAATATTATAAAGATAGTTGTAGCTATAAATTATTATATTTGTTTTCCCTTCATCCAATTTAAAGAGAATGAATCCAACATATCTAATTATTAATGAAGTATATTCTAGAACCAAACTCCCCAATGAAGAAATAAAGTTAGAGAATAAATTATATTATAATAATGTTCCTATCTATATTATTGATACTAGAGAGAAAATGTTAGGAAATCAGAACATGTATATGGTGAAGTAACATTAGAGTAATCACAAGATGGGGGAAGTAACAAGGGATATTGAGGAAGAAATTATGGAGAAAACCGATAATTGTTCATGGTTTGAGGATGGAATTATTTATGGGGAGATATATGAATAGGGATGTGAATATAATAGTAAACATCAATTTCCATTATATAATACAAGACCATTGATTACATTATCATATTAAAATACAAAATAGAAAATTACTTTCACAAAAATAGTCATAACTAATATAATAAAAAAGCATAACAATATATGGTAGCACCATGATCTTTAATTATAGATGACCATACTCTAAATAGGATAAAAATATATAAGATGCATTGCTATTGTGAAGAAAATAATATGAAATGGAATAAACATGGTATAAGATTCAAGATAAGGATATGAATGTTTTTAGATATTATAATGAAGTGTATATATAAGGGGTAATATATCCATTGGAAAGGTATGGTGACCATTGGGAACCAAAATATTGGAATAGTAATTTCCAAAAATGATAGTTATACTAGTAATGAAACCAATATATATAAAATTTTACTAAAAATACATAAAATAATTTCGTTCCAATATAAATAAAAAATATTAATAATTTTTTTTATCAATGAATAGTAATATAATCACACACAAATTTCTTAGAATAAAAATAAAATTCATTAACAAATAGTTTAAAGGATTTTGGCATGAAATTCAGGATTTCTAAATACACTAAGAGTATTATTTAATAAATAAATTCTTCATATATTGAAAAATATTTTCAAAAAAACAACTTTAAATTTAGAATTAGAATATTGAAATTGGCCAATGGTGAATTTTTCATTATTTTATAAGGTAACTGAATTTTTGAGTAAATAGTAAAATATGTTAAGCATATAAATTTGGTTTTATGAACTAATTAAGATGTTAAATGATTCAATAATTAATATAAGTTAATTCATGAAAAAATAGGTGATTTTATTAATATAATATAATTTAATGAATTAAAATCAATTTCTAAAACTATAAGGATCGTTTAAATGTCTAAATAGAAAATTAAGGGTTTTAAAATCCATATTTTATGGAAGAATGAAATTTCATTTTTCAAATTAATATTATAAAATGATGTTTTATTCTTAATCATATTTTTTTAAAAAACATGCCATAAATATTAAATAACATGAATTAAAACCATGGGAAAGCTAATGGGGTTTCATGATCAATATTCTAGATTTCAAAGGCCTAAGTTGAAAAATTAATAAAAAATTCTCTCTAATTTTCTATAAATATCCTCCCATCCTTCTATTCCACTTAATTATAAAACTAGGGGAGATGTCCTCCTATAAAATTATCTCTTAAATAGTTTCCATGGTGTTCTTTAATAATCTTAAACAAGCTACTTTGAATGGTAAGGGTTCCAAACTGATGTGGCATTTTCTTATATTTTTTTTCCACATAAATTATAGTAATTAATTGTGTTTTTAATGTCACAATAATGTATATTCTTGTATAATTTTAATTATTATAATTTTTTATTATCTAATTTAAAATTTGAATTATAATCTTAAACTATTAATTTCATTAGTTAAGTTTTGTAATTTGGTTAATTTAAAGTCAAAGAAATTATTTTTTAATATCTAATTTTATTCTCATGTATTTGTTTAATTTATTGATTTTCATCTCTTTATTTATTTTTATTCATTTTTTATGTTTTTGAAAATAATAAATTTAGTTTTTTTATTTCATTATTTTGTTTGTTTAATTATTTATTTTATTGTTTTTTTAAATCAATAAATCTTAATTTGTTTAATTAATATTTTTATTTAAAATATTTATTATTTATTTAAATTGTTTTTGTAATTAAATAATTTATTTTTATTTTAATTATTAATTCATAAATTCAATTAATTCATTATTTTTTTATTTGAAAATAATTTTTTTCTTGTTTAATTTTCTATTTAGTTCTTTGGAATTTAATTAATTAATTTATTTTTTAGGTACATATATCACCAAGTGATACTAACTCCTCTTGCTACTATCAATCTAACTCCAATGATATCCCAAGATACCACCAATCACCCTACTACTTCCCTTCACCCCATATGCATTTATCACCGCCACTCCTACTTCCACAACATCCACTATCGCCCCCACTGCTCTGCTACTACCCAGATCACTGAAGATGAACAGAATCGAGGAACCCACACCACAAAGTCCCGCATTTTAATCCAATGTTTCCCAAGGGGAAGACGAACACCATCATTCCTGTTCTTGAAAAAAACACCATGAATCTATCATAATTGGAGGAACCCACCCAATTAGATGACGCCAAAGCCCTATGAAGAAGAATACTCAGGTGGCACAACTAATAGAGAAAGAAAGAAAGAAAATTAATTAAGATAATAATAATAATAATAATTTATATATTAATCAATAGAATATTATTAATATAAATATATATAATTATAATAATAAAGAAAATATGTATATATATAATAATTATAATAATTATATTTATAATAAATAATTTTATGTAATCGAATATAAAAAATTACACACACACACACACATATGTTTATATATAATAATAATTTAATTAAAAATATAAATTTTAAAAAATAAACTCAACATACGTCTTAACAAAAAAAATGACTGGATCTAGGTGCATGTTATCAACATCAGAGGGTCAATTTATCTTTTTTTATTACTGTTCTTTTCATTGTGCATGTATTATCCAAGGTCCAAGGTTCTTAGATTATGTCACTAGATGTTTCTATAAGTTTATGAAATTTGTTGGACGTGCCCAAGAAAGTTGATAAAAGCATGGGAATGCTCTATACTGGTCACAAAGAGATTTAAGAATTTTTTTCATGAAAAGTGAAATTAGTTTTGGGAGCATTACCCCAGTTACTGTTGAGGATGTAATGTAATGATAGAAATTCCACATGGAAGCCATAGAGTTTTTTGTGGATCTATTACTATGAGCTCAGACAAGTATATGGAATTAAAATTTTACTTTATTTGGAAGATGAATATGAAAATAAGGGGGGATCGAGGATCTAGGATAGAGAATTCAACATGATCCATCAATTAAAATAAGATTAAGAGTATAGAGTTAAGAGTATAACCTTATCGAGATGTTGAATTTGAGTGAGGGGAAATATCTCTAGATATGTTTTCACTTCTCTTCATTTTTTCATTTCATATTTCTAATTTTGTTTTCATGCATAACTAATTTTCTTATGGGAATTATAATGAAATGTTTTGAATATTCTTAATATGTTATACTCTCATTATTGCAATTGTTTCATTTCATTTTAAGTTTAATGTATCATTTATGTTCATTATGAATATTTATTTTACACAACACTATTATCCAATAGGATAAGGTAGTGAATTATTCTATCTTCAACATTTATTGATGTAATGGAAAGGGAAAATTTAGATTTCTATATTCTCTATATTGAACACATAAATCCCTAAGTGTTTATTGGTATATCATCACTAAGGTATAATAATTTAACTTCATTGTATGCTGAGTGACAACTTAATGAATCAACACATTTTATTTTGTTCACTGTGTAGTTACAATCAATTTGAGAAAAAAATAGATAATACCATTTATCAATTTAGGATAGTTTGATACACCTAATTTTCATCCTCTATTTAATTTTATATCTTTAGTTTGTTTTCACTTTTTCATCACTTAACTTTTTAAATATCACTTGTTGTTTTTCATTGTTTTTAATTTTTTTTCGGTCACTCACACACACTTTTATTCTTACCTATGGAATCGACACCCCACTCCCCATCATACTATTTGTAAGTAGGAAGTATGATTTTATAAAATTTAAATTTGTGTGAATCTTGTCAAATTTTGTAACTTCTTCTAGAGATGACACATATAGTAAAGTAAAAAAAACAATATAATATATATAAAAAAAATAAAAAAATTGAAAACCCATAATTCATAAGAAAATCTAAAAACATGAAAAATTTATTAAAAAAAATATATTAAATTTTATTCCTAGAAATTTCTCACAAACTACATGAAAACATGAACATCTAAGTCATAAATTGAATTTCCAATTTCAAAAATTAACTAAAATTGTTTTATTATTAGAAAATAAAAGAAATTAGAAATTAATTTTTTGAAAAAAATTCATTTATGAAGAGATGAAAATAAAAAAATGAATGTCCCACAACCCATTTTTCTTACCCCTAAGGGACCTAGGTTTAGAGAGCTTCAACTACTAACTATTTCAAGTAATACCTCTTGCATAAGTTTGTCTCCTAGGTCTAGGAATTATGAGATAAAGTAGTATAATCTCTCTCAAAATTACTTTTTAATGGTATACCTATAGAGGAATCTTTAGAGTTTATTAAAAACTTTAAAAGTTATTTTCAATAACATCCTTTACGAGGGTTGATTATAGAAGAATTTAGGATGAGGGTGTTTCCATTCTTCCTTAAGGGGATGTCTAGGACTTGGTTCTAGATCCTTAATGATGATATTTTTCACTACTAAAAATTTAAATTTTCTAATGTTTTGAAACCATTGTGATAGACCTTGAAATCGTTGGGATAGGCTATCTCAACAGTTCCACAAACTATTGGTATTTGAACTATTAGTATATCTCTATACAAAAAGTTTATAGTGAACTATTGCTATAGGATGGTTAGAAATTTTTTTACCAAAGGGTCACTATGAAATATTGGTATAGATATATTCTAATGGTTTAATTTTTTGTAAAATAAATTTATTAAGGGTTAAAACTATAAGGATAGAGCTATCCCATTGGTTTTGAACTGTTGGGAAAGGCATATACTAATGATTCATAGTGAATTGATGGTATAGGTTGGTTATAATTTTATTTTACCAATGATTCATTGTGAACTGTTGGAATATATGTATACCAAAAATTATGAAACCATTGGTTTATAACCCCCAACTCCCAAGCCAATAACATCCCCACTAACTGTTGCACCTATAATAAGAACTTCAAAATAGAACACTCCTAATGCAATCAAAATTTCAAAATAGAACACACATGAAATCAAAACATCAAAATAAAAAACATGAAATAATCAAACTAAAATAACATATGAAATAATAAATCTAACTTCCCAATAAACCTTAAATAAAAAAAGAACACCTAAAATGAAAACAAGACATCTTCAACTTGTAATGAAAGCAACAGAACATCCTCAACACACAAAACCTACAATGAAACCAACAAAGAATCATAAAATAGAAATAAACCAATACATAAATAATGACAACATATTAAATCAATTTATGTATTTAACCAATGATAAAAAACATAAAAAATATCACATATATTCATTCACACCAAATCATCAAACAAAAAATTTCATAAATAACAGTAAAAAATGTAACAAATCAATATATCCCTCATCCCCATAACTATAATCACTATCATCATAAACCTCATCCTTGTTATAATCCTCTTCCTCATCCTCGACCTTGGCCCCTCTCTCTTACTCTCCATTACCCCCACCCTCTTCCCCACCATCATCTCTACCCTCTTCCTCACGGTCATCCTCGTGATTACCAGGAACATGATCATCCTTACCAACAATAAGACTACAACCCATTTCACTATATAACATAAACATCATCAACATATATGCATCCCAAGCCAGGAAGGTCTCTAGTGGAAGTTCTGTACATAAAACTTCAATCAGTTTCATAAATTCATTATTTTCCCTTTGAGTCTGTTCTTTCTCCTGTATGTCCCTTTTTTCATCCTTTTTATACGTTTTTCTAAAGCTGTGATACTTGTGCATTATCTTCTTCCAACTCAGTGTTAATAGAACCTACACCTAAATTGGGCCAATACCTCATCAGGAAAATATAGTTTCCTATTTGTAGTGTACACTGTTATAGTGATCATCTCACAAACATTTATGTAAGTGATTGTTTGGGCCAAATTTTAGAGGTTCCTTGGAATCATGGGTCTCCAAATTAGGTTGTTACAAATATAAATAGAATAATAAGTTCAAAAATATATATTAAAAATTGAAATGGACAAAATGAAACTTATAATTTGATGCTATGTTGGTTCATTTACTGCTCTTCCATCTTTTTTCTTTTTACTGAAGAAAAATAGTTTTTCTTTAGGTATGATTCCTTAAATATTTAAAACCTCCCTCTATATTGACATTGAATGTAGGAAACCATTTTTCAAAATAGGTTACTAATAATTAATTTCATAACTAAAATCAAATTGATATTAATTCTAAATGAATTTGAAAAGAATAACATTCAGTGGATGAATTATAACTAAGTATTAATGATTGAGTTATCAATAGATATAACTTATATATAAGTGAACATGTCATCACATTAATCAGGAGTAAAATTGTTATGTTATCAACATAACTAATGATAAGATGGACATGTATTACTATAACATAAAGGAATATTAATGAATGGGTTATTAACACTATAATCATGATTATAACATAATGGAATTATGTTTTGTTAAGATTTAATTATACACATTACATTCCCAAAATGATCATTTTGAGATTTTAAATATATTAATTTAGTTTTATTTTATTTAATGATACAAGTGAAATATTATTTCTCCATCACATGAGGTCGTAGTGTTCTTCAGAACCCCTCATTTTATTAATGTGATCCAAATCATGACTAAAAGAATGTTTTTATTGGTTATTTCTAATATTTATATAAATTTAGTTTATTTTGATTAAATTTAGTTTATTCTATTATGGATTCATTCTAATGATGTTTGGTCAGGACATATTCATTCTTGTTTTTTAAGTTTTATTTTGTCGATTTTGTTTTGTTTCAATTCGATTATGTTTAGTTTGGTTTATGTTTGGATGTGGGTGGTTCAGGATAGTTCAATTCATTATTGATTTGTTTGAGTCTATTTTCATAGTTTTACTTAGTTTGTTTGAGATATATTCTATTTGATTATATTTATCTCATTATAGTTTAGTTCTATTTTTTTTGAATTGATTTTATTTTGTTGTGTTCATGTTAATTGATTTTTGTTTAGTTAAATACAGTTTTATTTCCTTCATATTAGAATGGTTCAAGCCTATAAGATTAAGCTAAATCTACTTTTGTATAGACCATTTTTGGTCAATTCATATTGGTCCAATACAATTTAGTTCAGATCTAGTTGAGTCTATTTAGGCCAAGTTAGTTTTTTTTGGTTCAATTAAATTCATGTTTATTTGGTTAGATATCAATTGTTTCAATTGTATTCTATACAATCCAAATTTTCCTTATTGGGATTCCCCCTCATTTTGGTAAACAAATAAAAAGATAAGTTTGGTAATATTTATATTTTAATGAAAAATTTATTTTTTAAAAATGAATAAGACAAATAAAAAGAGTGTTTTTAATTTTTTGATATTAATTTTTTTTAAAAGTTATGATAAAAAAATAATTATTTTCTTTTATTTTTTTAAATATTTTCAACTTGGTTCATGTGGGGTTAATTTTGGATAATTAAATTGAGTTTAGGTCAATATAGTTTGGGTTATTTTTGGGTTGTTTATGCTAATTTGGCACAATTTTTCTTAGTATAGTTCCAATATATTCTAATATGTTTCTTTTGGTTTAATTGAATTTATTTATGTTATCCATGAATCACATAATTTCTATTTAGTTTATTTATTTTAAATTTGGTTCATTTCAGTTAGGTGTAGTTTGGTTTGTACTAATTAGGTTTAGTTTAGTTCAGTGTAGTTTATTTTTTATGGTTATACCATGATTGATTCTATTTGAGTAAATTGGGTTTAATTATATATAGTTTTGTTCAAATACTTTGATTTGATTTGGTCCAATTGGTCTTATATTTCTTCACTTTATTTTTTTTTGTTTTAGTTTAGCCTGGTTTAGGTCTAGTTGGTTTATCTATGTTAAGTCTAGTTTAGTTGGATTTGGGTATGTTGGGTTTGGGTTCGTGTGTTTTGGTTATGACATGTTCTTGATGGTTTTTTTGGTTCAGTTCAAGTTTATTTTGTTTAATTTGTCTTGAGTCAAAATGAGTTAATTTATTTTCCATTTTAATAATTTAATTTTATTTAATTTTTTTTGAATGATAACAATTTGATGTTATAGGTTTGATTTGTTATAGAATACTTTATTTTGTCCAAGTAAATTTAGTTTTGGGGATCCGTTTAGCTTTGAGTGTAGGAACAAGTGTGATCAGTCCGATAGTCATGAGGCATAATAGATCCTAGGTCCACATTGATGATGATTGTAAAGGTGGGGGATCTTAAAAATATGACAAGAAAAGAGAAGATGATATCTCATAGATTGATTCAGATTATAAATTAGATACTCAGGATGATGTTTCTTTCCATTTAGATTCAAAGAATACAAAAAAGGGAGTATTTTATTTCAGGATTTATCGGGTCAACCAAGGGAGAAAAACCTAGATAAATAAAGACAATTCTAAACTTCATAAACCAATGAAAAATATATTATAAAAGAAAATAATTATTGATTAGCTGTATAATAAATCTCACTTCAATGAGTCTACCCAACCAAAAACATTAATTGGAAAATGTCAACCATTTTTTAAAGCACAATCATGAAGGGTAGAGGGAGTATCAGTGGAAACAATAGGGTTGGGTGTTCTAGAACACAGATATCCTAAAACTAAGGAATTTAAATAGATTATCATGATTTTTTTGGGATTTTTATGGTAATATTTGGCTTGAAGTTGGAAATGGATATGTTAATAAAAAGGATGAGTTCTGCATACCAGTATCATATTTGTATTTTCTATTATATTCAATGGAAAATATAGAGGAAGAGGTTTTAAATGTAAATTCTTCACTAGATGATTCAAGAAAAATGTATGAAAAATTTATTTAAATTGAATCCACTTTGGAAATATCATCACAGATCAATATAAAAGCCTATATTTTGATCTTAATGATGGTAATATTGGCATGAAATAATATATCAAGAAACATGAAAAAATATTCTACTGCTCTAAGGAAACTATTAAAGACTATTCAGAGAAGAAAGAGTTTCCCATTGATTGGAGTTTATATAGGGTGCATGACACTATATTTCTAATTTTTTTCTGAAATTATGTTGTGATGTATCATTAATATTATGATATTTACTTGTTTTTTTGTTTGGGTTTTCACTCAACCCTTGAGAGTTACTTTTTCAATATCTAAAAATATATATTTTAGTCACATAATTGAGAAAATATTAAATATCAATCAAAAAGACTTTATCATGGGTTGTTCTAATGTTATGGGATGGTGGCTAAAATTTAAAAAGAAGTGGTTTAAATTAGAAACATAAATATTTAATAATAAAGCATAAAATATATTTAAGAACCACTAAAAATATATTAATGTCATCCTTCCCTTGATTGATTCATATAGAATACCTTCCTATCTTTTCAATAAACTCCACACATCAAATAATTCTACCATGGATTCAATACTCTATCATATTTTCCATATATGATTTTTTTAAAAATTAGAGAAGAATCATATCATTTAGATAATTGTGTGAATTTTTATCTCCCAAATAATGAATATCAAACTGACATTCTTCCCAAACATTCAAAATATTTCAAAACAATATTATAAATAATTCACACCCACACTAACCATTTATTTTAATCATGAAATATAAAAAATATTAGAGTATGAATCGTTTATATATTGTAACCTATACCCTATAAGGTTGTCCATGATAACTAAAAATTAAAAATATATTAATACATAAGGGTTACTAAAATTAGTTTAATTTACTATATTTAGTCTCAGTTAAGTTTTTCAGATCGGTTTGGTTTTCTTTTGTTCTAGTTGGATCGAATTGGTTTAGTATAGTTTACTTTAGTTTGGCTTTGATCTATTTATCTAGGTAAGGTTAGATGTTTTTAGTTTTATTTAATATAATTATGTTATTTATTATATATGGTTCAATTTTGTTCTATTCGAGTTAGATTAGAATATTTTTTTAGTTATATTTTATTTTTTTGGTTCTATTCATGTTAGTTAAGTTTAATTCATTTTTTTATATTACTCATAGTTTAGTTTTTCTTCATTTTAACCACATTAGGTTAAGTCAATTTAGTTTTATTCACTTCAATACCTTTATGTTTAACTTTATTGGGTCTATTATGGTTTTATTTTGTTTGATTCAATCTTGTTTAGTATGGTTTGATTTTGGAAGGTTTAGATTTATTGATTTTCTTTTTTTTGGGATGGTTCAAATTGATTTGGGTTGGGCCTGATCACTTTAGGATCACATGAGTTAGTTTAGTTTACTTCGTTTAAGATTATTTTAGTTTGGTAATTTTTTTTTTCTATTATAACTAGTTTCATTTTGATTCATTATTTTTAGTTTAGTTAAATTTACTCATGATCAATTTTTGAAGGGGGTTTGAGTAGGAAATAATTATCATACACCATAGTTTGGGGAATAGAAGTTTGAGAAGGGGGGTTTTAGTAGGACATCCATCCACAACACCCATGGTAGGGGATCCTGATCCAGTGTTCAATGATCTATAGAATGGGGGGAAGAAGGTGTAGAAGATGAAGATAGGGGAGGAGGTCAGTATTTATATATGTGAGGTGCTCTGTTATGCTGGTATTTCTATAATTGATCAATTTCATATGTAGTGAATTTTGATATGTGGTGTCTTCTACATCACTGGAATTTTCTTAAGTGGGTTTTTCCCATGTGACCATTTGGATATGTGGATTAGTTTTTCTATAAATTCTCATATATAGTTCACTCAAACTTCCATATATAATTCATTTCAAACCATTCATCCTCTAGCTGATCATAAACCATTCTTAATAATTCATAACCACTTCAAAAGACCTTATAAAAATTATCAATCTTGTCAAACGGTTTATAACACTTCCCAAAAACATTGATAGTATATAAAATAACCTTTGAGAATATCACTAATATCTCCACTACTTTGAAACTTTCAACTTTAGTTTAGTCTTCATCCATATCAATATAGGCACTGATTTAAATAGTTTCATTTTTAGAGTTTTATATAGATAAATTACATTCAGTAATCATTTGTTTAATTTATCTTAATTTTGTTTAATTTTGTTTGGATAATTTTTTTATTATGTGATTTATTATGTTTCAATAATTTCATTCAATTTGGAATGGTTTAACTTGAATAAGTTAGAGATAGTTTATTTTAGTTTGAATTACTTTATTTTGGTTTTCTTTGAGTATGTTTTATGTAGATAAGGTAATTCTAGTAATATTTGGTTTTGGCCACGTTTTATTAGTTTGATTTAGGTCATTTAATAAAAAGTCAGTTTTTTTCTATTAATTTTTATTTATTTCATTTAATTTTAGATAAATTCCATTTAGTTTGGGTCAGGTAAAGTTGAGTTATTTTTTTAATCGGTTCAGTAATTTTTACTTTGGTTTAGGTTATTTAAATTTTATTCATATTTGTTTGGTTAATTTAGTTCATCATAAATTCTATATTTATCATTCTATTTATTATCTTCATTTTTTAGGGAAGTAAAACTTGAGGGAATAACTCCCTATGTCCTAGAAAAAAAGTAAATTATAAAATATGAGGCATAATAATTCTAATCCTATCATGATGGGATAAAACATAAAATTTATGAGTCAATTCTCTAATAAAGGCCACATCACTTACTTTAACTACATTTTTAGAAATAAATTTATAAGAAAATTGACCCCTCATATTTGTATGAGATATAAAAAATTTGTTACAACTAACTAAATGAGTGTCATACCTACTTCTGCTCATGGGCCGACATTGTAGTCCACCTCAATGTGTGGTGGTATGTTGTAGAATACTTATTTTTTTTTATTTTTTCTGGAATATTATTAAAAAAATATATAATAAATAAGTATGTATTAATAAAATCCATTGAAATTCTAGTTAAAAAACCTCAATTTTATTAATACCTTGTACTCGATACTCATCCAATGAGTAATCATTTCCTAATAATATTCTACTAGAAATTTATCTAGGATAGGTGTGGCCTCCAAACCCTTGCTAACTCTAGCATGCCATCCACTATACAATTCATGCTTATAGACTCTCTAGAACTAACCTAATTCCATAATCCAGGTTGGTCTCATATCCTCACCATCGAGAAAATTAAAATGATGATGGAAGGAAAATATTAATTATTATAAATGAAATATTAATTTACCATTAAATCCAATTAATTTTTTTATGCATATTTGTGCCCAAGAATTATCCTTTACTTCATTTGGAATGTGACTCTAGGAGATTGGACAGATGATAACTATGTTAGAGTATTTGGAAAGCATCACAAAAAAATCCTACATTCTTATCCATTTTTTCCATTCATTTGTTTTTCTTTATTTCACTCCACCATTAGCTACATGTAGAAGTTTCACACCGCACACATGAATGTAGGCCCACATCACTTATCAATATATCCAGATTTTAAATAAGAAAAACAAATATTATATCAATACATCTTATAATGAAAATAAATTATGGTAATTGTTTTTACTAGGATTCAATAAATATACCCAATGAAGTCTAAGTAATAGGCACCAATGGATCCCTAGAAACTGAAGGAACATATACCTGTATAGATATAGTGGGTCATAGTGTGTGATTACCATTTTCATAAGGTTTTGGAGTAGTATTAGAAGAAGTATAAATGTAGTTTCTAGGGAAAAGTAAGTATAAGGAAAATAATATGGAATGATGGTTGTAAAAATAGATAAAAAGGATGAAGATTGGGAATCATCTCAGAATACAGGAAAGAGAGGCATGGAGGCACAGATCAGATGGAGGTGCAAACATGGGTGGCCTAAATATATTTTGTGTCTGTAATGACACTATGGGATCAGAATTTGAGGTAAATGGTCTATCAGGTGGAGGGACGAGGTGTGATCAGGTATGCCAATTAGAGCACCTAGCTATAATATCACCACCTCTAATCTCCCTCTTGAGCCCTAAAACAACAAGTAAGGTCAGTGAATAACTGATTCCAAGGTGGTGGATCCTTATTTAAAGTTAAAAAAATTAATATCATGACATTATATATTATTGATATATATATTTGAAATAAAATACTAAAAATAGGAACTATAGGAGGGATTCCCATCTCTCTCATCCATCGATTGTTTTCTATATTATTTTTTCTTCATAGATCCCCAGTGTTTTCATTTCATACATTGGAAAACAAATATGGAATTAATTGGAAATCCATAACTAATGTTTAACCGAAACAAGAAAGAAAATCTAGAATGACTTAATTAAGGAACCTCCCTTTTCAATCCAAACAAAGGATACATAGTGATATAATGAAAACATTTTATATCTAGTGGGATGAATATAAAAACATAAGACATGTCATAGAAAAAAATATTTTTAATTTAGTATGTTTATCATGGGTATGATATAATTTTTTCTATTTTCAATTCGATCAAATTCAATTTTGGTTTGGTCATTAGGTTCATTCTGGTCAATTGATTAGGTCATTTGTCCGTTTTTATTTGTGTTAGGTCATTTGGTTCATTTTTTTCAATTGATGAGGCCATTTATCTATTTTTATTTATCTTAGGTCAGTTGGTTCATATTTTAGGTTATGTCATTTTTCTATTTTTTTGGTTATGTCATTATTTTCATTAGTTTTTATTTTCATATCAATTAGTTTAGTATTTCCAATTTTATTCATCTTTTTTTTGTTACAATATAATTATTTCAGTTTTTTGGGTTGGTATGTTTGAATACAATTCAATTCAATAGTAGAAAATGAAACTCAAATAAAACTGAAAATAATAAATATTGAAAATACACTTGATGTTATAGTTGGTACAAAATATTTTTAATCAATAGAAAATCAATTTGTAAAGCATCAAACTCAAAAACCCAAGTTGAGATAAACCAAAAGAACTGAGAACATAGATGGATGCTTCTATATATTTTCCACCACAACTTTAGGTTCACAGTCAACTATGAAAAGGAGTAATCATAAGTAATAAATGGATCAGGTCCAATGGGAGTAGAGATTGTGTCAATTCCATTATCCCCATCATAAAAAATATATCTTAGTATTACTTCAATAATGACTCCAAATTCATGTCGAAGATGATATTTGACATAAAAAACTTTTTTCGCCATTAATGCCAATAGATATGGATCATCGATAGCAAGATTGTGATTCATGTAAATAACTCAAAATCCACAATCCTCAATACATGTTCCATTCCTCGTAATGGATTCAAACTATTTGAATATCATCATAGTGACTCGACCATAAGAGTAATAATCAAATTGTATTTTCTCAACAAATCCATAATATGATACATTTTATAGTCAATGTATACCATCTCATGCACTGGCATAACAGTCAGTTATATCAATTAACATAACACCATCATGTTGTGTTATCATTTTCTTTTTTGATTCAGGGATAATAAATCTATACCCATTGATCCCAATTTATTTCTATTCATTAACCATAGAATTAGGACCAAAATCCAAATCTCTCACTTCCTTAGAGATAGATCTAATAGGGAAACTCAATACCAAAAATATTAAGGAATATTAAACTTAATTAAATATTGATTTTATTAATTTGTTACATTAATATTTCTACCATCAATTTCAACCAAGTAGAAAACTCCTTTCTATGAAAAATCTATATCCTTTTCAATAATAAAGAATGATTCTGTCTAATTATCATATGTTTATTTTACCTAATGAAAAAATAGAAATAGTTTAACATATATGTAAATTTACATGATATGAAATAAGATATACATGTTTAATTTACTTACTTGATGTAGTCATTGAAAAAATAAAAATTAAACAAAACTGCGAGATGTGCCATCTCCCACTCATTAAGGATTAATTTCATCAATGCATATGATCTAAGAATTCATCCTGTTTAAAGAAGTGATTGAAAAATGGTTTCAATTTTCTCATAATTTTATTCTTCATTTCTCATTGGTCTTTTCTGTTCCATATCATAGTTGGATCAATCAAATAGATTAAACAAAAATCCATACATTCTTGATCCATATAACCTTTGTCAATAGAACTATTGGGATGATTTCTATTCCAAACATAAGAATTCATTTTGAACATTTTTTTCAGTTGGATACAACCAATTGAAAGAAATAGGTCCTCTGAGAAGTATTTTGGCTAGAATATGGACCGTTAAATTCATCATGCATGTGAGAAATGATGGAGGAAATATTTTCTCTAACTCACAAAAAATTAATGGTGTCTATGCAAACATTTTTTGTAATAAAGACTTCGAAAAATTCATATAACAACGATATCTAAAGAATTGGTACTATTGAATAACTGGAACCCTTACATTATTAGATAGAAGATGGCGAATCGTAATTGGAATCAACTCATGCGGAAGGATTTAATAATCAGGAATCTTCATAGATTTCATCTTGAACTCTCTTTTGTTGATCTGTTTTGATATGTTTCTTAAATAGAAACCATGAACTTTAATTTTAACTATTAATTCCAAAAATTGATTTTTTTCTATATCTTTCATCACATAAGAAGCACTCAAAAAATTCAATTTATTTTCACTAATACACATAGGATGCAATTCTGGTCTGATGACCTAATCTACAAACTCATGCCAAGATTTTAAATAATCTTTTGTCTTTTCCTTTACATTTAGAATAATTGAAAGCAACATTTCACATATATTCATTTCTATGTGAATTAAATATAACCATTGACATAATAAATTTTTTGGACAATAAGGAAACTAAAAGAGGATACTCCCCTTCTTCTAATTATAGTAGGTTTTAGTGGAAATATTCTTCCTCTTTCTAGATTTCATATAACCCATCCCAAATGAAAAACTAAATTTTTTTAATTCATTAAGAACATCAGTTATAGACATACAATTAAGTGGATTATTAGTCTCTATGGTATTGTCAAATATTTAATGATTATTCCTATATGGATGTTCCATTGGAAATAATCATTGATGTCCCATAAAAATAAAACTATAATGATATTTCAGTCTTTTGGATCAGGCATTCTTCATACAAATAGGACATGATAGTTTTACCTCCGTTCTCCATCCATACATCATTACATAAATAGGAAAATAATTGATTGTACAAATAATAACAACACTTATCTAAAATATTTCTTTTGAACATGCATCATATGTGCAAACACCCACATTCCAAATATGTTTCAACACTTTTATTAAAGTATTCATGTGTGAATATATATCATTTCTAGGATCAGAAAGTCCAAATATTAGTATAATCATGAAAGTGAAATGTTTTTTATACACATACATGGATGGAGGTTATAACTTTGCATGAAAAATGAAAATTTTCCATGAGAAGTAAGAATATTACCAAATAGATCAAAATTGTCACATGAAAGACCCAACCACACATTATGCATGTTAGCAAAAAAATCAAGATATCGAGCACCAAATCTCTACCATGAAAATCCATCTATAGGGTAAACTAGCTTATTACTATTATTATTTCTCTCAGTATCATTACATCACATTTTTATTGATATTTCATTAGACATGAAAAGATTATAGAGTGTGGGGATCAATGGAAATTACCACATTACTTTATTTGGAACACTAAATGGTGTTCCATTAGATTTTGGATTCTATCAGTATGGCGAAAATATTATACAATCATTCCATTCATCATTTTCCTCCAAGAATAAGTTTCAAGATTTTGGGAAAGCCTGAATTTTGTTTTTGAAAATCCATGTTCCTCAACTAAAATTCTTGCCGTATAGTGGTTTAAGGTAATATCTACATCAACTATAATCAATTCCTTCAAAAAAGGTAAAAATTTAATCAATGAAAGTATTAGAAATCCCATATATTGTTTTCCCATGAAACAATAAGATTAAAAATTCTAGCTTCATCATTTTTCTACATCATCAATATACTGGAGTTATGGCATAATTATTCAATTTTTTCATTCTATAAACATCATAATTTTTATTAGAAACATCATGAATGCTCATATCAAAGTCTTCTTGGGTCAGAATCCCTTCTTTATCATGATGAAGAATAATAAAAAACATGTCATCTAACCAATTATCCAATCTAGTCCTCTCATTTGGATCATCTGTATTTTGAGATTTCATTTTCTCTCCAATGTGATACAAAAAATATTATTTTTTTTGAAAACCATATTTTGTATATGGTAGCTAACTTCTTCATGAATCAACCAAGGTCTTCCAACATAGTTTCAAATACAGAATCTAAAAAACTCTCTTACTTGTTTTGAAAATCGCTTGAGATCTGATCAGTTACATACATCCAACTTCTATCAATTCTGTAGAAAAAAGTCATATTTAATTACATAAAATTAAATAAGTAATATTGAAGTTTAATCGAGAATATATTTAAGGAAATGAGAAATCTTCAATTTATATGAAACAATAACTGACACACTGGTCAATATGATAATCATAATATAAGAGACAAAAAATACTATATGTAACAAAATACTATAAATATAAAACTATGATATTTAATTACTATATATCAATGAGTAATAACGGGAAAAATCTTTCGAGGGTAAAGGATTTAATTATGGAAATATTTATTATGAAATATAAATACCCATGGGTGTTATTTAAATGATATTTTCTATATATAAGAACATATATAAATACATTTATTGATAACCCCCACAACAAGGACTAGCTAATCCATCAAAAGATGCAAATTTAACCACTAAAACTCCACACACCATGTCCCTCACCTTCTCTATGACATTTCCATTACCTATTACTCATATAAAAGGATGTTTACACATATTATATATTAATATTAATAATTTGAGTATAATATAACTAGTATTAATTCACCACCCCACCACATAAGACATGTTATAATATAATATTTTTAAGAAGTAATATAAAGCTATAAGAATAGAAACAACTATTTTTATCATTGTAAATCATAAATATTGGATATATTTTTTATTGTTGATAAGTAACTTCTAAAGAAATGATTTTCTAGACCTATATTACTTTCAACAAACCAACACATAAAATTCATAAAATAAAAAATAATTGATTCAAGGAATAATACCCAAACCGTTATAGGGGAAAACGAATTTTGTATCCCATTTTATTTATGTTATTTCTTATTAGCATGGGAATAAGGTAAGGGGTATATTAATTCAAGATGTTTCATGTCAAACTAATTCAATAAAACTTTATTCAATAACATGTATACCTAGTACTGATCATTTTCAACAATCTTCTCATACTTAAATTCAAAATGAAATTATAAAATATTATTTTATTCATTATTATATTTTTTAAAATCATTGTTGTCAAAGGAACGTCTAATAATAAGGGACAAATTCCACTTAGGGATGCGGCACGAGGTGATATGTGAGGCGCAACTAAGGCACATGCACACATAATAAGTTATACACAACTTTCAATAATACTTAAATTTTTAAAAAAATTAAATTGAATAAAAAAATACAAATTAAAATACATACATATAATTTTTATCCTAAATCATAATCGAATAAAAATTAATTTAAATTGTAAAAATGGAATATTAACATGAAAGTAAAAAAAATTAATAATAATAATTATATTCTTTAAATATATAATAGGTATTGAGACTATGTACTTCGAAACATCATGCTATTAGTTAAAAAAATAAATTACCTAAGAGTATAAAAATTATATAAATGGTCTTGCATATGAGTATACAAATTCTATGTAAGAGTGGAAGTCCCTGTAACTTTTCATCACTGATAATAAAATAGATGTATATGAAGGCATTCCTTAGGAAATATAGTGAAATTTTCGAGTTAAAATTCATAGAGATTCAAGTTCAGATGTTATCGTCTAAAAAATAAAATGAAAAACGGTTTCAAAAATAATATAAAAGTGACTCGAAAAGTGATTATAATAAAAGAAATTAGAATATCAATACTCGCTCTAATATTAATACACAATATCTCAAATTTTTTGAGTATTTATATAAAGGCCACATCTAGTTAGACCACTAAATAATAAGTAATGAATGAAAGTATACAATGATAAAAATTAAAAATTAAATGGAATTAGCTACATGATGGAACTATACTAACTAATCTGTTTATAATGATTAATATAAAATAAAGGATGAATCAACTAACATGTGCTCTCTGAATATTAAAAATGAGGATAGATAATTAGGTTATGATTTTGAATTTGATATTAATATTTAATATGCTTTTGAATAAAATATTGCCAATGAAATTATTAAATACAATGAATAATTATAATAAGATCATTATAATTTATGAGTTAAATAAGGAACTCAATGTAATCAAAAATATTTTTTTGAGGAAACCATGGATATTTATCATTATAATGGGAAAATAAAGAACACTATGTATATATTGAATGAAAATGCATGTTAACACATGAAGGATTTTCATATTAATAATTATAACCTCAGGAGGGAAGTAGAAAGTTTGATGAAAATAATTTATAATTCTGTTTATGAATTTTTTTTGTCAAGATGAGGCCTATAAAAATGATTATATGAAATAATAATGTTATTTGTTATAATGATAAACTATAAAAACTGTCTAGAAATATCATAGTAAAAGGGTTGAAAGGTTTTTTATCAACTACTATGTTTCTCAAAAATATAATGTAAGGACACAATGTTAGTAAATTCTAACTTAGACTTCAAGAATATTTGAGACACAAAAAAGTGTATATTTTTAGATCATTATCATATATAATTTCAATTAATAATTCTTAAAAATATATAATGGTTCCAAAATATAGTTTTACAAATAGTATTGGAATCAATGTGTCATTGGTAGAAAATATTTATATTATCATATTTTATTAGAAACTATTGCAGTTATGAAGAATGATGTACTGTATAAGGATAGTGGGTGATCTTGGAACATGATGAGACACCCATCGATATCAAGATCCTAAAATAGATGAGTTAGGGTACCCAAAATCTACTTATATAATCTCACTAAAAAAAATATATTATACCCTTTCACAACAAATATTCAAAAAATATTTTTTCATCATCAATCTATATATAGCAACCTATTGTTTTTATAGAAACAAGAAAAAAATATTCTAAAAATACAGAAAAAGAATTGTAAATGATGGATCTAGAATTCACTAATTTGATGTTGAAGAAAATTTTTATGAAAATAGAAGATTGAATATGGGTCCTTGCGACTGGGTAAGAAGATAAAAGTGATATTAGGTCTCACTGTCAAGATAAATTAAAGGATATGGTCACATGCCATTGTTATGGGAGCTCTTGGGATGGGAGAAGGGGAGCATCATGAGGCGATCTCTTGGGATGGGAGGAGGGGAGCACTGTTATGGATCGGTATGGGATCTGGTAGGGAGGAGGGGAGAACTCGAGATGGGATCTACCATGGAGGAGGGGAGGAGAACCTACACTCAAATTTGGGGAAAACATATTCCAATATTTTTAAAAAACTTTTGACATAAGTGAGATATCGCAATGGTCTTTTAAAAACTGTTGGGATAACTGTGAGAAAAACACACTATCCCAATGGTTTTCCCAAAACATTGGGATAGCGGCATGGGTATAACCCACATTTCAAGTATTTTTTAAACCTAGGATAGCATTTTAAATGCCTTTGTCTCCAAAATTTACCCCAGGAACACCAACATTGAAGTGAGTCATATGATCACTAGATTTGTCCTTGATGATGGAGTGTTATTTCACGAGGCATGGGATAAGTTCAACAACCTTCATAGAAAAATTACCAATCACCATTTAACTCCTAACCAGGTCATGGATACTTTTTATAATGACTTCACTTCATACAACTAGAACATAGTTGAATAATCATGTGGGGAAAACCTCTCTGATTTGAATGTTGATGAGATTAAAAATATATTCAGTAAATTGGACCAAAATTCCCAACACAAGTACTCTATAAAAACAATTAATAGGGTTAAAAATAATACTCAAGTAGATATTTTTAATGTAGAAAAAATTTGGGAGTATTGCTATTATTGTGGGATTTATGGTCATACTCAAAAATGTTGTCCCAATATTGATATCCCTATGAAATCTGAGGAATGTTCCTAGTTTGATGACTGTTGAACACAAAATCAGAGAGTCCATAATCCGTTCTCAAATTACTAAAGTTATTCATACAAAATCCACCCCAACCTATCATGAAAAGAACATGGTGTAATCAAAAACTCCACTACCCCAACATTTGAAACTCATTTAAAAAAATATTTTGAAAATAAATATTGGTATGAATTTTGAAATTCTCATGGATAAATTAAGGGAACCATGAAATGGGTTTTGGGTGAGAATGGTTAATTAAAAATGACATACAAACATAGATTTATAGTATATAACTTTGAACGGGTCATATAGATACAAACCTAGGAGGAAGAGACAAGTAAAATCTAGCTAACACAATAGAATCAAACCCAAGAGATAATTTTATAGTAGTAACAAACATTCCAGTTATTGAAATTCTAAAACCTAGTTGGTAATAGTCTAGGAATGAAGAATTTTTTATTTAATTTGGAACTAGAAATAAAAATATATAAAATTCATAATCTATATAATTGTATACACCTAAATAATACAAGAAAAATGATAACCCTTGACATGAGATAACCACCTAATAAAGGAAAATGAAGTTGGAATTGATAAAATATGGAATGAATAAGGTACAATTTGAGAATTATATGAATAGTCTACCGATTTTTAATAATTATCCCCTACTTTCACTTTTCCTAAAAGACTAAAAAATAGAAATGAACCTGATTACCTTAAATTACTTCAAATGTTTAAGATCTTTAATATTAACATTACATTAGGAAATGATTTTAAAAAAACCCAATCTGATATCAAATTTCATAAAAGGATATTTGATAATAAGAGGGATAATGGTGAGAGATCAATAGTAAATTTTAACGAGGAATGTAGTTCCATTGTCCAAAAAAACATTCCCCCGAAACTGAATGACCCTAGAAGTTTTTTTGTTTCTTGTAAAATTGGTTGAAGTGGAGAGATTACGTTCATATGTAATATAGGACCCAACATTAATGTTATACCCTACTCCCAATTCATGAAATTGGGCCTTAGGGAGATGAAACTAACTTCAATGTCACTGAAGCTATCAAACCAGTCACTTTTCTACCCTTATATGATGGTATATTTCGTATTATTTGATGTAGAGAAACTATATTTTCCCAAATAATACTTTATTGTAGTCATGGAGTGTGATAAAATGGTTCTAATCCATTTAGGTAGGCTATTCTTAACCATAACTGGTGCTATAATCAATGGTTCAAAGGGTAAGATTATGCTCCAAGATGGTGAGGACCAATAGAAATTTAAAGTTCACAAATATTACCCATTTAAGGTGAGTTTTATTTTGATTGATGTTTCAGATGAGGGGTTTAGATCTGAGTTTAGAAGGTAAAGTCATTATACCATTGATGATTTTACCATTGAATCTATAATTTATCATTTTGAATCAAATTTTGTTGAATCTGAGTCGATATAGGAATTGTAAAAATTGGGGAGAATTGAGTGCCAAATTTGAAATAACATTGCTAATAACCACAAAGTGTTGCATCCAAAATTAAGTATTCTTACTAAAAATCACTGTCTATATGTTTAATGTTTTCCTCACCCTCCCTATGTACACAACCCTATTCTAATTTATGATTATTTTTCTTTCAAAATTGAGGATGGAGAGTATGATGATTGTGTTTTTCTATTGAAAGTATAAGTTCTAAGGATGAGGATGAGTATAAAGTCATTTTTTAGAAACAAGATGTTGGAGGTCAATTTTCATAGACATTTAAGAGTGATTTGGAATAGTTTATTGACAATTTACCAGATTCGAATAGTAAGTATGACCCTATTGCTTTGTATCACCTGAATGAGAAGATCCTTGTCCATGAATTTGAAGAATTATTATATGAACATGAATACTCTTACCCTACCTCACCCAGGAAATTTTCCTCTAATATTCATTTCATTGTTGATAGAGAGCTTCTTGTTTTCACCATTGCTTATTTTTCAAAACCTGCTAATGAAATTAGTGTAGGGAAAAGTTAGGGTGAGAAATTTAAAAGTATTGTTGATTATTATAATTTTGATGCTTGTATTCCATATTCTTTACTTGGTTCCATGATTTAAAATCTGAATAATTAATATAATGATTGAAGGAGTCTCAGTCCTAGATTTTAAGATCCTTTAACAATAATTTTTTCAGCTATATTGAGTTTCATGAAGTCTTTCGTGAACTTGTTTAATTTTCCAAAGAGAATACCCAAGACCCAATTAATGATAAAATATTAACTACTGAATGACCATGGTTAAAATAATTTATGGGGTAGAGTCTCGATGGGGACTATAAAACTTTAACTACATGGGAAGAAACCCATGATTTTCATGTTTTCACTTCAAATTTCTATTTAAATAAATTCTCTTTTCTTGGTTGTTTTCCTCCCTATGTTTTTGAACCAAAGTTAATGAAAATACCACTTTATTCTCTTTCTCATGTTGGAATTATGTTTGTATGAAAATTATGGTGTTAACTAACAACTAGGTACATATGGTGTTAGTTATGTGGAGTTAATATGACCATAGGTAGAGTAACAGGATAAGTGATAGTGGAGATAAGTCATAATTATCCTGGAAATTTTCCTACCATTGGTAGAGTCCTTTTGAACCTCAATGGAAAAAGAAGATTCTTGTTGGAGAAACCCTGATAAAACATCCTTCATATTTAACTCTTATTATTCTGTAATTATGGAAACTCATTTTGATCTTTTCTTTTTAAAGGAACTTTATATAGTAACTAGAGAACTCATTCAGTGATCATAAGGGAGGTTAAACATTTACTATACCACAATGGGAAAATCTTGTACATGTTCAGGGGAGTAATTGTTTAAATTTCATTATTAGTTTCCTTTAATTTATATTATTTTTAATTCTACTGGTTCTGTTTCATTTTTTTCTTACTACATTAATAAATTTCTTGTAGGTAATTGACAAAGTTGGTTCTGTTTATGATTAAATTAATGGTGTCAATGCATTCTCAATTATGTTATCCTTTTAAAATCTTCCTTGAATTCACCTATATCATGAAAACTATAGAATTTCATTTTAAATACTTGACTAAAAAGTAGTGTCTAGTTAGAATCCTTTATATATGATTTGTTTTTTATAATAATTGCATGGTAACCCATTAAAACAAAACCTTTCCCATGGTGAATTTATGTATTTTTTTGAATAAGAACAATTTAATTTTTTCTCTTACCATGGATTCAAAAATGGGTATGTTGTTGAGTTTTAAGTGTGTGGTAGGGGTCTTTAATTCTATAAACTTTATTTCACTCTCAACCCATAGAAAATAATATATATATTTTTTCAAATTGTCTCCCTTTCATGCATCAATTCATGTTTTTTATAAATTTAATCATAAAAAAAATCAATAATTATCATTACTTATTGCCTAGGTGAGAATTTATTTCAAACTTTAAGGGGTTCACTAATTTTGAAATTTCTATAATAGAGTAATTTCTGAGTTTTTTTCATACTATTTTATGGATCTTCTATTTAAGAACCTAGAAAGGGAGTGTGATAAAAGATATTTTGTGGAATTGAGAATATAAATTGAAAAAATTAGAAATGTGAAGTTGATCCTTGGAGACACAATCTTTTTGAACAAACACCTCACTAGTCCAACTCAAATGATAATCATTTAAGTCCTTTGTAACTGGATTAAAATGGTCAATTGGGATCCTACAGTGAATATCTAAGACTCTAGGCATTGGGTGTGTGTGTAAGTCATATATACATAACAAATAAGTGTTTTTTCATAGTTCTTTAAATGTACATGGTAGGGAAAAATTCAATAAATAAATAAATAAAGTGACTAATAGTAAAAAATGAATTCATTAAGGTTATGGGAATTTCAAACCTAGTTGAAGAATAGAACAATCGACTTATTTAATAATTATTTGAGTTGAATCAATGAAGTGAAATAATAAAATAACACTTTTTTGGAACCTAGGGGAGAGTGATAATCAATAGTATCTCTTGTTAAATTTTTAATTACCTATATATGTAACCTATTTTACCCATAGAACTATAACTTGAATATAAAATAGAAATGAGATAGTAAATAAACATCATATATAAGGAATGATTATTTTAAGAAATTAATGTGTTTTTTATTTCTTTTGACTATGGAGTAATTTTTAACTTAGTAAATATGATAATTTCCTTTTAATAGTCTTTATAAATAAATAAAATGCATTGAATTACTCAGGAGTACTATTAATTATGTGTGGGGAAGTTTGGTGGGACCTTTTTCTTTATCTTTTTTCCACATCAATTAATGTAACTGAATGTTTTTAATTTCATAATAATTTATTTTATTTTATATTTTTTAATTGTGATAATTTGTGGTTAAATAATTTAAAATGTGAATTATAATGATATAAAGTTAATTTCATCAATATTTTTTGAATTTTGGTTAATTTAATGTTAAAAAATAAATTATTTTTTAATCACCACTTTTATTTTCTTGTATTTTTTTTAATTTATTGTTTCTAATTTCATTATTTTTTATTCATTTATAATTTTTTTCTATTTTTTTCAAAATAATAAATTCAATTTTTGTATATTGACAACTGTCAAAGGTGTATAAGAAAATTCAAAAAATTAGAAATACCTAAATATGAGTATTATATTTCCTTCAAAACAAAGGAGAAAAAATGTGGTGAAAAATCAAGGATTGTGTAAGACTCCAAGAGACATGAAATTGTGTGAATAACATAAGGTCACACGAATGATCCATAGGCAATGCATAACCTATAGAAGATCCAACACATACCATTTCAAAAGTCCTTCTTCTCATGTGACGACACCTTAAACAATATTTTATCATGATAAGATAGCTAGATAGGCTCCCCTCAGTCACACGACATTTTCATCAGTGGGCGCTTGATAAACCATCCAAAATTCCTTCAAAAGTAGGCTAAAAATATCTAGAAGGTGGGATCCTCTTGATTTCATGAAATTCACACAACACATCACCGAAGGGGAGAATGATTGTGTATGACAACATTCAATAAAACACATGATATCCTTAAACTTTGTAAAATAAAAAAAGGAAATAAATAGGGGGAATGAGGGAGCCCCTAGTAGTTGTAAAACATCATGCAATGCACTAAGATGATTCACAAGTCACCATAAATAACTTAATGACATGTCTATCTCATCTCGCCAAAGACCACTGACATGTCATCTTCATCATATAAAGGGCCTCCATTATGTCAAGGAGACCTTACGTCCCCCATATGGATTTGTAAGGACAAAAAGATATACTTTTCATGAAATACTCACATGTATTCATAGGATCTTTTATTAGTCACGTGACACATCAACAAGAGGTAGATTGATTTTCTTTGACAAAACTCACACCACCCTACGGGATCCCAAAAAATTTTAAAATAAAAAAGGAAATAAAGAGGGAAATGATGGAGCCTATCATAGTTGTAAAACTAAAGATACATGCCGAGGATATCCCCAACATGGTCTCAAAAGACCCCATGAAAAGAGAGCATAATTTCATGACCCCCCTACACAAGTTTCTTATCTCACGAAAGGTTCCACAAAAGTTTCCTAATATCACACGAAGGCCTTTCGACATGCGCCCTAGCCTCATGAAGGTCCATGGACATGCCGATATAAAAATAAAAAAGTCCCTTTACATGTTATTATGATTCAAAAAATACCCATTAATTATAAATAATTAAATAAAGGAATAATTTATGGGATGATCACACAGCTATTGAAAATCATGTAATGCCCCTAGAATGTCTCAAGATGAGAATTCACAGAGCACATGACATCAAATCCCTCCACTAACTCTAGTCCAGATTTTTGAAATATGCGCTGCACAAAGTGGAGAATTTCTAGGGTGGTATAACCTATAAATCCACCACCCCAGAATGAAAAAAATACTTCTTTACAAGCCTAAGAATAAAGAAACTTTTCCTTGGAACCTTTCACTGGTGCACCCTAGAACCATAGATTATTTATTGGAGAATATGATCTCACAACCAGAAAGTATTCCAGTAAGGTAATATCTCAGTAACAACCATCATGATTAGGCTACATGAAAAAATAATTCACGTGATCACTTATAGATCATTTGAAGGAATTTTGGAAAGACACATGAAGAACATCCCACATATCAGCTAAATCATGAAAGACATGAAACAAGATAATACTGAATAAATTTAAGGAATTTGTGATAAAATACATGAAAAAAGACTAAAACATTGGAGACATATGAAATGAACATATACACCGATCCTCATGCACTTTTCATGAACCACCTAGGACATATAACAACTCCGGGACATGTCGTCCAGATCTCATAAAACTCCTTCGGTAAACTATTTGAATCTTGGAAATTCCTATGGACATGTCAAAGAAAGTCACATGGTGCGCCATAGACATGCTACCCAAGTCATTTTAAGCTTTTTGGGCTTTCTATTCAACCCTTTTGATGTCCTTCAGACCTGTTTCCTAACTCATACGATGGAACCAACACATGTTAGCTATGTCTCAAAATAGAAGCTAGGCATGTCCACTAAATCTGGTGACACCCTTTGAGTACAATGTATAGATCTCGTGATGAACTATAGACATATTATCCTGGATCACACGTCACCATCTAGAAAAGTTTCATTTTCTATTGTGATTAACTTCAATCATGTTAGTCATATTTTGTAATGAAAATATTCCATGTCAGCAGGATCATGAGAATCCCTCTAATCAAGTCATATAGGGTTATGTGATGGCTTCCAAGATTATATGGATTGGGCTCATGATATCCTCTGTAAAATTCAATCATGATCATATGATGACCCTAAAACATTCCATCTATATTATGAAATGTCCCTCATACAAACCAATTGGATCATGCGATTGTTATTGTACATGTCTGATAGATATCCTCCAACATTTCAAGAAGGAAATCAAGTCATGTAAATCAGAAAATCAACGCATGTCAGGAATACAAGCAAGAAAAATAAAACGGGCATCCTCGGACTTGATAACCTTGTCAATCCTTGGTGTGTAATCCTTGATTAACGACATGACATGATATGTCCCACATAAAAGGGAAACGTCAGTGTGTAAGCCTCGACTAGCTAAACTATGATGAGTATAATTCTTTCCATAACAAGGATACATATAATTTCTCTCATATGCTCAAGATCTATATTAATATCCAAAGGGATTTCCTAGTGCATAAGTCCCACATCCATATGTAAAGAGACTGATTATTTTCCATCCCTTGTTTCTCACAGGGATCATAGCATACATGGAATTAGGGAGTTGTAATGATCATATCATTCACACCATAAGACTCTAAAAGAATAAGAAAAATTTCAGTATTAATGCCCTGAATAGTGGCGTAATATTTTATGTTCTACAAATAAGGGAAACGTTAGTGTGTAACCCCGACTAGTAGCATAATATGATTTATTCTGCATATAATGAAAATAAAAGTGTGTAATCCCACACCAATTGAAATACAAGGACTCTAATTCCTATCCTAACTATGATATATAGGACACCTTCCTAAGTACCAATCATGAACTCAAATGGGAATCCACCTTAGTGTAGGTCCCTCCATGTCTCTGACATTTCAACTATCATGACCCAATAATTCCCATGGGAAAATCATTCTTCCTCATCCATCAGCAGAATGAGGATCCAACTAAACTATGATGACTTTGATACCTTCTATAACTAGGATATGTAGGATACCTACCTAATTCCTGAGATCCATATTAATTATCCCAAGTTCAGTCCCAAAACATAATCCCAACATCCATATGAAATGATTTTGATCAATTTCAATCAATTGTTTCTCACATTGATAATTTCTCATGTGGGCTTAGGGAGCCTCAATAAACACATCATTTACATAAAAAATATCCAACAACAAGGGAAATATTATTATGTAATCCATGATGAATAGTATGATATAAAAAATCCCCAATATAAGGTCATCTTTCTTGGGGCCATTTTCAAGTTCTTGAATGAACTATGATAACTATGATTCCATCCATAACTAGGATAAGTAGGACGTATCATTGAGACTCAAAATCAAATATCTAGTTCCCGAGTACCCACACATATTTCTTTTTTTTCATGACATTAAATTGTAGAAGTTTAAAAAACTATGCGTGTTTTGTTTTGTGTAATAAATAGGATATGTTGGATGCCTCATAATGGATCAGTCCCCTCCTTGGAATATTAACCACCTCCCTACATGGCATAAAATTCTAAAGTGTTTAGTTATATAATTTTAGTATATGAGTAGATATTCATTACTAAAATGGATGAATAACCTTAGATACTTACAGATGGATTCACCAATACGATCCACTCTATCATTGCATAAAAATATACTTACCCTATAATAATTTTTTAGGGTAACCGGTCTTGTATCAGGATTAGAAAGAAACTATCAGACATGTATTACGTTTATAATAGAGTCATAGAGTAGAAAAAAAATCTCCAAAAGGGTGAGATGATCCTAAACTCTTATCCTCTCAACCAATGTGTGTACCTAAGTGTCATTAGGTATAAAAACCCAATTGGATGCCTAACTTTGGAAATAAGGTCTTTTCCTAGTTATGGATGAGGTAAATTTTTGGATTTTCCATTAAGAATGACAATGGTGACCCAATTTTAATGGTTTTTCATGAAATGATTCCCTCATAGTCAACCATTAGGACAACAAGAATCCACCTCACTAAGGTTTTCTAGTCATCTCTTCTCCATCAATTTTTTTTTGAACTTGATATGAATATATTAATAACAAAATGACTATTTTATTATTCAACTTTCCATTTTCACACAATATAAAAAAATGGTGAACCTATCATGAATCTCTCAAAAAAAATTATTGAGTTATTATTTATCAGTACATTTTGTTTTCACACTATATGAAAACAAAAATGGTGAAATCAAAGTTAATATATCTAATAAAAAATGATTGGGTTATCATGTGTCTGAACACTTTTTGGGTATATAAAACAAATATTATAAGATGAAAATTAATTTTAAATTTGTTCCTATGTAACCAGGGATCCCATGAAATAATTCCATCATTGTGTTGTCATGTACATGCAAGTAGAATGTCTAGATCAAGAATAAAAGGAAAATTGTGTTAAACATGAATATCTTATTGAGAACACAATAACTACGATATTTTACTAATTGGTGACATTTTTCATTATTTTTTTCATGAATGAAGATAATTCTCTCATCAATAAAAACCTAATTTGAGATAATTGCATCATCTAGTGACTGTTATGGAAAGGTAGATTTGGCTGCAACCCCCATAGGATGCAAAATGATCTCACCTTCTTGGAAGATTCAATGTTAGATGGAAAACATGATAGTCTAGGATTACCATCAATGTGGTACAATCTCGACCCTTGAGACAACCCATGATGGTCACCAAGAACTAAATTTTTTGTTTTCACATTGTCTAGGGAAAGATACAGCTAAGAATGTGGCCCTCATTGCCACAACCAACCACTTTTAGATCTTATCCCAAGAGAATTAAAATAACCACATTAAATAAATAATGAAGGTGGACTAGGCAGTCAAATACATCTCCCACCCAGTTCAGGTACCTCTAAAGAGTGATCCTGTCAATAGTCATCACCAGAAGCATCCCAACAGTACCCATCGGTTGCCTGCTAAGGGTACCAGTCAACACACTTCCACCTCTAACACACATGGATGGGAAGAAAGTAAGACACATCAAGAAAGGTTTTTTCTAGATAACCAGAAGTGGGATCATATCTCCACTCCCACTGATGATGTCTACAAGTATATTACAACAGTGACCAGTGAGCAAGCTCATATCCCTACTCACTTGAAACAATTTAGTGGGCATATTTCTACAGTAGGCATGGGGGAGGCACATATCCCTTCCCATGTGAACAAATTCCATCAAAATATTTTACTAGTACAAGGAGGATATAAGTGGGATCATATCCTCAATTCAATTGAAAAAATATTTTGGTACATAGTGAATATTAAATTAATGTCGTCTTATATCAATGCACACACTTTTCTAAAAATTCAATACATCATAGAAACATATGAAGAACTCTTCCGACATATTCCATCATTGGTATAAATATAGGGATAAGTGAATATTCCTATCTCTACATCTAGGGTAGCTCATCACTTTGATCATTATGAGCAAGTGGTTTCTTTGAAGTAAGTTCACATTATTTCTATCATATTAGAATATTTTCGGCATATTCTTTTAAAGGATGAGTTATTATCGCTCAAATTTACCCAAAAGAAGAAGGTAGGACGATCCTTGTAGTCTATCTTGGGTTGTCGAATCCTTAGAGACCTAAGAATTAACCTATAGACACGAACATTCTATGGATTGTTTTTGGATCTGAAGTGGCCAACTTGGGTTGGTTTTATATGGGTTTAAAATAACTCTAAGAGACTTAAGTGAATTCAATTTAAAAGAATGAGTTGATCCTAGGTTATCACTTGGGGTGGATTGGACATATTTCCTTTTCAATGATTTCAATTTCTTATATTTGAGATGTGTTCATTTAAGAAGATAAAACAACATCATAACTTACTAGTTTAATACCTACACCCTTTAATAATAATCAACTATACACTTTAAGGATCATAGTTTTGAGCACTTCAAGGTAAAGGTTCGTATTATCACATGAAGTGTGTGGCCTTAAATTAAATAAGGACGATGGAGTTTAAAAATCATCAAATAAAAATCTCAATTAAAGAAGTGATTATAAATTAATGAGGTGATAAATAACATCCAATCAAGCCCCTTGGTACTCCCTTGGATCAACCCATAAGTGGGTTAGCCCTCAATTGATGCTATGGTTTCAATGGAAGCGGGAAGTAGACCCATGAGGGAGGAATTGAAGAAGTAAATAAAACAAATAAAAGAAAATGATCACTCCACCGTTGTGTGAATAATATCACAAGGTTTAGTGTGAATAAATTCACACCTTGAACCAACAGTATCAAACTGATATTAATAACAACATAATAAGAGGAAAATAAGAGATTTTATTAAGAAAATAAAGTGAATTGAACAACTTACATGTGAAAGACAAACTTGAGACAATAAAATCGTAGCATAACATTAAAATTGAAGAAATCATCAAAGATGATAAAACTACTCCACAAAAACTGCCTTAAATAGGAATTTTGGAAGCCTTGGGTCGAGCCTCTAACAGTAAAAAGCATCCCACTTGATTATGGTAGGCCTAGGGTGGTGGAAAGCTTGTGGAACTTAGACTTTTCCACATTTGACCCGAGGTGGCAGCCAGATTTCATCCTCCAAACAGACGTGATTATAAGACCTTCTATATGGCCGAATTAAAGTGGGTCATAGAAGAAGACAATGTATCCCCGTATATATCCTAACGTTATGTAAAATTTGGGCCCATTTGGAGTTGTATATTTGGAGATATGATTATATTAGTGGGCTGTTTTCTGGGCCGCAGAATCTGGCCCAGAATTTTATCTCTAACTTGGGCCTCCTAAATGACCACAATGGAGGCCTAATTAGCACTAGATCTTGAAGAATTATTTTATCCTATATATTTCTTCTAGCCTCCCACAAAATGTGGGCTTCATTGGGTTTGTAATGTGGGTCCCAAATTCTCATCAGTGGGCTGGTTTCCAATCTGACTTCTTTAGAATTGTTTCCTTTCATCACAAAATATCCCCATCTTCTTCCATGAATTATCCATTGACCCCTAAATCAAAAATGTTCATATTGAATTTTAGATCAATTTACCAAAATATCAAATTAAAATATGAATAATTATTTTCCGATGAATCATTGGGTACTTTAAATGATGTTAAAAAATGTACCACATAATAGTGTATTTTAAGTAAGTATTACAATCATAACGTGAAATGATGTTCAAAGTGAAAAATGCACTAAAATGGTGATTATAAATAATAAATCACATGAATATTATATATATTAACAATGAATATTATCCTCATTTATTGGCTAATCACACCCCCAACTTAAGTTTTTCTAGTCCCAAGCAAAATATATCTCAACAATATGAAATTCGAATTCCCTTTTACAAAAACATTTTAATACACAATGATCACCAAAAACCCTTATACCAAACAATAATGAAACACATCAAAATATTTTAATACATGATAGTTTCATAAGAAGATCCCAATCCCAAGCTCATTCCTTTTTTCAAATTCATTTCCATATTTCATCCAATATCAATTAAGTATGAGGATGTGTTGTGCATCACAATATACACGGGGGTTTATCTTTATTCAAGGGGGAAATGATGGAAGCGCGAGGTGGAATCACATTTCAATATTATGATGAGTATTCAATTTTTTTATTTTTTTTATTTTTTTTGTTTTTTTTTTGTTTTTTTTTTCAATTTTTCCATGGTAATTGAAATTGCACTCAAAAGAGTCAACTCCTGTAGCGAGACTTTGCCGATGACTCCCAGTCTCAAAGGCCTTAGGGTACCAAGTGAAGCCAACATACTCGGGAATCATATCGAGTTAACTCATTCAAAAAAAAATTCAAATTACCAAAAATAGAGATAAAATTACTAACTCTAGGCTAGACAACTATGGAGTCACGATCCCCAAGTGCCGAAAGCCACGCTTTAGGTCATTTCATTGATCTACGTGCAAATTTATTATTTTTTTATTGAATACTCATATTAAAACAAAAATGATCACCAAACCTATAATATTTAATTGGGGGACCCCATGAACTCAAACTAATACCCCACTATCCAAAGGACGTGCATTGTGATCTTTTTTTTATTTGGATGAAAATATAAACGATGAAATATCACATTGGACAACCACACTTTCCAAAATATATTCTCATGAAATTATACAAGGAATAAAATCAGAATCAGGTCATGCTAAATTATTTTATATTTAGATTCAAAGTGTGAAATGTGTATTACCATGTTCAAAGTTAAAGGAATTTTCACTTCTATTTACAGTTTTTTTTCAAATCATTCATTTTTTTTGACACAAAAGCATTTTTTATTTTATCGCCCCCCAAACTTAAAATAACACTTTCCCCAATGTTTAAATAAAATAAAATTTAGAAGGGGGTATAGGTAGAGAATTAAAGTTAAAAAAGGAAATTGAAAATGAGGATCATGGAATGAAGTCACCTGGTGGTTGAAGTTGAAATTCTTGATGCTCCCTTTTAATCTTTTGATATCCAGGTCACTTGTAGAGTTCCCTAGTAGAAAAAGGAAAAACAAAACAAAACAAAAAAAAAAACAAAACAAAACAATATATATATATATTTATATAATAAATAATGTAAAATATAAGTATATATATAAAAATTATATAATAAGGAAGCACAAGAAACCATAGGTTAGTGGTAAGCGCACGCCCTTGTCTCCCTTCAGTCCTGGGTTTGAATCCCCACGGCTTTTCCTGTTGTGACGGGGTTTGACCCACGACCCACGACGTGTCCCTTTTTATTATTATTATTATATTATCATTTTTTTATTTTAACCTACAAAAAAAATTAAAATAAAACAAACTGATGATACATTGTCTTATTTTTAAATTTCTCGGTAAGGCATTACTCAAGGATCACACCACGTGACACAGATGAATATGATGCTCCCCTTTTATACCCATCAATAATCATAATAGAAGAACATGTCAATAGTCAATTTTTTAAAATAAAAAAATGATTAATTAATATATAAATTTTATTAAAACAAAAAAATGATAGGAAACTTGAAAACCATGGGTTGCCTCCCATGCAGCGCTATTTTTAATGTCGTTAGCCTAACATGGATCCTAAATCTATCAATTTTTTACCGGTTCATATATTGGCTCAATTAACTCAACCTCTATTTCATGTTTATTGAATTATTCAATGAATGGTTTTAACCTTTGACCATTGACCTTGAAAATGTGACCACTAGTGGGATCTTGAATCTATACTACCCCATGGGGGTACACATGATGCACTATGAAAGGACCTGACCGTCTAGACCTTAACTTTCCCGGGTGTAAATGATGTTTTGAACTATATAAGAGCACAAATTCTCCTAGTTCAATTTTTTTTACTTTGATATTCCTAGATTTTTAGTCTTGAACTCTATCTTTATTTATCCTTGAATTTTTATAAGCCTTCATCATATGTTTCTCAAATTTATTAAGATCTAATTTCCTTTTTGTTCCGGCCAATGAGAGGTCATAATCCATTTTCTTAATTGCACAAAAGGCCTTATGCTCAATTTCAACAGGTAAATGGAAGTATTTTCCATAAACCAACATATATGGTGACATCCCTAGAATGGTTTTTAATTCTATACGATATGCCCAAAGATCATCCAAGAGTTTCTCAGACCAATCTTTCCTAGAAGGATTGACAGTTTTCTCAAGAATTTGTTTGATTTCACGATTGGATAACTCATCTTGACCATTGGTCTGTGGGTGGTAAGCAGTGGAAACTTTGTGAGAAATTCCATATTTTTCCATGAGTTATGAGAATGGACAATTGAAAAAATGAGTTCCATGATCACTAATGATAGCCCTAGGAATTCCAAATCTATAGAAGATATTTTCCTTGAGAAATCTAATCAAATTTTTATGATCATTGGATTTTGTAGGAATGGACTCGACCCATTTAGAGACATAATCGATAGCTAAGATAATGTAAAGATATCTCCTAGAGTTTGGGAAGGGACCCACGAAATCAATTCCCCAACAGTCAAATATTTGAACCACTAAGATGTGATTGAGTGAAATTTGATTCCTTTTTGTGATGGACCCTACTTGTTGACACCTGGGATGGCTTTGAAAAAATTTGTAGGAGTCCCTTGAATGGGTGGGCCAGAAGAGACCACATTGAAGAATCTTAGCAGATGTTTTCTTAGAGGAAAAATGACCTATACATGCCTCACTATGACAGAATTTAAGGATGGGCTCTTGTTCAGATTCTGGAACACACCTCCTAATAACTTGGTCAGGGAAGAACTTATAGATGTATGGATCATCAAACACATAGTGTCTAACATCAAAAATGAATTTCCTTCGAGCTTGAGTCCCTACGAATTTTGGAATGACTCCTGTAACTAAGAAATTGTCTATGTCAGCATACCAAGGGTAGTCAATCACAGAGTATAGGTGTTCACCAGGAAATGAATCAGACACAGAAAGGTGATTTGAGTTGTCTTTTAATTTCATCCTAGAGAGGTGATTAGCTAAAATATTTTCAACACCCTTTTTATCCTTGATTGTGAGGTCAAATTCTTGTAATAGAAGGACCCACCTAATCAGTCTAGCCTTAGAATCTTTTTTTGGAAGAGGTATTTTAGTGCAGAATGATCAGTGAACACAGTGATGGGGGATCTTAAGAGGTAGGGACTAAACTTATCTAAAGAAAACACAACAGAAATTAACTCCTTTTCAGTAGTGGTGTAGTTTATTTGGGCATCATTTAAGGATTTTCTTTCATAAGCAATGAAATAAGGAGTTTTAACACAACATTGTCCTAACACATCTCCTACAGAAAATTCACTGGCATCACACATAAGTTTGAAAGGAAGGTTCCAATTTGGAGATTTCATGATGGGGGGAGAGGTGAGAGATGATTTGAGGGTTGAGAATGAACCCTCAGAGCTTTCTATCCAAACAAATGGAGCATCCTTTACTAGCAGAGCACAAAGGGGACGTGAGATTGAACTAAATTCCTTGATGAATCTTCATTAGAAACCAACATGTCCTAATACAGACCTCACTTCCTTGACAGTTTTGGGTGATGGAAGGTGACATATGATGTCAACCTTGGATTTATCAACTTCAATCCCCCTAACTGAGACCATATGGCCTAGAACTAGTCCTTCTTTAACCATGAAATGGAATTTTTCCCAATTTAGGACCATATTTTTTTATTCACATCTTGACAAGACTCTCTCCACATTCTACATACATCCCTCAAATGTATCCCCAAACACAGAAAAGTCATCCATGAAGACCTCCATAAAATCCCCTACCATGTCTGAGAATATTCCTAGCATGCACCGCTGGAAGGTTCCAGGGGCATTGAATAAACCAAAGGGCATGTGTTTGAAGGAAAAGGTTCCAAATGGATAGGTGAATGTAGTATTCCCTTGATCCTCAAGGGATACCTCAATTTGATTATACCCTGAGTACCCATCTAAGAAATAGTAGAAGGCATGAACTGCCACTCTCTCAAGGAGTTGGTCAATGAATGGTAAGGGGAAATGGTCCTTCTTGGTGAATGAGTTTAGTTTCCTATAGTCAATGCAGACCCTACATCCACTACTCACCCTTTTTGGAGGAATCTCTCCATCCTCATTGGTTATCACTGTGATTCCAGACTTTTTTAGAACCACTTGGATTGGGCTCACCCACTCACTCTCAGTTATGGGATAGATGATACCAGCTTTTAACAATTTTTTAAGTTCCTTCCTTACTACCTCCATGAGATTAGGATTGATTCATCATTGCGGTTGACTACATGGCTTTGAATCAGATTCTAGAACCATCCTATGAGTCCCGATAAGTGGTCTAGTCCCAGGAATATCAGACAGGGTCCAACCAATGGATTTATTATGTTTCTTAAGGACGTCTAGAAGAATCCTCTCATGATTGGATTCAATAGAAGAAGAAATAACAATAGAATGTGTTTGATTGTCCCCTAGTAAGTCATACATTAGTGCAGTGGGAAGTTCCTTCAATTCAAGATCTGGTTGGTTCATAATTTCAGCAGAATATAGGGACATTGGATCAATATCAATTTATTTTTTTAGAGTTTCATATAGGATTGATTCCCCACTTATAGAAGTTTCAGCTACAATATTGGTTTAATCAGATTTAGGTAAGGAATTTTGAAAGGTTTCACTTATTGTTGGACCTAAGACTTCATCATAAGAGCAATTTGAAAATGATTCAAGCCAAGGAGATAAGCTTCCTTCATGTGAACAGAGGAAATCAATCTCATCCTAACTTAAACATACATCAAATATTCCTTGATGTTCTATGGCTTCATTATCAATGCTTCATATCATGTTTACTTCATGAATGTCCTCGTAATCCCCTATTTGTGAGCTTTCATTATATATGTTCAAGTCTAGACTCATGTTTCCAAAGGTGATGGTCATGTTCCCATTTCAGACTCAGATAATAGATTTTATTGTTGCATGGAAGGGATGACCAAGGATAATTGGGGTTTTTCCCTTATTTCCTAATTTTGGATGGTTGTCAAGGACAATAAGTTCAACAAGGTAGATGAAGTTTTCAACCTTTACCAGAACTTCCTTTAAAATACCCTTTGGAAACCTAAAGTTACAATCAGCAAGATGAAGTGTGAAAGATGTGGGTTGGAGTTCTTCTAGGCCTAACTGGTAGTACACAACATAGGTAATGAGATTGACACTAGCACCTAGGTCACACAAGTCCTTGACAACTTTTCTCTCTCCTAGTTTAACATTAAAGTAAGGGAAACCTGGGTCTTTCAACTTAGGAGGAATGGTCCCTTGAATGGTGGTACTCACATTAGCATCCAAAAGGACTTGGTTTTTATGTGAATTTTTTTTAAAAGTGCACAAGTCCTTAAGTTACTTTGAGTAGGTAGGTATGGTTTGGATGACATCGAGAAGGGGAATGTTCAACTTGACTTGTGAGAAGATTTCCCTCAATGTTTCACTCAATTCAGGCTTGGTTTCCCCCCTCATGTGTTGAGGAAATGGTGCAGGTTGTGGGGTTGTTTGTTGAAGAGTGGTTTCTTTGAAAATGTTATCGTGTTTTCAGTTTGATAATTTGGTTCATTTGAATTTTCATCCAAGTTTGAATATTCAGGTGGGTTCGGAATTAGTTGTTCAGGTTTCTCAATTGATTCTGCACTTCCTAAAACAGTCACAACCTTTAGTTGTTCATGAGTTATTTGAGTACAACTTGACTCTCCCATTGAAGTTGAGGATGGAACCACCTGAGTAGGAATGGGTGCCTTTCCAGTTTTGATGGTTTGAAGTTCTTGTTTAAGGGAAGAGACTTCCGAGTTCATACTTTCCATTTGTTTGCACAGTTGTTCTAGTAGGCTTTGTGGAACAGTTTGGGTTGGGGCTTGAGAAGATTGGTTTATCCCGGGGGGATATTTTGGAGGGGGGATGGTTTATTGAAAATGGACTGGTGGTTGTTGGTATTGGATAGGTTGGGATTGGAACTGGTTATGGGTTTCTTAGTTCTGATGGGGGTAAAGATTTTGTCCCTGTGGTTGGCTAGGTTGTTGGTTATCTTTCCAGCGGAAGCCTGGGTGGTCATTGTACCTTGGGTTGAAGTTGTTTTGGTATTGAGGCTTTTGAAAGTTTAAATCATTTACTTCCGATGAGGTTCATCCTAAAAGAAAATCCTTGATGGATGGAATGGTTGGGAAGTTGTATGTCTTATGGTCATGTTTGTCACAAATTGGTCAAACAAGGTCTACAGTTTGGATTTCATGGACTTTCCTAAGGTCTATCTTTTCAACCTTCCTAGAGAGTGCTGCGAGTTTAGACCTAAGGATTTCCTATTATCTAAGTGTATGAATTCTAGTATTTCTTTGTGGCTTTTCAGAATAAGGTAATGTTCCCCATGTTTTTTTTGTTCATAAAGGCTTTCTAGATACTCTTAAGCATTATTTGGGGATTTTTTTAAAGGTTCCATTACACATCATGTCAATGAATTGTTTGTTCCCCGGACCCAACCCTTCATATAAAATTATCACTTGTTCAGGAATAGAAAAACCATGGTGTGGAACCATGTTTAGAGTGTCTTTGAACCTCTCCCATGATTCATAGAATGACTCTCCCTCTTTTTCAAAAACGTTTAGGATACTCTTTTTAAGTGCTTTTGTTTTGTGGTGGGGAAAGTATTTTTTCTAGAATTCTCTTTGTAGTTGTTACCAAGAGTTTATGGATTAAGGTATCAAATTTTTTAACCAATTTTTAGCTAGATCCTTTAAAGATAAAGGAAATAGCCTCATATTAGCTGATTCTAGTTGATGTGGGGGACACATGGTTTCTACAATGTCATTGAATTCTTTAATGTGAAGGTAGGGCATCTCGGACTCCATTCCAGGGAATGTGGGAAGGTGGTTTAAGACATGGGGTTTAAAGATGTATTTTGCATCTCCTAGGGAATTTTGTCTAATGCATGAGGGTGAATTGGTCCAGGAATGTGTGAGGTAGTCATTCATGGTTTGATCAACTGCATTCCCCAAGTATGGGGCTGCCTCATTTGGGTTCCCATTTTGGTTTCCACCCAGGTTTATGAGTTGGTTTATTTAAAGAACTTCCATTTAAATGGGATCAATTTTGGAATATAGAGTATTAGGTATATTAGGATATAATGGAATGGGTTCCCTTGGTGTACTTGAATCCCCAACTCTAGGACTATCCACCCTAACTAGACGGTTTGATTGATCGCGGGTGTAGGCGGACATGCGCCAAAAGAAAAAAAAATGAGAAAGGGAAAAGATAAGATAATTTTGATGATAAAATAAGAAATGGGGGAGAATAGAATGGGTGTTTATATGACTTAATTTTTTCACCATCAACGGAGCCAAAATTTTATTCTCGCTCAAATTTACCCAAAATAAGAAGGTAGGATGTTCCTTGTAGTCTAGCTTGGGTTGTCGAATCCTCAGAGACCTTAGAAGTAACCTATAGACACGTACATTCTATGGATTGTTTTTGGCTATGAAGTGGCCAACTTGGGTTGGTTTTAGATGGGTTTAAAGGAACCCTAAAAGACTTAAGTGAATTCAATTTAAAATAATAAGTTCATCCTAGGTTATCACTTGGGGTGCATTGGACGTATTTCCTTTTCAATGATTTCAATTTCTTATATTTGAGATGGGTTCATTTAAGAAGATAAAACAACATCCTAACCTACTGGTTTAATACCTATACCCTTTAATACTAATCACCTATACACTTGAAGGATCAAAGTTTTGAGAACGTCAAGGTAAATGTTTGTATTAGCACATGAAGTGTGTGGCCTTAAATTCAACAAGGACGATGGAGTTTAAAAATCAGCAAATAAAAATCTCAATTAAAGAAGTGATTATACATTAATGAGGTGATAAATAAAATCCAATCCAGCCCCTTTATACTCCCTTGAATCAACACATAAGTGGGTTATCCCTCTATTGATGCTATGGTTTCAATGGAAGCGGGAAGTAGACTCATGAGGGAGGAATTGAATAAGTAAAGAAAATAAATAAAAGAAAATGATCACTCCACCGTTGTGTGAATAATATCACAAGGTTTAGTGTGAATAAATTCATATCTTGAACCAATGGTATCAAATTGATATTAATAACAACATAATAAGAGGAAAATAAGAGATTTTATTAAGAAACTAATGTGAATTTAACAACATACACGTGAAAGACAAACTTGAGACAACAAAATCGCAGCATAACATTACAATTGAACAAAGCATCAAAGATGATAAAACTACTCCACAAACACTACCTTAAATAGGAATTTTGGAAGCCTTGGGTCGAGCCTCTAATAGTAAAAAGCATCCCACTTGATTATGTTAGGCCTAGGGTGGTGGAAATCTTGTGGAACTTGGACTTTTCCACATTTGACCCGAGGTGGCAGCCAGATTTCATCCACCAAGAAGACGCGCTTAGAATACCTTCTATATGACCGAATCAGAGTGGGGCATAGAATAAGACAATGGCTCCCCTGATGGATACTAACTTTCTGTAAAATTTGGTCCCATTTGGAGTTGTATATTCGGAGATATGATTAGATTAGTGGGCTGTTTTTCTGGGCCACCGAATCTGCCCAGAATTTTATCTCTAATTTGGGCCTCCTAAATGACCACAATGAAAGATGAATTAACATTGCATCCTGAATAATTATTTGTTTCTATATATGTATTCTATACTCCCATATAAGTTGGGATTCATTGGGTTTGTAATGTGGGTCCCACATTCTCATCAGTGAGCTGGTGTCCAATCTGACTTCTTCGGAATTGTTTCCTTTCAACACAAAATATCCCTATCTTCTTCCATGAATTCTCCATTGATCCCTGAATCAAAAAATTTCATATTGAAGTTTATATCAATTTCACAAAATATCAAATTAAAATAATTATAATTATATTACTTAAAATCAGATGAATCATTGGGTACTTTAAATGATGTTCAAAAATGTACCACATAATAGTGCATTTTAAGTAAGAATTACAATCATAATGTGAAATGATGTTCAAAGTGTAAAATGAACTAAAATGGTGATTATTAATAATAAATCACATGAATATTATATATATTAATAATGAATGTTAGCCTCATTTAGTGGATAATCAATGAGGCATCAGATTATTATCATATTCCCATTCCAAATAGATCTCACTAGGTGGGAGCATAACATGCCTTAGGATAGAGGAACATGCTTGTCAAAAAAGTTTGGTGGCATATTTCAATGGCCCAGGATAAGAATCATATCCCCTTTTTGGTCGGGGCACATAAAGTGAGAGGGGAACATGCCTCATGACAAAATAATATTCCTATCAAAGAAGACCAATGACATACTCCAAAGGGACATTATCATGCCTATATCTACTTTCTAGTCAGGGAAAAGAATGTGAGAATGAAACATGCCTTGAGACATGCTTTTATTACTATCAATTAATATACCTGACATATTCCAATAGATCATGGAAGAGAGATGCATATTCCCACTTCCATCGATGAACGATTGCACCGACATCATTATGAGGCAATACAAGAGGAGGCTCATATCCGTTCTCCCATTCCAGTGGACATTCAGCATATTCTGATGGGAAATTCATATTCAAACTAGGATCATATTTCTATTATAACTAGGGAAGTCCAAGTGATAGAGATACATGCCTCGAGGAAGGCTCATATTCCTTAAACAAAATACCAAGGGAATATTCCAAAGCCTCATGATTTGGATCAAACTCTCTTCCTAATCGAGGATACCAAGTGAGAATAGAACATGCCTCAATAAATTCTCATATTCCCATCAATAATTAGGAAGATCATTGGAATATTTCAGTAGATTATTAACAACGGGCTCATACTCCCATGGCATTAGATAGTTAAAGAAAATTCTAGAAACCATCATAAATAGGATCATATCCCTTCACAATTCCAAAAGGTATGTAGAAATATTCCATCCATGATGCAGATTGAGACCCATATTCCTAAACTACTCAATTCTAGTGTCCCTGAGTTTGTTCAAGAAACATTCTCAACAACACAAGGGTATATTAACTCTTTAACCAAATAATAAGACAATCATTACTATGATAGTCCTCTTCATGGTAGTGTAGATATGGATCATGGGGACTTTACTCATGACATCCATTATGGTCAAACTCACCATAATTATATCTCCCATGGACAAGGAAATATTCCCATTTCCTAGAAACCTTCATATTTGGAGGTTTCCAAAACATAGATTCCATAATATATAGAGGATCTTGAAACAGTAGGGTCAACCATATATAATTCCCCATTAACATCCATTAACACTCCACTCAGGTTAGTAGGCGATCCCAAGAACCATATTTTGTAATATGATAGGACGGAGTCATGTATGTATAATCAAGAGGAGGACATTATTGGAACATGGAGAGACATTGGTAGAAGTAACCTCCCCATCATGTTCTGAATGATAGATACTTGTGACCATGAGGTCTCAGATGATCTAGAAAAGGAGTTCATGAATTATCTTTGCCAAAATATATCGGCTACTCATTAGAGACTAGAGGCTAGAAACCACCCTTATCTAGGATATGAGGGTCACCTTCATACAATCAAGATAATATGTTGTTAGTTAAATCTGGACACTATCTCTATGGACTGAGATCTAAAACCAAAAAAGAAAAGTGAAAATCTACAACATTCTTTCCACCATTACATCAAAATTCTTGGACATCTAATATATAAAGCCACATCATGCATATGTATTCAAGGATGTAGAAAATATAGAGTATTAAACTTTTCCACACCCTTTGAATAATAGAATCCATCAGATATAGCATTATATAATTTCATATCCTCTGGAAAAATCAAGGTATTGGGTAACACTTGGAAAAAATGGTCACCAAAACAGAATTCCCCAATTTCAATGATGCATAGACATTACAGAAAAGGGATAGGTTAACCATAATACATTGAAACTAGTTCTCTAAAAGAAATGGGAATTCATTTCAGGCATGAAAGTCAAAGTTAAGAATAAACAGTTAACTTCTTATGAAGAATGATTCCCATCATAGGCTATTATTGCACTCAGATCTTATGTGAGCATAGATGTGTTACATCAAATGGGATGTAGTAGCAGCTACCATAGTCTTCATCCAAGAGTGAACTCAACCCATCAGGTTGGGGGAATATCTATCACTACCTCTACCTCTTGAATCATCAATTCTTAAGAGGATTTTGGACATATCATTGATAGTTTCAAAACAATACCATCCTAATGGGATGGGGGAATTTATATCACAATAAACATAACTAGGTTCATCATTCCTCCTCCTCCAATGGCCCTAAGGCCTTCATTTTTTATTAATTTTTGATAATACACCTTTCGAGGGGTGAGGTGGAAACCATAAAAGGCCTTCATGCTTAAGTATTACATAGCCCATAGGCCTTAGAGGAATTCATTTCCCGTAGGCTTTAAACATTACATACAACCCAGAAAAACTACTTGAAACTGCTCCTCCCCAACATCTTCATCTTGAAATCAGCTCTCCACCTTTGCATGGCTGTTCAACTAGGCTTTCCTATGCATACACATGCTTGTCCCGATGGAAGATTCCATAACCTCCCTTTCTTGCAATCTGTTTAGCTTCTACTATGGTGAAAGCTCCTTGCTCATCCACCTTCTGAATCTTGTTCCTTGTAGGTTGTCTAGTTTTCATCATGAGTTAAGGTTTCCCAAATGCCTTGAGGTAGCCTGAAGGCCTTACTGACCTGAAGCCCTGGGTGGCCCTTTAGGCCTTAAAGGACTCACGGGCCAAATCGGTAACCTGAAGGCCCAAATGGGGGAATATTCTCTACTGCTACAGTGCCAAACAGTGCCTGCTATAGTTCCCAATGTAGTACCTGCTATAGTAATACATATTTCCTACTATTGTACTGCTACAGTACTGCTACAATACTATTAAAGTACCTAAAAATTATCCTCCACCTATATTTGATCTCGGGTCACCTGGATGCACTTAAGGAGTCCTCACCAACTAGGTTGAGGCTAGTGTGCTTCATCATTCCCTAAGTGGGTCTCGGGGTAATCAACAATGATTCCAAATAAACCCCATCCTACTAGGTTATGAGAATTTATATCACATTGTCCATCCCAATAGTAATCAAATCCTTGTATGGAATCATTGGATCCTAAACAACATGATCAATCAATGATAGTTGTGGCCTCAAATAATCCCCAATCCATAGGGTAGGGGGAATTTTCATCATCATCATCAACATAGAGAGAATCAATATTATCTAGGTTGGGAGGTAAAAATCAATGGTCAACATCCCATATGTTCCTCCCACTATAAGAAAAACCTTTTTTATTTGGGGGCTATTTGGAAAACATGACCAAAAAATCCGTTAAGGTCATTTTTCATAGGCCATGTTGGGAGGATTGTACAGTGAAGGTGATTAGACCCCACTGGGGTCACATGCCAAAATGGAAAAATATGGACATGGGTTCGAAGAACGACCTTGATGAAGGTAATGAAAAATTATTCGGTTGCATCGAAATTAATGGTATAACCACTATTTCTCGATAAAACACTATCAATATCATAACTGTCAAAAAAAATTTTTGGATCAAGATAAAAATATAGAGGGACGCAATACAAAAAATATATCCTGAGAGGATGGTTATTTGGATACACCAACTAAGGCTGCATGCACCTGGAACCAAAGAAGGTTCCAAAATCTGGCACCTCTAAATATTGAGTTAACACCTCTCTCATGAAACACTACCAATGATAAAGGGAATGGTGTGTCTATATCACAATCACCACCTAGAATAATTAAAGTTCCATCCATGGAGGAACAATTTTCACAATTTGAGAGAGAGACACAAACTCTGACACAACTCAATGAGGAACTACTCATGGGAAATATTCTTGTTGGGTATCATCTTTAATATGATATGAATATTCCTCCTTCTATAGGATACAATCCTCTAGCAAGAACAACATATGGGCATCATACTAGCTCTGGATCTAGGTAGTCATTCTATATTAACGAAGAAGTAAAAAATGATAATGAAATACTACCATTGTTGAAACATTCTATCCCTATCTAGGGTTATCATAAAACCTTAGTATGAATATAGAATCGATGGGAGATAAAGTAAATATCACGTAATTGACCCTCACTCTATCCTTTTAGACAAGATGAATATGAGACAACAATTCCCTGAAAGTTTCTTATTGTCATCGAGTCCCAGAATACTTGAATGGAAACCATGGATGGGTGACATGCACCTTTTTTCCTGAGAGGAAGCCATATATTGAATGGGTGGATGATACTTTACCCCAAACCAACTTCAAAAATCCTACGTTATATACCTTTTATGGTGCTGACAACCTTGAACAACATATCACACACTTCATATCCCAATGTGGGTCGATGATGGGCCCTTAATACCAACATGAGGTAACCAAGCTAAGGTGTTTTTTATAGAATCTAATAGGGATAGAATTTATTTATTAGTACAATATAAAAGTAGGTTCCATTATGGGATTTTGATACCTTATTCATCAATTTCTTTATTCGTTCAGCTCGATGTTGTGGAAAAAGACAATCATCGACCTAAATAACTACAAACAATGAAAACACTGAGAGGGCATCTGACATCATAGACAAATGAAAAATTTTAACTTATTCACTTAGTATCACCTCCTAATAAGATAAAATATTGAAACATTTTTATGAAAATCTACAGTATGAGTTGCATACACATCTGATCCCAATAATGTATCTGAGTGGGTTCCGTGATTTCACAGAAATGACATATGTATTTGAATATTCCATTTAGTGAACCTGATAAAAATATTGACTCATTCCCTTAGTATAGGAAAGAATTATAGGTAAGGAAGAAGTTCTAGATATCACTCTCAAGAAAACAATAATACCCCTCCAGACACCCAAGCAGGTCTATAACCACACATCACCTCCTTTGGAGTGATGAAAACCATAGAATATACATCATCCAGAAGTATAGTGAAATCAGACCTATCTAGGATTTTAAGAACATATGAATAAAGCACAACCCTTCCCAAATGAACAATTACCTAGTTGTTTCTTGTTATCTGTGAACAATAACATACTCAAGGTACCATAGCCTTGGAAGCCTGATGAGTTCAACCTCACTGACCATCCCAACTACTACCCTTTCCATTGAAGGTTGGGTCATAATATCTTGAAATTCTTCTTCTTAAAATATGTCCTTCAAGTCATGGTTGATTCAAAACATGTTGTATTAGATAACCCATTAGAGAAGGTGGCCTACATAAACATTTCCTAGTAAGAAGAAGAGGGTGATTGGAAGAAAGTTCCAACTAGGTGTGAGTGGAACTTCAACAAATGGATGACTCGAAAAATAGTTGGTTGAGTCTATGCCAACTTGACAGAACAACTACAGAGACCCAAAATATATCCAACACCGAATAAGGAGACATTGGATATGTCTCTCAAAAGTGAGTGAAACCATCATAAGTAAGAATAAATAAAAGAGGATAAGTCATATTATTCTCCAACACAAGCTCTAACTCATGCATATTTATTTCTTACAACATCTGGAGAATGAGAACCGCCCCACCAAATAAAACCATAATAGGATGAAGAGATAATATTTGGTTTTGTTTACATGATATAATTTCCAGAAACCTTCTTCTCTAATTAATATTCCTCAGGATATGAGTTTCCCATGCATAACTGGGGAACATGAGGCCACATGCCCAAGAAACTATGATATAGGAGATAACACAGGCATGGTTATACCCAATATTTTGGTCATGTCCCCAAAAAGGACATATATACAGTTGAAAACTATGGTAAATCACTTCAGCAAGACCAAAAAAGACATTGAGGCCTCCCAGAACCCTCAAACGATTGCCCGTACCCTGTCATCTTACATGACCGCCTAGTGGGGGTTCAATTGTCCGATTATCCTAATAATAGGGGAAGGCTAACATGACCTATACCACTAGAAGCAGATTCTACCTTGACCTCTAAAAAAGCACTAGGACCCTACAACTTGAGTTCCTCAGCTCTCGTGGAACACATCAAAGAGAATACCCACCTCGAAAAGTGCCAACATATGGAACAAAAGTATGAAATTATGAAATAGTTGGTGGTTTCCCAAGTCAATATTTCAATCATGGATGAAATCCATCTTTTAAAATAACCCAGAGAGTCACTTATTGAATTCCTATAGATCCCAAACCATTTCAGTATGGAATTCATTACAACCAAGGTTTATTGAGTGGATATCATTCCATCAAAATTCCATGTCATTGTCTTGTTCACTTACTATGATAAGGAAGAGGTCATCCAAGGTCACATCAGGCCCCTATATGTTTTAAGTAGACTCAATAATTTTGATTTCTAAAGGGATCTGATTGATAATGGTTCTAGGATCAACCACATTCAATTTTGAACCCTCTTATGGTTGTGATATAAAGAAGGGGACCTATCTCCCACCAAGATGACCATTCAATGGGTATGATAATAATGATAAAATAACTCTCTAGAAAATCAAAATCAAAACTCAATTTTGGGATCTCACATTTGAAACTAAGTTTATAGTTATCTATTAAGACACAACATAAAATGTTATGCTTGAAAGGCCCTGGATCCATAGCCACGTGAAGGTACCTTCAACATTACATTAGTGTCTGAAATATCCCATCAATGGAAAGGTTTGAATACTAAATCGTGATAGAACCCACTTTGATACATTCAAATCCACATATACAGAAGCATATTTCTACAAAGGGGGACGCAAACAACCAATAATGGACACTACTAAAAAATACCCTATACCAACAGTTTGGAGAACCGTTTCCAAGCTGTGAGGGTTGGCTTATACCAACGGTTTTGGGAAAACCGTTGGTATAGACCTATACCAAAGATTTTGAAAACTGTTGGTATAAGTAATATGAAAATCTATACCAATGGTTCCATAAATCGTTTGTATATGTAATTCAAAAAATAATCATCCGGTTGGTTTTGATCCTAGTACCTCTCTTTTGGGATTGAACGACCTAACCAGTAACCTAACTTAATTTTTTGAAAATAATTTCATAAATATATATATGTATTATCATAAGTATTTTAATTTTTGATTTATTTAATGTCTGTTGTAAGAAGATTCCATTAAAACTACATGTACCTATACCAACGGTTCTCAAAACCATTGGTACAGGTTCTTTGATTTTAGGACCTACACCAATGGTTTTGGACAAACCGTTGGTATAGGGTCTCTATAATGGACCTATACCAATGGTTTTGGAGAAACCATTTCTATAGATCCAAATTAGTGAACCTATAACAATGGTTTGGACAAACCAGTGGTATAAGTCCCCCCTATACCAACTTTTTGTCCAAAACTGTTGGTATAGGTCCATATAAGTGACCTATAACAATGGTTTCGGCCAAACCGTTGGTATAGGTCCGAATTAGTGAAATATAACAACAGTTATACCAAAACCATTGGTAAAGATCATATTTTCAGTAGTGGGATTTTGATATACAGATCACAACCCCCAACAACTTAGGGATCACCCTTGAAAATCATTAGAGTATGCTTGACAGTGACTTTGTGTTCCCTATAAAACTATTCGAGGTGATAGACTTGACCCCATAGGTCTAATCCTCGTATTTCCCCATCTATGTTGTAATAAAAATTATTTCCATTATCTCTCTACAATGAATTAGGAAAAAGGGATGAAAATATATCTTATCCTAGCCTCTCTAACCCTAATAGTGATAGAGAAGCTCCAAGATTTCCACCTATGTGTAAGAATGCCTCCTCAAACCTAGTGGTTGAAGAGGATGAGGATGAACTTAGGAACACCCCTCCAACATTCAAGTATGGTTTCTCCACCTCCATTGATGAGATCAAGAATATTATATGTCATCTTTCAAGACTTTTCCATCATGTAAGGGTATTCGATGTACAATCAGATAAATATGTCCCTTGAAGATAGATAATCAATTCCCTTCAGAGTGCCTCAGAGAATATTTTTCTATTAGATCACTCCATTTGGGTTAAAGAACAATAATTCTACAAATAAATGTTCCATGCATCATATCTTTAATCCATTATTGTTAAGAATAGAAAAATGTTATATTGATGACCTGGTGGTCAAATCCTGATAGTGATGTGATCACTTCACATATCTTTAATTTTTAAGAAAAGATTTGATATCACATTCTAAATTTGAATCCTTTGAAATTCAAAGTTGAGGTATCATCAATAATGTTCCTTGGATTTTTGGTACACCACCATAGCATTGAGTTTGACCTGTAAAATTCTCATGTTATTTTAGCAATGATGCCCCATTGAATTCCCAAATAATTACAAGGTCTCAAAGGGAACCTTGCCTATATTTTTTGTTATATATCAAACTTGGCCATAAAAGATCTCCCCTTCACCAGGATAATGAAGAAGGTAATCACCTATTTTTGGTATTTTTAATGCCAAGAATCTGTCAAAATTCTAAATCAGTATTTACTACACCCACCAGATCTGATTCATTTAGTAGAAGGGAGACCACTAATCTTATCTGTGGACACCATGGAAGTCTAATTCGGTGCCCTAACCTCAAAAAAATTACACTGGGAGTGATAATATCCACTACTACCTCTACTGAACAATGATATGTACTAAGATATGATACTATGATGTTGAGAAGAACATCCTTGCACTCATATTCACTGTGAAAATATGAGGCATTACTTGCAGCACCATAAATTCCATCTGTTATATCATATTGATCCACTCAAGTAAATCCTTGGTCATCCTATGTTTATTGGGTTCTTGGCTTGATTGGTGTTCATTCTATAGAAATTCAAAATTCAAGTCAAATCACAAAATTTGGGGAAAGGGAAATCCCAAACTAATTTCCCCGCAACACATCCTCCCCAAAGAATATAACATTGGACACCAAGCTTCCAAATGAGGATTTATTCAATTCCCATGACACTCCCTAGAAATTGGAGATGTATTTTGATGGAACCACTCAAATTACTTTCAAAAAAGGATTGAAAACCTGAGATGTAATCATGTTGGATTAGATATTCTATTTGTGTCTCCATAAAAAGTAGTTTTATTTAATCTTTATCACTATCATAAGACTATATGAATAATGAGGAAGAATACCAATCCCTCATTGCTGGATTAGAGCTATCCCTATAACTACAAATAAACTACCTGAATATCAATGGGGACTCAGAACTAGTGATAAATCATATCAATGGAGAATATTACATGAAAAAGGAAGAACATTTCCCCCTCACTGGCTATGTTAGGGGACTAATGTAAGAGTTACCTTTTGAGCCCATATTTCATCATGTTCCCTGAAAAAAGAATTCTTATGCCGATGTGTTGGCTAATGTAGCCATAGTTTGGCTGACCCTAATCAGGTGGAAGTAATCTTCTTTCTCATTCACCAAAGAATGGTCTCAATGGTCTTCATTAGTGATATGGAATAAATCAATCATGTCTACACTACCCTAGAGCATTTTTAACTGGCATCCACCCCTAGATGAATGTAGCCCATACTCATTTTTCTCCAACACTAAGTTCTCCTAACAGACTAATCTAGAAGGGAACATGTTCGACATCATGTAGTGAAATTTACCCTTAAGGATGGTCCAAATGAGTAGAAGTCCCTCTACAAGTGTGTCTTCAACATAATCCTTCTTAGATGCATAATAGAAAGGGAGATTCATGCCATCCTGGAATAAGTCCACGTCTGCTCCTATAACTCTCATCTGTATGGGACCAGGATCTCCCACCAAATTAGAAGGTTGGGTTAGTACTAAAAAAACATGATACAAGACTTTGTGAAATTAGCCATGAAATTTTATGCATGCTAGATCCATTAAAACTTTATCCATTATCCCCGTAATTTCTACATATATCTAAATATTCCAGGTCTTTTTCATTTTGGGGAATATATTTTATGAGGATATATCCCCAACCACAACTAAGTAGTTTGAGTACATACTTACTGCTACTAGATTATTTTATAAATGGGATATGGCTATACCAATAAGGATGTCAATATGAAGAATATCGTCAAATTCATGAAGTATCATATCATCACTAGGTTCAGAGTCCCTCACACAATATTGATTGACAATAACACCAAATTCTGTTACAAAAGTTGAATAAACTATACCAGGAGTACAATATTGAGTCTAACCACTCAGCTCATTATTATTCAGTAGAAAATGGATAGATAAAGGCCTTTAATAAGACTCTTTAAAACATAATACATAAGATGGTGAACATGGATAAGAATTCCTCGTAAGAAAAACTTATATATGATTTAGTGGCCCACCCTACCACCACATGTACTAATACACAAAAAACTCCATAATATTTGTTGTAAGGGATCGAGGATTTTTTATCTATAAAATTATAGATGCCTTAGCTCTGAATAGCCAAATGTGGAAAAATCTCAGATAATGAGTGTTTCCTCACGGATTTCGGGGATGACCTCCTGGACGGGAGATTCAAACATTCCGATCGGTTTCTAGCGGGTTTGTTCGTAGAACCGGAAACATCCAATGATTCCACATCCGTTTGGACCTAATTTCCAAAGGCAGACGCTCATTAGCTTGTGGACTGATTAGGCTTAGGAATTTGCATTGGTCGAGAGGATGGGAGGTCGGACTCATCACACCTTTTTGAGGGGAATTATTGTCTACTCCGGGACTCTCTTTATAGATTTAAGTTATATTCGTGAATCCTTATTACATTACCAAGTATAAAATGCGCTTTCCTTTAGTTTTAACAATCAATGATTAAATATGCAAGAAATTTAGAGAATCTTATATATATATTTGAGGTTCTTCATCAATAGAGAATCATCTATATCTATTTAGAGATTCTTGGTCAATGGTATCCTTCAAAACATTTATATAAAAGTCTCTTGGTCATTATGATGACCAGGCTGGTTTTAAAGCCACTTAGTGGGGCACTTGAAGTTTATCGTCATTCAGAAGGACATGGATTATTTCAAAGTTGGGATCGAACCCAAAAATGGGCTACCTACGTATCCTTTGTTTTGGAAAAGGAATCGGAACCCACGTAGTTCGAGTAATGGAGTATGATGTTTATGATTGATGGCTCAAAGAAGAATGTCATAATTACTTTTACACTCTAAGCTCACGTGAGTCATGCTCGGTGTGAGAAACAAGAGGTATTTGTAAAAATTAGACAATTGTACCATGAAAGATGCAATCATAAGAATTTGTTTGGGGCTTATGTATGTATGACTGCCCAGATAGATGAAGGTTTAGGATTTACTTTTAGGGAGAAAATCCATGAACAGGGTCCATAAAGTTATATGTGCTTCATGGAGATTTGAATACTCTAATCTTGGGGCTTACTCCTAAGGAGGATTCCCATGTTAGGAGGGGACTTATGATTGGGTTTTACTCCTAAAAAGGAAACCCAAATCAAGGGTAAATTAGGACTGGTTAAGAGAAATTTAAGGGGGCTTGGGGTTTACTCCTGAAAAGGAAACCCAAGATTATGACTGGGACTTACTCCTAAAAAGGAGGTCCAGGTTAGGGGACTTGGGGCTTACTTCTGAAAAGGAAGCCCAAGATTATGACTGAGTCTTATTCCTGAAAAGGAGACCCAGGTTAGGGATTAAGGTTTGGGGCTTACTCCTGAGGATGATGCCCAAGTTATGATTGGGGCTTACTCCTGAGGAGGATGCCCAAGTTTAAGGAATTAAGGTTTGGGGCTTACTCCTGAGGAGGATGCCCAAGTTTGGGAACTTTAAGAATTTGGGGCTTACTCCTAAAGAAGGATGCCCAAGTTATGATTGGGGCTTACTCCTGAGGAGGATGCCCAAGTTTAAGGAATGAATGTTTGGGGCTTACTCCTGAGGAGGATGCCCAAGTTTGGGAACTTTAAGAATTTGGGGCTTACTCCTAAAGAAGAATGCCCAAGTTAAAGGATTTATAACTGGGGATTATTCCTGAAAAGGAGACCCAAGTTAAGGATTCTCTCATCTTAAAGGATGAGGTTGAATGAATGAACTCTCCATATTTAGTGACATAAGGATATTTAAATCACTAGGTTTTGAGAGATATTCCACAGAATTCCTTTCAGATAAGGAAGTCAAATCAAGAAATCATGCCATAAATGGCTTTGAAGAGTCTCTTGAAGATTGAATATTGAAAAGGAAAGGTGAAATGGCTTAAGAGGGGTAAAATGGGCAAGATGGGCACCCAAAAAGATAGGGGCGCGCAAGTCTTAAAAGGCGCGCAAGTCTTCCGTGGGCACGCAAGTATTGGTCGCGCAGGTATACCTGCGTGACACATGGTGTACTTGCGCGATTTTCAACCAGCATTGAAATAATTGAGCGACTTGTTTTTTAAACTCTCTAGAATCCTCTTTAGGTTCTTCCAGAAAAGGGACGCGCAAGTTATATTGAAGGAAATAAGTTGGCGCACAAGTGTTGATAAGTTTCAACACTTAGGCCTTCCTTCTTCTCTTTAGATCTTCCGTTCTAGGTAAGAAATTACCTTAGAAGTGTTCCGGAAGCTTTGAGAAGAGACTTGGGCGTCGGGAGCTTCAATCCGAGTTTCTGGAAAAAGATCCTCTCGAATGGGGGGCCCACAGGGTCTATTTATAGGCAAAAGAAGACCCTGGGCGGTTACCGGGCGGTTACCAGGCGGTTATCACTTAGGTCGCGCAAGTCACTTGCACGACCATAAGGCGTCGCGCAAGTACTTGCACGACCACTAGGCGGCGCGCAAGTGTACTTGCGCGACCATGAGGGAACTTGCGTGACCTATGGGCAATGTTCTCCTTGTTCATCCCTTTGTCGATTTTTTATTTTTCTTCAAAGGATGAATCACATTGGACTCAGATATTCCCCTTTTCCGATTTTTAGATTCTGTGACGAAAGGAGCGTCAACAAAAGTCCCCCCTCAGAGTGGGATCCGGATAGAAATGAGGATTTGAATCTGAGGAAATTGAATCCATCCAAAGGAAAAGGGGGCGCGCAAGAATTTAGGGCATAGAGGGCAGTGCACAAGTGTGCTGGAACTTGACTTTTATTCAGAGTTCCTTTGTCTTTTGTGGGTAGTTTAAAGTCACGCATGCCGGACATAAAGGGGATAATGTTTAAGGTCGAAATAGCTTTGACCAAAATGGATTAAAATGGATTCAATTCCTTGACAATTTATCTGAAAACATATTACCATACTCAAGTATGAGAGAAAATATGTAAACTATGGCTTAAGAATATTTGAATCTGAGGAATGATATGAAAAAGAGCTAAAAGGCATTAGAATAAGTAGTTTCCAAGAATGAAGTTACTATTATTTAACAAAACCCATTAGGGGGTTGAAATATGCAGGGCCACCTATGGGCATTGGCTGCATGGTCAAATAAATAGCATCTTTCAGCTGACAAGTCTGTTATGTGGACTGTTTATGCAAGGCCACCTATGGGCACGTGCTGCATAGTCAGGCAAAAGAACTCCCAGAAATTTACTTTCCTAATGCTAAAAGCCAGTGAATGTTTATGGAGATTCAAATTTTCTAAAGTATAGAGTTTGTTGTATGGAAAGAGGTACTTGAATATGGAGAAGATATTTCCGAACAAGAATACCAAAGAACTGGATGAATATCAATCCTACGAAGGTCTGACCCAAATGTAGGGAAGAAGAATAAACCATAGACTTGAATATTTTCAGATCATGAAAAAGGATATGGGACAAATATGTTAAGGATGGCTATTTTTTTTGCGGATCCCTACATACTGTCATTTAAGACAAATAAGGACAAAAGAGGCATTCTTCCCAAGAATGAAGTTACCATTATTTAACAAACCCGTTAGGGGGTTGAAATATGCAGGGCCACCTAAGGGCATTGGCTGCATGGTCAAATAAATAGTATCTTTCGGCTGACAAGTCTGTTATGTGGACTGTTTATGCAAGGCCACCTATGGGCACGTGCTGCATAGTCAAGCAAAAGAATTCTCAGAAGTTTGACATTTTTGTGACTAGAAGTCATGAAAAGGGTTATGAAGATCTGAAAATATTTGAGGTTAGGATTATAACGCATAAAGATGGGTATTTTCCAATGTATATAGAGATACATAGGTCAATGAAAACCATAATCATGTTGTGGATGGGTCCTGAATTGAAACTTGGAATTCACTACGTATCTCATAAGAATGAGAATCAAGCCATACGTAGTTCTTGAAATGCAGTTTAATGTCGTGCAGGACGAAAGTATGAGTGATCTTAGTTTAGGGTCATAGAATTCAGACCATAATAATGAATACACAGTGTGTGTTTTCATGAGGACTTTTCAGCCAAGGGACTGAAAGTGAAATTTGGGGTTAGGCCCAAAAGACTTGGGGCTGGATTCGAGGGATACTCGAACGTTCCTACATATCCCATAAGGATGGGAATCAAGCCCACGTAGTTCTAGAACTACCCTTTGTACAAATTTGGTTCGTACATGTGAAGGGTGAAAGGGGACTTTAGTGCAACGATGGTTTAACCTAAGATAAAAAATTTAGGCATTACCATGTATGCATGTAGTCTTTTGGAATGAAACATGATCAAAGAATATTGTAGTTTATTGTCGTACCGGACAACAGTGTTGTATAGTTTAACGTCATATAACAAGGACGAAAGTGAATCAAATGTAAAGATATTGATTCCAGGGGCGGTTTCACAAATCATATGAGATGGTGGTGAACTGATGTGAAGAGATTGTTTTTGGGCTTGAACCCTGGGAGGTTGCCTACATACCCAGCCTGGAGGGCAAGGATCAAAGTCCGTGTAGTTCAATTGAAGAATGAATTAATGATCAAATTGTTCTTGGGGACAATGATCTAATAAAAAAAATGTTGTTGGGACTTACACATGGTTAGTGGCCCAAAGGGAGTATTATGGTTGATGTTCGCTCTAAGCTCACGTGAGTCATACTCGATGTGAGAAACAAGAGGTAACAATAAACTTAACGATGCACAGTTTAATGTCATGTGGGACATATAAAGGGACTATGCAGTTTAAAGTCTTTCAGTTAGGACTATTGGTGCTGCACAGTTTTAGTGTCATGTAGCAGGGACAAAATATAGTTTAATGTCATGTAGGATATATCAAGGAATTTCTGTACAGTTTAGCATCTTGTAGTTAGGACGATGGGGACAATATAGTTTAACGTCATATTGGACGAAAGGGGGATTGTGCAGTTTATTGTCATGCAGTAAGGACAAAAGAGTGTACCATTTTAACGTCATGTCGGACGAAAGTGCGAATAGTTTAAGGTCATATGCATGGACCGTGAATGGTACAGTTTAATGTCATACTGGACCTTTGAGATATATAGTTTAATGTATTTCCGGACGTAAGGGACTTTTATACAGTTTATCGTCATATAGTTAGGACGTCACAGTTTAACGTCTTGCTGGACATAAGGGATTTGCAAATAGTTTATGGTCATATACATGGACTAGGGATGATGCAGTTTAAGGTCATGCTGGACGGTTTAGGGAACTTTTTCACAGTTTAATGTCATGTGGGACGAACTTGCAGTTTAAAGTCATACTGGACCATTGCTGTATAGTTTAACGTCATATAGCAAGGACGAACTGGTGCTGTTCAGTTTAAAGTCATGTAGCTAGGACTAAGGTGAACCAATACGAGGATATCAGTTCTGGGGACTTTTTACAGTTTATCGTCATGCTGGACGATGAAAGTGCCACACAGATTAATGTCATGTAGCTAGGACATAATACAGTTTAGTGTCGTGTAGATAGGACATATTACAGTTTAGTGTCATGTAGGATAAATAAGGAACTTCTGTACAGTTTAATGACATGTAGATAGGACATAATACAGTTTAGTGTCATGTAGGACAAACTGGTGCTGTACAGTTTAAAGTCATGTAGCTAGGACTAATACAGTTTAGTGTCATATAGGACAAAATATAGTTTAATGTCATCTCAGACATATAAAGAACTTCTGTACAGTTTAATGTCATGTAGATAGGACATAATACAGTTTAGTGTCATGTAGGACAAATAAGGAACTTCTGTACAGTTTAATGTCATGTAGATAGGACATAATATAGTTTAATGTCATCTCAGACAAAATATAGTTTAATGTCATCTCGGACAAAATATAGTTTAATGTCATCTCGGACAAAATATAGTTTAATGTCATCTCAGACAAAATATAGTTTAATGTCATCTCGGAAAAAATATGAACCAATGTGACTGTTTTGGCTCTGGGAACAATATTTTGTTTTTATAAAAAATACTTCTTCAGAAATCTGGCATTAGTTGGAGTCCTGATGTGTTCTCCATCCATTGAGATTAGAGAATACGCTCCATTGGATTAGACCTTATGTATTGAATAAGGTCCTTCCCATTTTGGTTCAAGCTTGGGAGGCTTCTTTCCTGGTATCATTGGTGCTCTGATAACCAATACCAATTCTCCCTGAATCTCTAGAACCTCCTCGGATTCCTTTATTTGATACAGGGAATTCAGGCTCATCAAGACTGGAATATGGATCTGTTAATTGAATCATATTAATAGAACCAAAGATTAACTCTTCGTCTGATAAAGACTCTACCTGGTTAGCCTGTTTAGGCTGTGCCTTTTGATGGGGCGGTGCCCGTGGCTTTGAAGTAGATGGCATGAAATCTGCCAGAGTCAAAGACAATTTAGGCTTTGATACATACTCATATTCTCCTGATTCCTCTTTCTTCTTTGAATTGCGCTGCCCTTTTGAGGATTTATCTTTTGATGGAGGCTTTACTGCAGCTTTTGTAGGAGACACAATTGGCTTCTTCAATTATGTTCGCAAAATGGAATGGGTCCGATTGATTGCCTTTCTGACCATCCAATCATCATATTTTTTCGCAGTTTTGCTTTTGACTTCCTGCCACTCTCCTCCTTCCTCTGGATCTGTAGCAGTAATACACGCTACATGAGCTAAAGAACCCTTCAATTTGACTTGTCCCATGTCGACCATCTTTTGCAGGAGGTCTTTAAAGACAAAACACTCCTGGATGGGATGCCCCAACATTGGATGAAAGGGACAATAATTGGGACGGTCTTCATCTCCTTCCTTGTTTGGCCTCTTGGGCACTGGTAATTGAACCAAATTATTTTCCAGAGCTGAAATGAAGTAACCAGGAACTTGCTCACTTCGGAAATAGTATGTTTTACTCTTCATATCCTCAAATTGTTTTCATCATTGATCTTTTTGATCATTTGGACGAAACAGCCTTTGTTGTTGGCGTTCAAGAGGTGGAGCCCTTCGAGAAGATGAAGGTTTTGAAGTAGAAATAGGTACAGGTGCTTGTTTAAGAATAACTGTAGCAGTTTCCGCTTTACCCATTCTCCTTCCTGGAGATGATGGAATTATATGAGATTTAACCTTAGCCTGTATAAGGGAATCTTCAATCTGTTGAGCGATTGAAGTAAGGTCTCGAAACCCTCCTGTGTATTTCACAGGGATCAATGGTGTGCGTAATTCGTCACACAAATTTGCCACACAGATTGGCAACAATTCCTTTTGAGGGAGTGCTAAACTCAGGGAATACGTTAATCCCTTCCAACGAGCAATGAAATCAGAGACTCTTTCATTCTCCCTTTGCTTGCAGTATGTAAGATCGAAAACTGTCATTTTTGGCAATGTTGAGCTAAACTGAAGAAGGAATTTTTGACGAAGATCCTCCCATCCGATGACTGACCGGGATTGCAAGCTTGTATACCAGACAAAATCTGGTCCTTGCAAGGTTCGCACGAAGAATCTGAGTTTCACTGCTTCTTGCTGCTCTGGAGTTCCCATCATAGGATCACAACAAGACACGTAATGCATCAAATGTTGTTCGGGGTCGCCTGATCCATTGAAAGTAGGGAAAACAGGGTTTCCAAAACTGGATGGAGGAGAAATTGAATCAACCCATTCAGGGTAAAATTTCTTTTCAGGTTGAAATTGCGCCTGTTTTCCTTCCATAGTTTCTAACCGAGCTGTTAATGACTCAATAGTAGTTATTAACTTTTGAGAAACATCAGGTTGAACTTGGTTTTGGGTAGCTGCGATGAATGGAGCTTGGACAGATGTGGTGGTTGGTGCTGCAACTGATGGTAGTGCTGCCAACCGTTGTTGCGTTTGACCCGTAGGATTAGACCTCTGAGGGTGTACTGATAAAGGAGGATATTCCTGATCCATCTCAGTAGTTACAACAAATTCCTTCGGCTGTCGGACTTCAGCATGCTTAAGAAGAAGACTACTCTGAAGTAGTTCTGCATTCAACCTTCTTAATTCTTTCATTTCTTCCTCCTGTTGTGCAAACCTTTACTCTAATGAGAGCGATTGACCTCCTTCAGAGGAAGGGTGAGAAGTAACCTGATTCTTTCCTTTCCCCTTATTGGATCCTTTTCGGAGAGGGGGAAGTGGGTTACTTGAAGGAATACTCAGATTTTGGGTAAGCCTTTGATTACGTGTGCGCACACCTTCTTCATTTAGGTGTGTGTGCGCAACTTCTTGAGCGGGAACCTCTTCGTATGATCCCTCTGATTGAGCCACATCTGGTGAATCAGCAGCAACAACATTGATGACATTAATGGATTCATATTGCATGGAATCCTTTCTATCAGCATTTCTATGATATTGTCTTCTTCCATGTCCATGATGAGACATGGAATTCTGTTGACTTGATCCCTCAGGAATTTCTTGGAGAACCGTCACTTGGAGAGAATCTCCTGATAGCTTGGCTCTTCGTTCCTCTTGATTCTTATTCCCTAATCGAGAGAATACTGACTTTCTCTGAGGGAGGGATTGAGGATTTGAAAAAGTCCCCAGTCCGGTGGACTGGGGATGTTCCTGCTGCTTCCGCTCAACTCCTCGAATCCCATTTGTTGACTCTGAGGGTTGGTTTAGAGAAGTCCCCAGTCTGACAAGCTGGGGTGTCTCTTGACATGCTATGTCTGAGATCTTCTTAAAATCTCTCTTGATCTTACGAATATTAGTTCGGAAATTAGCTGGATGCATTAACCTGTATCTACTTTTATCACCTGGTTCAACAGACCGTTGGATGATTTCCGAAACTTCTGTCATTTGATGACGTGTTTTCTCCAGACGAGAGGCTTGTGCAATATTCTCGCCTGCTTGATGTAGGAGCAATTCAACAACTTGTTCTCTATATACTTGATTTTGAGAGGAACTAGTTGAAGCCTGTTCTTGAGCAAGCTTTTAATTATGAACAAAGACCATTGACTGTGGCCGGCCATGGGCAATAACATTGCATGAGACCATTTTCGGCGGGCTTTTCTTACTGGAAAGCACTGTGAAATGTAGTGCTCCGTGAATAAACCATCCTCTGATATGAACATCAGATGGAGCATTGGAAATTAACTGACGCAATTTTCTTAGTGCACCAAGGCATGAACGTTGAAGGGTTCTTTGTTGCTTTTCAGCCTTCGGATACCGAGAGACTGATAGAGATGCCAAATCAATCTGGCGTTGTAACCCTTCTATTATCTTAATATGATTTTCATAATCACCGTAAGATAATACTTTCTTGTTCAATTGACAAAGATTCTTCCATATGTTGAGACGAATATCATGGATTCCATCATCCGTCAATATCTTTGGAATGTCGTACTGGGAGTCAGCCAAAGGCCAAAACATGACTGGTACTTCACCTTTTTCCTGTTTTTTCCTCATGTTCAGCATTTACTCTTTATCATTAAATGAAGATTCTTCTACCTGTTTGGACCAGAGTTGGTGTTTCCTTGTTGCTTCATCGGATTCAACAAGATTGGTAGAGAAATCACTATTCATGCTGGAAGATGAATGACCCAGGGATGGTTCGGAGAATAACCTGAACCCCAAGCTATCTTCTGATGGAGAAAGAGTTTCACCTGCCGATAGTAAAGCATCAGACATGACTGGATTTACGTTTGAAAGTGCCTCGAGATAAGAGGGCTTTCTCGTCACTACATTGCCTTCTGAAGAATTTTCGAGACAACGTGAATCACTACTGTGGAGAGGACTTTCACAGCGAAGTTCATCACCATGAGGAGGACCGTCATGATGGGTTACAACAAAAGATGAAATCTCTTGCTCCTTGGTCTTCTGACCACACAGAGGGTTCCTGTGGCTCTCATCTGAAGAATAAACTTCAAGATTGACCGAACTTTCATGAAGCAAGCCTTCATGAGGAAGTGTATGTTGAAGACCTTCAAAATTAATGTTCCTGTTATTGGGAACTGAGGGAGTAGAATCTTGAATTCCGACAGATAAATGTCTGAGGGCTTCAAGAACTCCAGCATCGAGCAAGGCCTTGTTGCAGATTGGCCTTTGATCTCCTGGCTGTGCTGGGTAGATCTTTTTCTTAGATGCCTTCTTACTCACTTTAAAAACCACTTGTTGACGAAAGTGGTTACTCTGAGCAGGTGTATGTGCCTGATCAGGAAAGATGGTCAGGTTAAGCTGATGATCTCCACTCAAATCAGGTGTATGTGCCTGACTTGGTTGCCCGTATGATATGGGGGAGTATGCCCCATAACCCTCTTGGACTGGAACAGATGCGTGTGTCTGTTCCGGAGTGAATCGTTGATGTGTCACTCCACTTCTAGGGATAGATTTATGTGTCTGTCTCTGAGATGATGCTGAAGCTGTTATGATATCCTGGCAAGCATCCAGAATATGAGCAGGAATTTTCTTCTGCTCTTTCACCATTGACAAAATATGTTTGGTGACTTCAGCCGCCGGAACGGGGATATACGTCCATTCCGGGCTTGGAGTAGGTGTATGTTCCTGCTCCTGTCCTCCTTTTCCTGTCAGTGAATCCTGACAGTACTCAAGTGTGGAGGCAGAGAGTTGAGTCTGCCTCCTGTTTTTCGTCGGGGCTTTCCGACTGACTTCTCCGTGCGCTACCAAGCGAGACTGTTGGTAGGCTTGATTAGTATTAGCAAGTGTATGTGCCTGCTGATTACACTTCGCCAAACGCGGTTGACGAGATCCATCATATGTAGTCAGACGAGCCTGCTGACTAACTGGTGATGTATAAGCAGGTGTATGTTCCTGCCTATAGTACTCTGCCGGGATTACCTGGCGGGATTGGCGTGATGCTGCCAGACGAGTCTGCTGGACAACGGAATTAAAACGGACAGGTGATTGTGCCTGCTCATTGTTTGCCACCAAGTTAGGTTGGTGTACTTCTCCGAAGATGGCAGGGATGACAACCTGCCTATTGTTAACCGGATTTCGTCTCTGGCGGTTCATCTTGCCTGGTCGGGTTCGAGGAACCTGAGCTGAATGCCTGGAGTCGGTACCCTCATCATGTTGAGGGCGCACTACCGCATGATTCTCGTGGCGATTTTTGATGGGAGCCCTCGAGAAGGACTCCTGTATTTTTGAATTAAGGCCCTGTGGGACCTGCTCATTCACTTCCTCAGAGTAAGGGAATGAATGGAAATTGCATTCTGGGGATAATGACCCGAAACGTTTGCAGGCGGTAGTCAGCACCGCCTTCTTCTTGATCGCTTGTCGCCGTTGTCCGGACGACTAGGTAGAGTTGTTAACATGGAGGGCTTGACGAGCGGCCTCCAGAGTTGGGATAGTACCGTTGTGATGGTACTCCTTAACCAGTGCATTAGAAACCAAGCGTTGAAGACGCTGAGTTGGTGATGTCATCCTCAGAGCAGACGACGTTCCAGCAGGAGTAGTAGCATTGGTTTTCACAGCAGCAGACCTCACAGTAGAGGTGTTTCCAGCAGCAGTATTCACAGGGGTGAATTTAAGGAAAGCCATTTTGCAGAAGATCTTGAGAAAAGAGTGCATGTTCCATATAACAGACATAATCAAGATGAATCCGGCCACTGCATCTTTTGGATGAGCACATGTCAATGATTTCTTTGTTGGCCCAAGGGCCTAACAAATAAGAAGAATATCACTTTAACTTGGTTAAGTAGGAATATGTCCTCATTCACGTCGGGTTCACCATTTTTGTTTCCTCACGGATTTCGGGGATGACCTCCTGGACGGGAGATTCAAACATTCTGATCGGTTTCTAGCGGGTTTGTTTGTAGAACTGGAAACATCCAATGATTCCACATCCGTTTGGACCTACTTTCCAAAGGCAGGCGCTCATTATCTTGTGGACTGATGAGGCTTAGGAATTTGCATTGGTCGAGAGGATGGGAGGTCAGACTCATCACACCTTTTTGAGGGGAATTATTGTCTACTCTGGGACTCTCTTTATAGATTTAAGTTATGTTCGTGAATCCTTATTACATTACCAAGTATAAAATGTGCGTTCCTTTAGTTTTAACAATCAATGATTAAATATGCAGGAAATTTAGAGAATCTTTTATATGTATTCGAGGTTCTTCATCAATAGAGAATCATGTATATCTGTTTAGAGATTCTTGGTCAATGGTATCCTTCAAAACATTTATATAAAAGTCTCTTGGTCATTATGATGACCAGGCTGGTTTTATAGCCACTTAGTGGGGCACTTGAAGTTTATCGTCATTCAGAAGGACAGGGATTATTTCAAAGTTGGGATCGAACCCAAAAATGGGCTACCTACGTATCCTTTGTTTTGGAAAAGGAATCAGAACCCACGTAGTTCGAGTAATGGAGTATGATGTTTATGATTGATGGATCAAAGAAGAATGTCATAATTACTTTTACACTCTAAGCTCACGTGAGTCATGCTCGGTGTGAGAAACAAGAGGTATTGGTAAAAATTATACAATTGTGCCATGAAAGATGCAATCATAAGAATTTGTTTGGGGCTTATGTATGTATGACTGCCCAGATAGATGAAGGTTTAGGATTTACTTTTAGGGAGAAAATCCATGAACATGGTCCATAAAGTTATATGTGCTTCATGGAGATTTGAATACTCTAATCTTGGGGCTTACTCCTATGGAGGATGCCCAAGTTAGGAGGGGACTTATGATTGGGTTTTACTCCTGAAAAGGAAACCCAAATCAAGGGTAAATTAGGACTGGTTAAGAGAAATTTAAGGGGGCTTGGGGTTTACTCCTGAAAAGGAAACCCAAGATTATGATTGGGACTTACTCCTAAAAAGGAGGCCCAGGTTAGGGGACTTGGGGCTTACTCCTGAAAAGGAAGCCTAAGATTATGAATGAGTCTTATTCCTAAAAAGGAGACCCAGGTTAGGGATTAAGGTTTGGGGCTTACTCCTGAGGAGGATTCCCAAGTTATTATTGGGTCTTACTCCTGAGGAGGATGCCCAAGTTTACAGAATTAAGGTTTGGGGCTTACTCCTGAGGAGGATGCCCAAGTTTGGGAACTTTAAGAATTTGGGGCTTACTCCTAAAGAAGGATGCCCAAGTTATGATTGGGGCTTACTCCTGAGGAGGATGCCCAAGTTTAAGGAATTAAGTTTTGGGGCTTACTCCTGAGGAGGATTCCCATGTTTGGGAACTTTAAGAATTTGGGGCTTACTCCTAAAGAAGAATGCCCAAGTTAAAGGATTTATAACTGGGGATTATTCCTGAAAAGGAGACCCAAGTTAAGGATTCTATCATCTTAAAGGATGAGGTTGAATGAATGAACTCTCAATATTTAGTGACATAAGGATATTTAAATCACTAGGTTTTGAGAGATATTCCACAGAATTCCTTTCAGATAAGGAAGTCAAATCAAGAAATCATGCCATAAATGGCTTTGAAGAGTCTCTTGAAGACTGAATCTTGAAAAGGAAAGGTGAAATGGCTTAAGAGGGGTAAAATGGGCAAGATGGGCACCCAAAAAGATAGTGGCGAGCACGTCTTGAAAGGCACACAAGTCTTCCGTGGGCGCGCAAGTATTGGTCGACCAGGTATACCAGCGCGACACATGGTGTACTTGCGCTATTTTCAACCAGCATTGAAATACTTGAGAGGCTCGTTTTTTAAACCCTTTAGAATCCTCTTGAGGTTCTTCCAGAAAAGGGACATCCAAGTTATATTGAAGGAAATAAGTCGGCACACAAGTGTTGATAAGTTTCAACACTTAGGCCTTCCTTCTTCTCTTTAGATCTTCCGTTCTAGGTAAGAAATTACCTTAGAAGTGTTCCGGAAGCTTTGAGAAGATACTTGGGCGTCGGGAGCTTCAATCTGAGTTTCTGGAAAAATATCCTGTCGAATGGGGGGCCCACAGGGTCTATTTATAGGCAAAAGAAGACCCTGGGAGGTTACCGGGCGGTTACCGGGCGGTTATCACTTAGGTCGCGCAAGTCACTTGCACGACCATAAGGCGTCGCGCAAGTACTTGCACGACCACTAGGCGGCGCGCAAGTGTACTTGCGCGACCATGAGGGAACTTGCGCGACCTCTAGGAAATGTTCTCCTTGTTCATCCCTTTGTCTATTTTTGATGTTTCTTCAAAGGATGAATCACATTGGACTCAGATATTCCCCTTTTCCGATTTTTAGATTCTGTGACGAAAGGAGCGTCAACAATGAGTAATCATAAAATAAACTTGATGAATTGGAACAACTTGATGAAAATAGTTTGAATACATTTCACAACCTTGATATTCATGAAAATCAGATCACATCATCATTTAATAAGAAGGATCACCTCCATTCATTCTTATAAGGAAAATTGGTGTTGGCTCCAAGACCCCAATGATACCAGGAAGGAAGCCTCCAAAGTTGTAACCCAAATGGGAAGGGCCTTACATCATACATATGGTATATCACAATAGATATTACTCATTGGACTTAATGGATGGGGAGTGTGTCATGCCCCGACGAATGTGAGGTTTCTCAAGAAATAATTTTCATATCTTCCATCAAGCACAATGTCCTGGATGTAAGACATTAAACTTCATGATATCTTATGTCTTGACCGCATGATGTTAAACTATCTAGAGTCACCATAGTTTCATGATGTTAAAGTATACAAACTCATCCTTACTACATGATGTTAAACTATATGACGTATCATCCAGATCAGACAATTATAAACTATATGGAACTCATCCTGGAAGCAAGACATTAAATTTCACAACATCTCTAATCCTGTAAGAAATATGTTAAACTTCATGATGTATCAAGTCCTAGACGAAAGAATTTAAACTTCAAATCAATCTCCATCCTTACCAAATGATGTCATACTATAGGGTAGACGTCTTCACTGCATGATGATAAAATTCATGGATCCCCCAATGGTTCATCTTTATTCACATCGAGTGACCTATATCCTTAACATATGACATTAAACTTCATTGTTGATGTCCTTACCGCATGACATTAAATTTCATGGTAAGAACCATCTCACTAACAACTCACCACACATGAACAATATCTATGTGAACGAAGGATGAAATTCCCCATACCCTTGTGAGAGTTATCTTCATATAGGGAATCTCTTCATCCAAGAACTATGTGTGGATTTATTCTTGCCATCACATGATAAATAGTGATGACCAAACCTCTAGTCTTGTTCCCATACATAATATTCCCTTTTTTCACATTAGGTGATCCTGTTACTTACCACATGACGTTAAAATGCGCTTCATATGTCTTTAACAGATGACATAAAATTTCATAGATCCATAGTTTTACTTCCCTTTCACATCGGGTTAACCACTTACTCACCATAGGATGTTAAAATGAACGGATAATGTCTTTAACAAATGACATTAAACTGCATGTATTTTTAGAACTACTTATGGCTTGATTCTTATTTTAAATTAGATACATATGGACTCCTTGATCTTATATCTTGTTTCAGCATCCTCATGATGAAAACTTCCCCTACCAAATCCTTAATCACATTTTCATGGTGTGAAAGACCATTGCAATTACTTTTTTTTCTCACACCGGTCATAGCTCACGTGATATTAGGAATTTTAGTAGGGTCTTCCCCACACAAAAAAGGAATAATAACTTGTGACAGGTTCATTACAGTCCTGAATGCAAGACCTTAAAAGGCATACCATTAGTCCTCACCACATGACATTAAACTATATGGTTTATGTCCTTTGCACAACATAAAACTAAACATCCCTACGAATCTCACTTTAGAGGACCACTATTTCAGATGATTGGTCTCCTACCACACCTCTATCTTCAAGAACTATGCGTGACTTGATTCCTGAAATCACATGATACATAGTAATGCCCAAGATCTTCAATCTTTGGCTCAGTCACAATAAATAATAAATTCCCCCCTCTATGATTATAGGGAATACCTTTGCAGGAGGTTCCTTCATTAAGAACAACATATGGATTTATTCCCATTACCATCATGTACATAGTGACAACCAAATTTCTATCATTAGGTCCATCCACTATAACCCTTTCACATCAGAAATCCAATGTCTTTATCATATGATGTTAAACTAAATGGTTCCTCAAGAAAAATGTGTGTATTGATTCCTATCATCATAGGATACATAGTGACATCCAGATCATCAATACTAGGGACCATCTACAACAATCAATGGAAACAATTCCCAACTCTATGTACGGGCCTGACCAGTGTAGAGAGTTTCCCATTCAATAACTATGTTTTACTTGATTCCTTTCATCATAGGATACATAGTGACATCCATATCTCCATTTTTAGTCCAACTACAACAATCGATAAAGTATATGCACTCCAACCACATGGGGGAAGGATTCATACAAATCCATTTTTCCTACATAGAAGTCAAATCTACGTATGGAATTCTTGTGCATATAATATATCTTGTGTAATGTTTCAAATAAGTTCTCATGACCTTACCATATGATATTAAAATATAAGTAAAAAATCCAGGTCACATGAAATTAAAACTACACAAAAAATAGCCTTAATTCATGAAGATAAACTAAATGATAAGATCCTTTACCCCATTATATTAAAATACATTGAGAAAAATATGTCCCCACCACATGAAAATAAACGGTGTAGACCATCACCCATTTTTAATCCTTTACCAAAGGTCCACGAGAGACATACCCTAGTTATCCATAGTAAGAGTTGATTCCATCATATTTTAATCACCTCAATCTATAAATCATACATCATGTCTCGAGTGCCTTAGGTTTCTAAAAACCTTTCATTGCCCTTGGAGAAGATACTCTGCTTCAAGGAACCATTTTATTGACTATTCATGTATTCTTATGTATGTTTTATATGAACTTATGATCATCAAAAAAAATGTTTCACTTTGAAAAAAATGTCCTTCTAATCCTTGTGATCCTTGACATCACCATGGAAAAACTGAAACAACTCATTATGTTTTGAACTACTCCGAGTGTGATTATCCCATATCATTATTCATGGCCTGAGAACCTTGATCTGTGATTTAAAATATTTTCATCTCCTTCTAAGAAGGATCATGGGGTACTCTTGACCCTGGTTATCCTAATTACACTCTTTTGTATCATATCCTATATTAGGTCCTTGTGTGTCATGACCTTAAACTTCATGAACTTTGGTCAATGATGTATTACCTTAAACTCTAGACTATAATGGTTAAAATAAAAATAAAATAAAATGTTAAGAAAAAGAGTCACAAAACATATCTGGTGGAAAAACCACAAATGGATTCCTAATAAAAATTCAAGGTACCCTTTTCTTGATTATGCATGTATGTATATGGCTCCAGTATATGAAACTATGTTCGTCAACCAAATGCATCACCCTATAAAAAGGTAATTTTGATCCTTGTGAGTCCTAACATCATGACAGACAAACCTAGAACATTAGTGTGTTTTGGGTCATTCCCAGTATGATTTTCCTATACCATCCTCATGAATAGAGCACTTGGGACCATGATTTATAGTTCTCATGCCAAACTATTCAAGAAGATTCAATATCATCGACGTTACTTCATCATGTTTTATACCCTTTTTTAATACCATAAGGTGAAAATCCATTCCCAAACCTTTTATGGCCCATGCCTCGTGATTATAAACCATAGGGAGTAGGGATTGAGATTCACAATTTAAGAGCTGAACTACCCTATGGTGCGAGAACCCTTCCCGATAGCTTTCCTCCTATACCCAACCTCATCGTATGGATATTGGAGTCTTTAAAAATCTTTCATGGACATCGGAAATGAGTGGATATCATATTTTGTTGACCATGATATCGATGTATAAGGGCCTTGACCAACCAACTAAAGGCATATCCTCCTTACAAGAAAGGATATTTGATCCTTGTGAGCTCTAGAAACACTATGGTAAAACCTGAAACCTCATGGTGTTACAGGACATCCCCATTATGTCTTCCCCATACCATTTGCATTGACCCAAATCCTAGGTTAAGACTATGTCCCCTATATTCCAACTATCCAAGAGTACCTATAATCCCTAGTATTTTACTCTCAACAGATATTACCTCAATAAACCTTCCACGACCCCTGAAAAGAAGAAAATACAAATCTATTTGGAATTTATACTTATGCATAAGGGCTTTGACATACCATCTAGAGGAATCTCCTCCTTGTAGGAAAATATCTATGATCCCTGTGAGCCTCAAAAAAACCATAGAATAACTTATCACCCTAGGGTGTTTTGGGTCATTCCAGAAATTTCTGCACCATATTCCATTATCATCTATAAGGTCTGAGATAAAAGGCCTTAAACTACTGTGATAGAAGGTCTGAGCTAAAAAAACCTAAACTAAAATGAGATAAGGTTCAAGCTAAAATACCCTATAATATAATGATATAAGGTATGAGCTAAAATACCCCAAACTACAATGATAGAAAATATGAGTTAAAAGACCCTAAACTACAATGATAGAAGTTCTAAGCTAAAAGAACCTAAAATACAGTGATTGAAGGTGCCATTTAAAAGACCCTAACATACAGTGATATAATGTTCAAGATAAAAGAACCTAAAATATAGGGATATAAGGTCTAAGTTAGAAGACCTTAAACTACACCACATCAGTGATTTAGTCTACAATAATATTTTGTTTTTACAATTCTCACTATATGGCCTTAGAAAAAACCAAGCTTCTCTTTCCAAGCCTATAAACTTCTATAAAAGATAAAACACTCTCCTTTAGAGATGTGTAATCCACCAAGATGATTTTTCTACAAATAAAGTGATCTCAAGATAACTAGAATAGATACACCAATAAAGGATCTCATGTTGGTGGTAATTCATGAGTTCTTCTTGAGAAGAATATGTTATGATTTAATATTTCATTCTAGACATTTAAGTTTTCTTGATACTATGAAAATGATGGGTATAATTGGAGGTTAATATAATATTAGATCAATAAAAATTCATGCACATAATGAATAAAAGAAAACTAGACAAAAACATATAAAAATTTCAGAAAATCAATTCACTGATAAGAGTGCAATAGTGTGAATCTTCACATTTTGGAGTCTCTCGAAAAATCTCATAAAAAATGGAGTACATATAAATGGTATAACTATAATAATATTCCATCAATTGAGATGGCTAAGTCAGAAATATTTTGGAGAGAGGCTTTAATTGAATACTGATGTTCAGTTCATCCTGACTCTTATACTACTACCCCATGACATAGAGTATCGAGTAAAGTAGTCTCTTTCTCAACTCTATTTTGAGTAGTTTCCAGTGAGGATGATGATATCGAAAGTTTAGACATAAAAATAGTTATGATTTCATCATATCTTTATATTTTCATGGTCCAAGCATCCATATTGGATTGTGATCTTGATATAAGCTTGTCACTCTGCTCCAATACCTCCAAAAACTCCTTCCACTATCCATTAATGGGAGCTTCATCTTTGAGATCATGCAAGCCCCTCTCAGTAGTGGAAAAATATTTCTAAGTTAGGATAATTTGTTTTATGATTTTGTATAGTTATTTTAAATAAAAAACATTTTTCCTAAGATATTAAATATTTGATAAAGGCATTTCACTTGGACATAAAATGTTTCCAAAGGAGTCTCAGTAATGAAGGTGTGAATCAACTTCCATATCATCCTACGTCATGTCTGAGATTCTATGATTGATGCCATGTGCATGATAAATGTAAGGATAGTTAGCTAATATGGAAGGGAAGTATTATAGTAGGCTCTATATATCACCCCCTAAATAGAGGCATCACCTTGTGCTGGAGGGATGATTTCCCCAAAAAAATTAGTCCCACTATCGAGATGGTCACTACCAAGACAAGGGCACATTCTTGAACTCTCACCAAAGTACCGAACCAACAAAATTATTTCCACAGATAGAGATTTTGGTGAAAAAAATGGATTGTATACATGAAGAACTTATGGGATTATCACACCACCTGGATAGGATTGTACCCATGCTTTGGAATAATCCGTCTTAAGAAAGGCGAGAGAATTAGTAGGTGGTAGAATGATCTCAACATCAATATCTTTATGAGCCAACATCATCCAAAATTGACAGATGATCCCAAGGTGTCTCTCTCCTCACAAAAAAACACGTGTAATGAAAGCAAATTTCAGTAAGATGAACCCATATAGAAGAATCCAGTGTGATAAATGATAGTTTTGAAGCTCAAATTGAAGAATAAATTTCAGAACCTCGTTATTAGAATTCACTCAATATCGGGGGTCAACAATGTGATTTCTAGAAATCACGAACCTTTGATTATCCATAGAAGAGGAAATTTGGTGAGATCTGAAATCCATTTGAACAAAATTATGTTCCATATGTGAGATAGGTAAGATAAAATCTTATCAAAATAAAGACATAATAAACCACCATCATCATGAGAATTGCATGATTAAACAAGGGATTCTTGAATCACATAAAGAATTATCTATTTTCCAAATTCATAAAGATATTGAAAATCACATAATGCCTAAAAAGCATCACACAACCATATAACCTCTCTGGTAATCTTGATTGAGTTACATTAATATGGTCACTCAAGCTGCATGATAGTCAATTAACCCAATGATCAAGACAATATATTCCAAAAAACTCTCAAGATGATCTCATCCCCATGTCCAAAGTTAAAATAATTACCGAAGTTTAGTTCATGTTTTATTCAAGAGGAAACTTGGGAAAAAGAGGTTTTGTGAAGCAGTTCTCATGGAAATGGTATCATAGAAAGGTCTCATGGAAAGGCCTCATGATCAGGTCTTACAGGTAGGTATTGCGATGAAGAAATGTGATGGAAGTAGGGCACATGAGATCTAGATAATCGAGTAGCTAATGAATAAATCCACTCTCCACTCCTCAATTTATAGGGAATCCCATGGAAGACCAAAAATCACCTTGAAGACCAAATTTCACCTTGGACACTCATTGTCCATAGCGCCAAATAATCAGGCGGGTATTTTATTTCCTCAGAAATGATCCCTTATCCCCACATATGTCGCTTTGAAGGGGGGAAATTTGTTTACATGAAACAAATGAGAATAAAAATATTCAAAAAGGAAGAAATATATAAATATGTGTATTGTATTTAACACAAAAAAATGTAAGAAGATTATGGAAAAAAGACTCTTATATTTCATAATCATCAAACATACATGTCATTGTGTGACTATCTTAAGGTCATGTTAAGGAGCCATGTGCAATGTATAACCTGTGGAAGATCCTACATAACCCCTTTTATAAGTCTTCTACTCTTGATAAATCATCCCAGATAGTTTTTGATCATGTATAAGTATCCAAATAATCTCCCCTAGGTCACGTGACATATCTATAAGCGGACACCTGGAAAACCATTTTAAAGTACTTAGAAAATTGGAGAAAAATATCCAAAAAATTTGGATCCTCTTATGGTCTTTAAATTCTTGTAATGCATCACTGATGAGGAGAATGATTTTCCTTGAAAAAATTCAATTATACTCATGATATCCAAAACCATTTTAAAATAAAAAATGGAAATAAATTGGGGTAGGCTTCTTGTAGTCCTAAAACATCATGCAATGTTCCCCATACAATTTTCAAGACACTGCAAGACCCTGGTGACATGTACATCTCATATAGTGAAATCCCTCTAGCATATCATCCTCATCATGCGAAGGACATAGGGTATGTACAGGAGACCTTGCAACCCCCTTTGGCTCTATAAGGAAAAAACACGGAATTTTCTATAAAATACTCATGATTCTTCATAGGAAATTTAATTGGTCATGTGATGCATCACAAAGAGGTAGAATGATTATCTTCAACGACACTCATACAATCCCATGAGATCCCCAACCATTGTAAAAAAATAAAAATAAATAAAAATAGTGAAACAATGTATCCTACCACAATTATAAAACTCATGAAAAGTTCCTAGGATGTCCACTACATGGTCTCATAAGACCCCTTGAAAAGCTGGTTTGATTCAACAAAGGCCCCCTAACAAGCCTTTATTATATCGCGAAAGATTCTAGAAAAGTCACATAATATCATTTAAAGGCCCTTTGATAGGAATCCTGGTACCACAAAGGCCCTTGGAAATGTTGATATCACAATATCAAAGTCCCTCGAAATGTCCACATGATTCAAAAAAACCCTATTAATTAGAAATAATCCAATAAAGGAGGCTTTGATTAGATGATCTTGTGGTCCCTAAAAATCATGCTATTCCCCCAGAATGACTCATGATGGGAATTCGAGTAGAACATGACATCAAAGCCCTCCACTAACTTCGGCCTGGATTCAAACAATACGTTTCGTGCAATAAAAATATTTATCGAGATGAAGAGACCTAAAAATCCCCCAACCAATCATGAAAAAATATTTCTTCTAAGAATGAGCATAGATAGAACCTCTCACCAACTCCCCTAAGGACCTGAGCAGATTTCTCAGAGTGGATGATCTCATGTCTAGAAAATCTTCCCGTTAAGTATGATTTGCGGAACAACTAGAGAAATCATGTGACATGCATAAAATATTTCACATGATTCCTTACAGATAATGTGAAATACTTCTAGTAGGACACACAAATAACGTCCCTCATATATGAAAAATCATGAATGAATTGAAACAAGATAATATGGGTTAAATATAATAAATTTGTGATAGAATGATATTACAAAGGCTACATGATGGGAGAATTTTTGAAGAACATATATGACAGTCCTCATGTGCTTCGCGTGAACCACCCGGGACACACAACAACACCTAGACATGTCTCCAAGATCTCGCGACAATCATTTGGTATACTATTTGGACCAGGTTAAGTCCTTAGGAAATGCCAACGAAAGTCAAATATCACCCCATGGGTATTAAACCAAACTATTTAAAGGCCCTCTGGGATCACCATCCAAGACTTGAAATTTCCTTTACACTGGATACCCAAATCATATGACGATAACAACACAGGTTAGGTAAGTCTCGCGATAACAACTGATCATGTCAACTAAATCTTATGAAACCCTCTAGGAACACAAGACATATATCGTGATGACCTCCAGACATGTTATACTTGATCATGCATCACCCTATAGACAATTAACCATGACTCTCGTGACACCCTCCAAGAATGTCAGCCATATTTTTCAATGGCACCAGGGCATGTCAGCAGGTTCATGCGACACCATCTAAGAGTTCCACCCATGTTCATGTGATGGATTATAGGATTATACTTCTAGTTCTCATGATGTCCTCTAAAAAATTCAGCCTTGAACTTTTGATAAACCTCAAACATATCGTCCTAGTTATGTTAAACCCCTCAGATAAACCAACTAGACCATGAAATTTTCTTTAGACATGTCTAGTAGACATCCTTTGACATGTCACATAGGAAATTAAGGCATGTCAAGAAGATAGCCAACACATGTCAGGAAGAAAATAAAGCCAAATCAAATGGGGATCCCAGGACTTGATAACCTTTTCTATACCCTAAGTGTAATCCCCTATTTGTAGAATGACATGATATATCCCACATATAATGGAAGCATCAGTCTGTATGCCCTGACCTACCAAACTATGATGAGTCCAATTCCTTCTATAACCAGGATACCTAGGATTCCTCTCCAAGGCTAGATATCTATATTAAACTCCAAAGGGATATCCCAACACATAATTATTTCATCCATAAGAAATGCTAATGATCATTTTCCATCCCTTTATTCTCACAAACAACATAGATAATGTGGTCTTGGGGAGTAGAAATGATCATATCATTCACACTATAAGCCTCTATAAGGATAATGGAAATGTCAGTGGGTAAGCCCTGTCCAACGACAAAATATGATATGTTCTGAAAATAAGGGAAATGTCATTATGTAATCACTTAAAAATGACATAATATGATATGTTATTCATATTTAGAAAACATAAATGTGTAAGAACCGACCAATTAAAGTATGAGGACTCTGATTCCTACTATAACCAGGATACATAGGATACCTTCATAAGACCCATGACCAAACTCAAATGGGAACCCACTTAGTCTAATCCCCTGCCATTTCTCTGAAATTTCAACCATCATGACCAAATCACTCCCATGGGATGATCATTCTATCTCATCTATTAGTGGACTGATGAGCCAACTGAACTATGATGAACTTGATTCCTACTATAACCAAGATATGTAGGATGATTCCCTAAGGAATGAGCTCCATATTAAACATCCTAAGGGAAGTCCTAACACATAATCCCCACATCCATATGTAATGATTATGATCAATTTATATCCCTTATTTATCAAACATAGAAATTTTCATGTGGGCTTAGAGAGCCACAATGAACACAACATTATCATCAAGGATCTCCACCAACTAGGGAAATCTTAGTATATAAGCATCAATGAGTGGAATGATATAAAACATAACCCATATAAGGTCATCTACCTTGGGGATAATTCCAATGGTGTGAATGAACTATGATAACATTGATTTCTACCATTACTAGGACACATAGGATGTCTCCATGAGTCTCAATCTCAAATATATGGTTCTCAATTTCCCACTCATATATCCTTTTTGAATGAAATTAAACTGTATGAGTTTAACGAACTATGTGGGTTTTGATTCCTATAATAAATTGGATTCATAGGACGCCTCATAATAGCTAAATCCCCTCCTTTGAATATTAACTGCCTCTCTACATGGAAACAAATTACAAAGTGTCTCGTTATACAGATTCATCATATGAGTAGCTATTAATTACTTAAATGGATGAAGAACCTCAATTATATATAGATGGATTCACAGAAAAGATCACCCTTTCCTTACATAAGAAATTACTTAACCTATAATCATTTTAGGCTAACAGTTCCAATATAGGGATTAGGAATAGATCCATGAACAAGTATTAAATCTATAAGAGATTCCCATAGTAGAGAAAAAATTTCCCTAAAAGGGTGAGATGAGCCCGAGACCCCATCCTCTCAAACAATGCGAGTCCCTAAGCATCATTGGGTATGAAACTACAATTGACCACTTGACTTTAGAAAGATGGTCCATAACTAGTTATAGGTGAGGGAACCATTGGGATTTTCCATTGAGAATAAAAATGGTGACCCAAAGATAATGATTGTTCATGAAATGAACCCTCATAATCAACCATCGAGCCAAACTGAATCCTACTCTACGAGGGTTCTCGGTCATCTCCTCCATCGAAACAGTGTATGCCATTATTTTATTTGTTTAATTATTTATTAAATAATTTTTCTAATAAATAAATCTTGGTTTTTTTAATTAATGTTTTTATTTAATAGATTCATTTTTTATTTAAATTATTTTTTATTTTAATAATTTATTTTTGTTTTTTATATTGACTTAATTCATGAATCAAATTAATTCTTTATTTTAATTTTTTTTATTTTAAAATAAATATTTTATTCTTTCTTCATTTTTTGTTTTGTTTTTATTTGAATTTAATTTTTTTATTTATTTTTTAGGCACATCTACTAACAGGTGCTATCGACTCCTTCTACCATCCGTCACAACCCAACAGTAGCACAAGCTACCACCACTTACCCTGTAACCACCCTTCATCCCATCTGCATCTACCATTGCCTTCGACATCCACTACTAATCATCATCCAAGAGTTATCCCCACTTTCTTCCTCCATCTACCGCTGCTAGCCTACCTATCCAATTTTCTCTTCTACCACACTACACCCCAACAGTAGAACAATTTCATGTTACCATTACTCCATGAACTACCACCAGCTCCCTACACTACTTTTATATTTATTTCATAAGACCAGTCACCCTCTAAGACCATTATCTTTGCTTCTAGATCCACCATTCCACAATCCAAACCTACCTCCAGTCCATCCACCTCAGAATCCACTATCACCCCCATTTCTCTGCTACCACTCTACCTTATCCCCTTTCATACTACTCGATTCCTCCACAATTAGTCAACCACTTTCATAAAGATTATAGATAGACCAATTGAGCATATGTAGAACTAAATACGTTCCCTAAACCTTAAGACAACATTGAATAAAACTGAGAACAACTACATTGAAGATGAATTCCCCACCGAGCTCACCATCAAATCCATAAACTGAAACCATTGGGTTAAAGAACACCATTCCCTCCAAGCCACCACTAAAGATGAATAGAATTGAGAGATCCCTAACCATAGAGACCCACTATTGATGATAATTTCACTTGAAGAGTAGAAAAAAACTATCGCGCCTGTACTTGAGTCGACCACCCGGAACCCCTCGCTACTAGAGGAACCTTCTCAACCACATGTTGCTAAATCCTTATCAATAAGAAGACTCGAGTGACACAACCAGTATAAAAATAATGAAAAAAATAAATAAATAAAAATATAATAAAAATATATATAATAATTAACATAAGAATAAGTATTATAATATTAATATAAATATATATAATTATAATAATAAATACAATAATAATATTTATAATAATAATAATAATAATAAATAATTATAAGTATATGAATATAAAAACTTATATATATATATATATATATATGTTTATAAATAAAAATAGTATTATAAATAAAAATATAAATTAAAAAAATATGCTCGACCTATGTCTAAACCCCAAAAAATAATTACATCCATGCATATGTGCGCAACTTATATGACCAAATTGATGTTTTTGATTTCTATGTTTTTAATTTTTCATGATTATCCAAGATATGAGTTTTAGGGAGAATGTCATCGGAAGTGTTTAGAATTTACTATATATCCCCAAATAAGTAGATCAAATAGAGGAAATCTTCATACATGTCATGTGGAGCTTTAACAACTCGTTCATGCAGGGTGCAATTAGTTTTGGAGGATTTTCTTGATCACTATTGAGGATAAAATACTGTGATAGAAATGACACATGGAAGCCACAGATTTGTCTACAGATTTAAAACTGTGAGCTCATACCATTTTATGCTGTGAAAATATCATTTTATTTGGATGAATAAAATGAAAAAATGGGTGGATCAATGATCTTGGATTAAGAATTAAGTAGGACACATCAATTCACATTGAAGCTTAGAGAGTAGGCGGTAGAAGATCGATCAAGGAGTAGAACCTGATTTAGAGCTATAATTTTTGGGAGTTAATATCACCAGAAATGTTTCCACATATTTTCCCTCTTTTGTTTTGGATTTATTTTTTTTGATTTCATGGGTTACTAATTTTTTTAGGGGATTAAAAATAAAATGTTTTTAATATTATTAACCTATTATTCTCTCATTATTTCAACTATTTAAATTCATTTTAACTTTAATTTTATTATTTATGTTCATTATGAGTATCTATTTTAAACCACACTATGATCCGAACCGAGAAGGTAGTGAATTATTTTCTCTTCAGTATCTATCAAAGCACTTAAAAAGTAAAAGATATATTTCTCTATTATCCTTATTAAACCCATCAATCCCTATGTGTTTATCAATATATCATTACTAAGGCTGAATAAATAAACCATGATGTACATTGAGTGGCATCTTAGTGCAAAAAAAACCATTTCTTCTTATCACTGTGTATTTTCAATTAATTTGATTAAAATAGATAATATCATTAATCCATTTAGGATAGTCTATATACCCCTATTTTTTATCCTCTAGTAATTTTTTTTACTTTAGTTTGTTCTCACTTTTATATCACTCAACCTTTTTACTATTTCTGGTTTTTTGTTGTTGTTTTTATTATTTTTTTTAGTTTTTTTGTCACTCACACACATTTATCCTTCTCTATGGAATCAACACCACACTCAGTATCATACTATTAGGAAGTAGTTAGTAGGGATTTATAAATTTTAAAATTTAGTGAAATTCAATGACATGTTCATGTCAAGAACCCCCTTTCTTCATTCCATTTTTTCAATCCTTATAATTCATTTACATTTCCATTGTTAATGTTTTTATCCACATTTATTGAAAATTAAATATTTTATTATTAATTATAAATAATTCCTCTCTCATTATATCATATATATAAGCCATTATTATGATAAATAATTCCCATAACCATAAAATCCATTATCGAAATCCCTATGTATTCTATATATTTTTTGTATTATCGATGAATTATTTATAATATGTTGGATTTTTTAAGGAAGATTATATTGTAGCTGGTGGAGCCTTATCAGCTACCAAGAATATTAAACCCAATTTTAGAAATTTTTCAACCTTTTCATCAATCCATATCAACAGGAAAGTCTTACTTTTAAAGAAATTTTACATACCTAATGCATATAAATTATATGTGTCATGCATTAATAATTTTTATAAGTTATTATTATATCATTTATTTAGTCTCCTTCCATTAAAAAAATATTGTTTCCAGTGACTATGTACTATTGATATCCTTATAAGATGAAGGAATATTACACTAATAATCTATTATCATACCTTTTAAAAGTTACTTTCTATTTCATTTTAGATATCATATAGTTTATTATTTGATTTATAGATATTCACCAAGATAGAGATATTATTCCATTTATTGGGGACACATTTATAATATATATATATTATTTATATATGGATAAGTATGAATAAATTACCAATGATTATATATTATGTTCTTTATTAAACATTATTATTTTTATTTTTTATCCATTCTCTTCATATGATGAATTAATTGGACTTATTTTGTGAAAAATGAGACTTTAAATTTTATATCCCCTAGATGAATTGGCAGGTCTCATGAGATAAACATGGTTGGGTATTTATTATATACCTAACCATTTATGTATGAATCATTGCAAGAGGCCTTGATGATATTGATATAATACCCAACATTATGCATTCCTTCACTATGAGATTATTTATTATTAGCCATGGTATTATTTATTTCTATTTGTATATTACCCATTGATATATTATTTTTAGTTTATCAGTTATATGAAATTAATTTATTATTTATTTTTATTATATTTTTCATTACTTTTTTATTTCATGATAGATTCTATCATACACTTCCCCTTACTCAGTTTTAGGTCTCTTCTATTAACATTGTTTCTCATTTTTCTTAGAAAATATAAAGTTTACTTGTTTTTACTTAAGGATATGAAAGGGAAAATAATAATTTTTTCTATATTTTCATAATGAATTTTTATTTTATAATATAAGATAATATTCACGTATATAAATAGTCTCTTGAGAATACAAAAGGATTGGATCATGAGTATTGTGATATTATGTATTTTGTAAAAATGTAATGAAACAACCACCAACTTTGGATTACTGAAGTTAGGATATTATAAGAAGGTATAATTTTTTTACTTGATAGTATAATATTAATACTTTATTTATGTAGAATTTATTATAGATATTTACATCAAAAAAATAGTGGTGATTTTTGAGATCTGTGGTTGTTGTTTGGGGTGTTAGTGTTGCAAAATTTTGCGATGTTTAAATATTTATAAATTTGATAATTGTTTATTTTTCCTTGAATTTAGAAGAATATAATTTATTATTTTATTTTTCATATAATTTTTTGCAATGAGTTGAGTATAAAATACATATATTTTCAAATTCATTCACTTTTATCACACTCATCCAAGGGTGTTGTGCCCAATAGCCGAATCCTTCCAAGTCTATTTAACTCAACACTACACTTACAAATTTTATGGGTTTTTCTTTATGTATAGGAATTTTTTAATATTTAGCTAATGGTTGTGACTTTAGGTAGGCGTTTTTGGCTCTTGGGGTGAAACATTTTAGTGACCGAGTATCGATATGGGGGTATCTAATGGTTGTAAGATAATATTAAGTTTATTTCAACCATGTTTAAGTCACGTGTCCTTTTAAATTATTAGGGTTATTTTATTAGAGATTATGGATTTGTTTCGTGATTTATTTCATGAATTTAATAAATAATTTTATTTTTTTTATTTTTTTTATTGAGATTGTAGGATTCGTAGTTATGGGTCCCTTTTTTTTCTTTATATAGTTTTTGTACGCTCGATATAATGATGATTCAACCCAAAATTATAATATAATTTTTCATGTCCTACTTTTTTCTTTTCATCAAGGGTATATTCTCTTAAAAATATTGATAAATATGTTGTTTCTTATCAAAATCCTATAACATATCTATATATATGCTTGAGGTCTATGATATATCTAGTATGGGATGGGGAACATCCTTTGCTGGTTCATTGAAATATAGTATTCGAGTATATCAAAATTTAGGAATTGATTAAATTATAGGTAGAGATATGTTTTCAGAACATAGGAGATGAACAATATTATATCCTTTTAAGCATGACTATGATGGAAGATAAAGTTACAAGGGGATACCAATGATAGAATTATGAACTATATTTTTAGTAGGGTTATAGTATGAAAATACTAGTCTTGAGATGGGAAAAATATTTAGGTTGAATCATAGGGATAAAAATTAATCTAATCTATTCAATGGTCTCATGAATCATTCGGTGGGATGTTGGTGCATATGGATTTTCATTCATGAACATGTTATTATGAGGGTCCCATGAATGATAGATTTGTAAGAGTGAAAATGGGGGATCAATTAGTGTTACATACCATTTATAATTTTATCTTTAAATCAACCTATATGATAAATTATTATTTGAATCCTCTAAAATAATTAAAATAAGTGTCATCCATATTATGGAAATAAATAATAACAAAATACACACACATTATTTACAATGTTCACCAAAAATGTGGATAACTATGTTATTACTGTGTTTGATGTATCATTAATAATAAATTAATCATAAATATTATAAAGTAATTATAATGAGTTTGGGAAGGTATCATAATTTATCCCAAAATATCTCCCAAATATTTTTATATAGGGAATTTCCTTTTTTATGATGGTTCAACAAAACCAAATGAAAAATATCATTACAAAACTACAGAATTATTTAATATCAATAGATCTTCTATGAATATGAAGAGTTAAATAGAATAATAATTTTTTCATATTGAAACTATCTGTTGTAATAAACTCCAAAGGATTTATATATAAAAATGAACTTTTATTCTCTTTTCCTAAAAAAATATTTATCCACTTAATTAAATATTATAACCTTTTTGTTCACAATATCCCCTTATATATCCATCTTTTTCATTGTATTTTTTTCACTAATAAAATTAAATTACAATTAAATATATTTTCAATTTTAAATTTAATAAACTACATGAATTATGTTCTATAGAAAATACACTGAATATATGAATCAATTACATTCAAAATTAATTTAAGAAATCATTCAAACTTAATCATTACAATATGGAAACCATTTTAATTATTTAGTTATCCTAAAATTTATATGAAGAAATTCAAATATTGATTTGAATTTCAATCAAATAAATTTTATGTAGCATTATTAAAAATGTTATATAGATTAAATTTAAAGATTAATGATCTCAAATCAAATTTATATAACTTGAAATATCACTTACATGAGTTTTGAAAACCATTGCTCAATGTTATATAAATATTTAAACTTTTGAAAAAAATTACATAGAGACAAATCCGAATTTGAAAATTATTTAAATTTCTATATCTCATGTATACTTCCTTTTAAAAGATTAATTTTATTATACATATTGTAATTCAATTCTTATATTACTAGTTTTAAACATATTTACACATATCTGTATGTTTTAAATTTTATTTCTCAACTACGCAATGAATTCAAAATTCTATAAAAACATTTAATAAACTCAATTATTTTTTAAGACCATTCCAAAATAATTTTATGGTTTTCAAATATTATGATAACAAACACAATTTAAATTCGCACAAAAAACAACCAAGGTCACTAATTAATTTGGTTATTCATAATATTTTATCGTGTTCATGAAATTGGTATATGGTGTTTTAACTCTAATGTTTTTTTGAATTTTTTAAATTTAATTAAAAATTTAAAGAGTTTGTAAAGTGTTTAAAAGTAATTTATAAATTGGTTTTCATTGTAATTTCGTGTAGGGTTAGGGATTTATGGAATATTTGGAGGGAGTATAGTTTTTTAATTATATGTTTTATATAACCACAATAAATGATTTTTTATGTCTAAAATGATTTAAATGGTTGATTTAAAGGATATTTCATTATTTAAAACCCTTTGGGGGGGGGGGGGTCCTAAAGGATTTGAAATATAGAGATAGTTTTTAAAAAACCTGTTGACTAGTTTTTAAGGAAAATATAATGTTTTGAATTTTTTTTCTAAACTTTTAAAATAGATGGGATCAAAACATTGTGCTTCAGTTTTTAAATAATATAATACTAAAATATTGTTTTATTTTTAACATTTTTTGTTTCTTGATACTTATAGTAGATATATTTGTTTTTAACCTAGTGGTAACCCAAATTGGGTGTTGGTAAGTTCTTTGGTAGGCTGACATAGTGGATTTTATTTTATGGTGGTGTGATGTGAGTGGGATTAAGAAAGATCTATAATGGAAAGAGCTACAATTTGGTTCATTTATAGACTTTGGGAGAATGTTTGATTTAATTAGAAGATCATAGAAAAGTTATTAGTGTGAAGTTTGATAATGTGATTGAAAATGGTTGGGTGTTTTTATAAGTTGGTTTATATTTAATTTTAAGTGTAGAAAAGTTCTATTGTGGGTATAATTGAAACAATTTCCTTTTTTTATTTTTTTATATAAATATTATTGGATTAAAAAAAATCATAATTTTAGGTGAAAATTTTTAATGTGAATTTAAGAGGATTTTGATCACTGTTGGATAATATTTTTAGTTTATAAATACATAAAAACAACTTATTTAATTCAAAATATGTAACTTATGAGGTTTCAACTGAAGTAGGGAGAATAAAATGTTTGGAATTTGTGATTTTTATCGATTTTCACTTATTGTAAATTATTTCCAAACAGGAAAATGTGTAAAAAATCATTGAATAAATGGGTAGATTTCATAGTTTTAATATCATATAATCTAACTACGAAATATTTAATTAGGTTTCTTATTTAATATAGGACTATTTCCCTCTCCCTTATTTTTTTCACTATCTAGTTCCAATCAAGTCATGTGAACCCTGGATGGTTATCCCCCATTTATCATTTGATTTACCTTGTATTTATTATATTTTATTTATTCATATTAAAAGTAAATCCCCACAAATAAATTATTATAAAATTTTTATTTATTTATATTTTTTTAACGATAGAGCATTACTTTTGGGGATTTAAATGAAGGGAGTTTTATCTTATCATGGGGAAACTCTTCCAAATCGTAAGGTTACTTATTACGGTGGTCAGAAAGTATTAGAGTTTATTAATACATTCAAATACTTTATTTTTTAATAATGTAAAGTTTCATGATGATTATTTTATTTATTTTATTTATTTAAAGTGTTTTATAATTAGAAGTTGATCATAATTATAGATTTTCTTAATTTAGAAACTGTATAAATGTTTTGATAACCAACATCCCTGTAAATCAATCTATGAAATGATAAAAGGTATATTAACTTTACTCATATCAAGTCCTTTTAATGAATGTATGATGAATAAATATGGTTTTCTATTTTTGACGTTATTTTTGAATTATATTCCATTCATTTATGGTGGTCCATAGGGTCACATAAATTTACATACTACAATCCAATTAAAATCCAATGAAAATTTTCATAACCGTGGTTAAATAGTTCATTCCTATAATAATGAAATTTATCAACAATTCCCATAAATTGATAATATCAAATGTTATTTTTCTTAAGATATTGGATGACATTATTATTATGTTGTAACGCCTCTACCCGATCAACCTGAACGATACTAAAATATATTTCCACATAAAATCAAGAATTTATACCCATATTCGAGAGTTTAACAATAAGAAATAAGTGACTAAAATATTCACATTGAGGCGATTACCTAAAATATAAAGGTTATGGTTCTTGCCTAGATCTGCATTTTTTTCACTACCTACCTGCATAACGGTCATAACAAAAAGCATATAGACATAATATAAGGATATTAGAGGGAATAACATAGTCTATATTATAAAATAAAATATCATTATATATAAAACAAAAAATATAAAATATTAGTAATATATATATATAAAAATATAAATTATCACTATAATGAATAAAATAGGTGGCACATTGACTAGAATAAATGTAGTAAAATAGGATAACTAAAATAAATACAATGTCCTCTATCCTAACTCACATGAATAAATACTATAGAATCCTCAACCTCCAATAATGTGCTCATAATGAGACATGAATACAACTTCTAAGAGACACCTATATCTAAAAATAATCACGAATCCAACCAACATATAACAAATAATTTTATGTGTATTCTTATATGTAATAAGTCCAATGTCCCAATATAATTTCTATAGCCAAGTCAACATATTTGTTTCTAGTAATAAAGTGGATATTCATGTATATATTGGGAGAGAGTTTAATCTAGTACTTAATGAAACTCAAAAACCCATAATCATAACCCATATATTCTCATGTAATTTATACCTACATTACAATATGAATATAAGACACACACTCTGATGCATCAATTAAAACTACCCAACCTATGATAGGTCCCACATGACTCTAATCCATAACACACACACCCTCATTACCCAATGAAGGATGCCTCATAGTCACTCTCATATCATCATACATAATCATACATAGGTCTCACAATATTTACTATGACTCACTCAATAGAGTCCTGCATAACCCATTGATCATATCGTTTCTCATAAATAACCAAAGACTCTAAATATTGGGTAAAATAATAATGGTATCAATTATATTAACAATATTTAATAAAAGAGGGTCTAACCATCAATGAAAAAATTTAAAATACAAAATAAATAAATAAAAAGAGTTGTTAGAGAAGGGAAATAACATCAAATAAAATCTAAACAAAATACACATGATAAAATAAATATAAAATATAAATAATGGGGCCCAACCACATGAAATAGAATTAACCAGTTCTCATGACTTAACCTATCTCATCCTAATGGTCCTTAGTTTAGATATATTTAATACTACTCTTAGATAACTAATGACTCAATCCCATGCATCAAAATTAATCACAGGTGATGTCTTCTACTACATAATAGTACTCCTCTTTGGATATAAATTAATCACCTAGATAGAATATAAAAGTTACCAAGAAATAAACCATGTTACATTTTCTTTATCTTACCATAGGTGGAACCTATGAGGATACATGTTAACTTTATCACCTATATCCAATAATAACCTCTTAAGAGTGTACCAATATCTCACATAGAGCCTCATGTCTATTACTCTGTTTTCATATGTCCATGGGGTGAAGTATATCTAGAAAACATCATATCCCAAAATGAAAAATAAAAAAACCTACATGAAATCAAAATTAAAATCAAACATTCTCCTTGAGTTTAACATAGAATATTTTGGCCATTATAGACTTCACATTATATATGTATTGTATCACCTAAAACATGTTTACCAAGTGAGTAAAACTACCTCATAGGCTACTTGACTAGTTTATCTTTCTCAATGGAAAAGGAAAACATCATCTTGGAGATAACCCACAATCATATTCTAAATAAGACAATGGTGGCATAAAATCACCTCCAAATCCCACATCTAGAATTAGTTTTCAATTGAAACTATATAGTACTGTGTCCCACATCAAATAAGGATGCGTAAACAATAGGAAACATAGATAAGAACCAAGGACTTCCAATTCATATATATTATATCAATAATTTTCATTATTCCAATGGTAAAAAATTCACTAAAAAATTCCTCACTAGAACAAAGTAATCTTGATAATTAGTTAGGGTAAAAAATGGGCCAAGACTTAATCTCGTCTTAGGGATATCCTATGGACCCCACGAATTACATTCAAAGGACACCAAAACAACATCCTAATCACATATTACCCACCCATCACACAAGGGAAGGTGTTATACAAATGGTTTCTATAGTATAATGAAATATCCCAAGGTAAGGGATAACATATAAGAAAATCATAATTAAGAGTGTTCAAACAAGTATACAATCTCTAGAAAAATGGACCTTGCACCTTACAAGGTTAAATAGGCCAAAAAAAATTTACAAGAAAATCCCTCTTTTATTTTACCTTTAACAAACATAAAATCCTACAATATTTTTTTGATTAAAATAACTTATAGAGTTATGTGGGGACCCTTATAGGATATCTGAATACCAAATCAATGAAACAAAATTTCAAAATGACTAATGATTCAAAGAAAAAACCAAAATTCAAAATTCAAAATATTATATTAGGGCCAAGATGGGGCAAATAGAATGTTTTTGGGAGCCTTGGGAAAATAGTTAGGCCACATTATACATTAATCCTTACGAATACCATGATTCACTAGACTAATTTAATCTTGAAGTCAACCTTAATAACCTTTTCCTATCCCACTTAATCTTCACCACGAATGGTTCCTGAACTACTTTAGTAACATTCACAATAGAGACATAACTAGAGTTACTAAAACATAACTATTTTTGATGATGAGGAAACCCAAAATAAACCACACTATTAATTTGGTAAATATTACACCAAAATAAGAAACAAACCACCAAAAAGAATCCACCCACTTATGAGAGACGAATAGACAACAATCATCACCACCATATAATAATAACTATCATTAAAGTAAAATAATGTGAGATTAATCACTAGATATTGAAGTATATTGTTTCAACATATGTGATCACAAATCTAGATAGAATCAAAAAATTATAAATCCAATACCACATAAAAGACAATATACCTCTACTAGAGAAGACCCCCTCAAAATCCCTTCTTAGAAGCTATCATAAATGTTGATTAAAGATGTATACCAAACACATTACATAGGAAGTATCCAAAATAGGGCGCTACCAAACTCTACATCACAACCAATGGACAACCATAAAATAATAAAACCACACACACCACACTAAAGGAACCCCAAAAACTATGATGAATATATAAGAAAAATTATGGTCATGCCTTTTTGAGAAAAATCTATAGCGAACCAAGAATTTATTATATAAATATTACCCCATTTTAGATAAATATTCAATAAATATCATAATAAAACATTCCCCATAACCATAAAGTATTAGTGTCATTGTTAACTAGATACACAAGTAACTAATTTGATTAAAGATATTTAATATATCCCATAATGTTATTCTCACATACCCTTCTTAGACATACCCTATTTAAAACCATTCTTCATAACCTGGGGAAATGAAAACCTAAGAATATGTGAGCTCAAATGCTCTAAAAGGGTAAAAATAAGAGATATCAATAAATGATGATAAGTGAGAATAAGACAATAATGAAGGTATGATAACATGATCATAACCTATGATTGTAATAAACAATTAGTCAAATATAAATAACCATGAGTCTTCAAATAAGGTATTTTCATAAAAAAATACATTAGTATTAGTCCTGGTGGATAACTCAATAAGTGGTGAATTGAGTTTCCAATATAATTTTTTGTTTAAAAAAGAAATTAAAAAAACAAATACACTATTTATTAAAGAACATAGTTTACTGAAAAATAGTGATATATTATTTTATCTTTCAAAATGGTTCTCAAAAGCTCAATCATAAGTGAGTTAAAATATGTTTGAAATTTTTCTTTACTCTTGAAATATATTTAATAGTATCAAATAAAGTATATAAAACACTTTTTAAATTTAACTATTAAAGTGAATTTTTTCAATATATATTTGAAAGTAGATATAAATTTGATTTAAAATTGAGAAAATAAAAACAAAACATCACAAAGAAGAATTAAAAAATGGGTTCAGTCTCATGTTGAGACCAAATCCCCTCCACTTGGCAGTCACCTGATAACATACAATTTATTATAGAATAAAATTATCCAAAATTTGGATTATATTTTACAAAAATATAACACATGTATGTCCTTTATATAGATATAATCTTCTATAGTTATATATAAGAGAATACAATAATAAAAAACTTCATGTAGTAAGTATAGGATTCACAACCTCTTCCATAGTTTTAAATGTGAGTACAAATTACAATAATTGAAAGAGAGTGTCCAAAAATATTCTATACAATATATGAGTCTATGTTATTAAAATAAATAGAGTAAAAAACATATCTTAATGAATAATGGGTGAAAAAACATATTAATATATTATTCACTATTTTTAACTCTCTTCTTAAACATGATTGGTTCTTTTTCTTAGAGAGAGATCCATCTCAATGTAACTATTAGAGAACATTCATTATGAACTTAATTTCATTGTATATATAATTAATGAACCAAAATATATCCATTCATTATTTTAAAATACTATTATACTTAATTTAGACATGTCATTTTGTCTTCACTTAAAGGAAACCTACTTAGGCTCACAGTAAATGGGCATGGTCTATTGACACAGTTGGTTAGCATGGTGAGTTGATTTTCTCTTGCAGTAACTTGATCTCTTCAAGTGGTAGGAACATTAATTCACAAAGTAGGTTATTTTATTTTAATGGTAACTTGATTTTATCACATAATGGCTTCTTTACTTCATGCAGTAGCTTGATAACTTCTCACAGTAATTTCACTTGTTCTTGGGGTAGGTAATTTTATTCCTACGATCCCTACATTATAGATATACATGACCAATACAAGAGTTAGATAAATTCTTCCTATCCGTCACATGGAAAATTGGTTTTTTATATGGTAGGTTGATTTTCAAAATTTGGTAGGTTAATCATAAATGTGTGAGAGGTTCAATATATATGTAGTCATTGGAAATTCAACGCATGGATAGTTCATGACATAGATAGAATTTTCTCATCTGATGCACAATATGTTGAATGTACATTTGGTTAATTGGAGTACACCTTCCAATATGTTACACATCATTACATGAACTTCATGGTTAGTTCAATTTCTTCACATGACAAGTACATTACACATATTGTAGGTTGTCATGGTAGGTTCAAGCCTTCGTCAAATTTATCAATTTCACCAAAAAGTTTTTAACTATAATAAAACTTTAAATTAATTAGAAATATAATAAAAATTAATTGAGATAATTAAAATAAGGATGTGATATACTAATCCAAAATTTTATCCCTTTTTGATTATTACAAATCATGAAATATAAAATGAAATGAATTTAATACTCTAAATATATAATTGTAATATATTGTAAGATATATTTCTTAGTAAATCAATTTTTTTAAAATTTATTAACTTATTCAATGAAATAAATTTATTTCACAATTAATCACCCTTTTAGATTATCAAAAAGTCAATACAGGATAAAATATCGTATGAATTAAATTCATATCTATATAATTAATAATATTCATAGGATAAAGGAGAATAAATATATTTCTTTAATATCAAAATATATTTCAAAAGAAATAAAATCAGTATCCCTATCATCAATTTTAATCAGAATATAAATATAAAACATCTCTAATATCTATAGGAAGGATCCTCTGTAAGTATAATAAAGACCAAAAGATATATTCTTTGGTACATAGGTATAATAAGGGTCACCAATATCTACACATATTGAAATCGGTTTGAGATACTAGACTACTTGTCTAAGAGATAATCTAAAAGGGTTAATGGTTGGGGATGATGAATAATGGTTTATGTAATAAGTAATAAAAGAGGTTTAATTATGGATTTATTGTAAGTATACTGGTATATTTCCATCAACTATTTAAATTCTAATATAACTCTGGATCTGTGATCCATTTTTAGGAAATAGTCATCTTTATTTTCCATAAAATCCTCTAGAAGATGAGTTATGATTTTCGTCTTTTACACTTGTAACTAAAAGGCTTGGTTTAGTGGAGGTATCCTCAAACTAGAATCCAAATATTTGAAAATATAATTGAGATATTATTTGGTGAATATTTTACCAAGGTAATATTTAACTTCCTTGTTGATAGTTTCTCAATCTTTTACATCTTGTTCAACATTTTTCTCAGTACCACCAATGTCTTAGTTGCATGAGTTTGAAATAATTCAAACATGAAATCCATTTTTATAAAACTCATCATGAACAACATTTATCTATTATTTGATCAGTTCTATGATTATTCCTTTATCAAAAGTACAGACCGGAGGAGTAAAAGGTGGAGAATCAGATGTATAAGCTCAAAACAAAAAACTCAAATACCTTTGGATCTTCTTTAAAATCATATTTGAAATTCCATCCTTCAAAGTGAATAATTTTTATTTAAAATCCCCAATATCATTTCTTATTAGAAACATATTATGATGAAATTTGTGTTGAATATATGAAATTTACAAACCCACTAACTTAAAGATATCTACTTCTCTGATTGGAACTATAGAATTTATAAAATTAAGAAATAACTCTTTTAATATCCACATAAGATCGAATTTGAACTCGTCCAAATCATCTTTAGAAACATGGGATGTGGAATGAATAGAAATGGAAGCCAAAGGCACTAAAGGAGATATATCATAAGATGAATTCTTAACATCATCCTCAAAGTCTATAGACCTGAATATTAAAGAATAATTTAATACCTCATTTGTAACATCCTTATAATGCTCATAAAAAACAATATTGATAGATTCAAAAAGATTTTCCTATTTGATTTTTATAGGTTCTTCAACTATCTTGGTTGAAGTAGGACCAAATAATTATTCCAAATTTTGTACTACTGAATTTATTATAGAGACCTAAATTAAATTTTGAGAATATATATTATCAATAAAATATCTTTCAAAATATTTTTGATCAGAGGGAATGGAAGATCCACCATTTTGAGGAGGAATTACCCCCTCACCATCAAACTATGAAGAGTCTAATACAAGAATAACTAATCCTAGTGACTTCCCCCACCTTATTAGTTATATGTGGTTTAGAATATTTGGGAGTGGTTACCATCATAAGATATTTATCTAAACATATTACCACTTCATCAGAGTCCCCAGACTCATCCCATTTAGGTTTATTTTCATAACCACTAACTAATAACTCATTATCAACAAAGTCCTTAGATTAAATTTATTATTTATGAGATGGTAAGTGTAAAGGGGAGTTAGGAGGTACAAAATACATGTTAATAGAGGGTCCTCTATAATCCTCATGGGCTTACCTAGCTTCCACATAAATATCTACATTCTCTATATATTCATCACCTTCTTAAAATTATTCTTCCTCAACTTTCTCTTCTTCTTCCACAAAAAGAGTATCATCAACTTCATTAGATGAATACTAAATAAACTTATCTAGATAAAGACCTTGATCTAATAGATCACATGGTTTAACTTGACATCTTTTAAGGTAAAATTTTTATACAGTTTCTCATGGTTTTTCCCATTCCAATTTATAGTGATTCCAATTCACTCTCATATGCATACATATCTTCAGAGTGAGATAAAATAAATTTGAAGATGTTAATTCCCCTTGAGTAACTATTCATTTATACTCCAAAAAGACTAATATGATTTTTGGTTAAGGTATATAACTAAACTTCAATGAAGGATCACATAACTCATACCTGTGCCTCATTACATATCTACACAAATTGATTTGAAATCCATTTTTCATTAATAATATGAAGAACATATCCTAAGGCATAAAAATAATGATAATACATTTATTAGATAGATCAAATGTTTAATAAACTTATCCATAAGTCTATACTCACCACCTAATATTATATTTATTGGTCTTCTGGGTGTTCTATTTCCTGTTATCTCTTCTAAATAATATTATAATTCAAAAAGGTAACATTTGATTGGATAAGAAATCTAATAATCTTTGAATTAACACTTATGTGGTACATTTTATATTTTTTAAAATGAATTCAATAAAATACTAGAACCTCCCCATCCATTATCATTCACATAAAGCCTCTTTTATCTCATAGAATAAAATAAAAAATGCCAAAAATTCCTTATTAAAATTCTAATAAAATGGATTACTATTCTCCTTGAAATAATGATCCTATATTTGACTCTGAATCGATTTAAAAACTATATATCTTCTTGAATGTATACATTGTGCATGAAATTATTTATCTACACACATATAATTATTTACTAAATATGGGTTGCACAGATTAGATAAAATTCTCATGATAGCTTTTTCTTTTCTTTTATTTCTTTATATGAGGCACTTTCGTAGGGGGTGAGGAATTGAAATCATGATACAAATCATAATTTTAACATTTTATTTGAACATGGAAGGTTCGAGTTGGAGAGAGAGGTTTTTTAAAAGATGGATTTGAGAATTGGTAAGGATTTCAAGAGAAAAGAAGTATTTTAGGAAAAAAAATGTATGTTGACTCCGATTTTCATTAAAAATTTAAATTAAATTATTTAATTATTAAATAATAATAAATATAAAGAAATACCACCAAAATTATTTATGAAAAAACTTTTAAGTATAGAATAGAAATGGTAGGTATGATAACCATGTTATAGAGACCCGTATCTTGACATACATGGACATTACATTACATTTGCGGAATACTTAGTACATAGCAAAAACACACACTAAAGGATCGTAATAGTTTAGTGTCTTTGGAAACTCGGAACGTAATCTTCTAATCATGGTGAATGTTCTTCAATATCTCCCATAAAGGTCATCCCTTTTTTCTACCTAAAACCTTTCTTTATATCCTGGGGAAAAGAAAACATAAAAGGGTGAGCTCAAATGCTCAGTAAGGGTAAACAAAAGAAAAATCAATCACATCATATACATAGCTTTTGGAAATCTTAACCTGCAAAAGAGCTCATAATATCATAACATGGGATATATCATAGAAGTGAAATGTAATCCCAATAATCATAACTTAAAACATGAAACTTTGTGGCATAAACACATAATCATAGAAAATCATTTCTTGTTAGTCAAGACTCATTGCCAAGACTATCTTAGTGGACAAAGTCCCTTTCTGAATCGAGTAACCCTCGTTTCAGTCCTGTTTCACTGAACCGGTATAACCTACCATTTCAGCCATGTCTATCTCATGAGATATAAAATCATTACCCAATGCATTGGAGGGAGATATATGTCCCACCCATCTTATAACGAATCCTTTCTTATGTGTGCCACATAATCATAAATCATACATCATCGTATAACACATGTAACAAAAATGGGATTCTTGAAACATCATGACATCATAAATCAATTCATATAAGATAAAGGGATTCATAAAAATAATTCCATCACAATATGATCAAATCAATTTAATAATAGGGATAAAAACAGAACCCTTTATTATCTTAGATGGAAAATAATTTTGATAAAACACTTGAACTCCATTCTTGAGGAAAATATCCTTTCTTCTTCAAAAACATTTTTCCTTTAATAACATGTCATACAACTTTAAAATAAAAGAAGTTGATTAAAAATAAACTTGAAAACTTGTAAAGGAAGCTTCTTGGAAATAATGTTTTAAAAATCCATTCATGCCGTATAAGTTAAAAAAAAACATTCTTCGTACTTTTGTCGGAAAAGTCAAAAAGTACCTCGTACGGAAAAACGACAAAAGATTCCTTTCATATTCTTTACTAAAAACTCACCTAAGGGTAAAATTGGATTTAAACTATTGCAAGTGGATGGAAACAATATTACATATTGAGGGAACATGGATGTGGATGATAAAATACACCCCAGTAAATACTTACGAATAAACAATCTCGGATAAAAATGAGATTGTGATATTTCCCTTACCTTAGGTCCGATTTGCTTTGTTCGTGTCCAAAGCTCCTGTATAATGGTTTAAATAATGTTATTGAGTTATTCCAGAATCATACATATTGATATGATATCATATATGGTCATATTATTAGCTTCTTGTTAGTAATATTTCATTGTTACTTGTTACTCGGGTCTTTATAACTTTTTGTTCTTATGCGTGTTTTGTCGAATAAATTCTTATTCTTATCTTTAGGTTATAGATAATTCATTTCCAGAATGGTATTAGTGTAGTATATACCATATTCATTCATTCAATTCATTTATATAATCATTATGAAATGAAGATCATGTAGAACGAGTCACATCACATCGTGGAGACGGTATTCCGTACGTACGCACGAGTGATGATATCGTTCCTATGATCGTGGAATTGTATTGGAGTATATATATATATATTATTTCAGTATCAATATTACTTAATAATAATCATATATAGTTACTCATTACACCATTATACCCATCCTTGTAAGGTGATGGTGGAAAATAGATTACACCACGGCGTGGAGACGGTATTCCGTACGTACGCACGCGCGGTGATTTCATTTTTCCGTAGGATGGATAGAAGGTGAATTAGGGTTGTTTCATATTTATAATAACATATCAGTATGTAAGTAATACTGATGTTATTACTTTATCATGAAACAACTAAAGAAGAAGAAGTTGAAGAAGAAAGAAATTGAAAAGATCGGTAATGGATATTACCTCTTCTTTGGAACGGCTCTTTGAATCCTCCACTTAAGGAACTAAGATTGGTCTTTGGAGAATACCAGTACCTCTAGGATTATTCTAGGGAAGTGGAGAGGAGAAAATGGCAGGGGTTGGCCGAGCTTGAGTGCTCAAATTGGTGTGAGGGGGAGGGGGAGGAGGTGCCCTTTTATAAGGGAGGAGAGGGGCACCTTAGGAATATCTCAAAATATTATTTTATATTAAAGTCAAAATCGGTTTATAATGGTTCCAAAGGGTCTTATTTCGAAGCTAAAGTGGGGAAGGGTCGAAATCCTATCAACCAATAGGACTTAGACAAGTTTAGGGTATTATTTTAACCTTATCAATTAGATTTAACTCTAAGTTAATTAATTTAACTTTTACCGTGTCTTTTTGTTTTCTTTCACTATATGGTTAATACACTTACTATTACATGCCAAACTAACCCCAAATTGTTTATTATTAATATATATATCTTTATCTAAGTCATTTGGCCGAACCTTAGATTTTTAGGAATAAAATAACAATTAATAATATAATATTTGATTTAAAAACTATTTTGTGTCAATTTTGACACTATTTGATATATGATTTTTTTGAAAGTCATAACAGAATTATATGTTCGAAAAAAGTTTATTAAATCAACAATAATATATCATAGTAACCTAGAAAATTAGTGGAATGCATAAAAAGTCTTATATTACATTTATTTTGGTATTTATATTATCAATTTTGTCAATATTTCATTAATAAGATAATTACTGCATCATCATTGTGTCATAAATAAATTAAATTATTTGATGTCTAAAAATTACAAATAAAATATCATCATATAGGAAATCTTTTTATCTTTCTAATGAATATTTACAATCGAATTTATCTTATGTATAGCCCCATATTAAAAATGATTTACTTATTAAACTTTGATTTTAACTATTTTAACCCTTCTTTAAATAAATTAATAATAAATGTCCTAATCTAATCCAAGTGGGCCTAAATGGTCATATTATATTCATAAGGTTGTTTTTGGTCGAATTAAACTTATCCAATAGAATTAGGACATGTGTTAGGGTAATATTAATATCATTTTTACCCTTAATTACCCTATTTACCTTTAACCGTGGTAAAAAAAGTAAAAAGTTACTATTCACCAAAAATTATTTTCATCTCATTGAACCACATTTTAGTCCTTGATATTAACCGTGTCTCTCGGATTTTCGAAATTCCATTCACAGAAGCGGTAAAATTAAGTTTTATGCAAAATTCAGTTTTTAACCTACCACTTAGTGGTTTCACTATTCATCAAAAATTGAAAGTTTTCAGAAAAATACCAAAAATTAGGCCTAAGCTATATTTGATATTATGAACTCAAAAATGATGTCTATTTTAACAAATTCAAAACATATCAGTTGCATTAACTAATTTAAAAATTAATTCCCGTCATCAAAACAAATAGCGTGTTTTTAAGAGATAAAAACTATCAAAAGATTGATACTTGTTTATAAATGGTTTAAATGTGAAATTACATCCAATGACCATCATTGTATTAAATTGTAAAAATATATTCTAAATATACTTTAAAACTACTAAAATTAATAATTTATCACTATTAATTATTTCGATTAAAAAAGTTGTTTTTAATTAAAATTTAGTAATTTTCACTATTCATTAGAATATGAAAGTTATCCGAAAAGTACCAAAATTTCACCTTAGGCTAAATTCGATACTCCGAATCCAAAAATGAAGTCCATTTTGAGAGTTAAAATTTCTAAAATTTAAAAAGTGGTTATTACTATTCATAACGGCTAGTTTTAATAATATTTTAATAGCACATCGTTGTTTAGTGAAACTCGGTATTGCGTATTACACACGCTATCGAGGAAGGTCGCGATTGCGTGTAATGCAAGGCAAGACAAGGATGCGTGTTGTGCAAGCTCCTTTTGGTGTAGCGTACAACACAAGACATTAATAAAATTAAAAAGAATATTTCTTTATAAAATCTTGGGCTGTTACATTCTACCCCCCTTAAAATGAATTTCGCCCTCGAAATTCGTCGGGGTTATAAATGGTTTACTATTCGAAAGTTTCTTTAATAAAAACCCACATCGTAAAAAGGAATATCAAAACCAATCTTTAAAAACAAAAGTATGAAACGTAACGGTTACCCAAATAAACTAATCATTGGGTTTCCACATAGGTGAAAATATGGATATGGAAGAGAAATCCAACCATCATGTTCTGATGGAGAGTGGTAGAGAACATGGCTATGGAAAAGCCAGTAATCACAAATCCATAGATTTGTGATGATATAAAGTACCATCTGATTCATCAGGTATAAGATCACTAGGACAACATTTTTGGTTTGCAAGATCGTTTCCCTAAAGTTAAAGAATTTAAATTAGAATAAATAATTACTTTATTTTGGTACAATCTCACTGTTGTTCGTGCCTTTAACAATTTCCACTTCATCTCTTAAATAAATGAAGTTTAATTTGTTATTCGTGAAGTGTTAGCAGATCATGTGATAGAATGACAGGTCATTCCATCTGTCTCAAACAAAAGGTTAGCAAAACTTATATACATAAGTCGATCTATAGTGAGATTAATCATATATGGTTCCTAAAATGGACTTATACTTCATATATCATACTGCTTAATATAATAAAACTAGTTTCTACTAAACAGGGACTTCCTGTAGGTCAGTGGTAGGCGATAAAGGCCAGTCGCACTTCGGTTGTGGGTTCGATTCCCACAGCCTTGTCCGAAGCGATGGGCTGTCGCCCGTCCTGTAGGTTGTCCTTTTTCCAAAACTATATTACTATAACATCCCATAAATAATATCAAAAAAAAAATTTCTATCCTTAAACAATACTAACTTACGTCCAACACAATCCATTCCAATCTTTAGGCTTATCCATAATACTGCAATCCACTCTCATAACATAGTGAAAACAATTACCAGAGATTTAATATCATCGTTGATCCCCATATATCATAAGATATGTTTTGTTGGTAACATTCCAAACATTCAAAGTCCTTAATCATGTATACTCTTGAATACCCATTGAACCTTAGTGAAAACTTGAATGCAGTTAAAAGTTAACACTTTACACATACCAAAATCCTCAAAATTATTTATACTCAAACCATGATATCACTTAGTCCTTATATCAATCATGAGCTCATGAATACAATCAAACATCTCATTATCTTCTTATCCTTTCATTATGCACTTATCATCTACTTTCCAAAATATTTGAATCACTTTTCATAGTTATTGGTACCTTAAAATTATTGAAAACCACAATAGACCAATACTTAAATATTTCAATACACCATAAAAGTACCTCAACAACATTATTCTTGAATACCAAAACACTTCAGTCCATCCACATCAATGATTATCCTGGAATAAGTCCTTCCTTGATTTAGAAGTAACATTTTAGGTCAGGGCATTGAGTTGGGTAATGCCCATGTTCTCCACAAATAAGACATTGAACTCCATAACAGTCTGTCACTCTATGACCCTTTTCTCCACACAGATAACATCGGTCCCTCCATTTGAGGTATTCCTCAAGGTTCTTCTTCCCTTCTTTAGAAATCTCAATCTTCCTTTCTTTATGCTCCTCAACATGCGAACATGCATAATAGTCTATCTTCCTCTTCTTTGAAGAATTAGGCATACCACTAAATTTCACCTTGTTAGTCATATATCGCGATGATTGATTCGGCATAATCACAACATCTTTCTCTCTAGGCATTACACAATTTTGTTGCTCATAGTCACCAATTTGTCCATTGGATTCAATGTTAACTGAATTCCTTTTGGTTCCCTCCATTAACTAAAACACAAAAATAATTTTGTGAGAATCAAAAATCATGCTAGAGAAAACAACATAGTAAAGGGAAAGTATCCTCAATACCTAACTTCTTAGGTTTAATCTAATATCATTACCATAGTTCTAGGAATATATCCTATACGTATACTTATCCTTAGGGACATCCCTAGACATACCTTAGAAATATCTATAGGAATCTCACTAACGTTTTCGCATCCTAGTTTCCAAAGGTTGACTAAACCTTTCCTCTGATACCAACTATAGAGACCCGTATCTTGACGTACATGGACATTACATTACATTTTCGGAATACTTAGTACATAGCAAAAACACACACTAAAGGATCGTAATAGTTTAGTGTCTTTGGAAACTCGGAACGTAATCTTCTAATCGTGGTGAAAGTTCTTCAATATCTCCCATAAAGGTCATCCCTTTTTTCTACCTAAAACCTTTCTTTATATCCTGGGGAAAAGAAAACATAAAAGGGTGAGCTCAAATGCTCAGTAAGGGTAAACAAAAGAAAAATCAATCACATCATATACATAGCTTTTGGAAATCTTAACCTGCAAAAGAGCTCATAATATCATAACATGGGATATATCATAGAAGTGAAATGTAATCCCAATAATCATAACTTAAAACATGAAACTTTGTGGCATACACACATAATCATAGAAAATCATTTCTTGTTAGTCAAGACTCATTGCCAAGACTATCTTAGTGGACAAAGTCCCTTTCTGAATCGAGTAACCCTCGTTTCAGTCCTGTTTCACTGAACCGGTATAACCTACCATTTCAGCCATGTCTATCTCATGAGATATAAAATCATTACCCAATGCATTGGAGGGAGATATAGGTCCCACCCATCTTATAATGAATCCTTTCTTATGTGTGCCACATAATCATAAATCATACATCATCGTATAACACATGTAACAAAAATGGGTTTCTTGAAACATCATGACATCATAAATCAATTCATATAATATAAAGGGATTCATAAAAATAATTCCATCACAACATGATCAAATCAATTTAATAATAGGGATAAAAACAGAACCCTTTATTATCTTAGATGGAAAATAATTTTGATAAAACACTTGAACTCCATTCTTGAGGAAAATATCCTTTCTTCTTCAAAAACATTTTTCCTTTCATAACATGTCATACAACCTTAAAATAAAAGAAGTTGATTAAAAATAAACTTGAAAACTTTTAAAGGAAGCTTCTTGGAAATAATGTTTTAAAAATCCATTCATGCCGTATAAGTTAAAAAAAAACATTCTTCGTACTTTTGTCGGAAAAGTCAAAAAGTACCTCGTACGGAAAAACGACAAAAGATTCCTTTCATATTCTTTACTAAAAACCCACCTAAGGGTAAAATTGGATTTAAACTATTGCAAGTGGATGGAAACAATATTACATATTGAGGGAACATGGATGTGGATGATAAAATACACCCCAGTAAATACTTACGAATAAACAATCTCGGATAAAAATGAGATTGTGATATTTCCCTTACCTTAGGTCCGATTTTCTTTGTTCGTGTCCGAAGCTCCTGTATAATGGTTTAAATAATGTTATTGAGTTATTCCAGAATCATACATATTGATATGATATCATATATGGTCATATTATTAGCTTCTTGTTAGTAATATTTCATTGTTACTTGTTACTCGGGTCTTTATAACTTTTTGTTCTTATGCGTGTTTTGTCGAATAAATTCTTATTATTATCTTTAGGTTATAGATAATTCATTTCCAGAATGGTATTAGTGTATTATATACCATATTCATTCATTCAATTCATTTATATAATCATTATGAAATGAAGATCATGTAGAACGAGTCGCATCACATCGTGGAGACGGTATTCCGTACGTACGCACGAGTGATGATATCGTTCCTATGATCGTGGAATTGTATTGGAGTATATATATATATTATTTCAGTATCAATATTACTTAATAATAATCATATATAGTTACTCATTACACCATTATACCCATCCTTGTAAGGTGATGGTGGAAAATAGATTACACCACGGCGTGGAGACGGTATTCCGTACGTACGCACGCGCGGTGATTTCATTTTTCCGTAGGATGGATAGAAGGTGAATTAGGGTTGTTTCATATTTATAATAACATATCAGTATGTAAGTAATACTGATGTTATTACTTTATCATGAAACAACTAAAGAAGAAGAAGTTGAAGAAGAAAGAAATTGAAAAGATCGGTAATGGATATTACCTCTTCTTTGGAACGGCTCTTTGAATCCTCCACTTAAGGAACTAAGATTGGTCTTTGGAGAAGACCAGGACCTCTAGGATTATTCTAGGGAAGTGGAGAGGAGAAAATGGCAGGGGTTGGCCGAGCTTGAGTGCTCAAATTGGTGTGAGGAGGAGGGGGAGGAGGTGCCCTTTTATAAGGGAGGAGAGGGGCACCTTAGGAATATCTCAAAATATTATTTTATATTAAAGTCAAAATCGGTTTATAATGGTTCCAAAGGGTCTTATTTCGAAGCTAAAGTGGTGAAGGGTCGAAATCCTATCAACCAATAGGACTTAGACAAGTTTAGGGTATTATTTTAACCTTATCAATTAGATTTAACTCTAAGTTAATTAATTTAACTTTTACCGTGTCTTTTTGTTTTCTTTCACTATATGGTTAATACACTTACTATAACATGCCAAACGAACCCCAAATTGTTTATTATTAATATATATATCTTTATCTAAGTCATTTGGCCGAACCTTAAATTTTTAGGAATAAAATAACAATTAATAATATAATATTTGATTTAAAAACTATTTTGTGTCAATTTTGACCCTATTTGATATATGATTTTTTTGAAAGTCATAACTGAATTATATGTTCGAACCAAGTTGATTAAATCAACACTAATATATCATAGTAACATAGAAAATTAGTGGAATTCATAAAAAGTCTTAAATTACATTTATTTTGGTATTTATATTATCAATTTTGTCAATATTTCATTAATAAGATAATTACTGCATCATCTTTGTGTCATAAATAAATTAAATTATTTGATGTCTAAAAATTAAAAATAAAATATCATCATGTAGGAAATCGTTTTAGCTTTCTAATGAATATTTACAATCGAATTTATCTTATGTATAACCCCATATTAAAAATTATTTACTTATTAAACTTTGATTTTAACTATTTTAACCCTTCTTTAAATAAATTAATAATAAATGTCCTAATCTAATCCAAGTGGGCCTAAATGGTCATATTATATTCATAAGGTTTTTTTTGGTCGAATTAAACTTATCCAATAGAATTAGGACATGTGTTAGGGTAATATTAATATCATTTTTACCCTTAATTACCCTATTTACCTTTAACCGTGGTAAAAAAAGTAAAAAGTTACTATTCACCAAAAATTATTTTCATCTCATTGAACCACATTTTAGTCCTTGATATTAACCGTGTCTCTCGGATTTTCGAAATTCCATTCACAGAAGCGGTAAAGTTATGTTTTGTGCAAAATTCAGTTTTTAACCTACCACTTAGTGGTTTCACTATTCATCAAAAATTGAAAGTTTTCAGAAAAATACCAAAAATTAGGCCTAAGCTATATTTGATATTATGAACTCAAAAATGATGTCTATTTTACCAAATTAAAAACATATCAGTTGCATTAACTAATTTAAAAATTAATTCCCGTCATCAAAACAAATAGTGTGTTTTTAAGAGATAAAAACTATCAAAAGATTGATACTTGTTTATAAATGGTTTAAATGTGAAATTACATCCAATGACCATCATTGTATTAAATTGTAAAAATATATTCTAAATATACTTTAAAACTACTAAAATTAATAATTTATCACTATTAATTATTTCGATTAAAAAAGTTGTTTTTAATTAAAATTTAGTAATTTTCACTATTCATTAGAATATGAAAGTTATCCGAAAAGTACCAAAATTTCACCTTAGGCTAAATTCGATACTCCGAATCCAAAAATGAAGTCCATTTTGAGAGTTAAAATTTCTAAAATTTAAAAAGTGGTTATTACTATTCATAACGGCTAGTTTTAATAATATTTTAATAGCACATCGTTGTTTAGTGAAACTCGGTATTGCGTATTACACACGCTATCGAGAAAGGTCGCGATTGCGTGTAATGCAAGGCAAGACAAGGATGCGTGTTGTGCAAGCTTCTTTTGGTGTAGCGTACAACACAAGACATTAATAAAATTAAAAAGAATATTTCTTTATAAAATCTTGGGCTGTTACACATGTGCTCATGACATTTGAGGTATAGTTGGTCTACCAACCATGGATTCATGGGACGTATACTAACTATACGTGTTAAAATTTTCATAGTTCGTAATATATTGACTCCATGAGTTAATTATCACGATAGGTATAGTGATCGTACAGTAAAATGGTCATGGTTACTTTACCAACCATATGAAAGAAATGTCATAGACACTTAACTGACCGCATGGAATAAAATTTATTGTTATTTTTAGAGAAATGGTCAATAAATAGAAGATTAACATTAAAAATATGAATTCAAATAAATACAAAGGGTGAAACCAAATTTAAAGAATTAGACATATTTTATCATACCTAATTCATGTTATATATAATTAATTATATCAATATAACAAGGCTTTGAAAATATATCAGTAAACAGATGTTTAATACCAATAATGTTAAGAGAATACATACTTTTAGAAAATGATCTCTTAAAAATTGATGTTATATATCTATATGTTTTGTCCTTGAATGTGATATAGTATTCTTAGTGATATTTATGGAACTTTTATTATCACAATTTATAGGGACATGTTAGAATTAATTTCCATTGTCTTTTAATATGTGTTTCATTGAATAGAATCAATGAACAATAACTTTTGATATATTCATACTCAGTTTTAATAGTGTATAATAAAAAAAGTAATTATTTTTACCAACCCATGAAACTAGAGACTTTCCCAAAAGGTGAAATGTTTCTAAAGTTCTTATTTATACACAAATTTAAAAAGATTTCATCTAAATTACTAACTAAATAATATACTTTTCCTCTAGAATTAAAAAATCATAAATTGGTTGTAGTTTTTAGGTATTTAAATATTAATTTCATTGAATTTAAATGATATTATTTTGGATTTTATTGAAAATGTTCACATATTCACACACTAAAAAAATATTAGAGAAACTAGTAGTTAACTGTATTAAACATTCAATCACACCTCTATAAGTGGTTTGACCAATTGGTTTACCTGTTTTATCAAGATATAATTGAAAACTTGTACTCATGAGTGTATCACTACTCTTAGTACTATCTATACCAAATCATTTAAAATATCCTTAGTGTATATTATTTAGTTTAAAATTATTCCTTCCTTATTTTGAAAATTTTGAAAATCAGGATAGAATATAATTCACCCATTAAACTCATTTCAAATTGATTATATATAATTTTTGAAAATTTTGTACAAAGGGAATTTTTGGATGATATAAAAATGATATCATAAACATATATTAGGTTTAATAAGCATATTTTGAAATTATTTTAATAAATAAATTAAGGTTATATATTCTTCAACAAAAAAACTTTTGTTATAAAAATGATCTAATCATATCATATTAAGCTCTAGGTGCTTAATTTAAGCCATATAAATCTTTTTATAATTTAAATAAATTATTTGGAAAATGAGGATTTGGAAATCTAGGGGTTATTATAAAAATATCCTCAATTATAAAACCATTTTGGAGGAAACTCTTGATATCCAATTTATATAATTTGAAATTAAACTCTGTTGTATAGGAAAGAAACATTCTTATTTCCTAAAGTATAGATATTGGTGAATTGTTTTCCTCATAGTCAATAAATTTCTCTTGACTATATCCCTATGCAACCAATCTTGCAATATTTCTAATTATAGTCCCTAACTCGTCAAATTTATTCCTAAACATCTAGTTAGTCCCAATGTGATGTAATTACTTAGTCTATTCAATTAGTTCGTAGAATTTATTCTTATAAATTTGGTCTAATTATTCTATCATTTCCATTAACAAGAATTCATAATCTATATCTTAATTTTTGTTCTTAGGTTCAATAATTCATAAGATGGCTTAAGTATCAACCTTATTTCTAAGAGAATCTATAATATGTGTTCCTTTAACTAGATCTTCAACTATAGAATATAAGGTATTATCTATATGGGTCTAAGTTGTTCTAAGAATAAATGTATTTGATATATAATTTTCTTTTATGGGATGGGGTTCAAATAGTTCCTTCGAAATTGGTTATTTTTCTATAGCTAGTTCCAAATAATTAGCATTGGATTAGGTATTTATATTCAGATTAGAAAAATAATCATGAAGGTTTTCTAATGTGTTCTTATTCTCATGTGGATTTACTTCATCAAATTTTACTTGTATATATTCTTTTAATTTTTTTATTTAATACCATATATTATTTACATAATGTAGTGTAACCAAGAAATGTTACTTTATCACTTTTGTATGATTTTTTGTCTAAATTCAATTATGTATTGAGTATAAATACCTCATAGTCAAAAACACTAAAGTAATTAACATTTAATTTTCTCCCATTCCATAAATCATAAGGGTTTTTCTTTAAAAATGGTATAATAATAACACTATTGATAATATATAAAGTTGTATTCATTAGTTTTACCCAAAAGGAAATCGGTAAATCATATTAATTAAGTATGGTCTAAGAAATCTCATGAATACTTATGTTTCTTATTTCTACTACACCTTTCTATTTTGGGTCCATAGGAGTATAAAATTTATGACAGTATCCATGTTTTGAGCATAGAGATTATAATTACTAATTTTTAAAATCATAACCATGATAACTTCTTAAGGTATTAATTGTAAGTGCATAAAGTGTTTAACAAAATTTTTCATAACTGAAAAACTAAGAACAATATCCACTTTTTCAAGCAAAAATAAATACCCAGGTGTATCCAGAAAATTAAAGTACTTGAATATAATAATAATTATTAACTATTATGATATAAAATATATGAGGTAAAAATAAGTATATATGATCCAAATCTAGGGAATGATATATTGAAACTTATTTCTTTGGATTGAAGGAGATCTTACGTTGCTTCCCCTTTTAACTTGGGTTACAGACTTTGTCTATTAAGAATTATAGTTTTGTAATATGCTTGAATAATCCTTTATTGGTTAACTTAACCAGTGAGTGATTCTTTTAATGGCCTAATATCCTATTTCAAATCCAAGAAAATTTATGAAAGGCACTTAAAAAATATATATTTTGTAAAAATAATGAATTTAAATCAAATAAATAAATATTTACATCACATAGGGTAGTAAAACTACATCAAGCATGGAAACATAAAATTTGAAAGATTTATTTTCAATTTTAACAAGGTAAATATCATCAAATTATTGATAAATACTAATCAGATTATATTTTAAACCATTTATAAACAATACTTTATAAATCATAAAAGTATTGTAATTTTCTAATTTGGATGAGTCCAATTATCTTCCCTTTGTAATTGTCACCAAAAGTGTTATGTCCACTATTTAACTTAATATGAATTTTAAATCTTGTGTAGTCCCCAATCTAGTGTCTAGAATATCCACTATCTAGATACTATAAGTGCTCACTGTTACTATTCAAGAAATTTTCTTACAGAAAAATTAACCTAGAAAAAGATTTTGGTACCCATATTTTATTAGGTCTATAAATGTAAGTGAAAAATTATTTAGGAATCCAACTAGATGTAACTGGTTGTCTATAAATTTTTTTTATAATTTTTGAAATCAAACCTCTATAAAGTTCATAAGAATAGGGTTTTTATAGAGTTAGTATAACTTGAAGAAGGATATTTTTTTCTTAAAAACTATCCTTTGTTCAGGTTGGTAACCAATCCCAATAGTGTACCTAGGTTTGGTTTGTTTACCAATAAATAAATTAACATTTCATCTATAATTTGTAAATAACTCCATATCCATTTCCAATTTCTCATTGGTCATTTTGAACACAAATTTTACTTTAATAATTGATCATTTTTTCCTTTTACACAGTAAATTTAGTGTTGAAGATTATATACAAGGCATACTGCTTCTTCAAATTTTTATATTTATCCATTATTTCATTGAATATTTCCTCCATCTTGTTGAAATACTCAAATGAAACCTCACTGTATATATTATCCTGATCATTTTCATTCTTTTTTTTAATATTAACTCGAGACACAAAAATTTTATTTAGTACCTTAGGTATGGTTGTTATGAAATGCATATTAGCTATGTCATTTTTGTCTTCTTTTCTCAAGTCAGAGTTACTTGAAATATATCATGAGGAAACTCTATGTGTATTTGATATCCTTTTCAGAATTTTAGCTTTTACCTCATATATTTTCTTAAATTTTAATTTAGAACATTTGTAATTGATGCGTTCTTTTCTTTTTCATTCACATTAGGTCACTTATATTGTATGATTTTGATGTTTAGAATTACCTTTTCTATCTTTATTTCCTCTATAATTTGTATTTTTTTATAATTTATTCTTCCTATATAACTTCCTAAATCTTTTGGCTATATGATACATTTCCTCATCACTATTTTAATGTGATTCATCATTACTTGAACTATCATATTTGATCTTCCCTTTTATTTTTGAGTCACATGTTTTAAAGGAACATTGTTTACTCTTTGGTTTATATCCTTACTCTTTATTCACTTTGAGTTCTTCCACATACATCATAAGCTTTCTAATAAAATCTTTTACTTATAATTTTATAGTTTCATTGGATTCCATGATAGAAAGATTGTTTCCTCTCCACCTATAAGGTACTTATCTCAAAAGTCACACCACTTGATCTTTATCCATTTTTGAATTCCCAAGTGCATTCATTATATTCGAATTCTTTCTAAACCTAAGATATATATCATAAATTATTTCATCCAGTTTTATATTGAATATATTATATTTTAAGGTAAATATAGTTAAGTGTATTTTTGTTACATTGGATGTTTCATCATGAGAAACAAAAAAGTTTGTCCCATATTTCAAAAGCCATAAAACAAACATATTTTCAATTAAATATTTCTTCTACTGAAGCACAACATAATTTTATCATAACTCTACAGTAATAGTAATATGTCTCCTTAGTGGAATTACTCAATTAAGCTCTAGAATATTTTGGTTTCTTATATTTTTCCTTGAAAACGACCTAAATTTGAAATTCCATTATATATATATAGGTTTTCATTTTTTATCTTCCACTGAGTATAATTAGTTCTATTAAAATAAGGTGGTTTGTTAGTGGATGTTCCAAATTTTCTATTATTATCAATAAATATATATATTTTTAATTAATAGAAATATTTGATTATCTAGTGAAATAATATCACAATTTAATCGTATTTTGAAAAATCTCTAAAACCAATTGTTAGTCATAGTGGAAAACAAAAGAGGGGGTGGGTGGAGTTTATTATATAAATTTCTATTTTAAAAAATTAAAATAAAATTCACTAATTTTATAAAACAACCATTTAACAAAAACAATGTAGATATATAATTTTATCTTAGAAAAAAGTTTCTCAAATTATTGATTATAACTCCATAAATATATGTTTGAAACTTTTCGTAACTTTTAAAACAAATTTACTAGTACTAAACATAGTATATAAAGTAATTGTTAAATCCAACTATAAATGTAATGTTTTATAATATTTTTTTTGAAAACAGATAGTGATTTTTTAAAAAAATTAATATAATCAAAACATGAAATCACATAGTACAAATAAACAAGGGGTTCTGTCTCAAGTAGAGACATAATGTCACGACTGGACCCACCAGAGTCTAAACTGTGACAACCCCATGCCTGCCTCCAATAGGCTAGGGGATCACGACCAACAACGAGTAGGCATATCCCACACATAGGAGGAATTATCCAATTGTACCTATACACATGCACAAATCTGCATGCCCATACAATGTTGAAATGTAAAACATAAAAACCAATGCATGGCTACATCTTTGAGCTCACAAAGAGAGCATGATAGTAAAGTACTAAAAGAGAAAAAGGGACTAAATACAAGATAAGAAAAAATTATGTGGGTCCAACCTGAACCAATTAGAGGACTCCAATAAAATGTAAGCTCCTAAAAAAACCCACAGTTTGTCATGGTCAAGATATTCTCCACCTACTCCCTTTCCTCACAAGACATAGTTAAATGAGACGTTGTCTACATAATACATGTCACTTGTAGGTAGAGTCCATACATGGGTGAGTATAACAATACCCAGTAAGACACCCCAAAAACACTAAACACGAAGAATTAATAAAAATTAATATCATTAAAATGATATAAAAATCAAGGTAGAATAGAAAAAAGAAACATATATATACTCAGGAAGCACATCGTGCCACTAGGAGATCAAAACTAACTACCAGCTACAAGATTCTTATTGAATAAATTATTATTCTAGTAGAATCTACTCCACTTGCCAAGATATAACTAAATAAACTCATAAAATAGGTCATAATCAATGGGCCCCACCCATGAAATCCCACTGGTCACAAAATACCTTGATACTAAGATAGGGGGTCATGCCCAGAATCACTGGGGGACACCACAAACCCTATCTAATCAACCAACTAGGTAGGGGATCCTCTGTAAATGATACTATAAACCCTTCCAATATGACATTCTATATGGTGGATTAATTCTCTTCTCAAGAAGTTTTTTATAATTCCACAAACCCCACATAAGTTTAAAAGACAATAGAGTATCACACTCCAGTCTCATGGAGGGACTCCACGAACTCTATACAAGACTCATCCTCTATAGTGGATCATAATCATGTGATGTGGATGTAATATCTCAATGTACCATCCACGGGTAAACCAAGGGAAAACACTCTACCAAGACAAGTCTAAACTGATGAAATGAAGGGATATAAACACCCCAAAAGAGGGGTGCACAACATGTACAAGGGGTACATAGTGTGTCCAGACAACCCATATCCTTCCTGTGTGGTTACACCTAACAAAACATGTAAATATTCACATACACAATGTGTAAGAATAGTACACCACATGTAGATATCACCTAGCACCATCCCCATGCCATTTTTCGATGCTTGAGTATCGCTGGCCATGCTCATGTACCAACCTGTATACACATGGCCCTGTCTATGTACACCTGACTGTGTCTATGTACACCTAACCATGTACTTGTACTTGGACTACACTTTTCTATATAACCCCCTAGATACATGATGACCCATTAACACACATACTATATCATGTGATATGGTCACATGGTCTGTGATATCCATCTCTATGAGAAAACCCTAGCGCTATGTGTGTGTGGGGGGGGGGGACCACATGGCGTGTAACTCTGGATTAGATCATTCCTAGGGAAAAACCATTGTATAAACTCAACAATTCCCTCAAATTTATTATTTTGGCCCCCCATTTGGGAGTATTCTATGTATTAGGAAAAAATGAAAGAACGTGATGTTAATATATTTAATATATTTTAAACGTGTCATCTAGGCTCACCAGGACTTAGAATCACACACCGTCTCATAACTAGGTCTCAAAAATATTCCATATAATATAAAAACAATAGTACATAGTAAATCATAAACATTAATTTATCCACAAATTATAAATTATAAAACAAAAAGTAGAAAAATATACTAAAAAATTTGAGGGTAATGGGCTCAAATATTGGTCTTCTGATCTCTGGAGCTCTCCTTAAGATTCCCATGAAACCAATATACAGACACTAGTGGAATCTATTTCCAAGAAAGGATCCAATCCTAAAAATAATTTACCTTCATTATGTACTCAGCAAAGGTAGCTCCATCCCGGATGTTTAACTCACCCTAATCGATAACATGGGATGGGTCATGCATGTACCCCCTCAGCTGGGACACATGGAAGATGTCGTGTACAAGATCCAATTGTGACAGTATATCTAAGTGGGAAAACACCACCAAATCTATATAGTATATAAAAAGAACCAATTAATCTAAGAGAAATATTGTATCTATGAAAAAATATCCACAACTGATGTTAAGGTGAGACCCTCAAAGACACATGGTCTCTATCATCGAACTCCATAGGTCTCCATCGTTGGTTGTTATAAGATATTAGATAGCACTATGCAGTTCTCATTTTCTCATGTATGATATCCACCTTTTATGTGGTTGCTCACACCAAATCTGGTCCCATGAGTGCTGACTCACCCTAACTAGTCTAATAAAGTGGTGACCTATATGGTCAAACATATAAGGCTTTTAATAGTTCCATACCAATGTTGGAATGGTAGTTGTTCATGTATGAGAACTCCTCCAAGGATAGATGATCCTCCCAACGATGGAAAAAATCCAACATACAAGCCTGTAACATATCCTTCAAGACATGAATGGTATGCTTAGTCTGGTCGTTTGTATGGGGATGACATGATGTGCTTAAGCATAACTGAGTCCCAAAGGCCTCAAAAAAAGCATCTCTATAATCACAACATGAAATGAGTGTCATGGTCTAAAATGATTTTAGAGAGAACTCCATGGAGCCAGAATATCTTTTGCACATACAAGCATCCCAAGATCTCTACTGAAATATGCTCTTGAATCACTAGTAAGTGGGATAACTCGGTGAGTTGGTCTATGATCACCCATATGGAATTGTTTCTCCTAGAAATATGTGGAAACCTAATCATGAATTATATATATATATATATATATATATATATATATATATATCTAATATTAATTCAACTCTAGAACCTATAGGGGTTGATCTATACCAATTGGAACTTAGTTCATATCCTTCACTTACTGATAAGTAAGGCATCGAGAGACAAAATATTTAAAACAAAGCGTCATTCCTAGCCACCAAAACTAATGTCAGAGGCCTTGGTACATAATTTAAATTCTTATATGTATCACAAAAGGGGATATATGAAATACCACAAAACATCCTCATGCAATGTCATGGGTACCACCATACTTCCTCTAAAAATGATTGCATGCTCCCCACTTTCAGAATATCCGTCTGGATCACATCCAGTTTATATATGAGTATGTAAGGTCTCACAGTTGGTATCTATACAATGTGAATTCTCTAACACACTATAAAAGTGGAGGGGTAAAAACCATCTATTGTAGATATGAAGCACCATACTTATCCATAAAGTAAAACTATAATGAGGATAACTGATCTGAAGCCTCATCCAACAACTGAGAACAATATCTCATACTTAGTGAATCTTCCACTATTTCCCCTTCCCAAGTGTATAAACAATCTTAAATTCATAGTCCTTGAAGAACCCTATCCATCACCTCTTTCTTAAGTTAAGATCATTCTGAGAGAATATATATTTAAGACTCCTCTGGTCAGAGTAGATGATAAACCACTCACCCATCAGGTAGTGTCACCATATCTTCTGTGTGAAGGATACTTTTTATGACACAAGATCATTGTTTATTTAGTTCTGATCATGCGGAATCAAATATGATGAACCATAGTCAATCACTACATGTCTCAACATTATAAAATAATGAAGACTAGTCCCTAATTCCCCATAGAACACAACATAATCAACACCCTACACTAGAAATCTCAATATGGGACTGCTCATCAACATCTACCTCAGCTCTAGAAAGCACTTCTGGCACCTTTATGTCCATAAAAAATCCTTCCCCTTTTGGGTAAAAACATTAAATGGTGGTTCCACTCTGGAGAAATTGGTTAAAAATATTTAATTTTTTCCAACCAACTGATGGAAACTCTACATCTCAATAACTCTCTTGGGTGGATCCCAAGTAAGAACTGCCTCAATATTCCATGGGTCAAATGCTAGTCTTTACTTTAAGATGATTTTTTTCAAAGAAATGATCCTATAAAATACAAAACTGATAATTTTATATCTTCCCATAAATTTTATTCTCTCATAGTGTTTATAGGACCATCCTAAGTTTCATGACATGCTCCTCCTCAGACACCGAGCATAATAGGATATCATCAATGAAGACATCCATGAATCGGTCTATAAAAGGATGAACGATCTTTTATAGACATAGTTTTTGTCCTATATGAATTTGAAATATTTTTAAATATATTTCTAGAGGTAGGCATCGAGAAAACAAAAAATTACAAGGCCAGGTGTGCTCGAAATTAATTTTATAAAAATATTAATATATTTTATATTGTGCATGGGTGGTTAATTAAAAGAAATGGGATAAATCTAAAATGGTTGATCAGATCAAATATATGAGACCACAGTTGGGTCCGGAATGTGGTTTTTACCCTAGTCATGACTTAAAATGATTCAACATATGATGTATGGACCCATCAATCATTGGTGGTGCATTTAAGTGATTTAGTTAATTAATTAAATTCTTTTCTAAGATAATTTTATTTTGAAATATGTCTCTAAGGGAATTTGGCTAGGTTGTCTTATTATTCTCTCCTACTGACGAAGCATTTCCCCCCTCCTCCATTGGTAAATTTCTCCGACCAATGAAAAACCTATAGATCAAGTAAGATCAAACACAACAACTTCACCCGAATCCATTGGCAAACACATTCATAAAAAATGAATGACCAAAACAAGAAGCATGACTCATAAATTTGTTTTTTCCCTTTTTATTAAATTTTTAAGTAGTTTAATTCATTTTCTTGAATATTCTCTTTTGAAAAAACTTATATGCACCCAATAACCAAGAATTATATTTTTTTTCTTTGGTTTATCTAAACCTGAAAGCATATTATTGATCTTTAGAAAATAAAAATTTTCTAATGGTCATAAAAAATTTGTTTATGTGACATTCTTCCCAACTACTTCACATTATTCACCATTAGAACCCTATGGTTCCTAGATTAGTAGTTTATGGGCATCCTAAGCTCGATCGTGTGCCCAGATTTGTGGTAGATCGATGAAACTATGAAGAAATCACAAGTGGAGCAATGATATTGAATATTCATGATGAGAGGACGCTAAATATGATGATTTGGGGCTAGATTTCCAAGTGTTTAATGAATAGGTGCATTTGGACTAAATAATGAAACACTCATGATCTTCTGGTGATCTATTTCTTGACAATGTTTGTTCAGAACCACGATTAATATCCATATACATATTTTTTTGAGAAAAACTAAGCTGGAATCCAAGGGAAATAAAGTTTATTCAAAGTACGGATGAAGATTATTGAAAATATGAATGTTCTAAAAACATACCGACTGCACGTTGTGTAGGATAAAGAAAACACGACGGGTAGCCTCCCTAAGTGACGACACTAGGGTTTGGGAAAATTTAAGGATAACATGTTTTGTAGTCTTTCCTTAAACCCCATGTGAAACCTCCCCAGTTGGACATCCCATGTGATGGATCACACTGATGGGGAGTCCCTGTATAAGTTCAAGAACATAGGTTGGCCACTTGGGAAACAACTTGTGTAGACCTAAATTCCATGTATCGAAGTACAAGGACACAACCAGTAGACACATCCCTATCCCCGAATAGGTGGAACACACTGTGTAGTCAATCTAGATGGCATGTAACCCTATACAAATAGGACCTATGTGCCAAAAATAGACACAACCAGGCATTGAAGAGGGATCCGAAATTGTTTGGGTCCCCTCACATGTCGTGTACTACTTGAGATATTCCGAGCGATCTTTGGATGTCTGTATCTCTTTTTTTAGACTCTAATTTTGGCCGATGAGATTTCCGTCCAGGGTGTTTTTTTCATGTAGAACATTATGGCTCTATAAAAAGTGGATTTTGACATATGATGTGAAATATTTCGGATTTGGAACACATTGAGGAAACACTCAATGATATTAGCGATCATATAGAATCACCATAGCAGTACCGGGCTTACCAACCAATAGGGATTGGTAGTGGAATTCCCCGATGGTATCTCCATGATTACCCTATAGTAGGAACAAACAATGAAATTCCCCAATGATCTTTTCAAGTTACCCTCCAGTGGGACTAGGTAGTGGAGTTCCTCAACATTCTGGGCTTACCCTCCAGCCGGGCTAGGAAGTGGCATTCCCCAATGAAATCTTATAGGAATAACCCTCTAGTAGGGCTAGGCAGTGGTGTTTCCCTGATGACTCACAGGGTTTATCCTCCAATAGGACTAGGTTGTGGCTTCCCTCAGTGACATTCCCAAACAATACCCTCTAGTATGTCTAGACAATGGCATTCTGTGATGACTACCAGAGTAGGACCCTCCTAACATACCATGGAGCGAGAACCTTTCCAAAAATTGGTGACCCCTATACTGTGAGGTATATTGATGAGGTGTGGTTTGAAAAACCTTTGGAATCAAGATAACTATGGACACTTCCCCCACCTAGACATGTTCTTATGACATGAATTAAAACCACGTGGGCGAGTTAGTGCCCCCCAAATAAAATAGTATCAAGGTGTGGTGATTAAGTCCCTTATACTTGTGTGTCCTTGGAAGATGGAGGAGTTTCTGGGAATCATAGATGGACTTCTTTTTTAAATGGTTTTATACTCATATTCTTGAGATGATCTTTGAGAGGGAGATACCCTTACTCTCTTGTTTAGGATTCTTTGACTGAGCATATATATATATATATATATATATATATATATATATATATATATATATCCTACTACAGTACCCACTCATTGGGTATAGTTACTCTCCTTCTAGGAGAGGTGAAGGCACACATGGTATTCCACATGATTTTTGTGTTTATATTCTCATGGTTGGATGAGTCCACTCTCCTTCTATAAGAAGAAAATACTCAACAAAAAGTTCATTTTCTCACTGTGTCCAGCTCCGTGTGTTATTATGAGTTCACTTTAACTCTTTTATTGGGTTGACCTATACTCTATTATTGTACCTTGTTCTATATACTAAATCCATCTTAATTTCTATCTCCTACTCCTACCCCATCACCTTGTCAGGGTTTTCTACTAGGTATGTATATACTCACCCTTACATGGTCTTTTCCCAACATATGTCATGTATTTTTTAGATGGTGGAAAGGTCGATAGTGACTTCAGAGAAGCTTAGGGATATAGGGGGCTTGGACCGAGTATGGTGGTTGTATCTTGGGATTTAAGAGATAGGATCTCTTAGCTATTTACTCTTTTCTAGTTTTTAAGGATGGGACATACTTCTATTTTGTTCATGTATTTCCCCCTTTTACTTTTTAGAAAACACTACCGTACATTGATCTATTTAGTGTTCCATGCATATTTGGTATATTTATTGTAGTTTTACATATTTTATTTCTTTCCTCTATACTTTTTCACTGAGTTGGATATGTGTGTGTGTATAATTATTTAGGAAATGGTCTCCCTATGTTTTGTGTGAATTTGACACTTATCACCACCCCCTTGTCTATGGATATAGGATTGGGGTAGTGGAAGCTTGATCATGGGATTGGGTCATGTCTTGAAAGATTGGTATTAGAGTTGGTCCAAACCTTGGAAAGTTGGTTGAACATTTCCCTAAAAGGTTTTTGGTCTGTTTTAGGAAAACAATTTAAAAGTGTATCGAGTTCAGATATCAAGACAGGGTGTTCGATGATGGTGTAATGACCGATATAACCATTTAACAAGACTTTGACAACCTACATGTTGACTCGACATTCCGGTACATTTTTTGCAGGGATCAATGGTAAAGTCATCAAATCAAGTTTTTGATAGTCCTTATTGATTAAACTCTCCATTTTTGTTGATATATATGTATATTCTCATCTAACTGCAGTACTCCTTGATAACTTTCAGGATGCCTTCACAATGATATCCATCTTGGATACTAGATATGGTTTGCGATGATGACCTAATGAGTGACGAGTCATTAGTTCAGGGTATATCCTATGATACCCTTCCTCTAATTAGGTAGGTAGAAGAACCACCACCTTTTGATAAAAATATTGTCTCAATAGAATAGGCTAAGTACGTGTGAAGGATGAGCACACTCTATGAGTTCAAGAGTCTGAGACTACAAAGGTATCATGGCGAGCCATATCCTAAGGTAGACGAGAATTGTATAGAGTTGGTGGTTCATATATTTAGTTGTATTCGTACCCTATAAGATTATATGGTGGATTTGTAAGTGAGTATTTTCCATAGAGTATTAGGGTGTTGGTGAAGTCTGGTTACCTAGACGCACGATGAGTCAGCACTCTTGTGAGACAACTTCCAGAAGCGATTTTGTGAGGAGTAATACCGCTCATACTTATTCTCTATTTGGATCTAGGATATTATGGAGCTTCATCTAGGAGGGATGATAGTAGCATAATATATATCTAGGTTAATATACCCTACACACTACTCACTCTACATGATCAGATATGGATACTTTTGAGAATGGATGTTTGAGGAGGGAATATTCAGAGAGATCTAAGCCAGCGTAGTACCTTTGTGCATCCAAACCTTTACTAGGGTGATGGTGGAATAACATATGAAAAATATATCTCTATTATAGGGATAAAAGATAACTAAATCTAGTAGTGGGTGAAACATGGATGAGACATCCACAATAGCAGGATGACACCAAAGATCTTAGAACTGAAAACCATTCCGTGAGAAGACTTAGGGATGTGGTCATATGGTGTCGGGTAAGTGTAGAGTACTAGAGATGCTGGGGAGGGATGGTGCTATTATTAATATAGGAGAGGTCACATGACACAAGACTTCCCAACAAGATGTATTGATCATCCCAGGTTCAGAGAAGATGGACCTCCCTAGAAGAGACAATGTCACGATTAGGGTGGTCCCTAGGGAAGAGGAGTTGGAAGAGGAGTAGGAGGAGCTATAGGATAAGGAAGGATCTATGAGGTCCTTCCACCACAAACATCATAAGGTGGACCGCATTAGGATTAAAGATCATTGTCCAGGGTCATATATAAATGCAATATTTGGATGTCTACAATCATATAACACAAGAGATGATTTGTGGTACAATATGTGTTCATTCTACTCTTGATTCAGTATTAGTATACAAAGGGTTCAGTCAATATTTTGTCTCTCAAATCCTAGTATGAGTTATAGATATCTTAGTATGTACCCTAAAACATTTGATTTTTCTTGAGGTTTCTGCATGGAACACTTCCTCTCTATCTTTCATATGCTGTTAGTGCGAGCTATCTCTTATAGGAGATAGGTTCATGTGGGACCTTTTGGTAGTCACAATAGAACCCTACAACATCATCTTAGGCATGGATTTTATTTCCATGGTTCAATCCCAAATTAGTTGTCCCTACAGACTAGTCATATGACTACACACTGATGGGATGAGCTTATCTTTTTTTAGGGAGTGAGACCTTGTAGAAGGACATGCGGCTGCTGTGAGTAGGATGTTTCAGCCTATTGCCCATCAGTTGGAAAGCATAACCCTTGGTGAAGTAGACTCTTCAAAAAAATTTATTCCTTCAGTTGTCAAGGAATATATGGAATTATTCACTAAAGATGTTCTTGGAATACCTCTAAGGTGGGAGATAATGATTTTCATTGACTTTTAACTGGGGATTTCCCTGATATCTTCTACGGCGTACCATATGGAAACTACCGAACTCCAGGAGTTGTGGTTGCAGTTGGAGGAACATAGTGAGAAAGGTTTCATCAGACCCAGTGTGTCCCCCTAGATTTCCCTAGTTCTGTTTGTGAAAAAGGAATATGGGAGATTATGGATTTTCATATATTATCATTGCCTGAAACAACCATTATAAAGAACAAGTACCCATTTCTATGAAATGACAAACTCTTTGATCAATTTCGAGGTGTGAGATGGTTCTACAAGATTGATCTCAGGTCCAAATTCCACCAGTTGAGGGTTTGTGAGTCTTATATTGTAATGTTGCAATTCCAATGTTGCTAAGGACACTATGAGTTCCTAGTGATTCCCTTTTGTGTGAAAAATTCCGCCACTATATTTATGGATTTGATGAACTAGATGTTCCTTCCATACATTGATCAGTTTGTTTTCATCTTCATTGACGAAATACTCCTCTACTCTGCAATAGTGGAGGAGCATGTAGAACACATGAGGATAGTTCTTGATTTTCTTAGAGAGCATCAGTTTTATGGAAAACTATTGAAGTTCCAGTTATGGATACAGATGGTCACTTCCTAGGGAATTTTATTTCTAAACAAGGATTATATGTGGATCAAAAAATATAGGGGTAGTTATTTCTTGGGAACTACCCAAGATTTTATCACGGGTGAAAAGTTTCCTTGTCTTGGCAGGGTACTACAATAGACTTGTGGAAGAAAACTCTAGAATCACATCCCCTTTTACCACCCAGATATGGATGGGACAACTATTTACCTGGTCTGAGAATTTCCAAAAGGCCTTTGAGGAGTTGATAAAAAGGATGAAAACTTATCCAGTGTTGATACTACAATAGGAAGTAATTGAGTTAAAAGTTTAATATGATACCTTTAGAGTTGTTCTCGGTTTTGTGTTGATTAAATGACATTAAATAATCACATACAAGTCGAGGAATTTGATACCCCATGAGTAGAACTATGTCACCCCTGACCTAGATCTATCAGTGGTAGTCTTCAACTTGAGAATGTGGAGTCACTACCTTCTAGGCGAACACTTTGTGGTTTACTCAGACCACTAGAGCCTTAAGTAGGTCTTCAATTAGAGATACCTAATCCTAAGGAAGTGATTCTGGCTGGAGTTCTTATCAACTTTAAGATAGTATATACTCTCGGAAATATAAATGATACAACAGATTCCCATAGTAGGATGTTTCAGGCTTGTTTAGTTCCAGATGATTTAGAGTAGTTAGCTTCCCTACAATTTGATATGGTAGAGCAGGAGGGTATAAATTTTCTCCAGTCGATGGTGTTGACTCCTTTTTTCCTTGAGCATATGAAAGAGTCTCAGTTGGGAGACATTGACTGTATGGTTTTTCATAATAATATATCCATGCACCAGATGTGTATTTTGAAGAAGGGAATCACAATATCATGTTCTAGGAATGAACAATGGTTCCTGTAGTGATGTGGGAGGAGGTGATGTGGGAGTTCCAAACTTCTCCTGTATCTTTACATCCTGATGTGGGGAATATGTAAAAAGTTCTTCAGTGGTAGTTTTGGTGGTACGACATGCGAAAACGTGTAGCTGAGTTCATTTCACAGTGCCTCACCTGTTAGTATGTGAAATCTAAGCACCAAGTTCCAGTGGGTTTGTTGCATCCTCTTGAGATCTCGGAGTGAAAATGGGAGAGAATATCCATAGACTTTATCATAGGGCTTCCACACACTGAAAAGGGCCATGAAGCTATCTGGGTGATAGTAGAACGAATCACAAAGTCAGTTCACTTCATTTATATCAGGGAATAGAGTTCGGTGGGAGTTCGAGGAAGTGGTACATACAAGATATCATCATACTTTATAGGGTACCCTTGATGATTGACTCCAATCATGACCTGTAGTTTACATCACATTTGTGGAGGGGCCTGCATGAATCATTTAGGACCCAGTTTAAGATAAGTACAATATTTCACCACCAGACTAATGGGTAGGTCGAGCGTATAATCCAGGTGCTAGAGGATATAATGAGGGCTTGTGTGTTATATTTTGGTTGGATCTGGGAGGATCACCTAACTTTGGAATATTTTTCATACAAAAATAGAAACCACACAACCATAGACATGGAAAATATTTAGGCCCTACATGGGAGACCTTGCAGGTCACCCTTTTGCTAGATAGAGATTGGAGAGTCATCTCTTATGGGCCCATAGTTGGTGCAGACCACAATGGAGAAAGTTCTTTTCATCCATGAAGAGATGAATATGGAATAGAGTAAACATAAATCATATGGATATTGCTATCATAATACCTTGTAATTAGATTACGGAGACCATGTCTTTTTGAGAGTCTCCCCATGATGTGGAATGAATAGGTTATTATAGAGAGGAAAGATATCCCCAATGTTCATCAGGCCATTCGAGATCATGTAAATGGTTGGTAAGGTTACCTATCACATCTATGTACCCCTAAAACTAGAGTGAGTGCACGATGTATTACATGTATCCTAGATATGAAAATACATGCATGAACCTACACAATTAATTTACTGGGGAGAGTTGGATATCGAGGATGCAATAAAATTTTTATAGCATCCGATCGTGATCGAGGACTGACGAGATCATTCCTTATGAGGATAGACCACACCTTTGGTTTGTGTTATGTGGTAGCATGGAAACGTGCATGAGAGTTCCTAGGAGGGGGAGAGTGATATTTTAGCTTAGTATCCCAGGTTGTTTTCCTAGATTTTTCTTTTCAAGAATGAAAATCTTGAAGGAGGGAATGAAGTAGAGACCTAGTTTTTTCCTTGTAAGACTTGGAAATATTTATTAATATATTTCCAGATGTAGGCGCTGTGAAAACAAGAAATTCCAAGGCCTGGTGTTCCTAGAATTAATTTTATAAAAATATTAATATATTTTATATTGCGGACACATGGTTAATTAAAGAAAATAGGATAACTATAAAATTGATGATCAGATCATAAATCTGAGACCACAGTTGAATTTTGAATGTCGTGTTTACCCTAATAATTCCATAAAATGCATTGGCATGGAACGTTCAAACTCATTTCTCATTGAATATGCATTTAAATGATTTAATTAATTAATTAAATTGTTTTATAACATAATTTTGGTTATAAAATATGTCTCTACGGTAATTTGTCTAGGGTTGGATTGTTATTCTGTCCATTCGGTAGAGCTATATTTGACTTCTCCTGAATACATTAGAAAACACATTTTTCCACAAATAATATTCCAAAGAAGAGGTATAACTCATCATTTTTGTGTTTTCACCGATTTGGTTTAATTTTTGAGAAATTTCATTCTTTTTCTTGAATATATTCCTTTGAAAAACCATGTATGCACCTGATAATGAAATATTATATTGTTTTCTTTGGTTTATCTAACCCTGAGAGTATGTTATTGATTGTTGTCCAAGAAACCTTGGCCACTGACTGTAAAACCTTTGTTTTTGTCACTTGATTCCCTTATTCACCACATTCTTCACCATTGGAAACCTACAGTTCCTATCTTGATAGTTGATGGGAGTCTCGAGCTTGATCAGGTGCATGGATTTATGGAAGATCAATAAAACATTTATGAAATCACGAGTATAACATCCATCTGGAACCATCATGATGAAAAGATGATAAATCTAATGATTTGGGGCTACATTTATAAGTTTTTAAAGAATGGGTGTGTGCAGAATGATGAACAAAAACCTCATGAAATCCAAATGATATATTTATGGTGAATAATGGTTTAGAACCATTATTTGTGACCAAATCCACATTTTTTAGCCGAACCGAGGAGAAATACTACGTTTTTTAAGCTAATTAAAAGAATAGAAATAGATCCATTAAAACTAGAATGTTCTAAAATAATCTCAAGTATACACCATAGAGGATTAATAAAACGCATCGAGTACCCTCCCTTAGTGGTGGTTCTAGGGTTTGGGAAATGTTAAGGATGGGAAGATGTATTGTCTTGCCTTACATGCCTTGTACACCCTCCTCGGTTGGACATACCGTGTGATGGGTCACATAGACGAGGAGTCTGTGTAGAAGTACATAGACACAAGTTGGTCATATGGGAAAAATTCCATGTGGACCTACACGTCGTGTGCCAAAGTACATGGACATGGGGTCCGAGTACACGAACCTGGCTAGTTGACACGACCTTGTCCCCGGATAGGTGGGACATGCTAAGTAGTCCACCTAAATGGTGTGTACCCATACACGGACATGACCCATGTACCAACTTATTACATGTCCATATAGTGAAGAGAGACCACATGTTGTGTGGGTGTCCTCATAGGTCGTGTACTACTTGAGCTCTTCTGAGGGATCTTTGAACATACCTATCTCTTTCATTTGTACTTGGATCTTGACCTGTGAGATTCCAATATTGAATTTTTTTTTCTAAAAAGAACATGATGGTTTCCTAGAAAATGGTTTTTTAAATGTGATGTGAAATCGTCCAGGTTTGACACATGCAGAGGCGAAAAAAGATGATGAAAATGATTTTATATAATCAACTGAGTAATATCGAGCCTACCATCCTGCTGGGTTGGGTGGTGGTGTTCCTCAATGGTAGTTTCGAGCTTACCCTCCAGTAGGACTAGGTAGTGGTGTTCCCCAATGATATTTTAGAGCTACCCTTGAGTAGTTCAGGGAAATGGAGTTCTTCGAAATTTTTGGATTACCCCCTTTCTGGCATGGACAATGTCTTTCCATGATGATATATTCCAAGAATAAACCTCCAATTGGGCTTGGTAGTGGGGTTTCTCTAATGACTCACTAGGATCACCCTCTTGTAGGATCGAGTAGTGGCATTCCTCGATGACCTTCATGAGATGTACCCTCTAGTTGGAATGGGCAGTGACAGTCCTTTGTGACAACAAGAGTAGGACCCTCCTAACATACCAAGGCACACAGTCCTTTCCAAAAATTAGTGACCCATCTAGTACATGGCATAGTAATGATCAATGATTTCACTAACCTTTGAATTCATGAGAAAGAGGGAAGCTTCAACCACCTAGATGTGTTCTTATGATGAAACTTAAAACCGTGAAGGCGATTCATCACCATCTAAAGTGGATAATATCAAGGTTTGGTGATTGAGTCCCTTAGAATTGTGTGTCCTATGAAGATCCAAGAGATTTTGGGAATCATAGATGGACATCCTTTTGGAACTATTGGATACTCATCTTCTTAGGCCGAGCTATGATATGGAGTTCCCCTTACTCTCTCATTTGGGATTTTTGACTGTTCATATATATATATATATATATATATATATATATTCTACTTATATACTAACTCTTAGGTATAGTTACTCTCCTTCCAGGGGAGGAGAAGATGCATGGGTTATGCCACATGATTTTTTTGTTTGTCTTCTCATGGTTGGATGAGTCCACTATCTTTCTATAGGTAGAGAAGACTATATTAGAATTTCATTTTCTCCCCATGTCAAGTTCCTTGTGTTTCGACAAGTTCACTTTCACTCTTTTGTTCAGTTGAATTTTACTCAATTACTATACATTGTACTATCTAATGCTTCCCTCTTTAGTTTTATCTCATAATTCTCCCCCTTACCATTTATTGGGTGTTCAACTAAGTATTTATATACTCAAACCTTCATGGGGTTTTCCCAACATATTTTGTGAATTTTGAAGAGGGTGGATATGTCAATCATGACTTCAAATGAGCTTAGGGATATTGGTTTCTTGGAACGCGTATAGTGATCATAGATTAGGATACAAGAGATGAGGTCTCTTACCTATTTAATATTTTCCATTTTTTTAGGTTAGTACATACTTCTAGTTTGGGCATTTATTTATTCCCTTTTACTTTTTTTATTAAACACTTCCATACTTTGTTCTGTTTAGTGTTCAATGGATATTTGGTATACTTATAGCAGGGTTTCATATTTTATTTCATTTTATCCACAATTTTTCATTGATTTGGTTGCGTGCATGTGTAAAGGTATTTAGGAAATGGCCTCCAAATTTTAGTGTGCCTTTGGTGCTTGTCACCACCCCTGGCCTATGGAGGTGGGCTTGTGGTAGTTGTGGCTCGAGCTTCGTCCTGGGTCGGGTCATGACAGATCTGGTTCATGAGTCCCATAAACTCTAATGGGGGTGGGGGTTGTCACACCAAAGTGAATAATCAAGTACTCACAATGGCTATAAAAACATCTGAATACCTTCTTCGGTATATTGTCATCCTATACTCATAGCTGGTGATGGTATGATCTGAGGGGAATCCTCGAGAAGTGTAATGACCCAAACATTTTTGAATAAAATTCCCTTTCTTAAATGTATTATGGATATAGAATTTGTTTATTATATCCAATTATATTTGAATGGCCATTAAGTTTCCTTACTATTGATAATATAGCCATTGAATAGTGATCAAATGACTAGTATAAATATAAGGGTTTTAACAAATCCTTTTGACACAGACAAAAGAAGTGATAGCCTCATCTAGTCGGATCATATCCTATGAAGCCCATTTATCATAGTTTCTAAGGGAAATATCATTTTTGGGATTTTCCCTAGACTAATACCAAGACAAGATCTAACAACTTAAGCATGATAGGTACCGCTTATGTGAGAAGTTCAAGATCATCGATATCACGACCCAAATCATGTTCACTGAACAGCCCAATGAAAGCCCAACCATCACACACCTTACTCATAGGGAGTATACTGGTGTAATAAAGGGGTATTTAACAAGACCCTTTAATTATGATTATGTGAATTATTTTTGTATAGAATAATAAATATACTTTCCTTTTATTATTATTACTTTGTAAATGATTTTTAAAGCCCAAACAATATTTTTGGTTAATATTCAAATTAAATAAAGAAATCTATTTTGATGAATTAATGGATTTTTGAATTAAATAATATTTTAATAAAACATTATCATTAAATTACTTTTATTAAATATAAATGATCATATAATTTTTATGTATTCAAATGTTATTTTCATTAAGGGTTGAAAACCGTTTTTGTCAAAACCTGTCAATTTTCAATAAATGTCATTTTTTATTTTAAAATTAAAAATTTACATATTTAGTAAATTATTTAGATAAAACAAATATTATTTTTGGAATCAGGATGTCGAAATTATCCAATGATTAATTTTTCAAAAAATTTCGAGACTTTCAAATTTTTGGGTAAAAATAAAATACCGTATAAATATATAATGTGTTTTATGACATAATAATGACCAAATAGTGATATAATAAAATACTATATAAGGAATATTTAGCCATATATATGTGTTTCCTTTAAAATAACGCAATTTTAAATTGTTTTGATTTATTTTATAAATCTTTTGTGTATCGTCCAAGAGATATAAAGCATTTTATGATTTTAAAATCGTTTACTTGAAATTGTGACTCACCTCCACATAATAAAAGGAAATATTTTAATATATTCAGCCCTTTTTCTTTTAAAATAATGTATACCAATCCATTTTTCCAAAAACCATGGTGGGATGGTTTGTGTTTTTGAATATTTTAGTGTGTAGTGTCCAAAAACAAAAATAATAAATAATTTCCCCACCTTTCCTATAGGAACCCACCCACGATCCCATTTCTCTTCACTCAAGCTCTTTTAAGGTCAAAAAATCTATACTTATTACTACTTATAGTACTCCAAAGGTACCCCCAAGCTCCCAATAATCCTCTCCCAATCCTTTGGAGTCACACATCCATGTAAGGGATCCTCACTTTCCTCTACTTTCAAATTCAAGCATCTTATTTGAAAGTAGTTCTTGTAATTTCAAATGGTTAAAATTTAATTCATTTATAATAATTCCATTCATATAAATTTGATGTTATTTTATTGAGGTATCATTTATCCTCCCCCATTTGGACCCTTTCATAAGCCATTCCTATGATGAAATTCCATAACAGATTTCTATATTATCATTCCCATTCATGAATTTATTTTATATTATGCATCTAAATTCCATTTCACATGTTGGGATATTAGGATCCATGATCCCATAACTATCAATAGCATGTGTAAACTATTATATACCCATTTATCTATCGTCATCCCAATTTATGAATTTCTATATGACGTCGTTATGCTGCCAAAATTGCACCATGATTTTCCATGCCAAAATCATCATATAGTGAATACCATACCCATTCCACTATTAAGGGTATTCACCTTTATACACATATACTTATTTAAGGGTGACTTACATGTAAGTATTTCACATTCATTTATTTTTTAATAAATGATGATGTTGAGTGAATTCATGTTCTATGATCTATGTGGCACACTTAAGCATGATATTTAAATGATTATAAAGGGTGTGCCCTGATAGTGATTTAATGTTTTGGGTGGTGTTTAGTATCATGATAAATCATGTTTGGACATGGTTTTACCTGATTCTTTTATATGACTTTGTCCACCATGTTGGGACATGGGTTTACCAGATTTATTTATGTTAATGATGTAGTGTTTTAAGTTGTTTCTACATTTCCATGTTATGATTATCATGCTTTATCATGCCTTTATGTTTATGTATCTCTTATAATCCATTGACATGCCTATTTCCTTATATTTATTTTATTCTTCATGTTATGTCTTTTTTACTCCCTTAATGGGATTTATATCTCACCCTTCTTATGTATGTCCTCAGGTTATCCCATACAATGCTAAGTACGAAGGAATGTTGTGGTCATGTAAAACATGTTTTCAATAAGGATTTATATTTCATGTTTTAATTTTTTCTGTAATGTTTCTAAGCCCCAAAGAAACTATACATCTCGATCTTATGGGTTTTATTAAGTAAAAGTTTATGTAATAAGTAATTATTAAATATGGAACAAAGAGAAGGGTTGTTATAAGAACCATCACACCCTTCTCAAATAATCAAAGAGGCCATCAATCCTCGATAGTGAATAATTATTCTTCACGGTCACATGGTTTAAGCATTTATAATTCAAATATAATCTCAATCTCTCATCCACCATCTTGGAGAAAAACATTGAGGCTGCCTTGGGGGAGACAATGGGTATCACAAATCTATTCCCCTATAAGACCTCCAACTTCACCCTCAAATCACGAATCTCTTCGGGAGCCATCTGATATAATTGTATAAATATCAGATCCATCATGGGGTTCATGTTAGTGTATAATTATAGCTATCAGTGGGGGGTTATTCCTGGAACACCCTCAAGAAATACATCCTCATAATCTGCCACTACCGTAGAGAACTGGTAGCCCATATCATCTGCTGCTCCAAGAGTCATTATTTCCAAATAGTGAGTAATTGGTTATAATATATTATGCATGATCTCAACCTTCTCCAAAAATGTTTCCTTTTTCACCCATAAAGTAAAACCTCATCCCATTAATGCAGAAACACCCCATCCTCTACTTAAAATAATCGATTTGGGCATGAACTATGGATAACCAATCAATAGCTAATATGACTTCATAAGGCATCATCACTACTACAAAGAGATCCAATAAAAAACACTTACTTCCAAGAATCAGATCACACTGTCAGTAGAAGTGTGAAATTGATAAGTCATTACCTGTCAGATTCTCAAACTACAAGGGTTGAGCCAAAGGCTTAGCCAAAATCTATAAGCCAAAAACTGGAGAAGTGGAAACAAAGTAATGAATCACACATGTGTCTATAAATACTACAGCAATGGTAGAAATGTCCCAGATCAAACTTCATATCGTCCCTATATCCTCATGGTCATTGGCCTCTAAATCCTGTAGTAGGCCTCATCCCTGACCACCAGCTCCTTGAGATTGGCGTGGACAACCTTGGGTTGGTGGTAATAGGTCAAACCTCCGAACTTCCACCATTACTCTACCAGTCCCTCTTCCATGTCCTCATCACCATGAACCACCATAATCCTTCCTCTACCTATACCTCATTAGTCCCTCAACAATCTCTCAATCAACTATATTAAGGTTCATACAATACCGATCCAAATGTCTCTGAAATTTTAAATAGAAACACCACCCATCTCTTAGCTAAATTGAGACATATTGAGAGACGTAAAACACTAAATCTATTTCCTTGGATCACCTACTAAAGTATATGATACACATGGATCACTACTACTTACATCAAGTACCTGATATTGAGGTATCCTATCTTAAGAGCCCACTACCAGAAACCACTATAGGTTCTTACTCTTCCAAGAAGATATCCACCACTAAGGTCAACTCAAACACCCTAACATATGTGGTAATGTATAAGGATACCACTGAATCCCTAATATCTTAGCATAATCCCTACTCAAACATTATTTCTCTAAAAAAACAGATCCCAAACCAGATCTATGGAGTTTCAAAAAGGATCATTCAACCTCCATGAGCACTCCTCCATTGTCAAACATTCCTACTGTAGATGAATAATCTCATGTATACACACTGATCACAATGTGGAAGGATTAAAATAATACTTGAATAAATTCTCAAAGTATTATCCAGAGAGAACTGTCTCATTATGTGACTAAGTCAAAAAAACTCAACCATCATCCAATATATCCTTGATGAAGACTCAATGTGTGTAATTACATATAATCTGTAGGTGTACTCACAAGGTGGAAAACTCAAGTGACTTCCTATAGCTATCCATCGCTCTCTTGGGGGTCTGTCTCTCCATAAAACCTAGGAGGTCACTACCTTTAGAACTTGTGCAGTGAACTCAGACTACATGTATCCTCTACTAGAACTACTAGCTCTAGACTCTACTCAATGTGTGGTGGTATAGATGGTAAACCACTCAAAGGTTCTATGTCCGATATAGGCCATTGTACTTAAGAATCGCAACCTGGTGTATCATCCTCATGATCACATAGTGGAATACTGTATGGATGTCTTCGCAAAGGAATCTTGAAATAAACAAGATGTACTATGGTCAAAGATTATATCATGGGATCTAACTCAAGAAGAACATGAAAACCACAACCCATTCATATATTATGCATGAACCAATGTTTTACCTTTAACCAAAGTCCACATGTACTAAGTCGAAAGGATGGTCACTCGAGTTCTGATGTATGGATACATCAACCACTGCACCAAAAATGGAGTCCCTGGTATGAAATCTAAACTCAAAACACTTAATAATTTTCCCCCAAACCAATATCATAGACTCCATTCCTAAGGTGGAATCAATTTATCTAATACCACTCTGTCATGAACTGACCCACTGGTTTTCAAACCAATACTACCCCAACCCACCTCCAATAATCCATGTACTAGAGACCGACACGAATTAGGTATATCCCACACATGGGATACATTAACCTCATGTACCTCCACACACGAACACACATCTCCAAGTCCATAAAATATTGAAATATAAAACAACTGAAACAAATTTAGGCATACATATATGATCCCATAACAGGGTATGAATGTAAAGTACAGAAAGTGAAAAGGGGTAAAATGCATTCCCAACCAAAAACTGTAGAGAGTGAAACCTACTCCAAGGGTGAGGAATATTATGAAATGAATGCACCCAGGAAACACATTTGTTCGTAAATCTCAATATATTCTCCACCTTCTCCCTATACTCCCAAGACACTGTCTAATGGACCGTCTTCTAAATAAAGCACATCACATGAGGGTTGAGACCATGCCGGAGTACGTATAATGATACCCAGTAGGATTCCCCAAAAACAAAAATCATGAATCATAAATAATAGTAATATCATAACAATGATATAAAAATTAATGGATAATAGAAAAATGAAACCTAAATATACTTAGGAATGATACCATGCCACCAGGTGGTCACAACCAACTACTAGTCGTAAAATTCTACTTGAAGTAATTATTTTTTCAAGAGAATCAAATTCAGAAGACATGATATCTTAAGATACACTCATTAAAGAGGTCAAGATCATTGGAAATCACCCAATAAGGATCACTAGTCATAGAATACCCCGATAATTAGATAAGGGACCAGGCCTTGGACCACTGGGGGACACCACAAACCCGATCTGATTAACCCTCTATGTAGGTGATCGTATTCCAATGATAATACAAACCCTAACAATATGGACTTCTATATGGAGGATTGAATCCATGCACAAGGATGTCACATAAATTCCAGGAACCCCACCTTTGATAAAATGATGACAGTGGATCACATTCCAATCTCATAGAGGGAATCCATGAACTATATCTTAGGCTCATTCTCTATAGGGGATAAAAATATTAGGATTTTGATGTAACACTTCACTATACACTTGATTTAATTGACCAAGGGAACACAATCAACCAATAATAGTCCAAAATAAAGAAATTAAGGGATAAAAAATCCTCAAAGGGGGGTACACAACGTCCATTGAGGGTAGATGACATGTTTATCCTACCCCTATCCAGACCATATAGTGCTTCCTCGTATGGAATGTAAAAATCCACAAACAAAATATGAATTAATAGTACATGGTATGTAGATATTGCTCGATACCATCCCTGTGCCATCTTCCCACGCATGTGTACTTCTGGTCATACCCATGTACCAACTCGTGTACACCTAGATGTGCCCATTTACAACAATAAATGTTCATGTACTTAGACTTACCTTGTATGTATATCCCTATAGATACAAACTGACCTTCCAACATATTTCACATGGTTTGTTAAATGGTGAAACAACATGTGATATTTAACTCTATAAGAAAACCCTATCCCTATAGAGGGGGGTCATACGTGGTGTGTAACTCCATATTACACAACTTGTAACATGGGATTTTTGAGATCCCATGGGTTCCCTTCTAAAGTATTTTCTACATTACCAAAGACACTTTTCCAACTGTAATATATATATATATATATATATATATATATATATATATATATATATATATGGGGAACTATAAGACCATAGTCACTAGTGATCATGGATTCAAACATGAAATCCACTCAAAAAATATCCCCTCACTCCATCTATAGACGAACCTTCAAAAATAATGTGAACAGTACTGAAAATCCATTCTGATCTAACACCAATCAACCTTCATCATCATCACACCTCAATCAAACCCTTGATAATGATGTGTGTCCATGGTATCAATTCATTGCACCGAAGAACGGTCACACAATGATAAAATATTGGGTATTTGTCTAACCATGAGCCAAAGAAATTTCCAATAATGAGCGTCTGATGAATAGTTGAGGGGGATGGGAACTCCATAAGCCATAAAATGTGTGGAATGAATCATTAACGTTTTCTTTTTGACTCAATTCATTGTTTTAGGAAAAGAAAAATTAAGAGGGATAAAATAAATGAAAAAGAATAAATCCATAAATTTAATCCACCATCGATGTGAGAATAAATTATTATTAATGGAATTGATTTGTTTTAGAACAATTTAAAAGAAAAGGATGAAATTACATAAAAAAAATCCTACGTGGATTTTGAATTGATTGATGATTAGGTAAATTATTTCATTTAATTCATTGATTAGATACACACATTCTATAGGCACACTAGTCCTTGATCATGAATTAATATGATGTTGTCTGCCAATAATGATAACACATGACTATTGTGGGGTGTATAAAAACAATTATTTACATTGTTAAAATATATTATAGGGGTTAATATAGGTTTTCTCTATAGAGGAGTGCTCAAAAATCAAGTTTGTCAATTTAAAATTAGATAATGAATTGGTGGTTGTTTTTAAAATGATATATTTTGAAAAGAAAACAAAGGAATAAATTTTGTAAAATATTGAAAGAAATATGAAAAATAATATGATTGAAAATAGTTATATGAATTGGGTGATCAGGTAGAGGTTGGTTTTCCAATTGAAATGTTATCATAGTGCTGATTAATTCAATCCTCTTCTACTAAATTGATTAAAGTGAGATTCCAAAATCGCTTCATCTCACTTCTTTAATCAATGGTGTTGGTGAGATTAAACCTTAAAAAGATATTTTTTGGTCTAATATCCATTATTTCGAGAAAGAGTTTAAGGAAATACCCTCAATTGATTTTGGAAATTACCGATCATGTCTTCTTTATCCCAAACAATCTTGAATATGAACTACAACTATCACACGTGCTGATGATCACCAAGTACTTCACCACTAAGCTCTAATATATTCCATCGTATATAGACCATAACCTAGTAATGGAGATAATTATCATTAAACAAATAAATAATAACAATATAATATAAAATCAAATACAATTGCACAAGATAATATAAACTATTATTACAAATTGAAACCAACTTCACAGAATAAAGAATGAAATTTATAACATTAAGCGCATGAAATAAAAAATTGTAAGATGGGAAACCTAACCTACCAAAATTACCCAAAGTATCATCACCACTGTGGTATGGGTATGTGAGAAGAATGGGGAAGAATAATACATTACAAAACTAAAACAATGAATAGAGGTAAAAAAGAAGAACCTAAATGAAATATCCTCCAGAATATTCCCTCCAGATGTTTATCTTTGGTTCACGCAACATATATTTGAACTGTGAAGAGGTCCCTACTTATAATATTTGAGTAATGGAGTTGGTCATATTCCTTATAAATTTATAATAATTTGAAGCCATGATGAATGAGTTATGTTCTAATTACTAGACCATACTTTTTCTAGCCTCCAATCACTATTCCAGCAACCCTACTTTGACCGATTCAAGGGTGGCCTTAATAAAATAATGTCTCCATGAAATTTGTTTTGTAACTTCCTCATAAAGTTTTATTTCTATACCAATTTGAAGAATCCAATTGTGTGGTCATTATCCAATGATACGACTTTTTGAATGAGGTAAGGTCTATTCTGCCAGCTAGAATAAGTGTTAACATTGTTTGAATTTTTTGTGTATAAAGGAGTTTGAATGGTATCATGGTGTAGGAGAATAATTTGTATCCCCAAAACCTAGAAACCATAAAAAAATAATCACACGAATTGGATCACAATTTTAGGAGTTATTCTCGAACTACAGAGGAAAAGTAAATATGCCAAATATCCAAAATTAACCAATTTTCACACTTAAACTCAAAACCCAGCAAAAATAATAAAATGATGAAAATAAGATTAAATAGATTAATTTGAATTGATTAAATCACTTAAAAAAATTAATAATTATGAAAATATTAACTCTAACAGTTCCCCCACACATAGCACTTGGACTCCTGGACAAGAAAATATAATAACCAAATCAAAGAAAATTTAAAACACATATCCATGTGATACACCAATTTAATACAAAGAAAAAAAGATATAATGACTCCTTAAAAACAATTATTTTAATATCTTAATTCATATAATTAAATATATTTATACTTAATTTCTCCTCCCATGCACACAAAACACATACCTCACTTTTATTTTCTCTTATCTCACAAATTTCAACTTTTTTCAGAAATTTCATTATCATCCAAAATCATACACGGGTTACCATAGGCTTGATAAATTCCTCCATATCCTCCAGATGTGATTCAAGTAAATATGTATATCATGAGGACTTTTTTGGGTTGTTCTGTGGTTTTTAGTTGGTAGGATTTTAATGTTAAAATTTATGAGGCTGAATATGGAGAGCTTGACTCTTTTTGAAATAGAATTGCATTATTCTAATTTTCACTCAATTATGGTCTCCAACTAAATTACCTTAGTTGAAAATCAGATCCTTCATCATGAAAAATCATGTAATGTGCACACCAGTCATCATTTTTGAGGAAAAAAATTCAATCATCTCAAACATGATTTTTCTTGAAATATCAAGATTAGCACAAATTGTTTTCATTGGAATCTCCAGAACGACATGAATTCACTTATCATCAAATCTCTAGAAAAGGTAAAACTTTCAATACAATGTTTTTTTGTTGCAAAAAAAACTCTTCAGAATTTAATTTTCCACCCAAATTATCACCAAATGTGGCAGAACAACACAAGACAACTTCCCCCACACTTAAGTAAAACTAGATTATGAAATTTCACTTCAAGAGTAGGTTGGATTGGGAAAATTGTCTTGTAATGTGGCTAACCTAACAGGTTGTTCATGGATTATAAGGGATAAAAGGACTAAATGTTCCAAGTAGAACATTATAAAAATGATTATCTTGAAAAGGGTGCTTTAAAACCAAATAAATTCCTAAATAATTTAAAAGACATGTACCTCAAACCCTAATGTTTTGATAGGAATGAATCAAATTATTGTTAATCAAGCATGGGTTGGTTCTCTCAAGAAGTGAGGTTAATGAAAAAAAAATGGAAATTAGGTTCAAAATTCTCATATAAAAGTGATTTCAAATATAAATAAACTGAGATGTGGCATGAGATTTAAAAATAAGAGTACTTTTCATGAAATTCCAGAAGATTTTAACTTGAAAAAAAGTCATTTTTAGTATTCATTTACACTTGGTTTCACGGGATAATTTGTTTCTCTCATTTACATGGATTTAAAAATGAAAATTATAATCATTTCTACTCAATTTTTTTTAGAAGAACCAAAAAATAAAAAATCACCTGAAAAATAGACGTTTTTTTGATAAATAGAAAAATAAAAAATAAAAAATACTAAACTACAAAGGTTCCCTCCCCCAAACATAAATGATGTAATATACTAAATTCTTTTAAGTGAATTTAAGATATAATAATATTTTAAAAGTAATCACAACATGTAAGAAAGTGAAAAGGATAGGTACAACCTGACTTATTTGTAGTGCAACGTTGAGTTAAGTTCCTAAGTGATGAAAACTGAAAAAATACAACAAAAAGTAAATAAAATAACATAAGAAAATTTTTAAATGAAAATTAAAATAGAAATTTAGTGAGAAAAGAAGGATAGATCTTTCTTTAATCCCCAAGTGGGCATCAGTTTTTGAATTCCTCCATATGGGTAGTTTCAGTTGATTATCCCCAATCTGATGGTGGGTTGAGTTTCTTTAATATGAACCACATGAAATAATTCCTTAAATCATGAAATTCTTCATTTTGTTGAGAAATTCATGGATATATTATGAAAAATACACCCCTAGGACAGTAATATAGGACTTTCTTGGTGGGGTAGGAAAAATAACGAGTCCTCCTATTTCTTGGTTTCCACATTCATAACATCTTATTCATTATCTAGAAGTTGAGAAATGTATGATGCATTAGAATAATAGTTAAAGGAAAATTCAGAGTGTAATTCTATTTGAATAAAATTAAAATATAATAAACCAAAAAAAAATTATTCCCTTTCAAAGTAACCATCTTGTGTCTCTTTTTCCTTAGGCATAGCCACTTTGGTCTTCTCTTGAACTCCATCAAAAAAATGATCAAAATGTATGAGGAGATCTTGGTGTTACTCTTCAGGTGTATCATATTCTTTTTACTCAACCACAAAGGCAATACAATTGTTTTCCAAATCTGAAAATTTCAAGCAAGGGTAGGTGATAAACAAACTAGTTTCATAAAAATTAAGAATATAATGAGTTTAATAAAAGATCATCTCTCGGATTTTATTCAGCTTTAATTACTTCTTCTGTGGAAAGTTCCTCTTGGAGGTGAGTAGTATGAGATTGAGGTTGGTAGTTAGGCTCCTCCAATTCCTAGATCTTTGAAAAAATATAAAATTCATGAAATTAATGGTAGAACTCAATTAGTTGTCATGTCATCCCTTAAAAAACATTCATTTCGATTCCATCCCTCAGGCCAACTATGAATTATTTGAATTCATTATCCCCATTATTTGATATTAAAAATAACATAACTTGTATAAAAATAATATAAATTCCATCTTACATAGACAAGCATGATATATTAATTTGTTTTGGAACTTGTGTGTAATTATTCCATAAATTAAAGAAATAATCTTTTGAAAACAACATGGGAAAATATTTATTTAAATTGTTTTTTAAGTGTCATATATTTGTCATTAGATTGTGGAACTACCTCCCAGGAAATGGTGACACGTTTTGACATGTTCCAATCATGGGGTTTAGAAGGAAAATTAATGACTATGTTAAAATATTGTATAGTGGTAAACCTAGTTTTTCTTTTGATAGGAGAACTCAATAAGCAAGTTTGTCACTTTAAAATTAGATAATGGAGATGTGGTTGTTTTGGGAATGATTTATTTTGAAAAGAAACTATAGGAAGAAATTAAGTAAAATGCTGAAATCAAATTAAAAAATCATGTGATTTAAAATAGTTATATAAATTGGGTGATCAATTAGAGGCCAGTTTTCCAATGGAAATGTTATCATAGTTCCAATTAATTTAATCCTCTTCTACTTAGATGACTAAAGTGATAATCTATAATCACTTATACTCACTTATTTGGTCAATGGTGTTGGAGAGAGTAAACCTTAAAAAGATATAATTGTTTTATACTCTCCTTTTTTTAAAGAGTTTTAGAAAATACCCTAAATTGATTTAGGCAATTCCTGATCTGGTCTTATTTATCCCAAACAATCTTGAAAATGCACTACAACTCTCACACGTACTGAAGATCACTATGATCTGATATATTCCATATTATATTGACCATAACATAGTGAGGGAGATAATTTTAATTAAAAAAATAAATAATAACAACAAAATATAAAATGAAATACAATCTCACAAGATAATATGAACTCTTATTACAAATTGAAACAGCTTTGAAAAATAGAGAAAACATTTTATAACATTAAGCGCATGAAATAAAACATTACAAAATGGAAAACCTGAAATTAAAAAACCAGTCATAATATTTAACTCACCAGGTTAAGGGTAATGATAATAATGTGGAATAATAATACATTACAAAACTAAATGGAAGGAAAGAGGTAAAAGAAAGAACATAAAAATATACCCTCTAGAATCTGTCTTCTAGAAGTTTAGCCTTGGTTCTTCCCAAAAATAAATGAATATTTCTAAGGTCAAATTCTTATAAGATGTGAATAATGGATTTTAACATATACCCTATAAATTTTAGAAAATTTTGATACTTTATGAATGAGTTATGGACAAATTACTAGACCTGGCATTTTCTAGCCGTCAGTCACTATTCCACCAACCCTACATTGACCAGTTCAAGGGCGGCTTTAATAAAATTATTTCTCCATGATATTTAATGTGGAACTTCCTCATCATGTTCAATTTATAAACCAGCTATAATAATCCAATTTTGTTCTTGGTATCCAGAGATAAGAATCTTTAAATGAGGTAAGGTCCATTCTAACGACCATAATAAGTGTTCACATTGTCTGATTTTTTTTTTGGGTTTGTAGGAGTTCGAATGGGATCATGGTCTAGAAGAATAATTTTTATCCCAAGAACATATAAATTATAAAAAAATGAATCAAATGAATTTTATCCTAATTGTAGGGGTTATTCTCAAACTAGAGAGGAAAAATAAATATGTTAAATATAAAAAATTTACCAATTTTCACACTTATAGTCAAAACCCACCAAAAATCCTAAAACGGTTAAAATAAGTTAAAATTGATCAATGTGAAGGGATTAAATCATTTTAAAACATATGAATAATTATGAAAATATTATCTCTTTCAAACACTCTCCACTGGCCTATCAGAGTCTTAAGGGGTTAGAATTCAACCCTGAGACAACCCTACAACCATTAATTTATACACGATCTTGATCACTCTATTGGAAAGAAATTAAATAAATTAACTTATTTATTTATTTTATTAAGTTTTTCATGTACAATATTTTTCAATAACACCCACACTAAAAATGTTTATACCACACCAAGGGTAAAAACCCATGCTCTGAACTCAACAGTTCCCTAAAATTTTTGAGATGGGACCCCATTCAAGTGTTATTCCATTTTTACGAAATCTACTTTCTCGTGATGTTAATATATTTAATATATATAAAATTTATTATGGGATCAATATACCTCAAGAATAAAACACCCTCTTAGTACCTGATCTAGAAAATATTTCATATAATATCCAAAAACAATACATGGAAAATATGATTCATTAAACATAATCCACTCCACTTGAAAATCGCTCACTACTATAAATTTTATTAAAGAATAAACTAATAAACAAACTGTATTGGGTTTTCCACAAAAACACATTAGGATATCAAGGCTATATAGAGCCTCTTCCATAATTCTTACTGGGTGAATGAAAAGATAAACTACTGTATGAAGGTACTTCGGGACTTAGTTCCTATTACACAATTTTATATGAGAGTAGTAACCAAATAAATTAAGAGATAGTGTCTAGAACTCTATTTTATAGTAAAGGAGTCTACGTTTTACAAATAAAAAGAGTAAAAGATATCTTAAAAATAATATAAAAATAAATAGCGCGTAATAGGAAGTGTAAATATTTGAGGTAGATTAGTGTGATCAGCTGTAGTTTTTAAAGAGTCCTTGAATCCTTCATAGAAACTGATAAACCATTTTTGCATAAAAATTTATAGAAAATTGAGTGTTGTAGAGTTTTATGAATGAGCCAATGTGTATAATGAGAACACACTTATATTCCTCTACTATTCTCTATGTGTATCTATATTCTATTCAATGGTTGATTATTATTTTTAAAGATAACTCCTTTTCAATGGAACCATTTCATATCATTCATTATAGCTATAATTACACTAGATCTCTAATTAATGCTCTAAAATACAATAGTTGTGGATTTTAAAATACTCCACTACTTAAGTTTGATATGGTAGGTTGTATTCAATTTAAGTACCATTACTTAAGCTTACAATTAGTTGGAATGTTTGGCTGAGAAGGTCTGTTGGAATGTTATGCTGATTTTCTCTTATAGTAACTTTATAAATTCATGTTGTAGGATAATTATTTCATAAAACCACTTGATTTTTTCACATGTTAGCATCATTAAATCATGCATTAACTTTATATCTTATCATGGTAAGTTCCTTTATTCATGTTGAAGGTACTTCTGTTTGTAAGGTCACTATAATATAGACACACATGACCTATACAAAACATGGAGAAATTCTTCATACCAATCACACATTAACATGTTTATTCATGTGGTAGGTTTATCTGAAATTTTGTGTAGGCTTAGTATAAATTAAGTCACTTAAACGTCAACCCATTGTTAGTTCATGACTTAGATATAATTTACTCATCAGATGCATGGTAAGTTCAATGTACACATGTTCTATTAGAGTGAAATGTGTGGTATATTCCACATGGTTACTTAACCTTCATGGCCAGTTCAATTTCATCACATGGTATGTATATTACACTTGTAGAAGATTTTCAGGGTAGGTTTAATACTTGGTAAATTTTATTAATTTGAAAAAAAAGCTGACTATCACAATACATGTAATTTGTTAGTGAGATAATAAACTTGATTTGAGATTATTAAAATCTGGAGGCACTGGAATAAGACAATAATAAGTCAAAAGAGTGTGGAATTATTAATAAAAAACATGATCTTTGAGAACATATCATAAGAAGAAGTCAATTTTTTTGGCATACACATAAGCATAAAAAATTATTTTCTTAGTCAAGGCTCACTGTGAAGACTATCTTAGTAGATAGATTCACATAGTGGATTGTGTTCACTCCTAATTAAATCATTTTAGTAGTAAAGGATTATTACCATGATTATCATGGTGGACATATTCCCTTATAGATCCAGGTTAATTTCCCATTCTAGTTTATATAATCCAATAATATAACATTATTTACATAATGAAATAGAGGGATATATAATTTCATACCAACAAGTCACATTATGAAAACCATATATACGTGTTCCATAAGATCACAGAAACATTCATTAGTTCATTATATCATAAAATGTGAAAATGAAATGGGTTTCATAAGTATTTCATTATCCCATAATCACAAGCTATCCAGATAAAGGGAGTGTATGGTATCATAAAAACATTCATCATTTCATCATATCCTAATTGATCTATGCAAAGAAAAAGATTTCATAAAATACTTCTAAAAATATTATTAATATATGCCATATAAAGTAAGAAAAAATGGTATCATGGGAAAATATCTATAGTAGAAAATAAAAAACATCAATGGATGTTGGAATAAATGAAAAGTGCTTTTACAAGATCATTTGGACATTTGTTTAAAAATACAGGGAAATATTATTTTCATTTGACATATTTAAAAACTAATTTTTTTTAGAATATTGAGAAAGTGATTTTATTTGAAAATAAACATAGAATATTTTTAAATTATCTTAAAATAAAAGAACAATAATTATTTTGGTAAACCTATTCATTTTTTAAATTATAAAACACATATTCCTTTCACATTTTTTGTAAAAATTTATAAATATCCAGTTTAATAAAAGTTTATAAAAATACCATTAGAAAACCATTTAATTTAATGTAAAATAATTTCAAATATGAATTTAATAAAACATTATATCACAGAAAATAAAATTCTTTGAAATCATTTTAAATAACATGGACATGGAATAAAAATCTCGTTGTCCCATGTGGATAAATAAGTTAATCTTTTCTTAAAATAATTCTTTATTATTTACAATAAAAAAGGGAGGAAAATGTAAAAAAAAAATTAAAAAAATTGAATTAACCATAGGAGAATAAAATATATAAGTTTTAATAGATAAGGATCATATAATTTCACTCAATTGAAATTTTTCATAGATGATCCCATAAATAATTGAGATTTTAACCTAAACCCATACCACTTTGGTAACTTTTTAATCAAAAACCCCTTAAAAGAAATAATTTAAAATGAAACTCTAAATAGAATAAATAAATAAATATATTCATGATATTAAATATTTATAGAAAAATATATAGACCATATAATCACAAATTGGTGGATGACATGAAACATTTCTCAACAAAATAATATTGAGATGAATAACCCTTAACTCAAGTCCCAAATTTCTTAATAATCTATCATAAAATTCAATATAATAAGATTATAATTATTATACATCTACACCAGAATCATATTCATACATATTTTACCTCATATCATTCTATTATAATTTCCAAGTACCCTTTCATTAAAAATTATTCATTAAAATGATTATTCGGGAGAAAAATGGTATGTTTTCCTTACATGTTTTAGTTTGAAAATTCTAATACTTACACATTCATATGTGTTTTATCATATAGAAAATGGAAATAATATAATAAATAAGATATTTATTCATTATATTTACGTATATAACCTACCATATATGGTGGTGATGAAAATTTAATAACATTACTTATTATAGATACGAGTCCTCACATACGCATGAGTAATGTTTCTATTTTAGAATGGTTGGAATGTGTAAATAACCGTACAATTCAAGGGAAATTTTTTTCTTAATTTTCTTTGGTATTTTTCAAGAACGCAGTTTCTGACGGAACCTGATTCTGAGGCCCGGTGTGCTCGGAATCAATTTCCGAAGTTTAGCTCGGGTACGTTCAGTGAACGAGTGAGCGGGTTTTCCTAACATTTGAACCTTTGCTCAGAATCAAAATCTGAGGACACCGATGAAACCGCAGCACCGGTAATTGCTTATGAACACCTTTTCTGGAGTAGCGTTTGCTCGGGTAAGGTTATTAATTAAATGGGTTAACTAAAGAATAAAATAAAATATTGTGCAACAAATTTTATTTTTATTCTAAGTAGTGATAACCTAGGCATTGTGGTTGGTGTGGGACCCACTAATATCCTAACTTCACTAGGTAGGATATTAGTGAGGTGGGTCCCACACGAGCCCCACCCCCTTTATTTCCTTTTAACCTCCCACGTGCTTTCAATTTTGTAACTCACCCGCAACCCCCTTTTAAATGCCAAGTCAACTCTCTTAATTAATGAATTGAATGTTGGCTTGTGTGTGTTAAATAAATAAGACAAAGTATTATTTCTTTAAGGGTTATTTCATTGTGCGATAAGGATGAAGAAGAATTGCTGAAGCCTTGGAATCTTCATCTTCCTCCTTGAAGAACTCGAAGAACGCACCGTCACCGACGAAAAACGCCGGCATCCGACGAAGGACGATGAATTATGCTGATTCCTCGGAGATCGACGACGCGACGCCGTGTACCGCGACGCCGATGATCCTCCTTCCGCGACTTCGTCTTCCGCGATGTCCCTTTCCCGCGAAAAACCTCGTTCAACTACTTCATCGAGGTAGGGGTTTGATTTTGGTTCGTGAATATTATTTGACCGTCCAAACGTCAATTTATTAACCACTTGATATTGGATTAACGGGATGGGTCCGGACCGCACGAACATGGCCGACCCTCCTCCCCCTTTGATGATGTGTTTGTCGCGGCACGAACAAAGGTAGCGCGGTGCAACAACACCACACGGAAACAAAGAAGAACGGGAGAAGAAGCGTGGCACCGTCGTGCGGCGCCGTTGAGGCCGAACAAAGCCGCGGCGCTGTCGCGCCACACCGGAGAACCACGAAGGGTCCATGGCCGGAGCGGGGCCGCAGAGGAGGGGCGTGGCACCGTCGCGCCGTGCCGGTCGGATAGGGCCGCGTCTCAAAGCCGTGGCGGGGCAGCCGGAACCGCCGGCCGCTGGCACCTTGGAGGGGCGAGACCACTGGGTCCCGAGGCGGCAGCACCGGCCGGCCGGACCAGGCTGACCATTTCGGAAGGAAGACCTGGGGTTGTAACCCCCGGATAGAAAATGAGCAGCCCCACATGGGGCCGCTGTTTCAATCAAGGGGGGTAGCTGCCCCCCCCCCTTTCTGCTCGGCTCAGCCAGCGCCGAGCGGGCCACACCGGGCCGCGCCCGCGCCAGGCCGGACCGGCCGCACCGGGCCGAGCGGGGCCGGGCCGCACCCTAAGGGTCCGGACACGGACCCGGTTTGGGTCGACCCGGTTCGGGCCGACCCAGGGGGTCTCGGGCAGGGTCCGTCCGGGCCCAATACCCCCTATTTTCGGACAGTTCCGTTCAAATGCCCGTATCTTGGGCTACGGACCTCCGATCGACGCACCGTCAGTTGCGATGTGATTCTTGGATCGATACGGCCGTTTCAGTATATTATACTCAAGGTTTCGGAGAACTTTGGGTTTGACCAGGTTGGTTCAAACACGAAACCAACCGGGCCCTCGGAGTGGAAACACTTATAATTTGAGCTCCAGACGTCCGAATGACATGCCGTCGACTTTGTTGGATTCCTCTTAGTGAGGCAGACATTTTGGATTACTCCGCTCGAGGTTTGGACATAGTTGGAGTGCGGTCAGGTTTCATTTGACTTAAAAACCAACCAGGCCCTTGGAACGAAAAAGCCAATAACTCTCAGACCAGGCGTCCGATTGATGCGCCATCTGTCAAGTTGAGTTCCTCTTGTCCAGACGGAAATTTGGGATAAATCAAATCTGGGATATGTGTCAGTAGATGTATCAACCCCCTTGGCTCCGTGGGTTCGGCAACGACGACGACTGCACAGAAATCCTCTGTGGGTCGGCAGCGATGAAGACTGTACTGAAATCCTCCGTGGGTTCGATGGCGATGAAGACTGCATTGAAATCCTCCATGGATTCGGCAGCGATGTTGACCGTACTGAAATACTTTGTGGGTTCGACAACGATGAAGACTACACTGAAATCCTCCGTGGGTTCGGCAGCAATGAAGACTGCACTGAAATCCTCCGTGGGTTCGGCAGCAATGAAGACCGTATGGAAATACTCCTTGGGTTCGACGGCATTGACTACTATTCTTGTATCCTACGTGGGTCTGGCAGTACTACTGTTCTTGTATCCTACGTGGGTCTAGCAGTGTTTGACTCTGTTCTTGTATCCCACGTGGGTCTGGTAGAGTAGCTGGTCTGTATCCTATGTGGGTCCAACAACTTAGCTGGTTTAGTATCCTACATGGGTCCCAGCTTAGATGAATCAGTGGCTACATCTGATCATCTCTATCACCTTACGAAGAAGTATACCTGTGTGAGCTGAGTCTTGACTTTCAATCAATATCTTCGATATGATTGACTTTCTTTACTATGTGGATTGGGTTCTGTTATCTTGTGTGAATTGGGTTGTACTCCTATGTGGACGTGATCGAACTTGGGCTCAGATGTTGGAGACAAACTGGAAATGATGACTTAGGTATATGTATGGGCATATACCTAAGTAGTGTTGGTTGTTACTTCGTGATTGTATCTTTCATTTGTGGATTATCCTTTGTGGATTCTGGGAGACCTTCGGGGGTCTTGGGGTCCCTACTGAGTAGCATACACTCACCTCTGCACATGCTATGCCCGCAATACGTTGTGTTGGATGCAGACGATGGACATCACTGATCGTAGTTGAGGCTTGAGGAGAAAGTCGGTACCTGGAGGTGGAAATCTGGGCGGGACATACACAGAGCGGATGGCAAGACCCGAGGAGCCGAGGAGGCTATCTGTACCCACCTTCAGGTGGAATTTCTAGTGGATAGATCTGCGTTGCTACTTTACTTTCAGTTGTTGTACTTTCTTTCCAGTTGTACTTTACTTTCAGTTTGGGTTTGTATTCTGGCCTATTTACTTTCCGCACTTACTATTGTACCCAGTTTTACATAGTGTTTACTTCTGCTGGCTTACTCTATGGTGTATGTTTACTTTATAAGGAAGTTCCTTCCCCTTTTTATCTGGATTTACGCCTTTGGTGCTAGTCGCCATCCCCTGGCCTATGGAAGGTGGGCTTGGGGTTGTCACGGCACGGGTCCCGATAACGGGTCGTAAGAAATTTCGTATCAAAGGTGTTCGGTTCTACTGCCGAACTCAGGACTATGATCTTTCTTCTATGTAAAGAAATAGTGTTAAGGGTATTGAGTGTGGTTATCAGTCCAGGGAGTCCAGTGTTGGTGTGGCAGCCGACGTATCCATACACTAGGACCCTGACTTCTGATTTCCGACTCAATGCACAAAAACATTGATTGCATGTGGGTTTCAAAAGTTTTCCTTGTGATTACTCTGTGTCAGTTCACCAGGTATACTGTTTTGACCATGGCACACCTGTTTCTTTTTAGGATGGACCCATGATGGCAGCCAGCTAGGGTTCCGAGCCTTGTGCGAGATGATAACCCACCGAGCGATGAGGCCTCAGCGCATGGCCCTTTTTCAGTGGAGGCACCGGCAGTAGCTCTACCCGCCGAGCCACCGATGCTACTAGCCCCAGATGCTGAGAGTTCACGTCGCCATAGTGCACTGCACAAGTTTCAGCGTCAGAGACCACCCGGGTTCCCCGGGGATACAGACCCTCAGGCAGCCGAGGATTGGCTGGAGGCTGTAGTTCAAGTTTTCAGGTTGTTGGGGACACCAGTTGACCTCATGGTGATCCTTGCAGAGAGCCTCCTGCATGTGGTAGCAAGAAGATGGTGGACCTTGATGCTCCAGGTGCATGATGAGGCATCTCTCCTCTGGATGGACTTTGAGAGCCTCTTCTGCTCAGAGTTTGTCCCAGCCACCCTCCGTGCGGTGCACATCCAGGAGCTACTACATCTGTGGCAGGGCAGCATGACGGCCGCCCAGTACTCGGCGAGATTTACCGATCTCTTGTGCTATTCGACGGACATGGAACGAGACCCATTCTTCCAGGCCCAGACCTTCGAGCAGGGACTGAGGCATGATATCAGGGCATCGATGATCTCCCTCATCATTCCGACATAGGCAGGAGTACTGGAGCGAGCCCTTCTCATAGATAGATTTCTTGCTGAGCCTACACCACCAGCGAGACCTATCGCAGGGTGGCATGTAGCAGGGTCGTCTACAACTGGAAGCCGACAGACATCACAGGGGTCCAGGAAGACCAGACCATTAGGCAGATGACCTCAGGACACTGGCTCAGAGGTGCGGGGCACCCGGTGCAAAGCCAGCCTTTCGAGGAGCAGACAGTGCTACGCATGCGGCGGGTAGGGCCACATGGCTCGTGACTGCCCAACCCACCGTGTAGAGGATCAGCAGATGGTTGAGGGGCCACCCAGGCAGAGGCAGAGGGTCGACCGTGGCGGTCCGCCGAGAGCAGGTGGACGGGGCAGGGGAGCTAGCCAAGCAGCAGGTGATGGGAGACGCTTTGAGGCTTTACCACCACCACCACCACCCAGAGGTCCACCCCGACCATAGGGAGCTGGCGGGCAGAGACAGGCTCAGCTTCAGGCAGTGGAGGCCTACGACCACGGCGCACCAGAGATGATTCGAGGTACTATCTGTGTATACTCCACCCTTTCTGTAGTTCTTATAGATACAGGAGCGAGTCATTCTTTCATTACCGTTTCCCTTGTTTGGAGCTCGGATATTATGACGGAGCCATTGGCTCGATCCTTACGGCTAGAGACTTCTACGGGAGCAGACTCGACGATTATGCACTAGTGCTGGTAGTGTGAGCTAACTTGTAGGAGGCGTGATCTTTGGGTGGGATATCTTTATAGCGAAGTCTAGACCTTATGATGTCATCTTGGGCATGGATTGGTTATCTACAATCCATGCTCAGATTTACTGTATTAGGCGCAAGGTGCGGTGTGTTCGCACCGACGGGAGCAGGTTCACCTTCACCGGAGAGAAGGGAACCTTTGCAGCGTAGGATGGACTCATGCAGAGGAGAGGAAACCCCATCACTCATTAGTTGGTTAGCCTCATCATAGGGGTAGTTGATGTGCGGAGTCTGAGTTTTCCTGCAGTGGTGGATCAGTATGCGGACGTTTTTCATGACGACATTTCAGGACTACCTCCTCACAGAGAGGTAGACTTTTATATTGACATGTACCTTGGGATAGCCCCGATATCCACTCCAGCATATCGGATGGCTCCCGCTGATCTTCAATAGCTATGGGTACAGCTGGAGGACTTTCAGAGCAAGGGATTATTACGACCTAGTGTTTCACCCTGGGCTTCCCCGATATTGTTCGCCAAGAAGGCGGACGGGAGCTTGCGACTGTGTGTCGATTATCATCGCTTGAACCAGGTGACCATGAGAAACAAGTATCTGTTACTGAGGATTAATGACCTCTTCGATCAGCTAAAGGGAGCATGATGGTTCTCAAAGATAGACCTCAGGTCAGGCTATCATCAGCTCAGAGTTCGGGATGAGTATGTGCAGAAGACGACCTTCAGATGTCGGTATGGCCACTATGAGTTATTGGTTATGGATTTTGGCATAACCAACGTTCTAGAAATGTTCATGGGTCTCATGAACATGATCATTCAGGAATAACTTGATCGATTTGTCATGGTCTTCATCGACGACATTTTTATATACTCGACCATTTTGGAGGAGCACGCCTACCACTTGCGGGTTGTACTTGACACACTTCGAGAGCACCAGCTTTATGGTAAGCTCTCGAAGTGTCAGTTCTGGTTACATGAGGTCCACTTATTGGGACACTTCATCTCTGAGACGGGAGTTGCAGTGGATCCTGCGAAGATCGAGGCAGTGCTAGCTTGGGAGCCACCCAGGAGAGTGACGGAGGTGCGGAGTTTCTTAGGGAAAGATGGCTACTACCGGAGGTTTATGATAGACTTCTCCAGAGTTGTGGAACCACTCTCAGATTTTAAGAATAAGGGGAAACCCTTCATGTGCTCAGACAGATGTCAGCAAAGCTTCTAGGAGCTGAGACAGAGATTGAACAACTCACCTATCTTGAGGCTACCAAAGGAGGGAGTAGGGTACTTAGTCTAGTACGATGCATCAAGGACCGGACTCAGATGTGTCCTGATGCAGGAGAGGTTAGTGATCGCCTATGGATCACGTCAGTTGAGGCAACATGAGAAAAACTACGCTACCCATGACCTGGAGTTAGCAGCAGTGGTCTTCGCTCTAAAGATGTGGTGACACTATCTGATGGGAGAGCACTTTACAGTCTACTCTGACCACCAGAGTCTTAGGAACATCTTCTCGTAGAAGGACCTGAATCTGAGAGAGCGACGATGGCTCGAGTTCCTCCAGGAATATGACTTCCAGATAGTCTATACTCATGGAAAGGAGAAAGTAGTAGCCAATGCTCTCAGCAGGAGGATGGGAATTCAGCTACTCGGGGAGGCGACATAGCAACTAGCCTCTTTGTAGATTTCCTTCGTTGATAGAGATGGAGCATCCTTTCTTCAGTCACTCACATTCACTCCTCCACTACTGCAGCGGGTCAGAGAGGCACACCTTGGGGACACTGACTGTGAGACGCGACGTGCACAGATATCCTCAAGACAGGCACCTGACGGATTCTCTATAGGAGGAGAGCACGACATTCTTTTAATAGGACATACCATGGTACTAGCTGATTTACAGGAAGAGGTGCCGAGGGAGTTTCACACTTCTCCTTTAGTGGTACATCTAGGAGTGGCGAAGATGTACCTGAATCTTAGACGACAGCACTGGTGGCCGGGTATGAAGAAGGTTGTAGCAGAGTTTGTTTCTCGATGCCTCACCTTCCAGTAGGTGAAGGCGGAGCACCAGGTACTCGCATGCTTGGTAAAGCCCTTGGAGGTCCTATAGTGGAAGTGGGACGGGATATCTATGGATTTCGTGACTGAAAATCCATGTACTTCCAGAGTCCACGACTCCATTTGGGTGATTTTCGACCGACTCACCAAGTTGGCTCACTTCTTACACATCAGAGAGCAGGGCTCAGTGGAGAGCTTGGGACGTCTCTACGTTCAGGAGATTATATGGATTCATGGTGTGCCATCATCTATCCTCTCTGATCGAGTTGCTCGCTTTACTTCTCGTCTTTGGAAGGGGTTGCAGGAGGCATTCAGGACACAACTACGTTTGAGAACTTCCCTTCACCCTCAGACGGATGGTCAGACGGAGAGGACCATTCAGACTCTCGAGGACATGCTCTGTGCATGTGTACTCGACTTTGGTCATAGCTGGGAGGACCACCTACCCTTGTTGGAGTTCGTGTAAAAAAAACTACCACTCCACCATTAGGATGGCAGCATACGAGGCATTGTACGGCCAGCCATGCAGATCACCTATGTGCTGGACAGACCCTGGGGAGTCAACACTTGTGGGACCAGAGATGGTCTAGGCCATGAAAGAGAAGGTCTAGGTCATCCAAGAGCAGATGAGGACAGCTCAGAGCTGGGAGAAGTCTTATGCTGAAATGAGGCGGAGACCACTAGAGTTCGAGGATGGCGACCACGCCTTCTTACGGGTCTCACATCGATGTCGATTACAGAGATTTGGCTGAGGTGGAAATTTGTCTCCGCGCTTCATCGGATCTTTTCAGGTACTCAGCAGGATATGAGAGGTGTCTTATCTCTTGGATCTACCACCTCAGTTGCACCGGGTGCATGAGGTCTTCCACCTATCTCAGCTGAGGAGATACGTGCACGACCCAACGCATATCATCGACCATGGGGAGCTGGACATTGACGATGGGGCGACATTTGCGGAGGTCCCGGTGGAGATCAAGGATCAACAGGAGCGGGTCCTACGTGGGCGGTCGATTACTTTAGTGCGCATCTGGTGGTAGCTCAGGAACCTCTAGGAGAGAACTTGGGAGCAGGAGGCTCAGATGCGTGCACAGTACCCACATTTGTTCCCCTAGTTTATGATGTATCTTTATGGGGACGTAAATCCCTGAGGTGAGATTACTGTAAAGACCCGTAAAATTCAGGTAATTTTTTTTCATAATTTTCTTTGGGATTTTACAAGAATGCAGTTTCTGACGACACCTGATTCTGAGGCCCGGTGTGCCCGGAATCACTTCCCAAAGTTTAGCTCGGGTAAATTCAGTGAACGAGCGAGCGGGTTTTCCTAACATTTGAACAGGTTCTCAGAATCGAAATCTGAGGACACCGATGAAACTTCAGCGCCGGTAATTGCTTAAGAACACGTTTTCCGGAGCTGCGTTTTCTAGGGTGAGGTTATTAATTAAATGGGTCAACTAAAGAATGAAATAAAATATTGTGCTACAAATTTTATTTTTATTCTAAGTAGTGATAACCTAGGAATGGTGGTTGGAGTGGGACCCATTAATATCCTAACTCCACTAGGTAGGATATTAGTGAGGTGGGTCCCACACGAGTCCCACCCCCTTTATTTCCTTTTAACCTCCCACATGCTTTTAAATTTGTAACTCACCCACAACCCCCTTTTAAATGCCAAGTCAACTCTCTTAATTAATGAATTGAATGTTATCTTGTGTGTGTTAATTATATAAGACAATGTATTATTTCTTTAAGGGTTATTTCGTTGTGCGAGAAGGTTGGAGAGGAATTGCTCAAGCCTCAGAATCTTTATCTTCCTCCTTGAAGAACGCGAAGAACGCACCGTCACTGACGAAGAACACCGACCTCCGATGAAGGACGACGAATAACGCTGATTCCTCAGAGATCGACGATGTGACGCCATGTACCGCAATGCCGATGATCCTCCTTCCGCGAAAACATCTTCCGTGACGTCCCTTTCCCGCGACAAACCTCGTTCGACGACTTCATCGAGGCAGGGGTTTGATTTTGGTTCATGAATATTCTTTAACTGTCCAAACGTCAATTTCTTAGCCGCTTGATATCAGATTAACTGGAGGGGGCCGGACCGCACGAACACGACCGACCCTCCTCCCTCTTTGATGATGTGTTTGTCACGGCACAAACAAAGGTAGCACGATGCAGAAACAAAGAAGAACGGGCGAAGAAGAGTGGCGCCGTCGCGCAGCGCCGTTGAGGCCAAACAAAGTCGCAGTGCCGTCGCACCGCGCCAGAGAACCACGAAGGGGCCGCGCCTGGAGTGGGGCCACGACGGAGGGGCATGACACCGTCGCGCCGTGCCGGTCGGACAGGGCCGCGGCTCAAAGCCGCAGCGGTGCAAGGCGGGGCAGCCGGAACCGCCGGCCACCGACACCTCGGAGGGGCAGGACGACAGCACCGGCCAGCCAGACTGGGCCGGCCGTTTCGGAAGGAAGATCGGGGGTCGTAACCCCCGGTTGGAAAAGGAGCGGCCCCACATGGGGCCACTGTTTCAATCAAGGGGGGCAGCCGCCCCCACTTTCTGCTTGGCTCGGCCAGCGCCGAGCTGGCCACACTGGGTCGCGCCCGCACTAGGCCGGACCGGCCGCGCCCTAAGGGGCCGGACCCAGACCCGGTTTGGGTCGAATCGGTTCGGGCTGACCCAGGGGGTATCGGGTCGGGTCGGTCCGGGCCCAAAACACCCTATTTCCGGACAGTTCCGTTCAAACGTCCGTATCTTGGGCTACAGACCATTGATTGATGCACCGTCAGTTGCGATATGATACTTGGATCGAGACGGTTGTTTAGGTATATTAAAATCAAGGTTTAGGAGAAATTTGGGTATGGACGAGTTGGTTCAAACACGAAACCAACCAGGCCCTCAGAGCGGAAACACTTATAACTTGAGCTTCGGACGTCCGATTGACGTTCCGTCAACTTTGTTGGATTCCTCTTAGTGAGACGGACATTTTGGATTACTCCGCTCGTGGTTTGGACACAATTGGAGTGTGGTCGGGATGGTTTTGACTTAAAAACAAAATGGGCCCCTAGAACGAAAAAGCCAATAACTCTCAGACCGGGCGTCCGATTGACGCGCCGTCTGTCACGTTGAGTTCCTATTATCGAGACGGAAATTTGGATACATCAACTCCGGACTACGTATCAGTTGATGTATCGACCCCCTTGGCTCGTGGAGTGGACCCTCCTAGAATCGAGCATGCGGTGTACGGGAACCCTAGAGGTGGCTGCGACTGTGATGATGAAGATGACTGCACTGAAATCCTCTATGGGTTCGGCCGTGACGACGACTGCACTAAAATACTTTGTGGGTTCGGCAGTGATGAAGACCAGACTGAAATACTCCATGGGTTCGACGGCGATGAAGACTGCACTAAAATCCTCCGCGGGTTCAGCAGCGATGAAGACTGTACTGAGATCCTTCGTGGTTTTGCCGGTGATGAAGACGACACTGAAATCCTCTTTGGGTTTGGCAGCAATGAAGACTGCACAGAAATCCTCCGTGAGTTCGGTAGTGATGAAGACCGTACTAAAATCCTCCGTGTGTTTGACATCATTGACTACTATTCTTGTATCCTATGTGGGTCCGACAGTTCTATTGTTATTGTATCCTATGTGGGTCCAGCATTGTTTGACTCTGTTCTAGTATCCTACATGGGTCTGGCAGAGTAGTTGGTCTGTATCCTATGTGGGTCCGATAGCTTAGCTGGTTTAGTATCCTATGTGGGTCCCATCTTAGATGAATTAGTGGCTACATCTGATCATCTCTATCACCTTACAAAGAATTATACCTGTGTGAGATGATTCTTGACTTTCAATCAATATCTTCGATATGATTTACTTGCTTTCCTATGTGGATTGGGTTTTGTTATCCTGTGTGGATTAGGTTGTACTCCTATATGGACGTGATCGAACTTGGGCTCGGATGTTGGAGACGAACTGGAATTGATTACTTAGGTATATGTATGGGAATATACCTAAGTAGTGTTTTTTGTTACTTTGTGATTGTATCTTTCCTTTTTGGATTATCCTTTGTGGATTCTGGGAGACCTTCGGGGGTTTCGGGGTCCCTACTGAGTATCGTATACTCACCCCTGCACAGGCTATGATAGCACTATGTTGTGTTGGATGCAGACGACGGACAATGCTGATCGTGGTTGAGGCTTGTGGAGCAAGTTGGTACCTGGTGGTGGACCACTGGGCGGGATGTACACGGAGCAGACGGCTGGACCCGAGGAGCTGAGGAGGCTATCTATACCCACCCTTCAGGTGGGATTTCCAGTGGACGACTCGGTGTTGCTGCTTTACTTTCAGTTGATGTACTTTCTTTCCAGTTGTACTTTACTTTCAATTTGGGTTTGTATTCTGTCCCATTTACTTTCTGCACTTACTATTGTACCCAATTTTACTTAGTGTTTACTTCTGCTAGCTTACTCTGTGGTGCTTGTTTACTTTATAAGGCAATGCCTTCCCCTTTTCATCCGAATTTATGCCTTTGGTGCTAGTCGCCAGACCCTGGCCTATGGAAGGCGGGCTTGGGGTAGTAACGACACGGGTCCCAAGGACGGGTTGTGAAAAATTGGTATCAAAGGAGTTCGGTTCTACCGCAGAACTCGGGACTCTGATATTTCTTCTATGTGAAGCAATAGTGTTGAGGGTATTGAGTGTGGTTATCAGTCCAAGGAGTCCAATGTTGGTGCGACGGCCGTCGTATCCGTACCCCATGACCCCGATTTCTGATTTCAGACTCAATGCACGAAAACATTGATTTCATGTGTGTTTAAAAATTTTTCCTTGTGATTACTCTGTGTCAGCTCACTAGGTATACTGTTTTGACCATGGAACACCTGTTTTTTTCAGGATGGCCCCACGACGGCAGCCAGCTATGGTTATGAGCTTTGTGTGAGATGATAGCCCACCGTGCGATGAGGCCTCTGTGCAGGGCCCTTTTTCAGCGGAGGCACCGGCGGTACCTCTACCCACCAAGCCACCGATGATACTAGCCCCAACCGCTGAGAGTACACGTCGCCTTAGTGCACTACATGAGTTTCAGCATCAAAGACTGCCCAGGTTCTATGGGGGGATAGACCCCCAGGTGGTTGAGGATTGGATGGAGGCCGTAGTTCGAGTTTTCAGGTTAGTGGGGACACCAACTGACCTCATGGTGATCCTTGTAGCGAGCCTCCTGCACGCGGAAGCAGACAGATGGGGGAGCTTGATGCTCCAGGTGCACGGCGAGGAATCTCTCCTCTGGAAGGGCTTTGAGAGCCTCTTCTGCTCAGAGTTAGTCCCAGCCACCCTCCGTTTGGTGCGCATCCAGGAGCTACTACAGCTGCGGCAGGGCATCATGATGGTCACCCAGTACTCGGCGAGATTTACCGATCTCTCGCGCTATTCGACGAACATGGTATGAGACCCATTATTCTGGGCCCAGACCTTCGAGTAGGGACTGAGGCATGATATCAGGTAATCGATGATCTCCCTCAGCATTCTGACACAGGCAGGAGTACTGGAGCGAGCCCTTCTCATAGAGAGATTTCTTGCTGAGTCTACACCAGCAGCGAGACCTACCGCAGGGCGGCATGTAGCAGAGCCGTCTGCAGCTGGAAGATGACGGACATCACAGGTGTCCAGGCGGACCAGACCATCGGGTGGACGACCTCAGGACACCAGCTCAGAGGTGTGGGGAACCCGGCGCAGAGCCAACCTTCCGAGGAGAAGACAGTGCTACGCATGTGGCGGGTAGGTCCACATGGCTCGTGACTGCCCAACCCGCCGTATAGAGGAGCAGCAGACGGTTGAGGGGCCACCCAGGCAGAGGCATAGGGATGATCGTGGTGGTCTTCCGAGAGCAGGTGGATGAGGTAGGGGAGCTGGCCGGGCAGCAGGTGGTGGGCGACGCTTTGAGGCTTTACTACCACCACCACCAGGAGGTCCACCCCAGCCACAGGGAGCTGGCGGGCAGAGACAGGCTCAGCTTCAGGCAGCAGAAGCCTATGACCACGGCGCACCAGAGATGATTCGAGGTACTATTTGTGTCTACTCTACCCATGATGCAGTTCTTATAGACACATGATCAAGTCATTTTTTCATTGCCGCTGCCCTTGTTCGGAGCTCGGAGATTCCGACGGAGCCGTTGGCTCGATCCTTACGGCTAGATACTCCTACGGGAGCAGACTTGACGATTACGCACTAGTGCCGGTAGTGTGATCTTACTCTAGGAGGTGAGAGCTTTGGCTGGGATCTTCTTATAGCAGCGTCGAGGCCTTACGACATCATCTTAGGCATGGATTGGTTTTCTGCAGTCCATGATCATATTGACTGTATTAGGCGCAAGGTGTGGTGTGTTCGCACCGACGGGAGTAGGTTTACCTTCACCGGTGAGAAGGTAACCTTTGCAGTGTAGGATGGACTCATGCAGAGGATAGGACAACCAATCACTCATTAGTTGGCTAGCCTCATCCTAGGAGCAGTTGACGTGCAGAGTCTGAGTTTTCCTGCAGTGGTGGATCAATATGCGGACATTTTTCCTGACGACGTTCCAGGACTACCTCCTCATAGAGAGGTAGAATTTTTTATTGACCTGTACATAGGGACAACCCCGATATCCACTCCAGCATATTGGATGACGCCTGCTGAGCTTCAAGAGCTACGGGTATAGCTGGAGGACTTGCAGAGAAAGGGATTCATCGGACCCAGTGTTTCACCCTGGGCTTCCTCGATATTGTTCGCCAAGAAGGCGGACGGGGGATTGAGACTATGTGTCGATTATCATCGCCTGAACCAGGTGACCGTGTGGAATAAGTATCCGCTACCGAGGATTTAAGACCTCTTCGATTAGCTCAAGGGAACACAGTGGTTCTCAAAGATAGACCTCAGGTCAGGCTACCATCAGCTCAGAGTTCGGGATGAGGACGTGCGGAAGTCGACCTTCAGATGTCGCTATGGCCACTATGAGTTCTTTTTTATGCCTTTCAGAATAACCAATTCTCTAGAAGTGTTCATGGGTCTCAGGAACAAGATATTTCAGCCATACCTTGATCGATTTTTCATGGTCTTCATCGACGACATTTTTATATACTCGACCACTAAGGAGGAGCACGCCTACCACTTGCGGGTTGTACTGGACACACTCCGAGAGCACCGACTTTATGGTAAGATCTCGAAGTGTCAGTTCTGTTAACATGAGGTCCACTTCTTGGGACGCGTCATCTCTGAGGCATGAGTTGTGGTGGATCCTGCAAAGATTGAGGCAGTGCTAGCTTGGGAGCCACCCAGGAGCGTGACGGAGGTGCAGAGTTTCTTGGGGCTAGTTGGGTACTACCAGAGGTTTGTTCCAAACTTCTACAGAGTTTCGGAACCACTCTTAGCTTTGACGAAGAAGGGGAAACTCTTCGTGAGGTCAGAAAGATGTCAGCAGAGCTTCTAAAAGCTAAGACAGAGATTGACCAGCGCACTTGTCTTGAGGCTACAGGAGGAGGGAGTATGGTACGTAGTCTACTACGATGCATCAAGGACCGGACTCAGATGTGTCCTGATATAGGAGCGGGCAGTGATCACCTATTGATCACGTCAGTTGAGGCATCATGAGTAGAACTATGCTACCCATGACCTGGAGTTAGCAGCAGTGGTCTTCGCTCTGAATATGTGGCGACACTATCTGATGGGAGAGCGCTTTACAGTCTACTCTGACCACCAGAGTCTCAGGTACATCTTCTCAAAGAAGGACTTAAATCTGAGACAGTGGCGATGGCTCGAGTTCCTCTAGGACTATGACTTTGAGATAGTCTATACTTATGGAAAGGGGAACGTAGTAGCCGAAGCTCTCAGTAGGAGGACGGGCATTCAACTACTCGGGGAGGTGACGAAGCAACTAGCTGCTTTGTAGATATCACTCATGGATAGAGATGGAGCATAATTTTTTCATTCACTCACATTCACTCCTCCACTACTGCAGCGGGTCAGAGAGGCACAACTTGGGGACGCTGATTGTGAGACGCGACGTGCACAGATATCCTCAGGACAGGCACCTAATGGGTTCTCTATAGGAGGAGAGCACGAATTTCTTTTCAGAGGACATACCATGGTACCAGCTTCTTTACATGAAGAGGTGCTGAGGGAGTTTCACACATCCCCTTTAACAGTACATCCTGGAGTGGCGAAGATGTACCCAGATCTCAGACGACAGTACTGGTGGCTGGGTATGAAGAATGTTGTAGCAGAGTTCATTTCTCTATGCCTCACCTGCCAGCAGGTGAAGGCGGAGCACTAGGTACCCACAGGCTTGGTAAAGCCCTTGGAGGTCCTATAGTGGAAGTGGGACGGGATATCTATGGATTTTGTGATTGGACTTCCACGTACTTATAGAGGTCATGAATCCATTTGGGTGATTTTCGACCGACTCACCAAGTCGGCTCACTTCTTACCCATCAGAGAGCAAGGCTCAGTGGAGAGCTTGGGACGGATCTACGTTCAGAAGATTGTACAGCTTCATGGTGTTCCATCATCTATCGTCTCTGATCGAGATGCTCACTTTACTTCCAGGCTTTGGAAGGGGTTGCAGGAGGCATTCGGGACACAACTATGTCTGAGCACCGCCTTTCACCATTAGACGGATGGTCAGACAGAGAGGACCATTCAGACTCTCGAGGACATGCTTTGTGCATGTGTCCTCAACTTTGGTCGCAGCTGGGAGGGCCACCTACCCTTGGTGGAGTTCGCGTACAACAACAGCTACCACTCCACCATTGGGATGGCACAATACGAGGAATTGTACGGTCGGCCATGCAGATCACCTCTGTGCTGGACAGACCGTGGAGAGTCAACACTTGTGGGACCAGAGATGGTCCAGGCAACGAAAGAGAAGGTCCAGGTCATCCAGGAGCAGATGAGGATAGCTCAAATCCCGTATAAGTCTTATGCTGACAGGAGGCGGAGACCACTAGAGTTCGAGGATGGGGACCACGTCTTCTTACGAGTCTCATCTCGACGTGGATTACGGAGATTTGGCCGAGGTGGCAAGTTGTCTCTGTGCTTCATCGGACCTTTTTAGGTACTCAGCAGGATAGGAGAGGTGGATTATCACCTGGATCTACCACCTCAGTTGCACCGGGTGCATGGCGTCTTCCACGTATCTCAGTTAAGGAGATACGTGCACGACCCGACGTATATCATCGACCATGGGGAGCTTGACATTGATGATGGGGTGACTTTTGCAGAGGTCCCGGTGGTGATCGAGGATCAATAGGAGTGGGTCCTACGTGGGTGGTCTATTCTTTTAGTGCGCATCAGGTGGAAGCATGGGAACCTCCAGGAGAGAACTTGGGAGTGGGATGCTCAGATGCGTGCACAGTACCCACATTTATTACCCTAGTTTATGATGTATCTTTACGGGGACGTAAATCCCTGAGGTGGGAGTACTGTAATGACCCATAAAATTAAATGGAAATTTTTTTCTTAATTTTCTTTGGGATTTTACAAGAACACAGTTTCTGACAGCACCTGATTCCGAGGCCCGGTGTGCCCAGAATCAATTTATGAAGTTTACCTCATATACGTTCAGTGAACGAGCAAGCGGGTTTTCCAAACTTTTGAACCGGTGCTCGGAATCAAAATTTGAGGACACCGATGAAACTGCAGCACCGGTAATTGCTTGAGAACACCTTTTTCGGAGTTGTGTTTTCTAGGGTGAGGTTATTAATTAAATTGGTTAACTAAAGAATAAAATAAAATATTGTGCTACACATTTTATTTTTATTCTATGTAGTGATAACCTAGGAATGGGGGCTGTAGTGGGAACCACTAATATCCTAACTCCACTAGGTAGGATATTAGTGAGGTGGGTCCCACATGAGCCCTGCCCCCTTTATTTTCTTTTTAACCTCCCACGTGATTTTAATTTTGTAACTCACCCGCAACCCCCTTTTAAATGCCAAGTCAACTCTATTAATTAATGAATTGAATGTTGGATTGTGTGTGTTAATTAAACAAGACAAAGTCTTATTTCTTTAAGGGATATTTCATTGTGTGAGAAGGTTGGAGAGGAATTACTCAAGCCTTGGAATCTTCATCTTCCTCCTTGAAGAACGCGTAGAACGCACCGTCACCGACGAAGAACGCCAACCTCCGACGAAGGACGACGAATAACGCTGATTCCTCAAAGATCGATGACGCGACGCAGTGTACCGCAACGCCGAAGATCCTCCTTCTGTGACGCCATCTTCCATGACGTCCATTTCCTGTGATAAACCTCGTTCGACAACTTCATCGAGCTAGGGGTTTGATTTTGGTTCATGAATATTCTTTGACCGTCCAAAAGTCAATTTCATAGCTGCTTGATATCGGATTAACAGGAGGGGTCTGGACCGCACAGACATGGCCGACCCTCCTCCCCCTTTGATGATGTGTTTGTCACGGCAGGAACAAAGGTAGTGCAGTGCAACGACACTGCGCGGAAACAAAGAAGAATGGGCGAAGAAGCGCGGTGCCATCGTGCGGCGCTGTTGAGGCCGAACAAAGCCGCGGTGCCGTCGCATCACGCCGGAGAACCACGAAGGGGCCGCGACCAGGGCGGGGCTGTGGCGGAGGGGCGCGGCGCCGTCACGCCGCGTCAGTCGGACGGGGCCGCGACTCAATGCCGCGGTGGTGCAAGGCGGGGCGGCCGGAACCGCCGGCCGCCGGCACCTCAGAGGGGCGGGACCGCAGGGTCCCGCGGCGGCAGCATTGGCTGGACGGACATTTCGGAAGGAAGACCGGGGGTCATAACCCCCGATTGGAAAAGGATCGCCCCCACGTGGGGCTGCAATTTCAATCAAGGGGGGCAGCGCCCCCCCCCCCCCCCCCCTTTCTGCTCGGCTCGGCCAGCGCCGAGCTGGCCACACCGGGCCACTCCCGCGCCAGGCCAACCGGCCGCCCAGGCCGGACCGGCCGGGCCAGGCCATGCCGGCTGACCCAGACCCTGTTCGGGCCAACCCAGGGTGTCTCGGGTCGGGTCGGTCCGGGCCCAAAACCCATATTTCCGGACAGTTCCGTTCAAATGCCTATATCTTGGGATACAGACCTCAGATCGACACACCGTCAGTTGCGATGCGGTCCTTGGATCGAGACGGTCGGTTTGGTATATTACAGTCAAGGTTTCGTAGAACTTTGGGTATAGCTGGATTGGATTGAACACAAAACCAACCGGGCCCTCGGAGCGAAAACACTTATAACTTGTGCTCCGAACGTCCGATTGACGTACCATCGACTTTGATGGATTCCTCTTAGTGAGAAGGACCTTTTGGCTCACTTATCTTGAGTTTTGGACGCAGTTGGAGTGCGGTTGGGTTGGTTTTGACTTAAAAACCAACCGGGCCCCTGGAATAAAAGGCCAATAACTCTCAGACCGGGCGTCCGATTGAAGCGCTGTCTTTCACGTTGAGTTCCTATTGTAGAGACAAAACTTTGGGATACATCAAATCCAGACTATGTGTCAGTTGATGTATCGACCCCCTTGGCTCGTGGAGTGGACCCTCCCACAATCGAGCATGCTGTGTGAGGGAACCCTAGAGCTGGCTGCAATTGCGACGACGAAGATGACTGCACTGAAATCCTCCGTGGGTTCGGCAGCGACGATAACTGCACTGATATCCTCCGTGGTTTTGGCAGCGATAAAGACCGTACTGAAATACTACGTGGTTTCGAAGATGATGAAGACTACACTGAAATCCTCCGTGGGTTCGGCATCAATGAAGACCGTACTAAAATCCTCCGTGGGTTCGATGGTGATCAAGACTGCACTGAAATCCTCAGTGGGTTCGGCAGCAATGAAGACCGCATTGAAATCCTCCATGGGTTCGACAACGATGATGACCGTACTGAAATCCTCCGTGGGTTCGATGATATTGACTAATGTTCTTGTATCCTACATGGGTCCGGCAGTACTACTGTTATTGTATCCTACCTGGGTCCGACAGTGTTTGACTCTGTTCTTGTATCCTACATGGGTCTGGCAGAGTAGCTGGTCTATATCCTATGTGGGTTCGATAGCTTAGCTTGTTTAGTATCCTACGTGGTTCCCAGCTTAGATGAATCAATGGCTACATCTGATCATCTCTATCACCTTACGAAGAAGTATACCTGTATGAGCTGAGTCTTGACTTTCAATCAATATCTTCAATATGGTTGACTTGCTTTCCTATGTGGATTTGGTTGTGTTATCCTGTGTGGATTGGGTTGTACTCCTATGTGGACGTGATCGAACTTGGGCTCAGATGTTGGAGCTAAACTGGAATTGATGACTTAGGTTTATGTATGGGCATATACCTAAGTGGTGTTGGTTGTTACTTTGTGAATGTATCTTTCCCTTGTGGATTATCCTTTGTGGATTCTGGGAGACCTTCGGGGGTCTCGAGGTCCCTATTGAGTAGTGTATACTCACACCTGCACGGGCTATGCCCGCACTACATTGTGTTGGATGTAGACGACAGACAATGCTAATCATGGTTGAGGCTTGTGGAGCAAGTCGGTACCTAGAGGTAGACCATTGGGCGGGACGTACACAGAGCTGACGGCTGGACCCGAGGAGTTGAGGAGGCTATCTGTACCCACCCTTCAGGTGAGATTTCTAGTGTATGGCTTGGCGTTGCTGCTTTAATTTTAGTTGATGTACTTTCTTTCTAGTTGTACTTTACTTTCAGTTTGGGTTTGTATTCTGGCCCATTTACTTTCCACACTTACTATTGTACCCGGGTTTTACTTAGTGTTTACTTCTGCTGTCTTACTCTATGGTGTTTGTTTACTTTATAAGGCAATGACTTCGCCTTTTTATTGGGATTTACGCCTTTGGTGCTAGTTTCCAGCCCCTGGCCTATGGAAGGCGGGCTTGGGGTAGTCACGACACGGGTCCCGAGGACGGGTTGTGACAGAACTAATGAAAGTTAAAAATAATTAAAATTTAAAGAATCAATAATATATCATAAATATAATATATATTAATTAAAAATATCATTATTATCATCCATATAAAGTGGAAATAAAAAAAATCACATTGATTCTTGGAGGTGGTCATCCACACGTACACATGAGCAATGATGTAATTTTACAATATATTAGAGGGTTAGAAGTTAGACAGTATTTTATTTTTATAGAATTATAGATATTTTATTAAAATAATATATATTCATTAAATCAATCTTTATAACCTTCCATGAGATATGGTGATGAAAAATGAAACACATCACTTCGTGGATGTGGTAGTTAACACATATGCACAAGCGATGCTTTCTTTTCCATAATATGGAAAAAGTTGAATAAAAATGAGTTTAACATTAAAATAGTAAAATTTTAGTTCCTTCTAGAAACTGATTTTCTTATACCATCACGTTTTTGATAGTTTTTGAGTAGGTAGTTAAATAAATTGATAATAAATAACTCAGTTAAGATTTATCCCTCTTCTTTGGAAAACCCCCTTTGGCTTACACATTAATGCTTATATGATGGGTTTTTGGTGAGAGTAGGACCTCTAGGTAATAGGGAATAAGGTTTTATGGGAATATGGGTATATATTTGTCAAGATAAAGGGATTATTTAATGTTGATATGCGATAATAGGATGTGCCCTTTTATATGTGAGGGGAGTGCCCTACTTGTAATTATTATTAACTATCAAATATTATAAGAGTCTTTCTTAGGGTCAAGTGGAACCTAAAAAATTATAATTAAAATATTTTGTGAAATATTTGAATATAAACTCATCCAATAATATTTAAGATGATATTTCATGATTGTATCATAATGTTTTAACCTATTTAATACATTTTACCCTTTTACTTCGGTGACAACATTTTATCCATGGTTACTATTCATAATGAAAAATAAATGAAATTGGTTTATGTAATAAATATGAACCTCATTATTAAAACTATAAAATAAAATTTTCATGATTAATTTTTTATAAGTGAAAAAAATATTTTTAAAATAAATGTGTAAAACACAATGAAAAATAACTTTTAGAGAAAAAATGTTTTTAAGCATAAATACAAACTTATACCAAAATAAAAATAAAATGATGATTACAAAAAAATTTTATTATATTATGTTTAAAAAATGGGTATTATGTTACATTAAAACAAAATCCAAAAAATAATGAAATTTTAAATTACATGATTTAAAGAAAATAATTGTTCATTTTTCAGAAAATGGTTTTTTACTATTCATTCAAAAGTCTATCTTTTCATAAAAATAAAAAAACGTCACTCTAAGATATTAGAAAATCTTTATTTAAAAATAATATCTAGTTTTTAAGATATAATTTCAATTAGTGGAATAAAGTATCTTTAGTATCTGTGCAAAAAAATGAAATAAAATCCATTTTTTATGAAAATGAATTTTTAAATAATTAAATGAATTTATTCTCATTCCTTGATTAATAACCAATATTAAATAAACTTTAATTAATTTTAATATATATTATATAAAATTTCAATCAAATCATTTATTTATAGTGATTCATTTAATCTATTAAGGTAAAATAACATTGCAAACATAAAAATAGTTCCTGGAAAAATATTTCTTCAACATTTAAAATTATCTATCATCATTTATAATCAATTTTTTTGATTATTAATTTTATTATGGAAAAAATTATATATATTTTCTAATAGTATTAAATGGATCTTCTAAGATCATTGTTTCATATAATGCATGTTATCAAATACTTTGAATTTAATAGATACAAATATATTTTCTAAAATCTCAATGTGTTACATTCTACACCTTTATAAGAATTTATCACTTGATATTAAATTAATTTGATAAAAATAAATGAGTATACCTCTACCTCATGATACCTCTTGTTTCCCACATAGCTTAGTCAAATTTATGGTTTCACCATAAGCCTTTGACCATGTGAGTGGTCTTATTTTGAAGCACTTTATCACTTCGATCAATAATATCCATTTATTATTCGTCATAAGAAACATCATGATACAATGGTATAACCTCTATGTTCAACAGATATAAAGAATTAGAAATTTACTTCCTCAAAAGTGATACATGGTATATTTCATGAAATTGGGAAAGGTTTGGTGGAATTTCCCAGTTATAAGATACCACATCAATGTGATAAAAAATCTCTAAGAGACAGATGTATTTTGGGATTATATTTCCATTTCATACAAATCTAAAAAAAATTTCACAAGTACATATTTCAATGAATAACTCATCACTAAAAAAAATTTCATCATAAATTTTTGGTCAACTCTACGATACCCTGATGTGTTGTTGCATAGATCTAAATTTATTTGGATTTTCCTTAGCTATCTCAATTACTAGTATATTATTTCTCTAAATTCATCCCAACATGTTGGAGTTATTCTATTATTTATATATATGGATTTCCAAGGGTCTGTCTGAATGCTTGAGTGGAGTCTTTTAGTGTTTGAAAATTAATCTAGATGAATTTTTTAATCTTAACAACCTTTAAAATCCATAGAAAAATATCTCAACAAATTTTATAGGGTTTGAACAATCATCTCATACCAACCATCTATCTATGTATGATATGAAGTTAAAAATTTAAACTATATATTCAATATTATAGAAGGCTTCTCTTGATTATTGAGGTAATCGTTAGATCCCAATAAAATACAATTGATTGTAGTACTCTATAAAAACTTATGAACTATTTAATGTATACCCAAGAAATTTAATCAAGAAATAAATTTTATCATAAATTAATAAAATTATAAGAATTCAAAAGGCGATCTTCTATAACCCAAATAGCATTACGATCTTTAGATTTATTGGGGATTCTGATAATGAAATCCATAGTGATGTTTTCCCATTTATATTTCTATATAGGTAATATTTGTAACATCCCCTTAGAATTATAACATTTTTCATTGACTTTATATAATTATAATCACTAATATACAAACTCTAGAATATCCCTTTTCATGATGTGCTACTAGAAATACTCTTTAGTAATTCAATACATTGCAATTATTCTAGGATAAATATAAAATTAAAAACTATGAAAATATTCCAACTACACATTCTCAATGTCTAATATTGATGAGACACATAATCGGTTCCAAAACCTAATGATTCCCTAACAATCGTGGTTGAATTAAAAAACTTTCTTAATTTTGTTCTATAGTTTTACATCCCACTTATGTGCCTATTTAATCTTAAAATGGATAGATGACCAAAAATTTATCTGATAAAGATAGGGTCTTTCCCTTTTATTATGATTTCATGGTCCATATTCTATAAATACACAATTATTAAATCTATTTAAACCTCATCATGGAAAAAATTGAATTTTCTTTCAAACAAAGAGTGTTACCCACCCTTTTTCTTTCTTAGGGTAGAAATGCATTGAATAGTCACAATCTTTAACCAACTCCAACTATATCTTTTGGTGAAATTTCAACCCTTTCTATATGAATATATACTTAAAGGTTTTATGATTAGTATATATATCACACATATAACCATATAGATAATACATTCATATATTCCATGTTTGGTCTCTCCCCAACTATTAGAGTTAAATATCCCTCATGAATATATAGTAAAACCCTTCAAATGGAATTAATTTACATTTTTTGTTCATGTTCATACTGACACCTATATAAAATAATTGGTTGATCTTGAATATCAATTGTGACTTTACTTACTTGGAAATTTTTATGGGATACATATGAAGAGATCAAATACATGACCAATATCACATCAAATTCAACTAGAGGGTGAATAAAAAGGTTTCTAAGAATCACATTTTAAAAAAAATTCTATTAGAGATGATATATAAACATGATAAAAAATCAATATACCACTATATTTTTTATTCATAATTCAATATATAGTGATTATGGTGTTGATTTTATATTCTTATAAAACATTATAGGTACCAAGGAGTTGTTTGAACAAGATCCAATTACAATACTCATGGTTCTTGAAGGGATGATAAGTGAATCTTGCACCACTCTGTTTTTAGAATTCCCTATAATAGTTTTGATTAAATAGTATTTGAATTATTCTATTATTATTAGTATTTTTTGATTCCTATCAACATTTTTATCCCTTAGACCAGTGAATTAACTTGTATTCTTCCCATGTTTCCTATATTTATGAAATTGAACTATTTATGGTACCTTAGGATGATGTTTATTTCCATCGATATAAACATTTATTTCCTCATTATATTGATGTTTTATTCACTTCTTTTCGACACATAAGACACATTAATATTCCTTTGATACATTCCCCTGGGTGGTTTTTCGGTTGACATGTAGAAAATTGAATCTTCTTTCATCTATGGTCTTTATCTCCTAGAAATTCCATAAACTCAATTTTTGTCTTATTTGGAATTTAAAAAAGGATTATGTTTTTAATAATAATTTTAGATATTTGATTATTCATAACCACATGATTTGTTATCCAATATTCCCTTCCATTTTGTTTCTTTTGAGTAAAGTATTTATATTATACATTACACTCATTGTTCACACAATTCCTCCTGGTTAGAACCATTTACTAAAACCAAAATAGTCTATATAAGTATAAATCAACATTAACTAGAGTAATAAATCACATTATAATGAAAATAATTTCTAATATTCCATAAATTAGTTCAAATTATCTTCAAATCATGAATCTTTAGGTATATACTATATCATATAGGTTTATCACATGTCATAATATGTTATATACTCTAACTCTTCCTAATGGTTCATAATGAGAATATGAGTAAACCAAAGTATATACTTTGGGAGTTTAAAACAAGTTTTTCATTTAGTCCTCATTATAATGAACTAGGTGATGATTAAGTTAAAACCCAAAAATCCTTTCTTGTGTTATTACACCTAGGTGAATCTGTTCCAGATACTATATCCACTGATTAGTTTATAGACCGAGATTGCATTTCTAGGATACCAAATTATCAATAAATTACCAAAAATTCAGGATGTTATCATATACTTAGACAAATACCTAGGGGATTCACCATTTTTTCTTCTAATTACCATCCATAAAAATTAATAAACCCATATTTGATACGTACTATATAATCCTGATATTTTATTACATAAATATTGCATCATATTAGATGAATATTCCTTATATATCATAAAAAACTGTAACCTAGAACCATAAAAATTTAGTGTCATTAGAGACTAGATATAAAAGAAAATTATTTAATGAAATATATTAAACATATCCCACAAAGTTATTCCCACATAGATCCCTTCTTAGATGTACCATATTTAAAAACATTCTCCATAACCTAGGGAAATGGAAACATAAGAAAGGGTGAGATCAGAGGATCAATAAGGGTAAACATAAGAGATACCAATCAATGATAATAAGTGAGAATAAGATAAGTATAATGGTATAATAAAATGATCATAACATATTAAATTCATACATAATAAATCAAAGATCATTAATCACGAGCTATAAAATAAGGTTATTCTATAACAAAAGATATAAATCATAAGAATGTGGAATCATTAAAAATAAATCACAAGCCTTAGGATCATATCATAACAATAATACATATTTATACAGAATACACATAAGAATATAAAATCATTTCTTAGTCAAGGATCACATACAAGACTATGCTAGTGGAAATTATCCCACAGTGTATCGGGTTCAATTCCCATTTGTCACAAACCAACCCGAGCCAGCCTGCGACAAAGCCAAAAGGGTGTTCTTGATCCCCATGGGCCATCAAAAGTCCCTAGTAATTAAGGAAGATACACATGGGAATGTTTCCATATATTAAAAAATAAACAAATAAAGTAGAATAAAATAAATAAAATTATTTCGTGGCTCATTCCAAAATTGGGTATCCACACAAGATAAAAATAAATGGAACAATAACCTAATATAAACATTTGGAAATAAGTAAACAAAATTGAGCCCTAATAACCTCCCTCACCCTATAGTATCCCTCTATTATAAAGAAAAGAACCCCTAAAATGGATTTTCTTCCCCCACCAAAAGCTATATGCACCCTTCATCCATAGAAAAAAGTAAAAGGATAAGTGTAAAATGTGATAATGGAAAATAATATAAAAATAAACTAAAAACATACCTATATACTAGCCACAATACTAGTCACCACCCAAAAAACAAGAACCATGATTCACCGTGGGTGATAATAAAATATGAGACGAATCCTACAATTGAAAAATGATAGAGATATAGGTGTGATTATAAAAATTACCTGTTAGTATTCCTAATGAAAAACCATAACCTATGCCTCTCCATTAACAAGGAAACAATTTCATGCTAGTTTAAAAATGTAAGTATATAAAAAAGTGGTTCCTTTTTTTGAAAAATGTATTATTCCAATTATTTATAAAACCCATTTTCTTCAATGATTTCTAAAACCATTTCCCAAAGTGTGGGAGTATTTATAATAAACCACTTATAAAAAGAAAAAAATAAAAAAAGTGAGCAACTTAGTATGAAATAATAATAGTAAAAATCATATAATTAAGTTCTTTAAATAATGGTACATATAAAAATATTTTCATTATTTTAGACATGAAAAAGAAAGAGTACTTGAATATTTTACCGTAGAAATAGAATTAAAAAGAGTGAAAGATATATGGGAAATCTCTAAATAGTTATGTTAATTGGGGTCCTAGGATCATTGTACCCTTGGTGATCAATCTCAGAAATAACTCTCATTTTCATGAGTGGTTATAGTGGATAAATACAATGTTATATAGGTACCCACTATAACATCATGTTGTTTAGTTAATATTGTAGTGTAAACTTTTTAGAGAGACCCAGTAGAGGCCCTATTGGCTTACCCAATGAACTAGTCCTTAGTTCATACGACTAGGTAACTAAGGTTACCATTTTCCATTCCCATAAACAAATTACTTAAGTGAGGTGTAGTAGTAAAATGAGATTTTAATCACACAATTATGCAAATAAAGTATAAAACAACACCTCACCTCCCTACACTACCAATGTGATTCCCCTTTTGTTAAAATCATACCAAAATACCTATCACATAAATCCAAGTCGAAAAATGAATAACATTTTGGGATCCCATTAGAGCACAAATTAGTATTTTGAAAAGATTTATATTGTTCCAACCTGGACAGATCATTTGAAAACAAACACCTTTCATTTAGAAGACCACTTTTAAACCATATATTCTCAAATGATAAATCCACACTTAACACTTAGATATATATTCACTTAAACATTTATATAAATAAACCTTTACCTAATATAAATATTCAATTATTTTTGTGTGAATATATATAAAGAGTATACCTATATATATATGGATATGTGAATAATTCATATTAAAAAAGTAAGAAGATAATTAGAAACCACATTGAATTTCATTAGAAACCAAATATTTCAATAGGACTTTATATAAAACATATCGAAAGGCCAAAAAATCCTCATTCATTTAAAACCCACATATTTAATACCATTTAAAAAGAAAATCCAACATCCAAGGTTCTTGGAATTTCAAACAAGTCCAAAATCATGATTTGGTAAAGGAAACTGATAGAGATGACTTATAAAAATTATAAATAACATGAAAGGAACCCATTCAAATCATCTAATCCATTTTAAACCATATATTTTGTTCATAATATAAAAATAACCATTAAAGACCACAAATAAATTATTATTCTCTAATTTAAGGCTCATACATAGAGTAGCCTACCTAAAAAGACAGAAACAAGTATCTCCACATCCAAGATTCATTGCTTTCAATCAATGCCACATGAAAAGTCCTCAAATAAACCGTTTAAAACCTGATGGATCAAGAATAAACCAAATAAAAAATTAATTTGGGTTATGGTTATCCCTACATTGCATAAACCACAAGGGGAGAGAAGAAACCAAAGGTAGTGGTAAAAATAAGGAGGATGAGTAGAGGATAATCTTACCAGAGATGATCACATAAAAAGTTAAGAAGGAAATCAACCAATTGGAGAGATAATAGGAGGATGAGGCCCCATGTGAGGGAACCCCTCATATGTATCAAGAAAGATAGTGGGAATGAGAGAGACGAACCCTATTATGGGTTTTAATTCCCTATTGGAAAAATCCTCTTTTTGTTTTATTTTTTTACTATTTTTAAACTTTTGACATGGTGCACAATTAGTTTGAATGGTTTTGAAAAATGTGTTCCAACTCTGAACCTTATATTATAATTTTATATGACCACACATGGGAAGTCTGTATAGTTTATAAAACCATGTGTTGGTCATGTGGTTAGCTGTGTCATCTTATAGAGGCTATCTCAAAGTTTCTTCATGGTTTGGAAAACCATTCACTTTGACCATGAAATATACTCTATATTCAAAAAAATACACAATTTTTGAGGAAACTTACCTAGAAGGAAAATGAAATAAATAGGAACTAAAAACTAAATAAAATAATAGAGTAAATTTGGGTCTGGGTGTGACAATTATCCCCACTATGACACTTTATACACACAGAAAGGTCGAATATTTTTTTGATCATAAAACTAGGTGTGGGTAAAATACAACTCGTGAGGAGAATCTAACCTTACAAAGAACAAATGGCTCACACCATAAAATGGAATAATGTAAAGATAATGACTCTCATATCTCTAAACACCACCTCAAAACAAGGAAAAATCCAACCCTTAACATAGAAATCAATACAGAAAATCATCAGGGTCTTTTTGGTAACTCCAAGAGAATCCGTCACAAAACCAGTGGTTCAATCCAAGAAATCTACTTGATTAGGTTAGGGTAGTGAAGGTGTAATGAAATACCCCATATAGAAATATTTAAGTCCAATTTTACTATTATATCCTTCTATAGAGGCTTCCGCACCATATTAGGACTCTCATAAAACATTGATTTCCCAATCCAGATCAACTCATGATTCTTAAAAAGAATAAAAATCTATGAGAAATGATTCATATAATGATGAACACCACCATTTAAAAAAATATTGAGAATTTCCTAGAATAAACCTTTGTTGGAACTTGAATTCCTAAAAGAACAAAAATATAAGGTAATCCACCAGATTAGAAATAGATTTTATCAATTGAGAAGATTTAGATTGATAAATTATAAACAACCAAAGGATTAAGGAATAAGATAAAAATATAAGGTTCCCAAGAGAACACACTGAAACCCCACCATCCCCAAAACCATTTCCAAAGATCAAGAAATCTCAAACAAGGCACCAACTATTAACCATTAAAACAAACTAAAAAAAACTCAAAGGAATACCATCTAGACTAATGACAAAGAGTTCCAACCATTTAGGGCCGGAAGGTAATATATATATGATAATTCCTCAAACAAAAATACCAAAATAAGATCAAAACGGGCTTGAAACTTTTGTCAAGTAAGGAAAACCTAGGAAAAATCTCGGATCACTATCCCATGGTGAACCCAACTGATCATAAAAATAAAGTACCCTTCATAGTCATCACAACCGCTCACCAAAGAATTTCTAATTTAAAAAAGTAACACCCACACTAAGGTATGCACCTCATCAAAATTGATGACCATAGAAAAAAATTGATACTCCCTAAGAAATTATTTAGGGGATTAACTTTAAAAATTATAATTAAAACATTCCTCAAGACCTTAGTTACCTCAAACTCACAAATATTAAACCTAAAAATATATGAAAAACTAATTTCCAAAATTGAACATCACCTAGAAAACCAATAGATTTACCCTAAAGACCAATCATCCACTCCTTATAGATACTTTTTTGGGTCATACAAAAATGTAAAAAGAAACATGAATCTATTAATTCATGATATAAAATTTAAAAAATGGTCCCAACAAGAATAATAAATTGAAAAAAAAACCCAATTCACCAAGGTAATTGTTTTTACAAAGCTTCCTCTTTTCCCTTTAAAAATCACTAAATTTGAATTTTAAAGTCCAAGAATAATTTTGAAAAACATAACCTGAAAATAATTTCACCCTTTTTGAAATATAAAAACAAATTTATTAAAATTAATTTTATAAAAAATGATTTAAAATATGTCAAACTAGGAAGGTTCTATGATATTTGAGGTCTATGAGTGCACAAATCTAGATTCAAAGTTCTGGGTGAATGTTGTTAATGGGCCCAGTCTTAGAAGGAAAATTCCAATGACACATATAGGTCATAGGATCAATGTCCTTGGAACATAAGAACTATACCTAGATCAAAGTGAATCTGAATGGGAAGAGGTATGAAAGGAGATCCAAGAAATATCTAGGGAGGATTCAAGTGAGGAGTCCATTAGTCATGTTTCTAGTGATAGTGAGGAGGGATATCATAGAAAATTTATTTATATCCTAAGGAGGAGAAAGGGAGGATGGGTTCTTGAGATTCAGGAAGCTATATCCTTGACAAGAATAAGAAGTGTAAAGGATGGAAGGATTACCCCTACCTACCAAAAACAATGGTGACAAGGTCAAACATGAAGTAATGGTCCAAATAGATGATATGTGGCTTCTCTTCAACTGAAAAGGAAAGAAAAGGTAGGTATCCAAATGGTAAAGTCAATAAAGGAGAGACAAAGTAGGGTTTCTCAGTGGTAGAGAATCATGACAACAGTGTGGTCAGAATAGCATGAGTTGGAGATGTAATATAGGATCTTGGTATGTAGGGTGGAAATATCCGACCTCTAATTATAGGGTTGAGGAGGAAAAAAGTTATAGTATCATTAATTCATAATTTCTAGGTGGGTATCAAGATGTTTGAGAAATCATCCCAGTGCCATAGTCAACCTCAAATGTTATTTTTGTGAAGCGTGTCGAAGAGGAGGTTGCTGACAGAGTAGTGGTTTAGGAGCTTCTATTTCATTCTAATGAAGACACGTTGAAATAATTTTTCAAGATAAATATTTCAAAGGAGGAAACTCATTGAATATTTTAAATACCACTACTTATCAATACGAATGAAGAAAAACTTTATTATATCTACAAATAGAATATAATCTTGATATATGGATTAAACGAAGGGATGAAAATCTTGGAAGAGGATGTATGGGAAGAATAACATATGGCCTCCCATTTTTGAGATTATTCTTAAGGAAAATCAAGACTTTTCTGTAAATTATATCTAATGTAAATTATATATAATTAGTCATTATAATTACTCTAGTTTGATTTGGAATGACTAAGATTACCCCTTTAAGGTTTTATGTCCCTTTGGTTTTTTGTAATTAGTTTACAACATTTTTCAAAAGAGATTTCTGGAAATAAATTTAAATTTAGAGAACCTAAGAATTTATTTAATGGATATATTATGTATCGCCCTTTAAATATGAAATCCATTTTACAAATTTAGGATACCCACTTTATTTGAAAATTAACTTAGAGAATTCAATTGTAATTTTCCAAAACTACATTTCTATTATCATAAAAAGTATTTTTGATACAAAGACCATAAAAATACTATTTATAATATTTACCCATCACAAAATTATATTTTTTAAACTAAAACCCAATTGTAACCACATTAAACTATTTTAAAATACATTTTTTCATTTTTAAAATCATAAAACATTACATGAAAACAATTTTAAAATATAAAAAAATTTATAAAAATTAAGTCAAAACCCAATTGACCAAGAACACACAACATAAATCCAACCCAGAAGAGACTAGTGATTATGCAAGAATTGACTACTTGGATTGGAGGACCATGTGTCAACCATGAAACTGTCACCAAGAATAACACAAAAACATTTACATAGGCTCCACACAGGTTACCAATCTATGTGATCTCATCATGTACCACCAACTGAACTCCGATTTCATCACCAAAATAAAATATAAAACTAAAAATCCCCATGGGCTATCATAACTTCATTGTAATCAAGGAAGAGAAGCGTGGGAATGGTTATTCCCAATGAATAATATAGAAATAAAGAATATAAAATAAATAAAATTCTATCCTGAACCATCTATACATTGGACATATACACTAGAAAATGGTAAACATAACTATAACCTAACATCAAAACTAGTAAATTAGTAGACAAATAGTACCAAAAACCTCCCATACCTTCCAACATACCTCTCTAATAAGGAAAACATGGCCCTATAATTATTTTTATTCACCCAATAGTAGCTATAACTACCCTCCATATGTAGAAATAGTAAATATCCTATGTGGATAATTTGATAAAGTAAACCAAGACAAAAACACTATAAATATTCTTTCTTCCTTGTGACTATACAAGTCACTTCCCAAAAAAAAAGAACCTTGACACCACATTTGAGGGAATAAAATATAAACAAAAACCTATAACCGAAAAGTTATAGAGATATAAGAGTGACCCTAAAATTTCCCAATAGGGATTCCAAAAGGAAAACTACACCCTAAGACTTATCTTTAAAGAAGAATCCATTTCATGCTAGTTTGAAAATTTAAATTAATAAAAATATGGTTTTCCTTTATTTTCAAAAAAGTAACCAGATAATTCTTCAGAAAAACCCTTTTGTATTTTATTTATAAATTATTTTCCAAAGAAATAAAGGCCTTACAATAAACTTCCTATAATAAGGAAGAATATGATAAAGTGAGAGTATCAGTGAGAAATAAAAGAAGTAAAATTCATATTATAATTTTCTACCAATAGAGGTAAATATAATGATATTTTCATTATTTTAGATGTGAATAGAAAAGTCCATTTAAATACGGTACCAAAGAAATTGAAGTAAAAAGAGAGTGATCACCATGGGAAATCTCTAAATAGCTATGCTAAATAGTGTTCTAAGGTCCTAGTACCCCAAGTGATCAATCATAGAAATAAATCTCCTCATTCATGACCCACATGATAGGATGATGAAAAAATTCTATTGGTACCTGCTATATAATCACATCATTTAGTTAGTGTGGTAGCGCAAACCTGATAGGGAGACTGGTTTGGGGACATACTGGATTACCAAGAATATTAGTCCTTAATCCTCCCACCTAGGTACCTAGGTTTACCACGTGTCATTCCCATCACCAAATTATATAATGGAGGTGTAGTAAAAAAATATGTTTCAATAATGTAACAATGAAAAAAATTATATGACAACACATCACCTCCCGATAATACTAATAAAAAGTATATTTTCTTAAAATCATACTAACATGAAAATCACATCAACCCAAGTCTAAAAAATACATAAAATTATGGGATTCAATTATAATTTCAATCAATTTTAAAAAACATTTAAAAATTTCCCACAAAGCCTCATCATTTGAAAACAAAAAATATTCAATTAGAAAACCACTTTTAAACCACAATGTTTCAAATTTCCAATCCGCTCCTTACACTTAGATTCAGATGAACCATAATATATATATGTATATAATTACCCCTTTACCAAATGTGAATATTCACCATAATATCTATGAATACTAGAAATGTGATACCTATATATTTTGATATGTGAATAAGCAAAATTTAAAAAGGAGGAGGATATTTAGAAACCAAATTTTATTTCATTTGAAACTAAATATTCCACTAATATATCTTGGAAACAATTATAAATGAAAAAATCCTAATTAAGATCAAACCCATAAATTTAATACCATTTGGAAATAAAGTCAAACACCCATGGTTCTTAGCAGTTCAAAAAAGTCAAAAACACGATTTTTTAAAAGGAAAACCGTGTAGAAAGCTAAGGAAATTATAAATAACAAGAAAGGAACCCATTACAATAATCCTAAAAATTTTCAAATATATATTTATGGAATAATAAAATAAAAACACCCCCCCCCAAATAATTAACCAATTATTGTTATTAAATTAATGGCTATGAAATAGCATAACCAACCTCAAATGATTGAATCAAGTTGTGCAAGATCAGCGAGTCCTTACATTTTATGAACACTACAAGAATATGCCTAAAGTTGGCCTTAATGAACTATAGGGATTGGAAATAAATTATAACAAGAACCAAATCAGTTGTGGGGTTTCCTTAGGCCCTAAAAACCATAAAGATGAGAAGAAACCAAAAGGAATGAAAATAAATGAGGAGTTAGAGAAGAGGAAAAGATAACTGGAAGATCATAAAAAAACCAAGAAGTAAATAAGACAACCCGAGGGAGAGGAGGTGAAGGAGGGATCACATAAGGGATACCCTCCTAGGTGATTAGAGAGAGAGAGAGAGTTACAAGGGGATAGAGAAAAATATCTAGGGTTTATAATTCACCAAGGAAAAATGGTCTTTCTATTTTTTTGGAATATGGAAACCAAACAAGGTATAGAAAACCAAGCATCAACTGTGTTCCCATTACTAGGATTCTTGAGAACCTTCCATGAGCAGGAAAAATGGTTTGCATAACCATGTTTCAGCCATGTGGTTGGATATTTCAAATTATAAAGGCTATCACGTGGTTTCCACGTGATTTTGAAAACCATACCCCTTGACAATACGACATGGTCTACATGCCCAGAACCCCTAGATTGGGAGAAAAATTACTTGAAAGTAAAATGAAATAAATAGTTAATAAAAAATAAAAAAAACACTAGAGTATTGTATGGTCGGGGTCTAACACAATTCCACAATTTTCATAATTAAGGGTCATTACCTAGAGTATCATAATGGACATAGTCCCTTACTTAATTGGGTTCAATCCATATTACAATACATATTTTCTAATGATATATCCTTATTTAACCAATGTATTTGAGGGATATACATTTCTAGGCCCACCTATCAAATTATAAAAACCCTAATCAATTGTTCCATGAGATCATAAAAACATTCATGATTTCATCATATCATAAACCAAGAAAAATAAATTGTTTTCATAAGGAATTCATCATAACATAATAATAACCCACCTAGAAAATTGAATATGATGGTATCATCAAAACCATAATTATTTCATCATAGCCTAATTAACATATGGATGGAAAATTTTTTCACAATAAAATTATGAATACATTATCATTTTAATCCATACGTACAAAGAACATGGATCATATCATTAGATAATATCCCATGTGGATCCTATGAAACATAAATTGACGGTAGCATATATGAAAATACCTTTAAATACCAATTTGAACATTTCTTTTTTAAAATAGGGGAAAATATTATTTCCTTAATTATCATTAAAAACTAAATATTACCATAATATTAAAACAAATAATTTATTTGAACACAATTATAGAAAATTGTAAAGGAATATAAAAAAAATTCATTAAGGTGGGGAAAACCATTCATTCAGTAAACATTAAAATACCGATTCCTTTCACACTACTTGTGAAATGTCATAAATAGCTTGTTCAAAAAGAATTATGAAATATAATTTCTAAAACCATTTAAAATAATTAAAAATATGGGTGAATATAAATTTAAACAATCATTCTTCCATAGAAAAAACATTCTTTGAAATCATTTTAATGGAAATGTAATTGGAAGAAAAATTTTATTGGCCAAAGAGGATAAATAAGGTCTCATTTTCATAAAAAAATTTCTTTATTGTTTTGGTACCAGAGAGACAAAAATGAATGGAATTAATGAAATACTTATAAATAAATAGAGTAGAAGAAAATATATGTGGTTTAAAGTACAATTATCTTATAATTTCCTTCAATGGAAATTTAACATAGAAAATCCTATAAATAATTAAGAGTGTGACATAAACTCTTACTATATTGGTAAAGTGTGAGTCATAACCCCCATGAATGAAATAAATTCAAATGAAAAATTAAATACCGTGAATATAAATATTTTTATGATATAAAATATAAAATGGGTAGTATATACACCCTATAAACATAAATAGGTTCCTAGCATGAGACACATCTCAAAGAAATAATATTGGGGCAATGTACCCTTACCCAAGGTTTTGAATTCATTCATACACATTAATAACATCCAATATAATAAATAATGATTTATTATAAATATATTATAGTACCATATTCATACTATATTACTATATATCATTCCAATATAATTTATAATTACCACATTTTAACATTTTGTCATTAAAATGATTATTTGAGTGAAAACTAGTGCATTTTCTATGAATGTTTTGGTTCGACAGTCCTGGTCCTTGAACCTTGGACATGGATTTAAAATATTAAAAATCAAAACCATATTATAAATATTATATTTTTAAATTATATAAACTTTTATATCCATCAGTAATTGGTGGTGAATAAAATGGATTACATCACTTCATGGAGACAATAGTACTTACGTATGCACAAGTAATGTTTCCATTTCTCAAAGGTTTGAAAAAGGAAAGGTAAATAAAAATTTTAATTTATATTTTTTATATCATAAATTTCATATCTAATTTATTAAATCTATTCTCATGATCATCCTTATAATGTGGAAATGAGAAACACATCACATTGCTTAGTAGAGGTTGTAGTTCACTCGCATGCACGAGCGACATTATCATTTTCTAACAGATGAGAGGGTTAAAAGGTATATAATATTAAAATATTTAAAGAATAATAAGAATGTTATAAAAATAATATATATCAATTAAATCCATTTATATAACCATTCATGAGAGATAATGATAAAAAATGAAACACATTACTTCATGGAGGTGGTAGTACACACATACGCACGAGATATTTTCTCCCTTCCATAGGATGGAAAAAGGATATGATAAAGTGGTGTATGATAATAATAATAAAATTTAATTATATTGGATATAATAATGTTATTTTACCTCCTTGTTCATGATATGTTTGAAGGTGGTAATATAAGAAATAAATAATAAAGAACACATTTAAGTGTTATACCTATTATTTTGAAAACCACCTTTGGATTACACCATATGCCATATATTTTGGTTTTATTATGAGAAAAATACCACTATGAAGTTTATATGATGGTTGGGATGATATTTCTGTAGATATTTTCCACAATAAAGGACTCACATTGTGTTGATAAGTGAGAAGAGGATGTTTCCTTTTATAATCATGGGGAGTGGAACACTTGTAATTGTGTTTAACTTTTAAATATTATAAATGTCTTACTGATGGTGAAGTAGAACTAAAAAAATTCCAATTAGAATATAAATTGATAGTTTTCTTAATCCCATTATCCTATAATAATTAATTTTAGATTTTTTGACCATACCATAATGTTTTATCCATAAGTAACGTGTTTTATCCCTTTACCAAAATGACAAAATTTTCTAATGTTACTATTCATAATGCCCAAAAATGAATTTGAACTCAATAAAAAAAATGTAAACCTCCTGATTTCATATATGGATTTATTTTTCCATGATTTAATTCTTAAAAGTGGTGGAAACCAATTTTAAATTAAATGCATAAAACCCAATGATAAACAGTTTTTAGAAAAAAATATTTTTGTGTATAAAAATGAACTTATACCAAAATCTACTAAAATTACAATTCTTATGAAATTAAATATATTATATTTCATAAAAGGGATTATTTACTATAATTTGAAACTAGATACAATGTTTAATTGGAAATTTAAATTATGTGATTTTAAGAAAATACATAATAATTTTATAAAAATCAATATTTTTTTCAATATTAACTAAAAAATATATCCTTTCATAAAAATTAAAAAACCTCACCGTAAGATAATTTTGAAATTACTATATAGAAAATAATGTCAAAATATTCCAATTAAATTTCTAATTGTCATAAATTAATTTTATTAGCCACACAAGATGTAACAGAAACTAATTTTGAAGGAGATGTTTTTTTGAAGCATAAAATTACTTTATTCTCATTCCATGATTAATAACTAATATTAAATGAATTTTAATTAATTTAAATAAATATATATAATATAATAATTTAATTATAATATCTTATGAATAGTGATTAATTTTATCTATTAAGATAAATGTACATTATGCATATTAAAAGAGTTTTATGAAAAAGATATCTTTAACCCTGAAAATATTTTATCATCATTTATATTAAATTGATAATTAATGTATAATTGATTATTCATTCTTTTAAGTAAAAATTTTCTACAAATATTTCAGGAGTATAATGTGTTTAGTCTTTGTTTATGGTTTCATAAAAAGTAAGCTACCAAATACATTGAATTTAATAAATGGAAATATATATTATAAAATCTTGGGGTGTTGCATAGTCAAATGATCAACCCATTGATCCCAAAATGGAAAACGTGTAGTATATTTGATATTAAGAGTAAATATAGTACTGAATGATAATGATATTCCCGACCATAGAAAAAAACAATGAAATAAAAACCCAAAAAATGAGGTAATAAAATAACTCTATAATAGATCCATTACCAAAGTCTTAAACAACTAAAAAAATTCATTTTTATAGGCTAAAGATGGGGAATAGAATTATGAGTTAGATAGAAATATTAGAAAAATGAGAACAAGGACCTAATATGAGAAGAAAATGGCCCCAAACCCTAATAAATCAACTAACATATACTTTAAAGTAAAAGAACTATCTCCAAATTATAAAATGACACAAGAAAGGGAGAAGAAGTCAGAAAATAATAGTATAAGAGAATAATTATGGAGGGGGTTCCATCATACTAGGAAGATGATAAGGAAAAAATAACTACAAGAATAACGAAAAGTGATAGATACCGAGAGAGAATGATTCCTTTATGAAAATTAAATCCAATAAAACTCTCATTTATAAATATTTTAAGATGACATCAGTCACCCACTTAATAAATCAATGACTTAGCCCAAAAATATTTGAAAAGACATTCTAAAATATAAATAAAAAACTCCTTTGCATTAATTTAAAAATAAATCACACCCATTTGAGAACCCAATATTTGGTTTTGAAATATGATTTCAAAAAATTCATTTTTAAATAACCACATGAATTTTGAAATCCTACTCAAACCAATATCCTAAATAAAATTATTTCCTTTAAGGGTTAAATATAAAAACCCATTTCCTTTGAAAAAATAATTTTTAATGGTATAAACCATTTAATTTTGAAAATCCAAGTAAGAAAAACTCAAAAAAACAAAAGAAACCATAAAATAATCCACCAATAATAGTCCAACAAAGGAATATACAATGAATATTTTAACATGCTATGTTGTATATTAAGATAATTCTAGCCTATCTAAATTTATAGCGAGACATCACAAAATATTATGTAAAACTTTCAACAATGAATGTAATAATAATAACACCAAAACATAATATCCCTAAAAAATAAAAATACTCAATAATGTAAAGGAAAACTACCATATTTATGACTAAATTTATTATTACAATCTTGATCTAAAATTAAATTTTTAAATAACTGTCATCTTATCCATGAAACATCTCAAATTAATTACAAATATCATATTATGGAAAAACCATAAATTAAAATAATCAATATGGAAACTACCTAATGATGTAACAATGATAAAAACATGAGAGAAAAGGTATAGTCCACTCACAATATACCCCCACACCTACTCAACATAAATTTTCCAAATATACAATTAAAATAGATAGTAAATTGAATCAAAATTCACCCAAATCCATAAACTGATCTTCAGAGCAATGTAATTATAGATAAATGGTTAATGATAATAATAAAATGAACTTTCCAAGACATCTATATGAACCAGATATAAAATAACCATGTTCATGATGTGATTATACCATGACATGGTAGAATCTCACATACATAACCCAGTAGAGCTATACTAAAATTATAAGAAAAAGTAGAAGAGGAGAAATGGAGAGGTAATGAGATCACCATACCTTTATTCACCTAGAGAAATATACTTGGATTATAATGACCCAGGCTTCTCAAACATTTATATTACTTTATTATAGATTAATATTAAATACATTACACAAAAAAATGCTTGAGAAAATAATATCTTAGTGTATTTGGAGACTAGGTACACAATAATATACTTTGGTGAAAGATCGTCAATATCTCCCATGAATTTATTACCTTTTTTACTCATTACAATTATACACTAATTAAAACCTTTTTTCATAAAAAGGGGAAATAAGACATAATAAGGGGTGATATAAGATGTTTAGTAAGGGTAAATAGTGGAGATAAATAAGTGTAACATGAACATAAGTGTAGGAAAACATGAGAATAACATTTTTAAACCATACCCTATGTATCAATGATCAAAATATTGAGTCATTTCATAAATATTAGATGTTCATAATACACGAATCATAAGGAAATCAAAGAACATAATCCATGAAATCATAAAATGTTTATAACACATATATTATTATCGTAAAAATCAAATTAAAACATTGTGAACATCTATAAATATATATAGGTTCACTAATTTAGTTAAGGACATGAAATCAGACCCTTGCATAAACTTATGGACATGAATCAAAGCCCTTGTATAACATTAAGGATATGAAATATTGGTCTATTCACAACACTCTTAACATATAATAAATTTCATGAATAACATTGATAACATATAATTATAATCACTAATAACATTTTTATCATGTAAATAGGTTCATACATAACATTGTAAACATGTAATGAGCTTCACGCATAACAAATTTACTCATGAGTTATCCATATTTAACAATGCATTGGATGGAGATATAGGTCCCACCAGTAACATAATGGAAATCATATGTATTTCTTCCAAAATATCATAAAAAATTCATCATATTATAACCCATGAAATAAAATTGGTTTCATAAAAATTCTATCACATAATAACCTGTATAAGAGAGATCAGTTTCATAATAATTTCATTATCCCATTATAGTTTAACCCATTTAAAAATTATGTTTCATAAGAATCATATAATGGTATAACCCAGGGAAGATAAAGAGTTTTAATAATCATATTATCATGATAAAAATTCTAAGAAAGAATAATAATGATATCCTCAGTTCATATCCTGAGAAAATAACAATTTAATCAAATGATAACATCTTAGATGGTGAATGATTTTTAAATATCACTTGGAATATTTCATGAGGAAAATAAATCTTCATTGAAAATAAATTTTCGAAACTAAAAATTCTTAAATTTTTTTTAAAAAAACTTCTTTGAAAATAATCATTAAAACTTTTAAAGGATTCTTCAAAGAAAATAATGGTTATGAAAGCATAAAATTCTATTCATGTTGTACACATTATAACAAATATTTCTTTCACATAATTAGTAATAACCAAACAATAGTTTTTTAGAAAATTCAATGAATATTTGTTTAATTGTTTTTGTAAAAATAATGAAATCGGTAAAAATATCATAAATAAATCATTTTTATAATTTTAATAAATTTTTTATAACAACTTTAGAAAAAAAAATTGGAAAAAAAGGTTTTAGACCGAAAAGATAAATAAATACATTTTTTCTTAAAAATATTCCTTTTAACCATTGATTAGATAGAGAGAAAAATGATGTCAAAAATGTATTCACATAGAATAACTAGATTAGTACAAAATTCATTATTTTAATGAGAGATAGATTATACTATTTCATCATTGGAATCATAATCATAAACACCTGGGTAAATGATGAAACTGTATCATAAAACCATTACCACTTTGGTAATACTGAATCTCCAGACCCACAAAAGGATAAAATTAATTGAAAAATAAAGTATAATTAGAGTAAATAAATTTATGACATTATATTTCAAAGTTTATGTATATAAAACTCATAAAATAAGATAGGTGCAAGACATAAAATATGTATTAAAGAATGAAAATTTATACATAAATCCATTACCACATTGTAAATTTTGAACCATAAACCCTATAAAATAAGGATCCTATAATAGATAAATAATTTAAAATATTTTAAGTATAATAATAATAAAATACACTCATGGGTATTATATACACGACATAATATAAACACATGGTGAATATGGCTTGTGTCTCAAAGAAAATAAAATCTTGATGGAAATCTCTTACCTTAAGTCTTGAATTCTTTTGTAAACATTGAAAAAATTTGTATAATAAAAATTATTTTATTATAAATATGATATATATATATAAATAAAAATATTATAATATATGATTTACTTATGACAATTGATTACCTATTTATTACCACTTACTTATTAAAGTCATGTTTTAGGTAATAATTGTTTTATTTTTCATATATGTTTTGATTTACTGTTTTCGGACCTCTTACTTTGATCATGGTTCCATCATATATATAATGATAATAATGAAATACTAATAATATTTATTAATAAATTATACTTTTAATACCAATCATGAAATATGGTTTTGAGAAATTATGTATGTTAGGATCATTGAGACGTTAGGCTGTACATACACATTTGAAACATTCCCATTTTTTAATGATCGTTATGTAAAAGAGGAAAGTAATATTTAATATTTAAAGAATGATAATAATATCCTAATTAAAATTTTATTTCTTTAAATGTACTTATAAATATCATCCATGTAGTGTGGTTATGAAAAGAGAGAGTCAAATGTCTTCGTGAAGGTGGTTGTCCACACGTACATGAACGACGTTACCATATTTTAGGGAGTGAAAAGATATGAAATAAAAATATATATTATATTTTAATAATGATAAAAATATCATTAAGATAATAATTATTTTATTCATACCATATATATACTTTAAAATTATCCTTATTATCTTCCATGTAATGTTTTAGTTAAAAATGAACTACATCGTTTCACAAGGTGGTAGTCTGCCGTACAAATGAGAGACGTTATCGTAGCCCCTATTGAAGGAAAAGTAAAAAATATGATATAATTACTCAATAAGTATAATTATTATATATATATATATATATCCCTCATCATATCTATCCATGATAGGTGGTGATAGAAAAACCAATGACATCAGTTCGTGAGGCGGTAGTCCACCATGCACACAAATGATGACTTCATAACCCATTTTATGAAAGTGTAGATTATTTTAGGTAATTAAATTAAGATAAAAATATATTCCTATTTTTAATATAATTATATTATCATATCATCATGTTTCAAAAATAATTTAATGAGGTGGAGAAATAAATAAAATAAAAATTCTCATTGAAGAACGTTACATGTTTTTCAGGTAACCTCCTTTGGTTTGCACCAAAATCCTTCCTAGATTATATTTATGAAAAGATAAGGATTATTTTATGGTATTAGGAAATTTGGGAAGTTATTTGGGCTGTTATTGGCCGAATAAAAAGGGTTTTAATGTGTGTATATGAGAGAAGAGGGGTGTCCTTTTTATAAGTGTGGTGAGTGGCACACTTGTATTTTTTGAATAGAAAAAGGTGTACACACATTTTTAACAAACAAAAGGGTAAAAAATGGATTATTATTGATTATTTGGAATTATAAGTAAGAAAAATATCCATAAAATATATTTTATGCAAGTTTTTAGGTCATTTTAACCCTTATCATTTCTGTTTAACCTCTCAACAAACCCTTTTTTACCCTAACCATTGTAAATATTTTTACTTAATTTAAGTTTCATTATGGAAAAAAATTATTTTAACTTATTAAATAATATATTTTATTATTATTCAATATATTTAATAAATTTTAACATATACCATTCACCTAAGTGACTAAATTTTTATAAAATTAACCACACGAATGAGAACATAAAACATGTTTTTAAAGACAAATTATTTTAAAGTTTAAAAGGTTATTATATTAAAATTTGATATGAAAATGATTCCAATTAATTAATTTGGATTAATTTATATATAATAAAAATAATATATATTTAAATTCATTTTAAAATATAATTTAACTATATAAATAATTTTAATGAAAAGGTTGTTTTCAATAAAAATTCATCATTTTCACTAATCATAAAAAAATTAAACTTTTAAAGAAATTCCCAAAAATTCATCCGATAGTAATTTTGAAATGATGATTTCAAAAATTAAATTTTGTTTTAAAAATAAAATTCATAAAATTTTAAAAAATTATTTTTTAAATAAGTTCATAAAAAGGCAGAAAAACTGTTTTGAAAAAAATACAGTTTATAAGTGTAAAATTGGATTTATTCTTATATCTTGTATAGAAAACACATAAGTTGAATGTTAAAATTTTTATTTAATCTATAATTTATATATTTCTTAAAAATAATCCTCCAAAAGTTTGTTGCTTAATTTATTGAGTTGAAACACATCTTTTTACATAAAAATAATTTTTGAGAAAAATATTTCCGTTATTCTAAAATTATTTTTATTTTCATTTAAAATTAATTGGTCACAAAAGAATTAATTTTAAATACACATGTTATCCATATATTTTTATGATTTCTTTATTCATATTCATACACAAAATTCCAATGGATTGGTGGTAACTATCATTTTAAATAATAATATTTTAATTGTATGTCACATTTCATTTAAACTCTATGTTGCATATAGCACAAGATAAGATAAATGTTTCAATGTAATGAAAGATAAAATCAGTGTTTCACATAATTAAATATAACCTCAATATTATGCCTAATGAAATCCAAACTCTGGGTTCTTTGTAATGCAAGGTAAACTCGGTGTTGTGTGTAACACACAATATTGAAAATATTAAATTTATTTGAAAAAAATATTTCAAAAAATATCAAGATGTTACATTTATAACCCTAATTAGAAAAATTTATCATTGAAAATTAATCTATCTAGTACCAAATAATGATGATACTTATGCCTTATTATATCCTTAGGTTCCCACATAACTTTTCTAAGCTGATGGTTTCACCACAAAACATTGACTTGGTGAGTGGTCTTGTTTTTTAGATCTTTCTATGTACAACCTTGAATCACTATGAATTATTCCTCAAAATAGGGATCATTATATAGATTTAGGACCTACAAGTTTAGTATATATGATAGATCTTGTATGTACATCCTTAAGAGAGATACATGGAACACATAGAGAACCTGAGAGAGGTTCATTGGATGTTCCAAATGGTAAGAAACTATCACAATATGATCAAGTATTTCAAAGGGACTAATATACATAGGGTGTAGTTTTCCTTCCTTAATTACATGGGTAAAATCATAGAAACACCATCTCATTAACTTCAAATTCTATATGGAGTCAATAATTATAAGTAATTTTTTACTTTATTATGTCGTTATGTGTTTTTTAATGTTTAGGAACTTCTCTACCATATCAGAAGCAAGCTAAGATCCCAATAGCATTGTTTCAATAACTTAATTCTAATAAATAAGATTTCATTACTTCTTTGCATAATGTTCTTTATAAAGAGCTATCTTAATACAAAATGGAATGTTATTTCTATAATAAAACTCATTTACAGGAAGGTTTTTTTCACAAATAACTTTGGAATCTATAAAACAAGATCTTATAATATCCTTTAGGATTTTCATAATTCTCTAAGATTGACCATATATTTGAGGAGGATACACAATACTAAAACTAAAATCTTTTTCAAGATATTTCTAAAGTCTTCACCAAAACATCAAGGTATACTTTAGATCCTGATCAGAGATTATTAAATGTGGTACTACATGATATGTTACCACTTCATTAATGTATATTTCTATGAGTGGATCTAGAGTGAAACATTCGATGATAGAAATGAAGTGTGTTGAATTTTTAAGGTTATTGACTACAACCCATAATTATCTTAACATTGAAGATAATATAACCCTTAAAGGTTTTTAGTACCTCTAATCATATGTCCACAAAGTGTACAAGAATTCATCCTCAAATAAAATTGTTACTAAAACATATAAAAAATTAAAGGGTTATATTGCTATAAATTTCTCAAAAAATTTCCTTAATCTTGATAAAATTATTTCACATAAAACATCAAGAAGGGTGTCTAAGACATTGAACTTATGATCATCCCTAAACTTATAAACCCATGATGAAATCTATAACTCTTATGTTAATTTTATATGGAGAAAAATATTCTTCCAAAGATAACATGATCCTTAGATGTTTCACGATTCTTACAACCCAAATACCATTGGAATATAATTCTACAACATAATACATTAATCCCAATACATAAATTCATTAATATTTCTAATTTAATGGAGGAAATGAAAAAGGTATTTCCTTTTTCCATAAGGTAATTCTTGGGTTAGGTAATTGAGTTCGATAATTCCCATATTCTCGACACATTAGAAATTGAACTCCATGATAATTTTCACTATATGACCTTATTTTCCAAAAAGGCAACATCTTACCCTCCATTTGAGATACCCCCTTAGTTATTATTCCCACATTCATGACATGTAGGAATCTGAATATTTTAACCTCTATATTCATTTACACATGAACCTTTATAAAATTTCATATTCCACTTATTTTATTCTTTATAAATCTTATTAAATTTCACATTTTTAATCATATATTACGAAATATGATTTGGAATAATCATTATATATTTCTCTCTAGTCATCATACAATTTTGTTTCTCATAGTCACTAAATTTCCTATTAGATTCAATGTAAACATGATTCTTTTTTGTTCTGTATATTAACTGAAACCAAACATCATAGTGTGATATACTATAATCACAGTGGAAAACCACATAATCATAAAATATAACATATATTATATTTAAATAATGAAATCTTATTTTCAGTCTATGACACCTTAGGTTTATCTTGTGTCATTTATAGTCATCATATATTTAAATCCTCCATGATGGTTCATAAAGAGTCTGTGAATTTCAAGAGAATATCCTCCAGGAGTATCAAACCAAGTGTGATGCAAGAACAACTGTATTACACAAGGTTACAATTGAGTCCTACTCAATGTTCCAATTTTAGAGTCATTACACTTAGGTTACTCCATACTAGAGCCACATACACTTGTATTATCTAGGAAAGGATGTGATTTTTTTTGGAAATAACTTTCTTTATCCTTTAATAAAATTCTAGGAAATTTTAACAAATGTTGAATCATCCTTATAATTATCCTTGGATACATATTTGGAAATATCCTTAAAAGTATCCCCATGGATGTCACTATTGTTTTCTCATCCTATTTTCCAATGGTTAACTAAAAATTTCCTCTAATACAAACTATAATGACCTAGGATTATCATACATAGATATTACATATCTTTAGATTAATATTAAATAATTAAATAAATACAATCATTAGAACCATAATAGTTTAGTGTATTTTGATAATAGGTGTAAAAGGTTATAATTTTTAGAAATATCTTCAATATCTACAGTAAATATCTCCCCCTTTAGTAATATTCACAAACATACCCTACTTAAAACCATTCTTCATAACCTGAGGAAAGGAAACATAAGATTGGGTAATATCAAATGCATAGTTAAGGTAAACACGGGAGATATTTAAAAATTAAATAAACATTAGGGTATGATAATATGTGCACAATTTTTGAAAACCAGACCGTACATATCAAATACCATAATATTGAGTCATGTAATAAATATTATAAGTTCATAAGAAATAAATCAGAAGGGAATAAAAGAACACGATTCATGAGAGAATAAAATTATAATAATACTTAGATTAATGTCATAAACAATAGATTATAAAATTTAGAACATGTATAAATATATTAAGGTTCACTAATCAAGTTAAAGAAATGAAATACTACCCTCACATAAACTTATGTAAATGAATCCAGGTCTATGCATAACATTATAGACATGAATGACAGGTCTACGCATAACACTTTGAACATGTAATTAGGTTCATGAATAATATTCTGAGCCTAAAATCAGGTTCATGCATAACATTTTTAACATGTAATTTGGTTTACATATAAGATTGTGAATGTGTAACTAGGATCACACATAACATATTAACCCCTAAGTTATCTGTCTTTAACCAATGCATTAGAGGGAGATACAGGTCCCACCCATGATATGATGAAAATGTTATGTCTATGTGCCATAATATTATAAAACATTAATCATATCATAACCCATGAAATGAAATGGATTTCATGAAAATTTCATCATATTATAACCTATGGAAAAGACACGTGTTTTATAATAATTTCATCATTTCATCATAGCATAACCCATTGAAAAAGAAGTGGGTTCCATAAGAATTTTATCATGGTACACACTGTGAAAGAGAAACAGTCATGATATACATATTTTAATGATAATAAATTTATAGAAATAATAATATTTATATCTCAAACAAATCATAAGTTAATTAAGATGACATCATCTTAGGTAGAGAATAATTTTGAAAGATCACTCAGAACATTTCTAGAGGAAAACAACTTTTCTTTTAAAATCACTTTTTAAAACTAAAAATTCATTTAAAACTTTTGAAAGACCTTTAAATTTAAAATAAACTTTAAAACATATAAAGTATTATTTATATAAAATAGAGTTCGTGATGGATAAAAATTGTGTTTATACTATACATGTTAAAAAAATATTCATTTCACATTTCCAGAAAAAGACAAACTTGTAATGTTTGGAAAACCCATAATGATTCATTTATTTATTTTGTAAAAAGTATAATTTATTTAAAAATATATTAAATAATTCATTTTAATAAATTTAAAAACATTTTTGAAAACATTTTTAGAAAAAAAAATTTGAAAGAAAAAGTTTTTTCGAACAATGTGAGAAATGAAGAAGTTTTTTCTTAAAAGAATTCATGTGAGATCTTGAGTACATATATAGAGGAAAATGAATGGAAAACATTTATTCCCAAAAAATAACCATATTAAAAGAAAATTCATGATTTTATTATAATATTGGGTATAATATTTCATCATTGGAGGAATAATCATAAACAATCCAGATAAATGATGAGATTATATCGTAAAACCATTACCACATTAGTAACATTGAATCGTAAGCCCCCTAGATGAATTAAATTAAATGAAACATACAATATAATGATAATAAATAAATTGATGATATTAAATGTCAAATGGGATGTATATACACCTCATAAAAGAAGCATGTGAATAACATTAATTATGTCACAAAGATGGAAATTTGTGACAAAAATCCATTACCTCTTTGGTAACTTTTTAACCATAAATCCCATGAAATATAGATCAAAAAAATGATATGAAAATCCCTATAATATTAAATATAATAAAAATAAAATACATTAATGGGATGTATATATTTCTGATGCTTTCGATAGGGGTGCACATCATCGGCAGAAACATACTGATTGTAGTCTCGTATTCCCGATTTCCAAAGGTGGGCATAATTCATCACTTCATCAGAGATGTTTAATCATTGATTAAAATGAGATTATAGAATTTCAGTATCTCCTTCCATGGATTCCTCTATAGAATTCTTGACCTAGTACAGGTTTCCCTTAAAGATTAAGATATTGTTCGTGAAACTCTTTCTGATGCCATATCTTTGTGAATGTTAGTTAATTACACTGATTATGTAAGGAAATTCCAAGGGGTTAAGTCAGGGCAATAACCTTTAGTTAGGGGAGTAGTCACATTGAGCATCAATGGAATGTCTAGACATTGAAACGCTGGTACATCTAGATTTTTCCTTATTAGGGGGATTATTGAGGGCGTAGAAGCCTGAGGCATCCCACATAGAATACATGGAGTTGTATACTAGAGGCATATCCCTAAGGTTTCCTTCATATTCCCATGATTAATATAGGCTGTGCAATGAGTATAAAGTCTAGTAGATATTGATCACACTGATAGGAACACTGATGATGGTAGATAAGATGGTCCCATCCCTAGGAGGGATCACCTAGAAAGGTTATATGATGTATGGGTCCTAATGCCCAATAATAAAAAAACCATACAAAGGGGAATATTCCACACCGTTAAGGATTTTCTGAAAACTATAAGGGGCGAACTAGAGGATGGTGGGTCTCTTCAAAGGGGACACTGAGGTTTTCCATTGGCTATGATTGAACCACTGGGAGGCTCCCTATGTAACTTTTATAGAAGACATGGATCAATATCCATGTAATTTTAATGAGTGAGGCATAATGTTGGGGTGTACACAAAGGAAAAAAACATGGAGAAATGAAAGGGAATAGGTTTGGTTAGCAGACTGAGTGATGAAAAGAGCGATAAGATGAATGGGGCTTAAACATAGTTAGTTTCCCAAATAGATGGAATGATTTCATTAGGATGTTGTGGCCCAAGAAAAAATCAGGATGAATATGGATTAAGTGTCAATAAATGGAATGAATAGTGATAGAATTGAGAACTAGTGTAAATGAGGTGTTATTATAATTTAACCTCAGGAAGATTTCCTATGTATCCCAATGGAAGAGAATCAATGTCTGTATATTTTTGGAATGAGGTGATGAGTCACCTGGGGAGGCGGCTCGTGAGAATGGATGTGTGGATGGGTACTTGAAGGAAATGGAACCAAAGGGTTAAGGCATGATCTTCCTGAGGCAGAAAGACTGAAGGATGATACCAATATGGCACATGGGATATTGGCTTGAACCTCAACCAAGCTTCCTACGCACCTTTCTCAAAAAGGGAAATGATCAAAGTCCACATAGTTTAGAAGTGGGAGTATTGATTCGGGGTGTACACAAAGGAAAATAACCCAGATGCATGTTGGGGCTTATGTGTTGTTATAATCCCATCACAACAACGACACTTTTGGTTGGAAGAGTATGGGTTGATTGTGGGGATTACACCAGGTTAGCTACCGGGGGACTAGTCTGACACCACAAAAGGGAGAACCAAATATGTGGGTCCCAAAAAAGGCGACAATAAAGTTCACCACTATTTGGTGATGAACCTCATGGAGGATTCTTACATACCCTTTGTAGAAGAAAGGGATCGAAACTCACTTAGTTCAAAATCATATAGCTTAAAATCTTGTGGGATGAAAGGGACATATAGTTTAACATCATGAAGGATGAGGGTGAATTGATGTGAAGTGGTCGGGACTGATGGGTGATGGGCATGAACCTCAGAGAGGATTCCTATGTACCATTATTGAAAAAGGAAAGGATCAAAGTCCACATAGTTCAGGATGGAGGGGAATGTGGCTTACATGATAATGCATCCCAAGGGAATGTCATGGTTGATGCTTAATCTAAGACCATGTGAGTCATGCTTGGTCTGAGAAATAAGGGGAAAAAAATAGTTGTCGATTTCATTGTGAAAGGTGCATCTGCGAGGAATGGAATGTGGTTTAAACATGGTTAGATACCCAAAGAGGAACCATGGGCTTAATCTGAGTGGGAATACCAAGTAGGGGTCTATATATATGAGGCGAATATGACCACTGTGTAAGGATCACCATATCAAGGGGTGTTAGGTCTTACTCAAGGACTACCCGTAGTGCACATGGTGATGTAGCGTAGAGGGAGAGGGGGAGTGAGAGGGAATTGGTGCCCATCCCCTTGATAGTCCTCTCAGGGCTTGTCAATTATGCAGTAATTATAGTTTAACTTCATGTGTTGATGATGCAGGTGCTTGGATATTTAATGTCATGTAAATCAGATTATTAGGACTTATTCCTCACCTCTAGGAATTACATAACTGGTATGCTTTAAACCTTGGTGAATGTAAGTCACCAACAATGGTGTTGGTTAATGGGGTTGCAGAGTGATCCATTAAGGGGTCCATGTTAGCGTGGCTGATGAAACAAGTACTATCTGTTATCATGCCTATGCGGAGAAGCACAAGTCAAGGAAATGTCACATAAATCACTCCTCATGGAACTTTGAAATTACTTCATACAGTCTTGGAGGGACACATGAAAGAAGGGTGTGCAAGATAGGGGTGTTGTACATAAGAGGGGATCATATATAGGGCATTAGGGTAAGGATGGAACATGAAGCGCATAGTAAGGGGTTTACAAAATATTGAGGGCCTCCACGCAAGATGATGGGTTTCATGCAATCTGGATGTCTGCACTCAAAATTTAGGGGTATTGGGGAAATAGGAACTACTCAAAGGGAAATCATATGCATTAGAAGGTCTTTTCATGAAATTTCCTTTGTGTGAAAGGATGTGGGTGAGGATCAAGGCCTAGTTGACCCAACTGAAGGATGACTAGGGAGACATGTCCTGCAAAATCCAGTACCTTGGGGTTATGTATTTCACACGGTCACAAAAGGGGTCATCTTTTACATTGGGGAATGATGACTTATCTTCCATAAAAGTACCCCAGAATGAGGGGGTACATTTCTATTTATAGATAAAAACATTAGTGGCAATGCACATGGTGGCCTACGCATAAGGGTAATTAAACATCGCATTGGGCATGTAATATCTTGCACACAGTCCATCTTCTTGCACACTAGAAAATTTTATTAAGTCCTACAGACATGGATACTTTATGGAAGGTTGTCGTTGAAGACTTCATTTGACATCGCATTGGGTTTTTAAGATCTTTCACGTGGTTTCCAATGTTTCATGAAAACCTAAGATCTTGCATGCACATCCCATTGGTGTATCGAGACTATTCTTTGATTCAAAATTTTCATTTGGTTTGCTAAAAAAATATCCATTAATGGACTTAACCGAAATTTAGTCCCAAAAAATTCCCCCTCAAAATTTGAGCTAAAAGGGGACCTAAAGGTCGAATTCTAAGAGAAATTCCAAAGAGTATAATTCTTGATGGTTGGTGCATGAAAAAGTGCCCATTTGGTGTGAAAAACACTTTGGTGCACACGAAAGGGAAGGTTCATGCCTATAAATACCGGGGGGGGGGGAATGCACCACACCTATAATTTTCTACGTGATAGGTGAATTTTCTATCTTATATGAAAGATCATGAATTGGTTTGGAACTTTGCACATAGCTGTGTATTCTTTCGCACTCCTTCTAAATCTTGCGCACACCAGCTTACATGATAGAACCCCATTCTTTCGTGAAAACCCATTTTCCAATTCCAAGGCCTAATGGAAATGGTTTTTCAATAGATCAATGTTGAGAGGGAAGATACTTATACTACATAGAGGGACTAGATGATCACAAACCCTCAGATTATTCATGTGAGAAGAGTCATTTCTGATAATCATATTTTTTTCAATATGCTGAGGCAAGCTCAAAAGGATTACATTCTCAGTGACAGTCTACTGATATAGAACTTGGGTATTCTTGAAGAGGTATTGATTCTAGTTTTCAATACTGACATTCCATGGTCATGGGTAACACACGAGGATATCCTTTCACAGTACTACATCATGAGAAACTGTCACCCCGATAGAGAATCAAAGAACTTGTCTGTTTACATCCTAAATCAGAAGACCAAAACTATTGTGGGGAGCAATCAGGCTCCCAAGGAATCTCCATCTCACTATTCGAGCACCTTCAGAAGTAGCATTAATGATGATAAAGGTTGGTAGAAATGGGACTTCAGGTCTGGGGGAAACATTACGAGTGAATGGGTATTGGTGTAATAGGTACTCAAGACATGTGAGGAGTTCGGGGTATAGCTACAGTCTATTAGGCTGTTTGAAGCTATGTAGACATTGTAGTTCCATTTCTACCATCAAGAAGTCTTGGTACAATAGTTGTTCAGTCATTAGACTCCTAACACATAAACTTTTCATCTCCACTATAGGGAGGTCGACATATGTCTTTGGGAAATCCATTTCATTTGGGTAATTCCCCTAGAAGGGTACTAGTATGAAAAGTTCCATCCAATAGAGAACATTTGGGGGGATAAAGTACTCACCCATATTCTGAAATGTCATTTGTTGGAGCTGGCCAAGGGGATGTTGAAAATAAAATACATCCTGAAGGATATATCCTATCTGGGATATTTCAGTCTGTTTATGATGCCGAATGAGGTAGTGAAGATGACAATTCGAGGGAAGAAATTTCTAGACAAATATCTAAGGGGTAAGGTGGGATAATAATGGATGTTCTTAGAGGTAGGCGAGTCATGATCATGGGGTTTCAGCATAAATGAAATACACAAACTGAATGTATGATATGATGAATTTCTTTCTTCATTCCTCGGTGGGGGGATGCTTCCAGTAAGTGACCCAAGGATGGGGTCCATCCAGCGATGTTGGTGATGGATGGAATCATTGAAACCAAGAACAAGGTTAATCTGGGAGTGCCTTTGTTAGAAAGGTTGTACGAAATTTTTTCGGAGTATCTCCGGAGGGGGTACACCTAAGAGAATATTCAGATCGTTCCAGATTCTTCATGGTTGGGTTGTTTCTCATTTTAGTGGGTAAGACTTCTTGAATTCCATCCCACCTTCAGGTGATGATCTATGACCATCCCTACTAAATATTGCAGGAATTTGACCCTTGAAACTCAATGAGGAGAGGATCAAACTCAAGATTAGAAACCATGAGAACATCAAATTTCATCCACTTAAGACCCCAGCTAGCTAGATAGTAGATGATGGGTGAGGCGCATTGTAGATGAGGAGATACTTGAAAATTATCTAAGGTATTGTGATGGTAGCTCAGATAGATGGAAAAAGCTTTTGTGAACCCTATGTGCCGACAAGGTTTCCCTGAAAATTTGGGTGCATGTAACAGATGAAAAAGAAAGTGTATAAAGGGTTCAAGAAGATTTTCATCCCTATATCCTTCACCAAATGTGGCTCATGTTCATGACTTCTAGCTTTGGTAAAGTAATTACTCTTCCCCCTACCAATGTTAATGCCATCCTATAAATAGAGTTTGTCTACCACTAGATAGAAGCATATCTGGAAGATATTATGTGGAGATGTATTCAATAGATCAAGCCGAAAAGTGTGTATCTTGTAAGATGAGAGAGTAGGCGAAGAACTACTGGGGAAGTGGTACTGGAGGTGGACCAGGCGGCCAGGCTAACAGAAGACGGATCCTCTACGGAAAGAGCGTTTCAGTGCGCAGCTTCACCCCCGCCTTCTGAAGAGAAATGGTCTCGTAGTCGACCTATTTGACCATCTAAGGAACTTCACAGAAAGTAGATGAGATACCTACTAAAACTGACTGTTGATTCCATTTTCCTATCCTTATGGTTAGATTAGAGGATGCTGTGACAAACTCTAAGCTTGAAAGCCCTATAGTAGAAACTAGTGCACACTGGACTCGACCTACCAGATCTGGGGCGTATTCAAGTGGTGGATAGGGTGTTATTTCATCATCGGCACATGTACATGACAGATATGGATGTTTATACATTCAATCAGGGGTGGTACAAAGAACTAAATCTCATAGTTAAAGTGATGCTCGACCAGGATCACAACCCTGAGAAAATTGCATCTGAGGATGACGATGAGGATGAATAAGAAGAAGAAGAAGAAGAATGTGAAGAAGAAGAAGAATAATAATAAGAATAAGAAGAGTGAAAAAGGAAGTCTGAAGTGAGGGACCTAGAAGTGAGGGACCATAGGAGAGAACGACCCATCAGGAAAGCCTATTTGAGTGCCGCGAAATCACAGGCTTTGATGTGGAACTGGCCAAACAACTCGAGGTGAGTCTCAAATATTATCTCTACTGGTCTTTCTCTTTTAATAATTAGAAAACCATGACCAAACTTTTCACTATCCAAGAACACATCGGTGATGATATCTAAAAAGTTCCCCTTACAGGGGATAAACATATATCAATAGACATAGAAGGATGCCCCCATGAATCTCTACCTAGAAACAAATAAGGAAAAGGAACAACCATAGTTGACATAGTCGAAGGACTAGCCATGGTTGAATTGGTCAGTGAAAAGCTAGTAGGAGTGGCTAAAATTATGGCCTTAGAGTGTTAAGAAATTATCGTCATTCTAAAGGAGCCACAACTGATCATTGAATTAACAAGCACTAGGTTTTCTTATATGTTGGTAGGTCATACCATGAATCATGAACTAGATACTGCTACGATTGACTATTGTTTGTTTCTACATTTTTAATATCAAATATTTTATTGGAGAACTCAGATAACCAAGATATGAATCCCCAATGTAGTGATCACAACATTAGAGGCTCGACAAACTGTCGAGTCCAGAAAATCTATGGTAGCACTACAAGTGATTGCACCAATTCACGTAGAAAAAATCATCCAAACAAGTCCAACCCTCTAACGCTATGAGAAAGGATCTACAATCATGGGTGATGTTTTTTCTAGGGTAAAGATACATGCTGGTAGGGGTGAGGTCATTGAAGAATAAAATATGCTAGAAGAGGACTCTGCCACTGAACTCTTAGCTAATTTCCCTGAGTATAGGACTTCAAATCCTGTGGAGATGGACAAATCTTATCCTGACGTAGCCTAGGAGAGTCATATGACATGACACACATCATGGAAGTGCATCAAATGCTTCTTAAGTCAACTAGAAGCAGAATGGCTGAGTCAGATGGGATCACTTCGCACATAGCTACACATACTTTATTCCAGAGGGGTGGATTCCCACCGTCATCATATAATATTATGAGATTATATGGCTGAGAATATGTGATAGAGTAAAAACTTATCTAATATTACCCTATGTTAGAACAAGTCAGAGAATACCCAGACACTTTTTGTAGTTGAGTAGGAATTGCGACACCTTTAAGAGCAAACAAATGAATGATCTGGATTTATCACCAACCAATCAGACCTCATTGAATGGTTAAAATCCTAAAAATGGGATTCCTAGGAGGAATAAGTGTAGGAAAGACATTAAATTATTGAATTATAGGCTAAGAGGGAGATAATGAAGGTCATATTCAATGATCTTCACTTTGCGGCTGCTGATTAAAAAAAGGAGCTCAGGGAGCGGGAGATAATATTGGAGGCCACATGTCCTAAGGTGGCAATACTGGAGTAGTCCATTGAAGGGGAATATCCATAAGGTTTGTGTTTTGGGAAAACTTAGGAAAATTTTTTATCCCTTATTTACTCATCCTGAACTGTGTGCATGGATATACTATTTTCTTTCTTTTTTTAATTGGTGAATCTTAACCATGATTGTGAAATGATTAGAAATCGTTCCCTAAGCCCGTGTGGGTCAATCCCGATGTTAGTAATAAGGGAGGACTAAATAATTATCAAATTTTTATATAAGAGTACAAAATAAGCATTGAATACTTAGGTCCTGATTTTTTTATATGACTGCTCAGTGTATTTGGGTGGATAGAGGTCATATCTGAAGGGTTGGGTCCCCAAAACTAGAAAATTTTCCTTCTCAACATGCTCTAGTTCACGATTGGGGTAATTCCAGGGATTTTAAAATCCATTCAAACAAATGGGAATGAATAGTGTACATCAAAAATCCCAAAATTTTGAACAAAATGGGGGAGGCATGATGATAGAGGATAACTATTGATCAAATTTTGAAACATAATATCTATATCACATAATCCTAGAATGGGGACAAAAAAATGAAGACCAACCACTGACAGTATTTGAAAACATAGGTCCTAATTCTAAATGTCGTCTTATTCCTTATGGAACATTGGCCAAGGATTTTAGGTGAGCCAAAATGGCATGATATCAACTGTTAGGGGGTTCCCTTAGACGTGGAAGAGGATAAAGATCCAAATAAAGGGACACATGAAGCATGATGATATAGAATGATGGGCTGCTCGAAGGGTTTCCTCCACTCTTGAAACTACGCCACCATGATGAAAGAACATTGGATTCAATATAGGTTTGAATCAAGATCAAACCTATCCAGACGAGATCTCTACGATGAGGACCTAGGATACCTTGCAGTTTTACGACATGCAACTGTGGATGAGGGGAACCTATGTGGCATGGTATATATCCCGATGTGAATAAGGACAGAACCATTTGTGTCACATCATACATTCCTAAAAGAGGATAGGGTCAAGATTCTAGAAAGATGAAATGATTTTTAAATGGAATATAGATAAGGAGTCTATGCATCACTATGTATCCCATAAGAATGATAATCAAGCAAGACATATTTATTGAATATGATATAGAAGTTTCCCAACACTAAAAGGAGTGATACCCTCTTAGGCGAGGAAAATAGTGGTTATTACATAGTTCAATGTCATGAAAACTAGGATATATGATGTATTAGTTTAATGGTCATAGATTTTGGACTATTATATGGATAAACCAAGAGGTAACATACCGATGCGTCACTACGTATCTCACAGGGGTGAGAATCAAGCCATATGTACTTTTTGAATGTGGCATGGAAGAGGGACAATGCCAAACTGGAAATGTCTTCACGAATGAAGACATTATGCGACTGAGTATTTTATCATTACATAGCCTGGGTACAGAATATGTTGTTTAACATCATATGATAATTCTATAAAAGATATTTGTTTATGTTCATAGAGATCAGAATAAAAGGGGGATATTCCGTAAGTGAAAATATATGATGCGGTTCCACAAAGAAACCCAACATGAATAGGGAAAAAGTAGTCTGCACTGCATTAAAATTTTATAAGATAATGAATTCAGTTAAATTTCATGATTCATGGACTAGGGGGTCAGAGCTCATATTTTAAGGTCATAAATTTTGGACTGAAAGGATGTGTGACTCTTCCATGCAAGCACAAACCTTAAACAAATCCTTAATCCCATGCGAGTCATCCTCAGTATTGGAAACAAGGGTGGAGAAAATATTTACAAATCATAGAAGCACACGTTAGGGGATGAAGGTGTATAGTCAATGGTGACCCTAGAAAATTGGTTTTTCCTCCTAGTGTATAAAGGTGAATGGAGGGATAACACTGAGGGTGTTGAAGTTCTGTCTGAACATGATGAGATGGAATGAGAAGATAATAATGAGACCATTATTTAGGGAATAATTGGGTCGACATATTGATAGAGATAAGATGTTGACCATATTCAAAGAACATCATCCATATCGTGTGGCCTGAAATGGGAACTAACACTCAATGGTCGGCTGCTGACCATATTCAAAACATGAAACCTGTCTCAAAATTTTATTCAAAATCCTCTAGGATGTTGGCCCAAAATGGTAGGTGAGAATTAATTTTGAGCATCTGTACAATTTGGGGGTCCTTTTAGATGTGAAAGGTGATGGAAACCAAACTAAAGGCGCACATGAAGCATGAAAAAAGATGAAATCATTTCCATGTAGAACCCAACACTCTAATTTCTAAATCATAGTGCATATGAGAACATTGATGAGGTATAATAGAGGTCGAGATGTCCAGAAAAGAAGGGGGAAAATGGGTTTATGAACTTGGGGATGGACCTAAGAACAAAATGTTTGGGTGTTCCTACATATCCCACAGGGATCATAATCAATCAATGCATATTTTTGGATATTCTATGAAATTTATCATCATATGGTAAGGAAAAGTAGGAGGGATAAGGTATTCCTAATGGATGAAAATGGTTCAGATTTTTTTAAACTTGATGTGAATAGGGATAGAAGAGTCAGTACGTCATCCCATTCTTCTAAAAAAGATTTTAGGGAAACGTGGGTTAGTGAACCCGAGGATGGACCCAAAGAAAAATGACCAGGTGTTCTTACGTATCCTATAAGGATAGGAATCAATACATACATAGATCTGGAATGCCATGCAGTTTAACATCATGAATGAAGGATGTTTGGAAAGGGAGTCTCAAAGATGATGTGTGTGGCCTAAAAAAGAAATATCCTGATGTGGTAGGGATAGAAGAGTTTGTACTTACCAGACATTCCCAAGAGAGAACATGGGACAAGAGGCTATAATGGTTGAGGGACCTAAGGATGGGCCACAGATGAAAGGTCTGGGTGTCAACAAAGCCATACATAGTTCATGAATTGCCATGCAGTTTAACATAATGTGACAAGGATTTACAGAAATGTTTTCTCAATGGAGGGATGGATATATGTTGCGGCTGTTTTAAAACCAAATTTAATGGGGACTAAAAAATCACACAAAACAACATATGAAACCCTCTAAGAGGAATAAACATAGTGGGGGGAACCAAGGATATGGAGAGATTTGATGTGATGGACCTAAAGAAAAAGTGTCTGGGAATTTTTTTGTATCCATCAAGGGCAAGAATCAAGCCAAACATAGTTCTTTAAACACTGTGTAGTTTAATTTGAAGTGGTAACAATGTGTGGAAAGGAGGGTGTCTCAAAGGGATATGTATGGCATGGTAAAGTAAACCTAAGATGAATAGGGATATAGGAGTCCATACCACATCGTACAATCCCAAGAGAGAACATGGGCCAAGTGGCCGGAAAGTTTGAGGGACCTAAGGCTGGCCCACAAACGAAAGGTCCAGGTTTCCCTACATATCCCATAAGTATTGAAATCTATCCATACATATTTAATGGAATACCATGCAGTTTAACATCATACAAGAAGGATATAAAATATCTTAGGTTAAATTCATAGATCTCGGACTGTAGATTCCCAGTTTAACATCGCGTGTGTGGGATAGAAAGGGAAAAAAGGTGAACTATCACCCTTGATATTTGGGAGAATATGGGGAAGATGATAATGATAGAGGATAACTGTTGACCATGTTCAAAACACAGTATCCATATCATGTCCCACAATGTGAAAAAATGAGTGAGGGTCGACCACTGACCATATTCGCAACGCGGAACCTATCCCAAATTTTATTCAAGATCCTATCAGATATTGGCCAAAAACGGTATTTGAGCCAAGGTGGCATGATAAATGGAAGCTAGGGGGTCATTTCATATGTGAAAGATGATGATGACCTAAATAATGAGACATGTGAATCATGGAGATATCCATTTAGTTTAATGTCTTGTGGTAAGGATAAAAGAGATCTTAGTTTATTATCGTAGAGGTCAGACCATGGGGAGGTGTATTGACCATTTTTAGGTTGTCAACATGAATGATGAATGGGTCCTAGTTTATGTTCATAAAGCTCAGACCATATAAAATTTAATTTATCATAGTATGAAAGGGAACATAGTTTTGGGTTGTTGATCTCAAACCATAAAGTATTCTTACCATTTTAAATTTAACATCATGAAAGACAAAGATGAGAAGTTTAACATCCTTTAAGATGTTGAATCCCTCATGTGAAGTACTACTTGAGGAAGATGTAATTAGTGGGAGGTGTAATATGATATCAATTCATGGTGAATAGGTAGTATGCACCATTGGGGTAAACCTTGTGAATGATATAAGTTCCCTCCAATTTAGGCTCTTGCTTTGGTGTATTCCTGTCAGGTATCGTTGGTGTTCTGAGGGCCAATACTATGTCAATTTGAAAGGAAATAACATAGAAGAAATTTATTATTGAAATATCTAGATATATTATTCTAATGTCTCTCAAGATTTTAGAAGGAATAAAGCATGTTATCATTGAAAGATTCTAGTTCATCCAGATGATCTTCTCTTACTCTGTCGGATGTCTGATGATCGTAGATGGCTCTGCCCAGTGACAGTAACTAAATCTCAATAGAAGTACTTCCTCTCTTCTGTACACTAGGGAATATGAAGTCACCTAGGTGGAATTACAAGTTTGTGTCTAGTATGCCCAGATATCATTGGGGAGTTTATCTAGCCAACCCTTCTTGTTATGACCAACCAAATTATGCATGATGTCAAAGAGGGTTTGTTGAATGCCTCAATATGACCATTTTTTCACATGATAATGAGATTTTTGATTAAGACAGATATTTTACTTGGTGTACAATTTCCTAAGCTCAGATTCTTGAAATTTGGTTCCATTATCAGTGAGGAAAGCATGATGGAATCCAAATTGGTGTATGATATTGGACCACACAAAGTCAACGATGGGATGGGATTTGACCTCCTTGAGTGGGACTACCTCTTCCCACTTGGAAAAGAAATTTTTACTGGTCAGGATGAACCTAAACTAGCAAGGCGTTGCTTGTGGATATGGTCCTAGGACATTGAGTCTGTAGACCACAAAGGGAAAAGATTACTTGGTAGTACGGAGAAGATTTGGAGGTTTATGCACAAAATTTTCATTGATCTGATATGCATGAAACCTCTTGAAGAACTATATGAATTCATGGAACATGGTGGAAAAAAAGTAGCCTAATATTTTAATATGATGAGAGATCTTTATCCATACCTGATGAGCTTCATTGTAACTAAAATGAAATTCATGCATAACCTAGGTAACCTCGGCTCCTTGAATGAAACTGAGAATAATCCCATCAAACCCACATATATAGAGGATCTTCTCAAGACTAGGATGAACCTAGAGAGTGAAATACACTTCACGTTGATGGAATCACTCAAATTTGGCTCAGTATATCAGAATATTACCATGTTAGAGATAATCGATAAATTGGGTCATCCAGTCAGGGGTCTCTTCCAATACTATGACAGGGAGGCCTGGAGGTCCCAATGTGGAGTCATCAGCGGTTAGGTGGCTTACCTATTTTTTGTTGATAGAGTTAATATTTTAATTATTATTAATATGTTTTTCAATGATTTAATCCCTCTCAGTTAAGTGAGTATATTTTCATTATTTAAGTGTTTTTGGTGTATTTTGGGCTGAAATATGAAAATTGGGAAATTCTGTAAAATTGACAGTTTTATATAGATTATGTTTTTTTCATAAGTTTTATAATATTGGTCCAATTGAAGTGAATATTTATTTATGATTTATATTCTTGTAGACATTAATTTTGTGTTTTATACCAAGAATCAATTCGAAACCCAATGGTACAGAAAAATCAATCAAGTAGAGGACTCCGTCAGGCTAGAAGAATGGACCCCACCGAATTAAATCTACAATACCACATTCATCTGACCTTAAAATAAGGTGATTCTAGATGGTGTTGACAAAGAACATTCAATGGACGGTTTAAAATAACGTTCAAAAAATATGAATATCATAAAGGCATCTTTTGGGCGCGTCCAAGTGGAGTGGGTGAAACAGTTTTTGGCGGCCAGAAACCTAATGGTCATTGATTTGGCCATATATTTCTTTACACCTATCTAAAGACTCTAAAATTGTGAGGGTCAATAGAAAAATTCATTACAAACATTCTATAAGAAGATACCCCAGTGATTTTCATCCGGCTTGTGGGCAGAACATAGGCAATATTCTAGAGGAAATATTCAAGAGGATCAAATTTCTATTCTTTCTTTTCTTTGTTTTACACTTCTTAGTCTTGTAATGTGTTCTTGTTGCCTCTTATTCACAATTACCCTTACCATGGTGGGGTAAAAATATGTGTGATTGGGGAAGGGGAGGTTTCCTTTTTGTATTTCATAAGTTCTTTCTATTAATGATTTAAAATCATCTTTTCTCTTCTGCGAATCAGTTTCAATTTCTTATAAAAGTTTTTATTATCATGTATGATTGTATTTGATTTTAGATTCTATTGTTTATTTATATTTTGTAAATGATAAATATATCCCTCCACTAGGTTCTGGTTTATAAACAATAGAATAGACCAGGACTTAGTGGTGAAGTACTCGGTGATCACTGGTACATGTGTGAGGAGTAGTGAATGTACTTGATTGCTGGGGTTAAACAAGACCTGATTGGGAGTTGCCCAAGATAATTGGGGTTATTAACTACAAATATATTACACATTTTAAGGATATTATATCAATATGAGGTTTTAGTAAGGTTTATTGTCACATTTTAATTTGACCATGGGAGTGAGAAGAAATGATTGTGGATTCTCACTCTTAACGATTTAGCAGAAGAGAATTGGGTAAAGTGAACTGTGACAAAATTACAATTGCAAAACTGACCCTAACATGATCACCATTTAATATCACTGATTTAAATCACATCATTTGTAAATTTGTTTTAAAACTTTCATTAAATTTCCTTACCTTATTTAGTTTCTTTCTTGTATTTTCCAAATCAAAGAATTTCAAAAACAACATCACTTCTTTCTCTTATTTTAAGTGACAAACACTATTATTGTGTGATCCTTTTTGGAGACAACCTAGGTAACCCAATATAATACATTTTAACTTAGGTTATATTTGTTTTTTCCACACGCCATGATAGGAATGTGTCAAAACATGGCGCTGTTGTCGTAGAGGTAGTGCAAACATTTCTTTTCTTTTCATTCCTATCTTTTCATCTTTTCTCTTCAACATCACATGACTAGAACCTCAAAAACTGAACATTTACCCATAGATCCTGAAATTTATAGAACCTTGTAGAATAGACTTGGAAACATTATTTTTCAATCATAATTTGAAGAAATTCCCCTTATAGACTCAATAGAAACATCTAGTGTTCACTCCGAGCCTATCATCATGGCTGAAAATCAAAACCTAACACTTAGAGACATTTGTGCACCACAATTCCTTAATCAAAACAATCAACTTATCATGACAGTATTACAAATTTATTTTGAAATGAAACATAACATGATTTCTTTTCTTCCAAAGTTTCATGGTTTGGAAGGTGAAGATCTAAACAAACACATTAAAGAGTTCACACATGGGTGCTCAACTTTCAGACCCCGTGGAGTTACCGAGGAGTAGGTAAAGTGTAAGGAATATCCATTTTCATTGGATAGGACTGTAAAAGAATTATTGTACGATCTAAAACCAGGAGACATGCATGACTGGAATGACCTGGTAAGGTGTTTTATGCAAATATTCTTTCCCACCTCTAGAAGCACAACCATTCTAAAGGAAATCTACACCATACGAAAATCGTCTGGAGAAACCCTTTACGAGTACTGGGAGAGATTTAAGATGCTGTGTTCCAGATGTCCACATCAATACATTAAGGAACATCACTTTATTGAATTCTTCTATTAGTGACTACTGGACAATGATAGAAACCTTCTTAATGCATCATCTAGAGGTGCATTGATTGAAAAGTCGCCAGAATAATCCTAGGGCATGATTAAAAAGATTTCCCAGAACTCGCAGTAGATTGGAACAATAGGTATTGGAAAAAGATGTATTCATGAGGTACACACTTATCACCCATAACCCTTATTAGAAACTAGGATTTAAGAGCTTACTATTTTGGTGAGAAAGATGTCCTTAAAGCAAGTTAGTGACCAATAAGCGCCAAATAAGGTATATGGTTTATTCTCATCACCTGATCATTTCACTGACCAATGTTCTCAAAATATAGGGAATGGAAACATGTGAAGAAACCTTTCATCCAAGGTAGTTCCAAAAAAATCAAGTATGGAGAGATCCTATCCAAGTCCAATATGGTTTTGGAAATCAACAGAATCAAGGTAGACCCCCATACCAAAACAAGTTTCAAAACCAACCACCATTCCAGAATCAATTCCAGAGCCCACCACCATTTGAACAGAAACAATCTTATAACCAGCCTTCTTACCAAAAACCAACCACTTTCTAAAGACCATATGAGTATCCATCCACCAGTGAACAACCTCAAATTCAAAACCAACAACATAAATCTGAGTTTTAAGGACTAAAAGACACTATTAATTATCTTTCCAACAAGTTTGAATGTCTCATGGACTTTCAAACAAAAAATCCAGGTAAACTCCCTTCCCAAACAATCCCAAACCCAAAAGAGAATGTTAGTATTATAACTACATGATGTGGAAGAGATATCCCACCACTATCCACCATTGAGCCTAAAACAATACCACCTAGGCTAAAGGAGAATGAAGTTGGAAATGATGAAAATTCTATGAAAATGAATTGGGAAGAAGTTACGAAAAAGGAGGAGGAGACGAATAGGCCAGGTAAGAAAAAACAAGAAACACAATTTTAAAGGAAACAAAGAGAGAATAAAGATATAATCCCACCATTTCCTTTAAGGATGATTGAATCAAAGAGGTTGCAAGAATAATCACTGCAAAAAGAAATTCTGGAAACCTTCCAGAAAGTGGAAATCAACATACCTCTGCTTGAAGCACTCAAACAAATTCCAAAGTATGCTAAATTTTTGAAGGATCCTTGCACCAAAAGAGGATACTTAAAGAGAATGAGAGGATCAATTTGGGAAGTAGTGTCTCAACCCTTATCAAACCACAATTTCCAACCAAATATCAAGATATAAGGACATTTTCTATTTCATACACCATTGGTTCATTAAATTTATCTAATTCTTTGTGCAATTTAGGTGCATCAATTAATGTATTTCCTCACTTAGTTTATACTTCTTTGTAGATGGGAGACTTAAATCCCACTAGAGTGGTGGTCCAGCTTGCAAATAGATCCACAGTTTTCCCAGCAGGAGTTCTAGAGGATGTCTTCGTAAAATTCAAAGATCTTTTATTCCCTTTTGACTTATATGTGTTGAATATAGAAGATGATAGGATCCCATCTCACTCACCCATCATTTTAGGGAGACCTTTATTGAAGATGGCCAAAACCATCATCAATGTCTATGAAGAGACACTTACCATGGAGTTTGGAGACATCACTGTCCACTTCAATATTTTTGAATCCCTGAGGCACCCATAAAATGATCATTCACTCTTCACACTCTCCCATGAAGATGGTACATAAAAAATTGAAGAATCAGTTATGTTTCAAGAATTCTTATCATTAAGAAATAATTTTTCCATTAAAAATATCACTGAACATATGGATGGACAAACTCTTGGAGATTCTGATTTCCTGTTGGAAGAAGAGGTAAAATCTGATTTCTTTGATATTTTTTTAAATGATGATGAAGATGTATGATTTCTTGTGTGCAGGATGTAAAACTATTGGAAGTGGCTAACCTCAATTTAGTTTCATCCCTTGATCATCCCACTGATCTAGAATTAAAACCACACTCCAATGATTTAAAATATTTTTTCCTTATGGAGGGAGAGAAATTACGAGTAATAATTGCTAATAATCTATCCTAAACTCAAGAAAAATAATTAATTTTGCTTTTGATAGAGAATTTCCAAGAAATAGGGTGGAGATTAGGTGATATCCCTGGAATTAACCCAAAAATTCGCTCACATAGATTTTTTTTGAAGGAGATTCCAAACCTCTCAGACAACCCCAAAGGAGGATGAACCCAACCCTGATGGATGTTGTGAAAAAATAGATTGAGAAGCTGTTAGAAGCTGGGATCATCTATCCCTTATCAGATTCAAAATGGGTTAGACCCATCCATGTAGTTCCAAAGTAAACTGTCCTAACTATTATGAGTAATGAAAATAATGAATTCATCCCTATGAGAATTCAGAATAGCTAGAGAGTGTGCATAGATTTTTCGAAGTTGAATCAGGTCACTCGAAAAGATCATTTCCATATCCATTTCATTGACCAGATACTAAAGAGATTAGCTGGGATACACATTATTGGTTTTTGGATGGACTTTTAGGTTATTTTCAAGTACCCATTGTTCTCGATGATCAAGAGAAGACTACCTTTACTTTTCCTTTTGGCACTTTTTCATACAAAATGATGCCATTTGGATTGTGTAATGCCCCAGGTACATTTCAGAGGTGTATGGTAAGTATATTTTCAGGTCACATTGAAGATTTCTTGGATGTTTTATTGGATTATTTCATAGTTTTTGGAAATTATTTTAACCATTGTTTGAAAAATCTAGAAAAAGTTTTGAAAACTTACATTGAAAAAAACATTGTTTTGAATTTTGAAAAGTGTCATTTTTTGTTGAGAGAGGAATTTTCCTTGTGCATGTAATTTCTAAGAAAGGAATTGAAGTTGATAAATCAAAAATTGAAGTGATAAATTATTTTCCTCACCCAACTTGTGTGAAGCTTGTTAGATCATTTTTAGGACATGCAGGATTCTATAGGAGGTTTATCAAAGATTTTAGTAATATTTATCTCCCTCTCTCAATATTACTTTTTAAAGATGATGATTTTGATTTTAGTGTTTCATGTAGAGATGAATTTTATGAGTTGAAAATGAGATTGATTACACTACGAATAATAGAGCCACCCAATTGGGAAGAACCATTCGAGCTACTTTGTGATTCTTAAAACCAAAAAGTTGGAGTATTACTTTCTCAGAGAATTGAGGGCAGGCCTCAAGTCATTTCATATGCCTCAAAAACCTTATATGCGGCCCAATTAAACTACACAACAACAGAAAAAGAGTTTTTAGCTGCTATTTTCTTCTTTAGAAAGATTTAGATCATATATTATTGGAACTAAAGTCATTGTGTTTTCTGATCATGCAGCTCTTAAGTACTTGATAAAGAAGGCTGAAGAAAAACCAAGGCTAGTGAGATAGATGCTACTGCTGTAGGAGTTCAACATAGAAATCAAAGATAAGAAGGTATCTAAGAACCATGTGGCCAATCACTTAAGTAGACTACCCAACACCGCTGAAGTTGAAATTCCAGACACTGAACAAATATATGATCGCCTTCTAGGAGAGCAGTTGTACTTGATTGAAAAATAAGTACCTTGGCATGCTAACATGGTATATTATCTGGTAACATCTTAGGTCCCATATCATTTAAATTCTCACCAATTCACAAATTAAAAGCTGACTCTAGATATTACTTCTGGGATGATCCATTTATTTGGAAGATTTGCAATGACCAAATGATCAGAATATGTTTTCCTTCAAATTAAATTGAATCAGTATTTAAGTTTTGTCACACATTAGCTAGTGGAGGCCACTTTGGACCTTAAAGTAAAACAAGGAAGGTTTTATAATCTGGACTTTATTGGCCAACACTTTTCAAATATTCTCATGTATTTTGAAAATGGTGTGAAAAATGTCAGTTTATAGGAAATATTTCAAATAGACAAGAAATTCCCCAAATTCCACTTAATGTTTTTGTGAAATTTATGATGTTCGGTGGATATATTTAATGTTCACTTTCCCTATGTCATTTTGAAATTCTTATATGCTTTATGTTGTTGATTTTTTTTCCAAATGGGTGGAAGCGAAATCCACTAGGACTGATGATGCTAAAGTTGTCTGTGATTTTTTCAGGGCTAACATATTTTGTAGGTTTGGAGTTCCCAAAGCCATAATTAGTGATCAAGGGGCTCACTTTTGCAATAGAAGAATATAGGATTTATTTAAAAAGTATGGGGTGCATCATAAAACATCAACTCCCAATCATCCACCGACTAATGGGCAAGATGAAGTGTCATATAGGGAAATTAATGAAATTTTAGAAAATACTATTAATACAAATAAGAAGGATTAGAGCCAAAGGTTTGAAGACACATTATGGAATTACAATACAGCCTAAAAACTCAAATTGTAATGAGTCTATATAGGATGATTTATTGGAAAATTTTTCACCTACCAGTGGAATTGGAACACAAGGGATACTGGGCTGTGAGGAAGATGAATCTGGATCTTGAAAGTGTTGAGAAAGAGAGAAGATTGTAGTTACATGATTTGGAATAAATTAGAAGGGAATCATTTAAAAATTACAAGATTTACAAAGAGAGAACGAGAGTGTCTCATGAAAAAAATAATCCAACCAAAAGACTTTCATCCTGGAGACAATGTGTTGTTATTAAATTCAAGACTCAAGCTGATGCCAGGTAAACTTTGTTCTAGGTGGGAATGCCCATTTATAGTTACTCATGTATATAATTTTGGTTCTGTGCATATTTTAAAGGATGGAGATAAGGATCCATTAACTATTAATGGGAACATGTTGAATAAATTCCTCGGGACCATTCTATATGATCCAATGGAGGAGATCACACTCCTACAACCTATTTATCAATAAAATCGATCAGGTCGTACATCTCCTTTATATTTTCTTGATTGATGTTATTCAATTTCAAATATTCTTATGTGTTAAATCTATTTTAATTCATTGTGGACACTGCATCCTTTATGTATGGGGAAGGGAACCTTTGTTGTTTATAATTTTTATTTGTTGTTTGTTTTCCATTTTTTATAAAAAAACATGTGTGTGTTTCAAATTTTTTGTGTTTATTTTTAAATTTTTGGGTGTTTTCATAAAATATTTTGAACTAAAATGATTATATTTTACATTTTTGAAACCCATGTCCGTGGGAGAAATAATTTATTCCTTGAAACTGAGCTTAAATGAATGCTGAAAATGACTGTGTTTCAAGTTCAATTCTTTGGGAATTTCATGAAAAGTACTCTGATTTTTGAATCCCATGCCACATATCACTATCTTTATATTTGAAATCGCATTCCCATGAGTATTCTGAACCAATTGTTTTCATATTCTTTACATTCACTTCACTTTTTGAGAGAACCAAACAATGCTTTATTTAACCAGAATTTGATTTATTTCTTTCTAAACTTGAGGGTTTGAGGTAAATGTGTTTTAAATGATTGAGGAATTTCTTTTTATTTAAATACCCCTTTTCAGTAAAATACTTTTTATAATGGACTTCTCTAAACAATTAATAATTGTATCCCTTAGATTCCATGAACAGCCTGTTAGGTTATCCACATTACAAGACAATATTCCCTATCCAATCTGCTCTTGAAGTGAAATAGAATGATCTATTTGAACATAAGTTGGGGGAGAAGCTATATTGGGTTGTGCTACTTCATTGGGTGAAACATTGGGTTGAAATCAAATATTTAAGAGTTGTTATTTCTGATAAAATAATCATTCTATTTAAATTTGTGCCATTTCTGGAGCTTTCATGATGAGAGAAGCTGTGCCTTTCTGGAGCTTCTAATGAAGAATGAATGTTGTGCCTTTTGTGAAGCTTTCAAGAAATATTATGTTTGAGAAGATTGAAATGATTTCTACTTAAATTATTAACAGTGTGAACATTCATTGATATTCAATGATGAAGGAGCTTATTTTCTACTAAGGAGGGTGAAGAGGAGACTATAGTTGTGTGAAAATTAGAGTAATGCAATTTTGCTTCAAAAAGAGCCAAGCCCTCTTCATTCAGCCTCAGAATTTTCACATCTAAATCCAACCAACCTAAAGACACATAACAACCATGACAAGTAATCATGATAAAAATATTTTTTTGAATCACATTGGGTGGAGATATAGGAATTTATCAAGCCTATCGTGACCCTTGTATGAGTTTGGATGAGAAAGACATTGCTAAAGAAATCGAATTTTGTGTGATGAGAGATAATAAAAGTTAGGTAAGTGTGTTGTGTGAATGGGAGGGGAAATGAAGAGGAAATATTTTTAATAATCTTAAATTAATATCTTTAAATAATAGTTTTTCAGGAGGAAAGATATTTTGTTTTGTCAAATTGGTGGATCTCATGGATATGTGTTTTGAATTTGCTTTGATTTTATTATGATTTTGACTTGTCCAGGAGTCCAGGTGATAAGTGTGAGGGAATTTATAGAGTTAATATTTTAATTATTATTAATATGTTTTTCAATGATTTAATCCCTCTCAATTATCCAATTTGAGTATATTTTCGTCATTTAAGTGTTTTTGGTGTATTTTGGGCTTAAATGTGAAAACGGGTTAATTCGGTAAAATTGACAGTTTTATATAGCTTATATTTTTTGGTCATAACTTTTATAATATTGGTCTAATTTAATTGAATTTTTTATTTTAGTCTTCACATTGTATTAAGACCCAATTCGAAACCCAATGGTATAGAAAAATCCATCAAGTAGAGAACTCAGTCAGGCTGGCAGAATGGACCCCACCAAATTAAATCTATAATGTCTAATTCATCTGACCTTAAAATGATGTGATTCTAGATTGTGTTTATATAAGACATTGAATGGAAGGTACAAAATAAATTTCATAAAATATGAAGCTCATCAATACATCTTTTGGGCGCATCCAAGTGGAGTAGGTGAAACAGTTTTTGGCGGACAGAAAAGTAATGGTCATTTATTCAGATATATATTTATTTAAAACTATCCAAAGACTCTGAATGCTTGAGGTTCAATATCCAAATTCATTAAAAACATTCTATAATAAGGGAAATCAGTGAGTTTCGGCTGGCTTGTGGGCAGAATAGAGGCAAAACTCTAGAGGAATGATTCTAGAAAATCAAATTTGTATTCTTTCTTTTCTTTGATTTACACTTCTTAGTCTTGTAATGTGTTTTTATTTCCTATTAATCACAATTACCCTTACCATGGTGGAGTAAAATTCTGTATGATTGGGTAAGGATAGGTTTCCATTTTGTATTTCATGAGTTTTTTATATTAATGTTTTAAAATCCTCTTTTCTCTTCAACCAATCAGTTTCAATTTCTTATAACAATTTTTATTATCATGTATGATTGTATATAATTTTAAATTTTGTTGTTTTTTTATATTTGGTTAGTGATAAGTATCTCTCTCTACTAGGTTATGGTTTATAAATGATGGAATATACCCGGACTCAGTGGTTAAGTACTCGGTGATCATGGGTACGTGTGTGAGGAGTAGTGAATGTTCTTGATTGCTTGAGATAAACAATACCTGATTGGGAATTTCCTAAGATAATTGGGGGGTATTTTCTACAACTATATTACACATTGGAAGGAGATTAAACCAATATGAGGTTTTAGAAAGGTTTATTCTCACATTTTTATTTTACCAAGTGAGTGAGAAGAAATGATTGTGGATTCTCACTCATAATGATTTAGCAGAAGAGAATTGGGTAAAGTGAACTGTGAAAGAATTACAATTGGAAAACCAACCCTAACTTGATCACCATTTCATATCACGGATTTAAATCACATCATTTGTCAATTTGTTTTAAAAATTTAACATAATTGCTTTACTTTTTTTAGTTTCTTTATTGTATTTCCCAAATCAAACAATTTCAAAAACAACACCACTTCTTTCTCTTATTTTTAGTGACAAACACTATTATTGAGCTCTCCTCTTTGGATACAACCTAGGTAACCCACTATAATAAATTTTAACTTAGGTTATATTTTTTTTCCCCACCCCATGACAGGCATGTGTCAGATATCGTCATCATCCCGGGTGACAGAAGCAATGGAACTTCAATGCGCCACATGGATAATCAAATCATCCCGGTCAGGAACTATAAAATTTGCAGCAAGGATAGAAAAGGCATTAGCTCGACCGTTTTTCATTTGAGGGACACGAGTAACATCTGGCAGAAAAGGGAACCTGGAAATCAACTGGTGAGTGCACTCTAGAAATAGTAGGAGCTATGGATTCTTGATGATGTAGTCACTATTGATTTTCTTGATGACTAGTTCAAAGTACCCTTTCACATGTTGGTGGGGAACATCAATCTCAAGGGCCATTTCGAGACTAGTAATGAGGGATTGATACCTAACCTCATTGTTGGTGAAACCTTCTAACAATAAGACAAAATATGGAAGGACATCTTGTGCAGGTGTGATGAAGACAATACCTAGGTCTACTCTGTTGAGTAAGGGATAATTGAGTCTCCTACCAGTAGGGCTCCACGAGGTGCCGTCAAAGTAAATTTTCCAACACTAAATTACTTGATCTACTGAAAGTATTTCCTCATCTAGGAAATCATGATCTATAGACTACTCTTCAGGGGCCACATAGAAGTAAAGTAAGTCTACCAATGTTTATCCCTTCATAGCCTTCTGGTGGGAAAACCTGATGTCAAACTATTTAAGGATCACCTCCCATAGATCTAGACGGATTGTCAAGATAGGGTGGTTCATAATGTACTTCAGCAGATCCACATGGGACACTAGCTATATCTCATGGTTCTACAAGTAATGTCGCAATTTCGAAACTATGAATACTAGATCAAGGTAGTTATTCTCAATAGAGAAATATATGGTCTCTGTATCGAGGATCATTTGAATGAGATAGTATAAACTATTCTCTATTCCCTCATTGTTTTTGGGGAAGAATGGCACCGAGAGATCATTTCACATAGAACACGAGAATCATTCTATAAATGGGTGACAATAGAATAAAAGGCTATAGTAGGTACTGCTTGATCTCCTAAATAGTATCCTAACACTCTTTAAACAATTAGTTTTCATAAAATTTATTCATGAGCCAGGAAAAGGGATTATACTTGAAAACTAGATTTGCGATGAATCGGCCTATGTAGGAAAAATGGCCTTGAAAACCTTAGAGATCTTGGAAGTTTCTTGGAAGAGGAATATGACTGATAGTCATGATCTTCTTCAGATCAATCTTGATTCAACTATATCTGATGAAGAAGTCAAGGAAGTTTTTTGAGAAACCCAAATGCACACTTCAAGGGGTTCGTCTTTAGATGGAGGGAACAGAGGAAGCTGACCAATTTTTCAAGATCCCTGAAATGGTCCTAATGCTGGTGAAACTTTACCACTAGATATTCTATGTGGTATTTCACCAATGTCCCATGGATCAACTTGAATATGCAGTTCCTGGCATGCTGATAGCTGGAACATGCATTTTTTTTACCAAAAGGAATTACTTGGTAGTAGAAAGTAACTTTGGGTGCCCTGAATACAGTAGACTCATCATCCATGGGGGCCATTTGGATTTGAATATAGGTGGAATAATAATCCCATAAAGAGAGATCCTTGAATCTAGAAGTGGTTTCAATCAACAATTATATCATAGAAAGGGTAAAATCATCAATAGGAAAGTGATGGTTGAGATCCCGAAAGTCGATACAGACTTTGATCTGTTCGCTCTTTTTCTTGAAGGGCAGAATGTTCTATAACCATATGGGGTATTGGAATTACTTAATGAAGTTAGCATTGATGAAATTATCTTCCTCGTCCTATAACATGGCACCATGTTATGGGTGCATCTTTTTGAGAGGCTATTTAAACCTATGATGGTTTATCAAGAGGCCAAGGCAGTGGACGAAGACATGAGGATCTAGTCCTAGAATCTATCTATAGCTCCAAGAAAATAAAACTCGATGCTATTTCAAGAAATCCACATATTTTTGTTGATATTTTGTTGTCATGGAAGAAATTATTAGCATTGTCTTTAGATCTATCTCAGTGATGAGGTTCACCTAAACCAACTGATCGACCATAGTGGAGATTCCATCTTCAGATGCGGGAGGATAATCTTCCAAATACTCTTCATCATCCATTATGATAGGATCATTTGTAGGAGGAAAAAATTTTGAATTGGTTAATCATGATGGGAAATTTCTGATGGCTCAATCAGTAATGGGATCCCTATAGGGATACTCCTGCAATTCTGAAACCATGGCGACAAAAGACGTCGATCTGATTCCATCTGGCCTTCAACCCAATGGGCCACGCTTAATAATACCATAGAAATAGTGGTGTGTCGTCATGAACCGGTTTGTACTAGCTTGAAGAAATAAGAAATTATGATGTATTTTTGTTTCCATGGGGCGAACATACCGATTCCTTATAGGGGTAAGGGGTTATGGTATCACTCAATTCTGATTCTTATAGGATTACGAAGTGATCATCTTGAACTTCTTGAATTGGGGGATGTGCTTAAACTTTATCTCAGAGATGAAAAAGTAGTGCCTCATGTCTAGGGTTGTGGCCTCCAACTAGTGAATTGGGAGAATGTAGGCATCATCCAGGTCTTCCCATGGGTCATCCACAATAGTAGTATGCTCGACCTCATTAGCCTGAATCTTCTTGCCCTTTATCTTATAGTAGTCAGCATCCAGGTAGTGGAATTCAAAAGAGGAAAAGGGAGGCACATCACCTTGGAGTACACCTACTCACCCATTAAGGGAGTAATTAAGGCATTGGTGATATGAGGAAGGGACTGTTTCATGTAGGTGGAGCCATGGTCTACCCATTAATGAATTTTAAGCGGTGTCTTGTGAGACAACTATGAACTCAGTACTGGAAAACTAGGGAACTAAACTTGGTCATCAGGAATATCTTTCCAAATGATGTATGCACTATCCTATCATAATCTCGAATTGGTAGGTTAGAGATACTCATATCTGTTTCAGACAGCCCCATATTGTAGAGTGTTTTGGTCAGGATTTGATTGATCCCATAACCTGTTTCAATAAGACTGTGGTAAACATCCACACCATTGAACTGGCCAGTGATATACATCAGGGGGATATTCACCTATATATTAGAACCTTCATTTTCTCTTGAGAATGAAACTATGGATTGACACTCTTTGAGTTCAAATGCGTCAACATGGAAGGATTTTGCAGCCGTGACCTCCATTTCAAACTTGAGGGGCTTCTTAAAGCCTCTATGAGGGCTTCATGCATATCTTATAATAGGAGGATATCCTTGAAGATTGAGAGCTGAGTGGGAATGATGGAAATATTATTGAGGTCATACTATTTCCGTGACAAGCACACACTTTTACTCACAAGATGCCTTTCAGTGGTAAGAGGTCGGACGATCACTACTAGTCGAACCGACAGATTATGGATGGTGTTGGGAATGTCCTCCTGCTCACTAATCAAACCACATAGAGTGACTACCAGATAATAGCCATATGAATGAGTTCTATCCATAATAGAATGTGTCTTATCATAGCACCATCATGGGGACTCTACCTGATGAATAATCACAAACGGTGGTGGAGGAAAATCTGATGAAACAAGATGTGAAGGATGCACATGCTGAGCTCTACACAGGGATTGTTGTTTGGTATCGAGGTGAATGCATTGATTGGTTGGAAGACCAGGAAAATACATTCATACAATTAACATACCCACAAATTCATTGCCATTGGCGTCAACAAGGGACGTTGGGAGGGTCTTCCTGGAACATTTCATCATCGAGAACTATATAAGGGTTTACCAATTCAACAACATTGACTGAATCATACTAATGGACATCCTGTTTCGTTGATGCTTACTCACCTGAGAGGATGAATGATGAGATGTTGATGCAGAGGTAGTAGAAAAAGGTCATGTATAGACCTCTAAAGGCTCAGGACAATTTAAATGTGAGAGGATAATACCATGGGCATGGGTGACTACCTTACGAGCTATCCAATCATCATACTTTTGAGACCCGCAGTTAGAAACCTTCTTCCATTCACCCTTGCTGTCACTATCAGGATTTACAGAAAAACATGCCACTTCTGCTATGGTCGGATCCAATATGAATATGTTATTATCGACTTAATCTTTGTTCCAGTATTTAAACACATAGCACTACTTGAGGGTGTGCCCAAGGAATCTATGATAGGGTTAGTAACTAGGGTGATTAGTGAGATCCGCCTCTTCGATCCTCTTGCATTCTGGAAACCGCAAGATTCCCCGGGCCAAGGATATTTAAAAATAACCAGGAACCTTAGCTTCATTAAATGATTAGGTCTAGTTCCTACAATATGAGAAAGGGGATCTAGAATCCTAGCCCTGATGAGGGGCTAGAATATCTTGATGTGTAGGTGGAACCTAGTTGTCTCACCTAGAAGATGGAAGTGCATTATGTGGTAGCAGCTACCAATTTTTAGGTAGGTGATTATGAGCTAGAGGTTGAGCCCGAGGTTGTGTACCTCAACGAGGCGGTAGAGGTGGTTCCATTTGTAACAATTCTGGTTGTCTATGGGCCTCTACCTATGAAACAACAATAGTCATGGAATTGGAGATACTTATTGTGGGTGCTGTAGGAGGCAATAGATGTGCCTTCCTAGCTTATAGTAAGGCTTCTTCTAAACATTTATCTTTGTTAGAGAAATATCAGAACCCAACTGGGATGTTCTGAGAGATAATAGAGGGGGCCAATTTAGTAATCACATTCCCCATGAAAATCATTAGAATCTATTCTTGAGTTAGCAGCATATCTAGTGAATATGTGAGGCTCTTCCACATGGTAAAAAAGTTTGCGACACACTCGCCAGGCCTCTGCTTACACATGAAGAGGTCATCAATACTTTTCTTCAAAGTTGTGGAACTGAAATGGTAGAGAAAATTCCAATGAAGATCCTCCCAACCAGCTATTGGCTCAATGGGTAACTGGTTTTAATAGACAATCATAATCCATTGCAATGTTTTTACGAAACACCAGAACTTAACAACTTCTTATTGTGCTGGAGTTCCCAGCATGGGTCCAAACCTTGAAATAAAGTGGTCTAGATACTGTAAAGAATAACCCATTCCATGAAAATGGGAGAAGGTAGGATTTCTGAAACCTGATGGTGCTGGAATATCATCCACCCATGCCGGATATAGCTTTCCATATGAACAGATCGCCACCTTTCAGGTTTCAAGAGCCTCAAGTCAGGTAATGAGGGTATCCATCAGACCATCATGATGAGAATTCCTATCGTAGCGAGGGTCCCTAACAAGTAATGTTTTGGTATGCTCTTAAACATGGTAAGAGGTCACAATGACTCATGGTGTGACTGATGTAATTACCTGAGGATTTAGAGGAATAACTTGGGGAGCAGCTGGTTGGACATGCGGAGTGGCTGGTGGAACCTGAGATGGGTCCTGAGGCGGGTTGTCACGTAGCTCAGGTGGATTTGGGTATATATACCAGGGGTTTTCCCCATAAACACTAGATTATATCCTATCTAGCTGGGTAGGGTTGTCGAGATCACTAGGAGGAAACTCACTTGGAGGAATATGTACTTTCCCCTGCCCCTACCCCTGCTACCCCATTCAATTATTATCATAATCTGGTCATCGTTCTCTGGCACAATGGGTAAGGATCTCATCAATTATATTTTTATATTCTTTGAGCTGCTGGCATAATGCAGATTTTTTGAGGCCATCCTCTATCTTATGCACTGAGCAAAATAGATCATAAGGCTTGACTATCCTATCATTCTCCCTAGCCTTTATGGGGTCTCAACCGAGAGGCAGTGACTCGAAAGGTACTAGAAGGCCAATAAAATCTCTTTGATGGAGAGTGTATACACCTTCAGGGTCTTCCGGGTGTTTTTCTTCCCCAAAGGGATATTCATCTTCTCTAGATCCTATGATAGTTCCCCCTTTCAGGTATATCTTAGGGATTGGCTTTTTTACTATGATGACACATGAAGGCATATCCTCGATATCACTGGGTGAACCAAGATGGCGTAGGATAGGAATAAAATGTAGGGAATCATTCTACCCCCCTCTATGGATCTGTAATTATGAGTAATCCCCCTTAATAATTGTTTGGACCACTGTAATGCTTTGAATGCATCATTGCTGGAGGGTTTGATGATAAACGGGCAACACAGGGTGATGAGCGACATGAAGTTCAACTAACTCGACCAGGTGGCATTGTTGGCCGCTATCGTCATAATGTTATCTACTCTTGGATTAATCTAACTATCGATAATAGATATGTAAATTCACCATCCCTAAGGTTTAGTGGAAGCACATAACCTCGTCTTGGGTGAGGGATTCCAGATCATTGAAGATTACAGCTGCAATTGGATATAACATCTTGGTGAAATGGTCTTATGGGAGAATGTACCACAAAATTCTCCACCTAGACTCAGGATCTGGTCATTAGTTTCCCCACTCATCGATTGAGGGAGGTTGATGGATAGGTAAAATCACTGATTTAGACTATTGTGATAGTGGACTGGTCGATGGATAGTATGACGCGTGAGCCAACAAATAGCTGCATCTTGGGCTACGTCCCTGGGGCTGTTCTGATTGCACCACCACATCGCTATAATAAGGGGTTCTGACTACTATATAATACACAATAGGGATGTCTTTGGTGGTGGATCAGACTTGTGCTTGTCATCGATCGGTCCCCAGAAAAGTATTTCTGATCTCTTATCGAGGTAGAGAACGATCCTTGTGATGATAGGGAGGATTACACAACAAGACCCTGAAAATGAGCCAAATTTTCTTCCTCATGTATGTATATACAGAGGGATTTTGGGATCTAATGAATCTCAATTTCTAGGAGGAAAAATATGATGCCCCTGGTTCCTGCCCCAGACCCCGATACAGAGGATCGTGGTGAAGGTTCCATCATCAAATTGAACTCTGCTTCAGTGTCTAATAAGAGGACATGTTTGATTGTGATCTATGGCTTCTCAAGGTTAATTCTATGGAGGAGACAAACCACCATCCTACCATGGGATGGTCCTTAAAAGCGGGGTAGATCATAGACATGGGAAGGACCTCCACTTGGGAAAGCCTAGGTATGGGAAGTACCTGCCAAGATGTCGAATGGAACATGGGGAGGAACTCCATGCTTGGGAATGCTGGAGTGGGGAGGACCTTCACTCTTGTTGATACTGCTATGGGGAGGGACTCCACTCAATCTAGTGATGACATGAATAGGATCTTTAAATTGATAGGATCCGCATGGACTAATGATAGTATCATGTGTAGGACCTCCATACTAAACATGGTAGTGGGGAGGACCTCCACTCTAGCTAGTGGTGGTACTGGGAGAACCTTCGTACTAAATTTCATCATCGCAGGTCATCCCATGACAGCTACCACCTTCACCGATAACTAGAAGAGATAACCTAGTATGCCCAGGGGGTAGCTGGGACCTCAATCTCAATCAGGCATAGTGTTTCCCCATCATTGTTGTAATAGGGAGATCGTAATTCACATTAGTGGTAGCTTGAGACACTATACCCATAGAAGATGATGCCTCCTAGCATGCATCCTTCTGATCTTGCACCTGATGTTTGGTTTGTGTTAGCTAAGCTAGCTCTGACTATGCAGGGTTATGGACTACCAGATCCTTAGTCTGTGGGACCGGTTGAAGACACTAATGTTACATGGTGGGAGCCCTCATTAGTGGTCCCATGGATGTAGTCATAGCCAAGAGGACTTGGACACCCCTTAATTATTTGACATAAGGGAATGAGTCATAAGAGAATTTCAAGGGGAGTCTCTTGAAATTGTTGAATGTCAATGTGGGGATGAGTGGCTCCCTACGTGGCCCTTTTGGGGTGGTGATGATGAAGAGGCGTAGAATCCTCCAAACTTGATAATCCATATCCCTTTTTGGGACTACCCCCTCTTTTTCATATCATTGAACAAGTGTATCAATCATCCTCCTTTGAATAAATTTGGAGGGTGAGATTGGGCATGCCCACCCAGTAGCTGTGGTCATGGGAGTTGTCTCAGAATATGTGAGGCCATGCAGGATTGTCGCATTTGAATTTCCCCTTCCCCTACATCTATGGGAGGGAGTTGATCAGTTTCCTACAATTGTAGTTTGGTTCCTACAAAAAAGGATGATTAAGACATCAGTAAAGATAGTAGGAAAGTGATTCCCAATGCCCCTCAATGTTCAATCTTCCATGGTTGGATATAAATATCCATGTTGAAAACATCACAGACCGGGATAGCCAATGATTAACTACCCCAAATCCTAGTGATTTTCACATTGGGCCCACTATTTCCTTAGAAGGACCTGGTGTTGTATGGTTGGATCTGATGACATTCTTATCTACCAATGTGTCAAATGTTCCTAATCCCCATAGTGAGGAGAATAATTTCATGTTGGGTTCACCATTTATGTTTCCAACGATTTCCACCAGGACACACTTTGTCAGTGGAAACTTACTGATTGTATCCCCGCATTATCACTTTAAAAAGGTGGGTTGCATTCATAACTTATTCAGAGTTGTTTTCTATTTGTTCCAAATGGGTTTATGGGATATCAGTCTCTCCTTCCATGAATTAATTTGTGGAATTTTTCACCTATCCCAGGTCACCCTTAATGAATAAAACATTGTTTGTGAAACTCTTCCTAGTTCTATGTCTTTGTGGATTCCATTTAACTACATTGCTTATGTCTGGACATTACAGGGGGTCACGTTAAGGAAAAAACCTATAGTTAGGGGAGTATTAATGTTGAGCATCACTTGCATGTCTAGATAGTGAAGCACTAGTAAATCTTTATTTTCCCTTATCATATGGATTCTCAAGGGTATGAAAACCCAAGGCATCTGATGTTTAATGTGAGGAGTTGTATGCTAGAGGCATTTCTTCAATGTTTTCCTCAACTTACAATGTTTAACAGAAGGAATGTCATGAGTTTAACATCTAGCAGAGATGGATCAAACTGATTAGAATGCTGATGAAGGTAGATTCGGTAGGCGCATCCCTACGAGGGATCAACTATAAGGTTTACTATATGGATGGGTCGAAATGCCCAATAAGTATGGACTAAAGATGGTGTGTCCCACAAAGGGATAAATTTTACACCTAGAAGGCTAATCAGGACCCCACAAAGGGTGAACCAGAGGATGGTGGGTCTCTATAAATGGGACTCTGAGGTGTACCATTGTCTGTGATGGAACATTAGGGAGTCTTCTAACATACCCTATTTAGAATATAAAGATCAAATACAAATTTTTTGAATGAGTGAGGCATGAAGTAAGGGTGTACACAAAGGAAAAATGACCCAGCAACATGTTGGGGAATAGGTGTGGTTAGCAACCTGAGTATTACAAAGGGTGATCAGATGAATCGGGCTTTCACATGGTTAGCTTCTCAAATGGATGTCATGATTTCACTAGGATAGGTTGAACCAGGTAAAATCAGGATGAATATAGATGAAGTGGCAACTAATGGAATGAATAGGGATGGAAATGAGAGTTGGTGTGAAGTTAGAAGAATTGGGCATGAACCCTTACATATCCTAGTGGCATAGAATCAAAGTTCACATAGTTATGGAATGGGTCGATGATTCACCTAAGGAGGTAGCTCATGAGAATAGACATGTTGATGGGGAATAGAAGGAAATGGAACCAATAGGTTAAGGAATGATCTTCTTAAGGAACAAAGGCTCAAAGGAGATACCATGATGGGACATGAGAGATGTGATTAAACTTGTAACACCCCAAGCTTCTACGGTACGCTTCTCTTTGAATAATGTGATAGCGTGTGTTATACGCAACACCGAGTTCTAACACACCATAACTAATCAAACTAGCCGTTATGAATAGTAATACCTAATTTTTGAAATTATATATATTTTATATTTGAAAATGGACTTCATTTTTGGATTCGGAATATCAAATTTAGCCTAAGGTGAAATTTTGGTACATTTCGGATAACTTTCATATTTTGATGAATAGTGAAAATTACTAAATTTTAATTAAAAACAACTTTTTTAATCAAAATAATTAATAGTGATAAATTATGAATTTGAGTGGTTTTAAAGTATATTTAGAATATATTTTTACCGTTTAATATAATTTTGGTCATTGGACATAATTTTACAATTAAACCGAACATAAACAAGTGTCAATCTTTCGATAGTTATTATCTCTTAAAAACACGCTTTTTGTTTTGACAGCGGGAATTAATTTTAAATTAATTTCTGCCACTTCTGTGTTTTGAATTTAGAAAAATGGATTCCATATTTGGAATCGGGATGTTCAAATTGTGTAAATAGGTAACTTTTATTTTTAGACATTTTGAATAATTACTGCGGTGAATATATTATTTACCATGGTTAAGGGTAAATCCGGTAAATAAGGGTTAAAAAATAATATTATAATAATACTAAATTACCCTAAAACGTGTCTTAACCCTATTGGTTGATACATGGTCGACCATGGTCATCTTTGGGTCGATTTTGGGACCCCATGGATCCACTTGTAAGTGATAATGACACTTTATTTTAATGAATTCAAAAATGACACAAGCATATATCTTTTATCAAAACAATTGTTACATAGGGTTATATATGTTGGATTTTAGATTATAAATATTCATTAGAAAGATAAAACGATTTCCTACATAATGATATTTTATTTATAATTTTTAGACATTAAATAATTTATTTTATTTATGACACAATAATGATGCAGTAATTAATATAATAGTGAAAAATTAAAATAATCGATATTATAAATACCCAAATAAATATAATATGAAACTTCTAATGAATTAAACTAATTTTATAGGATACTATGATATATTAGGATTTATGTAATTGACTCTGTTCGAATTAATCAATCTTTTATGAGTTTCACAAAAATCAACTATTGAATAGTGTCAAAATTGACATAAAAGAGTTCTTAAAACAAATATTATATTATTAATTAATATTAAATTCCTAAAAATCTATGGTTCGGCCAAGAGACTTATATCATGATAGGTTAATCATTAATGGACCACTTGGGGGTCTCTTGGATGTATATAGTAAGTTTATTAACCATATTATATAAAAATACAAAGAGACATTGTAAAAGTGAAACTAATTAACTTAAAGTTAATACTTAAAGATAAGGTTAATATAAGTACCCAAACCTGTCTAAATTCTATTGGTTGAGTTGTTTTTGACCCCTCCCAACCTTAAACTTTGAATAGTCAACTTTGGATCCATTGGAAACCGATTATGAATTTATTATAAACTAATATCTCTAGCTTTTCCAAAGGTGCCCCTCACCCCTCTTATAAAAGGGCACTCCTCCTTCCCATTTCTTCACACCTTCAAAGCCTTTTGGTTCGGCAAAACTCTGTCCAAATACTCTCCCAACATCCCTCACTACAACCTAGAGGCCTTAGTTTGATCAGAAAGCCAACCTAAGGAGCCCTTTTGATCAAATCAAAAGGAAGAACCCGAAGAAGAGGTAATGATTTCACCACCCTTTTCTAAGTTCATTTCTTCTTCCACTTCTTCTTCCTTTGTTGTTACCATTCTAAAATAATAAATCCAGTATCATATATATACTGTGATGTTATTATAAATATGGTACAACCATATTCAGTATTCTATCCACCCTTTGAATAACATGTCACCATACGTGCGTACGTACGGCTTACCGTCTCCACGTCGTGGTGTAATTGTTATTCAATATAATATTATTTGGATGGGTATAATAATGATGTGTAACTCATGTAAATAATAAATATAACATGTTAAGGATTCTGTATATATGATATACCATCCATTATATATTATTTTAATATCAAAAGAATGATATTGTCGCTCGTGCGTACGTACGGACTACCGTCTCCACGAACGCGATGAGATTCATTCTCCATTGTATCCATTCAAGTATAATTATAATTTGATGATTTAAAAGATGATGTTTAAGGACTTGATATCATTCTGGATATGAATAATATAAAACCTATCCTTTACAAACATGTCTTTCGTAACAAAACATATAAAAGAAAACAAGTAAGTTAACACCCGAAACAACGATAATTCTAAGATATTATTAACAAATCAATGTTAAAAGACCATATATGATATCATATTAATATATATGATTCTTGTATAATTTAATAACAATTATTTCACCATTATACAGGAGGTTAACCTACCCCAACCAAGGAAAATTACAAGGTAAGGGTTATTTCACAATCTCTTCATTATCCGAGGTTGTTTATATGTAATAATCTACTGGGATCGCTTTATCATCCACATCCATGTTTCTTAAAAATGTATTTCAAAACATTTTTACTATTTACTATAATATGAGTTAAAGTAATTTATACCCTTTTTGTCTTTTATAAGTGGTTTATAAAGGAATCTTTCCATCGTTTTCAAAACAAGGTCCTTTTTAACCTTTTCGACAGAATTAAGGTAAGAATGTTTTTTTAACTTATACGGCGGGTGCGGCTATTTTACACCGTTATAAAATCTTCAAAGCTTCCCTTACAAGCTTATAAGAATATTTTCAAAGAAAATGTTTTATTTTATATGGATCTTAAATGATTTCAAAATAAAAGGAGATATTTCTTTAAAAAGAATTTTGATTTCATCTATGTCAACATCCTTTGATGGATTTTAAGATTATTTGAAGTTGATTTATTATGATACAAAACTTAAATATTGTATTGAAGGTTTTGTGATATGTTTGACTGTGGATGTGCTATTTTTATACCATTCATAGTTTATAGTGAAAGTATTGACATTTCGTATGCTAGTTTTAATACAAATGTTTATGTTATGTTTAAACCTTTTCATATGGGAATGAATTGGACTTAATATGTGACGGGTGAAGCCCGCTATAGCTCCTCGATGCATCAATAGGTCTCATGAGACAAACTAGTGTCTTGGCACAAGGCCTTGACAAAATCTTATTTGTAGTCTTGGCACGAGGCCTTGGCTATGTGGTTATGATAGTCTGGCATTATGCATTCCAACATTATGAAAGTGGTTATTGATTTTGCATGTGATTATTCGATTAGTAGAATATCCATGTGAACAAGTAAATGGAATTATTTCATTTTACTTTTGCCATACTATGTTGAAGTTCAAGTTTAAAAGGCTTTTGTTTTAGTAATTCATTTCCTTAAATGTTTATGCTTATTTTTGAATGTTCCGCTATATTGTTATCCTTACTGGGCATTTGAGCTCACCCCTTTTCTATGTTTTATTTTTCCCAGGATGTGAAGATGTAAGTTATGAATGACCTGTAGGGATATTATGAGGGGATTATAGTGTGGACTGTGGAAACATTATGTTGTTGTAGTAGTTTTTCATTTTATGATGTAATGTAAAACTTATGAATATATCTAGTGTTTCCAAGGCTACTAAACCAATCGGTCTTTCGAGATTTGATCTTTCTTGTGATCATACCAATGTTATTTAATAATGCACCGACTCTGGGTAACTAGGGTCAGGGCGTTACAGTTGGTATTAGAGGAAGTTTAGTACAAACCTTGGAATCTAGATTTAGATAAACTCTGATTAGAGCACGTAGACCTAAGATGAACTTTGAGGATTAGTATAGAAGGACTTCCTAGAATTTTGGTATTGTAGAGATTTTGTGAGTTTTCCGAGAAATACATCCCTGTCTGGATACGAGCAGGTAGAGGCGGCTCTGGCACAGATGTACCTAGGGGTAAAACCCGAAAACACCGCTTTGAGCTAGACTCGAATGGGAACTGGTGCACGACAACGGGCCTTGCTGCACTCTTGGTTACGACACTCCCGGGGGATATGCTTAGGATAACTCTCATTTTTTTACAAATCATTTTGAAGGGATTATGAGTATATACTTCCTCAAAGAAAGCATTCTTATGATTATGGATTATATCCATAAATAGTTCAATTTATGTTAAGTGTTTTATAAGTATGGGATTATGTATTTTAATTCATAAACTGATCTAGTTTATGCCATTGTTTAGAAATGGCACCTAGTGGAAGAAATGGAAACCGTATCAATGCACGCACTCCATGTAGGGATTTCCCTCCTGCTCAAGATAATTATAGTGGGGCTGGTGATGCAACTGGTGCCGATCAGCTAATCACCATACTGGGACAACTTACTCAGGTTATGAATAATAACCTTACCCGTATGGAGCACCCTGATCCGCAGCGTGGAGGATCAATGTTAGATCGATTCATGAGGAAACAAACACCAATGTTCAATTGGAATACAAATCCCTTAGTAGCTGAGCAATGGATATTTTCCCTAGAGAAAATATTTCAGGCTTTGGGGAGCAGTGAAAGGGAAAAAGTTATCATGGCAGTTTACCGCCTCACTGGAGATGCTGATCAATGGTGGTCATTGATTCAAAACATGAAGGAAGATGATGAAGTATCAAATATGGAGTGGAGGGAGTTCAAAGATCTGTTTTTAGAAAAATACTTTCCTCGCGACTATCGAGCAGATATGGAAAGGCAATTTCTGAGTCTGAGACAAAAGGAGGATGAGAATGTCACAAAGTATGAGGCTAACTTTACAAGGTTAGCGAGGTATGCTGGAGATTATATTCGCAACCCAAGAAGTAAGATTGATCGTTTCTTTGATGGGTTAAAACCATTTCTCCGTCGAGCATTAGTCTCACAATCCTTTTCATCGTACGAAGACATTGTCTCATGTGCTATCAAGACCGAAAAGGAATTCTCTAAGTCTTATGACTTTAAAGCAAAGAAAGAGAAGAAGAGACCTGCTGATCAATCTGGGAATGGAAATAAGGGGAAGAAGGGAAAGGTTGAATATCCATCTTGTGGTAAATGCGGGAAGAAACACCCCGGTGCTTGCTTGAAGGGAATGAGAGTCTGTTACAAGTGTGGTGAAAAAGGCCACCAAGCTCATGATTGCAAGGGGAAGAAGGAAGCTACCAACATTCAGTGCTACAATTGCAGGGAGATGGGGCATTATGCAAATGCATGTCCTAAGCGTCAGGAGAACTTAACTCAGAAAAGGCCAAGGGATCAAGTCCAGGCTTATGCTATCACTACTGTAGAGGTAGAAGCTCCAAAAGACGTTGTGGCAGGTAATTTAATGGTTTCCTCAAGTTTAGCAAATGCATTATTTGACTCTGGATCTTCGCATTGTTTCATATCTTCCCAGTTTGCTAAGAAAATTAGATATTTCCAATTTGATTTAATAAGGGAGTTGTCAGTTAAAACTCTTAAGGGAAGTATCATTGCAACAAAGTTTTGTGAATCAGTCCCCATTAGAGCACATAAATTTTCTTTATCTGCTGATCTCATCGTCATACCTATGATTGAGTTTGATATAATCCTCGGTATGGACTGTCTTTCGGACTATGATGCGAAGATTTGTTGTAAAAAGAAAGAAGTTACGATTCTTGATGATAATGATAAGGAACACCTTATCTTTAGAGCAGAATCATCACCACCTAATTCTTATTTAGATCCACCCCCAGTAGCTCAACTTAATTCAATTATTGGGGAGGAAGAGAATGAAGTAACTGTCGGTGAGGAAAGGAATGTTCAAATAGAGGATGTACCTGTTGTGAAAGAATTTGTAGATGTATTTACGGAAGATTTACATGGACATCCTCCAGAACGAGAAGTTGAGTTTTCCATTGATTTGATTCCTGGATCAAGGCCTATATCGAAGACCCCTTATAGAATGGCCACTATAGAGTTAGTCTAACTAAAGAAACAACTAGAGGAATTGAGTAATAAGGGATTTATTCTCCCTAGTGTTCCTCCATGGGGAGCCCCTGTTCTTTTTGTTAAAAAGAAAGATGGATCTATGAGGTTATGTATCGACTACAGGGAGATCAATGCTATAACGATAAAGAACAAGTATCCCCTACCTCGTATTGATGATTTATTTGACCAACTGCATGTAGCTCAATACTTTTCAATGATTGACCTTCGATCTGGATACCATCAGTTGTGTGTGAAGAAGGAAGACATTTCGAAGACAGCATTTCGAACCAGGTACGGGCATTACGAGTTTACCGTAATGCCGTTTGGATTAACTAATGCACCCTCTGTATTCATGGATCTGATGAATAGAGTTTTCAAGGAGTATCTCGATGAATTTGTGGTGGTATTTATTGATGATATATTGGTATAATCCAAAACCTACGAAGATCATGAAAATCACTTGCGCATTATCTTGAAGACTCTGAGGAGGCATGAATTATATGGGAAGTTTAGCAAGTGTGAATTCTGGCTTCAGGAGATTTCGTTTCTTGGCCATATTGTCTCTAAAGATGGAATCTCTGTTGATCCTTCTAAGACCAAGGCAATCCAAGAATGGCCAGCACCTATGAGTATAACTGAGGTACACAGTTTTATTGGTTTGGAAAGTTATTATCGACGTTTCGTCCAGAATTTTGCCCGATTGGCTAACCCATTAATGAAGCTCACACGTAAAGGTGTTAAATTTGTTTGGACAAAAGAGTGTGAAGAATGTTTCGAAGAACTGAAGAAAAGATTAGTCAATGCTCCTATATTGACTCTACCATCGGGGAATGATGGGTTCGTTATTTATAGTGATGCATCGAAGAAAAGACTTGGTTGTGTCCTTATGCAGAATGATAGAGTTATTGCCTATGCATCACGACAGTTGAAAATTCATGAACAAAACTATCCTACTCATGATCTCTAGTTAGCAGCTGTGATCTTTGCTTTGAAGATATAGAGGCACTACCTCTATGGTAAAAATGTGAGATTTATACTGATCACAAGAGTTTGAAGTATATTTTCTCACAAAAAGAACTCAATATGAGGCAAAGGAGATGGCTTGAATTACTCAAGGATTATGATTGCACGATACACTACCACCCAGGGAAAGCAAACAAGGTGGCAGATGCTTTGAGTAGAAAAGACCATGGAGTTTTGAACAATATGAGAATTGAAAGGGATCCAATTTTCATGGATCTAGTGAAGATGGACATGGGAATAACCAGGGAAGGCGAAACATCATTTCTTTTTCAAATGGTTGCCAAACCATCTTTAATAGAAAGGATTAAGAGTACTCAGACCGATGATGAAGAATTTCAAAAGAATATTAAAGCTGTGAATGATGGGAGATTGATAGACTTTGTGTATGAAGATGGAATTTTGAAATTTGGGAAGAGACTTTGTGTTCCCGATATACCTGATCTAAAAAGGTAATTGCTGGATGATGCTCATAGTTCCAATTTCTCTATACACCATGGGAGCACCAAAATGTATAGAGATTTGAAGGAACATTTTTGGTGGGACAACATGAAGAGGGAGATTGCTGATTTTGTGTCAAGATGTATGGTTTGTCAACAAGTGAAAGCTGGAAGGTAACAGCCTGGAGGATTCATGCAACCACTTCCCATACCAGAGTGGAAATGGGACAATATTACGATGGACTTTGTCATGGGGCTACCAAAGACTCCTAGAAGGAATGATGCAATATGGGTGATTGTTGATCGTCTTACCAAGTCAGCACATTTTCTTGCTATAAGAGAAGATCTACCCCTGGAACGTCTAGCAAGATTATATAATAATGAAGTTGTGAGACTTCATGGAGTACCCTTATCAATTGTTTCTGATTGAGATCCCCGTTTTACTTAAAGATTTTGGAAAAGTCTTCAGAAATCCCTGGATACTGAACTTCATTTGAGCACTGCTTAACACCCTCAGACAGACGGACAATTAGAACGGACTATTCAAACCTTAGAAGACATGTTGAGATCTTGCTCACATGACTTTCAGGGTATGTGGGATCAATATTTACCTCTGGTAGAATTTTCCTATAACAATAACTTCCATTAGAGTATTCAGATGGCACCATATGAAGCGTTATACGGAAAGAGATGTCGTACACCAACCTGTTGGGATGACGTTGGTGAAAGAAAACTTGTAGGCCCAGAACTGGTGGAGGAAACGGTGGAAAAGGTGAAAGTAATCCAAAATCACATCAAAGCAGCTCAAAGTAGGCAGAAGAGCTATGCCGATAATCGAAGGAAGGATTTGGAATTTCAAGTCGGTGATCATGTTTTCCTGAAGGTATCTCCGTGGAAGGGAGTCATACGTTTTGGTAAGAAAGGTAAATTGAGTCCCAGGTACATCGGACCTTTCAAAATTCTAGAACGAATTGGGGTTGTAGCTTACCGATTGGCAATGCCTCCAAGTCTCTCCAAAGTTCACGATGTGTTCCACGTATCTTTGTTGAGGAAATACATGCCTGATCCAATGCATGTACTCACCTATGAGGAATTAGAACTGGAACCTGATCTGTCTTATTGCGAAGAGCCCGTCAGGATTCTTGATACGAGAGAACAAGTACTGAGAAACCGGACGACGCGTCTGGTAAAAGTTTTGTGGAGAAACCATAAGATGGAAGAAGCAACGTGGGAACCCGAGGAACTTATGATAAAGAACCACCCGTGTCTTTTCATGTGATACGTATTCTAGAAATTTCGAGGACGAAATTATTTGAAGGAGGGGAGAATGTAACACCCCAAGCTTCTACGGTACGCTTCTCTTTTAATAATGTGATAGCGTGTGTTGTACGCAACAGCGAGTTCTAACACAACATAACTAATCAAACTAGCCGTTATGAATAGTAATACCTACTTTTTGAAATTATATATATTTTATATTTGAAAATGGACTTCATTTTTGGATTCGGAATATCGAATTTAGCTTAAGGTGAAATTTTGGTACATTTCAGATAACTTTCATATTTTGATGAATAGTGAAAATTACTAAATTTTAATTAAAAACAACTTTTTTAATCAAAATAATTAATAGTGATAAATTATGAATTTGAGTGGTTTTAAAGTATATTTAGAATATATTTTTACCGTTTAATATAATTTTGGTCATTGGACATAATTTTACAATTAAACCGAACATAAACAAGTGTCAATCTTTGGATAGTTATTATCTCTTAAAAACACGTTTTTTGTTTTGACAGCGGGAATTAATTTTAAATTAATTTCTGCAACTTATGTGTTTTGAATTTAGAAAAATGGATTCCATATTTGGAATCAGTATTTTCAAATTGTGTAAATAGGTAACTTTTATTTTTAGACATTTTGAATAATTACTGCGGTAAATATTTTATTTACCATGGTTAAGGGTAAATCCGGTAAATAAGGGTTAAAAAATTATATTATAATAATACTAAATTACCCTAAAACGTGTCTTAACCCTATTGGTTGATACATGGTCGACCATGGGTATCTTTGGGTCGATTTTGGGACCCCATGGATCCACTTGTAAGTGATAATGACACTTTATTTTAATGAATTCAAAAATGACACAAGCATATATCTTTTAGAAAAACAATTGTTACATAGGGTTATATATGTTGGATTTTAGATTATAAATATTCATTAGAAAGATAAACATATTTCCTACATAATGATATTTTATTTATAATTTTTAGACATTAAATAATTTATTTTATTTATGACACAATGATGATGCAGTAATCACTATAATAGTGAAAAATTAAAATAATTGATATTATAAATACCCAAATAAATATAATATGAAACTTTTAATGCATTAAAATAATTTTATAGGATAATATGATATATTAGTATTTATTTAATTTACTTTTTTCGAAGTAATAAATCTGTTATGAGTTTCACAAAAATCAACTATTGAATAGTGTCAAAATTGACATAAAAGAGTTCTTAAAACAAATATTATATTATTAATTGATATTAAATTCCTAAAAATCTAAGGTTCGGCCAAGAGACTTATATAATGATAGGTACATCATTTATGGACCACTTGGGGGTCTCTTGGATGTATATAGTAAGTTTATTAACCATATTATATAAAAATACAAAGAGACATTGTAAAAGTGAAACTAATTAACTAAAAGTTAATACTTAAAGATAAGGTTAATATAAGTACCCAAACATGTCTAAATTCTATTGGTTGAGTTTTTTTCAACCCATCCCCACATTAACCTTTGAATAGTCAACTTTGGAGCAATTGGAAACCGATTATGAATTTATTATAAACTAATATCTCTAGCTTTTCCAAAGGTGCCCCTCACCCCTCTTATAAAAGGGCACTCCTCCTTTCCATTTCTTCACACCTTCAAAGCCTTTTGGTTCGGCCAAACTCTGTCCAAATACTCTTCCAACATCCCTCACTACAACCTAGAGGCCATAGTTTGATCAGAAATCCAACCTAAGGAGCCCTTTTGATCAAATCAAAAGGAAGAACCCGAAGAAGAGGTAATGATTTCACCACCCTTTTCTAAGTTCATTTCTTCTTCCACTTCTTCTTCCTTTGTTGTTACCATTCTAAAATAATAAATCCAGTATCATATATATACTGTGATGTTATTATAAATATGGTACAACCATATTCAGTATTCTATCAACCCTTTGAATAACATGTCACCATACGTGCGTACGTACGACTTACCGTCTCCACGTCGTGGTGTAATTGTTATTCAATATAATATTATTTGGATGGGTATAATAATGATGTGTAACTCATGTAAATAATAAATATAACATGTTAAGGATTCTGTATATATGATATACCATCCATTATATATTATTTTTATATCAAAAGAATGATATTGTCGCTCGTGCGTACGTACGGACTACCGTCTCCACGAACGCGATGAGATTCATTATCCATTGTATCCATTCAAGTATAATTATCATTTGATGATTTAAAAGATGATGTTTAAGGACTTGATATCATTCTGGATATGAATAATATAAAACCTATCCTTTACAAACATTTCTTTCTTAACAAAACATATAAAAGAAAACAAGTAAGTTAACACCCGAAACAACGATAATTCTAAGATATTATTAACAAATCAATGTTAAAAGATCATATATGATATCATATTAATATATATGATTCTTGTATAATTTAATAACAATTATTTCACCATTATACAGGAGGTTAACCTACCCCAACCAAGGAAAATTACAAGGTAAGGGTTATTTCACAATCTCTTCATTATCCGAGGTTGTTTATATGTAATAATCTACTGGGATCTCTTTATCATCCACATCCATGTTTCTTAAAAATGTATTTCAAAACATTTTTACTATTTACTAGAATATGAGTTAAAGTCATTTATACCCTTTTTGACTTTTATAAGTGGTTTATAAAGGAATATTTCCATCGTTTTCAAAACAAGGTCCTTTTTAACCTTTTCGACAGAATTAAGGTAAGAATGTTTTTTTAACTTATACGGCGGGTGCGGCTATTTTCCACCGTTATAAAATCTTCAAAGCTTCCCTTACAAGCTTATAAGAATATTTTCAAAGAAAATGTTTTATTTTATATGGATCTTAAATGATTTCAAAATAAAAGGAGATATTTCTTTAAAAAGAATTTTGATTTCATCTATGTCAACATCCATTGATGGATTTTAAGATTATTTGAAGTTGATTTATTATGATACAAAACTTCTATATTGTATTGAAGGTTTTGTGATATGTTTGACTGTGGATGTGCTATTTTTATACCATTCATAGTTTATAGTGAAAGTATTGACATTTCGTATGCTAGTTTTAATACGAATGTTTATGTTATGTTTAAACCTTTTCATATGGGAATGCATTGGACTTAATATGTGACGGGTGGAGCCCGCTATAGCTCCTCGATGCATCGGTAGGTCTCATGAGACAAACTAGTGTCTTGGCACAAGGCCTTGACAAAATCTTATTTGTAGTCTTGGCACGAGGCCTTGGCTATGTGGTTATGATAGTCTGGCATTATGCATTCCAACATTATGAAAGTGGTTATTGATTTTGCATGTGATTATTCGATTAGTAGAATATCCATGTGAACAAGTAAATGGCATTATTTCATTTTACTTTTGCCATACTATGTTGAAGTTCAAGTTTAAAAGGCTTTTGTTTTAGTAATTCATTGCCTTAAATGTTTATGATTATTTTTGAATGTTCCGCTATATTGTTATCCTTACTGGGAATTTGAGCTCACCCCTTTTCTATGTTTTATTTTTCCCAGGATGTGAAGATGTAAGTTATGAATGACCTGCAGGGATATTATGAGGGGATTATAGTGTGGACTGTGGAAACATTATGTTGTTTTAGTAGTTTTTCATTTTATGATGTAATGTAAAACTTATGAATATATCTAGTGTTTCCAAGGCTACTAAACCAATCGGTCTTTCGAGATTTGATCTTTCTTGTGATCATGCCAATGTTATGTAATAATGCACCGACTCTGGGTAACTAGGGTCGGGGTTTTACAAAGCTTCAAGGAGGATTCCATTGTACCTTTCTCAAAATGGGAAAAGATCAAAGTCCCAATAATTCATAATTGGTGGCATAGAATTCGGGTATACACAAAGGAAAACAATCCAGAGAAATGATGGTGATTACACGTGGTTAGTTGCCCATCGCAAGAGGGACACTATTCGTTTGAAGAGTATGGGTTTATTGTGGGGATTACTCATGGTTAGCTACCCAGGGACTAGTATGACACCTCAAAGGGGTGGACCAATGATCTAGATCCCAAAAAACGGGACACCAAAGTATACCTGTGTTTGGGGTTGAACCTCAAGGCGACATCCTACATACCCTGTGTATGAGATAAGGATCAAAACAAATGTAGTTATAAAGCATATAGTTTAATGTCATACAGGATGAAATGGTAATATAGTTTAAAATCATGTAGTATAATGGTGAACCAATGTGAAGTGGTCAGGACTGATGGGTGATGGGATTGAACATCAGGGAGGCTTCCAATGTGGATTGCTTCAAAAGGGTAAGGATTAATGTCCCTTTAGTTTGGGATGGAGGGGCATGCTGATTACATGCTAAGGAGGCCCAAGAGAATTTCATGGTCGATTCTTACTCTAAGCCCATGTGATTCATGCTCGGTGTGAGAAATAAGAGGCAACAAAAGACCTAACGGTCACATCATGAATGGTTCTTCTATGAGGAATAGAGTGTCTCTTATGCATGGTTAGTAACTCAAAGAGGAAATGAAGTCTTACTCTTAGGGGGACGCCTGAATATGTGTTTAGATGTATGAGGAGGATATGAACACTGTGCATGGAGCATACTATCAAGGGTTGTCTGGGATTACACAAGGGCTAGCCATGGTGCACATGGTGTTGAAGCATAGAGGGAGGGCACTAGTTCCCATCCCCTTCATGGTCCTCTCAGGGACTTTAACTTTTTTGGTTATCATAATTTAATTTCACGTGTTGAGGATATAGGTGCTTGATAGTTTAACTTCATACAGCTCAAACGGTGAGGACTTATTCCTCACCCCTAGGACTTACATAACTACTATGATTTAACCCTTGGTTAAGGGAAGGTACCAAAAATTCTATTAGTTAATGGGGCTGTGGAGTGATCCCTTTAGGGGTCCACATTAGTATGGATATGCAAAGAAGTAATAACCTCTTGCTTGCCTATGCAAAGAAGTACAAGGAATGAAAATTCCACATGAAACACTCCTCAGGGAACATTGAAATTACTTTGTACAATCCTAGAGGGATGAATAGAATAAGGTTCCACAAGACAGTGGTGTTGTGCGTAAGAGGGGATCAGATGTGGTGCCTAAGGGTAAGGATGAGACATAGATAACATAAGAATGAGTGCACACAAGATTGGAGGAATGCATGAAAGATGAGGGGTTGTGCGTAAGATGGAAGTTTGCGTGAAAAATTAGGGGTTAGGGTAAAAATAAGCACTACTCAAAGGAAAATCTTGCGGACAATAAGGATATTTTCAGGCAGTTTCCTTTGAGTACAAGGAAGTGGGTGAGGATAAATCCCTAGTTGGACCACCAAAAGAAGGACCCTTGGGAGACCTGTCGTGGAAGATCCAATACCTTGAGGCCACGTATTTATTGTGGTCGTGGATGGGGTAATCTTTCATGAATGGGAGATAAGGTTCGTCTTCCATAATGTTTCCCCTAAACGAGTGGGTGTGTTTAAATTTATAGATGAAAACATCAGCGACAGTGTAGAAGGTAGCATGCATGCAAGGGGTATTTTAAATCACACTAAGCACAAAAAATATTACATGCGGTCCCTGTTCTTGCGTGCCAACCATTTTTCTTTAGTTCTACTGAATTGGTTATCTTATATAATATTGACGTGGAAGAATCCATTTGATGCTTCATTGGGTGAAGAAGATCTTCTGTGCAGTTTTCAATCTTGCGTGCAAACCTCATATCTTGCACGCACCTCCCTTTCGTGTCTTGGTGTTGTTCGCTAATTAAAAATATGCCTTTTGTTTTTTAAAAAATTTCCATTCATATACTTAACTAATATTTTTCACCAACATTATATACACCACAGATAAGAAACATGTGATGAATATGAATTATGTCTCACAGAAAATAAAAGTGAAATGGAAATCCCTTACCTTTAGTCTTAACTGCCTTCGTACATATTCAAAACTCCTATATAATAAATATATATTTTTTATACATATATTATTGAAACATAAATATATATATTATACAATATATAATGTACTCATGAACATTTTTTACCTGTTTGTTACCAATTCCATGTTAATGTCATGTTTTTGGTAATAACAACTTTCTTTTTCGTATATGTTTTGGTTTGTTAATTTGGTACTCATAATTAAATCATGGTTACATAATCTCTAGAATAATAATAATGAAATAATTATCATGTTTATACAACAATTATAATTTTATGAACAATCATGAATTATGGTATACAGAAATTAAGTATGTTTCGATCCTTGAAACGATAGACCGTATACAAGTTTAAGTAACATTTCCATTTTTTAACAATCATTATGGAAAGAATATAATAATTATTTTATGTTTATAGAATTAATATAATATCATAAATGACATATTATTTCTTTAAATATAATTATACATATTATCTATGTGGTGTGATGATGAAAAGAGAGAGTCACATCACATTATGAAGGTTGTATTCCATACATACCTGAATGACGTTATCATCTTTCAATGAGTGAAATGGTAAGAAATAAAATGATATATTATCTAATTAAAATGAAAAAAAATTATTTATAAAAAAATTATGTCATTTTTATCACATATATTCTTGAAATTTATCCTTATTTTCTTCCATGTAAAGAATTAGTGAAAAATGAATCACATCACTTCACGCATTGGTAATTCGCAGTACAGACGAGAAACTTTATCTTAACCCTTAATAAATGGATATTAAAAATATATATATGATAAAATGACTCCATAGGAATAATTATATTATAAATATAATATAAATACTTTATATCCATAATCATAAACAACCGTGATAGGTGGTAAGAGAAAAACGAATGATATCAGTTCGTGAGGTAGTAGTCCATCATACACAAGAATGATGATTTAATAAATCATTTTATGGAAGTGGAAAATATTTTAGGTTGTTATATTAACATAAAAAAGTCTCATTATATTTAATATAATGAGTTTATCATATCACCATGATTTAATTATATTTTATGGAGGTGGAGTAAGAAATAAAATAAAAACAATCATTGAGAACATTACCTCTTCTTTAGGTAACCTCCTTATGTTTTCAACAAAACCCATCATAGGTTGGAATAATTACAAAAATAAGGCATATATAATGATAGTATAAAAGTGTTCACGTTATTTGTTTTGGTATTTACTTAACCAAAAATGGTTTGATGGTGTGTAGAGGAGACAAGAGTGGGAGGCCTTTTATAAGTGAGGTGTGTGGCATACTTATAAAATTGGAAAATAGAAAGGTTTAACTACTTTTTTCACATTCCAAAAGGGTAAAAAATGTATTAATATCAATAAATAGACATTATAGGGTGTAAATATGTCCAAAAAATGATTTTATACAAGTTTTTAGTTTGTTTTAACCCTTATGTTTTAAGATTGACTGTGGGTAAACCTATTTTTACCTTAATCCCAATAAATAATTTTTATTGTGTTTCCTATAAATTATGGAAGACATTAAGTTGAACTTATTAGATAATATAAATTATGAATATTATAAATGTGGGATCAATTTTATAAAGTAATTTTTCCTAAGTGGAAAATTTTAATTTAAAATTAATCTTGTAGATGTGATGAGAAAGAGGGGTGTCAAAGATAAAATGTTTGAAAGTAGACATGGTTTTAATATTAAAATTCAATATGAAAATGATTAAAATGATTTAAATTAGATTAATAGATGCATAATTGAAAAATTTTTAATTTTAAACAAGTTTATAAAATAATTTTACTTTATAAATAATTTAAATTAAAAGGTAGTTTTCGATTAAAATTAAATATTGTTCACTACTGATCAAAAAAATAAATAATTTAAAACAAATAAACAAGAATTAATACTAAGATAAATTTTAATATATGGTTAGAAAAATGAAATTTATTTTTTAAAATTAATTTTATAAAACTGTCAAAAATTAGTTTCAAAATATGTTCTCAAAAAGATAATAGACCTGCTTTTTAGACAGTTTTTAAGAATAAAGTTGGATTTATTAATATATTTTTCTTAAAAACACATAATATAAATATAAATTTTTTATTGAATATATAATAAATAAATTTAATTAAAAAAATTCAACAATCGTGGTTGGTTTAATTTATTGAGGTGAAATGAGTTTTTTATCATAAAATTAGTTTTTCCAAAAAAGATTTCAATTATTTTTAAATTGTTTTTATTTTCATTCAGAATTAATTGGTCCCCAAATAATTAGTTTTATATAAATGTGTAAGGCATACATTTTATTATTCTATTTAGAATATTTTGAAAATTAAGATCATACATCGCCATTACATAATAAAACATAAAAATTTATTTAAATCATTTATTTTTATCCTTAAAATATCACATTCTCCTTGGTACATACAGTCAACATATGATATCAACAAAAGAAATGGGTGAGCTAAAATCAGGGTGAGGGGAAGGATAACATAGTATAAATAAGAGACATGAATCAATACCACATGGATTATCATAATAATAATCATTATATTATAGTAATAGGATAAAGATCTACATCATTAGAGAAAAATTTGATAAATTACTATAATGTGGAAATGTATAAAAATGAAACATCATGCCATTGTGGTCAAATAACACATATAGTTGTGAACAATGATATAATTTTATTCGCATGTAACATATGTGCATAATCATACCATGAGAATTGTGAATAAATATAGAACTATGTTCATGAAAAATAAAAATAATAACATTAGATAAATAACATTACCAAATGCATTGGAGGGATATATAATTTCAGTCCCACCCATCACATCATAATATTTACATAATCATTCATTCCACATAGAGAATATATCAATAATAGTCATGAAATAACCCATGGAAATAAATTAGTTTCATAAGGATTTAATAAATCAAAATTTCATGAATAAACTTGGGGTTCCTAAATGAAATAAGGAAAACAAATTTGGCATAAAAATAATCATTATTTAGTGAAGAATTAATAACTCAATAGGAGTAGAAGATGAGTTTGGAAATCAAAATTATTTTTTAAAAATATTTGTATTTGGATTATAAATTAGTGTGTAAACATGAATATCCAAAAAAAGTTATGAATCTTGAAATTATATTTATGAAAAATAAAATAATATAAATAAGGAAAAGGATGTGAAATAGGGGTAACCCTAAGAAAAATATTTGTGTTAGAGAATCTCCTCACGTTAATTCCCAATTTATTTCATCACTTTTCCACCTCTTGAATAATAAACATATAATTAGTAAAATATAGTTCCATAAGTTAATTATATTAATATATTCACTATTTATATTGGATTATATTTTATAACACTTCTTGTTAAACTTGAATTGTTTTGATATCATGCTTTCATAAAATTTTCTTGTTTTTTATTTCACTAATATTGTTCAAATTCATTATACATGAGTAGAATTTTTTCCATAATATTATAATAAATTTAATTATATATTTATATTTTATATATACGTTTAAAATATCCACCCATGATGATGGTTATAAGTGTTTCCATAGGAATTTATCTATAGGTGGTTAACAGAACATTGATGGGACATTGTCTAAAGAGCAGGAAAGAGAAGTTTAAGGTTTATATATATATCATAAATATGATACTTAAAGTTGGATAACATTATTCATATAATGTTAAATTACATAATAATTATTCTTATATGGTTTGGTTTATAAATGGGAGGATAAAAATAAGGTGTATAAGAATAAAAAAAGAGGGGAGTTGACCAAAACTTATTTAATATTTGGTGTAGCTTCTCTTATACAACACTAAAAATCCCTTGATGTTTGGAGTTGTTTTAACCCATAACATCCCTAATAATTTTAAGGGTATTAATATGGAGTATTTTTTAATAGTATTGGGGTTTTTAGGAGAGGGATGAGTTATTTTCCTAGTGGAGGGAGAGGGGATATTTATTCTTGAGGAGAGGGATATTTATAGAAGAAAATGAAAAAAAAAATAATATATCGAAGGTAAAACATGTAACCATGAATTTTTTAAAACCTAAATCATAAATAAATATAATATAATGGTTTTCAAGACATTATAACTATTTATAATTATAATTCATTAGTTTATTAAAAAGTAATGAGGTAAAATAGAAAAATTGTTATTTTAAGGGATCATTTTTTATTTTAGGCTGTGGAAATTTCTTTTTTGGTTTTGAATTTATGTTATTTTTATTTTAATAAATAATTTATGAAATAAAATAATCCTAGGATAAAAAATTATGTTCTAGAAATTATATTATCATTAGTACATCATGATTTCTGTAATTATGATATAATAGTTATAAGAGAAACTATATTTTTACCATTCACCCAAACATTGAATTATTTCAGAAAATTAGCAAACAATAAACCTTGGACAATTTTAACATTATGATTTCAAAAAATATAATCATTTTATTAAAATAAATTTTTAAAATTGTAAATTTTATTTTTTAACATTAAAAATAAGATTTATTAAAAATACATTAAAAATAGTTTAATAAAAAATGTGGGTGTATTTTTTTTTTGAGTTTTTAAATCATGATATTTCTTTTTATTGGAATTATAATATTTATATTTATTTATATTACTCATGATAAATATTATTTATTTAAAAAATTATTATTTTTAGTTTAAATTTCTATTTCAATGTTCAGGTTACTATTTCCAACAGTCAGGTTACTATTCCCAACATCCATGTTACTATTCCCAATGGACATGTTACTATTCCCAACAATCAGTTTACTATTTTGAATGGTTATATTAATTTTTCCCATAGTCACATTACAATTATAATGTCCATATTAACTCTTATATATACCACTTAATTCATTCAATCAATATTCACTACAATTACTTCCAAGGTATTATATTTTCATTTTCTAAGAGGTTGATTGATTTACCACTATTTTGTTTCGTTTATATAGTATTATAATTGGGCCAATCATTATAATAGATTAGAGAAATTTATATTTTATCATTTAATATTTTATATTTTAATATTTTTTATCTAGTTTCATTTTTTTTAATTTTCATTGGTTTCATAACTTTCTATTGTAACAACATTTATTAATGAAATAAATTATTGTGAGTTTATTTATGTGATATATGTTTATAATACTATATATTATAATATATACCAATTGTTTTTCAATAGATTTTGTTTAATGAACTATGGGTTTCTACATTCTTCCTCCCTTTAGAAATTTCATCCCCAAAATTTCGACTCATATTGTAATTTGAGAATAGGTCTGGGTACTTATGTTTCATTTTTTCCTATGGTTCCCATGTTTCTTCTTCATACATATGGTTCATCTAAAGAATTTTGATAATGTGAGTAGAATTTTTTTATAGAAATTTGTCTCTACAGTCTAAGATCTTAACCAGATTCTCTTCAAATGTAAGTCCATTCTCATGTTTCACAACCTTCGGATTCAATACATGTAATGGATTAGGTTTGTACTTCTCCAGGAGTGATATGTGGAACATTTCATAAACATGATCCATACTTGGTGAAAGTGAAATAAAATAGGTCTCTTATCCTAAGAGATCAAGGATATCTAAGGGGCCAATTTACCTTAGGCTCATTTTCCATTTATTTATGAAATGCATGACTATATTCCATGTTGATATTCAAAGGAAAAATTTGTCTCCAACATAAATGTCCAAGCCTAATTTATAGTTTGGTTCATAGCTCTTTTTCTGAATCTGATAATATTTTATATGTTGTTGGATGCCTTGAACATTCTCTGCCATATCTTGCACAAGATTAGCCTCAAGAATCTTTTTTTTTCTCCAACATCATCCAAATAATTTGGTGTTCTACATCACTTCCCATATAGAGCTTCATATAAATCCATATGAATAATCAAATGGAAGAAATTTTCATATTAAAACTCATCCAATGGGAGATATTTATCCCAATAATCCTTTTTAATATATTGATAAGGTTCTTAGAATTTAATTGAGTGATTTAATATCCCTTTTAGATTGATCATTAGTTTAGGGGTGATTGGTCATACTAAAATTAAATTAAGTATTCAAGGAATGTTGAAGACTTATCAAGAATTTAAATGTGAACCTTAGATCATGATCAAATATGATCAAATGCGGAACCCCATGTAGCCTTAAAACATCATTGATTTATATCTTTGAATGTTTTTAAGAGGTAAATATTCCTGAAAGTTGATAAAAAAGGGTTGTTATGGAGAGTTGATCCACCACAACCCATGTCACATTGTTTCTTTCCAATGCCTTCATGAGACCAATGAAAAATTTCATAGTGACATTATTTAATTTTTATAAGGGTATAGGAAATGGTTTCATCATCCCTTTATACTTATATCACTCTACTTTAACTTACAAAAATACTATGCACAGTGAGATATACTCTATAGTCTTCTTCTTGTTGTTGTCCCCACAGAAGTTCTCCTAAAGATCATGATACATCTTGGTAATTCCAAGATGGATAAATATTGGTGAGCTATATGAATTATGAAATAGATCAACCTTTATCACATGTGATAAAGGAACATGAATCCTAGTTCTAAACCGAATCAAATCATGATAATCGATGTGAAACTCATCTAGATTCCCTTACTTTACCCTTTTCACCTTATTTTTAGTCTCTCGATCACCCCTTAGGGGATCTTTTATCTTACCTTGGATAGATTTTTGGGAAATCATTTGTGAAAGCTATGTTGTATTCCCTACTATTATGATTTCCAGACCCCTCCTTTACATATTCAATAAGATAAAGTCTTTCTTAATCCACATCACGAATAATGTAGCATGTTTTGTTTTCTAATAAGAGCATTAGCTACCCTGCTCAACTTTATCAAATGGTATATAATAGAGAAATAATAGTCATTGATTATCTATAACCATATTATTTAACACATATTTATATCCTTCCTTGTAGATACATACTTTATAATATTATGATCAGTATATATATCACACATATCACCCTAGGTACAGTGCCAAATTTTTTTGAGTGAAGATCATAGCTGCTAACTTCATATCACACATTGAATAGTTTTCACCATAGATTTTAAACTATCATGATGTTTAGGCTATCAATTTATCAATTTTCATGTGTAAAAACAACAACTTTTTCTTAAAATCATCACCGTATATCACAAAAAATTCTCCACTTATTAGAAGTGAGAGTATAACTGTAACAATTAAAATCTTTTTTAGCTCCTTAAATATTTCCTCACATTCTTCAATCCAGACATACTTTACCCATTTTAATGTTAACTAAGTTATCTTGTAGTAAAATTGTCAGAAATTTCACCCAAATTTTTTTTAGTACCCTAATAATCCATGAAATATATGGATATCAATCAAACTAGTGGGTCTAAAAAATTACTTAGTTTCCTTTTAATTTGAATGGTCCACAAAAATGCACCAACTTCTGATCACATGCCCTAAGAACATGACTTGATGCATCCAATAGTCACACTTTCTAAACATAGAATAAAATTTATATTTTCTTATTATCGCCAACAGAATCCTTATATGTTATTCATGTTCCTAATTTCTATTGGAGTAGATGATAATATCATCAATAAAAACTAATTTTTTTTGTCAGGGTTTTCACTAAAGACTTCATTAATAATATTCAATAAGATTTCATAAGAATTAGTATGTCCAAATAGAATCACAATGAAATAATAGTTCCCATACCTTATACCTAAGGTTGTATTATAAATATATTCCATATCCACCTTCAGATGATGACATACATAATAAAGGTCCACCTCTGAGAAGTATTGAGATTCTCATAGTTGATCTAACAATTCATCAATCCTTGGAAGATGATTCTTTTTCTTAAGGGTGATTTTGTTGAGATCTCAGTAATTGATACACAACATCATCGATCCATCCCTTTTCATTACAAATAGCACTAGATCACCCCATGATGATGAACTAGGGAGTATGAACCCTTTTTAAAAATAATCTTACAGCAGATTCTTTTACTCCTCCAGTTTGACTTGGGTCATCCTGTAGGGTCATTTAGGTAGAGAATTGGCTCTAATTATAAGTTCTATTGACAACCCTTCCTCATGATCTAGAGTAAGTTAGAGAAAATATTCTAGAAATACATTTTTTTATTCCAACACAAGGGTAATTTAATATAGATTGATACCTTCCATTCACTAAACCATTTAGGAAAGGTATGCTTCTTCATAGGGCATCCTCACCCACACCATTGAGGGGTTTTCCAAAAGAGATTTATTATCTTACTAGATTTCTTAGAGGAGTATTGGATTGTTTGTTATATATAAAGAGATTTACATTTCCCAAAATTAAATTTTTCTCTATATAATGAGATCTAATCCCTATCTAGTATTGTGTCAAATTACACCAAGGGAAGGATTATGAAATTCATAGGAATAATATTTCCGCATATGCTAACAAGAGAAGAGTCCAATAGTTGGGAGGAAATGATAACCCCACTAGGTATTTTTATATAAATATATACTTTAAGGTATTAGAGATTCAATTAAATAGTTCTAAAAAACTTTTGGATATAATGGAATGTGTAGAACTAGAATAAAATAAATATCTTTCCATTTTTGAGTGAATAAGAAGTGTACCTTATAAAATTCTATTTTTACACTCCACTACAGTAGTAGTGAAGGAATAAGCTTTCCCTCTCTCCTTCAATTTTAGTAGTTGATGATGCAGACTACCCTCAAGGGCCCATGTTTTAGTGCACTAGCTTTCATAGTTTCCTTTTCTCCCTATAGTTGAATAATTGAACCATGGGACGTTCATTAGGAGGTGACTTCCTTTCCTCTATCATATAGTATGGATTATTCATGTCTCTTCACCATTCATGAGATTTTTGGTATTTTCTATAACACATTAAAGAATCTACCCACTTATTTGAGTCAATTTACATGATTTTTCTTCCAAAATATATGATATTTGGGTGGTTGGATCCTTTTTCATCCTTTTTATATAACCCACAAGTAACGTCCCAAACTGGCTCACATGTAACACGGTTGTCAGATCGGTGGGTCACATGACCTCAAGAGCATCTCCCTGAATGGCACGGGCTGCTGACTAGTAGTGAGGGCCTTTTTCATGTCTGTGGGGGAGACTATTCCCTTATAGGTAGTAGGTAATATCACAGGAGAAGTAAAAAGAAATAAATAATAAATTGTAGAATCATATAAATGAATAAACTATAGAAAAATCAATATAAATAACCAAACTGAATAATAATCAAGTGATAAAGCTCACAAAATGAGGACAAGCCATGATGTCTGTCTAAACTGGAAGTACAGAAAATAGAAACTCAAGCACACAGTAAACTAAATGAAAAGTCACAAAGCAAAAACTGCATGATGAGCAAGGCTTGATCCTCTACCCTAGTCTCCATCTTGTGTAGTGAGGAACAATCATGCATTGGAAGCAGCATGCTTCCCTTTTTTAATACCTAAGAGCATGTAATCTAGTTGGGTGTCACCAATGCCTGAGCTGGGTGGGAGATAAAATCTCAGGAGGATGACACCCACATTGTCTAAACCATTCCATTTCGTGAAATAACATAATAATGTGTTCCTTTATATAAAAATTATAGATAAATAATTAAGTACACTAAAATAAATAACTCGACATGGGTTCCCAACGTCACCCATCCCTAATCACCTGCTTTATTTTAAGCTAGAATTTTTAAAGGAATACCTATTAGAAGAATACACAAATGTATATATATAATTCTTGTAATAGTAAGGTAAGATAAGGAAGGGAATACCCCAAGCTTCTGCTTTTACTTGTGGTCTAAGTCATGTGTCAACTAGGTGTGCTTCAACATACAATAAAATATCACAAATCTCAAGAACTAAAGGAAGAGTTAATATAAACCCTCAGTGCATCATTATTAAGGTTCAAGTTGAGAGATGGATTCCGAGACCATCCCGAAGGTATCATGGTGGAACATCCTTGAATTTACTCAATACCAATAAGCTTGTCTAAGGAAATCATTTGAAGGACCAAATATCCCTCGAGAAATGGCGTTACTATGAGTCCATTAATCTTGAAAAAAAGGGCTGAGTATCATCTGAGGCTGGATTAGCCCCATTGACAATAGATCCATCTCTATGGCCCCCTTTGGAACTAGTTTCATTCATATGTATTTGAAATACTGGGGAAGTCTTGGTCTGAAAAATCCAAAGACACCGCCCCCTGGCGCATAGTGGTAACAGTCAGGAACATAGGGTCTAAGCATGGCCCTTAATATGGAACCCACCTCCTTTCCCCACCCTAAATTTAATTAAAGTCTTTACAGCAGCATATATGATATAATAAGCACCTGAAATTTCATCTTGAAAACTATCCCGATATGCCCATGCATCATAAGGTATAAATTAATTATTGAAACATAACAACTTAACAAGGAAAGATACCATATCAACATAAGCATATAATTCCCTTTTTCAATAAATAAATATTTGCGCACCAATAATTACTAATGATCCGACAATTCAAGTTCATGTTCAATGAAAAATAATTATTTAGATTATTTAAAATAGAAAAATTGGCTATGCAACACCTGTAGTTAATTAAATTAAATACCCAGCTAACGGGAAAAAATATACCAACCAAGTAGGAAAACCCAAAGGGGTGTTCGAACTTGTTGGAACATTTAAAAAAAATTAATTTAAGATAATTAAGGCTTTAAAAATTAGGTGAACTATTAATTTAATTATATTAGGTGAATTTTCACAAAGTTGGTAGGCACCGACTAACGGCACAATAGTGTGTTTTTTATAAACTATAACTAAACGGGGGAAAAGAGAGTAGTGACCCTACCTTATAGTATTAGATGATTCTAAGATCTATGGTAGGCTTTGATTTTACTTGATGGTGAAGAAAATAGATGACGATCGAAGGAGTAGTGGCCTTCCCAAGGGGCTGTATGGTGGTGTACCACCTAAGGGAGAGGGGGAGTGCGATGTGAGTGAGAGGAGGAGATGAAGTGAGAAAAAAACATATAAAATAGAGAAACATAATGGAAAAAAATAAAAAAATTAAAAGGAAAAATAAAAATTAAAATAAAATAGAATAATATATGGAAAGGAAAATGATAAAAATAAATAAAAAGGGAAATCTACCATTTTAATTAATTTTATTTTTACCATAACATCCTTTATATTTTATATCAAAATTTCCTTTTATCCCTTATTCCATTATTTTAAATATTATTTGAATCTATTATTATACCTTTTCAAACTATAATTAATTATTTTAAATTCTAAACACCTTGCTAAAGTGTGACCTAATATCCCATAAATCTCAGTAGTTATTTAATTAATTTAAATAAAGCATCTCGAGACCCACAGTGAGGTGTGCATGTGCACACCTCACGTCACTTTAAAGAAATGGAAAACAGAATTAAAAATGGTCCATACATGATTAAGCCCATGACGTTACGACCACCCTCTTTAAGAAAACTTTTCACCAATTTTCCCTTCCGAGGTTATTGGAATGTCGCCAGAGAAAAGTTCTGGCCATTGCGCATGTACATCCATCTCCCACTCCCATGTCTCGTCCTGAACGCATATGTGTTGGCTTAAAATCTAGACCGAAGGGATTAACTTTATTTGGAGGACTTTCATGATATGGTCGATGATATAGATAAGATGCTTCACAAAGGATGGATCAATATCAAGCTCGATGTCATCAGGGTCAAAAGAATGAGACTGATCTGGATGATATTTTCAATGCTGAGATACATGGAAAACATTGGGCACAACACAATGCTTCTGAATTAGAAGTAACCGATAGGAAACTCTCCCAACTCTCTCCACTATCTCAAATGGATAGAAATATCTTGGTGATAAATTCCCTTGTCTCCGAATCCTCTTGTGAACCAACCTTTGAGAAACATGTAGAAAGACATGATGCCCCACCTCAAACTCTAGAGGTCTCTGACAACGGTCGATATAAGACTTCTGTATAGACTGAGTTGTAGTCATATGCTTCTGAATCAGCTAAACCTGATTAGAAGTCTCCTGAACAAGATGAGGACCCAACAGAGCTGCCTCACCAGCTTCGATCTAGCATAAAGGTGAACGACATGGTCTACCATAGAGAGCCTCATATGGAGCCATTTGAATTGTCGCCTAAAAGCTGTTATTATAGGTAAAATCATAAAGAGGTATATTATTCCCCTATTAATTTACAAAATCAAGGATACATGCCCATAACATATCCTCTAAGTCTCGTATTGTTCTCTCAGATTTCCCATTGGTCCGAGGGAGATATGCAGTACTCAAAAGGACCTGTGAACCTAGTTCCTTTTGCAACCCTTTCTAGAACCGTGAAGTAATACAGACATCCCTGTCTGAGACAATAGAATGGGTTATCCAAAAATCACACAATCTATAGGATATACATTCGTCCCAACCCATCAATCATAAAAGTATCTCATATAGGCAAGAAGAGTGGATCGTTGGTCAATCTATTGACAACCACCCATACCACTTCACTACCTCATGGAGATCTTGAAAAGCATGTATCAAAATCCATAGTGATGTCATTCCATTTCCATTCAGGAATGAATTGAGGCTGTTGGAGTCAAGAAGGTCTCTAGTGCTCTTCCTTCACCTAAAAGCACGTGGAGTACTGAGTGATGAAACCTACTATCTACATTTTCATACCAGGCCACCAATAGTATTGACCCAAGTCTATGTACATCTTGCTCCACCTAGGATGAACTGCCCAAACAGAGGTTGGATATTCCCTCATCATCTCTTCCCATTATCATAAAGGTACTCATACCTGGACACGGTAAAAGAGAGTTTCATTTCCATAAACAACCCAATAGGTGGTGGGTTCTCTCCTGTAACACTTACCCTAAAAAATATCCCCTCACAATCAGTCAAATGTTGCTTGTGGACTTTCTATAAAAGAGAGGATGTCACTATAAGAGCAGCTAGATCTGGTTGCCTGCTCTGCTTTGATACCACTTTGTAATGTCCCGACCTGACTCAGATATAATACGATAGTTGGACCGGTGGTTTACATGATGCCAAGTGCATCTCCCCAAACACCAGAGGCTGCTTTCTAGCAGCGAGGGATTTTTTCGTGTCTTTGGGGGAGACTATTTCCTCATAGGTAATAGGTATTATCACTGCAGAAGTGAAAAAAATAAATAATAAAAAGGGGAATCATATAAATGAATAAACTGTAGCAGAACCAACATAAATAACCCAAAGAAATAATATTCAAGTGAGAAAGTTCACAAAACGATGTCATGCCATGATGTCTTTCTAAACTGAAAGTACGAAAAAAAAAACTCAATGAGATAATAAACTAAAATAAAAGACAAAAAGCAATAACTACATCACGAGTAAGGATCATTCTTCTACCCCATTATCCATCCTAAGCATCAAAGAATGACCAAGCATCAGAATAATCGCACTTACATTTTTTAATACATGCGATCATGTAATCGACTCGGGTGTCACCGACACCTGAGAAGAATGTGAGATAAAATCCCATTAGGCTGGCACCCACAGTGTCTAAAACATTTCATTTAGTGCAAAAATAAAATATAGTGTTCCTTTATATAACAATTGAAGATAATTAATTAAGTACACGGAAATAAATAACTCGGACTGAGTTCCCAACAGAACTCTTCCCTAATCACATGATTTGTCCTAAGCGGACAGTCTGAAAGGAATACCTGTTAGAAGAATACACAAATGTATATATATAAAGCCTGTAAGAGTAAGGTAGGACAGGGAATGGATTTCCCCAAGCTTGTACTTTGACATAGGGTCTAAGTCATGTGTCAACTAGGTGTGATTCAACATACCTAAAAATATCCAAAATCTCAATAACTAACATCAGTGTTAATATAAACCCTCAATACATCATTATTATGGTTCATGTTGAGAGTTAGAGTCCAATCCCGTCCCGAAGGTGCTGCTATGGATCATACTTCAATTTATCCAATACCACTGAGCCCATCTAGGGCAATATTTCGAAAGAAAAATTATTGCTCAAGGAATAGCATTACCATATGTCTGTTTTGATCTCACAAAAAGGAGTCGAGTATCATCCGAGGTTGGATTAGCCACATTGACAACAGATCTTTCTCGATGTGCCCTTTTGGACACGCTATCACTCATAAGTATTAGAAAGACTAGGTAAGTCTCGGTACAGAAAAGCCAAAAACACCTCCCCCAGTGAGTAGTGTTAAGAGTCAAGAACTGATGATGTAAGAATGGCCCTTAATACGAGGCCCACCTCCTTTCCCCACCCTGAATTTAATTAAAGTTTTCACAGTAGTAGATATGACATAATAAGCACATAAAATTGTAGCTTGAAAACTAACTAGACATGCTGTTCATCCCAAGGTATTAATTAAATATTGTAGTATAACAACATAACAAGAAAATATACCATATCAACATAAGAAGATAATGTAGTTTTTCTATAAATAATCAGTTCAACACAAAAAATTACCAATGATCCAGAAATTCAAGTTATTGTTCAATGAAAACAAATTATTTAATTTAATTACAATAAAAAATAGGCTGCGCAACACCTTAAGTTAATTATATTAAATACACGACTAATAGAAAAAATATACGGACCAAATTGACACACCCAAAGGGGTGTCAAACCTTGTTGAAATAATTAAAACAAATTAATTTAAGATAATTATGGCTTCAAAAGTTAGATGAATAATTAAATTTAAGAAATTGGGTGAATTCACACAAGGGCGGTAAGAACTGACTAACAGTATAATGATGCGTTTTTATAAACCACAAAAAACGGAGGGAAAGAGAGTAGGAACTCTACCTTATAGTTGTAGATGATTTTATGATCCATAGTAGACTTTGATTTGACCTGATGGTGAAGAAAACAGATGACGGACGAAGGAGATACAACCTTCCAATGTGGCTGTAGGGTAGTGTGCCACCTAGGGGAGATGGGGAGTGCGATGTGAGGTAGTGGAGGAGAGAAGGATAGAATAAAAAGAAAGATTGAAATGAGATAAAAATAAAGGACAAAAAAATAAAAGAAAATGAAATGGGAAAATAAAACTAAAAAATAAAATAGAATAAATGGTTGGAAAGGAAAAAGAAAAAAATAAATAAAATTTAAATATCCCATTTTAATTTCATTTATTTTTCTCATAACCCGCTTTATATTTCATTTCAAAATTTCCATTTATCCCTTCTAACATTCTTTTAAATAATCTTTAAATCTATTATTATTATATTTCAAACTTAAATTAATTAATTTAAATCCCGAAAACCATGATAAAGTGTGACATAACATATCATAAATCTCAGAAGTTATTTAATTAATTTTAATAATTCTTCCAAGGACCTTTAGTAGAGTGGGCAGGCACACGCCCTGGGTCACTTTAAAGAAAAGGAAAAAAATTAAAAATGGTTCGTACCTGATTAAGGATGGGACATTACACCACCAGCATTAAAATCAATTATTAATTTCTTATACACACATCTAATGTCCCAATATGCAAACTACACCTAATTTGAGATAACATCAATCCACTTATTCATAACTCCTAAAATCTGAGATATCTAGGTCCCTTTAAAGGTGTGGTTTAAAAAAAATTATAATTATATATTTTTATATCATGTTTATAACACAACGTGATTAATATATTTCAATACTTGTTATTTTCACCCATAAGATATGATAGATTCACCTTAATTTTCCTTCAGTTTTATGAATTCTGTATCCATATTTGTTTTATGATTTTAAGGTAAATACTTTTTTCAGAAATAATTTCTTAATGTATTCCCACTCCATATCTTCCATTTCATTATTTGTGTTTGTGTTATTTATCAAATCCTATCATTGATCTAATTCTCCATCTAAATGATAAATTTAAAGAGTCGCCTTATCCTTCTTGGAACAGCAGAGCGAATAAAATATCCTCTCTATTGAGTTAACCCACTATTCCATGACTAGTGGACCAAAAGATCCTCTAAATGTAGTTAGTTGTTGAAAATTAAGACTCAATAGATAATTTCTTTTTCATGAGATATGGATTACGTAAGATATGGTGTAGGTTATTGTTCATAGATTGAGATATCTGGGTAATCATCTCTATAATGTTTTGAACTCCACCTACCATGGAATTGGGGATGTCATTCAAAAAATCATTGCATTATCCCTCACATGGGCTTCTGTTCTAGTTTATCTTAGTTAATACTATTTTCTAAAATATAAAAGGTTTTAATTAAACTAAAGTAAAAAAATCATAAATAAATAATTTATTCTCTTAATAAAGTCACATATTATTGTATTGTTATTTTTAACCTTTTTCTAAGATAAATAACCTTAGATGTTTACATATACATAGACATATCCTAAGTGTGTTAACTGATGCCTTATAATCATGATTACCAAAATAAACAAACTATAACTCTAATAAAAACTATAATGAACATACTTTTTTCTTACATGAAAATTATATCCTTTCAAAGATAAAATAATAAATTTATCCTTTCACATATTAAAAGGTTTATTATCTTGAAAAAATTAGGACCACACATCACTATTACATAATAAAAAATAAAAATTTATTTAAATCCTTCATCTTTATATTTGAAATATCACTTTTTATTTATTATATGTATTCACCTAAGGGTATACACTAATGAAAGGTGTGAGCAATAAATCTAGTAAGGGGGAGGATATATAACATAACAGAAATATGAGACATGAATCAATATAACATGGGTAAGGATAATCATCAATATCATATCTAAAGAATAATACCATCATCAAAATCATGAGGGATAAATTTGATAAATGAATGGATGGTGGAAATGCATAAAAATAAAACATCATTCCATAGTGGTCAAATACAACACATAATTGTAAACAAAGCTAACATCATCTTCACGCATAACATATGTGCCTAAACATAACATCATAACTGTGAAAAAATATAGCATCATGTTAATGAACAATACATATAATATCATGATATTCATCACATTAACCAATGAATTGAAGGGATAAATAATTTTGGTACCTCCCACCATGACATAATATTTAAATAATCATGGATGACACATAGAGCATGTATTAACCAATTTCATGAAATAAACCACTGAATGGAATGAGTTTTATAATGATTTAATAAATAATGATTTCATGAATAAAGTTGGGGGTCCCAAATAAAATATGGAAACAATATTTGGTATAAAAATAATTATTCTTAAGTGAAAAATAAATAAGTCAAGAGGTTAAAAGGATGTGTTTTAAAAGAAAAAGTCATTGTATTTAGATTATTAATGAAGGAGGAAACATTTATATCCACAAGGAGAAAATGTAATAATAGTGAAATGACATTTAAGGAATAATAGTGGAATATACACATGTAAAATGACATGAAATAGAGGTAAGATAAAGAGAATGAGTTGGGTTTGGGAATCCCCTTACCTTAATTCTGACTTTATTTCATCACTTTTCTACCTCATGAATAATAAAACTAAGATTATTGAAACCTAGTTACAGAAGTTAATTATGTTCATTTGTTCCATTATTTATCCATTCTAATTAATTTATTCTATTTTATAACACTCTTAGTTAAATGAGAATTGTTTTGATATAATGTTTTCAATAAATTTTCCCTTTTTTTTCGATTTCACTAATTTTGTTCAAAGTCATTATAAATGAGTGGAATTAATTCTAGAATCTTATAATAAATTTAATTTTATGTTTATATATTATATATAATTCATAAAACACACCCATGATTATGGTTATAAGTGTTTACAAGGAAAGGGATGTTTGAAATTTATTTATATCATAAATATGATACTTATAGTTTTTTAACATCATTAATGTAATGTTAAATTACCACTTAATTAATCTTATGTGGTCTAGTATTGAATGGTATGGATAAAAATAAAAAATAATAATAAGAAGAATAAAAATAAAATATTTTATCGAAACATACTTAATCTTCAATGTTACTTCTCTTATACAACACTAAAAGTGCCCTTATGTTTTGAGATGGGTTACTCTAGAAAGTACATTGGTATTATAAGTGGCTTAATTTGGAGGATTTTGGAAGAGTATGCTTTGATAATAGATGGATGAGTTACCTTCCAAGGGTAGGGAGAGGGGTTATTTATATTTTAATAGAATGGTATTTTTAGAATAAATTATTAAATAAAATAATATATCAAAGGTAAAAGTTGTAATAGTGATTTTTTAAAAATATAAATCATATATAAATATAATATAATTAAGTTAAGACTTTAAAAATATTTTTAATTTTAATTCATTAGTTTATTAAAATGGAATGTAGAAAAGATGAAAAATTGTTATTTAAAGGGATCACTTTTGAATTTTGGTTTTGGAAAATTATTTTTAGGTTTGGTATTTATGATATTTTCTATTTTAAGGAATAATTTGTAAAATAAAATATTTTTTCTCCAAAAATATTTTTATAAAAATTATTATGTCATTATTACATCAGGAATGATTTAATTTAGGATAAAGCAATAATTTGATAAACTGTATTTTTACTATTCATTGGAATATTGAAGTATTTGTGAAAATTACCCAAAAATAACGCTTGTAAATTTTTGATATGATGATTTAAAAAATGATATTAATTTTTTCAATATAAATTTATAATATAGGTTATTTTAAATTTTAATATAAAAATTATGTTTTTTTATTAAATACTTTAAAATACGATTTATTGAAAAATGGTTTTATATTTTCTTTGAGCGTTTTAATCATGATCTTTATTTTTCAAAATAATAATTTTTATATTTACTTATATTACTCATTATAAATTTTTTTATATCAAAATGTATTATTTAGGGGTCAAATTACTATTTCAAAAGTTAGATTATTATTCCCAATGGTCATGTTATTATTCACAATTGTCAGGTTACTATTCCCAAACAGTTAGCTTACTATTCGAATATTTAGATTACCATTCCAATAGTTAAATTAACTCCTATAATTAAAAATTAATTAATTCAACTAATATTACATATAATTACACCTAATGTTATATATTTTCATTTTCTAATATGTTTATTAGTTTATTAATATTTTCTTCAATTTATATAGTGTTGGTTGTGGGGGTGATAATTCTAGAATATTTTGGAGATCCATATTTTCCCATTTAATATATCATATTTTATATTTTTCTTCTAGTTGTAGTGTTTTTCATTTTGATTGACATTGTATCTAACTAATGTAATAGAATTTATTAATGAAATAAATTATTGTTAGTTTCTTTATATGATATATATTTATAGTACTATATATTATAAAATAAAACATATTTATTTCAAGAGAAAAATATCTTGTACAAACTCTTTGTTATTAATTATACAAAAACAAAGGGTTGTATTTACATAAATGTTTCCAAATATATCTTTAATATTGATAAACTCCCAATACATAAAACCTCAAGATGGGTGTCTAGGACATTGAACTTATGATAAACCATAAACATATATACCCATTGTGGAATCCATAACTTTTATTTTAATATTACATGGAAAAATATATAATTACCAAATTAACATAATAATTAGATGTTTTATGATTCATAAAACCCAAATACCATTGAAAAAATACTTCTACAACATATTCTTGGAATCCTAATACATAAATTCTTTAATCCTTCCTCTTTACTGATTAGCATGGAATAGGTCATTCCTTGGTCTAGATGTTAATTCTTGGGTATGGGAAATATTCTTGATAATAACCACATTCCCTATATATAATAAATTGACCTCCTAATTTTTTTTTCACTCTATGACCTTATTTTCTAAACAGATAGCATCTTCCCCTCCATTTGAGATATTATTATAAATTATTTTCTACACCTACATTACATGTAGGAAGGTAAGTCTTATTCTTTATATATTCATTACCACATGAGACTTCATACAATTTCATCTTAATATTATTCTATAATTTAGGAATCACATCAAAGTTTACATTGTTATTAATATATAGCAATACTTTATTAGGAATAATCACAATATCTTTCTATAGAGTAATCATAAAATTTGTTTTCACATAGTCACTAAATTGTCTAGAATATTTAATGTTAAAATGATTCCTTTTGGTTCCATGCATTGGATAAAACCAAAAAGCGTAGTGTGAGAAACAAAAATCATAGTGAAAAACAACATACTCATGAAAAAAATAGCTTATAGGATGTTTTGTTCATCAAACATTATTTCCAAAATATGACACCTTATGTTAATCCAAGGTCATTCATAGACATCAAGTATTTAGATCCTTTCTGATGGATTGTATAGAGTAGAAATTTCTAGAGAATATCCCCTAGAGTTTGAAACTTGCAGTGAATCAAGGATTGATTTCACGCATGAGGTTATGATCAAGTTGATCTCAATGTTCCCTTTTTGTAGTAATTACCCCTAAGTAACTCTATTCCAGATCAACATATACTTATAGTACCCAGACAAGGATTTAATTTCTTAGAAACCACTTGCTCTATCCTTTACCAAAATTACAGGATATTTTCCTAAATATTAACTCATTGTTAGAATTATCCTTAAATACATAACTATACTTATAATTTTAAATATCCCTTAAGATCTCAATAATATTTTATCATCATTGTTTACAAAAGTTAACTAAACCTTTCCTTCGATAAAAAATACAATGAACCAGGATTCTCATACATAGAAATTTCATATTTTTAGATGAATATTTAATACATTAAAAAAACACCCCTCCGAGGACCATAATAGTTTAGTTACTTTGGTTAATAAGTACAAAAGATTCTAATTTAGGGAATTATACTCAATATATCCTATAAAGATCCCCCCTTTCGTACTCTTGACAAGCATACCCTACTGAAAACCTTTTTTCATAACATGGGGAAATGAAACATAATAATGGTTGAGCTCAGATGCTTATTAAGGGTAAATAAGGGAGATAAATTAGAATAAGTTGAATATAAGAGAATAATAACATGAACATAAAATTTGAAAACCATACCCTATGTACCGAGGATCATAATACAGAGTCATGGAATAAAGAAAGGAAGTTCATAAGACATGAATCTTAAGGGAATCAATGAACATGATCAAAGATCATAAAATTGGTATAAAACATAGATTTTTGGAATACACATCAACATATAAAATTGTGAACATGTATAAATATAGTAAGTTTCACTCATTAAGTTAAGGGAATGAAATTATCCCATCACATAAACTTATGGATATTCAACCAGTTATACACATAACATTATGGACATGAAATAGATGTCCACACATAACACTATGACCCTGTAATTAGGTTCATGCATAAAATTATGAACATCTAATTAGGTTCACACATAAAATAGTTAAAATTCAATGAGGATCACACATAACATTATGATCATTTAATTTAGTTCATGCGTAACATATTTACACTTGTGTTATCTATCTTTCCCCAATTCACTGGAGGGAGATATAGAAGCCACCCATGAGATAATGAAAATAATATATTTGTGTTACATAATGTTATAAAACATTAATCACATCATAAACCATGAAATTAAATGGTTTACATTAAAATTTCACCATATCATAACCTATAATAAATAGGTAGGATTTATAATAATTTTATAATTTCATCATGTCATAAACTATGGAAACATAATCCAATTTGATAATAATTTAATCATAGTATAACCCATGGAATAAAAAATGTTTTCCTAAAAATATTTTCAAGATTAAAAAAAAATAATATTAATAACATCCTTTATTCATATTCAATTAAAATAAAAAGATATATAAAAGGATATCATCTTATATAGAGATTTTTTTGAAATATCACTCGAAATATTTATGTAAGAAAATATATTTTCTTTGAAAATAAAATTTTAAAAATAAAAATAATTATAAAAAATTACATACATTCCTATGAAAATAAAAATGAAAAATGAAAAAGGAATATTGAAATAAATTAATGTTAATTGTGGAAGAAAACTCTATTCATGATTTATAGGTTAAAACAAATACCCATTTAATATTTTTCATAAAATCCTAATGGGAATTGTTTAGAAAATTTCATGAAAATTGCTTTTAAAAAAATTCAATAAAATTTAACAATGGGTAAAGAATTCTTTAATAAATAATTTTAATCATTTATAAAAAAATTTTAATTTTTTTTTATAAAACATAGTTTTATAAGAAAAGGAGTTTTCAATAGAAGAGATAAATAAAAATGTTTTTTCTTAATTTTTTTTTATTTGAACTCTTGAGTTAATAGTGGAAAATTTAGGGAAGAATGTATTATAATGACATAAAAATAGGATATAAAAATTCATAAGTTTATTGAGATATAGATCATAATATTTCATCATTGGATGCATAATAATAAACAATCCTGATAAATGATGAGATTGTACCATAAAACAATTACCAATTTCGTAATAAAGAATCAAAAGACCAAGTAAATAATAAGATAAAATTAACATATAATATCATGAAAATAAATAAATTAATGATATTAATTATCTAAGGGGTTTTATATTCACCTCATAAAATAATACATGTTCATAACTTCACATATTTATCAAAGAAAAAAAATCGAGACAAAAATCCATTAATGATTTGGTAACTATTTTAATGTAAAACCAATGAAATATGGGTCCTAAAATGGATATTAAAATCAATATATTTTTAAGGATCATAATAATAAAATAAATTCATGGGTATTATATACACCACATAGAAGAATCACGTGGTGAATATTGCTTGTGTCTCCCAAAAAATAAAAGTGAATTGGAAATACGTTACCATAATTATCGACTTACTTTATAAATGTTTGAACTATCTATATAATAAATATAAGTTTATTATAAATATATTTTTGAATAATAATTATATATATTATACCATATATTATTTTCTTAAGACCATTCATTACTTATTTATTATAAATTCCTTGTTAATGTCGTGTTTTAGTTAATAACATATTTTTTATATATGTTTTGATTTGTTATTTTAATTACACTTAATTTTTTCATTAATAAATCATATCAATAATAATAAAAATTAAATAATTATCATATTTATACATAAAATATACTTTTAATATAATTCATGAAAATGTTTTTGAGAAATGAATTATGTTATGATCATGAAAACTATATTCCACACGTATTCATGAGTAACATTTCCATTTTTTAATGATCATTATGGAAAGGAGTTAAGTAATATTGTATAATTATAGAATTATAATAATATCATAAATAAAATATTATTTCGTTAAATATACTTATATGTATAATCCTTGTGGTGTGGTGGTGAAAATAGAAAATTACATCACTTTTGGAATGTGTTAGTACAAATGTACATGAACAACATTATCATCTTTCAATGAGTGAAAATGTAAGAAATTAAAGGATATTTTATCTTTTAAGAATAATAAATATGTCATGAATATAATAATTATTTAATTTGTATCATATATATTCATTAAATATATCCTTATTATCTTCCATGTGAAGATTTAGAGAAAAATGAATCACATTGATTCGCAAGGTGGTGGTCTGTCATATATATGATCGACGCTATCATATCCACTAAGAAATGGATGTTTAAAAAGATATATATTATATAAGGACTAAATTTATATTTTTATGTTATAAATATCATATATAAACGTTATATCCATCATCATACCCTACCGTGATAGGTTGTATTGGAAAAAAGAATATTATATGTTCGTGAGGTGGTAGTCCGCCGTACACACAAATAACGATTTCATAACCCACTTTATGAGAGTGGAGATGACTTTAGGTCATGAAATTAACATAAAAACATATAGCTATATGTAATATACTGATATTATTGTATAATCATGGTTTAATAAGAACTAAAGGAGGTGGGGGAAGAAATAAAATATAAACACTCATTGAAGAACATTATCTCTCATTTGGGTAACCTCATTAAATTTCCACAAAAATCCTTAATAGGATGGGTTTATGAAAAAAATAAGGCGTATATGATGATAGGATAGACTTTTAGAAATTATTTTGTTATGTATTTTCTAAAAAAGTTTTTAATGGTGTGAATAGTAGATGTGAGGGATGGTCTTTTATAACTGAGGTGAGTGGAAGACTAGTAATTTTTGAAAAGGAAAAGGTATATACATATTTTTAAAATTCCAAAATGATTAAAAATGGAGTATTATAGACCATTAAAAATTTTAGGTTCTAATTATTTTAATTAAATCTATTTTATACAAGATGTTAGGTCATTTTAACCATTATCATTTTAGTTTAACCCCCGGTAAACCCATTTTACCTTTACCATGGTAAATAATTATTACTATTTTTACTATTTATTATATTAAATAATTAATTTGAAATTATTAGATAATATAAATTATTATGATCACATATATGAAATCAATTTTTCCAAATTCCATTCTCAAAAGTGGAAAAATATAATTTAAAATTAATCATACAGATGTGATGAGAAAGTGAGTATCAGAGAGAACATGTTTGAAAGATTACAAGATTTTTATATAAAATTTAAATATTAAAATGATTCCAATCACCTAAATTGTAATAATATATATATATTCGAACTAATTTTAATTTAAAAATAATTTTAAGTGTTATTTAAATTTATAAATAAAGTAAATAAAATGATATGGTGTTGGCGGTGATGCATGATGTGATGTAGGCATGACATTGCACTAGGACTTCAAGACAGTATAATGGGCCACTTAGACATGGGATAAAGGTATATGTAAAATGTCTCAATCTCAAAATATATACATAAGTCATTTATTTCATAATTAAAATAGGCTCCAACATAATTTTTTTTAAAAAAAATTATTATTCAGTCTTTTCACTATTCCTAAACAAGCATTAATATTTTATTAAAATTATAGAAAAGTAACCCTAAGATAATTTTGAAATTATAATTTAATAAGTGAAAATTATTTTTTCAATTTTTTTTATAAAATTATAAAAAAAAATATCTTTAAAATAAGTGCGCATAAAGGAAACAAATTTGGTTTTTGAAAAGAACATTTTAAGTGAAAAATCGATTTATTACTGCACCTTATATAGAAAACATATAAGATGAATGTTAAAATTTTTATTGAACATATAATATATCCTTTTCATTAAAATAATTAACCAAAATTGGTTTTTTTAATTTATTGAGGTAAAGCATGTTTTTTCATAAGAATAGTTTTTTAGAAAAAGGTTTTCTTTATTTTCAAATAGTATTTATTTTTATTTTGAATTAATCAGCCACCAAAAAATTAATTTAATATAAATATATAAAACATATATTCTAATAATTTACATAATCTTATTTATGCTCACAATTCAAATATCCTAGTTATAACTATCATTATAAATAATAATATTTTAATAGTATGTCATGATTTGTTTAAGCTATGTATTTCATGTAGTAAAAGAAAAAATAAATGTTTCCTGTAATGCAAGATAAATATAGAGTTATGTGTATGTACATATAAAATGATTGTTGTGTTTAACACAATATAAAGATAGTTTTATGTGCAATTCAAGAAAACTTAGTAATTAATGTTACAAAAAATATAAAAAAGAATAAATTTATATGAAAAAAATATTTCCAAAAATGTCTAGGTGTTACATGGATTGTCAATCCATTAAAGGTAAATTAAATGAGTTTAAAAATAATAAGGAAGAGTGGATAGGCCTTCTAAAATGGCCTCCCTCATTCTATGTTCACTACTAGAATAATGATGGATCATTCATAAAATTACAATCCTTTTCCAATGGTTAGAAAACCTTATCGGGTATGTAAGGGCCATCCATTAGGTCTTGGTGGATCACTAGGTATGTGGTTTAAGAACAAAATATTAGATCCAAGATCCATTAACAATTTATCTAGATAGGTAAAAAAGTTTAATTTTAAAATAAATAAATTTTGAGATTTTAGTTCTTGTTTTGGTATGTGTTTTGAGTTTTATACATGTGTTACGAGATATCACAACATATGGTATATGTTAAGAAAATATTTTAATGAATGTATGTTATGTTAAAACCTTTCACTATAGATAATTAAAATAATAATATTTTAGATTCTATGTTTATAAACTCAATGTGACTTAACTAGTCTTTTGATCCCCAATTTAAATATTTCAATTTTTTCTATCACATTCTGATGTTTTTATTTTTAATTCTTGAATTAAATTATTACGATATTTTTTGAATAGAAAAATTTGTTTTTTTTCAATTAATAGATAGGGTGAAACCCAGATGTGATTTTAAAATTTGTAATTTTAGATAAGAAGTTTAATAATCACAATAAAGAGACCACTATCAAAGGGAAATCAATACTATGTTTTATACATACAAAACATCAACCTAATTGATCAATCATTTTTGATTTTTTTATTAACCTAATATAACAGAAGAAGGAAAATTATATTCTAAAGTCTTATTTTTAGGAAATATATTGTGATTGAAATGAAAATATATTGGTGCACACTACGTTTTATGTCACAAAAATTCTAGGATGTTTCATGAGATAGTGTCACCATACTAATAAAACAAGGTAAGCTTATGTAAAACATAAAATTTGAGCTAATACATTGTAAATATATCAATTCATTAAGTTTTGGAGAACCAAAACCTTATTAAGAATCATCACATGATAATGCTATGGGGTGAACACTATACTAAGAAGTTAACACAAAAAATTTTACCTAGAAAACTGACTATCGAGTAATAACACATTCTAAAATATCTTTTTTCCTTAGTTAAGTGTATTCTTAGGATAATATCAAAAATTCAATTCATTATGAATCAAGTACATAGGGAGAGAATATCATTAAATTAACTAATTGATTATTCTAGAATTTGGATTGTTTTTAGTGAACTATATATCAATGAAATTGAAATATTTTATATTGGTGTGAAGAGTTTTTATTAATGGGTTTATAAAAAATAAAAAAAATAATTAGATCTATAACATATTATAAATTATATTCACTTACTATTAGATTAATGAAATCTATTTAATATTATATCATGGTGAAATAGATTACTAGTGTGAAAATACTATTATAGAAAAACATGCTTCATTGTTCTTAATATATTTTTTACTATTTTGAGTTTTAATTTTATTTTTATATCAACATTCCTTAATTTTAATTGGTTAATTACCTTCCTAACAAAAGAAATAAATGAATTTTTATACCCCTCAAGGAGAGAAAAAAAGAGTGGATTAATAAATTATTACGAATCATTATAAAAAACCCATTATTATTATTTTACTTATTTATATTCTTAAATTTTCTTAATCAACCAATTCTCCCACCACTTAAACTGAAGTTGAGAAAATATCTAGGAAAACAATTGATATTTGAGTATTTATATGTTTTGAATTTTTTTTGTTATCCATTACTTTTTCCTAGACTCTGAAAGGTCAATAAGATATTTCATTATTTCCTGGCTGGTTAAGTTACAAATAATGGTTGGATTCTATATAAGGGACCATTCTTTTGTATCAATGATTATGGATATATAAAAATAGTAATTGAAGAATATTTCAAAAATATAAGCACTTTGTACTAAAATTAAATCATAAAACCATAAAAACCACCACAAGAAGATCATAACCCACTCACTAATAATGATAGAGATAAGTATTATCTTAATAATAAGAGAAATAATATTTTTTCCATTATGTTATTAATAATAATTTTTTATCATTTATCAGCATGGAAGATGCTTAATTTTTTTTAAAATGATTACACTATTATAGTATATATAACTTTTTAGAGTTATTATGAAGTTTTAAGTCATGGTAATTATGGTTATATAGGAAAAATGATATCATATTTTTGGAACATATATTGAAATGTTCTTAGGTGACTAGGTGATTAATGTTATTTTGGATGAATTTGATTTTGGTTGGGGAAATTTTATAATTTAGGTATATATATGATATTTTTTACTAGTATATGATTTAATAATAAAGTGGTTAGTTTTATTTAAATATTAATTAACTTTTGGGAGAATATGTGATCAAGGTGATCATGAATCTTGGGATAACAAATTTAAAAATATTTTGATTATTATAAAGATATATCAATTTTTAAGATTATAATTAATTTTATTTCAGGAGTGGATATGTGAACAACATGTTACTATTTTAGGGTCTTCTTTCCAAGTGTCCAATAATTTAATTTATTATAATTTCATTTAAATGTTTCCCAATATCACTCAAATAAAAGATCATGAAATGAATACATCACTCTCTTATATTCAATTATATTGAATTAAGGGTCTATTTTCATCTCTTATGGGTTTATTGTTCACATACCATGTTGTTCATAAATGTTTCATGGAAAATTGTTCTATTTTTTTGGATCATAATCATTATTACTTTAATTTTTACACTAATTTTTGTTATATTCTACTATTACACTATTTAAAAATGAATTTTTATCTTTCTCTTTAGAGAAACAAAATTATTATGTGGAAATATTATTATTTGATGGATTTATTTCTTCATAAAAATATTTTTTTTGTTAAGAATAACTATCATGCTACCTATAAGTTTTCTTTATCCTATGTTCACATTCTTTATTACCATAAATTCTTTCTTTACTTATTTTTAAATGTATGTTTATATTATGTTATCTACTCTCATATTTCTTATTATCACTTTTAAAAATGAAATTTTATAACTCTTTAATCATTGTGGGTAATTTTTAAACTACTAAAATGACATAAAATTACCTTTATTTTCATATATTTTTTATATTCCACTCCATATTTATAAAGATTAATTTTATTTATTTACAAGGTTCAATTACAGGGATAACTATTGAAAATAAACAATTTCAAAGACCTTGTTCACACCTAGAATTGTATTTAGAAAATGTTTTAATTTATTTCCACGGATCATAAACCTTATAACATCAAGACCCATGCTACAATAAAAATTATGGATATTTATAAAGGTGTGAATAGATATTATAATAGATATATTATATTTTTATTATTGAAATATTATTATAGTAAAATTAATAATATATTATTCTTCATTATTTGAATAAAGTATTCTGGAATAAGACAAAAAGGTTCATTTAATCTTTATAGAGTTATATGCATGATGTTTAGAAATTTGTGTTATTTTTACTTTTTTCTAATATGATAAAATTGTGTGGAAACACATTTCTCTAAGTGGGGAGAATGTGGAAACCTAATTGTTTTTAATAATACACCACTTTTATGGTTTATTAATATTCGTGATTATGAATTTATATATTTTTACTTTAAACCTACATATATATATTGATTAAATTTCACAAATGATAACATATTATCAAATTTAGTAATCATTAAATATTTAATATTATTATGTTTATTTTATAAAATATAAGACGTTTTATTTAAGGGTTAATTTTGTTTCTTAATATTATTTGTTGTTATGATCTATTTATGGAATGATTTAATTATTGGAAATTTTAAAAATTAATATTTATCTTAAGTACATTTATTTAAATTTATATTTATTATCATTATTATAAACCAAATAATTTTATTAAGTTATGGAACAATAATATTTTTGTTATTTAATAAAAAACAATTGTTTTATTCTAAATAAATTTTTTTCAGGTACTATATGGTTTTATTTAATAGATAAATTTTTGTAAATTTTAGAATGTGAATTTTATAAAATAGAATTTATTTTTTATATAATAATTGAAAAATTATTTTATGGTGAATATTTATGTTTTTATGAATAATTTGAATTTTTTTTATTAATGCAGCTTATTTTTTGAAATAATCCTAATATAAACATGAGTTAGAAATCAATAAATCCTATAGAATATGTATTATAAGAAAATTTACACAAAGAATCATAAGAATATTTTTCAACTAATATAAATTAATTTTTATGTCAATATAAATATGAGAACTTTTATTGGTGTTGAATCAGTGAGTGTGTTGCGTCAAAATAGTTAAAATTGGTGTCATTGAGATAGTATTTATGAATGGATAAAGATATTATTGACTGAAATAATAAATAATATTAATAAAAAATTATTCAGATTAATATTTTTGAATTTTAAAATTAAAAAACATGTTTAATATCAAACATATTTCCTAGTACTTTTATAAGGTAAGAAAAGTCAAAATTCTTATCCTAAAAATATTTTCATGATATAAATAGGCATAAATAATATTATGAAAGATATTAAATGATGATATATATGAAATATATATATAAAATAATTTATTTATAATTTTAAATAATTGGATAATTTTCCAAAACTATGATGCAATGTTGATGCAGTGCTTTTTCAAGTATTAGGAAAGTTAAATAAATGGTTTTAATAATTTTATATTGATAAGTTTGGGATGATTTATCATGTAGAATTAATTTTATTGATATATATATGTAATATAATTAATTATATAAATATTAATTTATGAATTTTTGTAATTATTTAGATAGTTTTAATATCAATTTATAATAAAAACTATAAAATGACTTTAGAGGACATTTAATGTAAAAATGAGTTATAAAAAAAATCATATAGTCATATATTAAGTAAATTAGGTATGGTAAATAATATATGATATCATAAATTTTCCATTTATGAGACATGTTCCATTTTAAAATTACAATCTTGAACCTTTGAATTTAATATTTTGAAAAACATTATTGATTTTTTCTTATAAAAGGGGACTCATTCTAAAATTTATAATATACATTTCTTACAAATTTTTCTATTTATATCCTACCCAAATACCTCGATAAAAATTGCTTCACACATGCTTATTTTTATTTTCTTGTAATATTTTTTTTCTCTGAAATCTTTAGACTCAATTCGTAGGTGGTGGTTCCGGGAGAAATGTAAGGGTTTCCAAGCCCCAGTTTCCTTTATTATTTATGATTCTTTGTCAAAATATATTTGAAAAATTTTATTATTTTTCATCAATGATTCGATTATAATGGTATTACTATAATTTTGATCTATCAATGATGGTATATCATCCATTAACTCCCACCAAACTATTTTTCAAAAGTCGTTACTACATGAAAATACCGGTTTTTCAAAAAATGTGTATTTTCATTTCAATTGTACTCCTACTCATTTATATAAAAAATGTTATCTGTAAAGGTAAAAATATAAAATTTTATTAATTATAATATAAAATTTATCCAAAAATGAAATATTTTTTATGTTTTTCGATCAATTAATCTATTTTAAGAAATATTGCTTACTATGGTTGTTTTACACTACTAAAGTAAACAATGATTTATTTGGTAAAATTATATTTTCATGTATATTACTAAAAATTGATTTTATGATTGAATATTATATTAAAAATAAATTAAATTTATGATTATAATTCTGAAATGATGGAATATTTATTATAATATTTATATTAAAATAAAATAATCAATGTAATTTTTAACGATATAAAATAGTTATATCATTGTAGATCCAGTGAATGGTTACTATTTCTGGACCTATTGAACTAATTTAATTATATAAGGATGTGGTAACCATATATTTTCCCTTATGAAGATTATGGAACCATTGTTCAATGATATTTTACCATTACAATTATATGACAATATTTTTAGATATTATGAATCGAAAAGACTTGAAACAATTGGGACAAAAAATAAAAATTTTATAATTGAATCAAACCTGATAATAAATTTATTAAATGGAACAATAATAAGGAAATAAAAATGAATTTTTGAGAGATTTAAATAATTAATACAATTTTTTATTCTCGTGGTTATAGGATGGATGAAGTGAGTCATGTCTTAAAGTAAAGAGATTCATATCTCAATTTTATTTTATTGATTAACATAATTTATTCATTAATTATTTCATTCCAAGAATGTTTGAATTATAATATTTATTTTTTAGGTTTCATTTCCACTTGTTTTATTTATATTGATATTTATTTCACATAATATTTTCCTTGATAGATTATTATTCCATGTGTTATAATCTTTATAAGGGTTTTATTTCAATATCACTATAAACTAAAAATCTTCTATAGACTAATTACTACTTAGAGAGACTCTATTTTCATTCACTTTAAAACCCCATCTATTTTCTCATCATTAAAGTCTATATTTTTTATTTTTAATTAATTTTTTATAATTATATACTTTCATAATGTTATTTTTTGTTTAATTTGAATTTATTTTCCTATTGTTGAAAAAAACTTTATGAGCCTAAAAGATGTTTGTAGGTTGTTGAATAATTTGAGGATTTGTTGAGAGAATTATTTCATCTTGAATGTGGTCTTTATCTATAATATAATTAATAGAGAAGGATAAAGTGGATTTGGTTCTTATTTTTTCTTTTGCTGTGAACACATAAACCATGTTCAATATAACATGATATGTTGTTCATTTGTTTTAGGTGAAAGTTTTTGGATATTTAGAATTGTATGAATTAGTTTTGAATGGTTATATAAAGTATATATAAAATTTTATTTTTTGGGGGATAGAGGATAAAATGGATATGCCAGATCCCATTTTACTTGGACCCAAGACATGAATTTTTAAATAATACATGTCATACATTAAGTATTCCCATAATAATTTAAGGACCACATAAGATTTTTTATGTAAGAATTAAATTCCAGTGCGTAGGACTTTGGTGGGTGTGTATGAATTTCTTCACAGGGATTCATATGTGTTGTGTATGGATTTTAAGATACATGAGACTTCTATAATATTAATTTTAAAGGGATTATGACTTTTATATGAGTGAAATATTATTTTTTTGGGGGGAGTGTGTGACTTATTATCTATGTAATTATTTTTAATTAATTAATTTTAGAGAATTATGATATGTAAAAAAATGAGTTTTTTAGAATTTTTATTTATAAAAAAATTTAACTAATATAATGTCTAATATATTCATTCAAAATAAAAAAAATCCTAAAATGTTAATTGTGATTCAAGAAATAGTGGAAAGTTTTTTTTACTATGAACCAATAGATTCAAAAAAGGAAGAATAAGTAATTTATTCTATATTTTCTTAGTGATTATAAATTTGGTGCTATGAAACTAGAGTGAATTAGAAAAGTGTTTAAAAATAATATGAAATAGTAATAATAATAATATTTGGAGAAACAATGGAAGGAAGTTACTAATTTGAATTTGAAATTAAAATTAATATTAAAAATGTCTTTTTTAACTTGTGTTGGTGTGAGAAAAAATATTTTTGTAAAATACATGCATGAAGGTGGATCTGTTCCAATATTACCTCTATAAAACTATAAAGAATATTCATAAGGAAATTAAATGAGTTTTCCATGAAGTTCCAATAAGGGTGAAATATTGATAAGGTACTACTAGAATATATTTGGAATAATAAAATTTATGATAATGATTCAAACAGTGGTGGTTGCATGTAGTGTAGTGCATGAAAATTAAAGTGGGTATTGTTACTATTAAAGAGACGAAGAATAATTTGAACTCAAGACACTCAAAAAACCAATATAAGTTCAGTGGTGGAAGTAATATTAATTTTCAATAACACTTAATATCACTGTACTTTTATGGATAAATGTGTGTGTGGGATTAACCAAAGAATTATTGAAAGACAAGTCATTAAAGATAAAGAATAAACCCAACTCAATTTTACCAACATGTTGAATGAAATTTTTGGTGTGATCTTAAGAGAATTAATATCACACCAAGGAATTAGATTCTCACATTGAAAGGTTAATCTTGCATATTTTTGTGCTCCTTTTATTAGAATGTTTTTTAAATAATGTGTAGATAACAAACATCACTTATCTTAATTGGTGGTGAAGGATTTTTTGAATGAAGAAAATAAGATCACTAATTCACACACCTCTTAGTGATCTCTCGTAGATACTATAGGTGGTCCTATAGGAATATATCATTAAATCCTTCCCAAATGATTGAATTTTCCCAGTCCCTTTTTCTAAATTTATTTAAAAATCTTCCTTTCTATGTTTTAATGGTTTTATAAAGTAATTTTTTATTCTTATTATTTTATAAAATATTTTTTTGAAAAAAATTTACTTATACATTCATGGGAATTATTTATTTCAAAATGTAGTATTTTTAATATAATACAATTACTCTTAATTTTATATAATAAATTTACAAAATAAATTATTAGTGGTTTACTTGAAATATATAATTTTATGGGTCAGTTTTAAAAGATTATGTTTATAGTCTAAAAATGAATTTTAACAGAGTTTTATGATGAAAAACTTAATATTCGAAGTGATTTCATCAAATTATGCTTCTTGGTCATTCTATATGATGATGTCTAAGCCAAAAATATTACTATTTAATACATTGGTAAATGATTTTTTATATTGGGAAAACGATGTTGGAATTAAATATTCATGTTATTCCGTTATAGGTAAAGAGACAAAGTTATGTATTTCATTCCATTTAAAGGGCTTTGAATATAATTTTCAAATAATCATATATGATATCTATATGGTTGATTTTGGGATTTTAATGAAGATAATTGGATTTCATGAATAAAGAAATTAATCTTATAAGTAAATGTATGTTTATTTTATTTTCAAAGGTAATTTAATTATTTATAATTAATTTTGTAATATTTCAAAGATTTCTTAATTTCAAAACATATAATGTTTTCCCAAGGAACATTAAAAATAATTTCATATCTTTGTAATTGATATTGAGTTTTCTTCAAGATAAATTTTTGGGTAAAGAATATTGTTATATGTTTAAAATAATGTTTTATATTATCTCAATGATATAATTTAAGTGAAATACATTTTCAAGGGGTTTTTAGGAATTTAAAGGGATTATTTGTTTTATATTTATTTTTTAACTTGTTATTGAGATTTATTTTATTATTCCATATTTTTAAATTTTTTTAAATGGGTTATGGATGAGTATGAATGATTATAGAGTCAAATTTTTGGAAATGATTTTGTAACCTCAAATGGAATAAGTGTATCATTTAAAGAGTTTGTGTTGGTGGAGTAATTACCATTTAATTGAAAAATATGGGGGTTTACTTGTAAGATATATTACTAAATCCTTAAGAATCTACACCTAAAAGGTCATGGGAATGTAAGGAACTCAATATTTTATATAAATAATGTATTTATGGGGTGGTAAATTTTATATCATTATAAAATACATTGATTCAATAATTTCTTATGATGAAGAAAAACCTTATGCAATTCATCCCAAACAAAGAAGAAAGGTTGAGGTCTAAAATATCATTAATTGAAATGGACAATTGGTTTAGTCTATAAAATATTTGAGGATAAACATGCATACCACATTGTTTTATTTGGTTAAATAAAGATATGTGAAAGATGATTTAGTGCATCCAATGTGGATCAATTATATTATTGAAAATTTATATCTGATCGAGAAGAATGATAGTTCATATTTGGTACCCAATCTAGTAAATAATAATTTTACTGAAAAAAGTTTTTGTATTATAAAAATATAAATTAAAGAGAGGAATTGGTAAGAAATAAGAAAGTATTTTTTTAAAACATGTACTTATAGACTGAAGGAATTGATTTCGATGATATTTTCTCACTATTTTTTTTGGAATGGTACCACTAGGATAATTTTTTCAATTATCGATCAAAATCTATATAATAGTTTTCAAATGGATGTCAAGACTATAATCCTTAATAGAGATATGGAAGAGTAATTTTACCTTGAGAAACCTAATGATTTATTTTTTCGAAAAGGTTAATGATATTTTTACATGTTGAAGAAGTCTATATATGGGTTAAAATAATCCCCAAGATCCTGGTATTCTAAGTTAAACACTTTCTTAAAGCAGATAAATTTTATGGGAAAATCGCATAATAAACTATACATTAAAGATATAAAATATGTATAATGTATTATTATTGTCAATGTTAATTATATAATATTTTTTATAAATAAATATTACATGTTGAAGGAGTTTTCCATAGATATGAAAATGTTATCTGAGATACATATACTTGGAGAACTGAGTTATTTGTTTGGCTAGAAAACTTTTATGAGAAAGATTATATAATTTTATCTTAAGAGAATTATGCTCGAGAAATTTTGAAGAATTTTTTAATGAAATATTGAATGATTATAAATACATAAATTTTAATAGAAACAATAATTTTAAATGATTAAAAATAAAATAAAAATGATGTTGATTCAATAGAAATAATGAATCCAATTTTTAGTTTTCTTTACATGAAAGCATAATGACCAAATATAGTGTATATTATTAAATTCCTAAAAAATATCAATTTTTATATAAGAAATACCATTTAATTATTAGAAAGGTAATTCCTAGTTATATTAAAGGTATGATGTTTTGGATTGAAATATATCAGTAATTGGAAGCTCGATATCTTAAGATATAAAGATAAAGATTTTTCTGGTAATATAGATAAAAACAAAACAAAATGCAATGGAATTATATTTTTGGGAGAATGGGATATATGTTGGAACACAATGAATTTTTTTTTGTGAATTTGAGTATTGATAAGAAAAATATGTTGATTTAACTCCATAAAAAACACAGTTTTTATGTATGAGAAATAAATTTGAATGTATCAAGTCAGATATATTATTTTGATTGTTAGTGGGATGTGATAATAAACATGATAAAATTTTATTTATAAATATATTTTAAAATTCCATATAGAAGATAATTGATTTAAAAAATCAATATATGAAGGAGTTAGTGGATTAATGAGTTCTTAATCTAGATTTTGTTTTTACTAAGTAGTAGATTATAGATATATTTCCTAATCCATTGATGAAGGAATCATTTCATATATTAAGGTTGATGATTGGAGTTCAACCTCATTTCTCTGAAGGATAAGGTATTGTGACTTCATACCCTCTATAATTTTTTTATATATTTAATATCCAAGGTAATGAAATTAAACTTAAATACCTATATGTTTAAACCTTAATGTTTTTATAAGTGGAGAAAGGGATAAAATTAGGGGGTAAACCCTAAGATATATGTCTAGACTAATGGTATTGATATAATATTTAGAGGGATTTTATATTTAGATGATGTTTTTAAAGGTGGTAATATATGATGTTAGCAAGGTATTTTGAGTTGTAAAATTTTCTAACATGTTTGGAGAGAATGTATGTGGTAACTTATTATACATAGGATAAGGGAATAATTTTGACAAGTGTAAGAAGAGTAATAGTTTTATAAAGTATAATAAAAGTTAAAAAAGTGGATGTAAGTTAATTTAATGAAAAATATTAGATTACTATTCAATGTTATTATTTATTATACTGATTTATCTCATATAAGATTTTAATTACTGAATAATGATTTATTTATACGTGAGATAAGTTTCAAGAGTGGTTTTCATAGAACCGTTTCCAAGATAATCTAAAGGTGTATATTTTTAAGACCAAAATAAGTTTATGGGAGATGGAAAATTTTAGAGTTATTTTTTTCCATAATTAGATTCAAGTTTCCAAGAAAGAACTTTCTTAAATTAAGAGTTGGAGAGGAATTAATTTTTATGGTTTTTTAAAAGGTATGAATATATATGAATAGAATAGTGAGGATATTTTTTTCTGTTGGTTTTTATTTTAATTCCATAAATCATGATAAAAATCACATATAATAAAGCTTACAATTTGAGTTGAAGGTTGTTATGAATTTTTGAGATGTTTGAAAGAAGTTTGAAGTTTTTTAGAAGAAGTCTATATGTATTTGGAGTTGAGCATATTTCGATCTAATATTTGGGAATATCATCAATTCGTTATAGTTAATTTTATCATAAGTAATTTTTACTCTATGAAATATGTAACTGTCATATGTTAAAGTCACTCAATTATGAGTAGAATAGATTTAAAAATTTTATAATTCTTTAATATTTTAGAGTAACATTGCTCTTATATAAAAGTTAATATGCTAACATGTAGAGGTAACATTAATGATACATAAGGGTAACATTGTGGATAGATAAAGGTTCATCCAATGATAAGGAAAAACATAAAGGTTAATAAATAGATATTTAAAGGTCAATACAATAATATATAAGTGTAACATTACTAATATATATAGATATATCTAAGGAAAGTTAATAATTAAAGATTAATATGCTGATATAAAATGGTTACTCCTAAGATATGTAAGTTTAACTTTTCTCATACATAATTATTGATCTAAAAAAATACAATATGCAATGTTAGATATTAATTATAAGTAATAGTATATCATGAGTATTTTAATATATAAAATCTATATAATTTTATAAATAACAAGTTTAATGAACGTGAAAAAAAATCTAAAATCAATCCACTTCAATACACTCTCTTTGCGATCTCGATTAATTAGAAGGGGTAAAAATTCATTAAAAAATTCTTTCAAATAAATCGAATGATAAAAAGTTATAGTATGATATGAGAAATTACATTTAAATTATACGAAGTGAAGAAAGAGTTAGTTATTTTTACTAGTTTAAAATTTTAATATTAAATTCTAATTTAAAGAGGGAAGATTATTTTTTCTATTGAAGAATATATTTTTACTACTTTTCAAAAAAAATTATGATTTTTTTAAAAGAATAGTATAAAGAAAATAGTAATAGGTAGTGAAGATGTTTTTCTTATATTAATGTAGAATATGAAAATGATGAAGAATATAAATAATTACAATAATAATGAAATTCTAACTCAGTTAACGACTCTCCAATTGTAAAAAAAAGATTATAATTTTTTTTATGAAAGGAACTCAATAAAAATGTATAGATATTTTTTAACAAATTTAAAGGATAAAACATTATTTTTATATCCAACATGATGATTCTTTTGGATAATGTGTTCATGGTTATTACTAGATCAAAATTAAGATGTTGTTACTCATTTGGAGTTATAAACAATTTCAAAATACTATTTTCTCATGTTGTTCGTGATTCTATTTTTATGATACTGATATAGCTATTTAGATAAATGAGTGTAAAAGGTTGTTTCTAGATAAACTTACAAATTAAGTGAATTCAATGATTCTCCCCTTCACAATGAATTCTCAAAAATATGGTGGGTTTCTTTCCAATGTGTTCCACTAGTATGTAATCCAAATAAGGAGGTCATATATGAAGGTAATGACTAAAATTTATCTATAAGAATATTTTGAAACAATATTTTTAGTTATTTTAGATAACATTACTAGTGGGATAAAATGATGTATGAAATTCCAAAATTTGTTTCAAGATTCTTGGTATGCTATTAATTTAGGGATTAAAAAAATTAATGGGTCCCATGAACCCTTTAGTTATACCAATTATATTATGGGATAATATTACAATAGAATATGTTACAAGGCTTCTTGATACATTCAAGAGTAATGTAAAATATGTTTCAATATGGATCAAATCACAAAACATACACACTTCATTGAAATGATATAAGATCTAAACCTTTAGCATCTTGTAGAAATTTATATTAATGGAGTTGTAAAACTTATTGGTGCACTTATATCAATTATATCTTATTGTGACCCTTAAATTATATTAATAATTTAGAGGTGTCTTTATAAGTACCTAAACACACATAATCACTAGATAAACATCTATCATACTAAAATTAATATGAATTAAGAATGCACTATCATAACATTATATGAAATAATGAGGTCATGATTACAAGAATTATAAGGAACTTGGAAACATTATATAACTCTTATATAATTATCACACAAGAAAAACCTTAACTACTATATATAAATTACACTATATGAAGCCTTTTATGGGAAATGATGTTATACTCTATCATTATGCGATGAATTTTCCGATAGGTGACTAGATGACTAGAACATTTTGAGGATATAATTATAAAAGTGAGAGCTGTATAGAATCCTATAATAGAAGATCTAATCATTCAAAAAATCTCTACTGATATTTTGTGTAAGTACATAGAGTATAAAGTAAGGGATTATGTATTCCAAAACAAGCCTCCATGGAATGGGATTATAATTTTTGATAAAAGGGGATGCTATGAACAAGGTATATATAAAATTTTAATATTATAATGATAATTGAATCTATGGATTGTTGACTGTATGTTTCACCAAAAATTTTAGAAGATAATACTTAATCCATATCTAATTTTTTAGGAAGTACATTTTAAAACCAATGAAAATACATACTAATAAACAAATAATATATGCACATGAATTATCATATAATGAAGGTTCTTTCAAGATTTCAAAACTAGGGAGAATGTGTTATAAAATTAGAAAACCAAGATTATGGAGGTGCTTTAGATTAATAACATGATGTAGGATGTAACATGGGATCTTGAGGAAGAAATTATGAAGTAATAAACTCAATTTTTAATGGATTTATGTATACCCTAAAGGTTGAGGATGAAATAATTTATGGAGTGGAGAATGTAAGACTTGGGAAGTGACAACAACAATATACATCATATTAAAATATCAACTATATAATACAAACTATATGATTATATTATCATTGAAAAAATATATTATAGAAAATTACGTTCACAAAAACATCCTGAATTAGTGATAAAGACCACACAATAGTAAAGTGGAGCACCATAATCATAACCTTTATGGGATATTTCTCTAAAAAAATAAAATAATATATAAGATACATTACTATTATGAAGAGAATAGTAAGTAATAGAATAAAATGGTATATTAACTAAGAGAAGGATTTAAATTATTTTTTATTTTATAATGATGTGTATATATAAGGGTAACATGGATATTAGAAGAGTAAGCTAACTGTGGGAATATAACCTTCAGAAATAAAACCATTGAATAGTAAATTTCTAAAAATATAGATTTAATTTTCATATAACCATTATAAACACATTTTTCCAATACAGTACTTAAAAAAAATATGGTCAAAATATAATTAAAAAATACATATAAAGTATATTTATCAAAAAATAATATTATAATCACAAACATATGTCTTGGATAAAAAGCATTTATAAAGAAAACATGTTTTTAAATTTTTAGCATGAAACACATGATTTCGATATACACCAAGAGCTTTATTTAATAAATAAATTTCTCATATACTAAAAATTATTTTCATAATTTTTTTTACAATTTAGAATTAACTTTTTAAAATTATCCAATAGATAATTTTTTATAATTTCTTAATATTGTAGAAATTTTGTGTAAATAATAAAATACCATAAGAATATAAAATAAGTATTATAAAATAATTATGATGTAAAATTTTGTGATAATAAATATAATAAATACCTAAAATAAATAATAAATAATATAATATATGTTAGTGAATTAAAACCAATTTCCAAAACTATAATGTGTTTTCTAATGTCTAAAATTAATTGTAATGTTTTTTAGTTATTTTATAAAAATGACATTTCATAAGACATGGTTATAATGAATAATGTAGTTAGGTTATTGAAAATATTTTTTTTAAAATCATGACTTAAAGATAAAATAATATTAATTAAATCAAAGGGAAAGTTAATGGTTTTTCATGATCAACAACCTAGATATCTAAGCCTTAAGTCTAATTTTTTTTTAAATCTCTATAATTTAAAATAAATACCCACCCAACCTTCCAATACTATTATCTATAACATTATTTATCATGGTTCTACTATAAAATTCTCCATCTAGAGTCTTTACAAGATGTCATCTATTAATCTTTAATAAAATTCATTCACGTTAATGGGTTGTAACCTCCTTTCTTCATTACATTTTTATGATACTCTTAAATCCATTATATTTATAAATAAAATATTTTATGAAAGCGTATTATAAAAAATTATTTTATTTTTAATGATATAATACTCTTACATCTCATTATTCCATCCCCACAAGATGTTATAATGATCAATCATTCCCATAGGCATAAACTACATTATTCAAATCCCCGTGTTAGCCATTTATTTTTGGTATTATGGATATATTATTTATAAAATGTGTGATTTTTCTAATTAAGGGAACTGATGATGAATTTAGAAGATCCTCAAATGGGTATCAATTGAAATAACTTAATTTTTACACATTTTCAAATTTTCCATCAATGTATATCAACTTCTACATATTCCCTTAACAAAATTTTGTATCCCTAATGCATATCAAATACATCTGACATATATTTCTAATTTTAATAATATTTTTTCAATAATTTATTTAGTATCCATACGATGAAAAATATTGTATGAAATTACTACTTCCTATTGACATCTTGATATGTTTAAATTATTCTACAACACTACTACATTATCACCCATTTGATAAGGTAATTTATATTTTATAGTGAATATCTTACAATTTCTTATTTGATTGATGGTTATTAAAAAATATAATGAGATTATTCCATTTAATGGGGAAATATTAAAAATTCATATATCTATTACTTATATAACAATAAATATTCAATACTTAGATATGATTATGTATAATGTTCCTTAGTGGAAATTATGATATGCATTGTTTATCTAATATCTTCTTATGATGGATGAATTGGAATTATTATATGAAATATGGTGATTGGAATTAAATATAACCTTGATTAACGCGTCAGTCTCATAAGGAAAACCTGATTGGCATTTAGTGAATAAAAACCCATTTATTTATGATTCATTTGTTTAGGAATTTATTGTATGAATACGATTAATGATATTTTTTATTCCATCACCATGAGATCAATTATTTTTATCCATGTGATTATTTATTTATATCACTATATGATCCAAGGATATATAATATTTAGGTTATTAGTTAAAGTGAAATATTTTATTATTTAATCCTCCCATAATATTTTAGCATGTTTATTTCATGACATATTTAATTATACACTCTCACTGATGGAGTGTCTAAGCTCTATAACTTGCATTGTTTCCCATCCCCCCCAAAAAAAACTATGAAGATTAAAACATGTTATTTCTGGATAATAAAAAAGAAATCATATCCTTTAATGTATTTTCATAATTTATTTTAAGTTTCTAATGAAATTAAATATTCATCTATAAATCTAATCTCTTAGATGACTAAAATATTAGATTATGAGTATTGTGATATTATGCATTCTATACCAATGTAATTAAATAACCTGAAATAATAGGTTATTGGAGTTGGGGTGTTATGAGAAGGCATATGTTTTTTCTATTCCAAATGGTTGTAAGATAATAATATCAAATTTACATTTAATTTATTGAGGAAAATTTACCCGAATTTGAGGGATGATCTTAAAGATATTTTTTTTTGGTTTTAGCTGTTGTTGTTGATAACTTGTGAATATGTACTTTTTTATAAATTTGATCATTATTTATTTTTATTTAATTATATACCAATAGTTTTCATTATTTTATTTGTAATATATAACTTTTTAACAACTTGAGTTTCAACAATATATATTTTTACATGCATCAACATTTATCATATCCTCTTAGGGGAGTTGAGAATAATAGATGAATATTATCTATTCCTTCATTCTTAGATCTAAATTTTATGGTTTTAAATTTGAATGTATATGATTTGTTTACTATTCAGAATTAGGATTTGACTTCAAGTAAGAGGTTGTGGCTCTTAGGAATAAACATTTTACTTACCAGGTATTGATAATTGGTTATCTACTAGACAGAGGCTAGTATTTATTTTATTTTAATTATGTGTAATTATTTTTTCCTTGTACTTAATCATGGGTTATCCTGTTTGCAATTATAGATGTCTTAGTTATTTATTTCAATAATTTTATATTGAAATATTTTAATATTATTTTATATATTTATATTATAGAATACCTAATTATAGGCCTCATTTGTTTTAGTTATAGGGTTTTATTATTTATAATATAAAGTTGAGTCATCCTGAAATGCTAATAGAATATTTCATGGGCCATTTTTTGATTCTTGAACAGGGTGTAGTATGTAAAATGTTTGGATAAATCCAATGTTTTTTATCTGAATCCTATATCATATTAGGATAAGTGCCTGAGGTTTGTGACACCTAAAACATAGTACTAGGCACATCCCAGGTTGTGGTATTACAATATTATATTGGATCATTTCAAAATTTATTAATTTATTTTGATAGAGGTAGAGATATTTGTTATAAAATTATGAGATATCAAACATTTATTTATTGTGAGAATGAAGATAATGGAAACTATTGTTACAATTAGGGCCTAGTGAAGCAAGTATGAACTCTATATTGGGCGGGGTGTTTGTAAGAAAATCCTTGGATTGGTATGGGAAATTAATTTGGGTTGAGTTGAAGGAATTAGAAGTGAGATAATTGTTTCATTGGTCTCAAACATAATTTATAGAGAAATATGGTCATGAATGTTTTCAATAAAAACATGAGTTTGAAAAATACCATGTTCGATAGCTTATATGATACACCACATCATGGATAAATGAACAAATACATATAATTATTTAACTATAACCCTTATAACCTCAATTTTAGAATGAAAGGTATGAAAATTATTAAATTAATTTTAAAAATATCATTTACACATGAATATAATTTTTTTTACCAATTAATTATAAATGAATGTGAAACCCTTTTTAAAATAAAAGGAAATGTTTTTTTTGAGAAACTATTTTTATGTAAAAAGTGTGTCTTATACCAATAAATAAACATATCATACTTATTGGATTATATTAATTATATATATATAATATTCAATATAATTTATAACATTCATATTAAGTGTTTTTTAGAAATTATATAAGAACAAATCCAATTTTATGAATAAAGATGTATTTTTATAAAAAGGATGTTTTTCCACCTTTTGATGGTGTACTTAATTTAAATATATATTTTAATTTTTTTTAATTCAATTGAAAGAATAAAGTTAATCTTTTAAATCACAATTTCAAAATTTAATTTGGTTTAATTTTTCACATTTTTCTGAAAAAATTTCATGTTTTGATGAGTAATTAAAGAAATTCTATATTTCAATTGAAAACCACTTTTTCCTCAAAATAATATATAGTATTAAATTATATATATGATTGGATATATAGTATAATAGGGTAAATTTTATATAATTTATTCTAATTAAGTTTATTTAAATCAATTTCAAATTGAATTTGGATATAAAAACAATTCAATCTTTTGAAAAATTTCACCATAAAAGCCCTTTTTTTCACATTCTGTCAATGGGATTAATTTTAAATTAATTTTACCACTTATTTTTTTGGAATTTTAAAAATGGATTCCATATTTGTAATTATAATTTAAAAATTTATCAAATATGACCCTTTTATTTTTGTACAATATGAATATTAAAATTTATATTTTTTATTACCATAGTTAATGGTAAATTGTGTAGTTACGTGTAAAAAAATATTATTAATAATAAAAAATTAACCTAACACTTTCAAAATTTTATCAGATGATTTATTTTAAACAGAAAACATACTTTGGAAAATTTTCTGAGCTCTTTTAGGAACTTGGATTACTTGAATCCATTTATAGTAATTTATTTAATTAAAAGTGAAATTTGTAAAAATTTTCTTTTTAACAAGTGAAATATTTTTAATATGGGATTATATCAGAAATATATACAAATATTAACATTATTTTAAAGTGTAATATTTTTATATTCATCATAGTAATTTTATTTATTTTTTTTAAGAAAAATAGTTACCTTAAAAGATTTCACAATGATGATGCTATAGTTATTCAGTTAATGGAAATATCAAATAAATGATTTTGAAATATTAAGATAAATATAATTTAAGATAGTTAATTCCATATAAGAATTTTATTGAATACTTACACATATTATATATTTTTTAACAGATTTTTTTTAATATATCATTTTTTATGATTTTTTAAAAAGTCATGTAATGAATAGTGTCAATAATGACAAATTATTTTTAAAAATAAATAATATTTTATTGAATTATATAATTTTTTTAGAATATAAAATTCAACCTATTTATTTTTTATAATGTTTAAAATTTCACCAATGACCAATTTTTGGTTCATTTTTAATTTTATAATAACAATTTTAACCCTTAAGGAGTAAAAAAATATGTTTCAAAGTAATAATTAGAAAGATTAAATAAGGGTTAAAACAAAAATATAAGGAATAAAAAAAGTAAAAACTAATAAAATGTTCATTTTATGAATTTTTTAGACCCAAAATCTATAAATATTTGAAATAAATATTTTTAGATCCATTTATAATATGAACATAATTTAAATTAATTTAATATTTTGAGTTATTCCAAGAGTGAACCACCCCTCTGTTATAAAAGTGAAATTCTTCTTATATTTTATTCACATATAAAAAACTATTTGGTTTTCAAAATATCTATCAAAATATCTTACTAGAATATCTTCCTGCGTTATATAGCTCTTATTTTAGGAATAACACCACCCATAGTGGTCTTAAGGTGTTAAGAAAATGAGTTTGTTTGAAGAAAAGGTATTGGTTTTAATTAAGTGTTTCTGTTCTATTTCATCTTTCAACCCCTTGAAATCTTCTTCAATAATGATTAAATTATAACTATAGTATCATAAATAAACTGAGATGTTATTATGTTAATATCATGGAAGGACAAATGATATTTGCTTATCGACTATTCAAGGTTCCAATGCTATGATAATGTGTATAACATCACTCAGGTCGAATCCTCAACGACGATTCTTTTAAATTGTCAATTATTTTTAATTGATTGTATCTTGATTGGGGGTGGGGGGGGGGGTTGTTTACAGAGATTCAATGAAGTGATCAATGGTTGGTTTTTTATTTAAAAATTAGAAAACGGCTGGGGTGAGTTCATTATTTGGGAGATAAGCTTGTGATATACTTGAGCTTTGCTTTATATTGCATTAAATTAACACCCACTTCACAACATGACATTGATTGCAATTCCTAAGAGTTAAGGCTTTAATCCAAGTCTTAACATAACTTACAATTACAATATCAATCATAGCTTCTTGATGTTAGTGTATTTATGGTTCCAATAATCCATGGAAACCACACATTAAACAAAACCAGTCATTAATCCACGACATGTTAAGTCCAACATATACAATGTTAATTTGAAAGATATTCATAGAGAAAATACTCTCAATCACTTAACATCCAAAAATATTGAATCAACTCAGTGAGTTATTTACTAATCCATTGAGATGATTAGTAATATGGTTTATTATATTTATGATTATTAATTAATTATAGTTGAAAAAGAAAGCGATAAAAAAAGAGTTCTGCATTGAACAACACATAGACACGAACAATGATGAGAATTAAAAAAATAATTTCTATTGAATAAGGAAGAAAAATAAGAGAATGGGTTTCAACTTGAATTAAAATATTTTATGAGCATTATTTTTTAAGAATAGATGTTGGATTATTAAAAGATAATATGAAGTAGAAACTTGCATTAAAATTCAAAAACAATTGCACATAACTTATTCAATTACAAATGAATGAAACACAAAAAGTAAATGAAAAAAAAGATAGGAGGAAGGGTCTCTCAAGTGATAATTGTGTTCAGAAGGTCCTCCCAGGACTTTGGAAAGGCTTTGGTCATGGTTATGAATGCTTCTCTCTTCTGAAATTCCATCCCTTTGCAAGGAGTGGAGGGAGATGTATTTATAGCCCAAGGAGTTGGACTGTTTTCATTCCAAATCTTTCCCTCCAATTAGATCACCAATTTGATACTCTATATAAAAAAATATTGTTAAATAGTACTCTTCAAAGTTGTATATATTAATTTATAGAGTCTACCCTCAAAATTTGGTTTCCATTGGACTTAATTATATAATGTTATGGAATTTTTGTTAAACAATTTTAATATGTCCATTTCAATCCAGTAATTTTCAAGCCCAAAATGTGAATGGGATTTTGAAAAGGAAGATTCCCTCAAATCCCAAAAAATTATTCTAAAAAGTAGTCCACCATAATATCCTCTTTCACACTTTAATATCTCAGCTCTAATAAATTTATCTGTTAAGGGAAAAGTCAATAATGATGTGTTGATTTAAATTCTCATATAGAATAGTTGTCTTGGTTTAAATTTATCTATTGGGCCCCATTTTCTGGTGTTGGGTCTTGAAATTTTTACCCAAGATGAATTGCATTTTCCCAAGACCTTTGGAGGAGAATTAATGTATTTATACTTCTAGAGTGAGCCTAGTAATTCTATGTTCAAGGATAGTCCATTTTTTTCATAGATTATTTGGGACTTTTTGTATGGACTATATGACCCTTAAAATGGAATAATTAGACTAGTATCCCTTCTATTGAAATGTAGGATATTAAATGAGAAATAGTAAAAAACAATAATCATGAAATCTGGATAAGTATGTTGAGTTTTATAATTATAAAACTAAATTGACTCAATTGCAATACTTAAAAAAAGTCTCAAAAATTATATGTAGTATTAAAACATTAGTATCACACACAAATTATGCACTTTTACATGAAATTTACTAAAGGAAGTATACCAAAAATTATGAATACATGAAGAACATAAACTACCCCACACTTAGTCTTGTGCATTTCCTCATGTGAAACAAAAAATACAACTAAATAATTCTTACTCGCCAACAAATATTAAAATTTTATTTTCCCCAATCCTAGAAGGTTTTGACCATTTCACTCATCCATATAGTGTTCCAAAATTTTTTTTACTGGAATAATATTTTAAAAATAATTCATTTTTCATTATCAAATTTAGCAATGGAAAATGTAGGCACTCAAAACTCACTCCTCTCAAGATGATAAAAAAAAAATTCTTGAGGTTTGCTCATGCAATAACCATAAATGAAAATATTTGAGTTTGAGAGAGATCTCAAATTCAATTTCCTATCCAAATGTTCACAATAATCAAGAGGTATTTTTAAGGTGTTTTTATATGGCTATGGGATGGTAGGAATATAATATCAAAGAGAGTAGAGAATAGGGGTAAAACATCAACATGGGTAAAACAATGCACAAGTTTTTTGAAATGAAACATGGAAGGAAATAGAAACAAATATTTATAAGGTATGGTTGGGTGAAGAAATAAACAAGGGAGGAATAAAATTTTAATGGGATAAGAAGATGAAATATTTACAAAACACAAAACTTCTCCCAATGACATAAGAATTTATAATTCAAGTGTGTTTTTTGATTTTTTGATTGTTTTGAATTTTTCGATAGTTGAACTTGAAACAAATCTCACTTTATCTTCAAACCCATGATTGATCTCCTTAATATACTAATTTTAATAGTTATAACAAGATCAAATGTTTATGAAGAGTGATTTTTAACCTGCTGAAGACACAAAACATTTTTTTTCTTTTTTTCATTTTCTGAACACTTATCAATAACATTTACAAAATTACATAAATAAAATTCCATTCCCCAAAACTCACTGAATGAATACCTATCCCCCACCCTAAAATAGATGATTTACCTCAAACATATGATAACACTTTGAAAATCAATAAAAGGGAACCAAAAATTTAAATCCATTCCCCCCACACTTAAATTTCAATATATAATGCAATTTAAATCCATGTAGATTTTGGGTGGGATAAATTATTGGGATTGTAATGTGGATACCAAAGAAAAGGTTTTCAGAGGATTATAGGGCATTTCAAAAGAAGGATTAATAGAATGGTAATGGGATGATATTTGGATATTTTGATTCTCATGAGATTCAGAAAATGCATCTATCAAATTAATGCACACAACGGTAGGAAATTCAGCTCAATGGTCCAAACTATCAGGACTCACAATCGGGGGTGAAAACACACATTTTTAAAAGATGTCTATGGGTGGCCTTGACATGAAAACTAATTGTGTTCTTCAATTTTGGGGAAGAATTATTTTTCAAATCTAAAACTAAGAATTTAAATGTTGTTGGTTTTGACATAATATTATTTATTCAGATTTAGGATGAAAATATAAAATTTTTGATATGAAAACATGTCTTTTGACTCCTCAAAATGTTTAGACAAAATTTCAAAACTGGACGTGAGTAAGTATGAATCTTTTTGTTTTTATTTTTTAATTTTTTTTATGTTTTTTATTTTTTTACTATTTGTTAAAAATAAACACAAAAAAAAATAAATTGAAAAAAGGTCTGATGAAGAAATTGGTAAAAAAATGAAAAATAGAGGAAGAAGGTGAAAAAGGAATAGAGAGAGAGAGAGGAGGAGAACGAATAGAGAAATAGGGAGTTGAAGAGAAAGATGTGCCCCATGGTTTGGATTTGGTGGGTCTCTATCTGCATCTGGTGGTGGGTCGGTGGAAGATATGGATATGATGGAATTAGAGGTGGTTCCTGGGATGTGTGTCCTCTCATGGTGATGCCTTAACCAATGTTTGTTCACCGTGAATGTCCTTTCGGAAGATGTTTCTTGGAATTGTACTGCACCAAATGGAAAAACATGAGAAAGAATAAAAGGACCTTCTCAATAAGAATTAAGCTTACCTAGGTGAAACCAAAATCGAGAGTTGAAGAGAAATACCTTTTCACCTTCATGGAATACCATTCTCAGGATGTGTTTTCTATGTAGTACCTTAACCTTTTTTACAGATTGGAATTCTCATAGGAATCATGTTGAAGCTCCTCCAATTCAGTCCATTGAAGCAATCTTTCTTTGCCAGATTTTTCACAATCAAAATTACAAGTTTTCACAGCCCAAAAAGACTTATGTTGGATTTTATTTGGAAAATGAAATGATTTACCAAAACTATCTTAGAAGGATACATCTCAATTACTGTTTTATATGCTATTTGATAAGCCCAAAGTTCTTCACCAAGTCTCACATGCTAGTCTTTTTTTGGTGGGCTTAACTATTCTACCAATAACTCTTTTCACTTCTCTATTAGAAATTTCATCCACGCAATTTGTTTTGGGGTGATATGAAGTTGATGTTTTATGTTACACACCATTATTTTTCAAATAATATTCCATGGCTCTATTAAAAAATGGGTTCTAATGTCACTGATCAAGGCTCAGGGAGTTCCAAATCTATGGAAGATATGGGTTTTTAGGAAGTCACTAACAATATGTGAATTGTCTTTTTTAGTGGGTTTGGCCACAACCAACCTAGAAGCATAATCAACCCTAAAAATAATTTATGAGAATCCATTGGAAGGGGGGAATAGTCCCATGAAATCTATTCCCAAAATATCAAAGATCTCATAGAATATTAAGGGATTTTTGGGTATTTCATTTCTTTTTGAAATTGTTCCAAACTTTTGGAAAGTGATAAATGATTGAAAGAACTCATGTGAGTCATTTAAGAGTGAAGGACATAAGAATACAAAGTCTAATACCTTTTGAGAAGTCCTTTGTGGTATAATGCGGCCACCTCCAAGAAGTGGGTGACATAATTCTACAATAGAGGAATGATCATCTTCATCAACACATATCCTAGTTACAATTTCGACCCTAGTATTCCAATGTTTATTTTCACCCCAAAAATAGTATTTTGAATCACTTTTAAACTTCATTTTTTTTCTTTTGAAAAATCTTCAGGAAAATCACCAGAACCAATGTAATTTACAATTGGGTCATACCACGGTGACTTTGGAGTGATAGACGAAAGGTGATCAGTGGGGAATTTAGGATCAATGATTTCTAAATGAGAAAATTTAGAAATTTTACTCAGGTAATCAGCCATAGGGTTTTCTTTTCATGGTATATATTTTTCATCAGTGTCAAACTCTTGGAGAAATATGATCTATATTATTAGCCTCAATTTGGAATCTCTTTTCTTGAGTAATAATTTAATAGAATAATGGTCTATGAAGATGATAATTTTGGCACCTAAGAGATATGGACGAAATATATCTATGCTAAAAAACACTTTTAAAAGTTACTTTTCCGTCATAGTGTACTGATATTGAGTTTAATTCTATGTTTTTGAAGTATAATTTATGAAATGAGGAATTTTTTCTCTCTTTTACCATGAACTGACCCATCATCTCTATTAGAAGCATCACAGATCAACTCAAAGGGAAATGACCAATCTAGGGGTTGAATTATCAGTGAAGATGTAAGAGTAATTTTTAGTTCAAAGAATGATCACATTAAAACCTCATATAAATGGAATGTGACATCATTTTGGAGAAACTGAGGGAGTGGGAGTGAGATCCTATAGAAGTTATGGACGAATCACCAATTGAAACCAGCATAATTGAGGAATGAAAATATATCTCAAACAGAGGTGGGTTCAGGAAGTGATTGGATCACTTCCATTTTGGTAGCATCAACTTGAATACCCTCTTTTGAAACTATGTTCCCTAGAACAATCCTATTTTCATCCATGAATTGAAATTTTCCAATATATAGCACAAGGTTACACTTTTCACACTTTTAAAGGACTAGAGAGAGTGAATTTAAGAAAGATTCAAATGACTCACCATAAATGGTAAATCCATCCCTAAATAATTCCAAGTATTGTTCAATGAATTTAGAAACGATACTCATTATACAACTCTGGAATGTTGCAGGAGAATTTCAAAGGCCAAAAGGCATTCTCCTATATGCATATGCTCCAAAGGAGAGAGTGAAAGTAGTCTTTTCTTGGTCCTAAGGTGCAATTGAGATTTGGAAGTAGTTAGTGTATCCATTAAGAAATAAATAATGTGACTCTATATATAATAATTCTATCATTTGATCATCTAATGGAAGTGGGTAGTGATATTTTCTTGATTCAACATTCAATTTCCTATAGTCGATGCACACACTCCATTTATTCTTCACATGAGTTGTGACTACCTCCCCATGTTCATTTGTGACAACAATTATCCCTCCCTTCTTAGGTACAAATTGAATTGGAATATCCCATTTACTATAGGAAATTGGTTAGATAATAAAATCATAAAGAAGCTTAATGATCTATTCTCTAACTACCTCAAGTATGAGTGGATTGAGTATTCATTGTGGTTGTCTAATTGGTTTGGATGATTCCTAAAGATTAATGTGATTCATGCAAAGGATAGGGTTGATTATTGATATGTCATCTACGATCCAACCTAAGGCATTTTTGTTTTCCTGTAACACATGAAATTTTTTGAACTCTTCAATTTTGGTAAGTGAAGTGGAGATAATGATAGGATAAGAGTGATCATGGAATAGTATTATATATTTTAGGTGTTCAGGATGAGGTTTCATATCAGTCTCATCATTAATTTTTGGGTTAGAGAACTCATTAATGGAGGAAGTGAATTTAGTATCTTTTGATTCAATTCCCCTAATAAAATACAATGTGGGAAAATAGATATTATATTTGATGTGGGATTCTAGAGAGTTTTCAAGAACTTCTATATTGGTAGAGTCAAAAAGTGATATGTCCACATCAACTTCATCATTTATAAATTGGTTAATCATGGTGCATATTTCACAGGATATTATCTCATTATAACATGATGAAAATCATGGAATGGTGTTCAATTGACTCTCAGATGTGTCCCCAGAATTATGGATTGAGAATGTAGAGTGATCGTCAGATGGGTATTGCATGGCTTTGAAAATGTTGAACTTGACAAGATGGTCACCAAATTCCATAGATAATATGCATGAATGGACATAAATATTTGTTCTCACTGTCATTAGGAATTTTATTCCTAGAATTAAGGGATATCAAGAAGATTTTGGCTCACATTCCATTTCATGGACATGGAAATCGATAGGGAAGATAATATCATTCACAAGAACAAGGACATCCTCGATTATACCCTCACGACTAGCAATTCATCAATTGACCAATTACAAGACATCACCTATTGGATGTAAAGGACCCAGACCATGGTTGGAGAAGACAGATTTGTGCATGAAATTAATTGAGGCTCATAGGTCTATGAGCACATCATCAAATTTGGAACTTTCAATTTGGCATGGAACCGTAAATGTTCTTGGATCTTTTCACTTTATGGGAATAGACTGTTAGGTGGAAAATTTTTTGAAGGTCCTATATTTCTTATTATGGGTGCACAATTTATTAAGAAACATAGCGTACTTAGGTATTTGTTTTATGGAATATAAGAGGGGAATGTTGAATTCAAAGCATCTAAACATGTCGAGAATTTTAGGATCGAGATCAAATGACATCCTTGGCTATGAAATGGATTGAGAAAAAGGAATTGGGTTCTTATGTGGAATGGAATGAGGTGAGGGAATGGATTTAGGTTCCTTTTCTAATTTCTTTTTCTTTTCATTTTCAAGGTCAAAATTTAAAGGGGTTTTGGAGGACTCATCATGGGGAATCAAAATTTTCTTTCTCGATCAAAGTGAAATTGCACTTACATTAACCTTGGTGCTGGGTAATGGTTGAGATAGGAGTTGAGAATAATTTGATTGTTGTTGCTGGATTAGGTGTGATGCAAGTTTAACAAATTTGGGTTTCAATATTTTTAAGGCTGGAATGGGTGAAGAAAGCAAGATATTACTCAACACTTTCCCATGGTTTCATATAAGAAGAGGCTTGTCCCGAATTGGTATTACCTAGATTTGGTTTCATGGGAAAGCAATTGTATTGGTTTAGGAATTGGGAAGTCTCATTTGGATAGTGGAATCCAAGAGTAGAAATAGAATGATTGATCCTTTGTTGTTGAGGAACAAAAGAGTAAGGTTTAGGGAAGTTACCAACACCTTGATCATTTTGGAATTTGTTTGGGTATTGAGGAGATAATTGGGGGGGATGAGAAATGGGATTTCCTTACCCCAAGCCTTGGTTGAAGGTTGAAAAGAAGGGCTCAGAGTGGGTTGGTTTATGTTTCTAATGAACTGACATGACTGTTTAGGGTTGATGTTCCTCTGATCATATTCTACATTGACCTAAATTTGTCTGGATGAATCAGTGGGGATCCTCTTAATGTTGTGGACATGTGTAAGTTGTTGATAACGTCTAGGAATAGATATTGTGGAGAAGATGAGGTTGGGGATTTGGCCACCACAACTAGTTGTCACACAAGACCAGTAAGTTGACTCATCCACTCGGTCATCTTGTTTGGATCTATCGATTGTCAATCTTGGGCTTGTTTTAATTGATCATGTGCTCAAGTAAAGAATTTTTGTGTGTTTGTAGCCAGGTTTCTTATGATATCTATTGTAGTTATGGGATTTTTATCAATAAGAGCACCACCACTTGAAGCATCAATCGGAGTTCTCTCCATACACAATAACCCCTCATAAAAGTATTAGATCAAGATTTCATTAGGGATTTGGTGGTGTGGGTAGGCCTCCATAATATTTTTGAACCTCAACCAGTATTCATGGAGTGGCTCATTTTGGAATTGTTAGATAACACTTAAATCCTTTCGAATAGAAGCATTACAAGAAGCATGAAAGAATTTTTCTATGAAGATTCACTTCATGTCATTCCATGTGGTTGTAGAAATAGGAGGGAGGTAGCAGATTCATGACATGGAAGTGTCAGCTAGGGAGAAAGTGAATACTTGGAGTTTGATTTGTTCCCCAGAAATCCTTATAGGTATCAGGGTAGAGCACACGACTTGGAAATATTTTAGATAAGGATATGGATCCATGCTGGCCTGCCTGTGGAAATGAGGAAATAGATGAATCAAACCTGATTTGAGTTCAAAGTCAGCCTCTATGTTTGACTATTGAATACCAACAGGTTCATAATTCATATCATTAGAAGAAAGTTGTTTAAGGGTTTTTCCCTAGGATTAACCATATCTAATTCAATTGGTTTTATAAGTATTGGTTCTTGAATGGTTTGATTATCCCTAATGTTTCTCCTATGTTTTAGAAGATCTTGCTCAATTTTTGGATAAAAAAATCCAAGGGATTGTTTAGGAGGATACGGGGAATTTAGATATATTTTTAAATAAAGAGGAAAGGAGTTTTTCTTTGGGTTTTTTTCGTTTATGATTTTTATGAGAAGGTAGGTTTTTATTTGTGTTTTTTTTTATTTTTTTTAAATTCTGTTTTTTTATTTTTTGTTTATTTTACAATAACCAAAAAATAATGAATATTTAATGCACCATCCCTGACAACGAATCCTTTTGAGGCATAACCAACTGTCACCTATCGACCATTCAAGGTTCTGGTGATCTATTAATGTGTATAGCAGTACTCAGGTCGAATCCCCAGCAATGATACTTTTTAATAGTCGATTGTTTTTAATTGATTGTATTTTGATTGGGGGGAGGGTTGTTTGTAGAGATTAAATGAAGTGATTAATGTTTGTTTTTGGAATTAACAATTTGATAAATATTGGGTTGAGTTCATTATTATGGATTAAATCTTTTGATATCCTTAAACTTTTCATTATATTGCAATAAATTAACACCAACTTCACAAGATGATGTTGATTGGAATTAATAAGTGTTAAGGGTTTAATCCAAGATTTAACATAACTTAGGTTTTTAATCTCTATTTGATATTGTTGATAGTAGTGTATTTATGGTTCTAATAATCCATGGACACTACATGTCAAATAAAAAAAGTCATTAATCCATGATAGGTTGAGTCCAATATACACAATGTTAATTTGGAAAATATTCATCGAGTAAATAATTTCAATCACTTAACATCTCAAAATATTGACACAACCCAATGAGATATTTAATCAGCCATTAATATTACTATTAATCTAGTTTATAATATTTATTATTATGAATTAATATTATAAGAAAAATAAATGGATAATAAAATATTTGTGTGTCGAACACACACACACATGAATGATGATGAGAATTAAAAACAGGATTTCAATTGAATGAGGATGAAAAAGAAGGGAAGGGGATTCAATATGATTTAAAATATTTTAGGAAAACTAATTTTTTTGAATAGAGGATGGATTATTAAAAGATAATATCAAAAATAATCTTGCATTAAAATTAAAAAGAAATTGAACACAACTTACACAATTAAAAATGAAAGGAACACAAAAAGTAAATTAAAATACAAAGAGGTGGAATTGTATCTCAAGTAAAAACGTGAGTTTGGAAGGTCCTCCCATAAATTTTTCAAGTCTTTTCGCATTCCAATGAATGCCCCTATCTTATAAAATGACAACCCTTTGCAAGGAGATTAGGGAGATCTATTTATAGCCTAAGGATTTGGACTATTTGCATTTCAAATCTACCATTAAATTGGGTTGCCAATTTGATACTCCATAAATACGAATCTGGAAAAATTTTCTACTAAAAAGTTTTTTATATTAATTTATATAGTCTTCTCTTAAAATTTGGTGGCCGTTGGACACAAGGATCCAATTTTATAGCGGTTTAAATAAACAATTTTGATCTTTCTATTTCAATCCAGAATTTTTCAAGAACAAAATGTGAATGAGATTTTGAATAGGAATATTCCCTCAAATATGAACAATTTATTCAACAAATTAGTCCCTATTAAATATATTATTTCACATTAATAACTCTTTGATAGAATACATGTCTCTATCAAAATAATAGTCAATAATCGTGTGATTAAATCAATTCATAGACAAAATGGTGGGCTGTGATTAGATTCATCTGTCGGGACCCTTGTTTTTGGATTTGTGCCTTGAAATTTTTATCTAAGATGAATTTATTTTTCTCCTAAACTTTGGAGGATAATTAAAGTATTTTGACTTCTTGAGTGAGCCTGGTAATTCTATCTTCAAGGATGATCCATTTTTTTACAGAATATTTGGGACTTTTTGTGTTGGCCATATGACCCCTAAAATTAAATAATTGGCCCAAGATCCCTTCTAATTAAATGTTTTGTATTAAATGAGGAATAATAAAAAAAATTTGAATTTTTTTTATGTTGGGTGAGAGTTATAATTAAAATAGTAAAATTTATCAATTGGAAAACTTCAAAAAATGCTCTAAAATTATATTTAGTATTAAAATATTATAATCTCACACTAATTATGAAATTTTAAATGAAATTTACTAAAGGAAGTATACAAAAAATTATTAACAAATTAATAAAATCAATCATAACCTAAATTCATCTCCACTTCCATCAAATGGGAAAATAATTATTTATTCATGTGTATGACATACTACCACCTCATGGATCAATATAATTAATTCTCCATCACCATCTCTCAATAATGGTTATAATGTTGTAATTAATGATTATATACGATATACATGAAATCATAATCATTATTAAATTATAATATAACATTTAAATTCTTACGTTATTTACATATAAAAATGATAACATCGTTCTGGCATACATGTGAACTATCACCTCTACGAAGAGATATGATTCATTTTTCATCACCACATCACATGGATGATATATATGTGTATTTAAATAATTAATATGTTATTAAAAATATTATGATAATTATTTAAAGATAACATAACAATTGACTTATTTCTATAATGTTCATTGAAAAATGGAAACGATACTCTTGCGTATGTATGATCAACCATCTCCATGATTATAACAATGTTAATTTTTTATAACCATACATAATGGTTGGATTTAAAAGTATATTTGATGCATAAAAAAGATGATTATTTCATGTATATTATTCTGGAGATGATGTACTAATAAAAAATTTGACTGTTGACATCATACTGAATTTATTCTGGACTTTAGTACAGAATATCATCAAAATTTTGACATGAAATTAAATAATTAAGTAATTTTTATAACATGATAATAAGAAATAAAAGAAGAATAAAAAAACATTAAAAATATTATCAAAAAATTAAATAATTAACTTAAATTTATTATTTAAAAATATAAATTTTGTAAATGTTGAGTCAGACTCATGGTAAGGGACTTGGTCTCAATCTTCTTTTGTTCAGACATATTTTGATGTTATACAACCACATTATTTTATGAGGTGTATAAAAATCCTTTTACATATAATATCATTAATTAATTAATTTTAATGTTATTTAATGTTTTCTAAATTTTATTACTTCGTTGGGATTATGATTCAAATGTTTGAAAGTGGTATGATACACATTGATTTAAAAATACTATTTTAAATGTTTACAGATTTAATTTCAAAATAATTTCTTCTATGCCAGTATTATTGATATTATATTATATATTTATATAATGATGGATTTATGAATGACATTTTATGTATATTTTGAATTTAATTAAAATTATTTCCAAAAGTAATCTTTTTTATGTTTTCTATATGAAACATTTGTCTTTATTTACAAATGACAAAATGAATGTTATTTTTAACATATAAAATGACAAAAAATCCATTCATATATGAGAATTATTTTATATTTATATTACTATACAAGACATAGTATTTAAAAACAAAATTAAACACATTTTTTTGTTTTCTGAGTTTTTTTTTCAAATTGTTTTTCCAAACAGGTTGATTATTTCAATAAAATGAAATGTTTCTTTATGAGTGGAAATGAAATCTAATATAGACATGTTGGAAATTAAAATATTTTATGTGTTTTGATTATATAATGCTACTGGGACATGTGAAAAGTTTTTATTTGATATCTCAATTATAGATAGATCTTTGATAAACCAATGAAGAGTGGGTTCGTGATATCCGCCCCAATACATTGGGCATGAAAGTTGATTTTATGGTTATTCCATTTGTAAGAGTAACATGTGTGAAAATAAACTATATGTTTATTCCATTTTCGTATAATTTTGTATGAAGTTACCTACTTGTATATTATATGATTGATTATGAGTTTTCCTGAAAATAATTTTATTTCCAAGAGGTAAAATAATGATCTTTTTGGTATGATGATTACTTTTTCAAAGTAAACATTTATTCTTTTGATGAAGTATTGTTATGGTTTTTCACAGGACTAATGGTTACCTTTATTTTATGTCCCTTAGTGAGATTCTGTGCTCATTAATTTTTTTATTTTTTTGTAGGGATTAATGAAGAACTAGGACGAGAATGATAACAAAAAGAAAAATGTAAATAATTTTTAAGAAGAAACCCATGATTTATTTTAAATAACACTTCCTTTGTTTTGTAAAAAAAATTATACAAAGAATAAGTGTCCCCTATTAATTTATGAGTTTACTATGTGTGTGTTTTTCTTAAATACGTAAAACACTAGAACTAAAGGGTATTTGGGGAAAGAAATTGATTAATACTTTCAAAAATAACTAGAATATGTAATGTTTAAGACAAAGTCCTTACAGTTGGTATCAGATTAGGGTTTAAACAACTTTTGAGAATAAGATATATTTTGAAGGGTCATGAATATCCTCATAGGTTTATAATTATCAGGTAGATCATAAGTTTTGTGTCTTAGAAAACCCTTTCTAGAATTTAATTTATGAAATTTTAAGGAGACTAATGGTTTTTTTAGAGGCATTCATTTTTGGTGTAATAATCAGTTATTACATTGTGGGATTCAAAATTAAAGGTATGAGATGAACATTGAGGTTAATACATATTAAGGATATTTTGGGGTTGTTTCATAGCTTTCAATAATTTTATAAATATTATATTAATATATATTTAGAAAGATGAAAACCTATAGGATGGGTGACAGCCCATCACATGCGAAAAGGCTACAAGAATTGAACCCACAATTAAAGGGTGAGATGGGTTAATCACCTACCATAGACCTATGTGAAGTAATGATTAATATGAATTTTTTAGTTAAAAAATTTTATGGTTGAATAATATATTTATTTTGGTAACATATGTTTTATGGAATATATAACAATGGGATTGGAAATTGATTTGGCAATTATGTGATTAATATTATTTCAGAATATGTTCAACTATTTTTGGAACCATATATGATTAAGTTAAATAGAATAATATGAGATTGTTTTGAGGAATAAAGGTTGAATTATATTTTGGAAGCATATGGGATTTTGTAGTGGATTTATTGTGATTCTGGTTATTTATAGAAATGGTTATTGTATCTTGAATATTATTAGGGAAATTAATTTTTGGGATAAATATTTATGATTTATTAATGTTCATTGTATATAATTAATAATAATTATCTTGGAATACTATGTAAATAAATCCTTCTAATTTTATTATTTTAATCATATTTTACACTATTTTGATGAATTTTAATGATATTTTTTTCTTTAATGGTCTATATTGATCTTTGAGTATTACTATGCAATTTTAGAGATTAATATAGTTTTTCATCATATAAAGGTTTAGTATATTTTGGGAGTTATTTTATCTTATCACAACCATTTTCATTTTGATTAATGTTTCGTAATAGTATAAATATATACTTAATATTTTTTGTACTATTTGATTATCTAGAAGTTTATTCTAGTGAATTAGGTCTGAAAATTTCATATTGAATAATCATTATTTGGAGAAAAAAATTATTTTGGGTTGAAAAATTAAAAAATGATGAAACTCTACTTTTCAAGTAAGTATATTTACTTATGTTCTTAACATAATTAGTAATATAATTTCTCAACTTTACAAAAATAATATTGAAGTAAAAATGTTATCCATTTACATTTCTTACAGAGAAATCAATTACCCTTTTAACCCATCACTTATTTAGAGTTTTGTGATTGTTAGCTTTATCATCACCACTTTACCTATCATTATCCATTAGAATATGAGGGTTTTTATTCTATTTCAAGTCCATTTTTTACATATAACCCCAATATTTGTTATCTCAGGTGAGATTCATACTTCCCTTTATTTATTTTTTAGTGGAATTCTCATTAATTATTTTTCTGATGTGAGATTTAAATAATGGTATTTTTAAAAGATAAAACATAGTAGTCAAGATAAAATTAATAATTGAGTGGAATAAATTTCTGTGTGGGGGGAACTTAACAACCAAGGTATTTGTAAAAAAAAATACTACGTTTGATAGCATACATGATACAACACATCAATCTTAAAAGAACAAATAGTTATTATTATTTAAATTTTTCCATTATAACCTATTCATTAAAATGAAGAGTATTCTAAATAATAACTAATATACAAAAATATATTTTACACATGTATATTTAATTATTTGAGAAATTAATTATAAATGAATGTAAAACCCTTTTTAGAATGAAAGGAAATGTTTTTTCGAGAAACAATTTAAATGTGCACAATTGTGTTTTATACCAATAAATAAAAAATCACCGTTATTTAATTATATTAATTAAATATATATATTGTAACACCAAAAGCATCCACGATACCTTTCCCTTTGATTAATGTAATAGCTTTCATTGTATGCAACTTGGAGATTCTAACACACCATAATCAATCAAAATAACTGTTATCAATAGTAATACCCACTTTTTTAAATTTTATACATTTTATCTTTCAAAATGGACTTCATTTTTGGATTCGGAATATCAAAATTATCCTAAGGTGAAATTTTGGTACTTTTTGAATAACTTTTATATTTTAATGAATAGTGAAAATTACTAAATTTTAATTAAAAACAACTTTTTTAATCAAAATAATTAATTGTAATAAATTATTAATTTGAGTGGTTTTAAAGTATATTTAAAATATATATTTACCATTTAATACAATTTTGGTCATTGGACATGATTTCACAATTAAACCGGACATAAACAAGTGTCAATCTTTTGATAGTTATTATATCTTAAAAACACGCTTTTGGTTTTGACAGCGGGAATTAATTTTAAATTAATTTCTTCCACTTATGTGTTTTGAATCTGGAAAAATGGATTTCATATTTGGAATCAGGATGTACAAATTGTGTAAATAGGTAACTTTTATTTCTAGACATTTTGAATAATTACTTCGGTAATTATTTTATTCACCATGGTTAAAGGGTAAATCCGGTAAATAAGGGTAAAACAATAATATTATAGTAATAATAAATTACCCTAAAACGTGTTATAACATTTTTGGTGGATACATTTCCGACCATGGGCATATTTAGGTCGATTTTGGGACCCCATGGAGCCACTTGTAGGTGATAGGGACACTTTATATTAATTAAGTTTAAGTAAATACAAAAATGACATAAGCTTATATCTTTTAGAAAAACAATTTTTACATAGGGTTATATATGTTATATTTTCAATTTTAAATATTAATTAGAGAGATAAAATGTTTCCATACATAATTATATTTTATTTATAATTTTTAGACATTGAAAAAGTAAAAATATATATGACATAATAATGATGCAATATTTTCTTTATTAATGATAGAATAGAATAACTGGTATTATAAATGTTACCATAAATATAATTTAAAGTTTTGATGACATACAAGAATTTTATTAGTTAATATGACATGTTAGGATTTCTTAAACGATTTTGGTTCGAATTAATAAGGTTGTTAAGACTTTAACAAAAATAAATTATTGAGTAGTGTCAAAATTGACATAAATGAGTTTTTAAAAAAAATATTATATTATTAATTTATATTCTATTCCTAAAAATATAAAGTTCGGCCAAAGGACTTATATAATAATTGTTGTATCATTAATGGACCACTTGGGGGTCTCTTTGATGTATATAGTATGTTTATTAACTATATATTATAAAAATACAATGTGACATGGTAAGTGTTAAACTAAATAACCAAGAGTTAAAACTAAAAGATAAGGTTAATATAATGACCCAAAACTGTCTAAAATCTATTGGTTGAAATGATTTCAACCCATACCCACCTTAGACTTTGATTATCCACTTTGGATCCATTAGAAACCAAATATGATTTTAATATAAAATAATACTTTAAGTTTTTCCTAAAGAGCCCCTCACCCCTCTTATAAAAGGGCACTCCCCCTTCTCATTAATTCACACCTTCAAAGCCATTTGGCTCGGCCAAAACCTTTCCAAATATCCTCCCAAGTTCCATAAATTCATCCTAGTGGCCTTATTTTGACAAAAAATCCAACCTAAGGAGCCCTTTTGATCAAATCAAAAGGAAGAACCCGAAGAAGAGGTAACGTCTTCACCACCCTCTTTAATATTCCTTTCTTCTTCAACTTCTTCCTTCATTGTTATTTCCATTGTAAAATAATAACTCCATTACCTTCTATATACTTTGATGTTAATATAATTATGGAACAAACAAATTCATTATTCTATCCATCCCTTGAATGACATGTCACGACCTACCATCTCCACGTTGTGGTGTAATTGTTATTCAATATACTATTATTTCGATGGGTATAATAATGATGTATAGTTCTTGTAAATAATAAATATAACATGATAATGATTATGTCTATATGATATACAATCCAATTATATATTATTTTAATATCAAAATAAGGATATTGTCGCTCGTGCGTATGTACGGATTACCGTCTCCACGAATGCGATGAGATTCATTCCCCATCATATCCATTCAAGAATAAATTTTATTGGATGATTAAAAGTAATATTTAAGGACTTAATATCATTATATATATGAGTATGATACAACCTATTCATAACAAACATGACTTATATAAAAGAAAACGAGTAAGTTAACACCCAAAACGACGATAATACTAAGATTTTATTAACAAAGTGATGTTAAAAGATCATATATGATATCATATTAATATATATGATTATTATATAATTCAATAAAAATTATTTCACCATTATACAGGAGGTTAACCTACCATCAACGAAGGAAAATTATAAGGTAAGGGTTTATTTCACAGTCTCTTCATTATTTGAGGTTGTTGATACGTAATTATCTACTAGGACCTCTTTATCATCCACATCATTGTTTCTTAAAAATGTATTTCAAATCATTCTTACTATTTTACATAATATGGGTTAAAGTCATTTATACACTTGTTTAACTATTAATAAGATGTTTATAAAGGAATCTTTCTGTCGTTTTCCAAACAAGGTCCCTTTTAACCTTTTCGACAAAATTAAGGTATGAATGTTTTTTTAACTTATACAGTGGGTGTGGATATTTTCCGCCGTTATAACATCGTCAAAGCTTCCCTTACATGATTATAAGAATATTTTCAAAATAAATATTTTCTTTATGTGACTCTTAAATGATTTCAAAATATAAATAGATATGTCTCTAAAAAAGGGTTTTGATTTCATCTATGTCAACATCCTTTGATGGATTTTAAGTTTATTTGAAGTTGATTTATTATGATACAAAACTTGTATATTTTATTGAATTTTTTGTGATATGTTTGACTGTGGATATTCTATTTTTATACCATTCATTGCTTATGGTTAAAGTATTGACATTTCATATTCTAGTTTTAATACAAATGTTTATGATATGTTTAAACATTTTCATATGAGGAATGTATTGGACTTAGTAAGTGACGGGTAGAGCCCACTATAGCTCCTCGATGAATCGGTATGTCTTATGAGACAACTAGATGTGGGATTGGCCGATGCCCTTTCCCAATTGGATTTATGGTTTTGGCCGAGGCCTTAATAATTTTAGATGTCCTGGACAAGGCCCTGAAAAAATCTTTCAGAATGTCCCACATTATACATTCCCTTATTATGGAAATAATATTGATGGTTCATGTGGTCATTCGACTAGTAGAATACCAATGAATATGTTTTATTATGGCATTATTTACTCAACTCATAATCTTTCTATAAAAGTATTCATGTTTATTATTGGTAAAGGCATGTGGTTTTCAATTATTTACCATGTTTAATATTTATGCCATTTTCTGCTATATTACTTACCCTTACTGAGATTCTGAGCTCACCCCATTCTTATGTTTCATTTTCCCAGGATATTAATAAGTTAGGTACGAGTGAACTGAAGGCATAATCTAGTAGGCTTGGATGCTTCTAATGAAATATATTATTGTTGTAATTCTCTTCAAGCTGTATAGTGGATCATATGTATGAATCTTGTTTCCAATAATACTAAACTGATCGGTCTTTTGAGACATGATTTCCTTGTAATCATGCCAATGTTATGTAATAATGCACCGACTCTAGGTAACTGGGGTCGGGGAGTTACAGTTAGTATTAGAGTAAGTTTAGTAAAAACCTTGGAAACTAGATTTAGATAAACTCTAATTAGAGAACATAGCCCTAAGATAGACTTTTAGGATTAGTAGAGAAGAACTTCCTGGAATTTTGGTATTTTAGAGATTTTGTGATTTTTCCGAGCAATACATCCCTAGCTGGATACGAGCAGGTAGAGGCGGCTCTGGAACATATGTACCTAGGGGTAAAACACGAAAACACCGCTTTGAGCATGACTCGAACGGGAACTGGTGCACGAAAACGGGCCTTGCTACACTCTTGGTTATGATACTCCTGGGGATATGCTTAGGATAATTCAAATTTTCTTTACCAAACATTATGAAGGGTTATGAGTATATACTTCTCAAAGAATTTTTTTTTATGATTATGGATTATATCCATAAATTGTTGAATTTATGTTAAGTGTTTTAGAAGTTTGGAATTATATATTTCAATTCATAAACTAATCTAGTTTATGCCATTGTTTAGAAATGGCACCTAGTGGAAGGGATATAAACTGTATCAACACACACTCTCCATGTAGGGATTTCTCTCCAACTCAAGATAATTATAGTGGAGCTAGTGATGAAACTGGTGCAGATCAACTTATCACTATACCGGGACAACTCACCCAGGTTATGAATAATAACCTTACCCATATGGAGTACCCACATCCACAATGTGGAGGATCAATGTTAGGTCGCTTAATGAGGCAAAAACCACCGAAATTCAATGGGAGTGGAAATTCCATAGTATCTGATCAATGGATAAATTCCTTGGAGAAAATATTCCATGCCTTGGGGAGTAGTGAATGGGAAAAGTTGTCATGGCAGTTTATCGCCTCACTGGAGATGCTGATCAATGGTGGTCATTGATATAAAACATGAAGGAAGATGATGAAGTATCAGATATGGAATGGAGGGAGTTCAAAGACATGTTCATAGAAAAATACTTTCCTCAAGACCATCGAGCAGATATGGAAAGGCAATTTCTGAGCCTGAGGTAGAAAGAGGATAAGAATGTCGCAAAGTATGAGGATAACTTTACAAGGTTAGAAAGGAATGCTGCTGATTATATACGTAACCTAAGGAGGAATATTGATCATTTATTTGATGGGTTAAAACCATTTATCCGTCGAGTATTAGTCTCGTAAAACTTTTCATCATACGAAGATATTGTCTCGTGTGCTATCAAGACAGAAAATGAATTCTCTAAGTCTTATGACTTTTAATCAAAGAAAGAGAAGAAGAGATCTTCTGAACACTCTGGGAAAGGAAATAAGGAAACAGGGAAGAAGGGTAGAATCTAATTTCCACCCTGTGATAATTGTGGAAGGAAGCACCCTGGTGCATGTCTAAAAGGAAAATGAGTATGCTACAAATGTGGACAGAAAGGCCATCTAGCTGGTGATTGTAAAGGAAAAAAATATGCTACCGATGCTCAATGCTACAATTTCAGGGATATGGGAAAATTTGAAAATGAATGTCCTAAGCGTCAAGAAAACTTACCTCAGAAAAGGACAAGGGATCAAGGCCATGCTTATGAAATCACTACTACTAAGGTTGAAGCCCCAAAAGACGTGGTGGCAGGTAATTTAATGGTTTCCTCAAGTTTAGAAAATGCATTATTTGATTCTGGGTCATCACATTGTTTCATATTTTCCCAATTTTCTAAGAAAATTAGATATTTCCAATTTGATTTAACAAGGGAGTTGTCAGTTAAAACTCCTAAGGGAAGTATCATAGCATTGAAGTTTTGTGAATCAGTCCCCATTAGAGCACATAAATGTTCTTTATCTGTTGATCTCATCATCATACCTATGATTGAATTTGATATAATCCTCGGTATGGATTAGCTTTCAAACCATATGCGAAGATTTATTGTAAGAAGAAAGAGTTTACGATTCTCGATGATGATGATAAGGAACACCTTATCTTTAGAGCACAATCATCGCCACCTAATTCTTATGTAGATCCACCCCAAGTAGCTCAACTAAATTCAATTATCGGGGAGGAATAGAATGGAATAACTATGGGTGAGGAAAGGAATGTTCAAATAGAGGATGTAACTATTGTGATAGAATATGTTGATGTGTTTTCAAAAGATTTACCTGGACATCCTCCATAATGAGAAGTTGAGTTTTCCATTAATTTAATTACTGGTTCAAGGCCCATATCAAAAACCCCTTATAGAATGGACATTGTGGAATTAGTTGAACTAAAGAAACAACTGGAGGAATTGAGTAATAAAAGAATTATTCTCCCTAGTGTTTCTCCATGGGGAGCCCCTGTCCTTTTTGTTAAGAATAAAGATGGATCTATGAGGTTGTGCATTGACTACATGGAGATCAATGCTATAACAATAAAGAACAAGTATCCCATATCTCACATTGATGATTTATTTGACCAACTGCGTGGATCTCAATACTTTTCAAAGATTGACGTTCGATCTGGATATCATCAGTTGTTTATGAAGAAGGAAGACATTCCGAAGAAAACATTTTGAACCAGGTATGGGCATTACGAGTTTATAGTAATGCATTTTGGGCTGACTAATGCACCCTCTGTATTCATGGATCTAATGAACAAAGTTTTCAAGGAATATCTTGATGACTTTGTAGTGGTATTTATTGATGATATCCTGGTATACTCCAAAAGCTACAAAGATCATGAAAATAACTTGTCCATTATATTGAAAACTCTGATAAGACATGAATTATATGGGAAGTTTAGGAAGTGTGAATTTTGGCTTCAGGAGATTTCTTTTCTTGTCCATATTGTCTCTAAGGATGGAATATATATTGATCCTTCTATGACCAAGTCAATCCAAGAATGGCCAACACCAATGAGTATAACTAAGGTACGCAGTTTTATTGGTTTATCAGGTTATTATCGATGTTTCGTCCAGAACTTTTCCCGGTTGGATAACCCAATAACAAACCTCACACGTAAAGGGGTTAAATTTGTCTGGAAAAAAGAGTGTGAAGAATGTTTTGAAGAACTGATGAGACGATTAGTCAATGCTCCTATATTAACTCTACCATCGGGGAATGATGGGTTCGTTATTTATAGTGATGCATAGAAGAAAGTTCTGGGTTGTGTCCTTATGCATAATGATAGAGTTATTGCCTATACATCACGACAACAGAAAATTCTTGAGCAAAACTATCCTACTCTTGATCTTGAGTTAGCTGCTGTAATATTTGCTTTAAATATTTGGATACACTATCTCTATGGTGGAAAATGTGAGATTTATACTGATCACAAGAGTTTGAAATATATTTTCTCATAGAAAGAGCTCATCATGAGGCAAAAGCGATGGCTTGAACTACTCAAGGATTATGATATCATGATACACTACCACCCGGGGAAGGAAAATAAGGTGGAAGATGCTTCAAGAAGAAAAGATCATGGAATTTTGAACAAGATGAGAGTAGAAAAGGATCCTATATACATGGATCTAGTAAATATGGATATGGGAATCACCATGTAATGTGAAACATCAATACTTTTTCAAATGGTTTTCAAACCATCTTTACTATAAAGGATAAAGAGTTCTCATACTGGTGATGAAGAGTTTCAAAAGAAGATTAAAGATGTGAATGATGGGAGGTTGAATGAATTTGTGTATGAAGATGGAATTTTTATGTTTGGGAAGAGACTTTGTGTTCCTAATATACCTGATCTAAAAAGGGAATTGTTGGATGATGATAATAGTTCCAATATCTTTATACACCTTGGGAGAACCAAATGTATAGAGATTTAAAGGAACATTTTTGGTGGGATAACATGAAGAGGGAGATTGATGTTTTTGTGTCAAGATGTATAGTTTGTCAATAAGTGAAAGCTGTAAGGAAACATCCTGGAGGAGTATGACACTTCTTACCATACCTGAGTGGAAATGGGATAATATTACGATGGACTTCATCATGGGGCTACCAAAGACTCCTAGAAGGAACGATGCAATATGGTTCATTGTTGATCATCTTACCAAGTCAACACATTTTCTTGCTATAAGAGAAAATCTACCACCTGAATGTCTAGAAATAATATATATTAATGAAGTTGTGATACTTCATGGAGTTCCCCTATCGATTGTCTCAGATCGTGATCCCTGTTTTACATCAGGATTATGGAAAAGTCTTTAGAAGGCCTTGGATACTGAACTTCATTTGAGCACTGCTTACCAACCTCAAACAGATGGACAATCAGAACGGACTATTCAAACCTTATAAGACATGTTGAGATCATGCTCACATGACTTTCAGGGTATGTGGGATCAATATTTACCTCTGGTGTAATTTTACAATAACAATAGCTTCCATTCAAGTATTCAGATGGCACCATATTAAGAGTTTTATGGAAAGAGATGTCGCACACCAACCTGTTGGGATGATTTTGGTGAAAGAAAACTTGTTGGACCAGATCTAGTGGAGGAAATAATGGAAAAGGTAAAGTTAATTCAAAACCACATCAAAGTAGCTCAAAGTAGGTAGAAGAGCTATGCCGATAATCGAAGGAAGGATTTGGAATTTCGTGTTGGAGATCATGTTTTCTTGAAGGTATCTCCATGGAAGGGAGTTATACGTTTTGGAAAGAAAGGTAAATTGAGTCCCAGGAACATCAGACCATTCTAAATTCTTGAACTAATTGGGGTTGTAGCTTAGTGATTGGCAATGCCACCAAGTCTCTACAAAGTACACGATGTGTTCCACGTATCATTGTTGAAAAAATACATGCCTGACCCAATGCATGTACTCACCTATGAGGAATTAGAAATGGAATCTGATCTATCTTATTGCGAAGAGCCTGTTAGGAATCCTGATACGAGATAACAATTGCTAAGAAACCGGACGAGTCGTCTGGTAAAAGTTTTCAGGAGAAACCACAAGATGGAAGAGGCAACGTGGGAACCCGAGGAACTTATGATGAAGAACCACTTGAGAATTTTTATACAGTAATTTTCTAGAAATTTCGAGGATGAAATTATTTGAAGGATGGGAGAATGTAACACCCCAAGCTTCCACGGTACGTTTCCCTTTGAGTAATGCAAGAGTAATGCAATATCTTGCATTGTACACAACTTCGAGATTATAACACATCGCGATCAATCAAAATAGACGTTATGAATAGTAATACCCACTTTTAAAAATTTTATACATTTCATCTTTCAAAATGGACTTCATTTTTGGATTCCTAATATCGAAATTATCCTAGGGTGAAATTTTGGTACTTTTTGAATAACTTTTATATTTTGATGAATAGTGAAAATTAGTAAATTTTAATTAAAAAAAACTTTTTTAATCAAAAAAATTAATAGTGATAAATTATTAATTTGAGTGGTTTCAAAGTATATTTAGAATATATATTTACCATTTAATACAATTTTGGTCAATGGACATAATTTCAAAATTAAACTGGACATAAACAAGTGTCAATCTTTTGATAGATATTATATCTTAAAAACATGCTTTTTGTTTTGACAGCGGAAATTAATTTTAAATTAATTTCTGCAACTTTTTTTTTGAATTTGAAAAAATGGATTCCATATTTGGAATCAGGAAGTCCAAATTGTGTAAATAGGTATCTTTCATTTTTAGACATTTTGAGTAATCACTTCGGTAAATATTTTATTTACCATGGTTAAAGGGTAAATCTAGTAAATAAGGGTAAAAAATAATATTATATTAATAATAAATTACACTAAAACGTGTCCTAACATTATTGGTGGATACATGTCCAACCATGGGAATATTTGGGTCGGTTTTGGGACCCCATGGAACCACTTGTAGGCGATAGGGACACTTTATATTAATTAAGTTTAAGTAAATACAAAAATGACATAAGCTTATATTGTTTAGAAAAACAATTTTTACATAAGGTTATATATGCTATATTTTCGATTATAAATATTCATTAGAACGATACAAATATTTCCTACATAATTATATTTTATTTATAATTTTTAGACACTAAAAAAGTTAAAATATATATGACACAATAATGATGAAGTATTTTCTTTATTAATGAAGAAATCAAAGAATTGGTATTATAAATGTTAAAATAAATATAATTTGAAAGTTTTGACGATGTAAATGAATTTTATTTCTTAATATGACATGTTAGTATTTCTTAAATGGAATTGGTTCGAATTAATAAGTTTTTAAGACTTTAAAAAAAAAATTATTGAGCAGTGTCAAAATTGACATAAATGGGTTTTTAAAACAAATATTATATTATTAATTAATATTATATTCCTAAAAATCGAAGTTTCAGCCAATTGACTTATATAATTATTGGTGTATAATTAATGGACCACTTCGGGGTCTCTTGGATGCATATAGTAAGTTAATTAACTATATATTATAAAAATACAATGTAAAATGGTAAGTGTTAAACTAATTAACCAAGAGTTAAAACGAATAGATAAGGTTAATATAATGACCCAAACCTGTACAAAATTTATTGGTTGAAAGGATTTCAACCCATACAAACCTTATAATTTGAATAATCTACTTTGGATCCAATAGAAACCAAATATTATTTTATTATAAAATAATACTTTAAGTTTTTCCTAAAGAGCCCCTCACCCCTCTTATAAAAGGGAACTCCCCCTTCTCATTAATTCACACATTCAAATTCATTTTTCTTGGCCAAACCCTGCCCAAATATCCTTCCAACATCCCTAAATGTATCCTAGATACATTAGTTTGATCATGAAGCCAACTTAAGGATCCCTTTTGATCAAATAAAAAGGAAGAACCCGAAGAAGAGGTAACGTTTTCACCACCCTCTTTAAAGTTCCTTTCTTCTTCAACTTCTTCTTTCCTTGTTATTTACATTCTAAAATAATAACTCCCATACCTTATATATACTATGATGTTATTATAATTATGGAACAAACAAATTCATTATTCTATACATCCCTTGAATTACATGTCACCATACGTGCGTACGTACGACCTACCGTGTCCACGTTGTGGTGTAATTGTTATTCAATATACTATTATTTAGATGGGTATAATAATGATGTATAATTCATGTAAACAATAAATATAACATGATAATGATTCTGTATATATGATATTCCATCCAATTATATGTTATTTTAATATCAAAAGAATGATATTCTCGCTCGTGCGTACGTACGGATTACCATCTCCACGAACGTGATGAGATTCATTCCCCATCGTATCCATTCAAGACTAAATTTTATTGGATGATTAAAAATAATATTTAAGGACATAATATCATTATGGATATGAGTATTATACAACCTATCCATAACAAACAAAGCTTATATAAAAGAAAACGAGTAAGTTAACACCCAAAACAACGATAATACTAAGATTTTATTAACAAAGCGATGTTAAAAGATCATATATGATATCATATTAATATATATGATTATTGTATAATTAAATACCAATTATTTTTCCATTATACAGGAGGTTAAACTACCATAAACCAAGGAAAAGTAAAATTTAAGGGTTTATTTCAATATCTCTTCATTATCTGAGGTTGTTTATACGTAATTATCTAATGAGACCTCCTTATCATCTACATCCTGGTTTCTTAAAAATGTATTTCAAAATATTCTTACTAATTTACAGAATATGGGTTAAAGTCATTTATACCCTTGTTTGACTTTTTATAAGAAGTTTATAAATGAATCTTTTCGTCGTTTTCCAAACAAGGTCCTTTTTAACATTTTCGACAAAATTAAGGTAAGAATGTTTTTTTAACTTATACGGCGGGTGCGGCTATTTTCCTCCATTATAACATCGTCGAAGCTTCCCTTACACTATTATAAGAATATTTTCAAACAAAATATTTTAGTTATGTGACTCTTAAATTATTTCCAAATATAAAGAGATATGTCTCTAAAAAAATGTTTTGATTTCATCTATGTCAACATCCTTTGATGGATTTTAAGTTTAGTTAAAGTTGATTTATTATGATACAAAACTTCTATATTGTATTTAAGTTTTTGTGATATGTTTGACTGTGGATGTGCTATTTTTATACCATTCATTTCTTATGGTTCAAGTATTGAAATTTTTATGCTAGTTTTAATATGAATGTTTATGATATGTTTAAACCTTTTCATATGAGGAATGTATTGGACTTAGTAAGTGACGGGTGGATCCCGCTATAGCTCCTCGATGCATCGGTAGGTCTCATGAGACAACTAGATGTGGAATTGGCCGAGGACCTTTCCCAATTTTATTAATGGTTTTGGAAGAGGCCTTAATCATTTTAGATGTCTTGGACGAGGCCTTGAAAAAATGTTTCAGAACGTCCGTCATTATACATTCCCTCATTATAGAAATAATATTGATGGTTCATGGGGTCATTAGACTAGTAGAATACCCATGAATATGTTTTATTATGGCATTATTTACTTAGCTCATAATCATACCATAAAATTATTCATGTTTATTATTGGTAAAGTCATTTCGTTCTCAATTATTTACCATGATTAATATTTATGTCATTTTCAGCTGTATTACTTACCCTTACTGAGCATTTGAGCTCACCCCTTTCTTATGTTTCATTTTCCCAGGATATGAAGAAGTTAGTTATGAGTGACCTGTAGGCATAATCTAGGAGGCTTGGATGCTTCTAATGAAATATATTATTGTTTTATTTCTATTCAAGCGGTAAAGTGAATCATATGTATGAATCTTGTTTCCAATAATACTAAACTGATCGGTCTTTCGAGACATGATTTCCTTGTAATCATGCCAATGTTATGTAATAATGCACCGACTCTCAGTAACTGGGGTCGGGGTGTTACATATATAATATTAAATATAATTTTAAACGTTCATATTATGTGTTTATATATATTATATAAGAACAAATCCAATTTTACTCATAAAAAATGTATTTTTCTAAAAAGGTTGTTTGGCCACATTTTGATGACACTTATTTTAAATATATATTTTTTGATAATTTTTTAAATTATATTTTATATAATTAAATTCTTATTTTAAATAAAAATATCAAAATTTAATTTGGTTAATTTTTTGGTTTTTTGGATAAGTCTCATGTTTTGATGAATAGTGAAAAAATATTGGTTTTTAATTGAAAACAACATTTTCTTCAAAACAATTTATAGTTTTAAATTATATTTTTTATTTGATTTAAATTATAATTAGATATATTTTATACAATTTAATCCTATTAAATTCATTGGAATCAAATTCAAATTGAATTTAGATGAAAAAACATTTTAATATTTTGAGCGTTTTCACCTTAAAAATACATTTTCTCGTTCCATAAATGGGATTAATTTTAAATTAATATTATCCAATTATGTGTTTTAAATTTTGAAAAATGGATTCAAAATATTAAATTATATTATAAAAATTTAGAAAAATATTTCCATTTTTTTACAATATGAATTGTAACTTTTAAACATTTTTTATTACTACAGTTATGGGTAAATCAGGTAAATAAGGCTACAAATAATACTATAAATAATATAAAATTACCCTACATATTTTCATAATTTTATTTTATGAGTTATTTTAGAAATAAAAAATAATTGGGAAGATTTTTTGGACTCCTGTATCAACTTTTATGACTTTAATCCATTTAAAATATTTCATTAAAAAAGTCAATTTTTTCATAAATTTTTTACCAAGTGAAATAGTATTAATATAGGATTATATTGGGGATATTTTCAACTATAAATAGTATTGTAAAGGATAATATTTTTATATTCATAATGGTAAATTATTTTTAATTTATATGAGTGAAATAATTTCTTTAAAGGAGTGCACAATGATGATGGAGTAATTTTCTAATTAAATTAAATATCAAATAAATGATATTAAAAATAATAAAATAAATATAATTAGATATAATTAATGTCATAAAATAATTTTTTAGATAAACTTTATATGTTTTTATTTTTTTTAAATAGTTTCTTAGAATATATCATGTTGTTATGATATTTTTAAAGTCATGAAATGAAGAGTGTCAAAATTGACATAAATGATATATTAAAATAAATAATATATTGTTAAATTATATAATACTCAAAAAATATAAAATTCAGCCCACATATTTTTATAATATTTAAAATTTAATTTGTAATCCATTTTTGGTTATTTTATAATTCTATAGTAAAAATATTCACCCTTAATGAGTAAAAAACATGCTGTCATAGTAAGAATTAAAAATTAAAATTAATGATTAAAAAACATATAATGATTAAAAATTATTAAAAAACTATATAATTTTCATTGCATGAATTTATTTCTATCCAAAACTATCTTATATTATAAATAAATTTGTTTGGAACCATTTATAATAGGAAATTAATTAATATTAATTTAATATTTTGAGAAATTCCAAGAGTGCCCATCCCCTCTCTTATAAAATGGAAGATATTATTATCTTGTATTCACACTTAAAAACCTATTTTTTTGACCAAAATCTGACCAAATCCATTCCTATAATCCCTCCCCACATTCTAGAGCTCTTATTTTAGGAATAACACCACCATTTGTGGTCTTAAGGTGTTAAGCAATTTAGTTTGTCTGAAGAAAATGTATCATTTTTTATTAAGTGTCTTATTTTTTTTTAAAAAAACATTAAAATATTCTTCATCCATGATGAAATAATAACTCTAATATCATCAATATATTTAGATTTTAGTTTTTTATATCACCACCTAAATCAATCTCCACATCCATCAAATGGTAAAAGAATTAATCATTCGTGTGTATGGCGGGATACCACCTCACAAACTGATTTTTTTACCATTACCATATCTCAAGAATATTTATAATTATGCATTAAAAATTATATAATATATCAATTAAATATTTATCATTATTATATAATAATAAAACATTTATGTTCTTAAACTTCTATGCACATAAAATTGATAACATCGTTTGTTCGTATTGTTAACTATCACCTCCATGAAGGAATGCGATTCATTTTTTATCACCATAACACATGGATGATATATATAAGTATATTTAAATTATTAATATGATATTAATTATATTATTATTATTATTATTATTTAAATATAAAATAATAATTACCTTCATTCAATAAAGATCATTGAAAAATGAAACATTACTCATGCGTACGTATGCCCTACCATCTCCATGAATATAATGTAGTTCATTTAAAATAACCATACATATTGGTTTGATTTAAAAGTATAATTAATGTAAAAAATGGAATTAATTTCATGGATGTTATTCTATAGATGATGGAATAATGACCACTTTGGCTATTAACATCATTCCAAATTTATTTTGAACTCAATTACAGAATATCGACAAAATGTATGACATGAAATTAAATAATTAAGTAATTATTATAAAATAATAATATGTAATATAAATGGAATAATAAACTTCAAAAATATTATCAGGAAATTAAATAATTTACCTATGTTTATTATTTCTTTATATAATGATTGTACGTGATGAGTCAGACTCAATGTAAGGTACCTTGTTTCAATCTCATTTCATTGAGGGATATTTTGATGTTATACACATTAATTATTTAAAGAGATGTATAAAAAAAATTGACATATCATATTAGGAAGTTACTTATTCTAATTTTATTTAATATTTTGTTAAATGTTCTTTTATTATGTGGATTATCATTAAAATGTTTCAAAGTGGTACGAGACACATTGATTTAAAAAATTTCTTTTAAATTCTTAATGACTTAATTTAGAAATATTTTCCTCCATGTCAGTATTATTTATAGAAACCAAGACTTTTATATATAATATTACAAAATTTTAAGCATAATTATACATCAGAGTACAAGCCAATGATCATTAAGTCTAGTGTCATGGAAGACTAGGTACATAAAAATAAAACAAGGGGCTAAAAACTTTTCTTTATTTAATCTCCATAAAGATATCCTAACTTAATTTGAGTGCTTACATCTGCATAGGGTACCCTGAGAAACACATGAACAAAGGGATGATTTTAAAAGCCCAGTAAGAGAATGAACAAAAGGATACGTCTTAAGCATAAGAGTTAGGAGGTATGACATAATGATATCCAAAGCATGGACCACATAAAATCGTATCATATAAGCATCGAATCATATGAACATGGAATCATATAAATGTGTAATAATCATAAAATATGTCATTAGTATGGGTCATGTATTACCGCCAATCCGGTTTCCCCTTCTAGTATGGGTCAAGGCTAACTACTAATCATGTTTCCCATTTTAGTACGGGTCAAGGCTAACTGCCAATCCCGTTCACATCACATCTCATGAGACCTAACAATACCTAATGCATTGGAGAACTATCTAGGAACAACCATATTAACATTTTCATAAATGTTATTTCCACATAAATAATCATAAATAATCAACCGTACATAATCATAAGGGTACCCAAGGAAAGAATTAGGTACCACAATCATGCCATAAATCATAACCAATGAGTGTATCATGAAAGTGTCAATGAAAGAAATGGATTAGAACATACATAGATGTTCATAGGGTAAAATAGGATTATAATATGATAAGTAATTTCAATAATAAGTGAAAACATATAAGGAATGTATTTGAGAAACACAAGCATTAAAACATTTTTGTGTAGTTTAAAGGAAAATACTATAGAGATTTTAAAATGGGAAAGAGGACAATATTTAATATAAAACCAGAAATAAAACAAGAAGTTTTTCATAATAAAAATTATAATTTCATAAATACAATGGTGTCATAAAATATAGTTTAGACTGAACTTGATATTGGGTAACAAATTTGGGATTTTTTCTTAAAACAGGGTTTCTTATCAGAATGTTCTAAGGTGGTAATATTTTAAAAACATGTATATCCCCAAAGTAGAGTTATGAAAGGGTCATCATAAATGAATTTTTTAAACCTACACAGAATTTATAATATTTCTATAAACTGAAAAGATAAATCCATTTCTATATAAATAATGACAAGGAAACCTGAAATAAAAAATAATGTTCAGGTAGAATTCGTTACAGTTTTATCAGCATAGTGTCGGGTGTACCCAAGAGGGATTTATGAGAGAGAAAAGGGGTTTCTTATCACTGGTAAATCATGAGGGAAGTATGGGGTGATGAAAAAATATACCCCATACTTCGGGATTATACATAAAAAGGCATAGTAAAGAGGACAATCTTGATTAAGAGAGGAATAAAGAGGATCCCTTACCTTAAATCTGTTGGTGTTCTCCACTTGTTATTAAAGAGACAATTAATCAAATTAAGTTTATTAATTAATAATTCCAAAACATATTATATATGTAATTGGTTTATTATAATAATTTTTGTTCATTTATAATCGTTTTGATTGCTTATGAGGTTGAATTTCAATGTTCAGGCTCGTTTGTTTACTTGGTTTTAATGACCGGTTTGCTTATATTCATGTTTGGATAAACATGTAAGATGAAAGTGGTTGTCCAGAATTAAAGTTATATAGTATTAGTGTACATCCAAAAGATTACATGGTTCTAAATTTAATTTGGGTACTTTGAGTGATGTATAATTATTATATATATTACCTTAGTGAAAACCGTTTTGTTTAATCAGTGGGTTTGATTACAATGAACATGTTTTGTTTTATAACTTATTACCATTCATAAAAAAGGATTACAGAACCAAAAAAATGATATATTACCTATATAATAATTTGTTTTAACCATAACACAAATGGTTTCATGTCCATAATTAATGTTAATAATATAAATTGATAAAATGTTGTCCTTTCATGTGCTAAATTAGCACATCTCAAACACTGATTTCATTTCTTTCAAATAAATGGTGGGGAAAGTATAAAAGATAATGAAATATTCAATTAGAATAAAAACATTCCATTACATGTATGTTACTAGTGTTATCATACTATTTGGGTGAACGGAGGTGAGGAAAGAAACAAAAATAAAATAACTTAAAAGAAATGAAGGAATTGGAAAGATGAATTTACCTCTTCAGATATCCTCCTTTGAGAACCTCTTAAAGGGAGAGGTTTTGGTATTTGGAAGAGGCTTGGGGATTTTGGATGCATGGGAAGAGATTGATGAGATATTTGGAAAGAATATTGGAAAGGAACAAGGCTTGAGAGTAGTGAAGAGAAGAGGGAGTGGGGGGGGGGGGTATATTGGAGGAGAGGAGGGATTTCATAATATTATAATCATTAATTTATTATTTCTTCACAAGATAAGGCATAATAAGTTTTCCAAGACCAATAATAGTAATAAATGCATGTGACTTCGAACCAATTGGACTTACATCAGTATATCATCATCAATGACTCAATCATGAGGAAAAAAATAATGTTTTATCATTTATTGTGAATTTTCAGATTTTACTATTCATCAAAAAATTCATGTATTTTAGAAAAATACCAAAAATTCTCCCTAACCATTTCTAGACGCTTAGAATCAAAAAATGAAATCCATTTTTCAGAAATAATTTTCCTAATATGATTATTTTAATATTTAATTAATATAATAATTTATTATCAAAAACCAGTTTAAAAACATTCATTAACATATTATAAACTATATGTATATCATACTTTCAACTTGAATATTATTTGTATATTATCATAGGTAAGGTTACTATTCATTATGGTATATCACTATTCATAAGGGTATATTACTATTCATTAGGGTAGGTTACTATTCACCAAAAATTTAGTTTTTCTTATAGAACTCCAAATAACTTACTGATCAAAACTGTGTATGTTAGATTTTCGGAATTCCAAACACAGAAGTGAAAAACATATGTTTAAAGGTCACTTAGCACTTAGTAGTTCATTATGTTAGGTTTTCATGTGATTTTATTACATATTTATAAGAATTGAATTTCCATTGAACAACATTGGGTCATTACATTCTTCCCCCCGTATGAAATTTCACCATCGAAATTTCATTTTATATTCTAAGACAAAAACAGGTGCGGGTACTTTTCCTTAATTGCTTCCTATAGTTCCCATGTTTCCTATTCGTACTTATGGTTTCTCCATAGTACCATGACCAGATGAGAAGTCTAGTTGCATTTAACATTGGCTCTATGATCCAAGATCTTCACTAGCTGCTCCTCATCAGAATGATCATCCTCCAACTATACCACCTTTGAAAAGAGTACATGTGAAGGGTCTGGTTTGTACTTCCTTAAGATGGAAAATGAAATACATCATGTAATTTCAACATGTTAGGTGGATGTTTTAGTCGATAGGCCACATCTCTGACTCGATCAAGGATCTTGAAGGGGCCAATGTACCCGGGACTTAACTTCCCGTTCTTTCCAAACCTCATGAACTTCTTCCACGTATATATGCATAGAAATACCATGTCTCCAACTATAATCTCAGGGTATCATCGATGATTATCTACATAACTCTTCTATCGACTTTGGGCTATCTTGATATACTCCTAAATGGTTTTCACCTTCTCAACCATTTAATCAACCATTTCAGGTCCTAGTAGCATATGCTCACTGAATTCATCTCAACATGCCGGTGTTATGCACCTTTTCCTATAAAGGTCTTCAAATGGTGCCATTCGGATACTCGAGTGGAAACTATTATTGTAAGAGAATTAAACTAGTGGAAGATGTTTGTCCCATCCTTTTTTGAATTCCATATACCACACTCCGTACATATCTTCCAGAGTATAAATAGTTTGCTCAGATTGGCCATTATTTTGAGGATGATAGGTCGTACTGAAGATCAGTTTAGTGTTGAGAGCATGTTGGAGACTTTTCCAGAACATCTACGTGAATATGTGATCACGATCAGATACAATAGATAGTGGTACTCTATGAATAAATACCACTTCTTTGATGTAAATCCATGCAAGTTGATACAATGATAAGTCCTCTCAAATCACGATATAGTGAGATTTCTTTGTAAGATGATCCACAACAACCCATATAGAATTGTTACCTATGTATGTCAATGGAAGTCCAATGAAAAAGTCCATGCTAATGTTCTCCCACATTCATTCTGGTATGGGTAGTGGTTGCATCATCCCCTTAGACTTTTTCCTCTCAGCCTTCACTTGTGGACACACCAGGAACATTGGTTTATATTCAGAAATATCCCTTTTCATATTGTCCCCCCAAAAGTTTTCTTAAAAATCTTGATACATCTTTGTTCTCCCTAAGTGGATAGAGAAGGTCAAGCTATGTGCACCATTCAGAAGCTCATTCTTTATCTCTAGATCTGATGGTGCACATAATTGTGACCCTAGTCTTAAAAATTCTTCCTCATCAATCTTGAAATCAAAGGATTTCCCATTTCTGATAGCTTCCACCCTTTTTTGAATTTCCACATCTTTTCTTTGAGCATCCATTATTTTCTCCAAGAGGTATGGTTGAGAAATAATTTGAGAAAGGATTGATTATGTTCCTACATTATTAATTCCCATGTCCATCATTTGACATTCTAATAAGACTATATCCTTTTCAATTATCATCATTGATAGAGATGCATGATCCTTTCTACTTAGAAAATCATCCACCATGTTTGACGTACTGGGATGGTAGCATATTGATCAGTCATAATATTTGATGATATCTATCCATATTCACGGGAACATATTATGCTATTTATGTGTGAATATATATTTGAGACTCTTTTGGTCAGTATATATCTCACACTTCTCCCCATAGGGATAATGCTGCTAGATTTTCAATGCAAAGATCACAGCCGCCAACTCCAGATCATGCGTGGGATAGTTTTTCTCATTGATTTTTAGCTACCTTAAGGCATATTCTATCACTTTATCATTTTTCATTATCACACAACCAAATAACTTATTAGAAGCATCAATATACACCACACAGAGTTATCCACTTGTAGGGAGTTTGAGTATTGACATAGTGATATGCCTCTTTTTCAACTCCTTGAAACAGTCTTCACATTCCTGTGTCCAGAAATATTTTACTCCCTTTCATGTCATCTTGGTCATTGGGGTTGAAAATCATGAAAATATCTTCAAATATTGTCGATAATACCTAGCTAGACCCAAAAATCTGCGGATCTCCGTTACAGATGCTTCCCTGGGCCACTCTTCAATTGCCTTCATCTTAGAAGGGTACACAGATATCCCTTTGTTGGTGATAATATGGCCCAAGAATGATACTTCCTCTATCCAGAACTCATATTTACTATACTTTGCAAACAAATTATCCCATCAAAAAGTATTTAACACAATATTCCAATGCTACTCATGTTCCTCCTTTCTCATGGAGTATATCAGAATATCATCGATAAATAATATCACGATTTTGTCGAGGTAATCTCTAAAGACTCTATTCATTAAATCCATGAAAATTTCTAGACTAATAGGGAGTCCAAAGGGCATCACTATGAACTCATAGTGTTCATACCTCGTTCAAAAGGCAGTCTTGGGAATATCTTTCTTCCTCACCTTTAATTGGTGATATCCCGACCGATGGTCCACCTTTGAGAAATAACTGGCCCCACGAAGCTGATCAAACAAGTCATCTATCTATGGCAGGTGATAATTGTTCTTTATTGTGACTTTATTGATCTCAAGATAATCAATACAGAGGCACATTAATCCGTCATTCTTGATGAAGAGGACTGACGCACAACATGGTGAAGCACTCCGGTGTATAAATCCCTTCTCTATATTCTCCTGTAACTACTTATTCATCTCTTCTTTCTCTATAGTGGCCATTCTATAAGGTGTCTTTGAGATAGGAAGAGATCTAGGGTTAAGTTCAATTGAGAACTCAACCTCTCAATTAGGAGGAAGAAAAGTCAACACTTTAGAGAATACATCAGTGTAGTCCCTCACAATGGGAATGTCTTCAAGATTGATTCCCTCCTTTATATCTATCATTTGAGCTAGATATGATTTCTCATAAGGAAAAAATATCCACACAAGAGAGCAAAAATCTAAAAGAGATTCATCTTCCTTTTTACACTTGTAAAGAGTCGGAGGATGCTTTAGGATGTGAAGAGTGATCTCACTTTCCCGATTGTTGATGTTTGCTTTGTATAAAGATAGAGAATACATGCCCAAGATAACATCAAACCACACTAAAGAATGTATGATGAGATTTGATGGGAGGTTTAGTTCACAAATTCTAACTGGTCCTGAGTTATAAACCACGGATGCAATGATTTCCCTATTCGCTGTTCTCATAGATAACATTCCCTCCAAATTTTGAGGTGGTGTTTGAATAGTTCAACAAAACTTGAAAGATATAAAATAATGTGTAGAACAATAATCAAATAGTATGTTCGCTATTATTGAATGAATAACTATCGTACGTTTCACCACATTGTTGTCCGGATCCACCTCACTAGTAGTGATATCACAAGCCCTTCCTTGTTTCCTTGGAGGTTGTTGTTGATTTCCTCCAACAAACCTCATCTTAGAGAAATTATTCACATAATGACCATGGTCCTTGCAGTTGTAACACTGCACTAGAGGTTGAGTGTTGATCTGAACCTTCCATTCTTATTTAACATTGGTGGGATTTTTCATATCCCTTTAGTAGTTCTTGGCCAGATGATCAAACATTCCACATTTGAAGAAATTCTTGGTTCCTTTTAGACAATTACCCAGATGCTTCATCCCACAACTTTTACAAGGGGAAAAGTCATGCTTCTTTCCATCATGGGATTTTTTTGATGAACAAACCATGTTTTTCTCCATTTTTCACTTCTTTTCACTAGGCCCATGAGACAACTGAGATTCACCAATCTCTATTTTGACCATAAGGGAACAATGGAAAATCTACTCATAACTTTTTAATTCTATAATTGCCAATGATTTTCATAGACATGACTTTAGTCCACTAAATAAGCAATCCACCTTGATTTTGGTGTTCATGAAAAATCCAGAGGCGTACCATGCAAGCCTTTTAATGTTTTTTTCATATGACCCAATGGACTCATCTTCTTTAGGCTTTAGTCTAAGGAATTGTCTTTCCATCTTGAGACTGAGGGTTCAAGGAAAATATTTGTTGAAAACATACTCTTGAATTCCTCCCAATATATGGAATCAATTTACTCTTGGGAATTTGTATTCTTGATCAGTTTCCACCACAAATTAGCTTCCCCATCTAAATGATAGACCGCCAGTAAAACCTTCTCCTCTTCTGAGCACTGTAGGATACTGAATATATTTTCATTGGAGTTAATCCATTGTTCCATGAGGATAGGATCAAGAGATTCTCTAAACAAGGGAGGACTTTGACACATGAAGGATTCAATATAAACTTTCTCTTTCCTTGTTGTAGGAGGTAATTCTGCATGATTCAAGTTATTATTCATAACTCGATCCAGCTGAGCAAGTACTGTCATGAAGTCTTGAGCAACTTATCCTGTCATATCAGGAATATAATTAGGGAAATATTGACATTTCCTATCACATTATTTGTTGGAAAAAGTTATTCTATTTCCCCCCATTAACTAATAAAAAGAATGTATAATTAGAAGTCCTAAATACTTATATATTAATCATAAAGAAAACTTTGAACATAAAAGGATAAACATATAAATAGAAACTATATACTAAATTGTGATTCCTTAGGTTTATATATAGGGTATTCTAGATCTATTTATAAACTTATAATCCTATGTGCTTTTTTTGTCCCTTAATAATGGTTTGTAATAAGATCGTGAATCTACCAAAGCTTATCCACCGGGAGTGTTGTAACCAAGAGTTCAATAAGGTCTGTTATCGTGTACTAGGATACCCCTGGTGAAGCCCAAAAATCGTTGTCAAAGTTTTTAATCCTAGGTACATCTGTTCGAGTGTCATCTCTACCTTCTCATATCTAGACATGGATTTATTTCCATGATAAATAACTTACTCAATACTAACCAAAATTTAGGAATGTTTTCTTATACATTGTCTCATCCTTAAGGTTCTCACTAAGGTGCTCAATTACTAAACTCCTAAAATATCTAGACCATCCTATTATACCATCTATAGTGACCTAATCTTTTTAAATATAATATTACATGATTTTAAGCATAATTATACATCAGAGAACAAGCCAAGGATTGTTAAGTCTAGTGTCTTGGAAGACTAGGTGCATAAAACATAAAATGTGAGGATAAAAAAACATTTATTTATTTAATCTCTATAAAGAGTTACTAACTTCTTTTGAGATCATACATCTACATAGGGTACCCTGGGGAACACATGAACAAAGGGATGAGCTAAAAATACTAGGAAGGGAATGAACATAAGGATAAGTCTTAAGAACAATAGTTAGTAGGTATACCATAATGATACCCAAAGAATGGGACATATAAAATCGTATCATATAAGAATGGAATCATATAAAAATGGAATCATATATATGTGTAAGAATCATAAAACATGTTTTCAGTATAGTTAAAGGCTAACTACCAATCCTGTTTCCCCTTCTAGTACGTGTTAAGGCTAACTGACAATCTCGTTTACCATTTTAGTACGGGTCAAGGCTAACCACCAATCCTGTTTCACATCGCATCTCATGAGAGATAACATTACCCAATGCATTGGGGCACTATATAGGCACACCTATCTCAAAATTTTCATGAATATTATTTCCATGTAAATAGTCATACATAATAAACCATACATAAACATAATGGCACCCATGGAAAGAATTAAGTACCACAATAATGACATAAATCATAACCAATGAGAATATCATGAAAATGTCCATGAAAGAAAGGGATTATAACATAAATGGACGTTCATAGGGTAAAATAGGCTTATAAAATAGTATGTGATGTCAAATAAGAGTGAAAAATGTTAAGGAATTTGTTGAAGAAACATGATCATTAAAACATTTTTGTGCGGTTTTAAGTAAAATACTATTGAGATTTTAAAACAGGAAAGAGGAAAATATTTTATATAAATACAGAATGGAACCAATAATGTTTTCATAATAGAAATACTTATTTTATAAAAAAAATGGTTTCTTAAAACATAGGATAGATTTCCCTTGAGATTGGGTAAAAAATTTGGGAAGTTTCCTTAAAACAGGATTTCTTGTCAGAATGTTTTAAAGAGGGAATCTTTAAAAAACATGTATATCTCCAAAATAGAGTGATAAAACGGTCATAAAAAATAAATTTTTTAAAACTACACATCATTTAGAATATGTATATAAACAGATAAGACAACTCCATTTTTATATAAAGAATGATAAGGCAACCAGAATGATAAAAGAAGGTTCGGGTAGAATTCCTTACGGTTTTATTGGCATTGTGTCAGGTTTACCCAAGAGGGCTTGATGAGAGAGAAAAGGGTTTCTCATCGCTTATAAATGATGAGGGATGTACGGGGGAGGTGAAAAAATATACCCCTTCATTAGGGATTACACATAACATGGCATAACATTGGAGACAATCTTGATTAAGAGAGGAATGTAGAGGATCCCTTACCTTAAATCTGTTGGTGTTCTCCACTTGTTATTAATGACCTGAATAAACAAATTAGGTTTATTAATTAATAATTACATAACCTATTACATATTTAATTGGTTTAGTATAATAATTTTATGTTCATTTATAACCATTTTGATTGTTTATGAGGCTCAATTTCATTGTTCGGGCTTGTTTGTTTACTTGGTTTTAATGACCGGATTGTTTATATTCATGTTTGAATAAACTTGTAAGATGAAAGTGGTTGTCCATAATTGAAGTTATATGATATTAGTGAACATCCAGGATATTACATGGTTATAAATATAATTTGGTTACTTAGAGTGAAGTTGAATTATTATATATATAACCATAGTGACAACAGTTTTGGTTAATTGGTGGGTTTGATTACAGTGAACATGTTTTTCTTTATAACATAATACAATTAGTAAAAAAGGATTACAGAACCAAAACAAGGATATATTACCTATATAATAATCTGGTTAAACCGTAACAAAAATTTTTTCATTACAGAATTAATGATAATAAAAGAAATTGATAAACTATTGTCCTTGAACGTGATAAATAAGCACATCTCAAATGGTGCTTTCATTTCCTTCAAATAAAGAGATTGGGGAAGGATAAAAGATAATTAAATATCCAATTTTCATAACAACATTATAGTACATGTATTTTACTGGTGTTATCATATTATTTGGGTGATGGTAGGTGAGGAAAGAAATAATAAGAAAAGAACTTAAAAGAAATGAAGGAATTGGAAAGAGGAATTCACCTCTTGAGAAATCCTCCTTTGAGAACATATTAAGGGGATAGGTTTTTGTATTTTGAAGAGGCTAGGGGATCTTGGACGTGGGGGAGGAGATTGAGAAGAGATTCGGGAAGAATATTGGAAAGGCACAAGGCTTGAGAGTAGTGAAGACAAGAGGGAGGGGGTTATTGTGGAGGAGAGGAGGGATTTCATACTATTATAATCATTAATTTATTATTTCTTTACAAGACAAGGAATATTAAGTATTACATGAAAAAGAATATTAATGTATTCATGTGACTTCTACCCAATTGTTCTTACATCAATAGATCACCATCAATGACTCAAGCATGATGCAGAAATTAAGGATTTGCGCATTTATTGTGAATTATCAGACTTTTCTATTCATAAAAATTCAGTATTTTAGAAAAATCCCAAAAATTCAACATAACCATTTTTTGACACGTAGAATCGATAAATAAATTCCATTTTTAAAAAATAATTTTCTAAATATTATTATTTTAATATTTAATTAAAATCTTAATTTATTATCAAAAACTAGTTTTAGAACATTCATTAACTTATTCTAAAATATAGGAATTTTGTAATTTCAATATGAATATTATTTATATATTATAATAGGTAAGGTTACTATTCTTAGGCCATATCACTATTCAAAAGGGTATGTTAGTATTCATAAGCATCAGTTACTATTCACCAAAAATTATGTTTTTCTTATTGGACTCCAAATAACTTACTGATCGCAACCGTGTATGTCAGATTTTTGAAATTCCAAACAAAGAAGTGACAAACTCATTTTTAAAGGTCAATTGACACTTATTAGTTTATTATATTGTGTTTTTATGTGTTTTTATGACATATTTAAATGAAGGGATTTTTTATTGAAAAACTTTGGTTCGTTACAATATTGATATTTTATTATATTTTTATTTAATAACGAAATTATAAATGAAATTTTATTTCTATTTTTTAATTTCATTCAAAGGAATTAAAAAAGGAATATTTTTATGTTTTTTATGAAACTTTTATCTTTATTTACAAAGGAAAAATGGAATTTTCTTTTTAATATATATCAAGACAAAATCTTCTGCACCCGCATGAAGATTATTTAATATTTGGAGTCTTCTAGAATTATTAATTTTTTCAAAAGAAAAAGAGACCCCCTTTTCTATTTAGGTTAATTTTTTGAGTGGTTTTTTGAAATGGATAGATTATTTTAATAACATGAAATGTTTCCTTAATAGTGGAAATGAAATTTAATAGTGAAATGTTGTAAATTTAAATATTTAATGTGTCATGATTATATAATGGTACTTGGAAATTTGTCAAGTTGTTACGTAATAAAACAATGATGAGTAGTTACATGGTAATTTGAAAATGGGAAATTACATGATTTTCCTTCAATGCATTGGTTATGTAAGTCGATCATATGGTTATTCCATTTGTTAAAGTGACATGTATGGAATTTTACCACATGGTTATTCCATTTTAGTATAAATATGTTCCAAGTTAACTTATTATATAATATATTATAGCTTATGAGTTTTAATGAATATCATTTTATTTTAAAATGTAAAATAATGATCTTTTTGATATGATGATTCCATTTTTAGGGTAAAAATGGTTGTTTTTTAGGAAATGTTATTATGGGTTTTCATGAGACTAATGGATTCCTTTATTTATATCCCTTAACAATTTATTGTGCTCTTCCAACATTTTTCAATTATTTTCACTGGAATTAAGGAATATTTGGGAAAAGGATGATATCAAGGAAAAAATTGTGATGATTTTTCATAAAGAGAAGCCATGATTTATTTTAAAAAAAGTTTCCTTTTTGTGTGTGTAAAAAGTCGATAATCAGTATAAATTTCCACCTATAATGTATGAGTTTACTTTGTAAGTGTTTATCCCAATTATCTAAAACTCTAAACCTAAAACATATTTTCTAAAAGAATGTCATTTATAGTTTTAATAATAACTATAATATGTAATTTTTAATGCCATGTCCTTACATTTAGACACATGTACATGTGATTTTATATTTTCCAAGAAAGTAAGATTGAGAATGGGGGTAGAATTATTATTTCATAACTTTTTAAATTTCCTTTTTAATTCAATCTCCATGAATAATTAATGTCAGCATCATTTAAAATCCTTAAAATCATCCTCATCTGAATGAATAAAATAAATAAAAACACAAATCAGACTTGTTTTTTTACAAGGTTAACTCCTAAAGTTGATAAATACATTGTGTTTTATTTATTGAAATATATATAAAAATGTATCACCAATATAATAAAATGATTATAATGAGTTTTGGAAAGTATTATACCTCTTCCAGAGTTGTCTCCCATGTTTTTCTTCTATTGTATTCCTCATTTTTATAATTTTTAAAAAAAATGAAAAGATCATTACATAAAATTAAAATGATTTAACATCAATTATTAGATCATCTATGAAGATCAAAGTCAAATAACAGTATGAAATTACTTCAAATTATTTATATACTAAAATTATAAATCATAATAATATCCCAAAAATTTTGATATAAGAAAGTATGAAGATTATCTCTTCCTTTAAAAATGTAGATTCATATAATTCCTCAACATATCCATTTTAATCATTATATTACCATATATATCTCTTTTCTTTTTTTTTCTTTTTTTTTTAAAAAAATACATTAAAAAATAGTTTCTAGTTTTAATTTTATAAAAACCATGAATTCATTCACTAAAATATCAATATAACATATTAATCAATTCTATTAAAAAATATTTCAAAAAATAATTCAACATTAATTATTATATACTATAGAAACCATTTTCCTCATTTACATCACCTCAAATTTATTTGAAAAAAAATATATATTACCATTAATTTCGAAAAAAATAATTATTATATTGTATTATATTAGTGCTATATAGATTATATTAAAACTTGTGTGAGATCAAATCACATTTAAACATAATTAAATTAAACTTACAAGATCATTGAAAAAAAATCTCAATATTGTACAAATAATTAATCTTATGAAACCCATATACATTGTTAAATATTTTAGTTATGGAATTATTTCAATATCTATATCCCATATTAATAGACATTGAAATGACAAATTCTATCATATGGGGTGAAATTTTATTATTATATAACTATTTTGAAATATAATCAAAATTATATTGATATTTTAAATTATATTTCCCTGAACCTTAGAAACATCATCATTCCCCACACATCTTTAATAATATTACTTATTTTCAAAACCATTTCAATTTTTTTATGTTTGAAAAAGTTTATTGAAGAAAAAATGAAATCCATACCCACACAAAAACATCCAACTCTAACAATTAATTTGGATCATAAGGTTATTTTATCAAATTCAAGAGTATGGTTTATTGTAATTAAATACTAAATTTTTATTTTAAGAGTGTTACATATTTAATTAAAACATACAACATGATGAAATGTGTTTTATAGCTCGTTTATAAAAATGTTTTCAATGAAATTTTAATAAGTTCATATATTTAACAAGATTTTAAATATATTTGTATTTTTATATTATAATATTTATATAAACCTGTAAAATGAGCTTTTAAGTCTAAAATTACTGAAAGTATTTCGAACAGGATTTTATTTATTTAAAATCCCAATAGTAGTGTTTTTTTAAACCCTTGGGATGCGTAGAATTGTTTGGAAGAACCTTGGATTATTGTTTAGGTTATAGAATTGTTTTTTGAATTTAGTTTTTAAACATTGAAAGTAGAGGGAATTAAATTATTATTCCTCGGTTTTTAAATAATTTATTAATGAAGTCCCTTAGTTTTTTGTATTTTCTTCCTTAAGAATTATAAAAACTATGGTTGTTTTTTACCCAGTTATCATGTATGGTGGGTGTGGGTAAGTTATCTAGTGATTCTACATATTGGATTTTAGTTTATGGTAGAGTTATTTGAATGGGATTAGAATATATTTATGGTGTAAATTGGTGTTACTTGGTTCATTTATAGATTTAGGTAGAATTGGGGATTAAACGAGAATATCAATGAAGAGTATTTGGTGCGAAAATATAGAATGCGACTTAAAATGGTAGAGTGGTTCGATAAATTTAATTTACTTGTCTTTTCAAGGGACAAAATTTCTATGGTGGGTATTATTATAACCCTTTTCATATGTTATTTTTTAAAATAAATATATTTTGATTTTAAAGTAGATAAATTGAGGGTAACATTTAATATGTGGTTAAATGAGTGTCTAATCATGATTGGATGATATTTAGAGTTTGAAAAATGAATAAAAAACTTTTTTAATGAACAATATTATGGTAATAAGTTTTAATATAATATGGGATAAAAAATGAATAATTTTTAGGTTTTTTTTTGCATTTTACACATATTATGTATTATTACCAAACTAATTAATGGGTAAACCATATGATAAGTATTCATGCGTGGTTAGTGTACTGAATTTTAGAATCTTGTGACCAAAATATAAATTCATCATTGAGGTTTTCCTTTTCATCCCAGACTCTTTCCACCCCCTTATTCTTCAACTATATCTTCCCACTGGAGTTACACGACCCCCATGTGGTAACTTTCCATTTTTATTTTTATTTTCCTTGTATTTATTATCAATTATTCCTTCATATTGAAATTTAATAATCATATATATCCCTCCATTAACATTACCATTTTTTGTATATTTTAAGGACACATTTTCTACATCCCTAAACCCTTTAGGTGGATTATGAGGAGAGGTGAGGTGTTTTTTATTTTTCTAATTAGTTATAGAACCCTTATTTCTTTATACAATTATCATAAACTAAATTTACCTTTAGTTAATTCATATATATTATAAGATTCACATTGTACATACTCAATTAGGGATGATGAATACTTTCAACATTATCCCTCTAGTGGATTAACCTGATAGGTGATTATTTACTACCTCTAGTTCTGGTTTGTTCCACTGGAATAATTATCTGACGACCAAACACATTTGGTTTTTTTAAAACACGAGTTAAATTATAAGGGTATTACTTTATCCCATACATGTACAATTTTTTTTATTTAGGGTTACCATAACCATGATCTCCCCAAATATTTGTTGGTTCAATGGAAAAACATTCATACAGAATCCTGATGTTGTTATTCTACTCACTATCATATAGAATTAGCGGAGAAAAATTTCCCAAAATAGGACTATATATCCCATTTTTTTATCTTTCTTATATAGAGTTTGTTTATTGAGATTCAATGTGATTCCTATGATCTATTCCTGGAAGTTTGGTTATTTGGATTTTATCTAGACTTTGGATGAGGAAGAGTTCACATAGCCTATCTTATGGATGTGTGTTGGTCCATCTAGAAGTTTGATAATGTTTCTAATAATAATTAGTCATGTCAATACTAATAGTTTCTTAAATATAAAAACTAGTCTCTCAGACTTTTCATGGATATTCTATAATTTTTTAGAAGATCCCGGGTTTTTCTTATGGTACAAAACTTTTACTTTTCTAGATAAACACTTGTTTACATCCCTTGTTGGCATATAACCAAAGCCAATCTGCGGGTCCATTAGGTTGTTATTGGGAAATAAGAGGCTAGAGGAATGTGTACTAAATATAGGCCAATTAAATAACATGTAATGGTTTTCCCCAGCAAGAGAATACTGAGCATTACATGATGTGAAAGAAAATTACATGTCTTGTATTTAACAAACTATGTTTTTATAAATAGAGGTAGTAGACTCTATTTTTAAAATAGAATCTAACCTCTCTCCTATTTAATGCATAGGAATCTCTATTGAGGCTTAAAGGTAGGATTTTTACTTGGTTGTAGATTTGAACTTTGCTTGTTTCACCACCAGTCTTGTTGGAATTGCATCAGTGACTGCTTTATTCATTTTAGTACATTATTTATTCTTTGAAACAACAAATGCACTGTTTGGGTTCAGGATCATATTCCCTAAATTCTCATCATTCTTCCATTCTTCATATTTCTCTTTAACCTAATAGAATCAGTACTTAATACTGGATGATCAATCCACTAACGAGCTATGTCATGTGGTATATACTTTTCATTCATCTTTTGATGCTTTATAAAGCTATCATCATTTTTGTCGCCCGTAATTTTTTTTGACACATTCTCAGTATTGGAATGATAAATTTAAATAGATGAAGTAGGACCTGCTAGGGATTCCCTTGGGTTATATGAGATGTGTTGGTGGTTATTTCTCCAACCAGAGGCCACAGAAGGGGTTCATGATGCCTTTACTATGGTTTTTTACCATTGATTTACTACCCAAGGGGTGTGTTCTTGAGTTTTTTTTATTTTAAAGAAGATCTGTTTTATTTAAATGATATTTAATTATTGGATTAGTACATGTCATAAATTATTTATTATTTTATCACAATATTCTATTCATAAGTTGATTAGATGGATTGAATGAAAATAATTAAATGAGGATGCCGGGGGGGGGTATACTCATTAGTTATTTTGAATTTCTTAAATGGATTGTTACCAACTGTGTTGAATGGGTAGGTATACACATTACATATGTCTTCTTGAATGTCCCTAAGGCCTTATTTTTTATTTATTTTTTAATAATCCCTCTTTCAAGGGGTGAGGGGGAACCCTTACAAGGCCTGTAGGTTTAGATATTACATTGTCTATTGGCTTGGAGACATTACAAGAGTCGTAGGTCTTAAATAAATCATAGAGAATATGAATACTAGAAACTTCCCCACCCCAACATATACATCACAATAATCTCTGCACCTTTTAATGGTTTTTCGGCTAGTTATCATTTATATGTATGCACAGGCTCGGTACCGACAGAAATTCTATACGCTCTCATTCTTCCAAATTCGTTAGCCCTTCATTGGAGGATGCACCCTACTCTCGAATTCTTTTTTGGAGATGGTTCCTTATAGAATATTTCTGGGAATATGTATATCAGGGGGCCCTGAAGGCCTTTAGGTGGCTAGAAGGCCTTGAGTTGGCCTGAAGGCCATGAAGGTAGGTCGAAATCCTTACTGGACTAAAGGCTTAGGTGGACAAAAGGCCTTAAGTGAACCAATCCCAAAACAATGGCCCAAGGTGAATAGTTCTGGCTGGTACAGTGCCAAAAAATACCTACTATAGTACCTAATACAGTTCCCACACATAGTGCTATATTGTTTGCTACAGTACCATCCCAATACTCATATAGTACTACTATAATAACCTGGAGTTATTCCTTTGGCTAGATTTTAACCTGGCTCTCATGGATGCACTAAGAGAGAATTATATTAAATGTAAATGGAATAGATGAGTATTCATACTCATGTGATGCTTTGGAATGAAATGTATGAATGATTGTAAAGAAGAAATGGATATATCTACATGGATCTGAAGAGAAATAGTGGACACCTTGGTTGAGTATGCACAAGGGGTCTTTAACTGTGGGATTCCTTGGGATTTTCTACCCCTTATATCCGGAATGCTTGTAATGATGTAGGACATGTATGGAGCACAAGCTCCTTGGACTCCAACCAGTTCCTATATAGAGTTTCCATCAAGATGCTCCTAGGACTTGATGAAGATGCCTTGGTCTTCTTCACATTGGATCCATCCCATTATGGTCTACACATCATTATATGGATGATTCATGGGATATATGAATCTAGTTGTATGGAAGGGCCATGGGTTTTTGATATAGCTTTTTTATATAGAGAGGTCATGTGGACAAGATATGGATGGTTATATAGAGAGGCCTCGTTGCTTGATTATATTTCTTATAACTTCATAGTTAGAAGCTAACACTTATTATATAGAACCTAGAGAGGATTTCTTATTTTACTTTGTACAATAAACATATTCTATGGGAATTCTCACGTACATTACTTCTTACTTACAATAGTTTATCATATTTCATAATGCTTCTTAGAACTGTATAGATATTTTGGTGGTTACCTATTGTGATGTTATCACACATCTTGGTTGGGCCTCCTTGAGGTCCCAAACAGATTATATAGTTATATATGATAATAGGGGCAAGCATCCAAACACTAGTTGTTCATAATTAAATTGGAGTTGATGAGAATGAGACCAACCTTAGGCTTGACATTCTACTAGGATACATTTAGTTCATTTGTATTTTTGATACATGTATTGATTTTTAGTTCCACATACTTGTTTCTTATATTTTCTAGATACATGTACCATTTGCAGAATTGTATACAAGACACTTCCAGCTTGTTATATATTCCTCTCTTAATTGTCTATTTTTTCTTCTTCCACTATTGATTGTGATTTAATTCCACTATGATATACTCTGGTAATGAGGATATAGTCTCCCAAATGAATCACCCATTCCCTCACTTCTAGTCAGCATCCTTTGAATTTGGTGATATGCACTAGTAGCAATGTAACCAACTAGGATTGGTGCACTGTTGAGGGGAATCAAGGTTCGGGATGTTACAAAGTGGTATCATAGGTAGGTTCTTTTCAGGTTTTATTTACTATTTGGTGATAATAGACATGGATAGGAAGGAAATGGAATTTGGTAATGAGCTATGCTCGGGTGTAGCTAACCAATGTATAGGGAAAACCCAAATTGCCCCAAATAGAATTTCAATTTCTAGTTTTTACTACAGTAGTTGGTTTTATTTCATCATTAGGTGATACACATGATTAAGATATTACTAATGATATAATTGTGTTATATTTCCTTTTAAACCCGATGAGATGAGGGTATGACATCTCATGCATCATATATGCACTTGTTATAAATCTCATGTAAGGAATTATCAAATTCTATTTAGGATTCATTGTCTACCACATGCTATTATTATCGGTGATGTGATAACTATGCCTACTGTTGTGATGGACTTTGTGCAGAGGATAGTGGAGTGAAGTCATATTTCAATTCATAAGGTGTACATGCCCTTATGAAATAAAAAATGATCCAAATATTCAATTCAAATTTTAATGTGAATTTGATTCTTATGGATTATATGGGCATCAAATTTTGGTTCATGAGGTGTTATGGTCCCTCAGGTATTAGAACTTTTTGGACCATTAGTTGAATCATTTAATAAATGGATATTAAATGAAAATTAAATGGAAAATAAATACTTGACCTTGACCTGAATTTTGAGGGGGAAGAGGCATTGTTTCTAGTTGTTTTGGGGACATTCTTTATACAGTCCAAGATTTAGGAGTATACTATGGGTTATGACTTGGTTTTAGGAGGGTTTTGAGCTCTCCAATGATTTTGAGTTGTGAACGTTGATGTTATTCTTTTATGAGGTGTGTGTTTGACATTATGGGCATATTCCACCATGAATACCTTCAGTGGTACGCCACGAGGGTGGTGATAGCCATACTCTTGAGGTGTTGGGACATAGGCTAGCAGTTGATTCTCTTTTATCTCCACATACAGTACCAAAGACTATTCTGAAAACAGGTGTTGAGGTAATGTTCCGCAAGGGGTTGTTTCCATATATGCTGAATTTTTAGGGATCACCTCAGCCTACCATGACTATGGATGATCTAACATGTGTGTTCCAATAGCATCCTCCTCCCATGTTTTCAGGGGACGATGTTACAAAATCTATGGAGATGTGGCTTGTGATCACGCTAGATATCATAGATCATCTTGAGAAACCTCCTGAGAGGTGGGTAAATCATCCACTTATATGATATGTGGAGTAGAAAAGAAGTGGTGGGGTATTTTGAACCAAGTTGATGGACTATGATATATGGGTTGGAATAATTTACAGACCCACATATATTGCATATTTTACCCTGAGACTCTGCTGGAAGAGTGGGTTAGTGATTTATTATGTCAGGAGAAGCGTTCCATGACAGTTACAGATCACTCAGTATGATTTATAGACTTGCATAATTTTGTGCTGATGTACCTTACTGATGAACTATCTAGAGAGAGAGGCTTTGAGGAAGGTCTTCGACATACTATCAGATCATAGGTCAAATTGTTCAGATTGACCTATATCATTGAGATTGTGAATTATTCATTGATTATAGAGTGAAACCTGAGGAAAAATGGGGGCACAGAGCAGGCCGATGATTCTTCTTGACCTTGTGGTTCTACATCTTCAATAAAAAAGTGTGTTTTTGAATATTCCTATGTGAAGAGTGCTATTCAGGCTATGAGTGATGGAAGCGTGGTGTTTTTTCATTAGTGTGGAAGATAGGGCCACATGAAGAATCTATGTGACCATGACCTAGTTTAGTGTTGAGCTTTCAGAATAATGGGCCTTGTGTAGTGGTTTTGTAGGAACTTCTCACTAGCTATGAGTGGTAGTGTTTAGCTATAACACTATTATTAGGACTATGTTCCTTAAATCAACATTAGGATGTGAGTTAGATTAGTGATGGCTGGTTTGGACAAGGAAGTATTGGTCATGAAAGAGGTAGCCATACACTAGTTACAGTATGACATTAGAGTGGACCTACTCAAGGTAATGTGGTTGTATCAAAGAGTCATGGAACCAAACAAATATATTCTGTATATCCTACCAATGAGGAGAATGGTTTCGAACTATCTACAGTGAGAGGTACGATCTTAGTATCTTCTATTTTTTTTCATATTCTCTTTTTGATATAAGTGCATCACATAGATTTATAACAGTACTATTGGTGTCAAGCCTTGGGACTACTATTTTATTTTCTAAGAGAATTATGATGATATAAACTCCATTAAATATTATAACAAATTTTTTTCAGGGAGTTCCCCCTTGACGTTGGTGGGTGTCACTTTGTTTGGAATATTCATGTCCTTGAGATGATAGGGTTTGACTACATTCTTATTATGGACTGGTTAGTATCTTATCAAGATTACATTGAATTCTATCACCAGAGGGTGAATTTCACATCACCAGAGGGTGTAGTGATTACTCACAAGGGTGAATGGGATGTTTAGGTGAGTCAAGCTGGACTAGAGCATCGTGGGCTTGTAGAGATGATAACCCAAATTACTGGCTTCATTCTAGATGATCAGGGAGTGAGTCCTAAAGACATTATTCTAGTGGTTGAGTGATTTTCGTATGTCCTTCATGATGACTTTTCAAACTCTCATAATGAGAGAGAGTTTTAGTAATCCATCGAATGACTACAAGAAGTTACACCAGTATCCATTCCTCCTTACATGATTGATATGAAAGAGTTGCAGGAGCTTAGGCGGTTGCTAGAGGATTTGAAGGTGAAGGGATTTATTTGACCTAGTACTTTTACATGTGGTTCTCTAGTCATTTTATTGAAAAATGTTGATGGAAATATTAGGATATGTGTGTATTACTTGATTTTTAATTATCTAGTGGTTAAAAACCAATATCCCTTTCAAAAGAAAGATGATTTGTTTGTTCAGATTCGAGGAGCCTGAGTGTTATTGAAAATTGACCTCAGGTCAGGATATAAACATGTCTGTATTAAACATACATAAATACCTCATATAGAATTCCGTAGCAGGTATGGTTTATATTAGTATCTTGTTATGTCCTTCCCTCTCACAAAGACACCAATAATTTTTATGGTTCTCATGAACCGAGTTTTCCATCATAACTTGGATTCTTTTGTGGTGGTTTTAATGGATGATATCTTGATGTATTATCACAATCGACATGACCGTTCTGAATATCTTGAGATCATTTGAAATACATTTTGGGAGCATTATTTATATTATAATCTAAAAAACTTCCACTTTTGGATGGCTCAGATTCACTTCTTAGGTCATATAATCTTAGATACGGGAGTATCTGTCGAACCAGGGAAGGTGAGAGATTTAGTTTCTTGGGATAAGCCCTATAATTTTTTTTGGCATATGATATTTCTTGGGGATATCTGGTTACTAAATTTATTTCATACAGGACTTCTCATGATTATCATTTATACTAATGGGTTTGACCACAAAGGTCGTGGAGTTTGTATAGTCAAACTCATGCGAGATAGACTTTTAGGAGCTGAAAGGAACGTTGATGTCAGCACCAATCCTGATACTTCCATTGAAGGTCATGAGCTACGAAGTGTATTTTGACACATTTGGTTTTGAGTAGGGGGTAGTGATAAGGTAGGGTGATGAAGTCGTTTCATATGGATCTCAGTATTTGGGGCCACATGATAGGAATTTCCCAAATCATGATATCGACTTAGTGACTTTCGTTCATGCTTTACATTGTTGGAGAAACTATTTAATGGGAGAGAATTTTTTTAGTGTATACATACAACCAAATTCCCAAGTATATATTCAATAATTATGATTTAAATATAATTAAACAAATGTTTGTTGAGTACCTTTAGTCTTTTTGACTTTGATCTTACATACACGCATGGTAATGGAAATGAAGCGGATGATGAACTGATTAAGATGACTTCAATACAGGAAGTGCAGCAAGCCAATAGAGAGTAGAAGCTAAGAAAAATGTTCACTAAGATGAATTTGGAGGTGTATAACAGTGAGGGATAAACATATCTATCATCTTTAGTTGTGAACTATAACATATTGGATAGAGTAAGGATGAGAAATCTATCAAATTCATAGGGCATAATCCTACCCGAGAGTGTCGTAGGTGAGGATCCACCTCCTAGTTGAATGGTAGGTGGGGATGAGATCCTATGTATCCACGGAAATGTTTGTGTTCAAGTGGATATACATGAGGAGATGATGCAATAGTTTCATACTCTATCATGGTAAATTCATCCTAGGGTCACCAAGATGTACTATGACTTACGTCGTCAGTACTGGTGGACAAGTATGAAAAGATAGGTAGATCGTTTTTTTACAAGGTGTTCCACCTATCAGTAGGTGAAGATGGAACATCAGTGACCATCTAGGATTTTATAGAAGTTACTTTTTCCATAGTGTAAATGGGATGATTTTGTGATGGATTTCATGACTGGTTTACTGAGGTCGCGTCAAGGCAACGAATCCATGTGGGTAGTCATTGATAGGCTCATGATGATTTCTCATTTCATTATAATAAAAAATAAATTCAGTTTTGATGAGATTGGAATGTTTTATATCATTTGGATAATACTATTTTACGAGGTCCTGAACACTATAATTTTAGATAGGGATAAAAGAATTAATTCTTGTTTCTGGAAAAGTTTTCCGAGGAAACTGGGTACACAAGTGATTCTAAGAATAACATACCACTCTCAGACTAATTTCTAGACATAGCGTAAAATATAGGTGGTAGAGTATATTATGAGATCATGAACTATAAATTTTGTGGGCTTTTGGGAGAGGCACTTTCCACTATTTCAGTTCACTTATAATAAAAGTTATTAGTAGATGATACAATTAGAACATTACGAGGATTTATTTTGTTGTCCATGCCAATTGCCCTTGTGCCAGAGAGAGGCAGGTGAGGTAGATTTACTAGGACCATATCTCATGCAGGAGACTAATGATTAGGTTCAGTTGATTCTGATGCAGATTTATACTAAACTATCTCAATAGAAATCTTATGCTAATCACCACATGGAACCTCTAGATTTTTAGGTTGGGGATCAGGTCTTTTTACGTGTTTCATCGAGGTTGGGATGTAGACTGGTCATAAATCTAGGTAATGTTTCCCTGAAATATGCCATCCATTTCGAGATTGTAGAGAGAGTTATGATGGTATCCTATTGATTATAGTTACCTTATAGGTACAATGAAATGAAAAACGTCTTCCATATATCTTAACTGCACAGTTATCATTCAGACTCATATCATGATTTTCAACCAGAGGATGATGAGCTACAGGTTGGTGGATCCTTTGAGGATAATTTGATTAATATCTTTGACAGGAGAGTGAAGGTTCTCTTAGGATGATCAATTCCACTAGTATAGTTGATATGGAATCACAACCATTTATAGGATGAGACTTGGGAGTTAGAGGACGATGCATGTGCTATGTGGTTGGATTTTTTTAGAATAAACATGACCACCCTTCAGGGGGAAATCGGGGGATGAATTTCATTAAGATGAGAAGAATATAATGTATTAGTTTTTTCTTAAGGTATAGATATTTTAATTTTATAGTTAAATTCTTGTTAACATCCCCTGTTGGCTTAGACCCTAAATTGGGCCATGGGCCGGTTGGGTAGTTCTTAGAAAATAAGAGGGTAGGGTATTGTGTACTAGATTCAGGACAATTACATGACTTGAAATGGTCTATCCCCGACCTTTCATGAAATTTAATGATTTTTTCCTTTTAAGGGAAAACTGAGAATTACACAACGTGAAAAGAAATTACACATTGTGTAATTTCTAAACTATGTTTTTATTAGAAAATAGAGCCAAGAGCCTCTATTTTTGGAATAGAAGATCACATCTCTCCTCTTTCATGCACAATAAGCTTATTTGAGGCCTAAAGGAAGCCTTTTCTCTATATTTATGATCCAGACTCCATTTATTTCATCGTCGTTCTCATTGGAACTGCATTAGTGAGTGCTTAATTCCTTTTGGGCCATTCTTGATTATTCAGAATGACAACTGCACTATTTTAGTTTAGGCTCATATGACTTAATATATCATTCTTAATTTATTATTTAGATTTCAACTAAACCTAGGTTAATCATAACTTAATACTATATTATCACTCCACTTCCAAGATAAGGTAGGCAGTCTATACTTTTCTTTCGACTTTTGATGCTTTATAGAGCTATCAACTGTTTTATCGTCCGTCAAAATTTTTGACGCATGCCCAGTTTTAAAATTTTAAACTAAAATAGATGAATTATGATCTCTTTTGGATGTCCTTAGGTTCTTTGAGATGTTTTTGTGGGTTTTCCCCAAATAAAGGGCACCCATGGGGTGAGATAAACCTTTCATTTGTTTTTGACCATTGATGAACTACCCAAGGGGTTTGTTCTTGAATTTTCCTAGTCTAAGGAAACCTATTTGTATTTAAATGAGATTGAATTACCTGCTTAGTATATTTTATGCCTCCTTCACTTATGTTATCATAATATTCCATGCTCAACTTCATTTTATGATTTTAATGAAATTGGTTAAACAGGGGGGGGGGGGGGTGTATACTCATTGGTTGTTTCAAATTGCTTAAATGGATTATTAACAATTATGTTAAATGTGTGGGTATACCCATGTGAGTTGTTAATTGGAAATGGAATACATGAGTGGGTATACTCATGTGATGTTTTGGAATGAAATGTATAAATGATTTTATAGATGTCATGGATGGTTCTATATGGATTTGGAATGTGGTAGTGGGAATATTGTATGAGTGTAAACCATGGGTCTTGATTCCATGGGATACCTCAATATTTTTTACCCCTTAGATCCAACTTGCTATAACTTATGTAGGAAATATTGGTACACATGCTCCTAGGACTCCAACAAGTACCTATACAGAGTTTCCGTTGAGATTCTCTAGGGAACAGATGAGGATTCCTTGGTCTTATACACCTTAGATCCGACCCTTCATGGAATACACTTCTTTGTAAGAAATGATCATGGGATATATGTTTTTGGTTGTAAAACATGGTTTTGGGGTTTTTATAAGGATTCTTTATATGACGATGTCATGGGGACATGATATTGATCATGGTACATCGAGGAAATTTTTCTTGTTTATAATCCATATAGCAGACTTATTAGAAGCTAACACTAATTAAAGGGATCCTTAAGAGGATGTTAGGTTTTACATGCTACAATAGTCATATTCCATGGGATTTCACACTTATATTACTGCTTACCTAAACTTTTTTAGCATATTGAATCATGTTGATTGGAACTATATAGATAATGGGGCGGCTACATTACAGGATGTTATCTCACAACCTATTTGGGCCTCCTTGGGGAACCAAAAAAAATTATATGGTTGTAGGTGATAAAAAGGGAATGTTCCATAACATTGGTTGTTGATCAGTTCGTTGGAGAAGGGGATCATGGGACCAAGATGAGGGTTGTGATGATACTGGGAAAATTTTTTTGTCCTTTGGAATTTTGGATACATGTACTGTTCTATAGTTCCATGTACTTATTTTGGATATTTTCTAGATACATTTATCATCTCCATCAATGTATATGTGACACTTCTGGCATTTTATATATTCTTTTATTTCATTGTTATTTTTTTTCCTGATATTGATTTTGATTGACTTCATCAGTGATATACTCATGTAATGAAGTCATTGTCTCCCCAATGACACACATATGCCCTCATTTCTAGTTAGTAGCCTATGGTGTTAGGGTTATGTGCTTGAGGAAATTTATGTAACTGAGCCCTGGGCATTATTGAGTGGAATTCGGGTTCAGAATGTTACAATGTTCATGTATGTTGGGTTCTTTATTTGAACTTTTATATTCCATGGGAACATGCTGTTAATAGTAGTATATGTCGTTGCATTTAGTTACATCCTACCCTTCTTGGATGAAAATAATAATAAATGGATCTTGTTTCAATAGAATCATGAGAGGTGGGGAATTATTAGATATTAAATAATATTAGTGATTATAGACTTTAGTGGTAACTATAACATTGGAATTACATTATAAGTGAACAACCCATCCATTTTTTGTAGTATTTCCATTAGTAAGATAAGGAATATTGATTCTTGTATCATTACGACGGACTCAATTCTTCTTATAAATTATTTTAAAGGTAATTATAGTCACACTAGTCCATTTCTTTTCTTATTAGATATTATAATAGGGTGATCAACCCCAGTGAAACATTCCATCACACCTCACATGAGGGTAATGAGGATATGGATTTTTTTCTTCAAAATATGATGAATTTTATCTTCTAAAAATTTATTCTTTGATGTGATCATTTCATTATAACTATAATGATATTATTTTGGGAGATTATCGACATTATTTCTTTAGACCACTATAAACACCCTTTGTGTTTGTATTTATTTTCTTCAACAAAAAATTTATTTTTCAGTTAAGCGTTATGCTTTTTCTTGTGGTGGATTAGGATGGCTAGGAGGTTATGAGCACATGCCATTTCTTTATTTTTGGGTGTTGTAAATCCCAAAGGTTATTATTTTTTTAGTATGATCTATTCCAAGTTTTCTCAAATTATAATTTTATTATATTGGATGATAAGGCTCAATAGCTATGCTATAAGGGTTTTGATGATTGGGATCCCCATAAATCAATTTATGGAGTCAGTAGAAGGTAGATGGACTTTACTATTCCTAATGTTTTATTATCAATGTGTGATGAATTGATCCTTTTTTTATATTTTTTAACTAATATTTGAATTATGTTTCATTCATTCATAGTATTCATTGGGGTCAAATAAATTTACAGACCTGAATCCAATTAAAACCCACTAAAAAGTAGAATAAATGTGATTAAACAGTTTATTCTAATAATGATTCAATTTATCCTGAATTCTCAGAAATTAATAATATTATTGTGATTTTTCACAATACATTGATTTATATTTATATTATTTTATAAATCTACAGCTCAATCAACATGAATGATATGAATCTGGGGGGTTTCACATGACCTTAAGCACTCATCGCATTGTAAAGGATACTAATTACCTTTAAGAACCTAAAATACTCACACCGATAGGAATCTATAAAATATAAACTATAGGGTAAATGTGTGGATTTTCCAAAAAAAAACTCATCTGTAAAGTGTACAGACCAAAAAACATGAAAACATAAAATAGATATCGAAGAGAGAATTCAAAATTCCAGAAAATAAAATAAAATAACAGTCTACATGACACATTATATAAAAACTGTAGTAAAAATAATATATATACATAACATATATCAATATAATTAAGAAAATTGGTGTCACATTAGATAAAAAATATGTAGTAATGTATAAAAAATAAACAAATATAATTTCTCCCAACCTAAATCACTTGACCAACTTATAATAAATTATCATCCATTAATACCATGTTCATTCAGATCCATGATTCTAGATCGTATAAGAATTCAGTACCTAAAAAGAAACTTAAAGTTACCTACCTAAATTAAAACCTAATATTTTTATTCAAATAGAGTTGAGTCCAACATCTATATAGGATTCCCCTAGACACATTGGATATTGTTTTCTTATGATCAAGTGGATGTACATGTAAATATTGAGTGAGAGTTTAATTAGATTCTTAGTGAAACATTCCCAACTAAAACACAACCCATATATGCACATGAAATTCACACATTCATGAAAATATGGATAAATGAAACACACATAGAGATAGTTTAAAGACTCAATCAAAACTAAGTAACTTAGTAAAGGATCCACCCACCTCTAATTCATAACTCTAACACCCTTATAACACAATGAATAATTCCTTAAAATCACTCTTATATAATTATACATTACCATCTATAGGTATCACTATATTCACAATGAATCACTCAAAAATGTCTAATAAGACCCATTGGTCATCTCACTTCCCCAAAATAAACAAATCCTTGAAATATTTAGTGAAATAGTTATGATTTTATGAATATTAACAACATTTAATCAAATAAGGTCATACCATTAGTGAAATATGTTTAAACACAATAAAAACTAACATAGTAGTCAATGATATTGTAATGTCCCCGACCCGGATGCCACTAAACCGGTGCTCTGAGCTTGGTGGTTACATGACCTTAAGCGTGCCTCTCCATACGCCAAAGGCTACCGACTAGCAGTGGGTGTATATGGAGTCAAGTGGGGATACTATTCCCTCTTTCTATCAGAGTAACCTGAAATAGAAATAAACCAAATAGCGGAAACAACAACCAATAAAAAAGGAACATGTATATCAACTATTTCCAATAGTAAATATGTCATATCATACTACAAATGCAAGAGTGAACAATAACCCAAAATAAGGACAACAACCACAATCCCGAAAATGGTCCCGACACCAAGTCTGGATCCTCTACCAAGTGCTACCCATGTACACTCAACTATCTAGAAAGGACCCTTCCGTTCTCCTAACCTGCAAACATGAATTCTGCTCAGGTACCCATTGGTGACCCGAGCAGGGTGTGAGTACAACTCAGTAGGCCACCACCAAAGGTGTCTACAAAATATCCAGTATAAACATGTAGTGCATGAAAAAGAAATATAAATGAAAATTACCAAGTAATTACTTGAGGTTCCATTAAAAAGTTCAGGGCCAAATCCATTTCCACTTCCATTACCATTCATTACAGACCAATTATCATCACTTACGAATTCATCACATTTCCATGGGATAATCACATACATTATGTTATATGGGTCTAAGGCCAACAATCACATGAAAGAGGGTGAACCCATCATTATCCTATCTCACTAGGACCAACCCGCTGCCCCCTTATAGCAACCATATCCTCACCTCGAATCCTCAGTCCAGGTGGATGCAACCGTTAGGAGAATAGATCCTCAATCCTCATTCCTAACCCGTGAATTTAGGGTGGAGTTCATAGAATCAGCCTTTACTCGACCTGTGGGAATATATCCAAAAGTCATACCCCACATTACCAATCCATGTGCACATGATTATATATAATTAACCATCAACTACCATACCATTTCCCTTAGGAAAACACCATTCACAAAAAACCTCACGGGAATTCACATTATGACATAACCCATTAACACATTACCATTTCACATCATTTACCCATTCCCCAATTCTCATTTGTTATTCTTATCTCACTAATCATTCAATAGTAGAATCATAATACATCTCATTATGGTCTTTAAATCAGTTTACACATTAACCCATTTAACCCGTTCATCATTCCCATGAATCAACCATTCAACCCATTCCATATAACCCTAAGGTTATTACCAAGTCTAGGTGCATCACCTAGCTTCTATTCCAAGTTTAACCAAACATGCCAACATATTCCTCAAGGTCTCTACCCTTTATTACAACAAGGTCACTTGTTTAATCACATTCCCTAATTCCGGGAAATGTCGGCACATCCCATGGATGGCCCATATTAGGTCAATTCATTCTGAACGCATCCCATGGGGATCGTGATAGTTTCCATTTACCATTTTAAATACCAATATTACCAAACATGCCAAGGTTATTCAAAACGTAACCATGGGAAAGGAAGAACACAACTAAACATGCATTAATACCCAAATAACTATGACATATCACTTGTAGACCACATACTTCGAAAATGTGGTTGAACACACCCTCAATCGAGTCCTTAGACCTCGATCCGACCAAACTTTGGAGATTCAAACTATAACTCACCAAAAAGATGGGGTTTTAGAGCTTCGGAACAAGAGGGAAAGAAGATACAAACCCTAAACCAAAAAGAGAAGCAAGGATGGTATTAGCCTTACCCGGAGCTTAGATCCGCAACCAGCGACACCAAAAAAACTTTAGAAATGAGGGAGATCGATCTGTTGGAGCTCTTGGGCGATTTGGTTCATTCCTAGGGTAAAGAGGGAGGAAATGAGAGTAAAACCCAAGTGGGTTCTGAAAATCCTGGATTGGAAAACTTGTAATTTTTCCCAACTTTATGTGGCCACACGGTTTAACGGCATGGTTTGACAAACTGTGCACAAACCGTGCACATGCTACTACCCGGAGGGGAAGGGTTGTATGGTTTACCTGGGCAGGCTGCACGGTTTGCCTTGGCCATGCACAAGTCGTGCGCCCTGGCTTGTCTTTCCCAGTTTTCCTTTCTTCCATGCCCCGACCCCCTAAAACACCCCAAGGGCTCTCATACTTTCAGAAGACATCCCTTGAAACCCGAAATAAGGGATTCAACAAAAACATAACAAAAAAAACCTTCCAAAAAAAAAACGAGATCTTACAACCTCCCCACCTAATAACGGCTCATCCTCGAGTCGAGTTCCAAAGCCTCATTGCTCCACCGAAGATAAGAGTTTGGGCCACTGAGCTCGTATATCCGATTCCTGCTCCCAAGTTTCTTCCTAAACATTCCCATGCTGCCATACTACTCGCACTAATGGCACAACCTTTCCTCGAAAGATCTTTTCACTTCTATCCACCACATGAACCAGATGCTCCTCAAAGGACGCATCAGCCTCAAGCTCCACCTCCTCCACACAAACCACGTGAGATGGGTCAGGATGATACCGTCGAAGCTGCGACACATGAAACACATCATGAATCCAACCATACCGCTGTGGAAGAGCCAATTAGTAAGCCTCTGGTCCGATCCTTTCCACAATCTCAAAATGTCCCACATTACTGGGTGCCAACTTACCTTGCCTTCGAATTCGACGGTGACCCAACCTTGGCGACACCCAAAGGAACACTTTATCACCCACCACAAACTCAAGAGGTCTATGCCTCCGATCTGCATACGACTTCTATATACTCTGGGCCATATCCATCCACTTTCTAATTAACCTAACTCTCTCTGAATTATCATGCACGAGACTTGGTCCTAAAAACTTAGATTCACCGGCCTCTAGCCAACACAACAGAGATCTACATGGCCTCCCGTAGAGTACCTCAAACGGTTCTATCTGAATCGTAGCCTGAAAATTGTTGTTGTAGGAAAACTCGACTAACGATAGGTGCCTCTCCCAAGAACCACCAAAGTTTAATACACAAGCTCTTGTCATGTATTCCAACACATGGATCGTACGCTCCGACTGCCCGTCTGTCTGCGGGTGGAAAGCCATACTCAAAAACACCTACGTACCAAGCGCCTTCTGTAACCCTTGCCAGAAACGCGATGTGAAACACGAATCTTGGTCCGAAACTGTGGTTCGTGGAACACCATGAAAATGCACTATCTCCCGAACATACAGCTCACCCAACTGGTTGATTGTAAAGGTCTCCTGAATCGGTAAGAAATGAGTCACTTTTGTTAACCGATCCACAACCACCCAGATTGCATCATTCTTCCGCGGAGTCCTCAGAAGACCCATGACAAAATCCATTATTACATCATCCCACTTCCATTCCATAATGAGAAATGGATGCAACAAACCGCCTGGGCATTGATGCTCGGACTTCACCTACTGACAGGTAAGGCACCATGCCACAAAGCCCGCAACTTCCTTCTTCATTCCAGGCCACCAAAACTACCTTCAGAGATCACAATACTTCTTGGTCAAACCAGGATGCACTTCCCACTATGATGCATGGAATTCATGCATCAACTCTTCCCACACACACTTTGGCACAACCACAGGATCCCGAACCCGAACAACACCTTCCGCTTCGACGACCCAACCAAAAGGTAGCTCCCCAACTTTAAGATTTTACTTACTAATCAAACACTCAAGATCATCATGTTGACCTTCCTTAACTCAACTCAAAAGCATCGACTCCATTGTTAAGGAAGAAAGAGTGACCTGACCACTCTCCTCCTGCACCTCTAGGTGTGTTTCTGCAAACAAATCCATCACCTTCCACTCGGTGCTGGACTCTTGAACCCCCTAATTTTGAACCTTCCTTCTCAGATGATCAGCAACACTATTTCCCTTTCTCTGCGTGTACACCGACTCAATGTCAAAATACTGGAGGTATTCAACCCATCTTCACTGCCAAAGATTCAGATCCCGCTATGAGAAGATGTAATTTAGGCTCCTATGGTCGGTAAACATAATAATCCGGTCTCCCAACAGATAGTGCCTCCAACACTTCAAGGCGTACACTACAACAACCAACTCAAGATCATGAGTGGGATAGTTCTGCTCATGGGGTCTCAACTGCCTTGACCCATAAGCCACAAACCACTCATCCGGTATTAATACAGCCCCATGTCCAATTACAGACGCATCACAAAACACGATGTACTTCTTACCCGGATCAGGTGAGATGAAGATTGGTGCGGTCATCAACCGCTTATTCAACTCTTGGATGGAATTCTCACAAGCCTCAGACTACTCGAACCTGATTCCTTTCTTGGTCAAGCCCGAGAGTGGTGCTACCAAGTGAGAGAAATCCTGAATGAACCTTCGATAATATCTGGACAATCCCAGGAAACTCAGAACATCAGAAACACTTTTGGGATGCTCCCAGGATACAACTTCCTGCACTTTCTCAGGATCCATTGTCACACCTACCTCCGAGATGATGTGACCCAGAAAATTCACCTCACCTATCTAGAATTGACACTTTGATTCCTTGGCGTATAGTCGATGCTCTCTTAGCGTACCCAAGATGATATCAAGTTGTTGGGCATGATCGTCATGAGTTTTCGAGTACACTAAGATATCATCAAAAAAGACAACCTAAAAATGATCTAGATAGGGATGAAATATTCGGTTCATCAAAGCCTTAAACACCGCTGCTGCATTAGTCAAGCCTAAAGACATTACCATAACTCAAACAACCCGTACCGACTTCGGAAAGTTGTCCACGGTACGTCAGAAGACCGCACCCTCAACTAATGATAACCTAACCTCAGATCAATATTAGAAAACATTGATGCACCCCTCAACTGATCAAACAGGTCATCAATTCTAGGAAGAGGGTATCAATTTTTCACTGTCATCTGATTCAACTTACGATAGTCATCACACTGCCTCAACGACCCATCGGCCTTCTCTGGAAAAAAACATGGGAGATCCCCAAGGAGACGTACTAGGATAAATAAACCCCTTATGCTCCAACTACTCAAGCTGAACCTTCAGTTCTTGGAGTTCTACTAGTGCTATTCGGTATGGCGGAATAGAAACTGGTTCCACTCCCGACAGCAACTCGATCGTGAACTCAACATCCCTCTCGGGGGGTAACCCTGAGAAATCCTCAAGAAACACATCCTGAAACCGATCCACCACAGGAGGAAAATTATATTGTTCCCCTCCCTCATCATCATCAAGCATGATACATTCCAATCGAGACATGATTCCACTCATATTTTGCAAAAACAGCCCCTCACACCCTGCTCAAATATCCCATTCGCCACGGTGGACATAAACATCACCATCAAGAAACCTGAACGATACTCTACGATGATAACAGTCTATGCGCGCCCGATGCAACACCAACCAATCCATTCCCAAGATTAGGTCAAAACCTGACATATCAAGAACAAACAAGTCCCACTGAAAACAATACCCACCAACTTACAAGGAAAATACCTTTCACTACTTGATATCCTCAACCCGCACTCCCAATAGGGTATCAATTGACATAACTCCACACACCCCCTCCACAGGTAAACCCAACACTACCAAAAGTTGAGAAAAAAAATAGTGTGTCGCACCTGTGTCAAAAAACGCACTCGAAAATGTAGAATCTACAATGATTGTACTTCGAACAGTCGACGGTCCGGCCTCGCCATCACCAGGCACAAAATAAACTTCCTGAAGCTAACTTTCCCCTCTACCCTGGGCTCCATCGTGAACACCCTGCACCGAACTGCTCTACTAGAACGAGCGATCTTTCCCTTGAGTTCCACATCCACTGCCCTTGCCAATATGGCCCATGGAGCTCCAACTGACTTCCTATTACAAGGAAACTGATCCCCTTCCTATACCCGGTACCAGCCTTTCATCATCATGTTCACCCATCCGCTGAGGGTTCCTACAGAACCTCTGCACATGCCCCATTCTACTGCACGAACGACACTCAACTGGAGGCTGAGGACACTGACCACACATATTCCCCAGCCTGCCGCACTGATAAAAAAAAAACCTAGTTCCCACTCTAAGATGCTGACCCCCTCTTCTGACCACCTTGCTGGAAACTTTCTAAACGGTGCTTCTGACCTTCGGAAGATGCACCACTTGTCCACCCAGCTGGCACGACAAGCCCACCACCCGAAGCTCCCTTCAGGTTTCCTTCAAAGATGAGTGCCTAATACATCACCTCTGCAAACTTTTTAAGCAGAATATATTTACTGGAGACCTGATCTCATGTCTTAACACATCCTGGAAACACCTTGCCATCGCTGACTCATCCCCGAATAACACTGGGATGAAGTGTCGCAAATTAGTGAAGCGACTAGCATAGTCCATCACAGATAGCGATCCCTGAGTCAGGCTCATAAAATCTGTAGCCCGCTCCTGCCTCAAAGCCTCTGGGTAAAAATGCTCTAGAAAATTCTCCTAGAAAACGTTCCACGACATCCCCTCACCCTGCTCGGTCTGAGCCTGAATGTCCTACCAACGCCTTGACTGGCCCCACAACATATAAACGACCAACTTTACTAACTTTTCAACAGGGGTCTCTAGATGATCCAGTATTATCTGGACAGAATCTAACCAGAACTCCAATGCCTCTAGCCTACCGTCTCCGGTGAAGGTCGAAGGGTGTTGTGGCTAGAATTCCCTGGTCAGCTCAAACATACTTGGTGCAACCCACCTTGGGTCCCGATCCATCATCTGCATAAGGCGAGCCAAGTTCTCCTGGAACTGGTCTTCTCTACCTCCATGGATCACCATATTTTCTTGATCCTCTACTGGAGGAGTGTTCTCAACAACATCCTCTCATTTCCCAACTGGTAACCGACGTCATGGGGCCATTTATCTACATTTCCGAACATGAGATTTAGCACGCATACCATAAAACATTCACGACTTCCTCAAAAATCTCTTTACTAGCTACAAAAACCCATTTTCATATGCTAATTTAACAACATTTGCACCTCAAATTCACCACCCCGACCATCCCTACCACGGGCCATGGTCCACAAAGGGTAAACAACCATGCACAATCACCCAAACCACACAACATTTTACAAAACATTTTGCACTTTGTTTCAGACACTTATGTTTCATTAAATATAATTTACCCACATGTTTTATTTCATTCTTCTCATTATTTCTTGGTTTCATGAAATGCATGATGCAACATACCTTCCTGCCTCATAGACCCATCCCGTGCGTGTGCCTAACACATGCATGAAACCTATCTCCCTAGGTGCCTACAGTGATGCATGAATGAAAATCCTCGTGCCGTTAAGGCCACGAGCCAAATATCACAACATAGTCACATAAAACCACATGTGAATCACCCAATGGTGAAGCATCATCAACTATAACAACACACAACCAAGAACAACATTTCCCACCCAGGGTGACTTGGGTTTTCCCCCATACCTGGGTTAGCTACTCCCAATCACAAGCTCATTACCAAGGCCTGATACATCTTAAATCTTGGAAACCTATCCGAAATAACAAGACCTTAGATATGGAGAACAAATACCTCCTCTGATACCACTTTGTAATTTCCCCGACCTGGAAGCCACTAAACCGGTGCTCCGAGCTGGGTGGTTACATGACCTTAAGCGCGCCTCCCCGTACGCCAAAGGCAGCTAACTAGTAGTGGGGGTCTATGGAGTCATGTGGGGAGACTATACACCCTTTGTATCAGAGTAAAACACAACAGAAATAAACCAAATAGTGGAAAAAACAACCAATAAACAAGGAAAATGGATATCAACCATTTCCAATAGTAAATATTTCATTTCATACTACAAGTGAAAGAGTCTACAATAACCCAAAATATGGACAACATCCACAATCCCCAATATGGTCCCGACACCAAGTCTGGATCCTCCAACAAGTGCTACCCATGTCCACTCAATTATCTACCAAGGACCATTTCCCTTATGCTAACCTAAAAACATGAAGTGTGCTCGGGTACCCATCGGCGGCCCGAGCAAGGTGTGAGTACAACTCAGTAGGCCACATCTAACTGTGTATACAGAATATCCTGTATAAACAACTAATGCATGAAAAAGGAATATTAATGATAATTACCAAGTAATTACATTAGGTTTCATTAACATGTTCAAGGCCAAATCCATTGCCACTTCCATTACCATTCATTACACACCAATTATCATCACTTACCAATTCATCCCTTTTTCATGGGTTAATCACATACATTATGTTACACGGGTCTAAGGACAACAATCACTTGCAAAAGGGTGAACCCATCATTATCCTGTCTCAGTAGGACTACCCCCCCCCCCTCATAGCAACCATATCCTCACCTCAAAGCCTCAGCCCGGGTGGATGCACCCGTTAGGAGAATAGATCCTCAGTCCTCATTCCTAACCTGTGAATTTATGGTGGAGTTCAGAGCATCAGTGTTTACTCTACCCGTGGGTGTAGATCCTCAAGTCATAGCACACACTATGAAGCCATGTGCACATGATTATATATAAGTAAACATCAACCTGTATACCATTGCCCTTAGGAAAACACCATTCACAACAAACCACATGGGAATTAACATTATGCCTTAACACATTTACACATTACCATTTCACATCATTTAACCATTCCCCAAATCCCATGTGTTATGCTTATCTCACTAAGCATGCAACACTAGACTCATAATCCATCCCATTATGGTCTTTAAATCAGTTTACACATTAACCCATTTAACCTGTTCATCATTCCCATGAATCAACCATTCAAACCATTCCATATAACCCTCAGGTTATTACCAAGTATAGGTGTATCACATAGATTCTATTCCAAGTTCAACCAGACATGCCAATATATTCATCATGGTCTCTACCCTTTATTACAAAAAGTTCACTTGTTCAATCACATTCCCTATGTCCAGGAAATGCTGGAACATTCCATGGATGGCCCCAATTAGGTCAAGTCGTTCCCAACGCATCCCATGGGGATCATGAGAGTTTCCATTTACCATTTTAAATTCCAATATTACCAAACATGCCAAGGTTATTCAAAATGTAACCAAGGGAAAGGAATAACACAACTAAACATGCACAAACACCCAAATAACTATGGGATATCACTTGTAGACCACCTACCTCGAACCTGCGGTTGAACGCCCCCTCAATCGAGTCCTTAGACCTCGATCCGACCAACCTTTGGAGATTCAACCTTGAACTCACCTAAAAGATAGGGTTTTGGAGCTTCGGAACAAGAGGGAGAGAAGATACAAACCCTAAACCAAAAAGAGAAGCAAGGATGGGATTAGCCTTACCCGGAGTGTCGATCCGCAACCAACGACACAAAAAACAACTTAGAAACAAGGTAGATTGATCTCTTGGAGCTCGTTGGCGATTTGGTTCATTCCTAGGGTGAAGATGGAGGAAATGAGAGGAAAAACCAAGTGAGTTCTTAAAATCTCGGAGTGGAAAACTTGTAATTTTTCCCAAATTTAAGTGGCCGCACGTTTTAGCCGCACGGTTTGACAAACTCTGCACAAACCATGCACATGCTACTACCCGGAGGGGAAGGGTTGCATAGTTTACCTGGGCAGGCTGCACGGTTTTCCCCGGCCATGCACAGGCTGGGCGCCCTGGCCTGTCTTGCCCGGTTTTCCTTTCTTCTGTGCTCTAGGCCCCTGAAACACCCCCAAGCCCTCTAATAATTTCATAAGACATCCCTTGAAACCCTAAACAAGGGATTCAACCAAAACATAAAAAAAACATACCTTCCAAAAAACTGAGATATTATAGATATACTAACACATCAAATAACATCTTTTCAAAAACCCTATGATAAAAAATATAAAAAATAATGATATGTGACCAACCAAATGAAATACCATAATGTAACTATCATTCCATATCTCATCTCATGTCATCTATCCTTGACTAATTTATCTTCCATACTTCTCATAGTGAACCATGTGCTCAATCCCATGTATTAAAACTCATCACTGGGCCTGGATCCCACTACATGAGGGTACAAATCTTTGGATACACACTAATAACATAGATCAAATAACAAGGTCGTTATCAAATAGTGTTTATGCATTTTATGTGGTATTAGAACAAGTGGATCCTTAAGAGGATAGATGTCATCTATATCACATGGTCACAATAATCACCTCCTAGTATTCTACCTCTATATCACCTAGAGTCTCATAAAATATTTCTCCATATCTATATGTATATGGGAAACTTTATCTTGAATGGGCACTAGGAAAACTTGAAAATTTTAAAATACATACATGACATAAGAAAAAAAATTAAAATACTCATTAAGAAGAACATGGAGTACTGTAGTCATTCTAGACATCACATTTCATAGGAATTTCAGCATCCATTAGAGGTTAATTATTTGAGTCACTTTCCCTCATAGGATATGTTCCCAATTTCTCTATCTCAATGTATAATCTATCATCGGTATAGAGAGTACCCATCATCCAATTATAAATAATTTAATAAGGAATAAAATGATCTTATAATCCCATATGTCACCATGTATATCAATTGACACATTATAGGATTATCTCCATCCTATAATAGGGATGTCTAATCAAGAGGAAACACTGATAAGAACCAAGGAGTCCCAAAACACATATAGTATATCAAAATACCTTCCTACTCCAATGGTGAAGCCAACACCCAAAAAATAACTCACTAAAAACCATGAATCATTATATGTATCTTGGGTAAACAAAAATTCAAAGAGTCAATATATGAGGGATATCATAATATTCCTATAAACATATGTTAAAAGAACAACTAGTCAATATATCAATCAAAACTTACCCACACATCACCCAAAGTAAGCTCTCATAAATACTATTCATATAATATCACGTGTTAATGGATAAAATCTAATTCAATCATAATGAAGTGTGTTCACACAGACATACTATATTTATAAAAAAATATGTATCACCATACAAGAAAAAATAAAAAAAATCATTCATCAGGAAATTCCTCTTTGATATTATTATAAATGTAAGAAAAATACAATAATTGTATTTTATTTTAGATAAAAATAATTCTTTGGTTTATGTGGGAACTATTTTAGGATCCCTATAGAAAAAATATATCAACCGAAAAATTTTAAAATGAATATTGATTCAAATTTTTTGAGACAAGATAGATCCAAATAGAATGTTGTGGTGATCCTTAGGAAAATATTGTGTACTACATCACAAATTGATCCTCATGCATTCTATTTATCCCTAGACTGCTTGATTCCTAAATTCAACCTCAATCACTTTTGGCCTTTTCTTATAATTATCATCACCAACAATGCCCAAACTAGCTTAAAAAATGTTTATAACTGATCGAGAACTAGTGTTTCCAAAATTTTACTAATTTTAGTGAAGAAGAAAACCTAAATCAACTAAAAAATCACATGAATCATTATCATAGTAGAGAAATAAATAAAACATTAATAGGAAACCACCAACTGAAGAAATTATACCTAATTAAAAATATCATAATTGGGAAATAAGAACCACCCCTAAATAATAAGCACCCAAGAACAATCATTGGATATTAAAGTCGACTGATGAACCTATGTCAACAGCAATATAGAAAGAATCAACAATGTTGGAAGTGACTACCACATCTAATACCTAAAATCTATACTTTAGAATACTACAATAGAATTACTACCTTGAAGCGACCCTAAATGTAGATTATAGAGTGATAAATATCATTACATTGGATGTAAAAAAAACTGGGGCACTATTGGACTCCACATCACCACCATAAGGCCAAAAGTAAATAAGAAAACATCACATTCCACATGGTAGAACACCCCAAAACTAAATAAATAGATAAGGTAAATAACATTCATTCAACTTCAAGAACCATAGAATGATCAACCCACATATTCCAAAATAAGAAAAAATCCACATCATTATGACATGATGAGGTGTAATGTTGCATGTTAGGTAGAAAAATAAAGTATAGAACCAAAAGTTTTATAGATCTATAATAAAAAAATATAAATCTGAAAATAAAAAAATGATGCAATCTAATATCTAGAAAACATATCCATTTGAACAATTTTAAATATATATGAACTCCATTGTAATAGAATAATGATTAGGTCTATAATGATGGGTGGGATTAAAAAAGTATAAATAAATATAATATGAACCATAGAAGAATTGAAAATAACCATAAACCTTAATAAATTTACTACCCTATACATGAAATTTTTCTAAGGATCTCGAAAGTGTATAATCTACAAAAGGGATAATATGAAAGAAGACAAGTGTATAAGATAAAGAAATCATATGGGGTTTCATCATATTAGGGAGAAGATAGGGGATTCTACCCAATTAAGTTTAAAAAGTGTAGAAATATAGTAGGAAAATTATTACATCCTGAAGATCAAATTAAATCCAAATATATTTTTGAAATCCCAAAAAATGGAAAGCAGACCACATACAAATTTTATAGAATAATTCTTTAACAAAAAAATATTGTTACAAAACTAGGAAAAACCATATAAAAACACATTTACATTCCATTAAAAACAAATTAATCTTCTTTGGAAACTCAATTCTAGGGTTTGAAATACAATCTTAAAACATTCATTTTTAAATCACTACATCCATTTCGAAATCTGAATCATACAATTTTCTCAAATCAAACCATTTCCATTATGAATAAATGTTCAATACATATTTCTTTTATACACTCATTTTTAAATGTTGAAAAAATTTCCTTTTCAAAAATCAATTCAAAAACACTCACGCCACTAAAAAAAATTTGACCACAAATAACCATTCATCAAAGGAATCCCCAATTTAAGGTTTAGCATGATTTGTGGTCTATGTTTACTATTAGGTGAATATTAACTTATTTTAATTTATGGTTTGATATCCCAAAAACTTCCACTAAGACAATGAGAACCCATATTATATATAAACCATCCCAAATTAATAATAAAATAATTTTAACAAAAATTATAAAATCTTCATAATTAATATAAAAATAAATGAGTGGTGTAGTAATATAGAAAACAATAGAAACATGGTGCATTATAAGACTAATAAATCATCACTCCCAATCCAAAAAAAATCCCTAGTAATTCAACTTTATCTTATAGTTAATTGCATCCATATTCCACAAAAACCAGAAAAATATAAAGCGGGAAATGTACCTAATGATAAATTGTGAATGAAAACAATAAATTGAACATTATATGACTTTTCTATAGACCACACATAAAACAAACACATTTTTTATATTATTCTACCATAATCTAGTATAATAAAATATTGAAGACCTAACTGAGCCATACTAAAATTATAAGAAAAAGGATAAGTAGAGAAAAGAATAAAGGAGGAGATTATCTCTTCTTTATTCAATAATAGAAATGAACATGGATCAACCTTCCACTAAGTGGAAGGTAAAAAGAGAACCAACATGATTAAATTCTAGAATAGAGGCCTAATAAAATGACTACAATCATTACCTATTCATTTATAATTGGAAAGTTGGATCAATCATAAAATTACATTTTTTTTCCTTGGAATATGGCTATAGGATGCTACCATGTACCAAAACAAAGTTCCACTAGGTCCCTCGTAGATCACCGTGTACCTAAAAAAAGTTTAACATTTTGGATTCATGATCCAATAATATTTTTCATGGTAAGTTTGAATGTTATTTTTTTAATTAATGGAATAATTGAATTTATATTTTTTTTATTTGGTTAATGTTATTTATTTCATCTAAGTATTTTGATATACCACTATTTCTGTTAGTGGTTGAGTGAGCATTTTAATGAATGGATGTTGTATTGAAACCTTAATATATATAAAATTCAGTGCATATTATATTAGAGTAAAAAACTATGAAATCAATGTAACCTAATAATCATTTTAATTTCCCATTTCAGTAATTTAGTAGATTTATCTCATATTGTGATTTTGATTCTATTCATACTTAAATAAAATTCATTATCTATTTTTTAATATAATAGCTTATTTTTTTAGTTATTAGATGTATTGAAACACTTAAAATAATTGGTAATTTTTTATTTGATAAGAGATGATGAAGAATCATAAGAATGAATATATTATATAATCCAATGCAATACCATAAATTATCCTAACATACCATCAAGATAATGAATCTAATATTGGTGAATTTTAGTTTAAGATAATTTAATATTAGAAGTTAGACCGTGTTTTAAAGTGTCATTTCAAAGAATGATGGTATATATTTATTAAAAATAAGTGGACACATGCTACATTTGATGTCAATGTATTTATAGAATGTTTTCTGAGATAACGTCTCCAAAATGATGCAACATAGATAACTTTTTCAAGAAATTGAATTAAAGAAAAAGTTGTGTAAATTTAAAAATTATATATGAGTTTTTGTGATAATTAATTTTCATTAAACCATTTTATTATACTGCCAAGAGGTGATAACTATGTTAAAAATCTAACACCAGTAATGATGTCATGAAAATTTCTTACAAGGTACCAACACTTTCTTTTAAATCACTAATTATTTATTAAGTTTCATCTTAAAATTTTTTAAGACATAAATGCATAATGAATTATGGACCTAGGAAGTAAAATTAACTAAATGAACCATTGTATAGTTTCAAAATTTAGAAATGAAGCAGTTAATTATTTATCCAAAAAATAGAAGCATTTCATATTGATTGGAATAGAATTTCTTAATGGTTTTATAAAATTAAATGGATAGGAACCAAGTCAATATAATTTTAAAAATTATAATCACCTACTATTATAATTCTAAAATATCTTTAATACTATATCATGTTTAAATGATTTCCGGTTGTGATCAATGTACTAAAAACAACTAATCTCCATTGTTATGAATTTAGGTATTATTGTTTTGAGTTTTAATTTAAATTCAAATATGGATTTTTCATAATTGTAATTAGTTCATGTATTTATTAAGAAAATAAACACATGTATTTGTTATATCCCTTAAGAAGAGGATTTATAGAGTGGATTAATAAAATAATATTAAGAACTATAAGAATCCATATATTGTTATTTTCTTATTTATTTTATTTAATTTTATATATCTATGTATTCACCACCTCTTTAACTAATGTTGTGAAATTATCTAGGTATGAAATTGGTATCATAGATGTTATCACCTTTATATTAATTATTAATTATCACTAACCCTATCCTAGACATGAATGGTCTAAGGGGAATATCATTCTTTGATATATGGTAAAGGAACAAACAATGGTTGGAGACAATAGAATTCAATATTCTTTTGTGTCAATGATTATGATTATAAATGGATAAGAATTGAAGTATATTTTAAAAAATATAATAATTGGGAACTAGACTTCAATGAGAAATCCATAAAAAATAATTGAGTTAGATATTGACACAGTCATTTATAATGATTTAGACGAGTATATAATTAATAATATTAGTTGAAATGGCCAACAGATGGTGAAGATACATTGTGGGTGGGGTGGGGGGAATCAATGTACATAGGTTATATCGAATTATTTTCTCTCATATTTTCCTATCTCTTTTAAATTTGAACTTCTAAACCTATTAGGATGAATAGATCATCCCTTTTTATAAAAAAACTCACATGACATGAAAACATGAATGTAAATGAAGTGCATCACATAATATTTTTACAAGGTTCAACCCTTGTTTGGGTGACTGTGTCCTTTCTATGTTTAGGATGATTCGAGACAAAAATTATACACCTATAAGGAAAATTGATTCAAAATGAAGACAATATCATAATGTTTCTAAACGATAAACTCCCATAATTCATGATCACTAGTGATTATAGTGGGGAATCTACGGATTGGTTCTTTATAATAAAATATAACTAGTTGAGATATCTCCAGAGAAACTATTGTTGTTTATACTATCATCTCACAAATTATTCAATTTTATTCCAAACTAACTCTTGACCTGGTCTTTTAAATATTCTTCTTACTAATTTTTTGAGCACATTGGTCTTGTTACTTTTAAATTTTGTAAATTCGAATCATAAAAATAACTACTAAAATTTCTCACCATTAATCTATTCAAATAATATTTCTAATAATTTTCACTATAATTGGTTATAAAGACAGGTGTTTCAACATCGAAAAGAAAAAAACATATATCTTCTCGGATCTATTTCATAAAACATAGTACAAAAATTTCATCAAACATAATCGTATTGTTGATTCTATTTAATCTTAACTAGTCAACTGAACTTCTGATTCTTTTACAATAATTATTACAGTTTCTGATTGACTCATTAAATCAACTCACTTCTTCATAAATTCATATAAATTGCATAAAACTTTCTCAAAAATATATTTATTTAAAAATATTTTCTTAATTCAAGAATATAATTCTGAAATAATGTTTCTCACGTGTTCCATTTCACAATACTACATATTCTCAAATTCCATTTTTTATAAAAGCTAACATTTCATGGTATTTATCTCTTTATTGATTTAAAATTCCCATAAATTCACAAAACTAAGATTAGTTCATGGTAATATACATATTCGTACTGAAATATTTAGGCATACACACAAACTCCACGCTCTTCATGGTCTATGTGAATACTAAATATTATATAATGTCCTAATAATATTGTATATAGAAAGTATCTATCCTTAATTAAAGTAAATGCATAAAACAATAATCCTATATAATTATAATAGTTTTTGTTAAATTATTCTTCATATAAGGTTTTATACACATAAAAATAGATTCATGAAATACATGGTTCTATATCCCTATATAATACCATTTAAATGATATTGTCAAAGTATTAGGAAACCCGAATCCTCATGAAAATACAAAGGTTTCATCCTCTATTTTCTCTCTCGGTCCCAAGAAAAAAATCACACTCATGATCCTCCATTTTTATTTTTATTCACTCAATTATTATTTAGCTCATATTCGTAAATGGAATGGTTTAGTTGTATTTTAGATAACATCCACTAACAAACTACATGACATCAGATGATATAAACACCACTATACTCTTCCTATGTGCATTAACTCAACATGATCATCCTATAACTCTGTGACCAAAGTAAATCACCATCATCATATTGAAAAATATATCATTATTCATGTTGTATAAAAACACTTATACTAGATTTTAATACAATATATAAAACCACTCATCACTTTATCAAGTGATCAATTTCATTTTTTCTCATTTACAGTGGTTTGCAGTTTTTCATTCATAAAAAAATACAACAAAAATATTATTTTGAAATTCACTAGCTCCTAGGGTATTATATGATTGATATTTTATTTTTTATAGGCTCAAAATAAAGTCTGTGATGTAATATTAGTGATGAGCTGTAAAAACCCCAACATATAGAACATTGGTAATGTTTTATATAGAAGATGAATGAGCATGATATTAGAGGACTAAATTTTTTTTATTGAAGAACGATGGTTATTGGAATAAATTTTTAACACAAATCTGTAGTATTCAAAAATTATAGATCCCACATCAATTAATAATTTGGAATAAAATTAATTAATAAACCTATTCATTCCATTCACCACTCGACCACAACATTTGGGTGGTCTCTCAAACAGAATGTATACACACCACCATCATGATTAATTCAACCCCATTACGTTCACTTTACAATCCCTTGTGTATGTGCTCTGAGTATAAAATAAAAACCATATACTATTACTAGATAACTTTGAGTTTGTATAAACACCCATGTGAGGTTGATTGGCTGGCTGGTAATGGTTGGATGATTTTTTTTTTCAAATATTAATTTTCGTTATTTAAATTCCACTAAGCTAACACTCCCACATAATTCTACTATATTTTTCTTAACTTCTTGAAGAATCATCTATGTATTATTTTTATATGTTAAAAAAATTATTCACATTAAAAAAATATGCTATCATGAATCTTCATAATCACATGTATTTTACAATATTAAAAATATACAATCATCACTAGAATAAGCTGCTTAATGTAAATAAATATTTCTTCAATAGAAGTATTATTTTCCCACTTAAATATGAATTTAAACCTTCTTAAAATTTAAAAAATCTACACTTATGTATATTTCATTTTTACTATCCATCACACATAAAAATTCAAAAAAATATAGCTCTAGAAATACATCAACAAATACTTATATTCATTTGGGTTCATTAATCTCTCCCTTTGTATTTGTTTGCAATGACCAATTAAAAAATAAATCCAATGTGTTTTTATACCCCTTACAAAAAATAATGGAAACTATATAAGAATAAATTTCATTAAACTAATCAAATTCTTCCAAAACTAATATTCTCATATTCTTTCATTAATTATTCCCTTCCACTAAACAAATACTTAAACAAAAATTGAAAAAAATAAAAATCTTTCTTCTGGAAAGAAGGGTTAAATTTATTTTCACAATGAAATGAATCATCAAGTAATCAAATCAATGTTTTGATGGGATAAACTAATGTAGAATCCAAGGGTGATCAATTTAGAAAAAAATTCCATTAATTTTCAGCATGTGATACAAAATTCATCCATCTACTTCACCCGATTATTACTCTTTTAAACCCCATTACTCTAGCGGTATAGATTCCATCCATCTAATTCATTAGGGTTGGATTTCATTAATAATTGTCTCCAAGCATAAATTTTGATATCAATTAAAGTATTTTTAGGAGATAATATATCACCAATTGAAATAATGTATTCCTCGACGTATATATTTCTTGATATTTTATAAATTTTCAAAACAATTATTCCTTAAGTTCTCCCCTAAGTATACTACGCACCTTAAATTCCCTACATAGAAAAAACAAGCACAAAATATACATTGGAATAAGTTAGTTCTTCAACTCTTTCCAGATATATTATTAAGGATAATATTTAGTTACCATACCATAAACTCCATTTAATTTATCTATAGCTATATAAAATCTCTTCAGGATTAATCATTATTTTATTTGATAGATTTCAGTATTCAAGTGAAGAATATAATTATTGATCTCTCTATATTTCATCTTAATTGAAAAAGGCTTATTCACATTAGTAAGCAATTCAATTAAATTATTCTATACAAGGTCTATCTTCTTTTCAAGTTACAATTATTATGGAGATATGGTGAAACATTATTTTGGAAAATGATCAATTTATTAATGTTTGTAGACCACTTAGTTGTAATGAAATTATTATCATAGGAAGTAACTGTTGGTTTTCTTTTGTTCTTAAGAAATTTTTCCTATATAAGAATCCATGTCGTGATTTTTTTAGTTTCATGTATTGATATTTTTCATCATTTAAAAAAAATTAAATATTTGAGTTATCATTTTTAGATTGGATCTCAAGAAATTATAGTTTTCATCTTCGATTTCATGTATCAAATCAATCTACTTATTTCTTGGTGAGTTTGATTCAATTTTCTGTTTTATATTTCTTCCACTAAAATTGATATTCATGGACTATTTTCAAAGGTATATTATATGGACCTTACTACCAAAATAGAAACATATTTTCTTTTATGTTTCATGCTTTTTATTAATATTATTGGGTGTATACCACATAATAGATTTTTTCTTTATCTTTCTTATCTTATACCCAAGTAATAATTATCTAATTTTATTCTTTTATTCTACAGTAGATATGGTATTTTATTCTCATAAACATATTCATATTGAATGATATTTATATAACTACACTCATCATAAATAGTACCAATTCTATTTTAATAATCATATTAATCTTCATGAAACTATGATAATCTATCGATTGATAGATTCTTCATTATCTTTTTAGTATAACTTAATTATATGAGATTTATCTTCATAATAGATCTACTATGCCTTAATAATGTTCTTATATAATCATCATGCATTGAAAAATTATGCCAACAGTAAAAGGCCAAATTCACAATCTTCCAACCACACATAACATAGAAATAAAATCTTGATTTCTTCCCCTACGATACAATTTGGATGGATTTGAAATATTATTATTTTTGGACTACATATCTATTCACTTGTTCTTTCCATGAGGAATAATAATTATTTCCCTTTATGAAATTAACCTTTGATTATAGGGTGGTATTTTCATCAGTTTGTTTCCACCCATATAGGTGTTGTATATAATTTGAAACATGTAGTATATTTATCTTTAGATAATATTAAAAATTTTATGCCATTAGAATGAGTATTATTACAAGTAATTGTTTTTTTAAATACTCTTGAAATCATTTCAGTTCTTATAGTATTTTCTATTCTCTTCTTATTTTAATTCTTGTTTTTTCAATTTGGTATTACAATTAAAGACAACATGTTTAGGGTTATATTTTCCTATTCAATTGATTGAAATTATTCTCTACATTGACGATTTATTTTTTAAATGTGATATTTATGAATTTGATTCTCCTATAGTAGTGAATTATCTAGATCATTATTTCTATTTAATATAACCTATAACTGAGATTATTAAAATTCGTAAATACTTTTTTTAGTTTCTAAAATTCATAGATAACTTCTATAAAAAATATCTTGATCACATCCTTTAATAAATAAACCACTATAATTAATCTTCAATGAGAATTAATTTTTCATTATAATGTGATACAAACTATTTTTTTTTATTATTAATCCTCGATGAATCCTTCATTATATAGAATTAAAGTCAATCTAATGAAATTTGGGTATTGAATTATAATTATTGAAATTTATATTATATTAATGATAACATTTAGGTTTATGAATCATATTTTTACAAAAAATTTCAGTGAATATATTCTCACACACATTTCTCAAAAAATATTCTTCAATAAAATAGAGACTTTCATTGCAATGTTATAAAGTTTCTTCTTTTTATTCAACAAGTTTTGTGAAATATTTTTATCTTTGAAAATATATTAAATAAATATTTCTCAAAATATCCATTTTACATGTCTAATTATGACTTTTCATCTTTTATTACTTTTTTGTATTTATATTTTTAAGTGAAAACCATAGTATAAAATTTATTTAAATATTCATTTAATTTTGACAAATATATGATTGATAAAATAAAATCATATTTATTTGTTCCTAAACTGGAGTCATCAAAAGGATCATTATCAACTGATTTAACCGATATTGTTGATAAATTACCACTTAAGCTACATTATGTTTTTGGTGTATCCTATTTCCTCTTCGAACTCATTCTCAGCTTCCATGATTATTTATTTTGTCTACTTATGATGTTTTTGACACAAAAATACTTGATAGAATTAAAAGTTATGGGAATTTAATTTTTCATATGGGTAAATTATAATATTTAATAAATTCAAATCAACAACACACACATATTTGATAAAAACAATTGGGATTGTAATGTATATTCAATTAGAGGTGGAACCTTCCATCTAATACAAATTGAAATTCTTAATGGATAATGTATGTCAACTGGGGGGTGGTGGGTGGGAAAATCATCTTACAATTGTTTGATCAAAATCTCTTATTTCACTTATTAAAAACATTATAAATTCTAAAAACCTCACTTATTTAAAAGAATGTTTCTAACCTATTAATAATCAATATTATATACCATCCTAGAAATAAATTGAATGACGATCATCACATATTATTTTTATAATTTTTTTTCAATGTTGGTGATGACATTTGTACTATGTTGAGGATGAACTGAGACACATATTTTATACTAATATATAAAATAGAATTCAAATAAATAAAATCTCCAAAAATTCATGACAAGATAAATCTCATAATTATTAATCACTAATTATTATAGTGTTATGTCTTCCAACATGATAATTATACTAGAATCCCACTAGTTTGGTTATCTATAAAAAATATCTTGTTGTTTATACTGGTATCCCACAAGTACTTAAATAATCATCCCAACAAACTAATGAATAGTTCTTGATTTTATTCCACCAATAACACATGTTGGGAATGTTTTCCTTGTTCCATTTCATATCCAAACAATCAAATATTATTTAGAATAAGTTCTATATATACTCACCATTAATATTATTAACTAATATTCATATAAATTATCACTATAACTATTTTTAATGTTAAGTGCTTCAAATTATAGGAATAGTAAAATCTATATTCTCTAATATATTTTTCCCAACTGCATGAATAACTTAATTCACACAAAACAATTCCATTTCTTTTGTTTCTCGTTAACTAACCAACTCAATATCTAGTGCATTTACACTGATTCTTTCAGAAGCTCAAAAACACATCACATCAACTCACATCATTTTGTAATCATAATAAATTTTATGAACTATCCTCATAATGGACCTTATGCATGAATATTTCTTTTAACATTCATTATTTATGAAATAATATTATTTACATTTCTTGTTTCACAATATTATATAAGACCACATCACATTATTCATTAAAGCACACATTTCATGGTATCTATTTCCCTCTAATTTTAAAATATTCACAACTTAATGAAACTAAAATTTGTTTAGTGTACTCTTATTATTCTTTAAAAAAAACTACAACTATACAAAAAAAACTCCATACACTATATGATATATTTTAATACTATATTTTATATGAATATCTCTTAATATAGTAAATGGAAAGTATATATCCTTGGCATAATCCATAATATGAAAACCATAATACTTCACTCTTATAACATTTGATGATAAATTATTCTCCATGTCAGGGTTCATATATGACAATCCTAATGCATGAAGAACATGATCGACTGTATATTTTTTTTATAAAATTATATTTATACTATATATGGATCAAGAAACTATAATAATCACAAAATAAGAGGTTTTATATTTTGTTTGTACTCGTCGTCTCGAGAAACACCACCCACTCATGTTTCAATATTACTATTTTGATGAAATATATTATCATTTTTATTATATTTTTATATAATTAGTATTGAGGGTATTTATAGATAATATCCACTGATATACTCTATTACCTCAAATTCTACACACACTATCATGCTCATCCTATGTACAGTAGCTCAACTTGACCAGCCCTCGGCTGAAGTAAATCACTACCATCATATAAAAAAACCTAAATTTATTCATGGTTCATAATAAATTCATCACCCTTAAAATATTATATTTTTACCCATCCATCATTCCATCATGCGATGAAACACATGATATTCTCACACCCACTGGTTTAATGTTCTACTTTCATGATAATGTACTAAAATAATCTCGGTCTAATATTCTATAAATCCTCATGATATCATATGATATATATCACCACTATAATATGATTGATATGAATTATATGATTTAATATTTATGATGTGGTGTAAAAAATCCCACATGAAGAACCTTATGTTAAAACAAGTTATAAGATTATTGAGATTATTATTAGACGACTTGGATAAAATAGACCGAATAATGATTGGTCTTTGTGTAAATAATAAAAAAAGATCTAATGTACACATAAATCATAGAACCCTCATCGATTTTTCATTTAATATCACATTAACTAACAAACCACATATTCCTATTATCCACATTACCTCAACATTGGGGATGGTTTCTAGACACAAATCGCAGACAATGCCAATACGATGTCTGATAGTCCATTCCACGAACCCTTAGGTAAACCCTGCATGATATTTTTATGATTATTTACTAACCTTTATTAGGTGATCTACATACACTCTTCACACCTTTTCCCATGTCTGGAAATATAGGACTTTGGCCAGGCACCCTAGCTAGGATTCTTGGTTGGCTGGTAGTGGTTGGCCAAATTTTTAAAAACTGTAAAATTCCTTCTTCAAATTCTACAAACCTGACACTAAAATATAATTATACTATTTTTAATATCGTAATAATCAAATATTATACATGATTATTTAGTAAACACATTACTTATATTAAAAAATAATATTATATTTTCAAACATCATCACTATATGATTTGGACTTTATGAACAACTCTATAATCCTCACAAGTATAAGCTTCTTACTACAAAGTTACATCACTTAAAATCCAATATTCTTTTCAAAATTAAATAATTTCATTAACCATATTCCAATGGTACAAAAACTATACTTCATTGAATTTATTTTTTTCTAACATACATATGATCAACAACAAGTACAACTTCATCATGTATATCCAAAACCACTTTAATCCATTTCGGTTCTTCCATAGAATTAATATTATTACTACTATATTATTCAGAATTTTTTTCATTTATATTATTGGAGGATGATACAAGTTGTAAAAAAATACCCCAATTCAACATACCAAGTCATCCAAACTGATCTTCCATATGGGTTGAATCATGTTCCCAATTTCCACACATAGGATACAAGCATTAATGTAATAAAATATAAAAAATGGGAATGATTCCAGCCTAAAAAAATTATAAAAAACTATAAATATATAACTGGTAATATAGAATTGTATTTCCATATATTTTCCATCCATGTATGTGAAACAAATAGTATAATATAGAAAATCATATAAAATTAGACATAACAAAAGTAAAACATAATGAATTAAAACAAAAATATATAAATAATATGATAATAAATAATTATTACTGATATAAAGTAATCCAATATAAAAGGATGGATAAATTATCGAGTATATTAAGACCTAGATATTAAGTATATGCTCAAAATACAACAAGACCACCTCTATGTGGCCCAATGTCAATAACTATATGCAAATCATCCATAACTAGGCCAACAAGAACGTCATCCAACACGAGAACCAAACATGAACACATGAATGAAAACATCAGAAATGCATAAAAATTGAGGTTTTTATATAGGGAGTATATTGAATGTACCTAACTGGATTTCACTTAATATTTTATGAAATTCTAGTCATAAGAAATTTTACAAATTCTAATTTAAAAAATATTTAAGAAATATGTTATTATAAAAGAAATTATGGGGGGAAAAAGTAACAAAAATTTATCCCAAGAAGAAAAAATATCACCTTTTATGTAAATAAAATTTGTAACCACTAAAAGGAAATAAAATAATATTAAATCTTTAAAATTGGTCTTATATGTTTGTGAAAACAAAACAATGGTACTTCTATATTTTTGAAAAATATTCTAATAATCATAATTATACAATCATATTTAAATTAAATATGAACCAAAATATGTAGAAATATGAAATATGAAATATAAATATAACTCTAAATAAATTTGGTATATGTACTAAAATAGTGAAAAATGTTATACTTTAAAATCATGATAAAAAATAGTTCAGTTTTTTAATAAAAAATATGTTAAATCACAATAATTTCTCAATATGATGTAATTAATAATGGGAAACTCATTAGATCATAATTAAAGATAATCCAATACAAACTTAGATGGAATCATATACCAAACTATGTGTTGATCCTAAAAATTAACCACCAGAAATACTCTCATTTAGCCTCATTACAGAACAATCCTTCCTAGGGTATGAACTATATTAGGGGAACTAGCTAGTGCATTAATATAATATGGTGTTTCATGAATCTAGATATACAACTTGAATATAAAGGGTTTCCATTAAATAAACAAAAATTAATCTGAGGAAACAATAGATCATACCATTAATACAAATAAATAGTATAATATTTTTTTGGGCTCAACTGAAGTAGTTTCATAGGATTTATTTTCAGAACTAAATGAATAGAAACCCCATAATCATTACATAATTATATTTTGAATAGAATTTGTAATTAATTTAAAATTTATGTTTTCATATTTTATTGGAATTTCATTCATTGTTTTCATTCATGTTGATTTTAACAAAAAATATTTCTAGACTATGAGTAATCTATATTGTTTTATCACTCTTGAATCGGAGGAGGAGTATCAATTCTCACTATTTCACTACAACATTGAAGAGACATTTCTCCTTTCAGTTGACATAATTATCTGGAGATAAACATTTTGATAAAAAAATCCATTTTGCATTATTAATGACTAAATACGATTATATACATAGGTTAAATAATTAATTATCTCAAAAAGATCTTTAGCCAACATCTTATTTCTATGTAAAAATAATTTTTAAAATACTAATTTTATTATTATAGTAATTTTATTAACATGTACTAAAATCATGAATATATTAATATCATTTATTTCTAGACCATTAAATCATCCCATCAATGCTTCTGGGCATGTTTTTTAACCCTGAATAATAATTATTTATATAAATTAAAAAAATTCAATGTTTTATTTATTCAATAAATAATTATCAATAAATATAACCAGAATAAATATTCCTAAAAACATGATAATAATATATATTCCAAAATAAAATTGAAATTGAATTTAACTGTGATTCTAGATACACTTTGTGTGTGACCTTCTAAGACTCATTTTTAGTTGAATTAGGTGGATTAGATTAATGTACAAGATCAACATATAGAATCATATCAAGGAACCCATAGTTAATTTTTTTAATTCTACAATGAAAATAACCACATACAATGGCTTATTGGGTGATATAATCAATTATTATCAATATCTCTTCAATCGGGCTACTTACTTGTTCCATTAATCATTAAGCATGATATATAATTTTTAATTTATTGAAAGGAACTCATTGATAGACCTCCACAGTCATGGAATTAATCAAAATTATCTATTCGACTCAAATATAATAATATATCTTCTTTCATTAACTTAGAAGGGAAAAATACATTCCTAACATATTCATTAATGTAATATCACTTATTATGGGATCGATGTATCTTACCTCACTACAAGAATATGTTATCATGGTTTATTTAAATATATCAATGTATATGATTCATGATATACATTAATAATAATCTAATGTATAAAGAATAATACAAAATCGCATATATAGGAATATCCAATGACACATAACCATGTGGAATTTATATTGGTCGATCTATTGTCACAACCTCTTCTATTGAAAATCGCTATGTCTGAACATTAGGAGAATAAGTATAAATGTATTATGATCCCCCTATACTTGATATTCAAAATCATATAGGTCTTATTAGATAGATTTCATTTGACCATAGATCGTCTAATAATTAATATAAATATAGAACTTCTAGGATTTAATCCTAGTGGAGAAATGCTATCACCTTTCAATATCATAGATACCCTAAGGAAAATATCACAGTAATATTATTCATAAGAATAGTCATCATGTGATAATATATTTATTAATATTAAAGAATATGAATATACAGATAGTCAAAGTTACAAAGTATTTTGTTTTAGGGAACTAAGTGCACCAAACTCTGAGTTGAACTTGATCCAACTGCTATTGAATTTTAGTCTTATTTCACTCATGTAATGTTTAAGAATCTTATAAGATAAGGATTTATTCAACAGAACAACTAGATTATTCTCTATGAAAACTATTCCTACTATGAGCTCACCATTTTAAGAAAAACCCTACAAGTGGTGATACTTATAAAGTATATTATTTATCCACTAATGTGTAATTAACTACTTGGGTAGGGACACTATTACAGTATTATAATAATACAATGTTATAGATTATTTATTTATTGATACTATATAATGAAAATGGATGGATTATGGTATCTAATATAGTTATTCGACTATATAATAAGCTAAAATAAACTGAGACTATGCTATATAATTAGTGAACAAAAGTTTTTTTTGAGATCTTCAATCTGACAACTATTTATTTAAGATATAAGACATATCATGAATGGGATTTCTAATAATTGTGATCTATCTCAAAAATAATATATATATATATATATCCCATAATTAATAAATACTATTGTCATCTATAAACCAAAACCATATCCTTAAAACACAACATATAATATAGAAGAGTAATTATGGATGTCCAATGATAGTCTCACAGAACTGCTTTATATATTCCTAAGGCATACGAAAAACCATGCCTAGTAAATAGCATAGAATACATGATAGGCCATATCGTATATGTGTATGTGATTATACTCACAGAAAATCTCTCCTCTTATTTTTAACAATAAAATTTTTAAATATATGTATAACATGTAATGAAGGATATAATCCTCTCTTGGATTTTTCTATACTTAATCACATTATTATATGGTCAATTTATGTACCCTAGAGTAGTCCCAAAATCCTTGTGGACATGTTATGACAGGTCTTGTTCCCAGAAATGTATGTTTGTTAACCTAACACCATTATTAAGAAGCATGCGTTAAATCATGTAATAACAGACTACAAAAATGATATATCATTTGTAGTTAGTAAAATTTCATCAATATATAATATAAGAAAAATTAATGCACTCCTACTAAAATGCGTATAGACATAGATATGACATTCATTCTTTTTAAAACCAAATTCTTTTATTCCTTCATGAAACTTAATATTCTAAGAGCTATATTCTTTTTAAAACCTATTAAGGGTTCTTTTTAACTTTCATAACATATTGGAATCTCTTGGATTAGAATCCCCTTGGGTTATTCCATATATATAAGATTAATAAAAATTATATTAAGGAATTATTACTTTACATCCATCTTCAAAATATTGTAATATTGAAAATATACTATAAAAATATAATTATAATAGATTTTAGTATAGAAACTTTGGAAAATTATTTTATATATTCATTGAATTAATGCTCTATAAAATCATTATCAAATAATTATGATTTATTGGTAACAAATTAAACATATATTTCTAGTTATTCTTCAATACATATTTCCATCCAATAAGATTAATATCTGTTACTGGATATACCAGAACATATTCTTTTAATCTTGTAATTTTGAGATGATTACTGCTAGCTTTTCAAAAAATATTAATCAATATCAACTAATAATGAGTAAATATATTTTATAACCATATATCTCAAGATCTCTAATCTATCTATAGATCCTCCATTGTACTTGTGTCTTTGGAACAACCATTTCTATATGGCTTGATGTATTTTGTTCCTATACCAACTTATGTGTGTCGTGAGCATCAACTTCTTCAAATTCAATCACTCTCCCAATATTAATTTTGATTATGTGATCCCTATCATGTAACTTGGATTATCTATAAATTATTACCTTTTTATCATATGGGTTTAATAGATAATATCCACCTTTCCCAAGGTATATCATATAAATACACTTTGTGCCTCTAGGAGTATGTTTTCTTGCAAACATTTCCTTAAAAATTCTATTCACCTCTAAAAATGTATGTTAGAAAAAAATATTTCCTCCAACACTATAATTCATATGTTATAACATTTTTTTAATTAGTTAGGATTTGGTTTAGTATTTTTATTAAACCTATAATGCATATCCTTAAAATGGTAATTGAGTATCTACATAACTTATCATCGACCTCACTATGTCTAATTAGGATAAATTAATCCATTCACTAACACCATTACACTACAAAATTTAAGGAGGTGTGAGTAAAAATATAATCCCAAACTCCCTAAAATCATAACTCAACTCTTGATTAAAATATTATCTAACCCTATCAAACTGCAGTTTCTTTATCTTTTTACCGAGTTAATTCTATAATTTATTTAGGAAAATTTTAAATTTCTCTAAGGTTTTAGATGTAAACCTTATTATGTATACATACATATCTACTCATGTCATTATTAAAAGTTATGATGTACGAATATTGACCTGTAAATTCAAATAGAAAAGGTACATACATAGTATGAGAACTAATTCTAAGAGATCTATGACCCTTTAACCCTTTCCAAAAAATGGAGGCTTTTACATCTTACCATGAAAACTATTGAGAAGATTAAAAAGAGTTATTAATTTATATGAATCTAAATACACATCTTGATATTTATTAGTCAATCACATCTCATTTACATGACCAAGTTATTAGTGCGAAAAATGGGTGTGACATGATTCACAAGAACTTGATTCTTTACCAATCACTAAAATTATTTATCATAATAAAGTATATAAATACAAATATTACGATTTTAAAAACTATAATAAGTGACATATCTATAAAATTATCATATTTTATTTGAAAATAAGAATTAAAATCCTTCAATGGATAAATTGGACATGGATATATTGTTTTTGGTAACTCTAGAAACATAATAATAGTTCCTTATGACCAGAATCATTCTTGTTAACAATATAAGATGGTATTATCCTATATCCAAGGTATTTAGTCTTAATATATTAGTATAAATATGATCCTCCCTACCCTTTTTAACCTTCCTTGATCTATATAGTTTTTTAAGAAAAAGAAATATATTAGTATAAAAATCCTTATATGATAACAAAATGATAGAAATGGAAAAGTTATATTTGATAATGAAATCACTTGAAACATCATCATGCTTTTTTACTGAGGCATTTTTATAATTTCATTGGACCTTAATATCGAATAAAAAAATTGTATATCTTATTCCATACCTCACCACATGATCTTCTTCCTCTTGGTTTTGTGATTCATATGGGCCTTAGACATGGAGTTTTTCTTTGGACCCCTTTCCTTTCCCTTCCTCTTATTCACCAAAAGGACAATATATTTTTCTTTCATCGTATCCTTATATCCTTGTAAAATTAGGGTAATAAATTTGTGGAGTGAATTATCAATTTCATTCAAATTAAAAATCAAATCAAAACTAGAGAATATTAGAGGGATCGGAACAAGTATGAGTCGAACAAGTATTTATTGGGTAGATTAAATCCTAAAATATATTATCACTAAATATATTTAATAATAATAACTAAATGAGGCATAGATATCACAACTTAGTAAATATGGCATGTAAATCATTCCTTATAGATATTATATTATTCATGTCTAACAATATCCTGACAATGATTATGGAGTTAATAAAACATCTTTTATACATCTATGTTTTCATGAAACTTATAGAGATCAATAGAAATAGACTATAACATCAATCAATGAACATAAAAAACATCATATAGGTGTCTGAAGTATACAATGATCCCCTACTCACTCACCTCCTAAGAGGGATCATAAAGAATAAGGTAATGAAAGATGGACGATTTTTTCTCTTGGTATAGTATTATGGGGAATTAAATGTTCCACTAATATAAGTTAATTATAGCTAGGAGAATTTTATTCTCTACTATGGATCACAATGAAAATATATAGGTCTATTTACTATTCATTTTTATAAAAAATATAAATAATATTTATTAATTTATCTATATTATCAAATATGATTTCATAAATTTTATTTATTAGTATTAAACTATTTTATAAAATTCCTATACCTCTCACTATTGGATTTAATATATACTTCCATGTGGATATTATAGTGTTAAGTATCTATAGTTCCCATATCAGAAACTAGAAGCGGTTATAGTCAATTATTAAAAGTTATTTAGGTATGTGGTTTTTTAAATTTCAGTTACTCATAGTTACCTAGTATATTGAGTGGAATCCCCAATCCTTAAATCCTTTACTTGGATTTCATTTAAATATTCCTCAATGTAGCATCAATTATTTCAAGAGAAACTACTCTTTATGCTAAAATGGTTTAGTAAACCCTAAACATCCATTCAAATTCTTTGATTAATTGAAGTGTCCCAAAAAAATTTAGGCAAAAACATTAATATTTGGTTTCATATTAAATCATGTAATTGAAGGTGTATCATGTGTAATATTTCATCAAGTTAATTGTATCTTATATAAAAATATTAATTATTTTATCCTCTTACTTACCTGTTAATAATAATATGGATTTTAAATAACTAATTAACCATGTCTTGATAAAATAATTTATGTATAATTCATTTTTTTATTCCATCTTACATGTTTGTTAATTCATTTACTTTATGTGATTCGCAATGAACATGAATCTTTTAAATAAAAAATTAAAAATACATTAGATGGAAATAAAAAATATGTTACATGATCATGAAATTTTAAATTTGTTGGATTAATAAGTTTATGATAAACTAAACCTTGATCCTTGGGTAATAACTCATTCAATTAATATTATTTTGAGTTAAATCATTTAACATGTTAACCTATGTATCTCCCTAGTTAGTTTCTCCAGATCTCTATCTTGAAACATCCCCACTCACCTAGGAGCTGTTTATTTGAAATGTATTTACTGAAAATTAGGCGAGGGGAATTAGGGGTGTAAGGTTATAGAAAACTAATAATGGACATGTAGGAACTTACATAGTAATATGAGGAGATGAAACACATGTCATCATTTTAATTTAATAATATTTATAAGAAAACCAATGTAATAATAATTAAAATAAAATAATCCCTTGACATACATTGGCCTGTCAATCTCATGATCATCCATACATAAAACGACAATCCATTTAAAACTAACTATAATTAATTTAAATTTGTTCTTTATTAATATAAAATCCATGAATTAATAAATAATTATCTTTTTAAATAATTAATTTATTTATCTTAATAGTCCATCTAAATAGTCATGTGAATTCCCATCCAGTGTAATTTGGAAATAAATAATTAACTTAAAATCAATCCATATATGACATGTGATGAGAGAGTACACTATGTGTACCCACCAATACAATACTAGATTTGATCTCAAATTTTACATGTTATATACTAGGAGCGATATGACATGTACCATTCTTATCTACATGGAATGTTCGGTAACTCACAAGGAATATGACTATTCACTATATGGTATTTATTATATGCCAATTATTTAAATAGAATGTAGTGTATATATAATGTTGTGATATTATGTGGTGTATAAATATATTAGTGAATATCTTTTTTAGCTTCAAATTTATGGTTTCATGAAACATGATTAATATATAAAAATGAACCGCTAAAAACTATATTTAGTTAAATTACATATATGGTGAACATACACATCTTATAATTCAAAAATCTTGTAGATAAAAATTAATTTAATCATTTAATTAAGATAACAATATCAAATGGTGTGTATATGATAAATATGACATATAGTTTAGTTTTATTGTTATAACTAATTTCTATTCTACATAATTAAACGATATTTTGTACAACTTGAATTATTGGGTATTTCGTGTAAATGGGTATGAGTTAGAAAACAAGAATAGTAAACCACACACTTTGTACTGTTTTTTATGTCGATTGGAATCAAATTCCATGGCACTCACTATGTATTCCATAAAGACATTTAGGAGTTACATAATTATTAAGACATATACATGTTGTGTAATGAAAGATATCATAGGATGATAGAATATTAATCAGATCATAGTGTTTGATTAATAAAAGTAATAAAATTATACCACATGACTTAATATATTCCTTTATTGAATATCTATGTAGATTTGTACAACATGTATTCCATTTACACTCTATGTGACCCATAAACCCTCTTCCATATAGTTGGGAAATATATGGAATGTAATTACTTCATGTATTCTTCCCTCATAGGACATGCCATGATGTTTTTCAACTTTTGATGGTGTAGTGAACATCATTACATATTGTGTAATTTTTAGTAATATTCAATGTAACTATAATATCTATGAAGATTATTTTGACCCTTTGGATGGGATATTTGACAAATTTTTATCTATTCTATGATTATTCTTATTCATATGAACATAAATGATCTTATTATCTTAATATTATAATTAAGAAAAAATGGAAATGATAAACTAAAAAATAAATAAATATTTTTATCAAAAAAAGTAATACATAATTACAAATTAAAATAATAATAATCATATACCACTTGAATGTTTTTTGGAATAGTGCTAGTGGTCAGGATCATTCCCAATAATGGGTTTTTATCAATTTAGTTAGATTTATTCTCAAGACTAGATGAATAAAAATAATAGAATGCTAGAGATAAGTCCTTTTTTTGGTATTTTTTAATTATAATTTAGCTGGTCAAATTAATTCAATAATAATGAGTGTTTTAAAAATATATTCAATTAACTAATGATAATGAAGTAGTGGTTTTTCCCTTTATTATTTCCAATAGGTGTGTTTACAAAAGGATGTTGGTTCAAAAACTGGTTCTTATGATGTTTTCAGTTCTTAGTGGTATTAATCTTGATTTTAATCTTGTAAATATTGATGATATAGGATGTTTAGTTCACTATTGGGTGGTTAATGGTTTACTGGAGGTAGAAATCACACTAAGAATTACTAAAGAGGATTGGTAATGGAAATTGTGGAACATATAGTATCTTGCATTTCTTGATGGTTGGAGAAACTAGATAACCAACTAGATATCTATATAAATGTGAGGTTGGGACAACATTTATTAATTGTTATTAAGATTACTTATTTGTGTGGTCAACATGAATTTTTAGTCACAATTTGTAATCATTTCATTTCATTGAAAATATATTCTCTAGTGTTTTTCTATAGAAGAAGTAATATTTAGTTAAAACCACATAAAAAAAGAATTATTTCTTCCATTAATTTAATTTCATTGCAATAATGTGTTTTGTGTGTTGGAGTGAAAAATGAGGAATATGTTTTGAATTTTTGTATGGATTTGGGTAATTATATTTCTTCTATGTTTTAGAGAACTACATTTATGAGATTTCAATTCCAAAATATATTTCCCCTAATTTAATTCTATATTGACTTCTTCTAGAAACAATATTTATTTCTAGTGAATTCTCAATAATTAGTATTTTAATTTATTTCTTAAGAGGCTTAATTGTATTATAGAAAACTAAGTAAATGTTCTCCTACTAATATTTTTTTTGTATTTCAATGGGAGAATTTTTTTTTATAAATAATTACAATAGAGTTTGGAATGTTCTAAGTATATATATTCAATGAGATATACATTAGTTTCTAGAGAATTTATTCTTATAACTATCCCATTCAGATTGAGTTGGAGCTTTTGTTGAAGGGTGCTAAATTGGATGAAATGGATAAAGATAAATGGGAAAAGATGGTCTGGAAGGCACTTTGTGTGGTAAAAATTCCATTATTATGCAATTTATATTTGAATGTTTTGGAGAATAATTCCCTCACATAGTTAATGTAATCCCTTTAAGAAATATATTATAATCATATAACAGTAAATGGCATATTCTTTATACAGAGGTTGTCTAATAAGAGGACCTTAGAATACGATTTGTATAAGATCATGTGAATTATTTCAACCTAATATAGAGTTATATGGAACTTATAAGTAAATATTTAAAGATTATTTTATGGATTTTTTTTGTTTTAATCTATTCTGTAAACTATGCAGATATCTATGAGTAGTTCATGTAAAAATAACAACCTGGTGTTCATTATTGTTGAGAACTTGATTCTCAATTAGAAGCTCTAAAATAGAGAGTCTAGATTCTTCTAGTGATGTATTGATTATATAAATGTGGGGGGGGGGGCACATCATAATAATGATAAGTAATCTATAAGTTAATAAATGGAGTGGATAAGAGGTATGCCTTCTAAAACTAAACTAGGTTATAAGAATTATAGAATGAAATGTCACCTTAATAAAGATTATCTGGATAAGAAGAAAACATATGGAAGGACTATTTCCAAAGCATTGATTGTATTATTATATTGAATATTTATTTTTATCCCAATTAATTTTACTTAAATGGAGTCTTTCACCATAGATTTTTTAACTAATTTCCATTCCATAGTAGAAAAATAATACATGTAAAACTATGCATCTAAAAATTTTGGTAGAGTGAATCTTACTAATGATGAATCTATTGATGTTGTGGGGATGGGATAAGTTATATTTCATGTTGATAAATAAATGTTTCCATACACTGAATGAAGTGTGATAGGTTCAAGGTATTCAAAAGAACCTATTTTCTATTGGTTATGTTGATAAATATGGTTTTAGAACCATTTTTGTAAAAGGAGAAATGAAAATTTCATGAGGAACTCTTATTATAGAAATATATTTAAAATACGAGTTTTTATATATCACTAGAGGAGAGGTGGGAGTTACACTTCTTGAAACATTAACTTCTAGAAGTATAGAAATTTGAAATATTGGATTTGGGAACCTTATTTAGAAAAGAATGAATATTATAACATATAGAGGAATACTAAATCTAGATTATTGAGAACATGAAATATGTTATTATTGTGTGATCATGAATTAGTAGAAGGGTGATTTCAATCTATCTATAATAAACCCAAAATTCAAAAATCTTAATTCAGTTCATAAAGATGATTAGGGACCTGACCCAGTTCATTCTCATAAAAGATAATGGTATTTTGTTACATTAATTGATGATTCTATACGGATGGTATACATATACATTAAAAATCATAAATGTTAAGATTTTTGAAAAAAAATTTAAATAGAAGGCTATAGTGTAAAGATAAATATAAATATAGTTAAAATTTATTAGGAAAGACAGTGGTGGTGAGTTTAGCAAAAAGAGTTTCCATAATTACTAGGGGAACAAAGGGATCCAAGATAAGAGGATTATTTTTGGAATTCCTAATAAAATGGTGTATCTAATAGAATAAATAAATCATTTTTAGTAAAAATAAAAATAATAATATTCATTCTGGTATTCATAAGTAGTTTTGGGTGGAAAAAGTGAGAAAAAGTATAATTTATCTACAGTTTTCCATCAACAGTACTAGGAAAACTATTACAAAAAAATTTGGTCTGAAAAAATTATAATAGTTTTTCAATTCATATTTTTCAAAAGGATAACTTACATTCATGTAGATGAAAAATAAATATTTAATTTTGAAGTAAAATATCAATCAATTTTATTCATAGGATATATATATAAATACTTTGGTTTTATGATTTTGGATAATTAGAAGGTAATTTTTTTAGAATCCACAATTTAGTCTTCAATGAGAAGATATTTTGGAATGATTATAACATGAAGTTAAAGGAGGTTGAAGTTAATGTTCCAAATTCAATTCAATTTGATATGGGAGTTGGTTTTAGTAGTTCATTTATTCAAGATATTTTAAATTTGTATTATTATATATAATCATTAGATTTTATAAAAGAAAATTTCATAGAGTGGTGAAAAAAATTTCTATGATCATCCAAGAGTATATAGTCTTAACTGATTAGAAATTTTTGAATCTTTATTTAGAGTTCCATAATGTGAAGACCAAGTAGTTAATGTTCCATATGAATTTGAATTACATGAGAACATTGAGGGTTAGAACTCAAATGAAAATTTATGGGTATAACCTTAGATTCATAAGTTTAAAGGATTTGTGGGAACAATTATGTTCAGAAAAATGGTCTTCTCTTAGTGATTCTAGAAATTTAATGTTACCAATATATCATGTTGTGGATTCAATATTTTTTAATAAAAACTATTATATAATGGAATTACCAAAATGTAATAAAGAACTCAAGAACCGATGGAAACATTAGTTAAAAGAAGAATATAATCAAAGGAACAGGTACAATGAAAGGATGGTTTTGAAGGTTTTTTAGTAGAAATAAGTTATTGACTTCTATAAAACTATATGACCATGTATTTAAACATATTACCATCTAAATTTTTTTAATCTTAGTTCCTTCCAAAAAAAATTACCAAGAAAAAATGGATTTGAATATGGATTTTCTTCATAAGGATTTAGAGGAAGAAATTTATATGAATCAACCAGTTGGTTTCATGGATAAAAATAATTATAGAAAAATTTATAAAACTAAAATGGAATATTTATGGACCAAAACAACAACCAATGTGCTGGAACCAGAAATTTTATTCCTTCATGGATGAGAAAGTATTAAAATAATGAAACTATAGTCACTTCTATAGACAGAAGGAGTTCAATGAAATTGAATTCATTATTTTACACATATACATGGATGATATTCTATTGGTGGGTCCGAATTATCCAGTGATTTGGAAATATTTGGAGGAATTTTTTGTAATGTTTGAGATGAAAGATCTTGGTGAAATTAAGAAGATATTGTGCATGAATATTGAATGTGACAGGTAAAACATGGGTTTGGTGTATCAGATAAATATCAAAACAGGTATATTCTAGAGAGATTCTAAATGAATGACTGTAAACTAAATTCAAATCCTCTCACTGGTCACTTAAAACCTAAAAAATAAAATGAAACATGAATGGGTGACGAAATTAAGTACATCAAGAAAGTTATTTATTCTTCAATAATTAGATATTTTATATATTCTATGGTATTAATTAATCCTTATATTTATCTTCCAATATAAGTGGTCATCTAGTTCATAGAAATTTCTAGGATGAATCATTGGGAATTTTTAAAGTCTATTATTCAGCATCTAAAAGGAATTTAATGTAAAACTATTTTTTTGCATATATGCTGATCTGATACCCCTGATTATATATGAAGACTTTGGGGTGATTTGAATTCCCATAATATCATAATTGGATATGTTATTTTTTTACTTTTGGTAGAATTGTGATTAGTTGTGTGTCTATGTTTGAACCGGTGATTTCAATTTCCATAACAGAAAAAGAATATGTGGCTGTGATAGAATATAGAAATGGGATTATGTGGTTATGGAATATAGTTATATAACTTGGATTATTTTATGGGAAATAGTTTCTATAATATAATAATCAATGTTTAATACATTTAGTTAAGAATTTATTATTTCAATTTTGAACTAAACATATTGGTCTGAAGTATCATTACATATGGAAGATACTAAAAGATGGAGATTTTGACTAATATAAGATAGCAATAAAAAAATTTAGAAGATATTTTAATAATGATTTTGGGTATGGAAATACTGAAAAAACATTAATACAATATGTAGATTGGGTGAACAAAATAATATAGAGAAACATTCAACGAAACATAAGTGGAAGGTTGTTTTCCAAGGTGAAGGTGGTATTGTAGTTTTATCCAAAGAAATATTCAAGTTAGAGATTATTGGGATTGTGTGAAGTTTACTTTAGTTGATTGAAGTTAGTATACTAGAAGGATTAGATTTATAAGATATTAATTTCAGTAGAGTTTTAGTAGAAATGGTTTTTACATCATTATTTTTGACAAGTATAGTGATAGAATGTGGTTGGAGCGAAAGGAGGTTCTTCCGATGTTTTTAGTTCCAGGTGGTATTATTCTATAAGTTTGATTGGTGCCTCTATAATATAATGTATATTAAGTTTTCTATTCGTTGTTTGTTGGTTTAATGGATGTGGTGGTCACATTGAGGATTACTATTTGACATTGGTATTCGAAACCATGGAATTGATGAAATCCCACATTTTTCGATGGTCAGTGGATCTAGAATATTAGAAGGATCATTATATAAATAGGTATATGAGGCCACCTTTGGTGATATGTATTGTGAATATTTTTTATAGTGATCCTTGTGGATCATTTTTCTCCACTGAAAGGCACGGAATCTCCAAAATATCAAATAAGATCCTTATAAATAGAGATTTTATTGTACCAGAAGAAAAATGTTACCAAATAATGTCTTACAAGTCTTTAAAAAAGAATTTAGAAAAATTAATTTGTGTCACACAATTTGTCCACACAGTTTAACAAATTGTATTCTAAACATGTTTCCTTTTATAGTATATTGGATAAGTTGTATGGTTTGATTATACAGTTTAGAAAGCCATGTTTCAACTGTGAAAATTGACTCCAAATCATATTTCATGGTTGGAAAAAAAATGAAACATGGTTTACACTAACCATATTTCAAACTGTGCATCCACCTCTAGAACACTAAACGAAGGTTCACAGTTTCTTGGGAAGACCTGTATAGTTTTACCTACCAACACTGCAAAGTCCTGTGATACACTAAAACATAAAAAATTCATAAAAAATGACTTAAGAGAAGATCCAAATTAAATATGATAAAAAAAGGAATGAAATTACATGAATGAAACACTAGGTTAAGAAGAATATCTCCAATTTTTTTCTTCCCTCAAAAAGATAATTTAAAGAGAATGGGCCCCTAAGGAGTTGACGCCATTTCTCCATCATCAAAGAATCCCACTCCCAAGTCTCATGTGAATTAGAACCACAATATTACAAAATTTAAATCAAAGTTATGAACTTATTATGGAGAACATTAACTAGAGAATTAACAACCAGATGTAGTTTTTTATCCATAGGCATATTATGTCCTAAGTCATAGACTTTTCATTTCAGAACCTGATATGGGTTCTTCTGATACTTCTTGAGATGGGATACATGAAAAAACATCATTCATTAAAGAAAAATGAGGTGGTAATCTCAATAATAACCCACAATTTCTAATTTTTCTATTATCTCAAATGTTCTCATGTATCAAGAAGTGATATAGAAAACTTTATTAGCTATAGGTGACCCAACTAGGGTGATACCTTCAAGAACACATGATCACAAATAAAAAACTCTAAAGTATTATGGCCTTAATTTGTATAATATTTCTATCATCTTTGATCAATCTCCAAATACTGATGAACCACATGAGTCGTGACCATTTTCTCCTAAACTGGACTCGACCAAACTTCTAAGATTTTCCAACATCAGACTAATAGATATGAGAGCTATGATGACTACCATAAAAGTAATCTAATGGTTAAGTTCATATGGATAACTAGTATGTATTATTATAAGAAAATTCAACTAGCCCGAAATGGATATCTTAATAACCTATGTAGTCTAACTCATTGGAAAAATGATCTTTTATACATCTCACAATATTAGGTAGTTTTAAATGATAAAAAACAAAAAACTTTGTTCATAAGTATTTCCTTCGATTGATCTTATAATTTATGTTTAATACATTTTTTCATGGAGGCTTTAGTCCAAATAGATGGATCAAGATAAGAAGGGAATCAAATTATGAAACCTTCCCCTGATAGGTTCCAATAGCTACATAACGGGGTTTGGAAAGAACAATGTTTCTTTCAAAGTGTCATCGGCTGGCTAGTACTACCCACTGCCTACCAGGTAGTACCCTAAAATACTCAAAAATATATTAATTGAATTGGGTCCCTCATACCTAAATTCTTCATATAATAGATCTCTATAACCCCCAATGCCTCAAAAACTATGCTAATGTCATAGGATTCTATAAATAAAAACCCAAGTGTCGTTTAATCTACTAGTTACCTTATAGAATCATTATCCATATATTTTAAATCACTTTTATATCATTATTTTTCTCTAATACTCTTGTATCTCTTTCACTCATTCTTTTCTGGTTAGAAAATTCTTGAGGGGTGTATAGTATCATTTATTGGGATTTATCTAAACTAGTCACTAATTTTACTCTTTTTGGGTGATCACTGCCACTAATGGTGAATGGGATAAGTGATCACTATAATTAAATGGATTTAGGGTTTTTATCAACAACCATTGAAAGAAGAGATGTGTTTTGGATCTCATTGTACAATCATTAAAAAAAGGGATCGTACATCATGTAATGGGATTTTTACTAAAATTATGAAAATCAACGTTTGAGTTTCTTTCTATAACTATTAAAAATAAATTTTTAAACAAAAACATATCATGGTTAATTGAGCTTATAGGATTTATGAATTCATTGTGTATTATTGTAGAACCACATAACCAATTTTTTTTTCATTTTATTTTACTTTATATTTTGGTTGTGCTATAATTTTTTAGTCTTATATATATATAATTGTTTTTAATTCCAAGAAAATTATATTTATTTTTTAAAAAATTATTAAATTAAATTCACCCCCTCTTCCCATCATTACTCTAACCAACAACCATATCTTTCCTCCCATCAGTTCAGGTATGATAAGTTGTACTAAAGCTAACCTAAGTGCCCGTTGTCTCATGGAGGCCCTTCTAAAACTATGACGTAAAATGAGGGTCACTACCTGACACTATAGCTATATGAATCCCATGTAACCTTTTAATCTCATTCATGTACAACCTTCCCAAGTCATCCATTTTAGTAGTACCAAGGATCGTTATGAAATGAGCCAATTTGTTCAACTAATTGATCACCACAAATATTAAATTATTACCATAGAGAGTTAATTTGAAACCAACAATGAAATGCATATAAATATTGTCTCAAATTCACATTTTCATGGTAATTGTTTGTAGAAAACTATAAAGCTTCTGGGGATCATCCTTAATCTGCTGGTATGTATATCATCAAGATAAAAATATGGATTTTTCTCACTTCATACCAGGAAAACAAAACTAATTATTCATGTCATAAAACATATTTAAGGATCTAGGGTAGAAAACACACAATAAATGACGAAAATATGCCAACATGTACTTTCTCATGGATGAAGGGACAACATAATGACCCCTGAAGCAAAGGATACCCTCCAAGGAATGATACCACTCACAGATGGTCTCCCCAGCACATAAAGAATCGATGATTATAAAAAACATTTGATATTTTTATTTATCCCCAAGAATAACCTCATGGTATAGGATGTCAAAATTAAACTTTCCAAAAAAAAATTAGGATTCTACCTCCCTGACTCCCATGTGAATATGAGAAAAGATTCCCATAAAGTTCCATTAATACATTTCTTTATTTTATGGGAAGAAAAATTCCTACTAAAATATTCATTAATAAAATTACCCTTTTACAGAGGGTATTCAATATCTATTTCCAATTAATAGAGCTACTAAACCCAACATCTCTACCAGAGGTTCCAATATTTTTTAGAAAAAATATACCCTACATATTTATGGTCAGAGTAAATGATAAATATTTCTATAAAAAGAATGTTTTACCAATATTTAAAAGAATTCACAACTGCTACAAGTTGCAAATTAATAGTTCCCATTGACATTAAAAATTGTTTGGTATGCACTTTGTCGCCAAATATTTTAGAATTTTGAAGATAATGAAAAACATTTGACCTTCTTTTCATAATGAATTTGAAGGATGCATCATTGATGTGTAAAGGGGAAAAATTTTGGGCCATTATTGGAATAATTTTACATAGATTGTTATTCTACGTATATGGGAATTTTATTTCCCCTTTTCCAAAAAATATGGTCCATCTAGGGATTACATGCCTATCCATATTGACCGAGGACCATGCAAGAGTCTCCTTAACTATAGCTTGGGAGCCAACCCAGCCAGCTAACATAGGCGGCAAAGAGGCATAATAAAAAAACACATTCATAAGAAGGGATAAGAAATTATTTAGGGAGACAACACTATAGAATAAGAGGTTCCACTGTACGTGGTGGCATGAAAACATGTCGGTTAAGAATTTTGAGCCACTGGCCACACCACTTGGTTGATAAAACACATTAATAACTCTCTGGAATTTTGATGTTGGATAGGATATTAATGGTATTTTTCATGCAATTAATACCTATCTCTAAATAATTTGGTCACCACTATCTACTTAAATATTGTTTGGTGCATTTGAATCTCATGATCATATGTTGCACATATTCAAAATCAGCCGATCATGCAGATTGTGAAACCTCATCTTCAACATACTGACACCTTGGTTTGATGTTGCGAGACAAACCCAATTCCCTCTGAACATCAATGAAATATCTAGTCCTTTTTTGATAGCCAAATGAGTATGAGACAAAGAACATAGATACCCCTTTTATCGATATCCTTCTTCCGTCTTGTATAAAATACATCATGTGAATCCCATCATAATAATCAATGGAATGCTAGAAGAACTTCCACCAATGTGTGAATCCATCATGTGATAATATTTTGATCATGTGATCAAGCAAATAATGAAAGAACTAGAGTAACATAGGGGACAAAAATCTCTTTTATAGATCTTCTCTAGATAATTATTTCCCCCCATGAGAATGTCACTTCAAGAATTCATCAAGTGATCTTCTTAATATCACATTATTTCATGGAAGAAGAATACCATGCACATTATCTATAAAATGGATTCTCTTCATATCCATGAACACCAAAAATCATTTTCAAGATCCCCTATAAGACCTCCCTTTGGGTCAGCCTATCACATGAGTATTAAAGAATCATGCGATGCAATTGGATATTTACTTGAATATACACGACACAATTACTAGTGTTAATAAAAATACACCTATTGACATGTGTATTTGGAATCCACGAACCCTTGGTCTCTCAATGCTTGAATAAATATAGGGAAGGAATGGATTTAGTGTGAAACACCTTGTGGATCCCTGGTTATGAAAAGGAGACATTGAGAGTGTCAACCCCATGTATGAAAAAGGTTCGGCAGTCCTCTATTAATGTCATTTTCTATTATTGTAGCATCAATAGGGAGCCTCAACACATGTTTGCAGAGTCCCTCACATGGTCCCTTAGAGATCATATGATGTATATGTGATGCTTGGAAAACTACTCTTTGTTATATGGAGAAAAGGATAAAAAATATCTTTCTCATGATGTCTCTTTCATGGTGTCATGGGGTGGGATTTAGTATGTACACTACATATGCCATACATTCCTCATCTACATGATGTGTTTACCATCATCATATGAAGACCCTACGGATAAGCACAAATCCCATCACAAGACCTTACAAACGTAATGTGGATCACATGAGTACAAGAATCAAGTAGTTTCATTAAGATACACATAAAAATGTAGGTTATAAAATAGAAAACCATCAGTTGTATGAACCATGGACCCTAAATTATTTTTTGGTGTCATTGGGAAGCCAATGTGAAAGTTCGTAGAATACCTTGTTAGTCTATTCTATGTTTATGCAAATCACATGAATAATTGGTCATCATGCAAGTAATTTTTAACACCTGTTTGATTCCAGGTACAAGATACCCTTTCTCCATGCACGACCTAGAGTGTACACCGTATAAATGTACACTCATGAATTTATTATTTCCCATGACACTTTAGGCATAACACATTTGGACATATTGCCTCAACCCTAGGGCATGATCCCTTTGTCATGTGAGTGATCCAAAAAATGTATGTGACTCCCCACCATGTGAATAGTTTAAGGACACATGATCAATTTATTTTCCACTTTATCTCTCAATGTCCTTAGGTGACCTTGGGAAATCATGATGGTCATGTGACAAGACTAGGACAACATAGGTTTACATGTGGTTGTCCAAAGACAAGACTACTGATCAGGTGACAACCAATTGGCTTGTTTGCATTTTCAAAAAGAATGGACATGGTCAAGTCGATTTGATCACATAATATCTTGTTGATAATTAAAAAATTTAATATGATTTGTCATTGACACATCAGTATTATCACATTATATTATGGGGAAAAGTAACATAGATAATGCAATGAACCTTGGAATTATTCATATTCATTCTGCAAATATATCATAGATAATGCACTTTAATCATGAAGAGTATTGTTTCAAATGTTTTGATGCTCATGATATTTCCCATAGACATGTCAGTATTTTCATGTGATAGTCCGAAGATAAATCACTTTGATCATGCGTTAGAGTATGGTCATGTTTGATTTTATTACGCGAAATACCCTACACATGTCAGCTTTGATTTTGCAAAGAATCTTGGACAAGTCTACTTTGACTATGTAATGACATCAACAACAAGTCAATCGATTAGAAAGAAACCATTGGATGTGATATTCATGTCAGAATGATGCCCCAAACATGTCAAGGAAACAATTAAGGCATGTCCAGTAGATAACCAAGACATCTATAGTAGACCCCCTAGTATATTTCTACCTCAACCCATGCCTCGTGGACCCTGACCAAGAATCATTATCCTCATTCCATATTTATAAGAAAGTTTCCATAATGGGTTATGGTTACACACCCATGAAACCCTATTTGTATAATGATATCATGAAATCCATTTATGTAATTCCTAGAATATTCAATGAACCTTTAATTGTCACCATCTCTCTTCATCCGTAAGAAGATAGAAAATGAAAATGACAAAGGGGGGCCTCAATGTGTATTCTCCGATCAAAGGGAATCCATATTGGTATAATACACTTGTATTCCTAAAACCTTAGGTATAAAAATAAATTTTCTTAGTGTGATCATCCACTTTATCACTTAAATGGGAAACGAGATGAGTGAACTATGAGAACTCAGATTACCGCCATTTCCAAGATACATATGATTCCTTCTAAAGGACTGAACAACAACAAAAATCCATTTCATTTTGATTCCCATCATGAAAATTTTATTTCTAAAATAGGGGACTAAATTCTCCCACAATTCTACCGAGGTTCAGAATCCTTCAACGGATGAAAAGTGGGCTCATACACTGGAATCACTTTAAGTATCATCATAGATAATTCCCTCAAATACCCGACACCCATCATTGGGATAAGGATTCTCCAAACTATGGGAACTCTGATTATTATCCAAATAGGATATGTAGGATTCATTTATAAAGGCTTGACCTCAAATGGGAATCCACTTTGGTGTAATTCCCCTCATTTCATTGACATTTCAACTTTCAAAACCCAGTCATTCCCATGGTATAATCATTCTACAGTGGATTGAGAATCAAATCAAACTACAATGAAACTGATTCTTGTTATAAAATAAGATATGTAGGATGAATTTATATGCCTTTATATCCATACCATATCCTCCATGATATTGTTAATCATGCTTCTCAATGGGAAACTTTAATGTATAAGCCCTGTACAAATATCCTCTCATACAATTTGTCTGATATTCTGTTATCTCTTGTTTCTTACAATGAGTATGGATCATGTGGGATTAGAGGATAGTAATGATTATACCGATATCAGGATGAGAATACTTTCAGTGTGGGGTCTTTATTAGAATGCAAGTCTGATAACATCTCATCATCACACAAAGGTCTATAATTCCAATGGGATTATCTAGGACAGTCTTATAAGCATAAGTCCCATTTAAGGCCTCAATAGTTGTATCTATCACAATGTAGATTCTGATATAAGAACTATGTATACATTGATTCTTATCTCAAATAGGATATAAAGGATGCCTCACTAATTTCCAAGTCTAATATTTTAAACCTAATCACATGAGGTTAAACTACATGGATTGGTCCAGTCACATGACCTTAAACTATGTTAAATGAACTACATGGGTTTTGATTCCTATTTTAATAGGATACATAGGATGCCTCATAAAGGATAAAACCCATTTTTAAGACCAAATCAACATCCTTGTATTGAAATAAACTCCAAATTTATTGAACATGGTGACAAACCAAAACATTATAAAAAATAAGAGAGTGATGGAGAACCTGTGGCATCCACACAATAGATACTAGAAATATATGTTTGTAATCATGTCATTGAATAAGGGGAAACCAGTCTCGTATCAGGATTTGGGAAGGATTTCATGAACATATCTTAATTCGATAATATTTTGTCAAAGAATGAAATAATTCCCCCAAAAATGGTGCGATGAGCCTGAACTCCCATCCTCTTGACCAATGTGAGCTACTAAGAGACCTTGGGTGTGAAACACCAATGGAGAACCTTCCTTTCGAAAGTATGGTTTTACCCAATTATTGATGTGGAAACCATTGGGAGTTTTTAGGGAAGACTAAATTAATTAAAAAACATAATGTGAGCGATTGATCAAGGAATTGAAACCCCTCAAATCAAGACATCGTTCCTAAAACCATCAATATATTTCTTGAAAAAAAATGGTGAAACTTATGTGAAATATTTTAACTATTTAATCCCATTAAATGGCCAAAAAGGATAGAAAATCCAATTCCTATCTGGTTCATCATGTTCCACACCTGTTATAAAAAAATTGAAAACATGGAATGTTTCTTTTAACCACACTAAACCCTGTATAAAAACAAATAACCAACTTTTAATCTTATAAATTTTGATATTTATTGATCGAACATGTACTCATATATGTGATGATATACTAATAAGGTTTCTTATTCTTCTTCATGAAATACCATATTTCTTATAATATAAATGAAATCAATGGATGTTGAAATGGGTTTTGAAATCACGGGAAAAGATTCTCCACCCCAAGGCCTCAAATTTTTTGTCTCCAACCCTAACACCTCCATCACCAATTGGTGAATCTATTCTTTCATGAGTACCACATCAGCAACTCCATCCATACACTAGAACTCGCCCATGAAATCCTTTAGAGGATGAATTTACACTATCAGTCTTCCCCACAATAGATCATAGGATAGGACGTGTCCTAGATCCCCACATTAAACCTATTTGAAAGATTATACATAGAACACTAAAACAAATACCTTACCAAACTCAGGTAGGTGGATAAGGACAATAATCATGTCAAATCAATCAACCAAAAGCTTCCAAGGAGGTATCCCATCCATTTGGTCACCACCACCGACCTGTAACCATTATTCCACAATGAGATACAAGGAAGGTTGTTCCTATTATAACATTCCAAGTTGTGGTATACATTAGGAGATCCCACTAGGGGTATCTAAATATTAAATCTCCAGAGTAGTCTTGTTTCCCTACTACCATCAACCTATCCTAGGCCGACCAATGTATTCGAATAAAAGCATCGAATCAGTATCAGATCATCACTAACTAGGATATTCTAACTTCATCACACATATCTTTGGTAAATGTTGAATCCCATGGAGCACCCTATCCCATAGAGATGGGTGCATTTTTATCATATTTTACTCTATTATTGTATTCAACATGCGAACCAACCCATCAAACGGTTCCATGTGTAGTGATAACCAAAAACATTACAATATGAACTGACCCCAAAAATGGTATAGTGGGCTCAGAACCCTCAAACTGTATGGTGGGAACTAAATCTCAAAATGGTATACTAGGCACTAAACTGCCAAATGATATACTTTGATGAGGTGGATCAGTAGACCACTTATGGCTCATTCAATATGATATCAGTCAGATATGATGACTAATTACCAGATCTAAACGATAACACTCTTTATGAGTACATTCAGACCCTCATTAAGTCATTGGAGTCATAGTTAGTTGGCCTAGCTTCTTCTAATAGCATGGGAAAAGAATAGATCAATGATATCTTTTAGGAACTACAATTGGTGATACCAACCATGTTCATATTTCAAAGGGTTGTGGTAATGGAGAATATGGACATTGGAAGTAGTGGATTTGGTCTTTGGGATCCAAGCTAGACCATGCATTATCATCCACTTACCCTACCACTGATAGAGGGGAGGGCGTTTTCATGGATCAAACCATCCACCCCCTTGAAGATGATAAATAAATTTATACAATTAATGGATCACCCAAGTAAAATGAGAGAATATGGATCTATGAGAAATAATTTTGGGAATACTCCTAGGATCTCTACCTGGTAGTGATGTACGAATACATATATATAGATTCCCAACTTGGAGTGATGTTCCCCAGCTCACAAGGATGAGAAAATTTTCATATTTTCAACTCCTCATCATGTGAAATGCATATAATGTTCCACCTCTCCATAACTCAAAAGGATGGGGTCATTTACATCTTTTCCAATTCCCCATGAGGGAAATTCTAGAAACCATCTTCCCTCAGATGTTTCAAAAAACATCTAAGAGATCCAGGATCGTTAAATTAGTGGGAAGTGTCTACATCTACCAAAACCACCCAATGATTTAGAACCTTCCCTTAGACTAATAAAAACCGGTAATTTGTACACTGTGATTTAAAATTAACCATGCACACATGCCAATGGGGGTATAGATAAAATGTGGGAGAATCAGCATGCTCACCTATCTCTTTATGAAAAAAATTCAAAAGTATATTCTTTTCAATCAAGACATTTTGTTTTAGTTATTTTGAATATTCCATAGAAAATGGTTTGATAGAGCTCCCAGCGATGAGAAATCCATGTTAGGTAGGGATGGCAGGCTATGAAAATCATTTCACCTATTACTAACATCTTTATCACACTATATAAGGTCATTTTCCTTTAAATACTATCTTTAAGTGTAGATGGACATATGGATATTAGAACCCTTAACACCTAAATCTTTATTCCAGTCATCTGATCACTCTGAACAAGATTCACTAGCGGTGCAGTGGAGTATGAGATACCTACCTCTGAGGGATAAATTTTAATATTTTAATGAAATACTCAACAAAACCCATTCTTTCTAAACAAATCATGTCTACAAGTATTTTGACTGGGCCACAGAAAATGGTTTGATGGAACTCTCAACAATAAATAATCCAAACGAGGTAGGGTTGATTGAACATGAAAACAATTTACATTTCCATCGACATCTTGGGAACACAATAGATATATTTTTTGTCTTCATGGATTGGTTATAGATATAGGAAAGTGAAGGCAAGAGAGAGTTTAAGGATCTTAAACTCATGAAATATGCATAAGAGTTATCCAAGATCCATTGGAAGAGATATTATCTTTATTGTTGATTACCATCATCCCTACATAAGGATGTTAAATTACATAGACATCATCCTTTACACATGATGTTAAACTACATGGCCATATTACTTACATAAAGACACTAAACTTCATGGACATCATCCTTACCTCACGATATTAAACTAAGTGAACATAATCCTTACCACTAGATGTTAAACTTAATGGAAATCATACTTATTGTAAGACATTAATTTTCATGGACATTGTCCTGACTAAAAGACATTAATATATACACCCAACATCATTACAATAATTAATTAAACTGCATGGTCATCATCCTTACAATAAGGTGTTTAACTACATTGATCACTTCCTTACAGTAAGATGTTGAACAACATGGATGATGTCCTTACCAAAAGACATTAATCTTCATGCTCGATGTCATTACCACAAGACATTAAAATGAACAGACATAAACCATACCACATGATGTTAAACATCAAGGAACACTTCTTTACCACAAGACTATAAACTGCATTGATTATGTTATTTTCACATGAAATTAAATTTTCTCATATTTTCTAGAACTAAATACAGCTTTATTACTATTTTAATTAGATATGTAGAAATTCATGGATCACATATCTTGTCCCGAAAACGTATATTCATGTCCTGATCACATAATGATAAACTGAAAGGAACATGTCTTGATCAAAGGATAATATATATTGTGAAATCTTAATCTCTAGGAGACATCGTTACCATTAGGTGGATGTTTCAGTTTCCAAAAGCAACCCCAACATAGTAAAATATTAATCCTAGATATATAAAAAGGTCACCAATACCCCTTAGTTTCACGATGAGGGTGTTCTATGAAATGTCACCTCCCCCAACACAATGATCTTGGCATCAAGGATACATTGTCATATGTGGAAATCTACAGACCAGAGAGAGGAGGCTCATATCCCTTCTAGTTCAAACAATGTTTGCTATCATATCTAGTAAGGAAGAATTAGTTAGGTATAAATAGAGAACCCTCTGAATAAAGTCCATAAAAATATTTTGATGAAACAAGGAGGAAAATAGTCAGAATATATATCCACATCAATCAAAGACATTGACCAATATATCATCACAATTGAGAATGTACATTTTTATATTCATGTACACATCCTGTTTAAGTGGAAGTGATTTGTGACCACCTAGGATCTACTCCAATATATATTTTTTATTTTCATTGTACAAAAATAAAGAAAAACATCCTAGGGACTCTACCCCAAAATTGCTGCCGCAAACCCCAAACCCCCTACCACTATAGCCTCCTACATGGGTCGGGATACCCACCAATATATTCTGGTTATGATTGAAGGATATGAATATTCAATCCAAATAGCCAGAGTATCACAACACTGTGATCAATATGAATAAGTGTATACTATATAGAATGTACATATACTTTCTTTCATCAAGGAGGATTATCAGTATATTCTGGTAGAGGATATGAAATCAGGACTAGGCCCACATCCACATTCCAACAGGGGATCACCAAGTGATAGCATAACAAGCCTCATGACAGGAACATATTACTGTTACAAAAGACCAACGACATATGCCAAAGGCTTGGGATTATGCTCATATACCCATTCTAACCAGGTCTCACAAAGTGAGATTGAAAAATACCTCGGGATAGGATCATATCCCTTTCGAAAAAATATTTATTAACTACTCCAATGTCCCCTGACCAGGCTTATATCCCCATTCTAGCTAAGGGTCCCCAAGTGAGAGTGTCACATTCCTTAGAATAAGATCATATTCTTATAAAAAGATACTCTAAATATTCTAGTAGCTTATAGTAGGATGATATTATCTCTACTCCTATTCTAGAAATCTTACAACATATTACAATGAGGAATCAATATTTGATCTAGAATCATATTCCCACTCCAAATGGTGCTCTCTAAGTGAGAGTGGCACATACCTTGGGATAGGCTCATACTCCTGTCAAAAAACACCAGCAACATATTCCAAAGGCCCAAGATGAAGCTTAAATCCCATTTTTCGCTGATTCCCAACAAGTAAAAGTGGAAAATTCTTTAGGAAAGGCTCATATTCTTATCAAAAAAGCTTATTGACATACATTAGTTGGTTTTTAGTAGTGGGATCATATTCTTGTAGCACCTTGTGTTTATGAATTCATTCTAACAACTATCATAGTGAACTTTTATATACCTTATCAGCCCTAAAAGGTAATGTGGAATATTATGGACATGATGCATAGGGAGGCTCATATCCCTAAAGTTCTCAATTTCAATTTTTCATGATGTTTTTTGAGACACATTCTCGATATCCCAAGGGTTCGTTGATTAATCAACCATACATAAGGTAACCATTACTGCGATACTCCTTGTCATGGTAGTGTGTAGATGGATCACATGGACTCTAATACTAACATACTCTATGGTCAACACCCCCATGGTGATATCTTCAATGAACAAGGAAATTATCCCATTTTTTAGACACCTTTGTATATAGAGGTTCTTAAAAATATCAGACACCTTTCTATAGAGAGGTGCTCAAAAATATCAGGCACCTTTGTAGAGAAAGATGCTCACAATACTGGGGTTAACCGTATATTGTTCCACATTAACCGCCAACACCACTTCACCGTGGTTAAAAGGTGACCTATAGAGGCAACCTATCTTGTTTAACTAGGAAAAGAAAAACACATCTGACGAGATATTAGATCACTTGGAGTTATGGAGAGTGTGACGAGGATGAAACCTCCCAAACATTCACAGAACCATTTACACTCCCAATTATGAGATCCCAAATGAGTCAAAAAGATACTTTGAGAGTTCATACTAATAAAATTATGTTAAAATGTACGGATTTCGTCCTAACCACACAATGATAAACTGTACGGAGTTCATCCTGAAAGCATAAAGTTAAACTGCTTGGAGATCATCTTAACCTGATGAAGTTAAACTGTTTAGAGTTCATCCTAACCACATGACATTAAATTTTATGGTGAAAATCCAAAAAAATGATGTTAATCTATATAGATCTTGTACTAGTTTTATTATGTTAAACTACATAGAAAATATCTTTATTGTATGATGTAAAAATGTATAGATCCACAATATTCCTTTTCTTTCATGTAGGGTGATCCCTAACCTAACCTCATGAAATGAAATTACATGATGTATGTGATCACTCTATGATGTTAAAATACATGGATTATTTCCTCACAACATGATGTTAAACTGAATGAATCTCCCAATGGTTCATCTTTATTCACGTTGAGTGACCGTTGTTCTTGCCGTAAGAATTTAAACTACACGAATCATGTCCTTTCTGCATGACATTAAACTACACGAATTTTTAAAAACTAAACATGGCGTGATTCTCATTTATATGAGATAAAAATGGAATCCTCAATCTTATATCTTGGTTTATCCACCACTTGATACAAAACAATCCCTATCCATGCTTTAGTTTCACATTCATGTCTAGAAGAACCCTTGTCGTTCCTTATTTCTCACACCGAGCATAACTCATGTAAGATAAGTATCTTCAATAGGGGATTCCATAAACAATCAAGGAATATTATCTCACAATAGTGTTATTATATTCTATAATTAATGACCTTAAAAGGCATACCATGAGTCCTAAAATTATTATGTTAAACTACGAAATTGATGTCCCTTACATGACATAAAGATGCACATTCCTGTGGAACTCTCCCAAGAGGACCACTATTGTTGGTGTTGGTCTCCTATAACACCTCAATTCAATAATAGTTTCTGACTAGATTATTAACATCACAAGAAATGTAGTGATGTCCAGATCTCCATCCCTAATTCCAATCATAACAAATATGCATAAAAATTCCCCTCCCTACGTATAATGCATACTTGTGAAGGAAGATCCTTCCTCAAGAACATCATATGGATTGATTCCTATTATTTTGGGATACATATGGAAACTTATATTTCCTTTACTATGTATAGATGCAATACCCACTTTCATGTTGGGAGTATTACATCCTTATCGCACAACGTTAAACTACTTAGTTACCCAAGAACTATGTGTGGCATGATTCCTGTATTGCAGGATACATAGTGACATCCAGATCTCCAATAGTGGGACCAACGACCACAATTAATGGAAACGATTACCTCCTCTGCCTAAAAGTTATACCTTTTTAGAGAGTTTAACATTACATAAGTACGATTGGCTTGATTCCTATCATTACATGATACATAGTGATGTTCATATCTTCAATTCTTATCCCATCTATAACAATTGATAAAATAAATACACCACAACTGCATAAAGGATGAGCCAACAAAACACCATTTTTCATATGTAAAAGTCATATATTCATATGGCCTTATTATGTAATTAAAATATCTTGAACAATTTTTCACATTGGTTCCAATGTCCTTACCACAAGACATTAAAATTAATGTCAAATTTACTAGTCACATGAAATCACAACTACACACCAAAAAAATCCATACCACATGAAGTTAGGCTGCAAGGAAAATGTATTGGCCACATGACATTAAAATTTCCTAACAAATAAATACCAACTACATGACATTAAAATATACACGGAATCATCAATTATCATTCCATATCCGTGGAACACAAGTGCCTTACCCAAGTCAACCATAGTATTGGGTGCTTCCACCATCTTTTAAAAATCATGATCTATATACAACACATCATGTATTGAGTGCCTGAGGTTACTTCTGACCTTTAATGGACCTTGTAACTGAAAAATGATATCTCTACATGGACTTCCTACTAATTCATAAGTGATTTCAACTACCAAATATAGACATTATGGACCAATATAATAAGATTTTTGATTCTTGTGATCCTGATGTCACTACGGCAGAACTCATCACATGAGGGTGTTCTGGGTTATTATTGAAACAATTTTACATGTTCTTCCTCATGACCTACAACATTGATCCATGATTTAAAACATTTTCACCTTCCTACTAGAAGGAATTTGGTGTGATATTTACACTGATTATCCTAATTTTTCTCTTGGTAAACATCCCCCATAGTTTTTCTATTTGGTCATGACCTTAAACTATCTACATTTTGGAAAAATCTACATGTCCTTAAAATTTAGACTATAATGGTCCAAATCTCATGACCTTAAAATTATAGAAAGAGAGTGACAAAAAGTTCAGTTTGAAAACCTTAAAATAGAAGCCTGAGTAAAAAACATGTCTTCCCTCTGTAAATTATTCATCTCTATAGTTTAAGAAACAATTAGGGCATAAATAAATAAGGAATAAAGATGATAAATACTACTATATAACCTATGTAAAATAAATTCTACGCTCACTGGACCCCCTAGTTTAGTAAAAAGTTATATTAATGTTATTTCACATATCCTCGCCATGGGAATATTTTTTCTTTGTTGTGTGAGAACATTTAGGGTGTTCAAACCCTTCTTGGATATTATATTCTCCATAAATCACACGTCATGATTTGAGTGATTTGGGTTACTAAAAACTACTCATAGACCTTTGAATGTGAAAGTGATATCTCTACATGTCCTTTATATTGATACCTAAGGGCTTAAACCAACCATCCAGAGACATATTTTCTTGATATAAAGGGATTTATGATTCTTGTGAGCCTTACATTTCCGTGGCAGAACCCAGTACTCGAGGGTCTTCACAGTCATTCTCGACCAGATTTTCCCATACATTCCTCTTGACTTGAGGTCTTTGGGCCATGACTTACAATATCTATACCTAACTATCCATACAGATTTGACATCCATGACTTTATTTCACTATGTATTATACCCTTTCTTGATGTAGGAATGTGATAATATGTTTCCAAACCATTAATGTCCCAACATCATAATTTGAAATCATAGGGAATATGTAATGATCATTACAATTAATATATGAAATTATATAGGGTATCAGAGCCCTTCCTAGATGTCTTTTCTTCTATAACTAACATCATAGGGAAGATGCTTGAGTCTTCACAAATCTTCCATTTCCCTCAAAAAAATATGGGGGTTAACTCTACTTGTCCATACATGTAAGCCCTATGGAATAATGCATAAGGCATTGGACCTACCAATTAAGGGAATATTCTTCTTATAAAAAATGGAACTCCAATACACCTATGCTCCGATGACACTATGATTAAACTCAAAATCCAAGGGTTTAATACCCAGGAATTCCATTTTTTTAAAAATTAAATGGGATTATTTCAAGACCATGCGATAATACGTTGTGCAATTCTAAGGGCCGAAGTTCCCAGATTGATCTATCAAAAAATGTTAAATTTTACATAGCACACATGAGAAGTTTTTATGAAAAAGTTGAGTTTCTCTTACACAGATACCCAAATCAAAAATATGAGGGCACCGTTACGTTCAGGATGGAGGGATTACCCTAGGAACAACTTATGTTTTGTTAGTTCAAGCCTCCAATGATAAAAAATGAAAATGACATACCAAAAAATAAAATAATTAAATAAAATTATTTTATTTTTTAAATGACTATAACTCACGAATGGTGACTTAGATTGAAAATAAAATACCACAGTTGATCTTGTGTGGGTATTCATTCCTTCGGAAGAGCCTAACATTTGTTGATGTGGACCAATACTGGAAGTTAGTTTTTGGACTTAAATTAAATAACTAATTAACGATTATTTTATTTTCAAACCCTTATAACCATGAAATAGTAACTCTGATTGGAAATATGAGAGTATTGTTGAGCCTGTGAGGGCATGTTTTCCAGAGGCGGAGCATAACCTTGACCTATGTGGGTCGAGGGTAAAAGATACTATTTGGAACATTTTTTAAGAGAAAAAAATGGCAGTTCTGTGCGGTTTTATAAACATAGAAATGGAGGACCTGGATTGAAAATATGAGGGAACCGTTACTTCTAGAGCTACAAATTTACACAAGAATGTACCTAAACTTGGCTAGCACGGGTCGAGAGAAAAAGTAAAGTTTCGGGCCTTTTGGAAGATAAATATAATAAATTAAAATTTTATTTTATTTGTTTTTCCTCACCATTGAGTAGTGGAACATCAGCACTATGGTGTGGTGATGAGGTGATGATAGAACTCAATAAATTAATCCCATTAATGAGGATCTTAACTAAAGTGTATCACAGATTTTGTTTCATAAACAAAATAATGTAGCAACCTGACGATGCAGTGTAACAGAAACGCTGTGACATGTTTGTCTTTTAATGAGATTGTGGGCTGGAGAAACAGTTAGGGATTAGGAAATTTCACTAATGAATATATTTATATGAATCCTCTCCAATGACAAACAAATTCTCCTTCGACCATTTGAAGGATCGCTAGCAACATGCGTGGTAGATCAAGAATGCAGAAGAAAGGCATGCAATCCTACTCTTCCCTAACCAATGTCTATCTCGGGTAGTGGTTAATTTTGATTTTTTAATTCCATATTCTTCATTATGAAATTATGAATGTGGATCAACCTATGAATAGGTTGATCTGCAGGTCACCTATTATTGAGGGAGGGTGATTTGAATCAAGTGTTTTCATCAGGATAGAACTTTTATAATGTCTTAAATCATCCCCATGATTCAAAACCTCTAACTTTAAGGGTGAGGGTAGACATGAATAAGGCCCAAGCCCTTCTGCCTTTGTGTGTTCCACGTGGTCACACCTTCTTAGTGGATGCAAGTTGGTTCCAAGGCCTTAACAAAGAAGGTTGAATCCCATGGAAGCTGGAGGTGCAGAAAGCATGAGGAACGGACACTGAAGTAGACCTGGTGGTCCGTGGAAGGTTTTTCTGGTGTATTGGTGCCAACTGTAGTGGCCCTTAGTGGTGGCCATGGTCGGGTGGTGGCATTCGATAAAGGAGTGCCTAGGTGGCAACCACAACTAGCATGGGTAGAGGCAGTGCAACATGAGACACCGGTAGTGGGTCAGTGGAAGACAGATGTGGGAAGCAGCCATCTAGATGCGTTAGATGGGAAAACTATGCCACACGGTCTATGGTGCACTGACACATGGTCCATTAGGGACATCATGTGGGAGGAATGGTGGCTAGCACGCACAACGAGATGAGGGTTGGGTGCCTGAACAGGGCCGCAGGGCAGCCCGAGCTAGAGAAAGGCAGCCTAATTTTTGTAGGCCTGGATGATAGGATAAAACCAGTCCACTAGGTGGCCCAATGTAGGTAAAAAGTGTCCCTCTGGATGCGAGTCGGTCCAGATAGAACCGGGTTGCTGGGCGATCCAGTGAAATGGACCCACGATCGAACCAAGTCGGGTCCATCAAGGCGCAATGGGCCTGGCCTGACGGCCGGGCTGGACCACGCCTTCCCAAACCCAACCTAGGTTAGGTTCGATCTGTCAAACTTGGCTAGGACCTACGAGGCCCCTGGTCCAAGTTTTTGGGGTCGGTCCCATAGGTTTGTACCGGGCCCAGACACATCCAACTTCTGTTTACTAAAAAACTAATATCTTTCAGACTGGGTGTCCGATTCGTGTGCCATCTACGACATTGGGACTCTTGAAATGAGAAAGTACTTAGTAAATACTATAAGTGAGATTCCGTGATAGTCGAGATGCAATGAATGACTTGTGGACAAGCTTCTCCCTTAATCAAGTTTACTCTGTGAGGGAATTTTGCAGCTATCTGAGACCTGAATACTACTGAAAAGAGATAGTATGTGGATCAGCTACAAGAAAACATATGTAGATCAGATAAAATGTCTCAGTGGGAAGTGGATATGTGTGACCTTATATTCCCTTAGTGGAGAGAAGCACTGTGGGACCTAGCAGACCCACTATACTCATTATGGATGAGTTCCTTAGTATAATGGCCAAGCTGGGAAGCAAATCTTTGTGACCCAGATGACCCACGGTGGGGATCAGATCTTTGTGACCCATCATACCCACAGTAATAATCCAGATTGAGTACTCTAGTAGTCCATAGATCTCATTTTTTTGGCTAATGATCCTTTTTCTATACTTTAGATTATACATGTATGAGCTAACTCTTAGTGTACATGGAATACTCTCCTTAGAGGTGTACATAGTATACTCACCTCAGTGGTGTACTTAGTGTACTTAGGGAACTATCCTCAGTGGCTTACCTAGTGTACTTGGCGTACTCTACTTAGTTGTGTACTTAGCGTACTTGTGGTAATCTCTTCAGTGGAGTACATAGTGTAATTAGAGTACTCTTATCGATAGTGTACTTAGTGTACTTTCCTCAGTGGTGTACTGACATTACCTTGTGCATACTATCCTTTTTTTTCTTTCCTTTGTGGTTTGGGGTCCCTACTAAGTATTGTGTTACTCACCCATGAAAATTCATCTCCCGCACACTTCGGGTATCATGCAGGTGATCTAATCTTTGACAGAGACCTTGGTGGTCCAGGAACAGGTGGTGCTCAGTGAGACGAGATGGAAAAACGCTTTGAAAAAGTCCTTGGTGGTCCAGGACTAGGTGGTTCTTAGTGATATAGGACCTACTAGCGTATTACTATGGCTATAGGAAGCTACCCTTCACCTACCCTTTAGTTAGGGTCTCAAGAGGACATACATGGGAAGTTGTACCTTCTGTTGAGGTTTTGGGCATGTATTTTGGCCCATTTATACTTTCCTTTGTGGTTTTGGTCTTGTATTCTCGCCCCTTTGTACTTTCAGTTTGTGTTGAGTACATGTGTATAGGTTTAAAGGAAAATGAATTCCTCTTTTGGGATATGAATTCTTGGTTCTATTCTATATCCCCTGGCCTATGGAAGGGAGGGTTGGGGTCAGTCACAAAATAGGCCCTAGGGGACGAGTCATGAAAACGTGGTATTAGAGGAGGTCAGTTCTACCAGAAGAACTAAGAGTCTATAAATTTTTATTGGGAAACAATGTTAAGTGTTTCGAGTTTGTAATTTAGGTCAGGGAGTCTACTGTTGGTGCAGCAGCTGACGTATCCATACACCAGGGCCCTGAATTCTTGTTTCCAACTCATTACATGAAAACCTCAACTACAGTTATCTTCAAATGTTTTCTCATGATCATTCTAGGTCAATGTCATCTAACTAGGTAAAATCTATTAATCGTGATTCATCTTGATCTCATTCAAGACTCCTCCAGGCAGACAATCAGCTAGGATTCCAGTTTGTAACCGCAAGGATGGTCCACATTGTGATGATGATTCGGTACATGGACTATTTCCTGAGACAACACCTTCAGGTGGTGTCCTAGATTTTCCACCACCCATTGGATATCTGTCACTACCGGCACTAGGTGTAGGAAAAACATGTAGGATCAGTTCCTTACATGAGTTTTAGTGAAAAAGATCGCTCAGGTTTTGAGGTGAGCCCAACCCAAAGGAGTCTAAGGACTGGCTTAAGGTTGTGACAGATTATTATGTCATGTCAGGGCACCATTAGATCAAATGGATGTTTTGGAAGTGATCCTTATACATGTCTCAACAGAGTGATGATGGGGTTTAGATTACATGATATTATAATGATGTGACTTTTCCACGGACAGATCTTGAGAGACTCTCTCTAAAAGGCGAACATTCCATAAAAACTATTGGTTATTTATGCCAAAGAGATTCCGTATCCTACTTTGGACGACATGTTGGGGGCTAGGTATCCATAGAGATGTACCAACCTTTCTGTTTACTCAAATGAATGTGACACAATCAGTGCTTTAGGGCTCGGACCACTGAGGGAGATGTGTTTAGGGACATCAAATATAACATTATTACCCTATAAATTCATACTTTTTCTATGGTTTTAGAGATAACCATTGTGGTTTAAAGTTCTTTGGATGAGAATATACAACTAGTGGATGTAAGTAGTGGAAAAGAAATACATCGACGTCTGTTTTAGAGACTAGGATGAGTACAAGGATTTATTTCCAGAGGACGTTCCAAGAATACCTCCCCATAGAGAGGTAGATTTATGATATGATCTATAACTTGGGATGAAATTGATATCTAAACCAGCATATTGGATGGATCCTGCAGATATCTGGGAGATGAGGGTAAAATTAGAGGACTTGCCGAGGAAGGGGTTCGTAAAGACTAGTGTTTTACCATGGGAATCCATAGTGTTGTTCTCTAGGATGGTAGCCAGTTTATTGAGTCTAGGTGTGGACATTCTGTTCCTAAACCAGGTGACTATGAAGAACAATTATCCTCTACCAAGGATTGATGACCTCTTATATCACCTAAAAGAAGTGATATGGTTCTCAGAGATGGACATCAAATCAGGATATCACAAACACTGATTGCGAGATGAGGATATATCAAAGATGTATTTCAGATGTCTCTATAGCCACTATGTGTACTTAATGATTCATTTTGGCATGAAAAATACTACAGATATGTTCATCAAACTCATGAACATGATCTTCCAGCCGCACCTAGACTTGTTTTTAGTGGTCTTAATTGAAAACATCTTAGTGTATTCAACATTAGAGGAGGATCATACGATACACCTAAGAATGGTTATGGATACACTCTGAGAGAAACATATCTAAGGTAAGATATCGAAGTGTGAGTTTTGTTTATGAAAGGTCCACATTCTAGGACATATCATCTCTGAATCTAGAGTTATGGTAGATCCTATAAAGATAGATGCAGTGATTGCATGGGAGACACCCAAGAGTGTTACCGAGGTGTAGAGTTTTCATGGGTTGGTTGGGTACTATCAATGGTTTGTACTCAACTTCTCCAGAGTATTATCACCCGTGATTTCATTGACGAAGAAGGGAAAACCCTTCATTTAGAAAAAAATATTCTAGAAGATCTTTCAGTAGCTAAGGTAGAACTTGACGAGTGCTCCTATTATGAGGAAACTGGAGGATGGAATTGACTACATGGTGTTCTGTGAGGCATCAGGAATAGGGCTTGGTTGTGTCTTGATACATGGGAAAGTAGGGATTGTGTATGGCTCAAAATAGTTTATACCACATGATAAGTACTATGAAACTCATGACCTTGAGTTGGAAGTGGTATTCTTCGTACTTAAGATGTGGCGACACTACCTTATGGGCGGTTTATTCATCATCTACATAGAACACAAGAGTCTCAAGTATATCTTTTCTCAGAAAAATCTAAATCTGATACAATGACGTCTGCCAGTGTTCCACCAGAACTATGAATTTGAGATATCCTATACTCTTGGGAAGGGGAACTTGGTGGAATATTCTCTCATCAAGAGATCGAGTTCAAAGATATTTAATGAGGCCTTACAACAGTTGGCCTCTCTTTAGATATCCTTTGTGGATAGTGATGAGGAAACTTATATTCAGTTGATGGTGGTTTCCCTTCCACTCTTACTGTGAGTTAGGGAGGCAGAACTCATAGATTTCATCTTCAATACCACACGTGCCCCGATCTCCATAGGGAATTCCCCTGATGGATATTCAAAAGGTGGTTAATATGTTATCCTTTTCATAGGATACACCATAGTACCAATGGAATATTTGGAGGAGGTGTTGAGGGAGTTCCATATAACCCCTTGGGCAGTGCATCCCGGTGAGGTGAAGATGTTCTAGGACCTCCGATATTCATATTGTTGGATTGGGATAAAAAAGGTAGTGGAATAGTTTGTTTCTAGATGCCTCACTTTTCAGAAAGTGAAGGCTAGGAACCAGGTTTCTACAGGTGTGACACAACCCCTCAGAGTACAATAATTGATGCGAGATGGAATATTGATGGACTTGGTGATAGGTTTTCCACATAAATCTAGGAGACACAATACCATATGGGTTATTATCAACCAACTCACTGAATCAGCCCACTTGCTTACTACCCAAGAGCACAGTTTAGTAGAGGGCTCAAGGTGATTCTACTTTCTAGAGATTTAACGATGGGGCGCCTTTTGCGAAGTGTTAAGAAGGTATTAAAGATCTCTAGGGTAGGAACCTTTGTGGATGATCGGTTCCTATAGTGCATTATTTTTGGTATCATGAGAATCTTCAAGAGTGAACTTGGGAGTAGGAGGATCAGATTCATGCATAGTAACCCCATTTGATTTTAGCCCTTATTTTGACTTATCGAATGTAAATCCCTTAAGGGAGAGTAATGTAATATTCCAAAATTCTAGGATAGTTTTTAAATTAAAGAGTATTTTTTCAAGACCAGGTGCTAAGACGAAGTGCGATTCTTAGGCCCATAGTGCCCAGAATGATCCATTGAAAAATATTATTTTTTAGATAACACATATTAGAGATTTTCCGGAAAATGTGGAAGAACTCCTAAATGGGTGCCCAAACCCGAAATTCGGGGGGACCATTGCGTCTGGAAGGGTAAAATTAGCTAATAATGGACCTAAAATTGATCAACATGGGTCGAGAGAAAAATTTAATTTTCAGACCTTTTGGAAGAGGAATGAAATAAATTAAAAAGTTATTTTAATTGTTTTTCCTCACCATTAAGCAGTGGCATATCAGCACTATGGTGTGACAATGTGGTGACAATGAAACTTAGTAAATTAATCCCATTAATGAGGCTATTTAACTAAAGTGTAACAGAGATGTTGTTTCATAAATGAAACAACATGATGATGCGATGACACAACGTAATAGAAATGTTGCGACACATTTCAATTTTAATGAGATAATGGGCTAGAGAAACATTTAGAGATCTGATAATTTCTCTAATATATCTAGAGAGAGTAATCCTCTCTAATGAAGAACATATTTTTCTTCCACCCTTCTCATGAAACGTGAGAGGAAGATCAAAAATAGAGAAATAAGGTGCGTGATCCCGCTCTTCCCTGAATAATATATATCCCAGTAAGGGGTTACTTTTTATTTCTTCTTTACCCATTCTACATTCAAAAACAATAAACCCTGATCAACCCATGAACAAGTTGATCCACAAGTATCTTGTTTTTGTGGGAGGGTGATTTTGATTGGGGGTTTTCTTTGGGATAGAACTTTGATAAAGCCTTAAATCATCCCCATGATTATAAACCTATAATTCAAAGGGTGCAGGCTAACAAGAACAAGGTCCAATTTCCTACTCCTTTGTGCGTTATTAATGGATGCACCTTCAAAGTGGTGGCAATGAGGTTCCAAGGTCTTAGTAATGAAGGTGACATCCCATGTAAGCTAGAGGAGAAAACAGAATGAGTAACAGACCATCTTATCAGATCTGGTGCTCTGTAGAAGGGTCCTCCAGTATGCTGGTGTCGGTGGATTCCGCGGGAAGTTGGAGGAGCGCCACAATGACTCACCAAGCCAGAAGCCGCGACCAGAACAGGCCATGATGGTGCATTAGGAGCTGGAGAAAGTAGGCTGGTGGTGGGTAGAGTCGGGACATGGCCATAAGGATATGTTGGAATGGTGGCCCACACTGTGAGAACCATGGTGCATTGGTACGTAGTCCAGTGGGGGCCATGTGTGGGAGGAAGGGCGTCTGGCTTCTACCAGCCACATTCTGCTGAACCAGATGCCTAGAGGGTGTTATAGATGGAGAATACCGGCCCACACAGTGGGCCGAGCTGGGGCACATGGACCAGGCCATGGGGTGGGCCGAGATATAGTAATCCATCCTAATTTCAAGGTCTAGGCTGACAGGATAAAACCAGGCTGTTGGGCGGCCTAAGGTTGCGATAAACCAGCCCACCTATTGCAGGCTGGGCTGGATGGAACCGGGTTTCTAGGCGACTTAGCGGGTTGGAACCCCAACTGAACTAGGCCATCCCAGACCCTAATTGGGTCTGGTCGAATCAGTCAAAACTGAGCCAGGGTCTGCGGGGCTTCTATGTCGGGTTGGTTGGGTTAGTCAGACTAGGTTGGATCCGACTCAGACACAACCACCCCCTGTTTACAAAAACACCAATATCTTTGAGACCAGGAAATTGATTGATGCACTTTCTACATCGTTGGGACTCTTCAAATGAGGTGGTCCTTTATAAATACTCTAAGTGAGATTTTTTTTCTAGTTGATTTGTGACAAATTTCTTGAGGAGCGATTTCTACTAGAATCAAGTGCAATATGTACGAGAATTTGGTGGCTGACTGAGAATCGAAGACTGCTAACAAGAGACCCTATGTTGATCAACTACAAGAGACCCTATGTGGATCATCTACGATGGCCTAGTGGGAAGTGACTCTGTGTGACCCGGAAGTCCCATGGTGGGGAGTGTCTTTGGGTGTCCCGAATGACTCATGGTACTAATCAGGGATGAGTACCTTAGTATGACGACCAATATGGGAAGTGGCTCTGGGTGACCTAATATTCCCACAGTGGGGAGTGACTCTGTGTGACCATACATTACAATGATAATCATCAGAGATGAGTACTCTAAATGACCATGGTGTTTAGTGTTCTGACTGACAGTTTTTCTTTCTATAATTTTGATTATACCTACATGAGATGACTCTTAGTGTACTTTGATAACCCTCCTCAGTGGTGTACTTAGTGTACTCACCTCACTGGTGTACTTAGTGTACTTTGTGTACTCTCCCTAGTGGTTTACATGGTGTACTATCCTCAGTGGTGTAATTAGTGTAATTGGTGTATTCTCCTTAGTGGTGTACTTAGTGTACTTGGCATACTATCTATGGTGGTGTACATAGTGTACTTTGGGTACTCTCTTTAGTGGTGTACTAACAGTACCTTGTCAATACTCTCCTCTGTGGCCTTTCTTTTCTGGTTTTGTATCCCTACTGAGTATTGTGTTACTCACCCCTTCATGGGCTTCGACCGCACGTTTCGTGTCTGATGTAGGTCATCATTACATCGAGGGAGATCTCGGTGGATAGGACTAGGTGGTTCTCAGTGAGACGTGATGGAAAAAATGCTATCATGGAGACCTTGGTGGTCCAGGACAAAGTGGTTCTTAGCGATATGGGAAGTACGAGCGTACTACTATGGCTACAAGAAGCTACCCTTCTCCTACCCTTCAGGTAGGGTCTCAAGTAGACAGACCAAGGTGGTTGTACATTCCTTTTTGGTTTTGGGCTTATATTATATCCCCTTTGTACTTTCCATTATGGTTTTGGGCTTTTATTCTAACACCCTTTTTTACATCCAGCTTGTGCTTTGTGCATGTGTAATGGTTTAAAGTCAAATAACTTCCCTTTTTTGGATATTCTTTCTCAGTGTTAGTTTCCAGCTCCTGGACTATGGAAGGTGGGATTTGGGTTAGTCATGGCATGGGCCATGGGGGACGATTTGTGACATAGGGTATCTTGGGTCATCGCTAACATTTGTGCCTCATTCTATGATTTTTCTATTCAAGCTCCTAGGTACTTGATTTATACAACCAACATTCCAACTATCTTGGTGGGATCCTAATACCCTAAATTTCACCCTTATAATATACTACCTTAATAAATATTTCATGGCCCTTATAAAATAGTAGAGTCCCATTTTTTGGCCATCCATAAGGGATTTGACTTACCAACCAGAGTTATCTCCCTATTAGAAGGAAAAGAACTCCAATCCATATGACCACTAGAAACACAAAATAGGAACATAGAAAAATAGGTTATTTTGTGTCATCCTTGTAATGTCTTCCCCATTCCATATTCATCCAAATTTTTTTCGAAGAACTACTTCAAACTACATAGCATATCAAGTTCCAAAGCTATATGATCTTAAAGTACAACACTTCCAAGGACAAAGCTAGAAGACCCTAAACTCTTTCACAATTAATGTACAAGATGGAAGGAATTAAACTATAACACATAAAAGGTCAAAGATAGAATACCTCAATATAAATTAAAAAATAGTTTCGAGATAAAATACTCTAAACTAAAACATTGTGATGGTCTAGCTTTAAATGCCATAAAACAACCAACTGAAAGAGACATTATGCTCTCAATGTTGAAACCCCGATAATGAATTCCACGAAAATTGATCAGTATCTACTCAGTTTACCTTCAATTTGTGATATCTAGGAAATATTTAGAAATTATGAAATGGAAGTGTCACAAAAAACTTATCTGTTTGAAAATATATAAGAAGGAAGACTAATAAAATTCCATGTCCATTCCCACTAAGTCCAACTCCATATAGAGCTCAGGAAAAAAGATAGGGAAAATAGTTTATGAGATAAAATGGTTTTGGGTCTGAACATATGGCCATATAAAAAATCAATCCATGCTCACTAATTCCCCTAAATTAGGTAAAATATTGTGCATTCTCCTTCTTGGATGGACTCAATAACCAAATTGTTATGGTTAATTTGATTATCTAAATAAAACTGGGGCGTGTACATCAATAAGGATTCTTATGTTGGTTGGAATTCATGATCATTTTCTAAGGGAAACTTTTTGGATGTTACGAACTAAAATCAAAGATATTTTATATCTTTGGTATTACACACAAATGATGGGTATTGCGGGTGATCTAAGTAGCATCTCCACAGGAACACAGATCTTTACCTTGGATTTCATCACAAGACAATGATAAACCCATTTTTATATATGATCTATATCTACATAATGAAATTCATCATATAATTCCTTATCCATGAACTAATGTTCCCTATGCATGAGTTTGATATTCCTAGTTGTAAAATTTAGAACTATATAGGAATTGATTCCCATTATAATGGGATACATAGAGATGTCCAATTACCTTACTTTAGATCTAGTAATAATTTCATTTTCACCCAATACTTGTTTCATTATTGAATTTATAAACATTCTAAATTTAGGGTTTTAAAACCCCACACTAAAGACACTTCTTATCTCATATTTTTCCAATAACTCATGGTCATAGGTATTCTATGGATAACACCTCAAATTCATCATATGACATATTCTGGACAAATCCTCACAAGGAAGCTCAATGACAAAGCTCCTTAGATATTCATATATGTGGATAAGTGATTTAAGTTTACCTTAAAATCAGATTATATTTGTTATGAGAAAATATCATTCATAATGGGGGGAATATTTTTGACACCCATAATTAGATGATATTCACTCTTCCCTTACAGAATTTAGAAGATTGCAGACAATGAAAAATTACAGACTTTCTTTGAATAAATGTTTTGATGGATTCATCTTTGATAAATATAATTTATCTGTAAAGGGGGTATTTTTTGGCCTTTGTTGAACTCAATTAACTTATAATGTTACTCTAAGTATATTTTAACTTTATTACCCCTTTTATGGGCCAACTAGGGATATCCATCCTAGCCATCTCAACCTAGGACAATGTAGGACTCTTGCCAAATGCACTTAGGGAGCCAACCTACCTTGCTATTATAGGTTGAAGAGTGGAATATGAAATCTCCCATATATAATAAGGGTAGAGCCTATAACAGCCCGAGATTTTATAAAAAATATTCTTTTTAATTTCATTAATGTCTTGTGTTGTACGATACACCAAAATAAGCTTTCACAACACGTATCCTTGACTTTCCTTGCATTACACGCAATCACGACCTTCCTCGATAGTGTGTGTAGTACGCAATACTGAGTTTCACTAAACAACGATATGCTATTAAAATATTATTAAAACTAGTTGTTATGAATAGTAATAACCACCTTTTGAAATTTTAGAAATTTTACCTCTAAAAATGGTCTTCATTTTTGGATTCAGAATATCAAAATTAGCTTAGGGTGAAATTTTGGTACTTTTCGGATAACTTTCATATTCTGATGAATAGTGAAAATAACTAAATTTTAATTAAAAACAACTTTTTTGATCGAAATAATTAATAGTGATAAATTATTAATTTGAGTGGTTTTAAAGTATATTTAGAATATATTTTTACAATTTAATACAATGTTGGTCATTGGATGTAATTTCACATTTAAACCAGATATAAACAAGTGTCAATCTTTTGATAGTTATTATCTTTTTAAAAACACGCTATTTGTTTTGACGACGGGAATTGATTTTTAAATTAATTAATGCAACTGATATGTTTTGAATTTGCTAAAATAGAAATCATTTTTGAGTTCATAATATCAAATATATCTTAGGCCTAATTTTTGGTATTTTTCTGGAAACTTTCATTTTTTGATGAATAGTGAAACCACTAAGTGGTAGTTAAAAAAAATAAATTTTTCATAAAACTTAATTTTACCGCTTCTGTGAATGGAATTTCAAAAATTCGAGAGACACAGTTGAAGTCATTAAGTAAAATGTGGTTCAATGAGATGAAAATAATTTTTGGTGAATAGTAACATTTTTACTTTTTTTTACCACGGTTAAAAGTAAATAGGGTAATTAAGGGTAAAAATGATATTATTATTACCCTAACACATGTACTAATTATATTATACAAGTTTAATTCCAAAAAAAAAACCTTAAGAATAAAATATGACCATTTAGGCCCACCTGGATTAGATTAGGACATTTATTATTAATTTATTTAAATAAGGGTTAAAATAGTTAAAATCAACGTTTAATAAGTAAACCATTTTTTATATGGGGTTATACATAAGATAAATTAGACTATAAATATTCATTAGAAATATAAAAGGATTTCCTACATAACGGTATTTTATTTATAATTTTTAGACAATAAATAAATTAATTTATTTATGACACAATGATGATGCAGTAATTACCATAATAGTGAAAAATTATAATAATTGATATTATAAATACCCAAATAAATATAATTTGAGACTTTTTATGAATTACACTACTTTTATAGGTTAATATGGCATGTTAGTATTGCTTTAATTCACTTTTTTCGAACTAAAAATTCTGTTATGATTTTCACAAAAATCAATTACTAAATAGTGTCAAAATTGACATAAAATAGTTTTTAAAACAAATATTATATTTTTAATTATTATTTTATTCCTAAAAATCTAAGGTTTGGCCAAATGACTTAGACAAGGTTATATATATTAATAATAAACAACTTGGGGTTCGTTTGTCTTGTTATAGTAAGTTTATTAACCTTATAGTGTAAGAAGACAAGAAGACACGGTAAAAGTAAAATTATTTAACTTAATGTTAAATCTAAATGATAAGGTTAAAATAGGAACCAAAACTTGTCCAAATTCTATTGGATGAGAGGATTTCGATCCATCGCCACATTAGCTTCTAGATAAATCAATTTGGATCTATTTAAAACTGAACATGACTTTATAATAAAATAATATTTTTAGTTTTCCAAAGGAGCCCCTCTCCTCCCTTATAAAAGGGAACCTCCTCCATCTCTTCCTCACACCACTTTGAGCCTTCAAGCTCTGCCAAAACCTGCCAATTTCTCCTCTCCACTTCCCTAGAAACATCCTAGAGGTTCTGGTCTTCTTCAAAGACCAATTTTAGTGCCCTAAAAGGAGGTCTCAAAGAAGCACTTCAAAGAAGAGGTAATGTCCGTTACCGATTCTTTCATCATTATTTCTTCTTCCATTTATTCTTCTTTAGTTGTTTCATTATGAAGTAATAACATCACAATCACTCATATAATGATATGTTATTATAAGTATGAAACAACCCTATTTCACCATCTATCCATCCTACGGAAAAATAAATCACCGCGTGTGCGTACGTACGGATTACCGTCTCCACGCCGTGGTGTAATCTATTTTCCACCACCACCTTACTTGGATTGGTATAATGGTGTAAATAATGACTATATATGACTATTATAAAGTGATATTGATTCTTAAATAGTATACATACACTCCAATATAATTTCACGATCATTGGAACAATATCATCACTCGTGCTTACGTATGGAATACCGTCTCCACGATGTGATGCGACTCGTTCTACATGATCTTCATTGTATAAATGAATTGAATGAATTAATATGATATATATTACACTAATACCATTCTGGAAATGAGGTATCTATAACCTAAAGATAAGAATAAGAATTTATTTGACAAAACACGCATAAGAACAAAAAGTAATAATCACCCGAATAACAAGTAGTAATGAAATATTACTAATAAGAAGCTAATAATATGACCATATATGATATCATAACAATAATTATGATTCTGGAATAAGTCAATAACATTATTTAAATCATTATACAGGAGTTTCAGACACATACGAAGCAAATCAGACCTAAGGTAAGGGAAATATCACAATCTCATTTTTATCCGAGATTGTTTATACTTTGGTATTTACTAGGGTGTATTTTATCATCCACATCCATGTTTCCTCAATATTTAATATTATTTCCATCCACCTACAATTGTTTAAATAAAATTTACCCTTCTTTGAGTTTTTATTAAAAGATATGAAAGGAATATTTTGTCGTTTTTCATACGAGGTACTTTTTGACTTTTCCGACAAAAGTATGAGAAGAATGTTTTTTTAACTTATACGACATGAATGTATTTTTAAAACATTATTTCCAAGAAGCTTACTTTACAAGTTTTCAGGATTATTTTTAATCAACTTCTTTGAGTTTAAAATTGTATGACATGTCAAGAAAGGAAAATGTTTTTGAAGTAGAAAGGATATCTTCCTCAAGAATGGAGTTCAAGTGTTTTATCAAAATTATTTTCCATCTAAGATAATATACGGTTCTGTTTCTATCCCTATTATTAAATTGATTTGATTATGTTGTGATGGAATTACTTTTATGAATTCCTTTATCTTATATGAATTGTTTTATGATGTCATGTTGTTTAAGAATCCCATTTTTATTACATGGGTTATGCAATGATGTATGATTTATGATTTTGTGGCACACATATTAATGGTATCATTATGAGATGGGTGGGACCTATATCTCCATCCAATGCATTGGGTAAAGATTTTATATCTCATGAGATAGACATGGCTGGAACGGTAGGTTATACCGGTTCAGTGAAACAGGACTGAAATGAGTAGTGAACTCGGTTCAAAAATGGACTTTGTCCACTAGGATAGTCTTGGAAATGAGTCTTGACTAATAAGAAATAATTCTCTATGATTATGTGTGTATGCCACAAAGTTTCATGTTTTATGTTATGATTATTGGGATTTCAACTCACTACTATGATTTATCCCATGTTATGAAATTATTCGCTCTTTTGCAGGTTAAGATGTCCAAAATGTTATGTTCTTGTGAATATGATGTGATTGATATTTATTTTGTTTACCCTTACTGAGCATTTGAGCTCACCCTTTTATGTTTTCTTTTCCCCAGGATATAAAGAAAGGTTTTAGGTAAAAAAGGGGGAAGATCTTTATGGGAGATGTTGAAGATCTTTCACCACGATTAGAAGATTATATTTCAAGTTTCCAAAGACACTAAACTATTACGATCCTTGTGTGTCTGTTTTTGTTATGTACTAAGTATTCCGCAAAAGTAATGTAATGTTCATGTACGTCAAGCTTTGGGTATCTACAGTTGGTATCAGAGGAAAGGTTTAGTCCACCTTTGGAAACTAGGATGCGAGAACATTAGTGAGATTCCTAAAGATATTTCTAACGTATGTCTAGGGATGTCCATAAGGATAAGTATACGTATAGGATATAGTACTAGAACTATGGTAACGATCTTAGAATTTAACCTAAGATGTTAGATATTGAAGGTACTCCCCCTTTATAATGTTGTTTTCCCTAGCATGATTTTTGCCTCTCACACTATTCTTTTTGGGTTTTAGACGATGGCTGGAACCCGAAGGAACCGTGTTGATCAATGCAATGGACAATGTAATAATTTTCCTCCTGAACAAACAAATGTTAAGGGAGATGGAGTGAAAAATCTTATTGCTATACTTACACAAGCTATGAATCATTATGGACTTCTAAATGAGCAGAGAAGGGAACAATATTCTATTGAGTACTTCATGAGGCAACGTCCACCTTCTTTCAGTGGGTCTTCTGATCCACTTGAATCTGAACAATGGATCAGTACTAATGAAAAGATATTTTCAGTTCTTCAATGTTCTGAACATGATAAAGTCATCTTAGCAGTATATTGTTTGGAAGGTGAAGCTGATCAATGGTGGAATCTTATCAAGAATAAAAGGCCAAGAGATGAAATTGAGTCCATGGAATGGGACAAGTTCAAGAAATTATTTTTTAATAAGTACTTCCCTCATATTCTTCGAACAAAGATGGAGAAGGAGCATCTTGAACTAAAGAAAAAGGATGATGAATCTGTAGGTATATACGAAGAAAATTTTACAAGTCTTTCCAGGTATGCATCTGGATTTATCATCCAACCTGAAAGTAAAGTTGATTGATTCTTCAGTGGCTTAAAACCAAATATTTGAAGGGCATTAGCTATAAGAGACTTCAGTAGCTATGAAGAAATTGTGCGTTGTGCTATCAAGGTAGAAATGTAAGTTGGTGTTACTTATCCATCTCATAGTTTTGACAAGAAACGAAAGATGGAGTTCAAGGAGAAATCTCAGAATAATGGTGAAAAGAAGATGAATGTTTCCTTATGCTCAAAGTGTGGAAATAAACATGGTGGAGATTGTCTTAAAGGGACTAGAAAATGTTTTAAGTGTGGAAAAGAAGGTCATCGAGCAGCTGATTGTCGAAGTAATGGAAAAAGGGTTTCTAATGATGGGAATAAAGAAAAGACTGCAGAGAACGCACCACCAACACTTCAATGCTTCAAGTGAAATGAAATGGGGCATTATGTAATAAATTCCCTAATCCAAGGGTTTGTGATGATCGACATGAGCAACCACTTAAGGCAAAGAATAGAGGGATGTCACATGCGATCACCATTGGCGATGTTGAATATGAAAACAATGTGGTGGAATGATTAAGTGTTTATGTAATGGGATTCCAAAATAATGTTGTATATAGTAACGTAGAATATTGGAACATTTATGTATTGGTCTATTGTGGTTTTCAATAATTTTATGGTACCGATAACCATGGAAAGCGATTGTGATAAATTTGGAAAAAAGATGATATGCGCATAATGAAGGGAAAACAAGAAAATGAAATATTTGACAGTATTCATGAGCTCATGATTGATATAAGGACTAAGTGATATCATGGTTTGAGTATATAGAATTTTTAGGATTTTGGTCTGTGGAAAGTGGTAACTTTTAACTGCATTCGGGTTTTCACTATGGTTCAATGGGTATTCAAGGGAATACATGATTAAGGCATTTGAATGTTTGGAATGTGACCAACAAGACATATCATATGATATATGGGGATCAACGATGGTATTAAATCTCTGGTAATCGTTTTCACTATATTATGAGAGTGGACTGTAGTATTATGGATAAGCCTAAATATTGGAATGGATTATGTTGGACATAAGATAGTATTGTTTAAGGATATAAGTTTTTCGATATTATTGATGGGATGTTATAGTAATATAGTTTTAGAAAAAGGAAAACCTGCAGGACGGGCGACAACCCATCGCGTCGGACAAGGCCGTGGGAATCAAACCCACAACCGAAGTGCGACTGGCCTTTATCGCCTACCACTGGCCGACAGAAAGTCCTTGTTTAGTAGAAACTAGTTTTATTATATTAAGCAGTATGATATATGAAGTATAAGTCCATTTTAGGAACCATATATGATTAATCTCACTATAGATGGACTTATGTATTTTTTTGATAACTTTTCTAACCTTTTGTTTGAGACAGATGGAATGACCCATCATTCTATCACATGATCTGCTAACACATCACGAATGACAAATTCAACTTCATTTCTTTAAGAGATGAAGTGGAAATTTTCCAAAGAATGACAAATGGTGAGACTATAAAAAAATCACGAAAGTATTTCTTCTAATTCCAATTTCATCAACTTTAGGGAAATGATCTTGAAAACCAAAACTGTTGTTCTAGTGCTCTTATATTTGATGAATCAGATGGTACCTTAGATTGTCACAAATTTATGGCTTTGTGATTGCTGTCTTTTCCATAGCCATGTACTCAACCACTCTCCATCAGAACATGATGGTTAGATTTATCTTCCATATCCATATTTTCACCTATGTGGAAACCCAGTGATTAGTTTATTTGGGTAACCGTTACGTTTCATTCTTTTATTTTTAAATATTGGTTTCAGTATTCCTTTTTAGGATGTGGGTTTCTATTAAAGAAACATTCGAATAGTAAACCATTTATAACCCCGACGAATTTCGAGGGCGAAATTCATTTTAAGGGGGTAGAATGTAACAGCCCGAGATTTTATGAAAAATATTCTTTTTAATTTCATTAATTTCTTGTGTTGTATGCTACACCAAAATAAGCTTGCACAACACGCATCCTTGACCTTCCTTGCATTACATGCAATCACGACCTTCCTCGATAGCGTGTGTAGTACGCAATACCGAGTTTCACTAAACAACGATATGCTATTAAAATATTATTAAAACTAGCAGTTATGAATTGTAATAACCACCATTTAAAATTTTAGAAATTTTACCTCTCAAAATGTACTTCATTTTTGGATTCGTAATATCGAAATTAGATTAGGGTGAAATTTTGGTACTTTTCGGATAACTTTCATATTTTGAGAAATAGTGAAAATTACTAAATTTTAATTAAAAACAACTTTTTTAATCGAAATAATTAATAGTGATAAATTATTAATTAGAGTGGTTTTAAAGTATATTTAGAATATATTTTTACAATTTAATACAATGTTGGTCATTGGATGTAATTTCAAATTTAAACCAGACATAAACAAGTGTCAATCTTTTGATAGTTATTATCTTTTAAAAACACGCTATTTTTTTTGACGACGGGAATTAATTTTTAAATTAATTAATGCAACTGATATGTTTTGAATTTGGTAAAATAGAAATCATTTTGGAGTTCATAATATAAAATATATCTTAGGCCTAATTTTTTCTATTTTTCTGGAACCTTTCATTTTTTCATGAATAGTGAAACCACTAAGTGGTAGTTAAAAAAATGAATTTTTCATAAAACATAATTTTACCGCTTCTGTGAATGGAATTTCAAAAATCCGAGAGACACGGTTGATTTCAGTAAGTAATATTTGGTTCAATGAGATGAAAATAATTTTTGGTGAATAGTAACTTTTTACTTTTTTTACCACGGTTAAAAGTAAATAGGGTAATTAAGGGTAAAAATGAAATTTTTATTACCCTTAAACATGTCCTAATTCTATTGGACAAGTTTAATTCGAAAAAAAACAACCTTAGGAATAAAATATGACCATTTATCCCCACTTGGATTAGATTAGGACATTTATTATTAATTTATTTAAAGAAGGGTTAAAATAGTTAAAATCAAAGTTTAATAAGTAAATAATTTTTAATATGGGGTTATACATAAGATAAATTCGACTATAAATATTCATTAGAAAGATAAAACGATTTCCTACATAATGGTATTTTATTTATCATTTTTAGACATTAAATAAAGTAATTTATTTATGACACAATAATGATGCAGTAATTACCATAATAGTGAAAAATTATAATAATTGATATTACAAATACCCAAATAAATATAATTTGAGACTTTTTATGAATTCCACTAATTTTCTAGGTTAATATGACATGTTAGTATTGATTTCATTAACTTTTTTCAAACAAATCATTCTGGTATGATTTTTAAAAAAATCAATTACTAAATAGTGTCAAAATTGACATAAAATAGTTTTTAAAACAAATATTATATTGTTAATTGTTATTTTATTCTTAAAAATATAAGGTTCGTCAAAATGACTTAGATAAGGTTATATATATTAATAATAAACAACTTGGGGTTCTTTTGGCTTGTTATAGTATGTTTATTAACCTTATAGTGTAAGAAAACAAGAAGACACGGTAAAAGTAAAATTATTTAACTTAATGTTAAATCTAAATGATAAGATTAAAATAGGAACCTAAACTTGTTTAAATTCTATTGGATGAGAGAATTTCGATCCATACCCACCTTAGCTTCTTAATAAATCAATTTGGAGCTATTTAAAACCGAATATGACTTTATAATAAAATAATATTTTTAGTTTTCCAGAGGAGCCCCTCTCCTCCCTTATAAAAGGGCACCTCCTCCCTCTCTTCCTCACACCACTTTGAGCCTTCAAACTTGGCCAACCCCTACCAATTTCTCCTCTGCACTTCCCTAGAAACATCCTAGAGGTTCTGGTATTCTTCAAAGACCTATTTTAGTTCCCTAAAAGGAGGTCTCAAAGAAGCACTTCAAAGAAGAGGTAATGTCCGTTACCGATTCTTTCATCTTTATTTCTTCTTCCATTTATTATTCTTTAGTTGTTTAATTATTAAGTAATAACATCAGTATCGGTAATATAATGATATGTTATTATAAGTATGAAACAAACCTATTTCACCATCTATCCATCCTACGGAAAAAGAAATCACCGCGTGTGCGTATGTACGGAATACTGTCTCCACGCCGTGGTGTAATCTATTTTCCACCACCACATTACTTGGATGGGTATAATGGTGTAAATAATGAATATATATGAATATTATAAAGTTATATTGATTCTGAAATAGTATACATACACTCCAATATAATTCCACGATCATAGGAATGATATCATCACTCGTGCGTACGTACGGAATACCGTCTCCATGATGTGATGCGACTCGTTCTACATGATCTTCATTGCATAATGATTATATAAATTAATTGAATGAATGAATATGATATATATTACACTAATACCATTCTGTAAATTAGGTATCTATAACCTAAAGTGAAGAATAAGAATTTATTCGACAAAACACGCATAAGAAAAAAAAGTAATAAACACCCGAATAACAAGTAGTAATGAAATATTACTAATAAGAAGATAAAAATATGACCATATATGATATCATAACAATATGTATGATTCTGGAATAAGTCAATAAAATTATTTAAATCATTATACAGGAGGTTCGGACACTTACGAATCAAATCGGACCTAAGGTAAGGGAAATATCACAATGTCATTTTTATCTGAGATTGTTTATACTTTGGTATTTACTAGGGTGTATTTTATCATCCACATCCATGTTTCCTCAATTATTAATATTATTTCCATCCACCTACAATTTTTTAAATAAAAATTTACCCTTCTTTGAGTTTTTATTAAAAGATATGAAAGGAATCTTTTGTCATTTTTCGTACGAGGTACTTTTTGACTTTTCCGACAAAATTACGAGAAGAATGTTTTTTTAACTTATACGACTTGAATGGATTTTTAAAACATTATTTCCAAGAAGATTCCATTACAAGTTTTCATGATTATTTTTAATCAACTTCTTTTAGTTTAAAATTGTATGACATGTCAAGAAAGGAAAATGTTTTTGATGTAGAAAGGATATCTTCCTCAAGAATGGAGTTCAAGTGTTTTATCAAAATTATTTTCCATCAAATATAATATACGGTTCTGTTTCTATCCCTATTATTACATTGATTTTATTATGTTGTGATGGAATTATTTTTATGAATTACATTATCTTATATGAATTGTTTTATGATGTCATGTTGTTTAAGAATCCCATTTTTATTACATGGGTTATGCAATGATGTATGATTTATGATTTTGTGGCACACATATGAATGGTATCATTATGAGATGGGTGGGACCTATATCTCCCTCCAATTCATTGGGTAAAGATTTTATATCTCATGAGATAGACATGGCTGGAACGGTAGGTTATACCGTTTCAGTGAAATAGGACTGAAACGAGTAGTGAACTCGGTTCAGAAATGGACTTTGTCCACTAGGATAGTCTTGGAAATGAGTCTTGACTAATAAGAAATTATTCTCTATGATTATGTGTGTATGCCACAAAGTTTCATGTTTTAAGTTATGATTATTGGGATTTCAATTCACTACTATGATTTATCCCATGTTATGAAATTATGCTCTCTTTTGCAGGTTAAGATTTCCAAAATGTTATGTTCTTATGAATATGATGTGATTGATATTTATTTTGTTTACCCTTACTGAGAATTTGAGCTCACCCTTTTATGTTTTCTTTTTCCCAGGATATAAAAAAAGTTTTTAGGTAAAAAAAGGGGAAGATCTTTATAGGAGATGTTGAAGACCTTTCACCATGATTAGAAGATTATATTCCGAGTTTCCAAAGACACTAAACTATTACGATCCTTGTGTGTCTGTTTATGTTATGTACTAAGTATTCCGCAAAAGTAATGTAATGTTCATGTACGTCAAGCTTCGGGTCTCTACAGAGCCACGCCAAAAGGCCACTGCATAGAGGGAGAGGGTGTTCCACCATACATGAAAACAAGGTAGTAGGTGGGTTCAAAATTCGGAGCTACTAGCTACACTACTTGTCTAAAAAAGCACATTGATACCACTGTGGAATTTCGATGTGGGAAGATATATTCACTGTACTTTTAATGTCATTAATCCCAGCCACTTGATCATTAAATCATGACCGTCTGTTTAAATCATGTATGATACATTTGAATCACACGATACTATGCTATGAATATTAAAAATCATCTGATCCCACACAATGTCAAAACTTGTCGTCAATCTCCTAACACCATTGTTTGACATCGCGAGACTTTCCTCACACCCTATAGACATCACCACAATCTAAAATCCTTTATTGATAGCTAAAAGAGTTAAATACAACCAAACTGGATACCACTATAATCAAAATACCTTATCCATATTATAAATGTCCCATCACATGAATCATATGGAAAGAATCATTGGAATGTCATATGGACATCCAACAATGTGCATAGCCATTTCACAACCATATTTTTATCACCCGATAAAGCAATGTCAATCACTGGGATTACTTCATGAATTTTATGACCACATTACCTATCCATATTATGCATGATTTTTTATCCAAATAAAATTTTAATTATTAGATGATGTCATGTGACATAAAAAAAAAGGAAACTTAAGCATCTTATTATCAATTTAAGTGATCAGATGATGAATAAAAATCCACATTGAAGCCATGTAATGAGGATCCTCTGATGTATGCACCACCTCAAGTAGTGCACGCGACACCCTTACTATAAATATTATTTCCACATTTATCCAAATTCCAATGATAAATACCCATTATCCCTATAAAAATACACACAAGGGGAAGAAATAGAGCATTAGAGGAATAGAGGGGACATCCACCACCTTCAAACATCTTCTCTATACATACTGTGGTTTTGATATGCAACCCCTAAACATAGGAAAAATCATTTAAGGACCTTATAAAGGTTAAAAAGATACCATGAGTGTGGGAATAATTTAATTTCATGAATATACAGGTCTATATATAGGTAATACAATAGAAAAACCTTGGCTGTATTCACTACAGACCCTCACCAATGTTTTGGTGTTATTGGGAAGCCTCTATGCATATTTGTAGACTCCCTAGAAAAGCCCTTTAAGTTCATACGAATCGCATGAACCAAGGGTCATCATGTGGGTGAATTTTGATGTGAATATGATTCCATGGAAATTACCACCTTTCTCCAATTAATCCTTATGGTTTACACCAAAAAAATGCACACTCAGGCATGCAATGTATCCTTGGAAAATTTAAGCATAAAAACATTGGTTAGGTTTCCTCAATAATTGGGTGTGATCCCATTGTCATGTGAGTGATCCTAAACATGTCCATGGGATATCTCCACATGAATATCTTAAGGTCACATGATCAAAGTATTCTCCCCTCATATTCCAATGTATATAAGTGACCATGAGAAAATCATATTGGTCACACGAAAGGCCATAAACAATACATATTGACATGTGGTTATTTGAAGACAAGGTAAGTTGATCAGGCAATATACCATTGAAATATATGAATTTTCACTATGATATTTCCTAGACCAGCCATTTTGATCACACAATAGTTTTTTTGGAATTTCAAAATTGTGATGGGATTTCTTGTTGACATGTCAATATTTTCATGTGATAGTATGAGGACAAGTCACGTCGATCATGCATAGTACGTTGACATTTTACATCTTGATTTCACAAAGATATCCCAGAAAATGAAATTTGATCATGAAAATAAGAATTTTAAATGTCGGTATGATCATTAAATTTCCCATAGATATGTCAAAATTGTCATTTGGATGTCCGAAGATAAGTCAGGTCGATCATGCAACAGAGTATGGTCATGACTTATTTGATCATGCACAAGATCCAAGACAAGTCCACATTGATTATCAGAAGAATAGTTGACATATCTTCTTTGATGATGTGAAGAAATAAAATACAGGTCAATCTATCCAAAAGACCCCATAGGACATTTATTCCATGATAGAGTTATTCCATGAACATGTTAGGAAAAAAATCAAGGCATGTATAGAAGATATCCGATACATTTCAAGAAGATCCCCTAAGACATTTCAACCTCAAAACATGCCATGTAGACCCCAAACAAGAATATTTAACCTCATTCCATATTTATAAATGAAATTATTTTAATGGGGAAGGGTTAAACAATCATGAGACCCCATCTGAGTCATGATCTAAGGGGAGCCCTTTATTTCATACCAATCATATCAAGTGAACCATTAATGGTCACCATATCTCTTCATCCATCAAAAGATGTAGAATGAAAATGAAAAAGGGAAACCTCAATATGTATGCACCAGTCAAAGGGCATCCATACTATCATAAGAAACTATTATTAATAAACCTCAAGGATAATAATAATGTATTTAAGTGTGATTATCCACCTTAGAACATTAATAGGTTAAGGGATCAGTGAAATTAAGGAGCTCTGATTCCCACCATAGATGAGATACGTAAGACGCCTTCCAAAGTCCTGAGTTCTATTAACAATCCATTTCGGTTTGAGTCCCTTAATGAACGAAGTATTTATATCCCAAGAGGCTAAATTCTCCCATGAGTCTACCAACCTTCATCATGCATCAAAAAATGAAAAGTGGGCCCATGAACAAGCATCATTTTAGGTATCATTCATGATCATTACATAAAATACATTAATCCCATAAGATGGTTAGGGATTCACAAAAATAAAAGATCTATAATACCTTTCCAAACTGAATATATAATACTCCTTTCTAAAATCCCAAACTAAAATGGTAATCCAATTCAGTGCAAGTAACATAATTTCATTAACATTTAAACCATTGATACCTAACCATTTCATGGGATAATCATTCTATAGTGGACTAAGAATCCAATAAAACATTGATAAATTTAATTACTATTATAAAATTGGGTACTTAATTTTTTTTTCCTAATTACAGATATCCATACCATATCAACCTTGGTATGAGTAATCTTTCCTATCAAAGGTAATCATTAATGTTTGAGTGTCATAAAAATATCCTCCCATGAAATGTTTTTGATTTTCTAATATCTATTGTTTTCACACTCTGAGTGTAAATAACGTGGAATTATATGAAAGTAATTATTTACCAATATCATGATGATAATTCCCCCAGTGTGGGTACTTTATTTGAGATTTTATTATTATTACATCTCATCATCACTCAGAGGGCCACAATCCCAATGAGATAATATAGAGCAATATTATATTCATAAGTCCCATATAAAGCCTTTGTGTTTGTATCTATCACAACATAGCCACCCATAAAAGAACATAATTTACTCTTATTTATATCTAAATGTGGATTCAAAGGATGCCTCATCGAGGTTTGATCCCAATATTTATGTCCTTACCACATAATGTTAAACTATATGTATGAGTCCTTTCACATGATCATAAAATATATCAAATGAACTACATGGGTTTTGATCCCATTTATAAGCGGGTATATAGGATGACTTGTAGGGTTTACATCCCATATCCCAGACACCAACCGCCTCCCTAGGCGAAAATAAATTCCAAATTTCCCAAACATTGTGAAAAAAATTGTAAATAAATAAGATATTGATAGTGAACCCATGGTATGCGAACAATAGTTTCTATCAAATATATGTTCTAAATAAATTCATTCACACATGGGTAACTATTCTTGTATGAGGTTCAAATAATGATTTCATGAACATATCATAAATCTATAAGTGATTCCCCATGTAAGAAACAATTTCACCCAAAAGGGTACAACGATCCTGGACTCCCATCCTCTTGAAAAATGCGAGTTCCTAAGAGTCATGGGGTGTGAAACACCAATGGACCACCTATACATGAAAAGAATGTCTATATGTATTTATGTAAGTGCGAACCATTGTGAGTTTATAGGGAAGACAAAATAAATGGTAAATCTTAATGTGAATGATTTAGAAAGGTATTAAAATCCCCAACAATCAAAATTTCAAGCCTAAACCCATCTATATATATCATTATGAAATAATGGGATCATTATTTATGTGAGGATGAAGCTGGTGTGACACATAAACCACTATATGTTCTCCTTACATAAGTATGAAACAAAAACTTGAACTTCAAACATTATATTAAACCACATAGCCTTGGTTGGATTATAGTAAATTTAAGATCAACATTGGTTAAAATTATTATTTAACTCATTGAAGGATTCCTGACACTTTAAATATTAAAATAAATTCAAATTTTCCTAGAAATAGTGGTAAAATTAGATTCAATATTTTATAAATAATTGTTAAAATATTGATAATATCACAAAAAACTCAGAAAGCTACATATCTCAAATACATTCTGTGGTTGTTACCATGAATTGATAACTATCAAATTTTAATTATTAACTAATATAACATTTTAAAATATCACATGTCCCATGAAATTAAACTCTTATATTCAAAATTGGGATTTTTATAATTTATCATAAATATAGTGATACCTTAGAATCCATTAAACATGCCTCAACTAAATCACATGACCATCTTACAACTTAGAGAAAACCAGGATGACATCCAATACCACCACACAAAAACGATCCATTATACTGATGGAAAACCTAATCGATCTATTCTATAAAGGAAAAATTAGAATTATATTATTTAAATGGGATCAAAAGGTTCTCCAAGTGTCCATAAATTCTCTCAGAGGCAGACATTGTAATATATAAATTCTTGATTCTGAGTTGGTAATATCCAGACCCGAGATTATTTTTAGTGAACCACTTTTCTACCTTCAACTTGTCAAATAAATAATCAGTGCTTGGAAAGGGATATTTTTCTTAAGAATTAGTCAATTGAGCTTTTGATAATAAATTCATAAGAAAATAGATCCATTTTACTTCATGAAAAAAACTATGGGGGATACCCAAGGTGACACACAATAGAGTATAAATACCTTGAATATTAGATCATATGACTGAATTTTCATACTATTAAACTCACATGAATCTACATTATAATAATACATTAATATTAGTAGATTTATGGGTGTTAAGTCGATCGATAACTCCAACTCTTTCTCTAGAGTTAAACACATGAAGTAATTTTAAAAACATCTAGAAACTCAATGGATATATTAGAAGTATAATAGAACTTTATTTTTTTTTACAAAATTAGCTTCATAAAAAAATATTAACCTTTTAATCTCCATAAGAGATGAAACCTCCTGACAGTCCTTGGATCCCATTCTCCCAAAAATAAATGGGTTCTCTAACTGAAGTGGTAAAGGATTCCTGATGATGATAACAATGTATTTGATCATGGAGAGTAGTCAACATGTCTATTTAGATAATCACATTGAATATTTATAAGTTGATAACTAAGATATAGAAATATATATCTATGTCATAAACAAAGAAAGATTATAAGGGAAAATAGAGAACCAACTCATTCTTCTTTCCTAGAGGAATAACTAATTCCATAAATAATGTCTTGGGATTTGTTTTAAATTTTAAATGATTCAAAATATGAGTTGATACAAAGGAGTGATAGGAACCTATATCAAATAATGTAGGTTCTATGTTAGAAGAATAAAAAAACGGTACCTCTTATAGTTACAGGACTCACATCAACATCCATATTAGACTCTTATACTGTGAGTAACTACTTCATTCTATATGCCTAGGTTTGGATCCCTATAGTCTAAGAAAACTAATAATGCATCGAAGATCCTATAGGTGTCGATGAGGCAGTACCAGATAGAGGTAAATAATGATCCTAATAAAACATATACAATTGAACATACTTCATACATGATTAATATAGAGACCAAATTATTTTACAAATACTTTTACATAATTTTAAAATTCAAATATTCAATAATTACATACCAAAGATCATGAGGCCATGCATATTTATAAGAATAGTTTCATAATAATTCAAAATGAATTTGTATCATGAAATTATTTTTTAATTCATCATAATGACATACTAAATACATTTGAGCTCTTAAAAATACATTGGATAACATAGGAAATAAATAAAATGGGTAATCTAATAAGACTAATAAGGGAATGAACATGGAAATGAATCATAATTTTTGAGTAAAAACTAAAATGTGATATCATAAAAGATAAGGAACATGAGTAATAACATGGAATCATAGAATAAAAAACATAATATCATAAGATCATGGTATCATAGAAAATGATGAAGAAACCTATAACATGGTATAAAAATGAGTCAAGGACAACATCATAGATAATGTTATATAGTGTAAAAATACCCAAAATAGATAAGGTTTTGTCTGTAATCTCTTACATGATTCCTTATGTACTAAGGAATTACCCATTGTGACCCGAACCTAGAATTCTAGAGCTATAGTATACTACAATTACATTGGCCTGATTATAAGGAATAAAATCCCAAAGGAAAAAAAGTTTATTAGTCTTGGTAAACCAGAATCATACCCGAGTCTTTTTTTAAAAATGAATACCCTAATTACCATATAATTTTTTCTTTTGAGTATAACCTTATTCCATATATGATATCCTTTAATATACTTCTTATCACACTTCATGGAATACTAGGGAAATAAAAAAATTAAGGGTATTCTCAAATTCTCATTAAGGGACATGTATAGTGGAAATAATAATGAATTAATGAGAACCACCAATATGTATAGATAATAACTAAACACACATTCCATGTAATCAATAGGATAAGAAGGATTTTAATAAACAAAATATATAGGTAAATATATGAAAACACAACCCATTTAAATACTTGATAAGGTTTAATCTATATGAAAAGGTAAGAAATTGAAAACACATACCATTTAATTCAATAAACTGAGTATAAAGTGAATCTATTGAATTTTTCATACTGAAAATCAAATAGATAATGAATACTAAATCAAAATAAAGGAAATTATAAATTTTTTGATTCCATGTTTCTTAGGTACATGGTGCCTTTACCTTCAAGAACTACCACAAGATGGTTTAAAAGATAATAGAAAGAAACTTATAAGCTTAAGCTAGAAGACTGATTTTTACCATGAAACTACTTATTCATTAATGGGATATCTATAAATGGTCCCCACCCATGTTGTACCTACAAAAATCATTCCTCACGTATCACATAATTAATTTAATTCACGAATAGCACGCCTTAGAAAATATCGTTATGGAGTAAGAGATCAAAATTTATCAATATTTCCCAAAATATCAATAACTTTAAAAAGTAAACACCTTATATAAAAATGGTATATGGTTTACGAAATGAAGATATCCAAGATAAATGATATGGGTGATTAGTGTAAATTAATTTTTCAATGATCCTAGGAAATTGAATATTTTAAGGGGGAGAAAAAATTAATCATGGAAGTGATTCCAAAACAATTCATGTCCAAATCAATCAAAACCACATATATAAATAAAAAGTATGGATTAAATAATATGTATTCTCATTGGAGTAAGAATAAGGGTTTTTGTCATTTATGAAATAGAATAAGAACTTTGACCACATTCTTGGGGAAAATAACCTATTTTTTCAAAAAATAATTCATTGAAAACAAATTTTAAAAACAGTAAATATTATGTAAAGGGTGAAAATGAATTCGATAAATCATTTTTAAAATTTTAAAAACATTTTTGAAAACATTTTTATAAAACATTTTTTTGAGATAAAATTGATCTCCGACACATGAGAGAAATGGTTTGAGGTTTTTTAAAACATTTTCCAATACATTTTAGGTACGAATGTGTGTAAAATGATACTATTAATTGAAAATGTTCATGAGTGACTAGAGGAGAATTAAATGAAAAGTTTTATTAAATTATTAAAAAATAATTTACTCTAATGGAAATTCAATTTTAAATAATCCTGAATAAAACGAGACTATATATTGAACCCTTGAAATGACCATAAAATTGAAGTGAGAATCAATCAATTCATAGATTATGTTTTCAAATTTAAATCAAAATAAAAAACAATAATTAAAACAATAAATAGTAAAATGATATTACACACAAAATCTTAGAATATTAATGACAATGAGTATGTAATATAACCCAATGAAAATGATCCGAGTTATGAAATTTCATTACCACTTGTAATGTTATGTTCAAGTTTTATTATATGAAGTAATTAAAATAAAAAATAAAAATATCATTAATAAGAAATGAAACATGATATTACCTGAAAAAATGTGTACCATAAATAATAAATTATATGCACAATAATAAAGTATGCCTTAATGAAAGGAAATTGAGATGAAGTCCTTTACCACTGTGGTAACAGTTGAATCGGAAAACACTAAAGTAAAAATCAACAAATGAAACATTTAAATACCATAATGATAAAATTATCACTGATGTATTATATAAAAAGGGGCAGTAGGTACACCACACAATATATATAAGTGGGGTTAATTTCACCTTCCTCATTGAAGGAAAAGTGAGACAAGAATATCTTACCTTGCATTTTCTTTTGGTTGAACAACCACTATCCTCTTATTTAATAGTTTTAATAATGTAAATAACTTATTACAGAACCATAATTATGTTTATAATATAATATATTATCTTTTTATAATATATTATTACCCATTTGTTAATTGTAATTCATTATTTTCAAAATTACGGCTGTTAATTGCCTAGTTTTTCAAGTACCAGTTGACTTTCACTAATTGTTCCTATTAATCAAGTCACAGTTTCATCATATCAAGAATTTAAACCATGATTCAAATATCATATATATTATTTATTTATGTATTTATAATAACCCATAAAATTTCATTATAGGAAATGAAATGCACCATTCATGGAGATGGTAGGTCATATGTACGAATGAACGTTACTTTCATTTCTTTTACATATTTAAAAAGAGGAAAATTAAAATATATATTTGTATATTATAATTCCAGTATCATATATATGTCATATATGTAACCTATGTTTATTTAAGCCATAATTTATACAATCAATGTATAGTGTAAATGAATCCCATCGCTTTGAGGAGGCGGAAGCCCAAACTTCCATAAAGGAGGATATTGTATATACACAAAATTAAAAGCATGAAGGTATGAGTTAAATAACAATTAAATAAGTATTAAGACAACATATTTATTATATATATCAAATAAAAATATTTTAAATCATAATTTCAAAGCATTAGAGGTGGTAAAAGAAAAAATAAACAACATCGTTTCACGAGGCAGTCGTTTACCATACATAAATCGGTAAGTTGAAACCTCATAATAAAAACATATAAGTATATTGATTATTCTTAGGTTATTATTTAATAATTAACTTTTTATAATTAAATAAATATGATTGATATCCTTGAAATAAGTTTAATAACTAAGTATACTTATAAATAATGTTTTCAACACAACCATAATACATAAAAACTTCATCCATTTTATGTCCACATATGTCCTTCAATGGTCTAGAGTTTATCCTTTAGAAGAGTTAATTTACCTGGGTAATGCAAAATTTCCAAACATTTAATGAAAAAAACAATAAATTTATCCTTAGGATGAGTTTCTCTTCTTTCTGTCATACTATTAATTTTTCTTTGGACACTCTTTTCTTTATGTTATTCATTCCCACACATAATGAATTTTACCATTCCATTCAAACACTTTCCTAGGTATCTCCTTCCACATTTCTTACATAATGGATGTCCAGACTTATTTTCTCTACGGTATCCACCACTAAATCTCTTAGAAACCACCATCCTTCTCTTATCTGGAAATTTCAGGAGTTGGTTAAGGTATATGTTATTAATCATATTTCTGTAAAATCGATTCGGCATAAAAAAAATATATTCCACTTCAACAAATACCTCATTTAGTTCCTTAATGTCACTAAATTTTCCATCATTTTCAATGTTAACATGACTACTTTGGTTTCCCACCATTTACTTAAACCAAATATAATAGCATTAGTATTAATAGTCAAAGTGAGAAAACCATATGGTCATTTATATGATATCTAAATAACAACACCTTATTTTTAATCAAAAACACCTTAGGGTTAACATAGGATATTTAGTATATATCCCAATCCTTCATAATATATTTTAGATAAAATTTGAATCATCATATGAATATCCCTTGGGAGTGTCAAACCAGCTACATTGTAATACCTGTTTTCATGTTCCAGGTTACGCTCGAGCCAATCATGAAACAAATTTTCAGTACCCCTAGGTATATCTATTCCAGATGCACATCCACATTTAGTATCCATACATATATTTATTTCTAGGAATACCCACATAATATTTACCTTAATAAAATTATAGGATGTAATTATATACTTATACTCAAATTCAATATTAGGGTTATGTCATATAATATATGTTTTCAAAACTATAGTTCCCAAAGATTATACTAAATGTTCCCTGATACAAACTGTAGAGACCTGACCCTAGAATTCTTGAAGATGATTTCACACAACCTTTACATTGGCACGATTATAAGGAATAAAAACCTAAGGGACCAAAGAGTTTAATACTCTTGGTAAAAAAAGATAGATATACAAGTCTTGTTTTAAAAATGAATACACGAAGTACAACATGATTTTTTTTTCAATAAAGGATAACATTATTCCATCGATGATATCCTTTATATTTTTCTTAGTACAATTTATTAAATCTAGGTGAGAGAAAAAATTAAGGGTGATATCAAATGGTTAGTAATGGTCATGTATAATGGAAGAAAAAATAAATCAGTAAGAATAGTCAATATGGAATGTTAATAACTAAAAAACACATTCCATGTAATTAATCGAATGATAAGACAAAAATAAAAAATATGGAATGGAAAATATATTAGAACACATTCCATTTTAATAATTGGATAAGGTAGAATCTACATGGTAAGGTATGAAACTGAAATAATTCTCATTAAATTATTAAACTCAGAATAGAGTGAATCCATAAAAATATTCATTGTGAAAATATCAATATTAATGAATATTGAATCAATATTAAGGCAATTATTAATTATTTGATGCCATGTTTTTTAGGTACATGGTAACATTACTGTTAAGGCCGTTCAAAATATGGTTTAAAATATACTGGGTTAAAAACCCATTATAATATTCTAGAAAACTAATTCATCTCACTAGACTACCGATGTATCAAGGGTTTATCTATAATTGGTCCCCACCAATGACGTTCTTATCCAAGTCATTCCTCACATGTCGGATAATTGATTTAATTCCTAAACAATGTTCCTTATAAAATATCTGTATGGAGAAAGAGATAAAAGTATATAAATATTTCCCAAGATATCAATAACATTCAAATTAAACACTCTATAAAAATATTTTATACTATTTAGACAAGGAAAATATCCATTATAAATGATATATATAATTAGGTAAAATCCAATGTTCAATGATAATAGGAATTGAATATTTCAAGGGGACTAAAAAAATTAATCATCGAAGTAAATTAAAATATTATCTTTGAAAAAATAAATCAGTACCATCCAAATATATAATAAGGATGTTGTCAACATGACATATACTCATTGATGTAATAATAATGGGGTTTTCATTGATTAAATATAATAACTTTAAAAAAATTCTTGAGTAAAATAACCTTTTTTAGAAAATCATTTTGAAAAACCATTTCATTGAATTTTTTTTTAAAAAGTAAATAATTTTTAAAGAGTAAAATTTACTTAGATAAATAACTATTAACAGTTTAAAAACAAATTTTGAAAACCTTTTTTTATAAAACATTGTTTTTAGTTAAAATATATATCCTACCAAAGAGAAATGAATTCAGATATTATTTAAAAAAATTATACATAATTTAACATAAAAAAGATAGAAAAAATGATATTATTGATTGAAAAAGGTCATGACTAACCATAATATAAAAAATATAGGTTTTATTAAAAAAATAAACAAATTATCCCTTTAATTAAAATTCAAGGGCAAAAAATCTCGAATAAAATGAGACTGTGAAGTAAACCCTTGAAAAGACCATAATGTTGAATTGAAAATAAATTAATGAACATATTAATTATGTTAACTTTAAATAAAAATAAGAAAATTGAAAATAAAAAAAAATTATTGTAAAAATTTACTACACACATACTCTTATAATATTAATGGAAATGAGGAAGTAATATAACCCATAGAAAAGGAATTAGGTTATGAAATTTCCTTATCACTTGGTAATTTTATGTTCAATCCCCCTTAAATGAAATAATTCAAATTAAAACTGAAAAATATAATTAATAATCAATGAATCAGGATATTACATGTCAATTTTCTACCATATATAATAAATTCAGTTAACAATAATAAAGTATGCCTCAAAGAATGGAAATTAAGATGAAGTCCCTTACTACTGTGGTAGCCTATAAATTAGAAGGAAAAAAATTAATAATAATAAAATGAAACATTTAAATACCATGTATATAAAATAATTCAGGATATAATATATAAATATTTTTGGTACCCCAGAAAAAATAATTATGTTTTTGTAATGGTGTATGCCTCACGAAAAGAAAAGTGAAACAAGAATCCCTCACCTTATATTTCCTTTTTGGGTAAAAATCAGTTAAACTCAAGAATAATGGTTTTGAGAATGTTAATATCTTATTAAATAATTGTAATTATATTTATAATATCATATATTTTCTTTTTATAATATCTTATTACCCATTTTTTGATAATCATTCATTATTTTCACTATTTTGGGTGTTAACTACATAGTTTTTCAAGTTTGTTTTCACTTGTTATTTATTTTTCCTAATGTATATTTCATAGTTTAATCATCTAAATAATTTTAAAAATTATTTAAATATAATATATATTTACTATATATGTATTTATAAGAATCCATAAATTTTTGATATAATAAATGAAATGCACTGTTAATCGATACACTAGGTCACGTGTACGAATGAAAACTACTTTCATATCATTGAAATATTTAACAGAATGAAATTTAATGTATATATATATAATATAATTATAGTATCATATATATTCCATAAATGTCACATATTTCTATTAAAACTATCCATTATACATTCCATGTATACTCTGAAGGAATAACATCGCTTTGAGGAAATGGTAGTCCAAACTTCCATAAATGATGTTATCATATTTACACAAAATGAAAATCATGAAAAAATAAGATAAATTAAAATTAAATAAGTAATAAGAAAACATAAATATCATAAATATCATATATAAACCAAATTTACATCATAATTCGCAACCATGAGAGGTTGTGATTGAAAAATGAAGAACTTTATTTCATAGGGTGGTAGTTCGCCTAACATGAATATGTATATTCTCTACCCATTAGATGGAAGTGTGTTTTTGTTTTGGTATAAACCATAGAATTAATAATTGAAATTATATTTAGGATATTTTGGTTATTATTTAATCATGGAATAAGAATATTTTAGGGGTGGATATGGAAATAAAATCAAAGTCATAATTGAATAATATTACCTCAGTTTCAGGTAACTCCTTTTTGTTTATACCAAAAGGCTTCCTTGGTACAATTTATTACCATGGTGAAGCTTAAAGGTATAGGTTAGTTATTTTGGGATCTTATTTTATTATATTAATAGATATCCAAAGTGATTTATATGTGTGAATATGTGGGAGGGTTGATGTCCTTTTTATAGTGGAGGAGGAGCGATATTCTTTTAATGTTTTGAAAAGGGAATTCTACCCATGTTTTTCATATTTAAAGTGGATCCAATAATTGTAAAATGTTTATAACATGGAGTATTGGGTATAAATAGTAACATAAAATTGATTTTTGAAAAGTATCTAGGACATTTTGGGCCTCACATTTTCAGTCTACTCCTTTGTTAAGCTAATTTTTCTCTTAATCACTATAATTAATTTTAATCACTTTCACTCATATTTTTTGGTCAAAAAATAAGTTAAACATCATTGAAATTTTAAAATATTCTTATTATAAATATGTAATCCATTTTTATAAATCCAATATATTAATTGATATAAATTAATTTAAATTTAATCCTATAGACGAGACGACAATGTAGGTTTTTAATGTGAAAACGTTCAAAATCTTGACAAGTTTTTATATCCAATTTCAATGAAAATTTGATTTAAATAAACTAATTTGTATTAAATTATATATTACTTAGTTAATTTAACTTTTAATCAAATCCAAATTAAATTTTAACAACATAAATGAATTAGATGAAAAATCAGTTTAGAAATAAAATTCAGTATTTTTTACTATTAATCAAAAAATAAAACCACGCAGAAAAATACCATAAATTCACCATAATTTATTTTTTATGTTATGAATACAAAAATGATGAATATTTTGACATATAAAATTTATAAAGGTTCAATAATATTAATTTAAAATATGTTCTCTATTAAAAGGTGATGAAACTATCTCTAGAAAAATATTGGTTTTTAGTTACAAAATTGGCATTTCTATTATATTATATATATAAAATCAACTAGATGATTATAAAAATATATATTATTGAAAATATAACATATATATTTCATTAATATAATTAAATAATTGTAATGAAGTTAATTTATTAAGACAAAATACCTTTGAGAGCATAAAAATAAAAATAATTCTATTTTATCTAATCTTTTTATATATTCATTTCTAATTAATTGGTAACAAATGAATTGATATTATATTTTGATAGAATATATATTTTCATAATTTTTTAATACTAATAATAACCTCTAATTTAATTTTTAGGTTATATCTTATTATATTAAATAATAATGTTTTTACAATATATTGTTGTTCGGTAAAACTCTGTTTTTTTGTAACACAAGCTATTGAAGAAACCTTTTTTCCTAGAAATGAAATATAACTAAGTGTACCATTCATTTAAGGATATATTTAATTTATTTAAAGTATTAAATATATTATAATGTATTTTTATATTACATTCTCTTACACGTTTGGTGTTGCGTGTCATACACGCTACTGGATACAATTCTTTTACATTAGAATTTCAGGGTGCTACCTTACCCAATGCAGTGGAGAAATATATAGGAAAAAACATCAAAAAATATTAATTATTTATTAATTCCACAAAAATTAAATCAATCAAAAGTTTTTTCATAATAATTATCCGTGTAAATAAAATTGGTTTCCTAATCTTATCTCATAATATAATCAATGGAAATTTCATAGTGAATGAATTGGAGAAATGAGCATAAGAAATGTACCAACCCATAAAAGGAAGTTATAATAACACACACACACACACATATATATATATATAATATAAATTTATAAATAATTTATGAGATTTACATTGAATTAATTAAAGATATAATGTGGGTTAGAGAGTGAATGGTCATAACCAAAGGGAAATTGTGGATTAGAGAGATCCCTTACATTGAGCCCGATTTATCATCTTTGTTCTTTATATTTCTAAATAAAAAATGTAAATTTATTAGTTAATAAAATTTTAAAATTTAATTTATCCTTTTATTTTATTTTTAATCACTCTATATTTAATTACAAAGCTAATTAGTTTCACGTTGGCTGTTTTGAAGATGTTTGGATTTTATGTCAAAAATCAGTTGGGAATGTCGAATAAAGTAAAAAATAACATTATTTAATCATATATAGAATAATAATCCTGAAATAATTTATATTTTTTAAATCACATAGACTTTTAAAACCAATCATGAAAGATTATATTGAAAAATGAACTACGTTACACTCATGGAGACGATATGTTGTATGTATGCATGAGTAACATATTCATTTTTTATTGATCATGATGGAAAGAATATAAGTGATATTTTATAATTAAAAATCATAATTATATCATAAATATAATACAATTTCTTTAGATACTCTTATATATACCATCCATGATATACGGTAACAAACTGAATCATATCCCTTTGTGAAGGGGTAGTCTTCTGTACAAACGAACAACATTATTATTTTTCAATGGATGATATGGTAAGAATGAATACGACATATTACTTTTATATAATGTTTAATATTACATACATATAAAACATAAAAATTAAATACTTCATCATTAATATTTGTGAGATGTGATGATGGAAAATGAATTGCATTTTTTTGTGAGGCGGTAGCTCTTAGGACACACAAATGTTTTTTTTATTTTCTATTTGATGAAAATTAATATAGATATAAGTTATTAAATTAACTTAATAAAATATTAATATATTTTATATACTAATTTTTTTATTTCATATGGATTGATTAATATTTTAAAGAGGTGGAAGAGGAAATAAAACAGAGATGCTTTGTTAAAAAAAATACCTCTTCTTCAGACCACCTTATTTTGTATATACTAATAGCCTCTCTAGATAATAATTATGATAAAACCAAGGAATATAGAACCTATTAAAAGAATTTTATAAGTAATTTTGGTGGGTATTTTACTAACTAAAATTCATTTTACGTGAAAATATGGGAGGAGAAGAGTTTCCCTCTTATAAGTGAGAGGGATTGACATTTTTTTAAATACTCGATACTGTTCAATAATGTGAAATCACTCTCAATCCAAGTTCCTAAAAAATTTATAAATAATTTATTACAGAATTAATATTATAAATGAAAAAAATTCATAATTAAAAAAATAAATTTTTTAAATGTGTTATTCCATTTTCCTCTCAGGTTACTCATTTTTATCATTTTAGTTTTTCACCATAGTAATTAGTTATTTCACAATTTTTACTATTAATTATGACCAAAATAATGTTTAAATTGTTAAATAATATTAATTATTATCATTAAAAATATATCATTTATTTTATAAAATTCAAAACATTTAATTTTTAGATTTAAATTAAATATTAAATAGGAAAAATGTTTCAAAAATGATTTTTCTTTAAATGCATTTTCATGAATAAGATGATATTATATCAACTATATGACTATAAATAATCATTATTTGAATTTATATTCATATATATAAATGTATGATATATTAATTTAACTTAATTTTTTTTCTAGGGTTTTATAATTAATTAAATTGAATATTGTTTTTATGAATTTTAATATAGTTTACAAAAATTGTGTTTTTAGCATAAAAATAAAATTATACCAAAATCATGAAAATTAAATATTGAAATGAAATTATTTCTATTATTCCAAATAAAATCTTTCATATTTAAATTTATTAAAAAACTCAAAATATAATAGAACAGTTAAATTACTTTTTTTAATGAATTGAAAAGACGATATTTGAAAATGAGTAATTTTAACTATTCACTGAAAATCAAACATTTTAAAAAATTCTCAAAATTTCACCCTAAGATAGTTTTAATATACTTATTTTACAAATAATTTTCATTTTATTAAATAATATTTCTAAAATTTTCTTAAATTAATTATAATATTTTCTCACAAAAAATCAATAAATATCACTTTTAAATGAAATATATTTTTTTGAGTAAAAAATATTTATTAAAAATCGAGTTCTTATTTATCAAGAATTTTTTAGTAAATTTATATTTAGTATGACCTTTATATATATTTCATAAACACTTAATACTACTCATACCCTTCAATTTAATTTCTTGGTCATATCGGTCATGATTAAATAATAATTTTTTTATATTAGAGCTTGGTTCATTTAAACACAATGTTTCATGGTTAATATGTTATTGAATAGAGTTTTATTTTAATATATTTAGGTATTAAAAGCTGGTAACATTTAGGGATCATGAAAAAAATACTTCGTGTGCCTAGTCTAGCCATACTGGTAACATGTCATGCAACTTTCCACTAATGATGGTTCTTGAGGAGACCTATGGGAAGCCCCCCATTTAATGCTTCTTGCATGAAACTTAGTCACCTTTTTCTTTCCCATGTATAAACCACTTTTGACACCACTATAGGTAAAATAATCCCAAGTCAATCATGACTTACCAACTAGGTCAAGCACTTCCTTCAATTCCTTATCCACCACATTAACATAGGTGGTCAACTTTAACATGAAGAATAATGATCAAATATAATGTAAAAGTCAATTCTTAAACCACAAATATTTTATATTATCATTAGATACCACCTCCGATGAGAACATGGAAACCTCATTGAAGTGATTAGGGTACTCCATCACTGATCGATTACCATGTTAATGTTTGAGAAACTCCATGTATTGTTCCTTAATTATATAATTGAGGTTGATTTCTCATTCAAATTGGATTTTATGTATTTCCACTCCAATACCACATAATTTTTATCCAATACAACTGAGTCCCACCACCTTCTACTCGTACCATCAAGGATGAATATAATACCACACATTATGATTATGTCATGAGTTTTTATGAATTTAATAATCCCCAGTCATTCCCAACAAATCCTATACCTCTTTAGTATCATTCATCCCCTGAAGAGTTAATTATTTTTGGACGAGAAACTATTATGTATGATTACTATATTCATCCATTCATGTTTTTACCTACTTATCCTAAAGAAGGGTATGTTCTATATTTAGTTCCATAGCTTGAAATATGATAAAAAATACATCAATCATATTCTAAACAACTAGATGGTTTCCTAGATATGGTTCATCTAGAGAACCCTCTCAAGGAATCACTAGAAGTCATCTAGGGGGTATGATACTACATATCCTTAGATAAATAGGGATAACAACATGAGATAAAATAATAAATTCTATTCTAGTGTAAAACAAAATCAACTGTAATTATCAGGAGACATAAAAACAATGGATTTGGATTAAGACACTCAAAATCCTAGAAGAATCAAGTCCCAAACACTATGGTAAATTATGACTTTTCATGATGAAATTTGGCCATACACTCATTAAAAACTAACCCATTATGTCCCCAAATTGGAAAATCATATCCATTAAGACATCCCAAAATCCATACAATCAATGGAAACATACAAAACACTATTCATTACCTATTTTTGAAGAATTAACTCAGATTATCCAACTATCTATAACCAAAGGCGGTATTAACATGGCCTGAAGAGAAATCCTGATCCCCACATGCTAGGGAAAAGTGCATGGGAATTAATATATAAAATTGGGATAGATTTTTACACAATGAATCTGGAATAAGGTTATAAAAGGTAAAAAATAATGGTGGTATACCAAAACAAATACAAGTGATGGAAATATACATTCATCATGAAAGAAATATACAAGGTACATTAAACAACCAAAGTAAACAAAAGATTCTATGTCCTAACTGCATATGACAAGAAATCACATCCTAAATCTCACACCCTACTAAAGAACAAAAACACAACCACCTGTGAGTCCTTTAATATACTTTCATTAGATAAAACATGATCTATGTACACCTAAATGAGTTTGTGGGGTGTGAGAAAAACATCATAGATGTATCCCACCAAGTATTTCATATGAAAAAACAATAAAATAAACCAACAATTCAATGTTAAATAGAAATATTTCATTAGATATAATTATACACACTTTGGTGAAGAACATATATAAATATACCATTTCAAAACTAAATAAAACATGAAAATAAATTATGGTCCAAATCATTTTATTAAACATAAAATAAATATTTTAATAATTATGACTAGATATAACAAGACCATGAAATAAATAGTTCCATGTCAATGAGGATCTTCATATCAATATCTTGATCTGTAGGCCACATTCTGTGCACATTACCCCAACAGAACAAGTCTAGGGCGTAAGATTTTACTCTAGAGATTAGAGCCTCGCTACAAATTTGGAATCTTATTTTACACTTTACCTTATAATAATAGGTCTAGGGGGAAAAGGTTCACCCTAGATGTTGGTTCCCTACCACATAATCAATCTTTTTTTACCATGTTAGAATTATTCAATGGTTATTTTATATCTAGAACCATAAATAACTTATTTTGGAACCACATACATTAATAACTAGAAGGGGAAATCCATTTTAAAAAATGATTACCCAAACCACCACATTTTATCAAAATATTTATCCTTACATTTTTAAACCATTTGAAAACCATTTATATATGAAACTATAAACCATCCTATCAAACTATATTGAAAAAAATCAAATACTAAGAATTAATGGATTACATTATAAAGTTGTATCATGAAACCACCTACCTTAAAACTCTTGGAATACCAACACCAACTATAAAAACATTAATCCAAGACCAAACATGGGACTTATAAATTTTCATGGGATACAAAATTATATAATATAACATAATACTATATAATTCATCACTTATAAAATAATCGGAGAGAGAAATTCATTTACTATAAATATTCCTGAATAAAGTATAATGATTAATGATGATAAGGTCAAAAAAACCCAATTCCATGAAAAAAATATAATAAAACCAATTAGATCAAGTCATGAAACTTATATATAGAAAAAAGACATCAATATAAGGACCCATTAGAGAAAATAAGGGAATATCTTGAAGAAAAATGAACTATGATAAATAATGTGAGCATAAAATTGATAACAAGATCCAACACCCAATGATCAATAAAAAATGATCTCAATGAGGAAAATAATAACAAAAATTCCCAAGATATGACTCCTTGGATAAGTTACTTTTCCTATAGAAGAAAAATGATACAAAATAGATGTCTTAGGTGTATTGAAAAGAAAATTTATAAAAATAAATTCACATCCCTTAGTTTGGATGCATGGCTTAACCAATCTTGTGATAACTTTGTGAAACTTTCAACTATACTGGAGAAGATACATAATTTCAATGCATGGTTTAACAATCCATGTTTCTAACATGTGAAATTAATATTCCTCCTGTTTGATAGTGTGAGGATATGTTTTCACAATTTGTAGTAACTATTTTCATAACCATGCACACTCATTTGGAACCCAAAAATAAGATTCATGGTTTCCTAGAAAGACCCATATAGTTATCCCAAACCATACTCCCACAATTTACAGACCCACAAAACACTAAAAACCATTAAAAATAATTTAAATAGTCATTAGGGAAGATCCAGATAAATGATGTTCAAAATTAAGAAAGAACAAAAAATAAACACTCGGATGTGAAATTTTGTGTGATAATGCGAACAAATATAATTTTTTTAACATTATGTGATGATATGGGTGAATATATTTCTTTTATGTTTTGGATCAAAATAGTTCTGATAATTTTATTCCCGAATCAAATACCACCCAAGTGATTTTTGATTGTCTTCTTTGGGAATTCAAAAGGATAGTATGTAATTTCTCAAAATCATTCACATACAAGTTTCAGGTAATTTATAAATAGGAATTAACTTTTTTATTATAACTCATGAAAAGTTGTTGAATCAGTTTACCACTATTATTGTACTCTCATTGTGATGAATGATTCATGTTTATAATCCCTCTAGAGGTATCCACATGTGCTCCACAAACCATGGAATGTAATAGATAGGTCATTACATGCTAGTTCCAAATACCAATCACCTTTCATCATTCCGATTAACTGAATGCATAATCCTATATATAGGAAGAAATCGATCCCATTATCTGAATCATGAGAGGGATAAGAAGGTTTGATGCTCTAAATTCATGAAATAAATCTTGATAAATTTATCTTCTAACTGAAGATAATTCTCCATGTAGAACTTTTTTAATAATTAAATTTTCAATAAAATAAAATAAATCAAGTTATATATTTAGGTTAGAGAGTTAGTTATTAAAAAAGTCCCTTAAAATCACTTAATATTAAGTAATCCCCCTATATAATAATAATAATAACAATAACAGTAATAATATTTCCTTAATGTATACTAATATTTTGGATATATATATCATATCTTCAAGTCCCTTAACCCAAACAATCAATCCTCCTCAACATTTATCATACCATGGATTATAAAAATTTATTTATGCAAACAAATATCAGAATATAATTCATTCAATAAATTTTTTTCAATCATCTTAAATTGGATAATTATTCATTAAAACATGAGAATAATATTTATTCTAATTTTAAATCTAGAAAAAAATTACTCAAGTTATAGATACACTTAATGTGTAAACCCCTTGACCTCTTTCTCAGTTAAAATAGGTGAACCAACCTAATTCACATGATTATTATATAATAACATGCTAAGTAACCCATATATAAGAATATTAATGTCACAATGAAATGAACCTCATTTTTATTTTTATTTTTTTTATATATTTACCTTTTTCATGATATCTCATTAAAAAAGTTGAGTTCCTTTGGTTTCAAATTATAAAATTCATATATTATTTTTTATTATTTATGAAATGAACCCATTGACAAAACATTATGTCCATGAACATAATAAATTAGTTTCATTCAAGTCAAATATCTTGAGATAGAAATTTCTATTAACATAGAAGAGACAATACGTTTATAAATTATTCAAGAATCTCATATTACTTATGAGACACTCAATGTTTCTTACCTCTTTAGAAGCATATGTCATCATGGGATTCAGAAATAAATCGAAGTAAATTTTTGATGATATAAAATTATAATAATCTCATATATAAGAAATAATACACACATCCACATATAGAAATATTCAATTACACTTAATCATGTGGAATTATTATTGAAAGGTATACTCCCAAAACTTCCTATCTTAGATATTTCTAAGTGAACAAATCATGAGGAGAAGTATCAATGTCTTCTGAGTACCCTATACATGATATCCTACATTAATTATGTTTTAATAAAAATATTTCACATGAGAAATAGACATATATTTAATAATATTCTTATATAACTTCAATGTTCTCAACATAGTAGGGAAATGCTATAAAATTTCAATGAAACTGATACTCTAGTGACATTATCACAATAATGTAACTTATATTAACACATATCATGTAGTAAAATATTTATTAATATTCCATTATATGAATATATAGTCAATATAATATAATAAAGTAGTTTCTCTTTGGCGCTAACTCCAACAACTATAAAAATGTGAAGAAACCTATCATATCACATGAACACATCCTTCATGGAAACAAACTTTTAGTATTTATACAAATAAAAAATAATAATATAAATTATATCACATTGAGAATCAGAGTGTATAAAGAACAGTACTTTGGGGCTCAAATACAAAGGTAAATAACTCATAGTTAAACCATTTATAAAAATATAATGTTTCTTTGGGTGAATCATAAAAAACCATATCATAAAACCATTCCTTGAATAATAAACCATTAAAGAAAAATTTATAATGTATTTAGAAAACACAATATTCCTTATAATGTAATGAAATTTATGATGTAAATAAACCAAGATATAAACATAAAAAATAGAACAATTCCTAATAAATCTCATGTATTATTTCATAAAACAAAAACATTCCACTTTTATTAGAAAAAACCTTCCAAAACAAGTATTAACCAATTTGAAAATAAATATTGAGTCAAAAAACTTAATTACCTATAAAATTGACTTGGAAGGGCCTCTTATAAATTTTTAGAAACACCTAGCTATATCAGGAAGGTTTTTTGGAATCAAGAACTATAATCCATAAACATCCTACTATTTTAAGTGTATAAAACACAAGAAACATATTATATAGAAATTGAATAAATTATTAGAAAAATAAATTTTTCAAACCTGTGTATCAAATGGAATTATAAATAAAAGGGATTTCAAAAAAATGACTACATTAAATTGCTAGAAAAAATTCACATTCAATGTAAATTTATTTTTTTAGAATATGGAGTACATAAGACCTAAAAATATATAATACCATGATATGTACATATTGAACTCTAGTTTTGGTCACCAGGAAAATTTTGGTTTAAGGTAAAAGTAGAAATGAAATAATGGAGAAGAGGAGTAGAATAAAGATGATAAATATGGTTTTATCATGGAAAAACACATGAATATCATAAAGAGAGGGACATGAAACCATGCAAAAAAATGAGGAAAACAACTTTGAGATCTCCAAAGTATTCAGTTGAGAATGAAGATATTTTTGTCCAAATTAGGGGTAAAAACAGGTGAGGGAAATAAGAAAATATAATATTTACATTTCTGGGTATTTTTCCATGTTTGGATAAACTATTTGGATAACCATGTTCAAAATATGTGGAAAACACAGTAAAAAAGATTCCACAATTATATAGTATATCTACACAATTCTCTAAAATATCTGAACATAATACATTATCCACTGAATAAAATTTCTCTACATGTAAGTTAAGTTTATACAGTTACGTCTAACAATATAATAACTATGAACCATCACTAAAATAGAGTTTTCACTATATAATAATAGGTTTGATTTTCACCAATAATTATGTAGTAACCATACGGTAATAGTTTGAGATATGTATTTTTAAAAAAATTACTAATTCCAAAACCCAAACTCCTAAAATTTCATTTTACCCACAATTATAGAATTTATCCAATAATTGTGATAGAAGGGTGGTTTAATTATATAGACAAGGGAACTTTAATATGAAGGAAGTTATTATATATATTTATATATAAATGAGGGTACAAAACCATTTATCCAATCAAGGGATTTATGTTATGCCCCAAGAATAAGTTATGTAAGTGGATAGAAATAATACATCCCATTAAGGAATGTTTAATATGCTGAGAATTTAAAATTTATTATAGAACATGATTTAATATATTCTTCCATCATCCCAATATTTGAGTTAGGAGAATAAAAATAACATTTTTTGGTCTAAAGAAAAGAGAAAATTTGATAGTATATAATTCCTTAACATGTTATAATATTGAACAATATCCAATCACAAATATAACAGTCCCAAACCTGCACTTCCAGAGTTTGTGCTAAAAACTAATCACTATATTCATGTCTTTGATGCTGATAAAAATTACCAAATTTCAATACGTCAAAATATAAAACATCAAACAAAAAAATTGGATCACCAATATACCCAAGGACCTTCTAGGGTAATATTTATAGAGAATTATGAAAAACTGTTACAAAGTGGAAAAATTTTCACTGTATCAAGTTTTTCATCAAAATAAGATCTTTACAAAGATATTCCTGATTCATTTAGGGTAACTTCTATATCTAGAATGTTGAATTTATTATCTTTTATAGTTATCCTTAATCCATTTAAAAAATCATTTGAAAATGTGATATGTGAAGAAAATCTCAGAAAGTGTTATAAATGTAAGAAAACTGTTAGTTCAATGGAAAATTTGAAAATGCAAATTTTTTTTTCCTTTTACGTGTTTTTATATGAGCATATAAAATAACTATTCTCCACATGTAAAATAACCTTTTTTACCATTGAAAACATTTTGAACCCATAAAAAGAAAATATAAACCCCTTTAGAAAACATAGAGAATTTTATGCTTAACCCTTGATAGAAATAACTTTAGACCAGGTAAATCCATTGGAGAAACCTCCTATGTTAAACCCCTCATTATTAAATTTGAGGACAGGAAACATTACCCAATGAATTAGGGTATAATATTGATCTCACACATTATAAAAGGAAAATTATCTAATGCATTAAATTGAAATATGAGGCTCTCCCATCATATGATATTTATCTAGATCACCTGTCATATAAGTAGTATCAGGATCACCCATCATATAAGCTATTTCGGGCTCATCGATCAATTAATATATATCAATCTCAGACTTAATCATATATAATGATAAATTACCATATAATGAGTAAATAATTTTATTCTCAAACCTTTTCATCATAAATCTATTGAAAATATCCTTCAGATCCAGAATCAAAACACATTCAATTTTCATATAAAAATATAAAGAGATATCTCTTTCTTTCAAAAATATTTTTAAAAATATTTTTTTTATAATATTATAGAAATTATTTCATTTAAATTAATAATTAATAATTTTAATGAAATATTCAATGAAATTAAATGTTATGTTGATGTAAAATTTGGTCCAAGCTCTATATATTAAAAACAATTCCATTATACTTTAATAAAAATATTCAAAATTGACCCGTATGAAATATATCAAAAATATTAGCTTTTAAACGATTATAATCAAAATAAAATGTGGTCTAAAATTACCTATACTAAAAATTTATGTAGACATAATAATTTTCAGGGAATATTTAAATTAAAATAGACATTGAATAAAAATATATTAAATGAAAACTTTTAAAAATGATTTTTAAAAGAAATCACCTTACCTATAGTCTGACTCGTCTCGTACATTCCTAATATTAACGAATAAAAAAAATCCATGAATTATTTAAATGTTTAATAACCCTTTATAGGATTATTATATTATCTTTAATCCATTTATTTAATTTATTAATTACATTTTTAATTAATTAATATGTCTAGTCCACATCGGGTGTTTTGAGGACATTTGGTTAATTGTTGCAAAATGAGTTTAGTATATATTCCATGATAAAAAAATTATTATATCATATATAGAAATTGTAATAATTAAAAAATTATCCATTTTATATATTAATTAAATATATAAAACCAACCATCCATGATGGTTATGAAATATGAATTGTGTTACAAAAATGGAATTGACATGCCGTACACACACTTAAGAAATTTTTAATTTTTAAATGAACATGAGGGAAAAAAGTAAATATATTTTTATCATTATATAATTATGATTATTTCATTAATATTTTATATATAATTTTAATGCATCATTATTACCAACCATGATAGGTAGTGATTTAAATTGAATCACATCAGTTTGGGAGGTGGTATTCTGTTATACACATGAACGATAGTTTCATTTCAAATTTTATGGAATACGATATGCATATAGGATATTTAATTAAAATAATATGATATTAGTATATTTAATATGATTATTTTAATAGTTAACTATGGTTAAAATTGTTTTTATGGAGTTATAAAATGAAATAAACTAAAAAATTCAGTTAGAAGTTTTACCTCTTCTTTAGAAAACCTCATGTTCTTTAATCCTTAATCTCTAAAAGTTTAGTGTTATAACAAAAGTATTAACTATATGAAATATAGGGTGTTTTTTTGAAGGGAAATTTGTAACACCCCAGGTAAATAAAGAATATGACATCTTTATATTTATCCCTATTTGTGAATAAAATGTTAATATTAATTTAAAGGAGATGCTATGCTTGATGACTTACCCAATACGCAACAATGAGTTCCTTTGAAATCTTACGTTGCACTATAATAATAAAATAATATTATTTTAAATGGCAGTTAACGCCTAGACTTTGTAATGGAGGGAATGAACAGAATTAACTACAAAATGATTATATATGTTTTTCAAATATTTTTACTTTTTACAATAAATGTTAGAGGATTAAAAATGTGAATGAATTCAATTTTAAGCGTAAACATTCTAATATTCTTTAGAAGGTCGATTAACCGCCTTTTGATGGCGAACAACTTTTAAATCCACTTTTTGACAATTTTATGTGTAATATTTGAAAAAATAAAATTCTTCTTTAGAATCGAGACGTCAAAATTTACTTTGTGTAAATTTTTGGTATATTTCCGATAAAGTTCATTTTTTAATGAATAGTGAAAAATGTTGTATTTTAATTCAAAAACTCTTTTTAATCTAATTTATTTATATTATTAGATTATCTTTTGAATTTTTTTTAAAGTAAAATTAGAATATATTTTTACCATTTAATCAAATAGTGGTCATTGGAATTAATTTAACTTTGAAATTGGACTTAAACTAGTGTCAATCTTTTAATAGATATTGTTTCTTAAAAACACGCTATTTGTTTTGACAGCGGGAATTAATTATTAAATTAATTAATGCAACTTATATGTTTTTAATTTTGTAAAATAGACATCATTTTTGAGTTCGTAATATCAAATATAGCTTAGGGTGAATTTTTGGTATTTTTCTGAAAAACATCAATTTTTGATGAATAGTGAAACCACTAAGTGGTAGTTAAAAAAACTGATTTTTCGTTTAAATGATACTTTGCCACCTCTGTGTTTTGAATTTCAAAAATCTGACATACATGGTAGTCATTAGGATGTAAAGTGTGGTTCAATGGGATTAAAATAATTTTTTGGTGAATAGTATATTTTATGTTCTTAATCGCGATTAGAGGTAATTAGTGTAATTTAAGGTAAAAATAATGTTTTAATAATATGAAATGACCTAGAAACATGTCCTACCCTCATTGGATGTGTCTTTTCTGACCAAGAAAATCCATGGGACAACTTGGGGACCCCATGGAGCCACTTTGGTTGGAAAATGACATAAATAACTTTTTATTTAAAGTTAAAATAAAAATGTCACAAGCATGAGATGTTTCACTAAAAATTTTTAAATGGGGTTATACAAGTCATAATTTTGACTATAAATATTAATTAGAAATATAAAAATATTTCCTACATAATGATATTTTTTATATAATTTATAGACATTAAATAAATTAAATTATTTATGACATCATGATGATGCATCGATTACCTCATTAATAAAGGATTTAAATAAAATGAAAAGATAATGTTAAAAATATAACTAAAACTTGTCAAAAACCTATTGGATGTGTATATTTAGAACCCTTACCACCTTATCCTCTAAATAAATCAATGTGGGACCTTTAAAATCCGAAACTCATTTGAAAATAAAGTAACATTTTGTAACTTTCCAAGAGTGCCCATCCTCTCCTCTTATAAAAGGCCACCACCTCTACCACCTTACCCACACCTCTCAGGCCTTTGTCTCGGCCAAAACCTGCTAATTGTACCTATACAAATCCATCTCTTACTCCTAGAAGCCTCACTTTGGGCAGAAGTCTTCCCATGGAAGCCTTTGAGCTCAAATCAAAGAGAGTTACCCAATTTTAAGGTAATGTCTTCACTTGTCTTCTTTTGTTTTATTTTTCTTCTCCAACCCCCTAAACTCTTTTTATTCATTTCATTTGTAACAACTCCATTATCTTAAATATAATAGGATGTTGTTATAAGAATCATTAGATCTACACTTACACACACCTACATCTAATGGTTAAAGAACATACTGTTTCTGTGGATGACGAATTTCTACCTCACGAAACGATGATTGTTCAACACTCATATAACACCTTCAAAGGTGGCCATTAATATGTCACTATATATATATATGATATATAATATGTTTATATTTTACTTAAGCTTCTTTATTTTTCTTTTGTGGCATATTTTTATGGTTTCCATTGAGGGTAAACACGATAATATCATTTTAGGAAGTGCAGACTACCTCCCCCTCAAAGTGATTTGATTCGTTAATGCCATATGTGGGATGTATAAAAGATGGATTTTACGTTATTATATATGATGTATGTTACATATAAATTATGAATATCATTCTGTAATTAAAATATACATACCTATCATTTAGTTTTAATTCCATTAATATGACATAGAAATGAAAGTAGCGTTCATGCGTACATACGGCTTACTGTCTCCATGAACGGTGCATCTCATTTCTTACCTCTAAATGATTATGTAAAATTATAAATAAATGTATATTCTGGATATATATGATATATATGATATCCAAATCATGAATATAATTCTGGATATAATGAACCTTTGACCACACGAACAACATGTAATTGTATGAAGTCCACTTTCGACTTAAGAACCAAATATTGACAAAACAAACATTATTAACTTAAATGATTACATAATGTTTATAACATGGAAATTAGTGATATAAAAGGAATAATGAACTTGAAAGAGGTTCTTAATCAAGTATAAATTAATTCAAGTTTATTATTCAGGACGTTAAAGAACGATCGAGTCAAGTCGGACCCGAGGTAAGGGATCCTACTCCTCTCTTTCTTATCAAGTACACTCTTTTATGTCATTCCTTTTATTCTCATATTTATTATGATTGGGATGTTCTTTTATATTAATACTACTGTAATTTTTATGTTCATATGATTAGAGACCCTATTTTCTCTCTTGAATCCATTTTTGAGGTTTTGAGTGGCGTTGTTAGGCTGCCGAATTTTCGTAAGAGATCTAACCGCTCTCTTTCTTTTTAAGTAATCTCCTTTATGTCACTTCTTTTAAGCTCCTCTTTGTTATGATGGGGGATGTTATTTTATATTCCTCTTTCTGTACATTTTATTTTAATATGATGAGAGACCCTATTTGATCTCATCAATCCATTTTTGGAAGTTTTAAGTGGCACCGTTAGGCTGCCGAGTTTTCGTAAGGGTTTCTTCATCTCACTTTTAGTCCCGTCAGATTTATGCTACATTTTCCACCATTTCCTTTTAGTGGTGTATGTAATCCCCATTATTATACAATTTGTGTAATATTATTTCATTTATGGGTATTTACATATTCATTGTATGCCCCTTCTTCAATGGGGTGTATGTTTTGAAAATTACCCAAGTCAGTAAGGGAACCTTTCACCCTCCTCTTTTAAAAGAATTATTTTGTTATGCCTTTTAATTTACATAATATTATGTTGGGATATGTTCTTCTATATCCTTATTGATGTAAATTTTATGTCCAAGTGATGAGATACCCTTTTTATCTCTCATCAACTATTTTTCTGAATTTTTAAGTGACACCATTAGGCTGTCAAATTTTTGCAAGGGAACTTCCTAACCCAATTTTGATTCTTTGGGATAAACTTGTACTCCTTTAATATGTCGTTCTATGAATATGTGTGAATGTCCTATGATTTTTTTTCACTTAATATCCACTTATATTTTATGTATTCGTTTGTCACACATAATTATGTAATTGATTTATCCTTAATCCAAGGATATCGTCTTTGTATGGGACTTCGTCTCAATCTCCTTTCATTGAGGAATATTTTGTTTTATACACAACCTAATTTTATACGGTGTATAAACCACTTTGACTTATACGTTTATCGAAAAGGAATATTTTTATATGAAGAGTTTTACTAAATGACAAAAGGGAATATTTTTGTTGTACGTATACGGTGACAACGACTTCTTCGCCGCCGTGACCATTATTCTAGTTTCGGATTCCTCTACAAGCCATACCTTTTTTTAAAGAAAAATAAATACCATGTTTTACTTTTATTTTATTTTGAAATTGAAAATTGTTTTCATAATGTTTTTATATCAATGTGTTGTATTGATATCTTGTGAACGAAAAGTGGAAATGTTATGTTTCCTTTATGCATGTTTTATGTGATATGATTATGTTATGATTCTTGGGCATTATTATGAAGACGGGTGGTTACGTGATAAACTAAGGGCAGGTGACCCCGATGTAGCTCTCCAATGCATTGGGTAACGCGAAGGAGTGATAGGTTAAGGTTTCTCCGAAGAGATTTAGTGAATATACTGTGATGGGTATTCCAAATGTAACCAAGAGGGTTACTCCCTACGTAAGAATGTTATGAATGCCTCAAGTTACCTTTATGTCTTATGATTTCTATGATTTATTCATAATTTGGATGAGGTATGTTAAAGTTCTTATGTTTTATGGGTAAATTATGATTTCATTCTTATGTATATATGTACTCATGTTTCCTTTCCATATTTTTATATCCCTTACTGAGTTTTTTATGCTCATTCCATGTTTTTTTGAAATGTTTTTCACAGGTCAAGGGAAAGGTACATGATATGATAGTGTCAAGGAAGTTTCAAGGAATAATCCATGTTTTATATTAAATATGTTTCCGTTGATGGGAAAAATGAATACTATATTTATATAACCACTTTGTTTAAATGTGGAATGTAATGAAAGTTTTATGATCTAATTCTCTAAAACTCTAAACCTGAAAATATCCTCAATGTGTAATCTTGTAATAACTCAAGATTAAGTAAGGTTTAAGGCTGGGGCCTTATAAAATGGGTATTTATTGAATAATATATATAGATCAAAAGGTTTGAGTAAGAGAGGATATGATGTATCCTTTTATTATTGAGGGTGAGGGAACTCTCTTATTTACTTAAATAATTAAATTAATATAAATTAGTTTTTTATAGAAAAATGGATTAAATAAATTATTTAAATTATATTATATTTAAGAGAATTATAAATATCATTTAATTAATATTTTACATATTTAGATTATTATTTCACCCTTTTAAAACTATTTTAACCCCCATTAACCCATTTGATGAATATTGTGATCACAAGTTTATTTACAATTTAGGAATCTTGAGAGTTAATTAAAAATGAAAATTGACATATAAATTGGAAATAGTTTATATTTTCCACTAAAACCTTTTAATTTGTCTCAATATAATACTTTTATTAATTTAAATTTATTTAATAAAATATTTTTTGTTATAAAATATCATTAATTTCATTTTTGGATGTAAAAAATTTAATTTTAATTTAATGATATAAATATAAATATATAATTAAAAATTACTTTCATAAAATCCCATATATGTAATATATATTTATAAAATTATTTAATATCTATAACTCAATAAAATAAAATTACTTTTAATGTTTTTAATATAATTTCTTTGATTTTTTTACAGTTTCCTTAAGAAATATTATAGCGTTGCGTAAGCATTTAATGTAGTAATTTCAATAATAAAAATTAAATATGAATTACTAGAATAAGAATAAATAAATTGAGTTCAATATAAACTTTTATATTCTTTAAATATGTATATTTACTCATATATATGTTATAAAAAGTTATTCAATATTTTATTTTGACATTTTTAGACTTGTATAAACATTGAGTAATAATTTTGATAAGTCACCTTATATATAACTAAAAAATTCTCATACATAAATATAAATAATAAATAATAATTCATATTTATTATCCATGTTTTTTAAAGGCTTCCTTTATCCAAAATATTATCTTCAGGACAAAAAATTTGACTTTTCCATTGTTGTGTTTGCACTATGTCAGCATAGAAAATGATTTTTATATTAATCATGAAGTATATTATACTTTATATGTTTTGAATTATTTTTAATAATAAATGTATAATATTATCATAATTTATAATTTACCTCAGTTTAATAAATTTTTGATTCATGATTATGTCTTGGATATTTAACGAAAGATATCGTATTTCTTAAAAACTATATTTTTCTTACTATTCTAAAAAATTTAATTCTTTAGAAACATATCAGAAATTAATCATTGGATAATTTCTTACATAAAAATAAACAAATAAATTCCATTTCATAATATAAAATTCCAATATTATATTGAAATAAATTTTAATATAAGTGAGTAAAATGAAATTTAAAATAGTTTTTAGAAAAATGCATTTTTCGCTTAAAAATAATACATTACAAAAATCAAGTATAAATTGGATTCTTATGTAATCAATTCGATTATTTATTACTAAATAATAATTATATGAAATGAATAAATTAAAAAAAAATTATGGGACATTTCAATGAAATAGGATAATTGTTGTATAAAAATTGACATTTTTTACGAATCACTGAAAAATTGTTTTTATGAAAAATAAAAATATTCCACCATAAGATATTTTTGTTATATCAATTTAAAATTAAAATATTTTTTATAAAATAAATTCTCTATAATTTATGTAAATTTATTATAATATTTTCTAACAAATAAAAAATAAAAATAAATTTCAAAGAAAAAATATAATTTTGAAGCGTATAATAACACGGGAAAAAGATAAGTAATTATTTCATAAAAATTAATCAATACATATGAATTAATTATTGACATAATATTTATGTATCATATTGAAGTTAATAAAATTTTTAACCACCATTATAACTATAACACTACATTAGTAACATATAAGGGTATGTTTAATCTTGGTGTTGTATACAGAATCAAACTTAGAGTTATTTTAAAAAATTACGGTATTAAAATATCCACCTTTTGTAAATTTTGTCTATCAAATATGATCTTCATCTCAGTAATAAAGGGTATTATATTTTAAAATACCTTTATTGAAAACTTATATAATAAAATGTTCTAATTATAATTCCTCTTGGAAATATTTGAAAGAGTTATACGAAGGTTATATATAATAACACATAATAATGTTTCCAAATAGGAGAACATTAGTGAGAATTAAAATATAGGCATGGAGGAAAATATTAATGTACAAATAATGATTTATTTTAATAGATATCATCAAAAATAATAATTTTAATGATCACGAGGAAGTCATATATTACAAAAAATAAATTAATGACATGTAAAAATACCATCGATTCATTAAATATGAATGTAATAAGATAATTTTTTTGATTCAAGATCATTTTACTAGAGTTGATGAATTACTTTATCATCTAGGATAATAATATATATAAATATACACACCTTATTTTTTTATAATCCACAAACTCTGTTTTATCCTTTGGTCACATTTTAAAAAATTATTCTACCTTTATCTCATATTTTATTCAAAATGATGTGTTTGAAAATTTCATGCATTAAGAAATATAATAAATTCTTGATTGACCATGAGGAATATTATATAATAAAAATATAACATCCCTTTCTTTAATAAAAACAAAATGTTTAGAACATGATAATATAATACCCAAAACTAATAAACCATTATATGAAGAAATAATACATTAATCTCTAAAATTAAATAATATCCATAGAAGAAAAACCTATATCATTCATAAAATAAATAACTCAATATCCTTATGAACCATAATAATATCAACTATAAAAAATATTTTAACCTTAAATGTTGTCTCAAACCATTCATATTACATCTATAAAAACGTTATATAATTCTTTTGAAATAATCATTCATGTTAAAACCATGTATTATGTATACCACATACAAATAATTTATCACCAAAAATATTATAAATCACATCAAAAAACCATTACATAAAACCTTAAAATGGGAGTATATGCCTTTAATATTATGATCAAAAAAATAATTATTAACCCATGATGATATCTATTTCTCAAATTTTAGACTCACATGAAAATATAAAAATCTCAACAGTTATATACATTTTTCTTTTATACTAACTACAACATCCTTGAACCCACACTCTCAGATTTGTTTCTAATAATATAGTCTCTATATTTCTAGAATTGATATCTATAAACATGACCTAATTTTAATCCTTAAAAACATATTACATAAAAAATTTAGATTAAATCACTTACAAACCAAATGACATTTTAGTTTTATAGTTTTATAAAATTTTGAAAAACTATTATAAATTGGAAAATTCCACACATTATCAATTTTTCCACAAAATATGTTCTCTAAAAAGCTATTATTTCTTAATTTAAAGTAAATTCTATATTTGGAGTTGTAAGATTATTATCTTATGTAATCATAATTAAAATTTGTTAAAATTTATTGGATAACATGGTATGAGAAAAAAATGTCTTTAAGGGAAATAAGGTTGTGAAATATGTTATCCTAGTGAAAAAATCGAAAAACCATAAATTTTTACCTTTTCCAAGTTATAAATTGAGAATATAAAATAAGTAATACAAAAATTTAAACTAAATTTCTTACCCAAGAAAACATTTAAAATATGTATCAATAAATAAGAAACCCTTTTATGAAACACATATCATTATATTCCAATTTTTTTTTTGAAATAATCTGATCCCAATTAATTCATTTGAGAAACCTCCCTAGTTAACTCCCAAATTATCATATTTATAGAAACGTGAAATAAATAAATTCATTGGATATAAATATAGGGATCAACCATCATAAAATTTGTATCAGGATCTATTGTTATATAAGTTGTATTAGAATCACTCATTGTCTAAGCTTTATTAAGATCAAATGCTGGATAAGTTTTATCAAGAACACCTTTAATAGTATATAATTCTCAGAAAACTTTTCATTAAAAAATGTTTTTTACTTAAAATTTTCATCATGAATCCCTTGAAAAATAATTTTGAACCCATTATAAAAAAACATTCCATTTTCACATAAAATAAGGAGAAATACTCATTTCTTTTGAAAACTGTTTAAAATGAAAAATTATCAAAATATTGAGAAAATTATTTCAGATGAAAATTAACATTGAAAATTTTATTTAATTCATAAAATATAAGAGAATTTAGGATAGTGATAAATTTCATTTAGGAAATATATATTAAAATAACATTCTTTTACACTTTGATGAAAATATTAAAAGTTACCCATATAGAATATGTTTGGAAAATCATTTTCAAACTATTATAAATATATTACAAAAATGGTTACTAATGGGATTTGAAACCATTTATTAATAAATTAAAATGTTTATTTAACATTTTATTGAACATGTAGATGGTAGAGAAATATTTTGAAGAGAAACATTAAAAAATAATTTTGAAAGAAATTCTCTTACCACGAGCCAGACTCGTCACATATGATCCTTATCTTCTCGAGGAACAAAATTATGAAAATCATATAATATTTAATAATATATTAAATTATTTATACCATATCCTTGGAAAAAATATTTAATTTATGTTAATGAAATTTTTAATAACATAATTATTTAAGTCCACATCTGGTGTATTGAGGATGTTTAGTTCATAGTTTCCAAAGAACATCTGTATATTGACCGTGGTCAAGAAGATAATTTTTCAATTATCTCCATAACAATAATAATGATAAATTATAATTTTTATACATTGATAATAATTCAAAAATAAACTGTGAATGGTGGTTAGGAAAAATGAGTTACATTATAATCATGGTGATGATATGTCATATGTATGCATGAGCAATGCATAGATTTTTAAATGAACATAAGGGAAAAATGTTATGTATTATTTTATATTTATAAAATGTTGATTATATAATTAATATATTATATATACTTCATGTAAATAATTATAAACAGTAGTGGGATGCAGTGATGGAAAAATATTACATCAGTTTGTGAGGCGGTAGTCTGTCGTACAAAAATGATGGACTCATTTCCCATTTGAAGGAATATGAGATGGATATAAGTTAATAAATTAACATAATAAATTATTATTTTATGTAAGAAACTGATGCTATTATTTCATTAGGGATAAAATAGTTTTTATGGAATTATAATAATAAATATATCTAAAATAGTCAGTTAGAAGTTATACCTCTTATTTGGACAACCTCTTTTCTTTTACACCATAATCCCTATAAGGTTGGTCTCATAACAAAAAATAATACCTCTTGGACATGTATAGGTATATTAGGAAGGTATTTTGGTATATATTTTCTGATATAGATTTCTCAATAAGAGTGTGGAGGAGAGGATAAGAGGTTCCCTTTTATAAGTGAGGGGAGGGGTAATATTAGAATAACTTAAAGTATTAAATAAATATAAATTAATTTTCATGCAAAAAAGGAACCAAATAAATGTATTCAAAATATATGAATAGTATGAGTATAAATAATCTTATCATATAATATTTTTAAAAGTTTATAAGTTTTTTTCACCCCTATATATATGTTTTAACCCCTCATTTTACCCTGTTGATGATTACCTTGATATCATTGTTTATTACTCATTAGGGGTAAAGAAATTTATTATATAAATAAAATTGAACCATAAATTTACCATGAATTATATTTAAAACCCTATTATTTAAAATTGTAGGATGATATGAATTTAATGAATTTTAAATCATTTAATAAAATATTATTTTTTTAAAAACATCATTAATGTAATTTTAGAATTATTCATTAAATTTAAATTTAAAGGTATCAAGATAAAAATTTAATTATAATATAGAAATTTAAAAACCTCCTAAAATTTTATATCAATATTTGAAATTCATTGGACATAATAACTGACCAAAAAAATCTTTTATAGTATTATAATTTATTAACTTGATTTTTATACTTCTTTCATAATAATTTTGATGGTTTTGCGTAAGAATTTAATATAATTTTTTCATTAATACAATTTAAAAAAAAATTATCATATTAAACATAAATAAATTAAGTTCATTATAATATTTTATATTAAATAAATATGTATGTAGAATCACATCTATGTCATGAAATCTATTTTAATATGTTATTTTGTACTTTTCTAGCCATGTGTAATCAATGCATAAGAATATTGATAAATCACTTTTCATATTACTCTGAAAATATTATATATCCAAAAATAGAATAAAAATAATTAATATTTACTTATAAACTCAATAAAATGATTCTTCCATCTATAATATTATCTTTATGACACCTGATTTTTCTTTTCTAGCGTCGTTCGAACACTAAATTGTCAATGAAAACGATTTTCATGATATCATGAAATAAATTATAATTTCTATATTTAGAATATTTTTGGGATACTTTTATTTTATTATTTTAAATTATTTATTTCATTTGTTTTTTAAATTTTTATACCATATTGAATTTTTGGAGATATCTTAAAAGATACTGTATTTCCTAAAAATTATATTTTTTACTACATTCCAATAATTTTACTTCTTTTGAAATATCTTAAAAATAATAATAAGATAAATTTTACTCTAAATAAAAAATAATTTCAATTTCATAAAATTTATTTCCAATAATATAAGAAAAAGTAATTTTAATATAAATGTTTAAAATGAAAGGGAAAAAGTTTTTTGAAAATTCTATTTTTAAGAGAAAAAATGAGCTTGTACCAAAATAATGTTTACATATGATACCAATGAAATTAGTTATATTATTTATAAATAATTATGTAATACATTAATTTTATATCAAATTAAAATTAAAATTTTAATTTTAGATGAAAAGAAATGGTAGCTTTACAAAAATTGGAATTTTTTAATATTCAATGACAAATCAATTTTTTTAAAAAAATACCAAAATTTAACCCAAAGATAATTTTGATATATTGATTTAAAAATTTATATCATTTTTATCAAAATAAAAATTCTTAATGTTTCAAATATTAATTATAATATTTTGTCACAAAAAACAATAAAAACCATTTTTATGAAAGTATTTTTTTGAATCGTAAAATAAATTTACCAAAAAATGAGTGGTTATTTCTTAATTATTAATCTATTAGTTTGTATTGATTATGAGATGTATATATATATATTTCCTAATTTGGTTAATCCAATTAATATCCACCAATTAAATGACTAGGTTATAAATATAATATTTAAATAATAGTATATCATGGTTCATTTTTACTCAGTACTGTATGTTGTATATACAATAAAACACAATGTTCATTTAAAATCATTGGGTCTTACAGAACAACCAAATGATTCCTCATGAGTGAAAAAGATCAATTAAACCAATCCTAAAATATGAATAAAAAATCACCAGCATAACCCAAATCAAAACCGAGAGATATGAATTTTGATGAATCAATTCCAAATGAATAGTCTCATAGAATATTGATTATTTATGACATTCAATAATTTAGAATATGGATACCTACTATTGGTCACCCATAACATAGAATTATATTTATTTTGATATAAATGATGGTAACATGTAAACACATGATTAGTAAATCATGGAGACCAAAATTAATGGTAAACATTACCAAGACTATATACATAATTAGTGAATGAAAAATTTATAATTTCTAAGAAAAAACACATGACAAGAGAATAGACAAAAAGATATAACATTAGGTCATGTGGTTAAACAAAATATTATAATAAAGTAAATAAACACAAAAAACATTAAAAAAATCAATAGGTGTCCCAAATAATACATGTTTTGTAAAATAATTATCAATATAATCGATATAATAGTATTTATATGGTTTCTAGCGGCATCTATGTTTTCTATTTACATAAACTAATAATTTTATTTATAAAAATTATAATGAAAACATAGATAGATACATAAATTAAAGGTGTTTAATGATTTTAGATAATAGGTCTTTGGGTGTCTAGGTGTCCCACTCAAGAAACACATGAGAGATGTATTCTTTTTAGAAGGAGAAGTATCAAAATGTTGATTATAACACTAATCAACACAAAATTCCAACATAGTTTCATCCTGATTTCACTTCTCACATTAAGGAATACCCATTATTATGAAAATTATAACTGATTACTAAACAATCATGGGTTTATATATTTTATTTGATTCAATACTCAGAACCCTTCCAACTATGATATTATAAGAATTTAGGAAAAATAAAAAACTCAACAAACCTAATGTTCGGTCAATGAATCTCTTTAAAAATAATTATTTTAAATAGTCAGCAATGACTAGCTCTAGAGAAAGGGGTTTCAGTTTATAGAAATAGTTATCATACCCCTTCATCATTCATTCTCATTTCTTAACATCTATAAAATCACTTGATTTCTTCACTTTCATAACCTCAAAATAGATCCACTAAAATAAAATCAACATAATGAACTCCCAATATATTCTATCACATAACTGTTATGAGACAAAAGTTTCCCACCACTCTCTACTTAGGCCTTTAAAAATTCTTACAAAAACATTCACGTTTGAGGTTTCAACATTTTTCAATGAATTGATGATTTTCTTGATTCATTTATATCCCTTGATTTCCTCTATTGGGTATTTTTCAAAAAAAATATAGGAGAATAATGATTAAAAAATTCATGGATGTGGTCACAGTGCAATAAATATTTTTACTCCACCACTCTATTATGTGTTTTGGAATTTTAAGATTTCATTGGACCATAATCTAATTGAGAAAGGAAATACTATAATAATTATCCATTGAAATAAATTTCTCAAAATTCACCATAAACTTCCTAGGTGGAATTATCTAAATAGTATAAAACATGAACTCAATTAATGTATGATCATGATATTTTATGAATGCATTATTTTTTAAATATCCTTTTTCTGATCCTGTGATATAAGAACAATTTAAATAAATTGAGTTATTCTTGATTAAAATGAATTGAAATCATAAATATAATTTGAATATAATATTTTAAAATAAATAAATTAACACTCATTTGTAATTAATATGAAATATTTTCAAGAAGACTAGAACAGTAAAAAATGTCATTTTTATATGAAAAGAGTTTTTTATATTTTATATTTCCAATAAAATGAAAATTAAAAAAATCTAAAATTTTAATTTGATGTAATTAACTAAATTTTTAAATTCATTATATCAAAATTCTATTAGGTATAATTTTTTTATTTTCCAGAAATGGATGATTTTTGGGTGAATAGTGAAAAATACGAATTTTAAAGATTCCATTAATTTTACGAAATCATCATGATGTTATATTGAATTAAATATTTATAAAACCATATTATCAACCAAATATGGGTTTAATTAGTAAAATAAATCATCTAAAAACATTTTTTAAAAATTTATAATCCTTGTCAAGACTTTTCTAAACATAAGTAATTCTATTTGAAATTGAAAACTTTTTTTAAATATTTTCATTTAATAATGTGTTTATAATATTAAATTCTATTTTAAAATGGTAAAATTTTAATATAACCTTATATTATTTAATTATAATTTAATTAATGTCTTGATAATTAGTAGTATGTGTAATGTTACTATAAAATTATTTTTAGTCTTAAAGCATGTGTTTTTCTACCGACAGTTTTTATATGTTTTTATACTTATATTAAATGTAATTTTGTACAACATTGGTAGTTAAATCTTATAAAATGGATTCTATATTTTATATTATCAATTAAAAATCATTTAATAATATTTCTTTTATTTTTGGTCATATAAATTAATTATTCGGGTAAACATTTTCACTTTGTAAATGGTTACAATGGGTTAAATGTGGTATAAATAGTTAGATAAAAATTAAATGTATATAAATAAATAAATTTATTAATTATATATTAAAATTTATACCATAATTATCCAATATTATAAATCATAAATTTTAGGTTCAATATTCCCTTTATAATTCATTTTATTTTATTTTCAGTATATAATAATTAGAAAATGTCACTATCTTTTAATATATTAGATATTTTTTTCACTTGGATAAAAATAATTCATGTGTTGTTATGAATTATTATTTTTAATGTTAATAAAAAAATTTATGATTTTTTTAATTTTTTTAAATTGTATAATTACCTTGAACACTTCCAAAAACATGGATATAACAGCCGAGAAAGTAGTATATAAATCATGTAATTTATTTTAAAAAACATAAAAAAATAATTTTTTTGATGAATTATAAACTTCCATGAATTAAATGCATCATTATAAATAATTATATATATTTTAAGGTTTTATATTATAATTTCATTGTAATCTTGATTCCTTAAATGTCAGAATTTGGGAATACTGTTTAATAAAATAAATGCTATTTAATGATTAAAAATTATTCATAAAATTCTATATTAACTCGACTGGATGAGAAATTTTATATAATTTCATTTATTGATCATCAATATTCCACTTTTTATTTTTTGATATTATATTTTTGACACCTAAAGAAAAACTAATTGAGAAAATACCATTGATTTTTTCCTATAAAAATTGACTTAATCTGACCTTTTATAAGACACAGTTTAGTTTTTTTTCAAAACTCGACAAGAAAACCCCATTTAAAATACCAATACCCTATCCCCATGCCCCTATAGTTATAATTTTATCTTCTTGAAAGGACTCAAGTTTAATCCAAAGGAGACAACTCATAGATCCTAGTAAGGGAATACAATCCTCTTTCACCTTTCTTAATTATGAATCATTATTTGGAAATAACATTAAACTATAAAAAATATTTATATCATGATTAAATTTATATTATAATGTAATTTATTGATATATTAATTGCGTGGGTCACTTGTTACGTTACAAGAAAACCATTATCTATAATCCATTATCAAGTTAAAATGATGGGTTTCAAAGAAAACCTTTCTATTTCAAATTATCAAATTCCATTTTCTATCATTAAAGTTAGAATTTAAAAAATATATTATATAGTATTTTATGTTTTATAAAATTTATTTTATAAAACAGATATGTCTACTATGTTTACAGTTATTTTAAACACTTTTGAAAAACATTGTTCACCGTGGTGGTTTTATGCATCCAATGTGAACGATGAAGTTTTCATGAATTTAAGACTATCATGGGTATTCCTAAAAAATTATTTTATGATTGAATATAATATTAATATTAAATTAATTTTTGGATTATTATTATGTAATTTTAGAATATCTATTATAATAATGGAATTAAATGTAACAAAACATGGTTTGGATTAACCATACAAATAAGCTTATTAAGTATGGTTTTGGGATTATGAAAATCCAATGAACAACTAAAATTCCCAAATTATAAAATTATAAATAAATAATAAAATAAATATTCTGAAGTTTATATAACTTTTGATTAATTTAATTTTACCGTTATGAATATAACAAACATATTTGGGCACTATAAACAAAATTAACCCAAAATGATGAAAGTGACATATATTCCTTTAGTAAATTAACAATACATGATAGTAATGGATAATAAAAAAGTGAAAATGAGTAAATATTTTCTAAATAAATTATCTAATTAATATAATTTTATTATTCAGAATGGTAGTGTATATAAAATGAAATTCAGAATTCATGGTAAGGGTTTTCAAAACATAATTTAATTTCATTGGGTTATATCTCTTATTCATTGACTGTGTTATGGAAATATATTTGTGTCATTACCAATGATTTTTTATGTTTAATTTGAAATTTTCATATATTTATTTACATATTCATATATAATCATTTAATTGATGAATTCCTATTTTAAATGTTATCATCTTTATTATTGTTCATGGTCACAATATTTGATTCCTTGAGTCATGTTCCATGATGTGGACCATGATTTATTTTATATGGTATACATACTACCCCATTAATGTGTTTAGAAATATTTTTTAATGGATGATATAGGGTGTTTCAAAATCATAAAATGTTCATTAATTCATTTTATTTTTGATTAATACAATAACAAAGTGGTAATGATATCTCATCTCATACTTATTTCTATGAAAAACGACTTGATTGATGTACCTATACTAATTTAAAAAGTGTATATAATAAAAATTTTATATATAATATCAGTAATACATTTATAGTAATTGTTTTTTATGTTCTTTCCCACGTTCTTTAATTCAAAAGGGTTTTTTGTTCTAAATAGATGTAAAGTGTTTTCTTTTGAAATTATTCATTAATGGTTTTAAAGTCTTTTAACTAAACCATTTATTCTCCATGATCATTAAAATTTTTATGGAAAATTGTTATTTATACTCAAATGAGTTTTTAAAGACATTTTAATTCTATTTTAATTTATTTCAAAATGTTTTTAATAGGAATATGGAATACTATTTTCATAAGAGTCAATTTTGAAACACATTACAAAAGTACGAAAATAATGTTTTTAAAACACATGAAATTATTTTTCCCACATTAATGTCTTCTATTAATTAATAATATTATTTTATTTGTTTCCAAGGGGTTTCATAGATTATTTTTTCCATTATTCATGAAAATTATAATATTTAAAAGTTATAAAAGAAAATGATATTTCCAATTGTTCTTTTTATAATATTTAAAATGATTTTATAACTATGTTTTTAATATATGTCAATAAAAAATAAATTAATATTAGTCTTCACTAGGTATTTTTTTTCTAATTAAATCCAAAATCTTCCCCAGGGAAAATTTTAGGGATCTTTTAAGGAAATTGACATGAAGCCCATTTCCTTTGCATGAGATAATAAAGTTATGAAGGGAATGATGAATATTTCTTTATGTTTTATGGTATCATGAATTCTATATTTAATTTATTAATTATATGATTAATTTAAATTATTAATGAAGATGGGATAACCTGATATAGTTCATTAATGCATTGGGTAATATGATACATTTTTTGGGATGTATTTTCCTCCTAAAAGATGATATAATTTTCAGACTATAAGAAACACCTAAGGGAATAAAAATTTAACTAGATAAAAGTTACTCCAAATGTAATGTTGGAATTATCAATTATAGGTCATTAAATGATAAAATTAATATGTATCAAGATTCCAACAAGGTTTCCATATTTTTTTTGAATTTAAATAGACAACTTGAATTGATATTTGTTTAGTAGGAATCATGGTTTTTAAATTTTTTGTATCTTATCTTATGGTAAAATTATTATTCCATGAATAATATTTTATTATATAGTTCTTTATGGGTATTAATTATCCAATATTATGATCAAACAAATTTATTGTTTCCCATAACCTTTTTCTCATCTTATTCTTATATATGATGTTCAATTTTTAATGCTTAGGTTTACCCATATTATTCATGTGATTCCTCTAAAATCTATGTTTCCCTAGGTCATAAAGAATAATTTCATTAAGTAATGTCAAAAAGGGTTATATATAATTTTTTGGGAGATGATGAAGTCTTACTATAGAACAATAAAATATAAATGTAATAGAGAAAATTCCCATTTGGATGGATTGAAATGGGTTTTTTTGGTAGATCAATTTTCTTAGTTATCTAAAACACCAATCTTAAATGGTTATGGGTGTGAAAGTGACTCAATATTTCATTTTAATGATGAAATTGTGAATGGTTAAAATTGAGTCACATATTTTAATATCAAATCCAAAATTGTAAAGAGTATGTTTTTAGTATCAAATCACAGTGTACAAGTTTGAGTTATTATATTTGGTATAATTTTAATGGATTAGAAAAAGTTATAGGATATAAGTTTTTTATATGAAGGTAAATTAAAAGTTATGTATATTTTCATGGATTAAATAATCAACCATTGATCATAATATTAATAGTTTAGATCTATTATTTCAAATTTATGTGAAATGATTTGAAAGTGAGAATTGAAATTTTGGATGATGTAATAAATGATAGAGGTATACTTAACCCTTATTATTAACTTATGGTTTTTTGGAAAAATTATATTAAATGTTTCATAATATATGATGAAAGGTATAAGATAACCTTTTAGGTTAATATGTGGTTAATGTTGAGGTTAATTTGGATATACTTCTAGCGATTTTTGGAATAGTTTGAGTTGATATTTTGGTATATTTGTTGATATTTTTTAGATTAATGTTCTTTTTACTCATATTAAGGATTATTTAATCAGTGAATTATCTTATAATGTGATATTTTTTTGGTTTTTTTTAATATATGATGAATTATTTTTTATTCTTTTATAGATAACATGATTTATGGGAAGTTGAATTTAGTGATTTACGGAGAATAAATATTCGTATTTTATTATCATAATTTTGAATATAGGACGAAATAGAGGTGGAAATTGTTTAATGCACACAACAAAATAATGAAATTTTGTTTCCAGATTTGATGAAATTAGTTAATTATATTTTCTCATATTCTCTATCTTGATGTTAAATGAATCCCTTAAACTGTTGAAAAAGGATATTGAAATAGAAATATTATCCCTTTAAAATCATTCATGAAGAATCGATGAACTCTTCTCTCTTTGAGGAAAATGAAATTTTAATTGAAAGATTATTTCTTAATGAACTTATTATTCTATTATTGAAAATAATTCCCATCCTCTTAGAGGTGATTTCTCTTCCTTGACCATATTTTTACTTCCTATCAATCTTCAATTTATTTGGGAACCTCATTATTTGTTAATCCTAGTGACCTTAATATTTCCCTCATATTATTTTAAAAGTCTTTTTATTATCCGATTTTAGATGTGATTTCTCAACAATAGTATGTTTTTAAATTAAAAAAAACATATTTTCCTTTCTGGATCATATGTTTAATATTATACCCCATGGAATCTATTATAAAAATGTTTTAAACCCTTGAAAATCATGTATGAGATAAAAATTGTGAGGGTATAATTTCATAAAGGGAGAGATAATTTAACACCTAGATATTTTAACTATATATATTACTGATGTAAATATGTCGTTGAATATCACATTAAACATGAAATCCCAAACTAAGGTGACTTATACTACAAGGGTCAAGTTGGATATGTGAGACTACTAGGGGGAATCAATTTTTTATTGTTATAAATCCTACGGATGATAACACCTTGAGATGGGTTGTGAATCAGGGTATTGTAAGTTCATTCTTTAGTTAGGATTTTGTTATCTCACCTTAGGGAATATCATTATTTCACTTATTTTCCAAATATTTGATATATGAAAGTAGTAAATGACACATGTTATTCTATTAGATTCACATATAAAAGGCTATATCCATAGAGCAGGCACAACAATGTGCTTGTGCACAAAATTCACAAAAAGAACACTACTTAAAGTATGATACCAAGTGGCCTCACTAACCCTGATAGTTCTCTACCATTAAAAAATATATTACTTAAACTCTCTCATAATAAGTAACTCCCTGATAGGATTTTTGTATCTTCCTCATTCACATAAATGTTTCATGATCATGTATATTTTATGGTTTTTCACTTTAATGTAATGAAGTTTACTTCTAATGAGGTTAAGGATACTAGAATAAACCCTTATTTAACCCATAAATTTCTATTTGAATTATATAACATATTATTTTGAGCCATCTATAAAACTTATCCCATTCACCCCTGTAGTTCCTATATATTGTTTTGGTATTATGAGAAATACGTAATGATGATTCTTTTCTAATCAATCAAAATTATTTGTTTAAGACCTCCAAAAATGGATTTGTAAAAGTGTCCATCATATTAATTGATGTCTTAATCCACCATTAATTTTGAAATAACAGATGGGATTTTCAACCGATGACTCTTATTAATTTGAAACAAAAACCAACATGTAGTGACATGGATATGATTACTACAACATGAAGACTCTCTAGTTTCATATTGGTCCTTACCACTAAAACATAGTATTATCCATATAAAATATTCTTTATCATGCATACTGTAAATATGAAATTAATACACTCATTTTACTCGATTCCCTATTTTTGGATAATTAACTTCTCATAACTCTACATGATGATATTCAACATGGTATCCTCATAACCACTTCTCACAAAAAACTGCCTATGGAATAGACTCATCTTTCATGAAATATCCTCCAATAGGAATGAAAATTCCAGTAATATGCAACTACCAAATTTTTACACTCCACTTCGTAATGTATGGATGTGTTGTAGCCTCATATAGTATACAAAGTCCTAAAACCTTTCGTTTCACCTATTTTGGACACTCTTTGATGAAATTAATGGTTATGGCATGGAATCCTTCATGTCTATAAGTCAGTATGACATATCACTCTTGATATGACATTGAAACCTAAAAATTTATAGAGGAAAAGAAATCCTATCAACCATTGACTATATTATGGTGATATAGGTTTCAACATAGCATAAAATATTCTTTTCATGCAAGATAAATCATTATGGTATTCAATAATAATATCTGTTAAATTCTTCCTTATTCTTTTTAGATGTAAGTAACATAGTACAATCATATCATCCAACATGGTTCCACCCTGTATTATAAACCAATTTCTCTACCCTACCTCCCCTCTATGGAAGATCATATATCCAAGCGTAGGATGACTAGAATGCGTCCTCACCTTACAAGGTGCCACAAATATCTAACTGGCCTCACTAGTTCCCCTTATTTGTTTAGAATCCCTCACATATCTACAATGTTGGGTTTTCTAGTTTTTATGATCCCTTATATAGCCTTATTATTACATAAAAATATGGTTGTGATGTAGCCCTTGTACAATGACATGGAACTTTGACTATTACACATCCACTTCACTACTTCCTTCTTCAATTTTCCAAAAAATAATACACAAAAGATTCCAAAGGGATGTTGGTAAACAATACCCCTCCTTGGTTTTGTTGAAAATCCTCCAAACACTCCAACCTTTAATTACTTCAAAAAATATTTTCAACAAGACACAAATAATTAATTATCTGCTCTTGTGAGTAATACTCAGTGTGAGGAAAAAGAGTTAAATGAAAAAACTTTCATGATCACCTTTGAATCATTTCAAAAAACTGAAATCCCCTAGGTTTTCATTGACATACTCTCCCCCTTAATCTACTCATTTTTCTCACCATTTGAAAATTAACCAAAATTATTCACTGATCTCAAAGGTTTTGATGACATGATTTAAAATCAAGCATATTGGTTTTAGAAAAAAAACATTACCTTTGAATGAAATAATAGTGTGTTGGGGTTCCATCCTATTACTATTAAGTAGATGGAAAATATTGGATTCCAATAACCATCTAATTCTTCTAAAAATTTCCCTTTGGGAGAGCCTTAGACAATATATCTACATTTTTATTTTCATGGACACCTAATCCAAATATATAACCCCTTCCTCCAACTTCTTATTTATGAAGTGATATTTGATCTCAATGTTTTTAATCCATGAATACTATATATTATTTCTTCTAAGATTGATCACACATTAGTTTCCACAAATAATTGTAATTATAGAACACAATTCAATAGAAACAATATCTTTTTTTTACTTAATCCATAGTAACATAGAGCTTTCTTGAGTGAAAAAAATTTACTTGACATATGTGGTACTCAAATAAATTAATTAGTTCTTCTTTATTTTCAATAAGATAAATAAAATTACACAATAAAATTCACCACCATATAGTTAATTTCAATCATCTACATAACCATGCCATTCCACATTTGTCAATCACACAACATTCTCAAATTCTTAATTAAAATGGATTAACCCATAGTCTATCATACGATGAATGTATCAAAAAAATTTGTTTTCTATCCTTCGTTTGGATCTCTTTGGGATCACGTGAAAAATTATTATCTTGAAAAATAAGAATTAAAATATTTGGTTGAGTGGTTGTTGAATAGAGAAAAATTCCAATAATTTGGACATATAAGATCACATGGACCATTTCATCCAACACATATTTTGAAAAAATTTCCATTGTTTATACTAGATTATCCATGGTCCCTGATTCCTTTATTTTAAATCTTATAAAAACATCCTTGATATATTTAATTTTTAAGATAAATATCCCATATACTATTTGAATTACCTATAGACCATGAAAAAATTACATTTCACCAATTAGAGACATCTTAAATTCTCACATCATGAGTTATGAAACATGAAATCACTGGTTTTTATATAATCTTACAAATTTAATGTCATCAACATGTATAAGAACCATTATTATCTATTTATTTTCCCACTTTATATAGAGGTTATGATCAACTCCACCTCTATAGAATCCCATTTTTAGGCATTTTTTAATCTAAAATACCATGTCCTTGGAGATTTCATGACGCTATAAAAATCCTTATTTATGTAAAAAAAATTGTATTCATATTCAACAATGACAAATCCATACTGTTTCCCAATACACACTTCTTCTTCAAGGATACCAATCAAAATGGATTGTATAATGTCTATTTGAAATTGTTTCCATCCATTATGAATTTACATGGCTAGAAATAACGATATAGTACTAATTCATTCAACAATAGAATATGTCTCATATAAATCAGTTCCTTGAATATGTGAATAACCTTTTCACACAAGTTATAATTTCTTCCAAATCAACATTCCATCACCATTTAATTTATTCTAGAACACCCACATAGTTCTAAAGAAATTATTGTTACGTAGCCTTGGAACAATATCCCATGCTTTATTTTTATATATTTTGATTATTATCGTTATTGATAGCATTAATACAACTCTAAACAATAGTACCTTATTTAAATGATTTTTTATATGAAATACAATAATGTTACTTATTGCGGATAATTCATTCTTCTAGTTTAGACAAGATTTATCTTATATATAATAATATTTATTTTAGTTATTTAATCCCTTCATGATTTTCATTGTGATCCTGATTGAATTTCTATGCATTCAAAAAAATCCATGTCTTCTTTAGAGCTCTCTTCATGACTAATATCTCTTCCGAAACCCTGAAATTTTTTTTCATTCTCAAATTATGATATTAATTTATTTTCATAAAAAACATTCTTGTGCGTTTAATTCATTTGAGTATCTTCAATCATGACATAATAATTTCATTCAAGAACTTTTTATGTTTTTTTGAAACACCTATAAGGTTTTCTCATAGATGAATATCCACAAAATATACCTTAATCTCCTTAACCATAAAATTTTCTACACATATCCTTATTGAGAATATGATATTTACTTCAAAAATATATGAAGTATTTTAGCATTAGTTTCATTCCATAAATGATTTAATATGGATTTATTTCTTCATTTTCACAAAGCAATTCTCTGTTGGAGATGTAAACCACTACAAGAAAATATTCTTTCCACTATAATTATAGAAAATATCTTTGAATCAATGATGTTCAATCCATGTTTTTGATTATGGGGTTTATCTTTCCACAACCCTATTGTTTTTTGTGTTTTGGAAAATGATATTTAATGTTGAATTCCAAGTTTTTGTAGATATTCTTCAACTTGGTTATTTTTTAATTTTGTATCATTAACATTCCATTTTCCGTCTAAAAAATCATGATCCTCACTCCATGAATCTTTTCTACTCTCCTAAAATATATGTTTATACACATGTGTACCTCATTCTTTTGAGTGATATGCATAATCCATTCCATTTTTCTATGAGAATATATAAACATCCCATAGTACCAACTTCTATAAACTTTTTTGGGTAAAATTTGAACACAAACATCCATTTTCACAAGCTTAATCATTTATTTTGATTTTATATTTTTTTAATGATATTATTTTCAAATAATATTTCCATTTTCACATAAATTACATGTTTGATTGTGATCATATAAGAGGTGGGGAATATCAAAATCTTCATTTTTCATTAACATACGTTCTAGAGATTTTTCGATAATATGGGAAAGTCATATATTACATAAACTATTTTACACTTATTTGGTAAATAATCATATATTATTATCTCCCAAAAGATATAAATTTCCCTTGGTTAATCTTCCCTATAGAATAAGTGAACCATATTTTGTTTTGATAATACATGCATTTTTAATGAACTCTAATTCATGTCCATGGTCATACAATTGAATGATATAGATAATATTATGGATCGACAATTAACTAAGAGAATGAAACTCTTCATTCAATGTTTTCCACAAATATTGAATTTTCAAAAACAAAAAAATATAATACCCTCATCATTACAAAACCTAATGATTCTATATTAGTTGTGTATGAAGTTTATAATAAGGTATTTATTTCCTATCATATGTTATGTAAATATTTTTTCCACAATTCATGAACTTGTATTATTTGTTTCTATTAATGATATTTTTGCACCATTATCCTTTTCCAAACACCCATTCGTCACCCATGTTATTAAAGAGTGTAAATATTCAATAAATAATTTCAAAACAAATTATTCTTAGAAAATACAAAATATTTTCTCATTATCTATACTTTTTGTTAAAGATTTTATATTCCATTTTAACCTCTTCAAAGAATTTTTTATGATATTTATTGATGTATTAATGCATAATTGATCAGATCATGCTTGAATACTTCACTAAAAAAGAATCCATTAAATGAAGTATCTTGAAAGGAATTTTTTATTTCCTATTTTCATATGCACTTCTCTTGGATTTAACTCTTACAAATAAATACTACATTGTATGTATATCCCAGTTTTCCACAGTAGTATTATCTTACACTGGAAACATTGGACTACATCTTGGCCTCATAGTTAATTACCTTTCTAGTGTCCTGAAGACCAATCTTATTCCTAGGATTTGGTTCTTGATGTTTTGATATAATCATAGACTTTTTTATATTTTTGAATCAATATATATGAGGATTAATGATGCATTAATCCTTAAAATAATTATATTTATTTGAATATGATGCCTCTATTTTTATTCCATCATACCAAATGTTAATAATCTTTTCAAATTTTCACAATTTTGATTCCAATTCATTACTTCTTCCAAATCCTCAATTCTCTTTACCCGATTGTTGATATTTTTTTTCTAGTCCATCAATGATTCTAGATTGTTTTTCAATTTCAAGCTTTATCTCCACTTATATTCTTATGTTTTATGAACTACCAAATTTTAGTTTTTCAATTTTAGGGTGTAGTTCTAAATTGTTTTTCATATTTTTGTTACATTAATAACCATTAGTTTCACACAAATACATTATACTTCCAAGTACTGGCCCACTGTACGCCATATTCTTCAAGTGAATCTTCTAGTTTATCCTTAAAATAAACCCTTCCAAAAATTTCCCCATTCTCATTATCTCCATCATTATCTTCTAATTGTTTTTTATAAACCATCAATACACCTTCATTGTTTCAATTTTTATATTCTTATACATTAATTTCAACAATAATATATTCTTATTTAGAGACAATATTTCTTCTCTTGAAGGACCTCCATTTAGAATTCATTTTACCTTATTTTGTTATTTTTTTGAATGTGTTATCATTACAATAATCCCCTTGATAGTTTTTGTGAATTTTGGTAGTGAGATGTTACACCTTTACACAATTTAAACATGAAAAGGGATGATTAACCTTAAACCTTTCAATTATTAATTTTGATATTAGAGGATAAAAATGAAATAGACTTAAAAAATATGTCATCATCTAAACAATAAACTATTGATATATCATTTACTGAATTAAAGGTGACCACTTTGGTACTTTTCATTATTTTGGAATCATTATAATTGTTTATCATTTCATAATCCACAAGATTTCTATAAAAAATATCAACATAAATCTATTTATAATCATTATTTTATTTAAATGATACATTTTCATTGAAGTGATGTGGGAGTCTTATCATGATTCTATTTATAATATTTTCATGTTTGATATCACATTTGTGACCTCACATGCCATCAACAATAAAATTTGGTTGATCTAAATAGGTATTAACAATATCATTTTAATTCATATTCAAATATTCATACTTAATCCAAAGAGCTTAAAACATGGATTCTTGTACCTTATAATCTCCTTCATAAATGTTCAAAATATTTTCCAATGTAACGTGATAGTATTTTTATGACATACCTTTGTGGATATTATATTTTCATGATCTATTCCAAAGGAATTTATTGATTTTTCATTCCACCACAACTCTCGTTGATTTATTTCCATCATGACTCCATTTTCAATTATTTCTTTGATTCTGTTGAGAAAAAATAAGTAACAATAATTTAAAAATGATATAATATTATATTTCATTTGTATTTTACACGACTAAAAAAACTTCCTTCAATGATATAGAAACCTCTAAGGTTGATAATGGATCCCATACTACCATAATTTAAAAAGAATAAACACCCCTACGAAAAAACTTATTAGAATCCTACAGATGATAACACCCTGAGAGGTGGTGAATTAAGGTATTGGAAATTATTTATCTGGTTATAATTTTACTATCTTACCTTTAGTAACATCTTGATTTCACCCCTATATTCCCTTCAATTACTGATGAATGTAGTAAAAGGAAAATAGGATATTATGTGGTTTACCTATACTGGGATACATCCATGGATCATTCAAGACAATGAACCTATGTATCAAATTCACAAGTATATCAAATATTAAAGAAAAATATAGAGATAATTCACTAACCCTCCTAGTTTACTAAATTGAACAAATAGAGGACGCACCAATCTCTCTCAAAAAATAACTCACTACATTGTGAGTTGTATATTACATATTCACATGAAAATTTCATGAACATGGAACATTTATGGTGTTTCTATTTATCATAATGAAAATATTATCCAATGTGGATTTGGATCATATAATGAACCCTTATTTGACCCAAAAACATCTAGATGAAATATGGACAAAAAGATTTTGAAACCATACATATAAATACTCTGCTAAATTCATTAGCATTCCTCTATATTTATCAGGTTTTTTATCACTAAAAAATTCTCATGATTTTCAAGTAAATCCAAAGTCCTGGTTGAATCCCTCCACAAAAATGATTATGAAAACTATCCCATATTTTAATTGAGTTATTCAAACACTATAAATTATAAATTAAATCATTGGGGATTCACCAAATATATCCCTATAATTTGAAAAATGTATCTATAATGATAGGGCTTGGAGCCGAATTTTGTGGCAAGGATACTCTCAGTTTAAAGCATGGTCCTTACCACTATGACAAGGTATTATCTATATTAATTATACAATTTCATGCTTACTTTCAGTATGGTGTGTGGAAACCCATTTTACAAGATACCATTTTTCATGAGAATTAAATTCTTATAAATTCACCCCATGATATGAGGTGTAATCTCCTCATAACCTATTCCTACACTAAAATGGATGTGGTGTTAACTCATATCTCATGGTGTAGTATTCTGTATGAATGGATCTTCAAAATTAATCTTTTGTCAAATTTTTACACTCTACATCTCATTTTTTCTGTAATTATTCTCTTATTGGGAAAAAAACCCAAAAACCTTTTTTTCTTCAAAATTTTTAATATCTACATCTTAATTCCTGGTCATGGAATAGAATCCTTAATATACATAGACAACACAGCATACCATTCCTAACATGACATGGAAACCTTGAAAATTTGAAAGTCACTTAAATACTCTCAACTAATCAATATATATTGGGGATCTTGGTTTTTATGTGGCCGAAAAACGTATTTTCCCACATCAAAAATGATTCAGGTTTGGCAAAAAAAATATAAATTAACTCCTTTTATAGACTTAGTATATGTTAGTAATAAGGTACTCTACTAAATTCCTCCATGGTGCCTCCCAATTCCATGGACCATGATCTCCACATTAACACTCCTTCTATGCAATCCATAGTTCCATGTGCATGCCAAACCATGTGTTCCCTTGAAAGCCTTATTTCCACCAATGCCTAGATGTAATATCTAGTCCCCCTATATAGTTTGGCATGCCTAGAATATCTTCATGGCTAAAATAGCATGGCTCTCCAGCCCCTTGATTGGAATTATTTGTAAAGAACAATAAATAGGGATGCTGCGTTGATCTTGGAATACTAAATGGTCCTTTTACTATTACACTTTCACATCAATGCTTTTTCATTATTTTTTCAAAAAAAAAATAAATAATTTTAGAGGGATGTAAGACAATAGTTTTCATCTTTTAAAACACACATAGAATCCGATTTGAGGGAGAATTATCATCTGGAAAAACACCAAATAACAATCACAAGAAACTAATAATTATCAAGTTTCACTACCCAAAAAGAGTATTTGTTATTTAGAATGATCAAGAAGAAATCTAAGATAACATATTCCATTATAAAAAATTGTTATGGTTAAAAAGAAGAGAATATCCATTACCATCATTTCACTATAGTACTTTAATAGTGTATGTGATCATATCACAATTGATTTGGTAATAAAAAAAATTTCAACAAAGGAATAATCCTTCATTATCAAGATTTGAGATGACATAACTATGCTTCTAGATTATTCACACTTGTTCTTCTGAAAGATAGTTGTTATTTTTATTAAATTTCTTACAAAATAGTGATTAAGAAACATCCCACCCCTTTTTATCTTTTAACTTTATTCTTCCTCATAAAACACTCTCTTAACACCATATAGATGCATGATCTATAAAATATATAAATATAAAACATAAATGACTAGTTAACAATTCTATTTATTTTTTATTCAAATATTTCTAAAATAATATAAACAAATGTTAATTGAAAACCCTAGAAACATCAGATATGGTCTTCATAAAAACATCCATAATAAATTGTTTCTATAATGATTGTAACTACATATTAACATAATGAAATATCATGGCCTCTTTATCCTCATTTTAAACTACATTTATTCAAAATAAATCACCAAACATGATTCAATACATACATGTTGATGTGATGCGATAGTGGAAAATAAAAATTTGGGATTATTCATCATAAATATTTTCTAACCTATCGACAACACAAATTTTATAATCCTTGAAGGATTACACAAAAATAACAGACATTTCCAAATGTAACACTCATTCCTTTATCATTATTTCTTCAATACTGATTTAATACTCTCATGAATTCTTCAGATCCTGAATACTTATTCTCAGTCTCAGATTTATATGATCAAATTCAAAGTCTTATGCTTCTTCTAAACTATAACAACACTCAATATTCCTCACAAAATCATCTATGAATTGATCATTCACTCAACTTCCATTTTTCTTCAACATAATTTAATAAATGGAAATATAAATTTTGATGTCTAATTGATTGAGATATAAAAAGGGTATTACCTAGAATCATTTTAAATTACTATCTCTATAACCATATATTTTTTCATAAAATATTTTAAACTTTTAATGTCACGGTATTCAAGTTGTGCTTCAATGCTTATCAGATCTTCTAATTCTTGATATTTTTTTATTTTATCATCTAGTTGATCAACCTACTATTAATGCACACACTTAGTCAACCTACCATGTGTTTCGAGCTCACTTGACCTACTATTTAGTATATAAGAATTTATTCATGATGTATGTTCTATTTTAATAATTTTGTAGGTCTTGATTTATTTAAGAGGCATGTCCTCCTTTCATCATTTTGTGGGTCCATATTTATTCATTAGGTTGGTACACATTTCTTCATTTTGTAGTTCCTATTTTATTCATGTGGTAGTTATACATTTATTCATGTGGTAGGTCTACATTTATTCATGTGGTAGGTTCACATTTTATCATAAGGTTGGTTCCTTATAACAGATTCAAATACCATGTAAATCTAAAAAAATCATCTCCTTTATATGGCTTGTACATTGAAAAATACATAGCAATTCATGTGGTCGATATGAGTTCATCATGTGATTAATACACCAGTTCAAACATCATAATTCATGTGTTTTTCTTGTAATCATTTTGAATTAATTATTATTGTAATCAAAGTAAAGTCCCCACTTCAATCACGTGTTTTGAACCTTATTAATAAAAAAATCACTATATAAAAAATATTATTACTCCTATTACTTACTAAATTATGTTTTGTAAAAATATCGAACAACAGAAACAATCCCACATCGTATTCAATATATTCCTTACCAATCTAAAAAAACATGAAGTTTCTTATTATCAACACCCACATTTATTTTTGTATTATCCAAGGAATATAATATAACATCCTGACCTGGGATCCACTGAAATAGTTCCCCAAGCTTGTGGGACACATGGCAACGGGAACTCCTCCCCATTTTCTAGAGGCTATTGACTATATGATATTGTAAACAATGGTATGGTGGAGATACTATAACCTTATTTATCATTGTATAATATCAATAATAATAAATAAAAATTAAGAGTGGAATCAAAAAATTACAAATATCATAATGAAAAGAAGGAAATTAATCTACAATGGACGTATAAAAATATAAGAATCAATAATAATTATTATGCCAAAGACTGAGTAATATACAAAATTATGTCATGTCATGATGATGTAAAAAAATTGGGACAAGGGAACATAGATCATATGCTTAGTCCTATATCTCAATTCTCCCTTCTATAAGAAAAATAGACCAGTCCTCCTTGAGTGGGAACATTCCGTCGTCAATACCTGCAACCATGAAGTCATCTCGGGTACCATAGGAATCTCGGGTAGGGATTTAGATAAAATAAGTAGGCCATAATCAAATATTTCTATAATAGTCTTGTAAATTTATATATCATAGAAATGTGAAGTTCTAACATATAATAAAAGTTCATGATAAAAAATATTAGTCAACTTAGGTTCATATAGAACACCTAGAATACTCTGCGTACTTTGGAATATGTTGGAATATGTTTGATCTTAGTTACCATGTACATTTAAATATAAGTAATCATATATAATATTTATACATTTATATTCACTATATATGTAAAAAAAGATCTGTGAATTTACATGGATACCTGGTTACATAGGGACCTGATGCATAACTGAGGCATCTATACATAGTAAATCAATATTTAGGCTTGAGTGAGGATACAATCCCTGAGTCTCAAAAGAACGAGAGACGTCATGCTCATCATTAAAGATAGTGGAGTGAGTTTTCATTCCCAACTCTCAATGAAAGAAAACTTGGAACACCATGCCCAATATCCAAGTAAAAATAAATGGTGTGAGACACCATTCCCGTCACCCAACAAAAGGGTGTGTGAAACAACATGCTGTAAAAATCCATTAACCATTGTTCAATGATCATTAACCATGGTCTAATCATAATTTTCATAATGTATTAATTCCTAATCATTTATAATCATTTACCCCCATTTAAACATTGTTGGAAAAAATTCCAGAATCCACTTTGAATTTATAATATATGATGTGGTCCTTCCACTCAATTTATTTTAACTTAAATTAATACATTATCTTTTTTTATTAAGGAAATTATGATTTAATGAAAATACTAACCACATAGTATGTGGTCAGTCAATTAATTCTCCACATTCAGGTGGAAAATTAATTGAAAAAATATAAAGGGGTGGAAATTAAGAAGGTTGAAATACTCTAACAATTTAATATGGATATAATGGATTACCATAACATTATTCATTTAATTTAAAAAATCTGGAATGAAATTTAAGTGAATTGAACTGAAAATTAGAGTGATTAAAAAAATGAAGAATTATATAAAAAATCAAAAATCTTAAATAAAATTACCAGAACACCTACATTAGGCACATGGATGACCACTCATATAGTAACAACCTTTGAATCAAATAAGAATTTAATAAATTGATGAAATTGATGAAATAGAACAATTCCCAAAAAATAGGGCATATTAGGTCGCACCAAAATAACATAAGAGAAGGAATGTGAAACTTAGAGATAAAGGAATAAGATTATAGGTCATACTATTAGAAATACAATGCATCTCATAATGGTCCGATCAGATTCTAGTAGGATAAGAAATCAAGAATCCTAAGTGATTGATAGACAGACATCACACAATAGAGAGTGGGGGGATGTTGTGAATCCCATGTAGAAGAAAAATAAGAATGATTGGTTATAATATTTTATGGGACAAGGATAATTTAACCTTCATTAAAAGGGTCAAATGATTTGGCCACATAATTGGCCAAATCGTGATCCAAACGGGTGATAAATACTTACCAATGAACCCCCTCACGTGGTCTAGGAACACTGTTTGACTGACTGTGGATAGTTTGAGTGAAACGATTCTGTACAATTTATAAGATTAAACACATTATTATTCATCTTTAATCATGCAGTTAGGGAAAAATTTTCATCCCTCTTCTTTTCATTGGAATTCCCTCAATAATTTTTTATAACCTTGCAGACTAGGCGACACACTTTCTATTAACCGTGCTGCCCAGCTATTTCCTCCAAAACGTAGGGATCTAGCCTCCGAAAAATACCAATACACCCTTGTTTCCTCTATAACATAACTAGGAACGTTTATAAGGATAAAAATAAAGAATTAAGCTAGAAAAATAAACTATAACTTCATAAAAATTTGGGTTCTTACAACCTCCCCTCCTTAGAGGAATGCATCCCCATGATGTCCTTTTAAGAGTAGTAATGGGTAATCTAAGAAAACATCCATCCACTGATGATGTACATAACCTTCTCTTTATCATGTATCATCATATACTCCGCTCTACTACAATATAATACATAATATAGGAATAGAACTACCTTAGAGAGCCCACATTCCTTGATATATGTTATACATTGGGTACTCCTAAAAAGAAGCATCCATATCTTAGTCTACCTCCTCAGGGTGTAAAAAATTTGACATGAATGGATAATATCGATGGAGGTGAGACCCATGAAAAATATAATTCATAGACCTATATTTATATGTAATTTCAATCTAGTAAGACACTAGTCTTCTTTTCTTCAAGATCTCAAAAGGTCTAATGAATCTAACAGCTAGCTTACCCTTCCTCCTAATACATCATTGCCCCAGACTGTGTGAAACACACAAGAAAAAAATACCCATTACCTCAAACTCAAGAGTTCCGTGATGACAGTTGAGGTTATACTACTACCTTATCTGAGCTATCAATACACTCATCTTGATTATTTGATACTTTTCTCAAGTATCCTAAACAACACATTGTTAAAGAAGTGATTCTTCCCCTACCTGTAACCAGTACAAAGGTAAACTTAAAGTCCTAGCATATGTGGCTACATAAATATCCATCTAGATGGTATAATGAGATATATTAATGTATGTGAAGTTAACAAGGGGTCGGATTTTCCCTAGAACCCCTATATTCAAGGACACATGCATGGAGCATGTCCTCCAACACAGGAATCATGTTCTCTATCTGTCCGTAGGTCTAAGGGTGATAGAAAATTAATAAAATCACCCATGTACCAATGTCCTTCTGTGACCATTTCTAGAATATCAATGTGAAATCATAATCCTTACCAGATATGATAGAATGTTAAGCTCTGTGAAGGTGAAAACCCTCTATGAAATATTGCCTGCCTAGTTCTTCCACTACGATGGTTTCTCAAATTGGAAGGAAGGGGGAGACATTCATAAACAGTCCAAAAAACAACTCAAACCACATCATTTTCCAAAGGTGATTTTGGAAAAACCTATCAAAAAATATAGAGTAACATTATCCATTTCCCGTTCATGAATGGACAATGGATGTAAGAGTCCTACCGGTTACTAGTGTGCTTCCTTCACCTGATGGCAGGTGGCACATTGAGTAATAAAGATTGATATCTCCAATTTCATAATAGGAAACCAATATTGGCAACTTATGTCTTCGTACATCTTGGTGATGATGTAATTTAATAAACAAGATGAGGCCTAAGATTTCAATATCAGTTCCTCTCTGATATCTGTTGGATCCCAGGAACACCAATGTATGTGTAAGGTCTCATCCTCATCCACAACCCATCTAAGTAATGAATCCTCATTTGAAACACTCTCCCTCAGGGCTAAGCACTTGGGATCAAAATGTTTTCTCATCATTAATTGTTCTAGAAGGGTATATGTCACTGCTAGTGAAATAAAGACTATAAAATCATGATTCTACTAAACCTCTATAGACATTTTTGAAAATAGAGAAATGAGCTACCACTCACCACTTGCTTCCTGAACCAAATATTTCTGAGTCTTATATCTCAGAGAATTAGATATTTTATTAAATTTTTTGGGCATATAATAAAGTTAAAAATTGAAGGATTATAGGTATTTTACCCTCCTATTTTACCTAAGATTTATTTCATTACATGTAATGATATACTTGAGGTATTCATGTTCTATGAAAAATACAAATCACTCTCTCAATAAGTAATGTTTCAAACAATGTAAATCATTAACATTAGATATTATCTCAAGTTCATGCATATGGTATCTCTAATAATGATTCCTTAACTGATGAGACAAATAAAACATGACTTGCTCAACCAACATCCGATCTATTCCCAAAATAATTACTGATGAATCACAATAAACTTTATTACTACTTCTAAGATCTAGATGAATCAATATTGACACACATGTAAACCCTCCGTTTAATTCCTAAAAGGCTCTTTTACATGATTTAAGCCATATGAATTTCACACCCTTACTTTTCAAGCATGTAAGGGGTGTTTCTATGAATGAAAAATCCTTAAGAAAGCATCTTTAACACCGGAATAGCTATAAGAAACACTATATATCAAATATATTCTTGAGATTATCCCAGTAAACAATATATCTCACATTCTATTGGTCTACCAATACTCCTATATTTGAGATTATATGACCCTGAGAGAGGATATTGTTAATCCCAAAGTAAAATTTAGTGGGATTTGGGTAAATATGGTGCTCAATCAGTGTATTTAACCCAATATATAGATGTCGAGAATGGTTGCATCAGGTGATAGAATACCTAATATTTCATACACAAAGATGACCAGAAATGAATCTAGAAATAGGCTTAAAACCCAATTCATCATATCTGTAAAAATTTCTCATGCGTTTGTAAGACCATATGACATAACTATATAATCATAAAATGCCATACCTAATTTTTAATGTAGTAAGAGGTATGTCTAAATACCTAAAAATAACTTTATGGAAACCTAAACTAAAATAAATCTTTGAAACCACCCTTTATCCTCAGATTTAATCAAAGAGGATGTCTATTAGAGTGAGTGGATATCAATTATTTACTGTGAGTTGGTTCCACTATTAGTAATCCACACAAATACTATGGGTACTATATTCCATCTTGGAAAATATAACTAAGGAACCCCATGGAGAGTTACTAGGTTTGATAAAAACCTTATTATCTAGTTCTAAAAATAAATTATTGAGATCTTGAAGCTTATAAGGTTCCACCCCTTAAGGAGGAATAGACACTGGTGAATCTCTTGGTAATATCTCAATAGTGACTTATAAATCTCTCACTATTGGTAGCCCAAAAAATAATCAAGTAAGACATAACTGAATTGATCTACCATAAGAGTTGAATGGATAATTTTAATTACCCGAACATCCAAGAAAATACTAATGATCAGGTCTATCACTCTATGCAGCTGATGATGGATAGTTATAAATCGAGCCTCATAAACATCCCATTCCCCCTTCTAAACATGTCTACCACCCTCTATTTATGTAAAAGTCACCCTATGGAAATAACAATCGACAAGTTTTCAATAGGGAATCAATCATCCATCCCAAAAACTATATCAAAACTTGTCATGTCAAGGATGAAATGATTACACACAAACAAAAAACCACCTATCCTAATAGGGAATTCCATACATTAGTGAACACTATCTGATAAGATACCCAATTAGGAATTGAGAGTCATTACACCAAATAGGTACTCTATATTTAGGTATAGAGTCACCATATTTTCCATATATATAAAATAGTTTGATGAACATACTAAAAATAAATAATAAAATAAGGTAGATGATACTAGAATTTTACCTCAAATAGTAGAAGGTCCGATGTTATACTCCTCCAAAATAGGTTACACTAAATTTAACTAGTCTATATTATAGATCTAAGTTAGAACCTCACTGAACATAGTGGGAACTCTTTTCTAGAACTATGATTCTTGAATCTGATTCACTCTACCTTAAATGAATCCTTGGCCTGAGTGGTTGGAATTATTATATATTCCTTCTTAGTGAGGTACTATAGGCCCCACTCTATAATGTGGAGCTTGTGTGGATTCCCACTCACTAGGAACTGGTGGAAAGGACATCCATAAAATCTGATTAGAAGCAGTCCTTCCACATCCTATATTCTCAACTTGGTCACAAATGCATCGGGGTTTCATGTTACCTAACTTCCTATATAGATTTTATATAACAAAACTATCAGTATGAGCATTGTAACTACCACGAACCCTACAAGTGAAATCAAAATGATGTTTTCATCCACAAGATGAACAACTTCCGGGTCTAGGTACTAAACCACCTTGGATCACACATTCATCTTGCTTCAAATTACACTTAGTAATGAGGGACTAATTTACTCTTTCAATAATATTATTCAATCAGAAAACATCAACCTTCAATTAGATAGTTCAAACTGGCCCATCATCAAATCACATCATAGACTTGAGCTTATCACCAGATAGAGTCAGCATGAATCACAAAATATCATAAAATGGGAATAATATTACATAAAAGACATATATACCTACATAAAGTTCATGAAATACCTAGCTCGATTATCTCTCAATGTATATGGGAAGAACTAATTGAAGAAAACTGTATGGAAATCAATCGAGATCAAATCCTGATGTTAGTTTTTCTAGGTAATGACTTCCCAACATCACTTGTCAGAACCATGTAATATAATGTGGTGATATTTACCATCTTTATAGATGTTTCTCTATATGCATGAACATATAAATCATTGACTCTGGCCTTGTCATAGTATCTTGATAGCCACCATCACCCAAAAACATTGGTAGGAGCTGCTATTGGAATTCCTGAGTCAACATTACCATGGTCCTTACATTTTAAGAAATTCATTGTATAGAATGTATCATATAGAGGATCCTCTGGAAACTGGGTGTTAGTCCCCAAATCTAGAAGAGATAGTGGTGTTATAGGTGGAATTATGGAGGTAACACTAGTGGGTTAGGTCCCACTACCTTCGGAGCATGGTGGCCACATCCCTCCTAGGATACGACCAGAGGCCATTGTGGGGGAATGATTATACAATTCCAAACTCAACCCATATAATATAACTAAACAACAAAAGGATAATAGATACATAATAGGATAGTCACAATCCTTCCTATTTAGTGACTAAAACCTCTCTACCTACTTCTAAATCCTCGTAATATGTATAAAATAAGACTATAACATTCCATAAGAATTATAAGAGGAACTCCAAACTACCCACTACAATGGCTAGGTTTATGTCCATGTCTCATATATCATGACAATGGTCCTGTTATATGATGTTTTAATTGAATGTTATTGAGAATATATCCCTTTATTTTGCAATTGGAATCCCCATTTAGTGATAAAAATTAAATTTTAAGAGTTTAATTCAATTTAAATTTGTACTCCTATAAATTTATATATGATAACCATGATATATTTGTCCCCATTCACAATTTTATAAAATTCACACTTCTTATAAATTTCAATTAGAATGACAGGTAACTAAAAATTGGCCCTTAAATTCAATATCCTGATTTAATTGGTCACATGAAATTATTTGAATAAATGAATCACATTTAATAATTTATAGAAGTACATTCCTCTTAAATTTAAATTTTCTTTCAAAAAATAAAATCAACTAATGTTGTTTCATTCTATGGAACTAGTGGGCCCAGAACCCACAACACGTTCTGATTGGAAAATTAAGTTGTCATTAATAATTTATATGAGAAATCAAAAATTAGATAAATGAATACACAATAATTAATATAATTATTTCATCATGGAAGATGTTTTAGCACATTTCTATATGCAATAATCAAGGCACTATACTAAATTTAGCATGTAATTATCACAAAAAGTAAACATGTCACAAGATAAATGCATGGAATATAAATCATAAAGTTAATATAATGATGCATGATCAATTATCAACATGTCATAACAGAATAAGGATAATTTATATGGTAATAAAAATAATAATAAACATAATAACATCACATATCATGTGTACAATGGTTAAATCAATTCAAATATAACATTGAATAGAAATATTTCATCCCAAGTAATTAGGGTTTCCCCTATATGTGGATTTGATACTCCTATTCATAGTCTCATTAAGAAACATTTACACATTCCTAATATATTTCCTAATATTCCAAAATTATAATGCACAGGAAAAGAACATCCTCTGATGTGGCTTTGAAACATCCCAACTCTTGCGCCACTAAAAGGATTCCTCGAGCCAGTGGATCCAATGGCCTCAAGCATGCCTCCCCATACATAAGAGGTTGATGATTAGTAGTGTGGGTCTAAAATGGTATAGTGCAGAGACTATACCCTTAGTAATAAAAATCCCACTGGCTGATAATATAACTAACAACATGACGACAACAAAGAAAATAATCAATAACAGACATATAAACATCCAAACACCGGTAATAATAATAAAACCATAGGCTAAATAATATAAAAAATGCTTTCATTTCATGATGATGTAAAAATATGGGGATACGAGAATACATAGGACACGAATATACACCACACTATAAAAAAATATACCTCCACTATCAACAAGAGGATATCCTCGGTCCTCTACCTCTATCCTTAATGATATAAGAAAATCAGATCATGAATCCATGACCAGTGTCTTTCCCTTTTCAATATCTATAACCAAGAATTCAACTTGGGTACCATATGCCTCCCGATCATGGTGTGAGAAAAAATCAACATGATAGTACAAGTGTTTTCTATACTAATCCAACCAGTGTGTAAAATATTGTAGTATGCATGTATAAGAAATAATAAAAGATTCTGAAAATAAATAATAGTCGGATCAGGTTCTAGTATAACATATGGAAGAATCTACCTAGATTAGAATTGGATGTAAAATGTCTGATCTTAGTAACCATATATATCCCTATATAAATAATAATATATAATATTTATACATGTGTATACAGTGACATGTAAGGACATATATATACATATACATAGAAACTAGATTCTAGCTAGATCCACAGTATAATTTGGAAGTCCAATAATAATCAAATGGGATATATAATCTATAATGGTTTCTACAAATAAATTTCATAAGAATACAAGATGTTTGCTTTCCACTCAATATTTTGGGATAATTCATCGGTCCTAGTAACTGATGCAAGGGAGTGTGCAAATTCATGACCATTTTCCATATAAAAGTAAATAGTATGAGACTCTAATATCATCCCCTAAAATTAGGGAGAATAAAATTCCATTCTCAAAAATCCTGTTAGGTATTTTCCATAGACCATTATCCATGGCCTAATAATAATAATAAAATAGTATTACCTCTTATGTATTTATAGTAATTTAATCCCATTAATCCATGGGTGACAAAAATTAAATAAATTGGTATCTATATAGAATAAGTAGTGTGGTATTTATACTCACTTCCACTTAATTTAAATTAAGACACTCCATTTTTAAATAAAGGAAAATAAGGTTCAAAGTCAACCCAAAACCACATAACAGGTGGTTGGTTAATTGAAAATTCATATTAAGGATGGAAATTAATTCAAAACTCTATAAGGGTTGTAAATCAATGAGGTAGACATACTCTAATAATTATATAAGGATCTAAGGGAGTACCAAAAAAATGCCTCGTTTAATTAAAAAACAAGATTGAATTTTTAAGGTAAATGTGTGGAATAGTCCGAAATACAGAATAACTAAAAAAAGTTACAAAACACCTAAAACTTTTGGGAAAATTATTAAACACCTTCCATATGTCTGTGGATGACCACTCATCCTATATCATCCTATGAATTGAAGAAGAACAAAATAAATATATGAAATAGAAGAATACCATAAAATATGGAATCTAAGCTCACACAAAAATATTATAGGATATGTTGAGAGAAACTAATAATATAGGGATGATTATTAGAGATCTTACCATTATCTATCCAACGCATCCGATAGTTGTCTGATTGTAGTCTAGAAGGAGGAGAAATCCAGAATCCTACATGAAGGCAGGAGATAGATCACATGAGAGAGGGATAACTATGCGTCCTCTAGAGAAGGAAAAGGTGGAGGGGGTATTATTTCATTTTAATGGAAAAGGTTAATTTACTTGTAATAAAAAGGGTCACATGGTTGGCACACACGATTTTTCAAACTGTGCACCAACCGTGTGGTAGCAACTACCCAAGAATCCCCCACACATGGGATAAGTTCATGGATTGACTAACAGTGTAGAGCCTTTGTGAAATTCCCCAATCAGATATTTTTGAAAAACTTCATGGTTGTGTAGACAAGGTCACATGGTTAGGGAAAATATTTTTACTCTCTACTATGCACTAGAATTATATAAAAGGTTTTATCTAACTGTGCTAACTGGGTTACACAGTTTCTATCAACCGTGAGGAATAGTTTGTTTCACTAAATACTAGGGTTATGAGCTCCAAAAAATCCATGAACATCATAATTTCCTCCATAAACTCACAATGAACATTCTCAAGGATAAAAGTATAGAATTAAAATGAAAAAATAAATGTAACTTTAAAAAAATATGGGTAGTTACATATACATAATTGAATTTATAAAACTTAATCTATAGATCAATATCCTATAATTCTTACCTTATATGAAATTTCATGCTTTTGGAAAAAAGAATCATTGAACTATTATAACCTGATTTCTATAAAGAAGTGATGAACTATCATTTTCATCTTTTTTATTTAATCAAAACATCATCATCACATATTCCAAACCTAAATAGACTATTACCCATAATAAACCATTTTTGTACTCATTTTAAAAAAAAACCTTAATTTTTTTAAAAGAAAGAATACAAGATAATATCACAACATACCAATTTTCAAAACTCCCCCTAAATATATGTTCTACCTAAATTGGTAAACCTCATATAAATTCATATACATATGTAATAATGTTTACCCCCAATTGAAAATGATATGTAAAGAGAATATGAGAAAGGGGAAGAACTCACATACAATATCCATGAAGAAGTTGAGGTTGAATTCCCATAATCAAACTCATCATCTAAATGATATCATTCAACAAATTGTTTTTCCAAAATATAAAAAACCTTATCCTATATAGGAAAAAACTCTATAATTAGTTCATTCATTTCATAAGGTCCTTTATAATGTGATAATATAAATCAATGTTCTTCGATCTTGAATGTTGCATCATATTTTTTCCAGATAATGATTTCTATTTGTTTATCATAACCCAAGAGAAGTAGTAATATCACATTAAACAATAAGTCTTATAAATATTTATTCATTTATTTTAATTAGGTTTTAGATTTATTGAAAACCACATACACTACTTGTTAGGTAGATAGATTCACTAACCATTTTTTATTTATATGCTAATTGACCAACATTTCTCCTAGAAAGAAGACACCACCAGATGTGGATCTATTTTCATTAACAAAAGATTCACAATCAACATCAGTATAGAAAAATTTAATTAATTATCACTTAAAATAATACGTTATCCATTAATATTTATTTCTATTAATTTATGTGTTATGTATTTTTTTCCAAAAAATGTTATCTTTTCTGTTAAAATTGCAATACGGAACAAAGGGTAAAAGTATACAAAATGTATGGTCTATAAGATGTTAAATAAAATTGGGTTCCAATAATTTTATTAATATTTTTAGGATCGAAATAAATTTATTCTCTATCTTAAAAAATTCAATTCCCACCATGAAAATATTAGAAATTGGTTTTGAATCTTCAATGCCAATATTTTTAAGTATCTCCTTGAAAAATGTCTCCCAATATTGAATAATGTGATTGTTATTTTGGATTATTTTTAAACCAAGAATTTATGAAATTTCTCCCAACAATGAAATTTCAAAAAACATATACATTTAATATGTAAACCCTTTAATATGATCTAATTATTTATTAATAACATCCATCTAGTCTTGATTCTTTAATTCTTCTTCGACACATATTATATTAACAGGTAAAAAGTGTGGTATATACAGCTTCCCTCAATGTTTTTATGGATTGACCATTTTATCCTTGAACCCAATGATATTTTCAACATCCACATACTTATAAAACCTTGGATGAATTAAATATAATTTCCAATGATCTGTTGAAACAGATGAATCTACTTCATCATCCTGTACAACATCTAAACCACCACTTCATTCATAGACTTATCAATATATACTATTGAAATTACATCATCTTCATTTCCTAGTATATTTTTAGCTGACTACAAAACCTTTCTTTATGAATGATCCATGACATTCCCATTAGTAGGATAAATAAGTCTTCTGATTTCATTGTTATATAATCTATATCCCCTACCATTATTAGGTTTGTTAAGGATGTTACCATCACCACCTCTTTGAACAGACTTCACAAGACTGTCACCATTAACTTTGATAATACAGTGGATTCCAAACACTATAAAATCCATACAACTTTGGGTATTGTTATAAGATATCTCATATAGAAACATGTCTACATTAGTTTATGTAAAATCATTAATTTTGGATGTAGATGGATGAAATAATAGTTTGTCTCTAAAAAAAATGAAAATTATCAAGTTTAACCAAAATGGATCGAGCCATCACTCTATGATTATATTATTTTTTTCATCCATACCATTTTGTTGTAGTTTTTATGGTGTAAAAAACTCATTTTGAATACCAAGATTCAAAAGGTAAAATTAAAACATACCATTCATGTATTGAACACAATTATTAGTTTAAATCATCTTTATAGAAAATATTCACTCCTTTTCAACACTTCTCCTAAAATAATATAACTTCATTCGAAACTCCAATTTGTGTATTAAAAAAACCGATTTAATAAAAGATAAAACATAAAAAAAAGAAATAAAATACTTATCCACATTTATTATTTATTTTTTATAGGACTAAATATGTTAGAATTAATATTCTATATGAGGTGATATGTATGTATATAAAACTTCTTATGTCACAAGTCTCATAATTTTAGATTCAGGCATATGTAAAAACACCCATATATAAATCTCATCATAATTTTGAAATAAAATAACCTGATATATTATTTTTATGTTTTCATATTTCTCTAGAACATATGTCCCATCACCCTATTATATAATTTATTTTCATCCATATAACTCATATAACAAGAATTTTATGCATCTCCCACCTAGAATAGGATTCAAATTGAATAATTTAATCTTTTAATAACTTATATATATTCAATAATTTGCACTATAAACCCTTATTTTGTTAATATTAACTCATTTACATCATAACAGAGTAAATAAATAGTTAAAAATTTGTGTTTAATCCAATCAAAAAATATGGTGTTCCTAGAAGTTTGTTTTTCCATTCCAATAATAGAATATCAAATATATTTAATTCTTGGAGACTCTTCATTCCACAATGTTATTATACCTTTTTTTATCTTATATTATTCAAAATCTTTGAGTATTTATTTACAATTGAATAACAAAAACTATTAATATTCAATGTTCATTCTCCTTTTGTATCCTGGAAAGTAGTTTCAGCTACAAGAGCCTTATATATTCACTATTCTTCTTAATCAAGAAGATTGTGTGTATTGTATTAAAAAATTTGTTGAGTTGAAAATACCACAAGAAAATCATTTTTATGGTTAAAAATATAACAATATCTCTCACTGGGTGTTTCATGAATTTGGAATTTATTCTAAGTTAATAAATTAGGTTTTCTAGATTTCATTTGAGCCTATATTTTTCAAGTGGTCAAACATACCCAAAAATGATGTATGCAATATATTATGGATCCTTTGTAGTGGTAACGATTGAACTAGAATCGTAAGTCTATTCTTAAATCCTTCACAATACCATCAATATCTATAAAATTGTATTTTACTTTGAAACCTCCACATTTAACAAATACATGTATCTAATTTATGACATCTTTATAACCATAAATATTTGATCCTTTTTGTGAAAAAAATTGTGGTAGACTATTGGAATATTATTAAGTATATTTTACTACATTTAAGCATTATTATATTCTCCAATTGTAACCTTTTTTTACTTCAATGTATTATTTATTATTTTTTATATAATTTTGGAATTCGATTGTTAAATCTATATAAATGATCCTCTTGAGTGGAATATTATTCTAAAAACTATTATAACTTCATTAGCCATGTAATTATATATTTTGAATAATATTTAAGGATCTATTTGAGATTAAAAATCCGTAGATATTTAAATAACATTCTAAATTTAAAATTTTGAAGATATGTCTTCCTTTTTTATCTTCAACATGTTTCTATTATACAAGGTTAAAATCTTTATCCCTTACCTTAATATTTTCTTCAAACATTATTTGAGTATTTTATCATCATCAAGTAACATCATCAAGATTTAAATATCTTTTAAAAAATCATATTTTTATTTTTTCATGCAATTTTTCTTGATCTTAAAGAGGATTACCATATATCTTTATCTTCTTGTTTTCCTTATTTAGCTTTGTATATTTTAAGAGAAATTATTTCAATCTCTTTTTCGAAATGAAATCCAATTGAGTTTATTATTTATGTAAATATTCTCTAAAATTTTCAATTTCATCACTAATAAAATTCTCATCACTAAAATTTTAAAAGAAAAAATATCAATACATTCCTCATTAAAATTATAAACTCCCACTTCTTCATCACTGCCATCATCTTACTTATATTTAGAAAAAAAAATTATTTTTTTATATTTACTATAATTATTATTACATATATTTGAATATGATATTTTTTTCCTTCTTTGTATTGACTACCATTCTTGGACATCCATATTATAAATTTCTATATTTATCTTCCATTATTCGCATAAAAGTTTCTCTAAAATAACAAAAGAAACCATAGTTAAAGTAGTTAAATAGTAACGTTCCTTAAAACTACCATGTACTTGTATTCATAGTTTTGGAAAATAAATAAATCAATTCATTAAAATTATTATTCACCTAATCCTTTATATTTTTATCATTGACTTACTTTTCAATAGAAAATTTCTTTGAAATTTCATGTTTAGTGAATTTTAAGGAAATTCATTCGTCATCTTTTTCTTTCTTCGTGATTTTATAATCTCTTCTCATTTCATTCAGGATGATAATACTATTAAAATAATCCAAATATATCATTTTAGGATCATTTTATTTTAATGATGTATCATAGGTATCAAATGTATCATGAATTATTTTGATAATATTTTCAATTATTGTAAAGTAATCTAATTTCATATATTTTCTTACCAATACTTATTATGGTGATTATAATGTTTGTAAAAATTATAATTAACTCCCAAATAAATTCAGTATTCCCATTTTTTGATCTTTATTCTTAATTATCTAAATATATATTATGGATTTATTCACCATTATGTTCGGTTGATAATTTTTTTTAAGTTATCTCAGAGGGATTTATCACTTCCAATTCTATTAACCCTCCAGAATTCAATTTCTCATGGTGAGGAATGGAAACTATTTTTGGCTCATCCAGTATTTTATAGAATCATTGGATTCTATTAAGGGATCAACACTAGTAGAAAACAACAATTTATTTTAGTATACCTAAATTCATATTTTAATAAAAAATCATTAAAAGAAAATAAAGAATCTTTTAATGTTGGTTTTATATAAATCCTATATTAATTGATTTATAAATTTTTTTGTTTCCATGGAAAACCCCTCAAATTTTAAAAACAAAATTTCTGTACCACTCATTCTCTAGAATCTTGAAAGGGTTAGAGTATTCTCTTTCTCCACTATCATTAAATAATTAAATTATTTAGATATATTTTATTTTTAATATGTTATGATTCGCCAATCTTTTATGACCCTCATCATTATTCAGTCCAAAAAAAATCTATTCCACTTAACCTGCAACTACACTCGGGTTTTTGTTCATTATTTTTTTAATTTATTATTGAATTTTGTTGTCTTTAATACTCTAAAGTTATCCTTATAAACACATCATTCAAGTGAGTTCATCAGAAATCAGGGAATATTTTACATTTTAAACATCAAAATTTTATAAGTTGTTTTTTATTTTTGGAATATAAATTATTCATGTATTAGTTATAAATTAAATTCAAGAATTCATTTGTTTGTATACATATTACAATAAAGTATAATTTTTTTTAAAATATATTAATGTTATTTGTTTTTTTAATTTAATTTTTTTGAAAATTTTTTTAATTTTTAAATATTTGAATTTATCAAATTTTGATCATTATAATTTGATTTTAGTTGAAATAATTTTTTTATTCAATTAATTTTCATTTATAATTATTTTTAATTATAATTATTTTGAATAATTTTTTTATTATAAAATGTTTTCCTTTTTATGTTTCTCTTAAAATATAAATTATCTGTTATAAATCAATGAATTTCTATAAATTTATATTCTTAAATGTTTAAATTTCATTTGTTTATATATATGTTTTATTTTTTATATGTATTACTATATTCATATATTATATTTTTACTTTTTAAGTAATTAATGGATCATAATAGGATAACTATATGATAAACTACTAATGAATATGAGAAAGGGGTTGAGAATTTCCTCAATGTTTCTGAATGATTTCATGAAAAAAATATTTCATTTTTTTTCTATACATGAAATGTTTGAATATGAGTAAATTAGGGTATAGGGAAATCAAATACCATTTTATTTTCTATTTTTTTAGTCAAAATTATTTATGTTTGATCAGTAATAGTGAAATAAAAAACATGTCAAGATCTAATTATGATGAAGATGATCATATTAAAAAACTAATTCATGATATATGTGTTTTAACTTTTGAGAAAACAAGTGTTGAAAATCCGTACAGATATACAGATAATCTTATATTCTTAGGATGCACTAAATTTATAGATTCTTTGAAATTTTTTATATTATTTATCATTAAATCAAGATATTGTGGGAGTGTTTAATGTTTCACTAAATTTTTTATACATATAAAAGAGATGCTTCTAGAAGCAAACATTCTTATAGGATCTAATCATGAAAAAAAATATGCCCAATGGGATTGGGGTATAAAAAAACACATGTTTAACATAACGGTTATGAGATGTATAATTAGGAATATGAAGATGAATTAAAATTTCCATAATATTGGACATATAGATATAAAATAGATGAAAAATCCATCCATATTTCATTTTCATAAATAGGAACTAAACTTCCAAATAAAGTAATCTTAAATCTTCTAATAATTCCTTTTTTGTATCATTTATTTTTAAATTAAAATTACAAAAAGTGGGTAATATTGAATATAGATGAGTGCATATCTAATGGAACACTAAATTATCCTAATTATTTAAAAAATAGAAATATTTTATCACAATTTTTTTGATTCTGTAAATGAAGATCGATAAATTAGTATGGGTCTCTTCATAGATAGAATGAATCAAAATCATAGTATTAATATAAATCATAGTTCATGGAATATTTTTCTGATTATATAAAGCTTGTTCCCACAAATTTTTATGAATTGGAATCTTGTGATGTTTTTCTTTTAGAATTCAAGATGAAAATAGCCTAGAAATTATATTTATTTTTACTTATAACCATATATTGACGATTTGAACATTCAAAGAAATATATGTGTAACAATATTTGACTCCGAGAAGAAATAATATTTTATTTAATGTTAAATGATAATTTTAACTATACAATTAATTCCTCTATATAGAAAATTATCTAGATATAATTGTAAAGGATATAAAGCCAATCCATTTTTTAAATAGGGGACTTCATGTCATCAATTACATAATAGAGGTAAAAAAATGTTTTTGATACATCATATATTTTTATGAATGCATCATACTTATCAATGATGTAAAAAAGAATTAATGGTTTAATAAAATATTATTTAAACCAAAAACATTTTCAGTTTAAGAATATTACAATACGGTGAAAAAAATTGATTTCACAATTTAAAATAAAGGAAGTTATGGCCTTCAAAAAAACACATGGAATAAAAAAATTTATAGTAAAATAAGAGGATTGTTAAACATAAAAGTAAATACAACTGATTTATTATATTTGAGACTAGACTTTGGTAACCATGGTAATACATTTGGTGTTATCTCCCTCAATAATAGGAAACAAAATATTTTTACCTATAGCATGCCACATATTAAGAAATAGTGAGAAGATTAATTTTGGTCAATTATAACATTGTAAAAACTATATAACAGGTTTTCATAAAATGTGAAACATTTGGTTTCATTGGAGGATTTGAAATTCATTGGTATGAAATCTCAAGAATTTTATGTACTGATGCAACTATTTCAATCAGTTTTATTGCGTGAAATATTGTTGAAAACTGTTAAAATTCCTATAATCAGGTTGTGTTACTTTTTAAATTTAATTTATAGTAATTTCGTGTATACAAATTTTTAAATACCCTAACCATATTAGCCTATATTCAGTGGTTACTTTATTATAATTTCATAATATACAACCAATAACATCTCAAAGGAGTGAATAATTTAGTAGTCTTACAATTCAAGATACATACTTGAATCATACATTACATCTATGAAAATAATATACAACATTGAAATTACTTTGAGAACACCATTAATACCATAGAATTTCCATTCATGTCAATCATAATAAACTTCATGGAAAATTGTGGCAAAATAAAACATAATAAAGGTCTGATCTAAAATGTTTAGTGAGGGTTAAGTATAGTGGAATCTATCACGAATCAATAAGAATTAAAACCATTGAATGGTTAACTAGAAACACATTACATTTAATTAATAACTTGAGCATATAATGGTTGGAATAAATGATAATTGGTTAATTACATATAAATAATCACATGATCATGAAAATTATCCACATATATTCTAACTAATCAAATTATCACATGGAATTTCAATAACTGAGGTAATAATGATGGAATTTATAATGTAGAACATATGAATCAAATTATCCACATATATTCTCACAAGGCTTCTTTCCATGATCCTAACATCATCAAGGCTTCATTATAAGAATCTAATAAATTTGTAAGGCCTTGTCCCCAACCCAGTATAGTTTGTCGAATGAAACCTACTGACACATCAAGGGGGTATGACAGGCCCTACCTATCTCTTACTAAGTACAATGAATTCCTCATATAAAAGGAGTAAAAAATAATCAATGTATAAAATTTAATTGAAAATATCACACAAAATTTAAATAACCTTCACCAATTAGTAAACATAATAAAAAACTATTTAGAGAAATATGAAAAATTGTATTAAAATAGAACATCCACAATCAAACTGATCAAAAAAAATCCAATGAAATATTAAGGATGATATCAATACATCAAATCCACATTTTATTCAAAATAAAATTATTTTTTTATGTCTTTGAGGAATATAAATTCCATTATAGATCCTTAAAACATTTTTTTGGAAAATACCATTTGCATTTTGAAAATCATATTTTAAAGAAAAATATTCAATTTTTTTTGAAAATTATTTCTTTTGAAAATTACTATTAGAAAATATAAATGAATATTGAAAACATTTTAGTGGTCATGAAGTATGGGATTTATTTTCATGATGTCATATAATAAAATATTTCTTTAACTTTTTTGGTAAAATCCAAACATGCATTATTAAGTAAAAAACACATTGGTACTTTAAAAAAATTAAAAAATCAAACAAATGTAAAAATTAATTTAACTAACTGTTGTGTAATGTTAAAAACCCTTTTAAAACATATTTATAATAAAAATAAAATGAAGAAAAATATTCCCCAGTAGATACTTAAATATAAAAAACCCGAATAAGTTTGTTAAATAAAACCTTACCACTTTGTAATCAGTCAAATTGTATACCCCATGTCATAATTACCATTAAAAACATTAAATAGGATAAAAATAAATAAATTCATGATATAAAATTTTAATGTGGTGTTATATACACCTAATAGAATATTATAGGGTTATGACATCAAAATATACCTCAACAAATGAAAATTGAGATGAATTCCCTTACAAAGATCATATTATTGAAGTGAGAATTAAAATAATTAATTTATTATGCATATCCACCAAAATTAAAATTAAAAAAGTGCAAATAAAATCATAATATAGTAAAAATTCATTCAACGCATAATTTTATAATGAAATAATCAATGAAGTTTAAGTTTAACCTAATGAATTGAAATTGAGTTATAAAACCTTTTACCTCTGACTTCCATTTTGTTTTGAACACTATAATTCCCTTATAATGTTTTAAACAAATTTTATAAATTACTAAATAACTATATTCATATGTATAATACATTACATGATCCTTTTATAACATCTTACCACCCATTCATTAATAATATTTCAATATTTTAATTGTATCAGGTGTGTTCATTTCAATGTTTCATAGATCCTTTACATACGTATAATTATGGATGTTACTGTAAAATGAAAATAAAACTCCAGAATTGAAATTAAAGGCTACTAATTCACATAATAAAGTTTAAATTGTTCAACATTTCATTTTTATTTAGAACATGTGGACGATTCATTTGATAAAATGTTATTGATAAATGTTTACTTCATTTTGGAATGTTTTTTGACCATTATGAATTAGTTTCTTTTTATATAATATTATGTCTATATATTATTTCCATGACATTAAATAGTTTATAATGTACTTATAACAATATGATTTTATAGGAATAATAATTTTATGATAAGCCATAATGGTTGTAAAAGAGAATGAAAAATCATTACCCATAGAGACGGTCAACCGCCTTAATTTGGATAATTGTTTTGTTTATTTCAATAATAGAATATAATAAAAGGGGTGTATAGAATATATTAAATTAACATTATAAGGAGATGGTAAACCACCATATTTTGGATAATGGTTTTGTTTATTTTAATATGAGGAGACAAGAAAAGGGGTGGATAGAATATATTAAATTAAAAATATAAAATTATAGTATATAATGATACAAGATTATTATGAATTTATTGGTAAATTAGGTGAAGATAAGATAGAAAATTAAAAGAAATTAAGAGATGTTGTTTGAGAAATTTACCTCTTGAAAATCACATCCTTGAAGGAACACTGAAGGAATATGAAATTGGTATTTGGGTGAAAACATCAACACTTGTACATGGGTAGAGTGGGGAGTAGAGGTTTTGTCATATATTTGAGGTGATTCATGGTTTTTTAGGATAAATAGGGTGATGATGAGTGAAATTAATACATTATGAGGGGTGGTTTTAAGTGATTAAATAATACTTACTCCATATTTAAAGCCAACAACATTTGGGCTACTTTAATTACAATGAATTTGGATGTAAATTAATGTTTTAATGTATAGTTAATAATTATAAGCACATCAAAAACCCATTTAAATTTATGTTTTTTGGGGTTGTAATCCTTTACCTTTTATGTTTAACATGCTGCATTATTTTACTTAAAGGTGGTAAATATTTATTTGTACCATGATAAAATTTTAATTCCTTAAAATTAAAATGAAATTAAAACATAATATTAACCTCATTATCTAAATTATAGAATCAATTTAAATTGTTAAAATTTATATAACTGAAAAAATAAATTCTAAATATGTTGTGCTCATAACTCAAAAAAATTGTTTTTTATGTTTAAGATCTTGGTTTTAAAAATTTAGATTCATCACATTATGAATATAACACATTATGTATTATCTCATTCTATAAATAAATTTTGATCAATAATATGGGTAAATAAATTTTAAATCATGATTATATAATAATACTTCATAATAGTAATGATATTTTATAAAAATAGTATTTTCACTTTTTAACCAAAAAAAGAAATTTTTTAGAAAATTCCTAAAAACTTATTATGTGATAATTTTGATTTTATGACTCTATGAATAAAGTTTATTTTTTACAAAAAAAATATATAAATTTTTCATAAATATTTATTATATTTATTTTATCATTGAAGGCAATAAAAATAAATTTTTGAAAAATAAAATTACTTTACTAAAATATATGTGTTCATTTACTAAGAATAATTAAATTTTTATTGAATATTAACTTTATATTTATTTCATAATATAGTAAATCTAGTTCCCACTAGCCAATTCAATTACTAGTATATATTGGCCATGTTAAAATAATTTTATTTTGGAGTTCATTTAAGTTCAGTGTTTTTTTAATGTATACTATCAAATATAGTGTTCTCTAAAATTATCATGATGTTACATGATCCCATCCTTTAATAAATTTAATCATAGAAATTAAAATTTTTAATTGGTAATTATAGAGTATAAATTTTAAAATACCTTTATGGAAATACCACATCGTAAAGTGGTTTAGTAAAACTTCCTCTTAAAAGGGGGAATGAAAAATGTGAAGGTCACCACAAACTAAGATTCCATATAGGTAAACATTTCTGTGAAGTGAAAGCATAGACATAAAAACAGAATATAATTACCAATCTTTGATGGATAGTGATTGGGACCATGGTCATTAGAAATTTTAATATTACAACACTATAAATCAATAATGGGTTAAAAGAATATTGATTTCATGGTATGAGAATTAAATGAATAATGTTTTTGTTCCAAAATATATTTATTATACTTGATAAATCATTTAAAAAATATTAGTATAGTATAATGCATAATTTTTTTTTGAGAATATCATCAATGGAATAGTTTTACAACATATTTTGTGTATCCAAATACACAAGAAATATAATTATTCTACATTGAATATTTCAATAGAATAAGGTTTACCCTAATCCCTTTGATTCTTTTGAGGTATATTCCCTTCATTCTTGGGGAATTAATTTGTATAGTTACCCATATTCTTATATTTGATACAAATAACATTGATATCTTATTTCATTTCCTTATAATCATATGCATGGTGGCCTTTTTCTCCTACTTTTAGAAAACTCTCATTCATTTTAGTCATATAGATTGGTTTATCCTTCAACAAGTATCAAATGTTGGAAAATCCATCATTCCCTTCTTCTATTTTCCATATATTTTTCTAAAATTATCTTCTTATATTTATTTCATTTGAAGTCATAAGACTTCAAAAATTATTTCTATGTCTTGATAATATAAGTTACTGTATTCTCATATGTTAAAAATGTTTGGGAGACTAGTTCCCTTCAATTGTTTGGTTGAATCCCATCAATTAAATTCTTAATAATAATATTAAGATTATTTTCACAGTGTGTGGAATGACCTAATAATCTTGTAAAGTAGGATTCATAATTAAAAAAAATTCTCATCCTCCATTTTTCTCAACCATAAGAATTTTCTCTCGATATCAGCTCATTGCATGTGAGGACAATATTTTCCCATGAAAAGTTCTTTAAAATCCTTCTACTCCATCATTTCTATTTCCCACTCTTTAATGTTTTGTATCAATTCCGACTATTGATCTGTATCTCTTGAGAGGTGATAACCTTCCATGATAACCTTATCCCATTCATTACTTCCCAAATCTAGAAATAACTTCTTTATGGAACTTATCCATTTCTCATTTACAAATGGATTTGTAGTTAAATTGAATAATGGAGGTTATTTTCACATTATGTTGTCTAAAATTGTTACAAAACATTATGGATCAGAAGTATAATTCATACAAGCATGTTTCTTACTCAAAAAAAGATTCATATATCCCAATATAGTTATAATTTATTTAGCTCGAGCTATATCTCAAACACCAATTTCACTGTCTATCCTTGGAGGGAAACCCATATATGGATTATGTGTATTGATATAGTTTCCAATCCTCTATTAAAAACCATTTATAAATAAAGGTATACACTGGATAAGATTATAAAATTATGAAACACAATGTATAATATCAAAACTACTAAATGTAAATTGAAAATTTAGGTGTAACTAATCTCTAAATCATAACTTTGGTTTATTTGTGAGTATTTCCAAATTTTATGATAGGGTTTAATTCCATAATCTATGTTTTCATAAATATAGTTCCCAAGGTTTCTATAAAATTCCTCTAATACCAATGGTAATGAACCCGACTATAGTAGCCCAAATATGCTGGTCACATTATTACATTGTCATAATATAAAAGGAATCACATCTTGTAGGGACGAAGATTTAAGTGGTATAAGAAAACATGATGCATGCGTAAATCATATATTTCAACTAAAAAACAGAAAAAATAAAAATTCCTTTGAGAACCCCATTATTCCACTTTTCTATGTCTGCATATCAATCATAATAAACATCATTAAAACCTAGGGAAAATGAAACATTAGGAGGAGGTATGCTCAAATAGTTAGTAAGGGTAAAGTACAGTGGGGGCTATCATGAATCAACAAGATTAAAAACATGGAAAGGTTAAATATCTATAAAAACATTCCATTTATTCAAATACATGATCACAATATGGAATGAATATATGATATACAATTAATTTCATATTCATAACCACATGATCCTGAATATTATGAAGGAATATTCTAACTAATCTAATAATCACATTAAATATCAAAAACTGAATTCATTCTGATGGAATGAATAATACCAGACATATGAAACATTTTTTCAAGGATCCATTCCATGAATATAATACATTCAGGGCTTCATTTCAAGAATCTAACATCAGTAAGGCTTCATGCCTATAATTTAATGAATGGGTATGGCTTTGGAAGAAACCCAGTCTAGCTTCTCTCATGAGACCTACCAATGCCTCGAGGGGCTATAGTGAGCCCCACCCATCACTTAACAACTCCAATGACTATTTAATATGAAATGGGTGAAAAATAATCAACATATAAATTTTTATAAAAACTAGAATATAAAATATAACTAACCTTCCTCATTTAGTAAACATTATCAAAGAACATCTAGAGTATTATGGAAGATGGTATCATAATAGCACATCTACAGTCTAATTGATCAAAAACAATCAAATTAAAAAATAAAGATGATATAAATACAACATATATATAGTTTATTTTATTTAAAATAAGTGTATAATTTCATTTATAAATATAAATTCAATAAAAACATCCTTAACACATTTTTGAGGAAAACATCCTTTTCATTTTGAAAATCACCTTTTAAAACAAAATATTCACAAAGCATTTAAAAAAAATTCTTTGAATTTTTTTGAATAATATAAAAGAATATTTAAAAAAAATTACCGTTCATGAAGGGTGGATATTTCATTCATGTCTTACATGTTATTAAAAATATTTCACTCAATTTTTAAGTAAAATCCAATCTATCATTGTATAGAAAATGAAATGAAGTTCCAATTGAAAACAATTTGTAAAAAGTAAAACATGGTTATTTATGAATTTGACCAATTATAGGTTATTGTAAAAAAATCATCTTGGAACCATTATTATAACACATATAAATAGTGAGAATTATTCTCTAGGAGAGACATAAACATAAATCATCCCGAATGAGATTTTGAAATAAACCCTTACCACATTATAATTAGTCAAATCATATGAACTAGGAAATAATTATATTTAATTATAATTTTAAATCGTGAGAATAAAAAATTCAAGATATAAAATGTAAAAGGGGAATTATATAAACCATAGAGGTGATTATAGGGGCATAACAAGAAAATATGCCTCAATAGAAGAAAATTGAGATGAAGTCCTCTTCAAGGTTCATATCATTGAATTCAGCATTAATAAAATTAATAAATTAAGTTAATTCACTATAAATACATGTAAAAAGGTATAAATAAAATATGTAGATAATAAAAAGTCATTCCTAAAATAATATGAGAATTAAAATATTCAATGAAGTATAAGTATAAATCATTGAACTGAAATTGAGTTAATAAATCCATTCCCTCATACATCTATTCAATTTTTTGTACACCAACATCAAGTATAATGGTTTAATGAATAATAATAAATTATTAAATAATGACATTACTACTTATAGTACCTTATATTATACTATAATAATGTCTTACCATCATTCATTGATAATATTTAATTACTTTCATTTTTTTGGGAGCATCAATTTCATGGTTTCATGGACAATTTATCTGTGTATAATTATGGATTTTATTGTAAAATGAAAATAAAACATATGAAATAAAATAAAATTTTATTAATTCACATCCAAAAGATTATATGCTCCCATATATCATTTTTAACTTTTATATGAGTATGATTCATTTGATAATACATTAATGATAAATGTTTAGTTTTTTTTGCAGTTTTTCTGACCATCACGAAATTATTTCATTTAATTAAATATTTTTTTTATATTTTAGATCCAAAACATAAAATTGGTCATAATATAACTATTAAAATATAACTTAACCATACTAATCATTTTATGTCTACTTATTAGGGTGGTAATGGAAAATCAAAAATCATTATCTGAGGAGATAGTCAACCGCCATAATTTGGAATAAGGTTCCACTTCATTGAATAAGAAGAAATGAGAAAATGGTTGGATATAAGATATTCCCTTACTAATACTAAATTATATTATATACATCATACATGATTTATTATGATTTTATGGGTGAAGGAGGTGAATAAAGGTAGAGAGAAAATAAATTAAGAGAGGGTGTTTGGGAAAGTTACCACTTGAGAATCACCTCTTTGAAGGACCCCTTAAGGAACATGGAATTGGTATTTGGGTTAGACCAGAAGAAACAAGAGATATATAGAGTGTATATGATAGGTTTTGGTAGAGATTTTAATAGATTTAATTATTTTTATGTGAAATGGGTGGTGAGGGGTGTTATTTATACTTGAGGAGTGGTGGTTTTAAGTTACTAAATACAGATTATTTTATATTTAAATCCAACCACATTTTGCGGACATTAGTTATAATGAATTTTGTTGATAATTAATGTTTTAATAGAGTTTTAATTTCTATAATCACATAAAACACCCATTTATTGTTGTATTTTTTTTGTTATTTTAATCTGTTTCTTTTTAACTTTAACGTGCCATATTATTTTTCTTACCCTAAGGTAAATATTTTTTTTACCATGATAAAATTTTAATTCATAAAAATGAAAATGACCTTATAACTAAATTTGGACATCCTAGTTACAAATATGGAATACATTTTAATTGATTCAATTTATTAAAGTCTTAAAACCAATTCCAAATATGTTACATGTATAACTTATAAAAACAGTTTTTTTATGTTTAAAATCAGGGTTTCAAAATTGATTAGTATGTGACTCTTAATATAACACATTATGTATTTTTTAACTCCATAAATACAAATTTTTTTAAAAATTTTAAATTAATTCTAAATAATCAACATATAAAAATTATTTTATAAGAGTTATGTTATTTTGTAAAAATAGTATTTTCACTTTCTAAGCGAAAAATCAATTTTTTAAAAAAAAATACCAAAAAAACTACTCTAATATAATTTTGATGAGAAGAGTCCAAAAAATGAATTATATTTTGTAAAAATATCTTTATGAACATATGAGATAAATTAATTATATTTATTTTCAAATATAAAGTAATATAAATATCTTTTTAAAGGGAACATATATTTGATGAATAAATTGACATTACAAAATTATATGTGTTCATTTATTACAAATAATTGAATTTTAATTAAATAATACCTTTATATTTATTTTATAATATATTTCATATTTTCATGCTATAAAATATAATAGAAAATTTATAATGGTTGTGTTAAAATGATAATATTTTGGACTTCATTTAAGATCGGTGTTCTATTTAGCATAAGCAATAAAACATAATGTTCTTATAAAATATCGTACTGTTTGAATAATTGTTATAAGTTTTAGAGAATGAACCTTTACTCATATATTTTTAACTTGATATGAATTTTCTAGCATCATTTTTTGATATTATGTCTCATTTGTTAGTTCATTTTGTGTAATAGATATGTATATATAAGACTATTTATTTACATTAGATATATCATTTTAAAAGATATTGAATTTTTTTGAAGGGATATATTAAATATTTACACTAACAAGTAGAGTCTATTATTCAAATATTTATATTAGAAGAGGTAATAGAGTTCTGTAATGATTATTTTTCTGAATTGGAACACATTGGTCTCCTTATATCATTGAGATTTGATAATTGATAACTAAGGTAATGGGATTTGTGGCTTAATGTTAATGTTAATTACATGTGATAAATTGATTCATGGAAATTTAAATATATTTAATAAAATAGGTGACTCTTAGCCATATATATCATTACATATTAGTGGAATAATGGTAAAATATCGTGGATGAAATGAAAAGTGAATATGAATGAACATAAAAACAGATTTTTTTATTATTTAAGGATAAATTCAACCTTGATTTAGCCAAAAAAATATTAAAATGGTTTTTTGGGGGAAAATGTGTTAATCTGATCACGTGGTTTGATTTTTATATTAATAGCTACATAATGTACAGAAAAATAGGTCTACAAGAGAATTATTGAAATTTTTTGAGTAATTGCTTTCAAGGAACCATTCCATTTTTTTAGTTACAATGATAAAAACCCCATTTAAACATCAAAAATATATTTTGGATTTGTTGAGGACATATGAGATCTTAATTATATTGAATTTCAAGTAAAAATATTTATGTATAATTGGGTTGATAGTAATAATGGTGCGAGAAATGATTAGTATGGATTTAGACTTATTGATTTGGAAATATTTAGGTACAACGAGGAATCATTTAACCTTTAGATGCATGTAAAATAAATATTTTATATTGTTGGCCCATCAAATTATTAGGGGTCCATTGTTTTTCTACGAAAAACAATTCATTCATTTGATCAGAATATTGATGGTGTTGACGAAAATATGAAATTTCTATATCAATTAAATGATTAACTGATTATAATAATTAAAATGACGCAGATATTATCCATGAAAAATGAATGTATCATGTACAAGGGATATGAGAAAGAACTCCATTACTGTTATAATTAATCAATAAAATTACTTTTTTATGAAACTCACATAGTTAACATTTTATTTGTTTAAATTTGGTATTTGAAAATATATAATTTTATTATTCCATCAATTTTAGAAATTTGTTTGTTATTCATTTGATCCAGATATCCATTTTTGGTCAGAAAATGTTTTCTTTATCAGTTTTGTGCCTATTTTAATTATATTATTCCTTTTAAGGTCTTTAATTTTATTCAATAACATAATTTTATTTTTAATCTAATTATGAATAATTACATTTTTACATCGAAAATTTATTTATTTACAAAAAAATATAGGTATATAAGATTTCACATTTTAAATGATAATAATTTTTTCCATTTTTTAATTTTAATATACACTAGATTTATATATATATTTATCTAGTTGAAAAGTATATTATAAAATTTTTTATTATGAAAATTAAATAATTTAATTATTATTTGTTTAATTTTAATCAAACACAGGAACACATACTATTGTTGACGTAGAATACATATATCTAAATGGTAGAAACAAAGTAAGGGGAACCAAGGTATGCATGTTTCTTCATACAAATATATATCTATAGTGATTTAACTATTTAATCAAATTAAACATATATTTCTTAAAATTATGTGAATATCTTATTCATCTCTATACGGGATGGTACATAAAGATGATAGGCATGTGATTAAACATTTACTAAAATTATGTGAATATATTATTCATCTCTATACGGGATGGCCCACATGCCACACAGTTTAGGACATACAAAGATATATAATGTTATAATCAGATAAGTATTTTTCAAATTAATTGGAGGAGTGTATACTAGTCAGAGAAAAATCCATTATTTGAGTCCATAAAGTTAAAATTTCTATATTTATTCATTTAGTTTACCAACGGTTTAAATATTATACATTTATTAATATTTTTTATATTCAATTGAAGATGAGGTTTAGCTTTCAAAAGACAAAATAAATGGGTAAAGGTTTTTGATCCTTTTCAGAAATAAGAGTAAGAGATTTTAATAAAAAAAATTATTCAAATTATATATTTTGGACAAAAAAATCAAGATCCACACCATAAGTTTGAGCTAATAGATAGGGATAAATGACTAAGTTTTCTCACAAATAGGTAGGAGGAAGCCTTTTTTGTATATTATTTTTATTAGATAAATTTTTTATATATATTTTTGTTCTTTTTTATATAAATATATTTATAATATGTACCTATAAATATATTTATTATTATTATGTTGGTGTTAATGAACATTATTTAATTGAAAAAAAACTTGTCAAGGTTATGTAAAGAAAAAAATAATGTTGTTTAAGGTTTAAAAAATAAAATTACAAGTAAACTAAATTTAATTAAGGGTAATAAATGTTTTGTTTGCATAAAAAAACATAATTTTATTGTAAAATAAATCTATATACTTTTAAAACAATTATTTAAGGGTAATGTAAAGTTAATATAGGGTAAACTAAACGTATGGGAGGTTTTAAAATGGTATATAAGGGTAAGTTAATGTTTTGTAAGGGTAAACAAAAGTTATGTATGGCTAAGATAAAATTATCTATGTGTAAAAAAAATTATGTAAGGCCAAACATATGTTAATTAAGGGTAAAAAATGATAAGTAAACGTAAAATAATTTTGTTTAAGGTAATGTAATGTTGAGTAAGAGTAAAAATAGTTTTGTATATTTAAAAATAAGTTATGTATTGGTAAATAAAAATTTTGTAAGTGTAAAAACAAGTTAAGTTTGGGTAAAGTAATGTTTATTAACGGTAAAATAATTTTTTTGAAGTGTAGAAAGAATCTATGTGAGGGTATGAAAAAACTGTATAGGATAATTAAGGGTAGACTAATGTTAAGTGTTAAAAAATTTATGAAAGGGTAAACTAATGTTATGTAAGGTGGAATAAATTTAAGTAAGTTTAGAATAAGATATATAAGAGTAAACTAACATAATTTAATGGTAAAAAGAAGTTAAATAAATTTAAAACAATGTTATGTTAGGGTAAAATAATTGTATAGGTTAAGTAATGGTATATAAAAGTTATGTGAGGGAAATATAAAGTTATGTAAGTGTAAAATAATGTTATGTAATGGTAAACTAAATTTAAGTAAGGGTAAAAAAAATTATGTTGGGGTAAAAAAGTTAAGTAAAGGTAAATTAAACTTATGTATGTGTGAACTAAAGTTATACAAGGGTAAATTAAAGTTATATAAGTTTAAAAAAGCTATATAAGGGTAAACTAAAATTATGTTATGGTAAAATAATGTTATGTAATTGGGAAACAATTATGTAATTGAAATGTAATTTTATATAAGGGTAAAATAATTCTATGAATGTTTAAAATATATTTAATTAATGTTAAAAAAATCTATATAATGGTAAAAAATGTTCAGTAAGGGTAAAATAATGTTATATAAGGGTAAAATAAGGCCATGTGTAAAATAAAGTAATGTAAGGTAAAACTGAAGATATGTACAAATAAAATAATGTTATGTAAGGGTAAAAATGTTATGTAAGGGTAGAAAAAAAACATAAACAAGTTAATTAGGGGAAATATAATGTTATGTAAGGGTAAAAAATTTAATCTATGGGTAAATAGTGTTAAGGGTAAAATAAAGTCATGTAAGTGTTAAATTTTTTATTAAATGTAAACTAAAGTTATATATGGGTAAAATAATGTTATGAGAGTGTAAAAATGTTATGTAATTATAAATTTTATATATTAAATATGGGTAAAATGAAATTATGTTAAGACAAATCAATGTAAATTTAGGGTAAAATAATGTTAAAAAAGTGTATAAATAGTTATATAAGGCTAAACTAAAGTTGTGTTAGGCTAAAATAAATTTATGGAAGGGTAAAAAAGTTACATAGGGGTAAACTAAAGTTAGGTTATGGTAAAATAATGTTATGTATGGGTAAAAATAGTTAAGGAATGGAAATATAATTTTATGTAATAGTATACTGCATCTATGAAAAGGTAAAATAATGTTAAATAGGGGAAAAATAATATTAAGTAAGGCTAAATAAAAGTTAATTAAGGATATACTAAAGTTATTTAAGGATAAAACGGAGTTATGTAAGGGTTAATAGAAACTTTTGAAGGTTGCGTGAGGGTAATGAAAAGAAATATAATGGTAATATAATGTTATGTAATGGGGAAATAATTCCTAGGTAAACTATTGTTAATTAATTAAATTCTAATGTTTTGTAATTGTAAACTAATATATCCAAATAATTTTATTTACATGCTAACATTTTTTTTTTCATGAGACACACCTCCGTGAAAAATCAGTATGAGATAAAGTCTCATAATTTATACCCTCATTCATTTTCTCGTGGGGGTATCCCATATAATATCATCAAATGATTGATAAAAAATTTAGTGAATTAAGATCCAATCATGTGGAAACAATGAAGTGGTTCCAAATGACCATAAATATCATACCACTTTTCATTAAAAATTAAAAAGGGTGAGAATGGAAAAAAAGGATAAGTATAATACCAATCCAACAAAAATAATGGAGTTGATCAGATTGTAAGTAAATAATTGTTAAATTACATAAATATTAAAATTTGTTAAATTTATTTCACAATTGTTATAATTGAAAATCTTACTTATGGATTCCTTTCAGAAGAAAATGAATTAGGGGAACATTATCCATAAGAGTGTGAGGGATATTTTTTCAATTATATTATGAAATTTGGAACAGTTTATCTATATAAGAGGGAAAACTAGGGTATCATTTTTTAAAAATGTTTTTGGCCACACCCCTAGTATGGAATCGATGAGGGAAGAATATAAGTGGAAAATACATTATTTGAAGGGTGAGATAAAAAACATTAATGAGTTAATATAGGATATAATTAAATCATATACATATGTTATTCTTGAAGAAGTGATGAGATAGACATAACCTTCAAGTCCATATTTTTCAACTCCTAATTCAGACCTAACCATGTATCGTGATTTGTATATCGAGGAAACTTATGTACAAATTATAGTATAAAAATTTATAACTTATTTATTGTATTATGTATATCATCATCTTATGAAGTCAGGTCCGGAAAGTGTAATGGTACATTATATTATTAATCTGACTAAAAATTGATTTTTTATTATCATAAACCCCCTTTTAAGGGATAAGGGTAACCCAAAATGAAATAAATGACTTAAACAACACCATGCCACCCCAGTCATTTCAAGCCTAAAAAAACACTTTCAATACTACAATGGATGGCTCTTACCCATAATCGAAATCATTAAGAACAATTCCACCATCTCATTTCTACTTGGAATGACGTCTAATGAACAAATGCATGGGCCTGGTTCTGATGGAAAATCTATACCCTCTCAAATGTCCAAATCTGAAAATTAATAACCAAGTGAAACTAACTTATTTGAACCTCCTCTAGAGCACCCATCGTAAACTAAATGCTTTCAAATTACATAAAATGTGAACTATCTACCACAATGTAAACACCTTGAGAAACTATATTCCATGAAATTGGAAATTCATCAACATCAAACTGAAAACCATCACATGGATGGTTCTCCTTCACCAAGATAGAGATGAAACTCTTCCACGTTATTCTTCCCAAACATGATGTCAAAATTCAGAAATACAAACAAGATCCATCTTAAATATTATTAATCTTACTTATCTTGTTCCATTTCTAACCAAGGAGGTGTCTATAGTTGGGAAATGTATTGATCAGTTTTTTACTTCAACCAGTAATTATTTTCAATCAACTGATATATGAGGTATGATTTGTATTTAAATTCATATTTATCATTAAATTAATTATTATGTAATATATTATATTATGATTATCATATATAAGAGTCTCTAAATTATAAGGAATCACTAACAAATAAAGGAAAATTTCATGTTATGTCACCTTTAGAAACTCATCAGGAAGCAAATTTGGTAACAAAGCTGTCACACATTTTTCAATATTAGATAACTATGATACGTTTATGGTGAGTGAAGAAATATATAGAAGATAGTATACATTAATTTTTTTAAAATAACTTCACTGATGTTTGAAAGGGGGATCATCTTAATATACCTAGGTTTTAGTAGTCTTCCTTGTAATTAACTTTTAATTAGTAATTTATTTTCTTTAAATAATGATTTGTTATTGTGAATCATTAATTACTTATTTAATTTTGTATTTCCATACTCCCTACATAAAATAAAACTTAACTTCTTTTTATGGGTTTATATACCAATAATACATTTTAATAGAGATGAAACACTTGAAATAGGAATCCATAATTGAATATATATATCTAAATGATTAAAAAATCATAGATTATATACCTATTTTTTCCATTCCAACACTGGTAAGAAAACATATATCATTATGAACCAGTATTCATTATACTATTATTAATGTTTTTCTTATATTTTAGTATAAATTGGATATTATTCATATTATTTCCAAAATAATGTAAAACATATTGTTTATTCTATTTATTTGGTGGGGTTAAAATAATATTTAACAATTTGTTAATGAATTATGTTTTATTATATTATTTTTGTTATTTTTTACATATTTTTTTCATTTTATAAAGGTCTTGGTAATTAATTTTCGATATTAAAATATTACATGGATTGAGTTCAATAGGGGTCACTGTTCAATTGTGGAACTATAGAAAATCGAATATGTGAATGACTAGGAAAAAATTTTTTATTTCCAAAGGAGTGAAACCATCTATGGAATCTTCTAAAACATCATATGAAATAGATAATTGATAGCGTAACATTTTTATAATCTTGATAAGATAATTATTTAACTAATATTAAATTAATTATTATAATTTTTCTATGATAAAAAATGATGGTTTTATTGAAATTTTATTTTTCACAATTCAATAAAAATCAATCTCTTCATAAAAAAATTGAATATTTCAAAGATTACATTGAAATTATGATTTCAAAAATGATATGTTTTTTATAAAATAAATTTTATTAAATTGAAATATATTAATTTTAATATTCTCTTAGAAAAATTAATAAAAAACATTATTTTATGACAATTTATTCTTAATGTATAAAATGACTTTTTTTTGAAAATTGAGTTTTTATTTACTATTGAGTAATCAATTAATTTTAATTATAAAAACCCATTATAAATATTTTTTCATACTTTTTTTATTCCTATTAAAATAACTAATTCTAATTATTTTTTTATAAATAAATTTTAAAAATAATAATATTTATATCATGGTTTTTCTAAACTTGTTGTTGTGTGTAAATCTATCAAATAAATAATGTTTGTTTTAAGAGAAATATATAATAAAATATTATGGTTATAAAATCTACCCCAAATAAGAATCTCACCATTGAAATTAATTCTCTCTAGGACATATAGCTGAGGATACCTCTATATAATCACATCCTCTAATTCTCATATTTCTTCATCTATTTCTTTTGTTTCATCGTAAAACAAGGAAAAGGATAGTGGTATTATTATATAGAACATTATCTCCAAGATCTAGAATCTCTACTATTTGTTCATCATAATAGAGATCTTTCTCTAGAGGTATGGAATCTCAGTTTAGTATATATGAATGATGTGGTTTGTATATTCTCAAGATAAATACAAGGAAAACATATTGAACTTTATAGAGATTTCGTGGAACATTAAATGATATGATTAAATTTTTATACAATAAAGGACTTCAATGTTATCAACATATCTATTTCTCACCTTTCCATTATTTCAAAATCCCATAACATTCATCCAAATAAATATTTATAATTATCTCATATCACTAACTTTAAACTAAAAATATAATCTTTAATTATCTGAATAACTTTTCTATTAACTATAATCATCCCCAACATAGTACAAAATGTATATAACCTTTTATTTCATCACTTAAATCAGCATAATTGTCAATATTTATCTTTTTCCTACTTCATGATAGTATGTTGTAGTTTTTCTCAACCTACCATTGAGGGCTTCATAACAATAAATTTTAATACTTGAGTGAAAGTTATTATTGTTTTAAAATTACACAAATGGAGGTGTTGATCATAAACACATTTGAATTCCAACTATAAATATCTTCATATGTCGTATATTTTTAATGGTCTATTAATAATATCAATATCTTTGATGATGATATATAGTATAGAAACACATATCTATATCCAAATAATGATGATGACTTATTGAGAACATTTAGATAATCCTTGAATCCATATTAGATACAATAAAATTCTATACTCAATGAAACCTTAACACTTACAAAATGAATATCCTAGAAAAATGTTTAAAATAGGAATATTCTTTAATGGAAATGAAGTGTTCTTACTTTATAATGAAAATTACTACAACCTAAATAATATTATGTACTTTATATGTTTCTTGGATTCCAATAATTAAAATGATAGTGATTTTTTCCCTTTCCATTATTTTATTTGTAATTCTTATAAAAACCCCTTATAATTATGTCTCTCAACCTTTTCATGATGAAATAATAATCATCGAGATAAAAAATATATAATATTTATCCTCATGTTGTACAACCATTAATATTATTTCAAGTCATTATACATTATTATAATTTTAGGTTGAATAGAGAGTGGGGAATTATGATCTTCATTCAACAACTCTATCTTCAGATTTGGTAGTTATGAGACAAATAATTGGAGCCTAAATATAATCACCCAACAATATTCATGTTAAATAATAGATTATTTCTCCGATATTTCTATTATTCCACATTCTTCTTATATGTGTCTTTAATCCTCACATGGATGGATGATTGAATATTTATCCAATATTGATATAATTTTTCCCATTTCCACATGATTTATAGATCCATATTCAGTATGTAAATAATTATAAGTTCACATTTCATCCTCATCATGGAAAAACTAGTATAGTATTTTGGACTTAAGAAATTATCCACATTATTCACATTCTCAGAGATTTATTATTTTGAGAATTCATAATCATTAATCAACACTAACAATTTTCTTTTGGCACATATTTAAATTTTTCAACATGAATATATAATTCATTTTTTATTATAATTATATATATCACACCATTCACTATAATGTAAAAACATCTATATTTTTAATTAATAAATTTCTACTTGCAACCCTAAATTATTATTCGGGTAAATTTTCTTATAAATTTTTAATTAGCATGAAGCATAAGATTTCACCATATCAATTTACATGGGGATGCATCTCAATCCTTTATTTTATGCATTGATAACAATTGTAATCCCTTCACCACCATTAAATAGTTTATTTACATGTGTGTTGATTAACCTTCTTTGTAAATCCTTTAAATATTAATCACATTCATCTATCCTATAGAATATGGATAAATTTTGAGTCAACGAGGTAATTGGTTTAGAAAACCATGAGAAATATCATAAAAATAATTCATAGTTTCCTTCCAACCAAGGAGAACTATAGATCTTGGTTACCATGGTTAGTCAAGGCCATTATTCAATAATTTCTATCTTTGATGGATCCACCAACAAACTCTCACTCAAGATTATATAACCCAAGAATGAAACATTCTATCTACTAAATTCACACATGTTAAATTTAGAATAAAAATTCTCAATTGTTATAGTCTTTAGAACTGTCCTCAAATTTTCTTCATGATCTTACTTCTAATTTGAACATATAATAATATCATCTATAAAAACTACCAAAAAATGATCATGGTAATTTATAATGACACAATTAATTAATTCCATGATTATTGAAGGATCACTGGTAATTCCAAAAATAATTACTGTATGTTCAAAATGGTAATACCTCTTATGGAAGGACATCATGGCTATATCATCCTCTCTGACTCTCAATTAATGATATATAGATAGAAGAAAAATCTTGTAAAAATATTTATCTCCTTTAAATTAATCAAAAATATCATTGATATATGGTATAATACACATATTCTTCATTGTGATCTTGTTATGTTCTCAGTAATAAATGAAAATAAACAAGGAAACATATATCTTTTTAACAAAAATAATTTAATTCCACATGGTGATGCACTTCGAAATATGAATCCATCATCATGATTTTTCCTAGAGTTTCCTCCTCAATTTAAAAAATCAACTAAGGCCATTCTATATGGGGTCTCTGAAATAGGTTTAGCGTTAGGAATGATTTATATTAAAAACTCAACTTCTTTATTAAAGGGAAGTCAAAGAAATTACTCATTAAATATATTATAATAATATAGAACAATAGGAATGTCTTCAATTTTTAATTTCTAGAAAACCATTTGAGAGAAAATTCTTTAATGAATTGAAAATAGGACCCAAAAAAAGGAATTAACATCCATTGAAATTTCATATTCATCCATGCACTAAAAGAAGATCATGATTTGTTTTAGAATATAAAATTTGACTTCCCATCTGTTAAAATTGATATGGAATTTATATAGAGAGAGTTGATCCATGCCCAGTATCACATAAATTTGTTTAATAGGGATAATAAGAAGATTTACAGGATGGACAATCCCAAAACACATTATTGGTGATAAGCTAAAAACATTATATTTGACCATAGTTCAATTTTATTACAATATACTAACTATAAAATAATTGAGGTGGTGACATGATACCCTAATTAAATTCATTAAATATAAATGTGTGTGTAGATATAGAATCAAATAATGTATTATCAATTATAGATTGGATGGTAAATGTAAATATCACCACAGCATTTTCATGAGACACTATAGTAGTTGTGAGTGAATTATATTTCACATTATCTATGGGATTAAGGGTATACTATTGTCAATCACCATTATAACCTTCATATTTTACCATTAGTTTTCATAATTTCCATAATCTTTTTATTTAAAACATTACAATGTTGGTAGTGAATTTTGTTAATATTTTTCATCATTCCTTTCACTAATAATACTTCTCACACCACTTCAAAAATCTTTTCCTCGATGGAATTAACATCCAAATTAAAACTTTAATTAGTATCCTTGATAAAATTTCCTCCATTTTTATTTCTACACTTTGTGCATAAAGAAAAAACCATTTTCTTCCACTCATGATTTTTATTATTATATTTATCTTTGGAATTCAATCTTTTTTTTATTATTAAAACCATTATATTTATATGTAAATCAAATATCAATTTATAAATTGGTTTCACATGGAATTATTTATTCATATCTACTAATGTCTCTCATAGTTTACACCATTTTGTGACATGGTATTATGCTAGTAAAGAATTGACCAATCTTAATTTATTGTTAAATGATAATAGTAGAATAAAACATCCCATGCCTTGAAAAATTTTCCTCATAGGTACTATTAGATTCATCATCCTTTTAAATTATCTCAATGAATTCATTCTACGTTTTTTGTATGCAGAATAATAGGTAATAATATTCAAACAATAATCCTTATAAACTCATCATAAAACGTAGAATAAATTTATTCTTATTTACTAATGTTCCTGATTAGAATCAACCATCGATATTATTCACCAACCAATGATAAACAACCAAATTAATTTTTTCATGATCCAAACATTAGAGTATATGAAATATATTTTTAATAGTTATGATACATAACTTAAAAATGAGTGTATTAGAAGACCCAAAAAAAATATATTAGATGTTTCCTCATAAAGGAATCAATAGAACTATGTTCCCTATATTGATAATTTATATTCTCTTCATGATTTGTTTTTTATAAAGCTGTATAATCATAAAAAATGAATTTTTATTCCTTATCTCATATAATTTTATTTTTCTAAGGAAAATATTTTAATTATCTTCCACAGAAATCCTTACTATATTTCCTTCAATTTTCATCATTTCACTAAAACTAAAAAATAGATATTTAGTAATAAGGATCATATTCAGAAACAATATAATCATGAAAAAACACATATAGGATGTCTTATTCAGGACACATTTTTCTCGTTTTATATCCTCTTAGGTTTGACCTTGGACCCATGGTTATCATCTATTGAAACTTTTTATAATGGTTCATAAGAATAAAATGAGTTAAACCAAGAATATCTTTCAGGGGTGTCAACCTAGATAAATAGTAAGGTCCTATTTTCAATGAATGATATGATGGTTGAGTTACACCTGACCAACAGTTTTTGAGGTTCCTAATGCTAGATTAATCTATAAAAAAACCAAATCTACTTTTAGTATCTATATATTGATGTATTTTATAAAATAACATAATATCTACCAAACTGAAACATTAATATGTAATGGTATACTTATAATTATCCAAACTGTTTTCAAAAAAGTTCTCTACTACTAATATCTAATGATTATCCAAACCCTACTCTGATACCAACTCTTGTGACCCAAAATTTTCATACATTATTATTACATCTTAAGTGATGAATATCCATTTTAAAATATAAATATAAATGATAATAATATAATGGTTTAGTTTCATTTTATATTTTATATATAATCCTTTTATTTCATAAAAGAACTTCAGACGCTCCCAAAAATATCTTCTCACATTAAACACCTATTATACATAAAATACATGAAACCATTATTCGTAACATAAAGGAAGATATTAGAAATATCTTATAATTTTATTAATGTCATGAGTATCATATTTAACCATTTAATATAATTTTATGACTATTCATATATAGTGGTGATGAAAAAGTAATTACATCACTTCATGGAGATGCTAGTCCACACGCATGCACTGGTGGTTTTTCAACTTTTTGATCAATGAAAAAAAAGAAAATAATAATTCATCCAAAAATGAATATAATAATATCATAGATATTTTATATCCTTATTAATTTCATAATCAAAACCATCAATGAAAGATTTATATGAAAAAATAAATGCATCTCTTTGGGGAGGCGGTATTCTATAAGTACGCACCATAGACATTATTATTTTTCAACAGATTGAAAATAAGTGGTTAATTATTGTTACAACAGATTAAAAACAATTAAATATATTTAATATAATTATGTTTTTATTTTATAATATATACCATTAATTTAGATGAGTTATAAGAAAAAATAAAATTGAATGTACTTGGTTAATAGTTATACCTCTTCACTAAGAAACCTATTTTGGCTTACACATTATCGCTTGAAAGGATGGTCTTTTTGGATAAAAATGAAGATCTAATACATTAGGAAGGAAGTATGTAAGTAACTATGTTATGGATTTTTTGATATATAAGGCTTAATAAGTTTCTATAAGAGAGGATATATGGTATCCTTTTATAAGCAAGATAAATGTAAAACTTGGAATTACTTAAAAGATTATATTATCTATATATATATATATATCATTATCATATCAATTATAACCATGTCACCCAAAATTAGAATATGAGATGTGATAAGGTCAATATAAATTCAACCAATCTCATTTATACAAGTTTGAGACACATTTGTAAACCATATATTCTTGTTAAACTACAATAAACCAATTATAAAAATTTATCGTGAAAACATATATTTTTACCATAATAACACAATTTTATGACCAAAAAAAGAAGGGGTATTATAACCAAATTAGGATATGATGATTATAAAATTTTAATCTAATTTAACAAATATTATTTCATTGTTTTTGATAAATTATATTTAATATAGGATCACTAAATAAAAGAAGAACTATTTTTATGAAAATATATCATTTAAGAGTCAAAACATTTCACCTAAAAACATTGGTTTCCCTAAATATTTATGTTTAAATTACTGAAAAATATTTTAATATTTTTAGATAATTCTAAAACCAAATTTAATATTTGAATCATGACATTAAATTTTGGACCCAAAAAGAGTTTTAAATTTTATTAAAATATAACTTAGCTTTACAAAAGTCAATATTGGGTTTTGAATTTCCAAATAATGTTTTCAAACATGTTATTTAACTCATTGAAAATATATTTGTAGGAAGGAACTAAAATATCATGATTATGGAATGTGTTAGAGATATTTTAAATCATAAACCCATAGTTTAAACCATCCATTCCCTCTTTTACTGAGGCGGAAAAACATTATGATAGATAATATTAATAACGAAAAAAAATTAAATTAAACCTAAAAAATTAAATTAATTATACAATCAAATAAATTATATATTTTTAAAGATAAATATATCATAATATCTGGGGGTGTTATATTGGTCTCTATGGTCACTCAAGGGATGTAATGTAAATAATAAACTACCCATACTCTCATAGAGGAGGATGAAAAATAAAAATGAGACTATCACATCTTCAATAGTGGAATCCATACATAAATATTTATCCTTGTAATCCATATTATAGAAAAATTGACACACACATATGATAACAATCATGGATCCTAGTGTATCCCACAAGCTCTCAAAATCATCTTAGGGTGTTAGTTAGTCAGAAGCTAAATTTTTATCACATAGAACATATTAACATCCATCTTACATCATACTCTAATTTCCAAAATACCATCTCAATTAAAAATTAGAATAATCTCTAAACCCATATAAAATTTCACCTTTCTTTGTACAAATCTACAAGGATCCTACAAATAAATATTGTATACATTCATACAAACCAATCCACTTCCAATATATCCTTAGTATTTTCACAATCTATGTATTCTACATGGCCCTAGTTTCAAGAGAGTGGTTCAAAAATATATAAAAATCCCACAACTAACTTAGTACCAACAAATATGTATCATACCAAATAGAACACTCCATTTAAATTGGAATCCAAATTTTGTGTCATCCAATTGAATCCCTTTACACTCACATGGATCACATAATCCACTTGAGACATGTTAATCCCATAATCTAGAATTATTCACTCCTAACACACCACATATTTCCCCATAGGTCTTTTTAGACCCTTAACACAATCTAGGGTTATAAATCACCTTAAATAAAGAATTTCTCACCCTTTGTAAAATATATTAACATATATCCCAGAATCCCTAAAACTTATACACTCATTATTAACCATATAACTCTACGAAACTATACATTCATATCAAAATCTCATTTGAATATGAATGATATATCCTTCCACACTCATTATCTCGTCATTAATCTTCTATTATTATAAACCCTGTCATTGGGTGGTTCAATTATCTATATACATTATTAGATCCATGTATCTAAACCCATGGGGCTCAATTCAACCCAACCTCCTTACCGTGAGTGCTATAAATCTCTATATATTTTATCTAAACCCTTGGATTCATGCAGACATGATAATTCTCATATCAAAAATAATAATGTTTTATATTATTGGGGTATCCTTCCTCAACCATGGAGTTACCATCCTCATAATACCATACTCATCCTTGGATAATACTATCCCTACCATGTCCATGCACATACTAAGAACATGAGATCCTATCACAGCCGCCACATTAAAATAAATGATAATAATAGTTTATAATTAATTAATTAAAATAATAATAGAGGCATAATTTCCAAAAAAACTAAATTTTAAATAACACACCTCTTGAAATATACAAAATGTTGTGTTTTTAGCTTTCAATGATATCCTTGAAAATTTAACATAAATAACCCGTCATTTTGGCTCTATTTGTCAATGATTTAGTAAAATTAGTGTCAAAACAATATCCTAAATCATTATAAATAAGAAATAGATGAAGGAAGTAAAAAATTAATGTGCAGGTAATAGAATATTTCTAATTTCCATAAAAACATTGAAAATCACTCCTCATGAAGTCTGATCAAGCACATAAAGATGAGGTTGTGGAGCTAGAAATATATTTCCTTCATTAATGGCCATTACAATTACATATAGAAGGAGATGAACCCAAAATTGAGTTTCTACCCCTCTTAATAAAATATCCCCAAATCATGTTCAAAACATCACTATGTGGGTCACCATTCTATGTAACCATGTCATGCCCCATAATGGTGTGTCCCATGTGGTTCCTAACCTAACTACACCTCAGTAGATGCCTAGAACTCCTTATGGTTTCTATTACTACGTGACCCCTATGGGTTACAGCTTTCCTTCCATGACAAGAATCATTATATAATTACCCATATATGTCATGGAATGACACAAATCTCCCAAGCATGACTCATGCCTCTATGGTATGAACTTCCCTCACATTACATGAACTTTAATGCTTGAAATGTCCTTCTATTTATCTCAACAACCTCTATGACCCAATGTGGTGACACCTCCCATTGGTCCGACCATCACAACCTGACCCATGTGTCACAGTCTATTATCTAGCCTCATGAAAAATATCATAAAGAAAATATGTATGTAATTATCATATATTTCACTACCGCAGTCATCAGGTTGTGGTACCCTTATCTATTGTTAGAACCATAAAATTTATATATTTACCTTATCTAAAACCCCCACTAGAAATCTTTTATACCGTAAAATCCATTGGTTATGGCACAACCCACTGCCTCTATTACATGGTGCCTCCCTCAAAATACAATGATCATTTAGCATTCCCCTCATCTCAACATGACCCTTCCTTATCATGGTTTGATGATCCATCTGAAGATTTTTTTTGAAAAGGGTCACCCCAACCCAACTCCAAAGAAAACATTTTCAATTTTTTTTCTAAAAGAAATGCATCATAATTCCATGATCATTACAATCATTCCTTTGGGAAGAAATGTTTTTTTAACTATAAGGGGTTAATTATCGTTTTAATCTCATGATATATGGATTATACTTGAATAAATGATAAATTGAATAATTTTAAATTTAAAATATAACTTATAGATTCTTTAAAAAATTATTTGAATATAATAAAAAAAACATATAATAAAAAATAATTCCCACCACACACTAATATATAATGAAATTAAAATAACATTATGTATTTTTTACTTCAATTGGAATTAAAAAAGAATATTTTATTATCATATAACTCTTACTAAATAATCATTTATTTATTTATTAAAATAATACCACCCACTAATATCTTTATTGGGCTCACATCAACAATGAAATAATATTTGGACTGAATGATAGTGATTTATAATCATTAAACACATCACATAAACATTATATCATGACAATTGTACTTCCTAATATCTAATATTATAAAATATTAATTTTTCTAAAAAAAATTTGATTCTTTGATATATTAGAAGACTACAATCATTCTTTGTGATTTTTGAAAATAATAAAAAATGAAACTCTTTTAGGATGTTATGAATCCCCCAAACATATATCCCAAATTCTTGTCAAGTATTTAAAAAATTTAAAAATAATTTTCAATTTGAATATACTAATATTTCAATAGTCTAAATTCTTATAAATATTTATTTATTTGGTTAATCATTAATTTATTCACATTCAATATTAATTCATAATGTTAAATTAGAAAATTTATTTATTAATACAAAATCTTAAAGACATGTAAAAATATTTTTTAACAAAAATATATCATAGATGATTTCATTAATGTGATATAAAAATTAAAAATAAAATCTCACAAAATTTTAGTACATTTTATTTAATTTTTTTTAGATTAAAGTTTAAAAATTTTATTTCAAAATTTTAAATGATTTCACAACATAAAAAATTATTTGATTTTAATAGCATAAAAATCTTCAAAACATTCAATCAAATATTTATTTTCTTATTATGATATATATTGAATACTAATAAGAACTAAGTACCATATTCAAATGTATTTCATTGAAAAATAGATTTTTTTTAAGAATAGTTTATGAAATAAAATTATAATATATAATAAACTAAGATAACACAAATTATTCTCATTCAATAAATAAAATAATTTATATCCTATTTTGAAATAACTCTTTCTATGTCACATAGATATAGAATTATTTTTTCCCTTATCATACAATTATTTCTTGTGAACTATTATAAATTTTGAAAAAAAATATATAATGTATTGTTTTTATTATATACTTGGTAAAAATTAAATAATCTATTAAGATAATTTTAATATATGATGTAGCATTTGATAATCTCAAGAGTGTGTGAACATCCATTTAATGGGGTTAAATTCTTACTATTACTACCAACAATAAAACTAGTTTATTCCCATCAACTTTCAGTGTGAATATATCTCAATTATAATAATGTGATGACAATATATTGAGTGAGAAATAATACACATGTATGTAATGGTTTGTATAAAGATTATGCACCCTTATTATTAGGTAGATAATACCTAGTGTGCAATCCAAGTGATTTTTCTACCCACATTTTTATTTAGTAATGAAGGAACAATTAAATGAGAAAGAATATTATTTTGGACTCAATTATGATATGAATAATGATTCTCAATAATTTCAATGACCTTTATAATCCCTACCTTAGGTTCTGATTTAATTTGAACTAGATTTTAATCATTTTGTTATCCTAAATAGGATATTATATACTTTATGGAATGATGGTTGATTCACTCTAAGTCTCATCTTTTTATCCATGTCACATGTCTCTAGTAAGGTCACTATATAATCATATATTAAACATACAATGTAGAGTGATTTTTATAACTATTATGCAGCTCTTGAATCCTAAATATATTGAATAATAAATCAGAAAGATGTTAGAGTATCTAAAAATACTTTTATTAATATTTTTAAGGTGATATGTTTTTTTATTTTGGATTGTTTTATTTTCCTATAAAAAATCCACATATATTTTATGGTTTGAATAATTTAAATGTAGAACAAGTATAATGAAATGACATACTTCAAATATCCATAACTGTCAAATGTTCATAACTCTATTTCCAATGATATAGTGGTTTCATTTCACATACATCATCATGTTATTTTTCGCTTCACCACACCATATTAAATAAACTATTTTCTATGAACATAAAACCAATTGACTCGCAACTCATCCAAGAAATAAATTCCTCTAACTTAGTCATTAAGGTATAGTTGAATATATATAAATTATTTATATGAACACATGAAATGTAAAACATCGAAGTAGTGGAATATACTTTCTTCCATTATAGTAACACCAAAAAATACCCTTATGTAAGATCATCCCATTATTCAATCTACAGGATCAATTAAAAATAATGTATCCCATTATTTGATTCTATTTTTCTTAAATAAGTTTATTTATTATTTTATATTAATCCATTCAAGTGGTGGAATGATAACCACTAATAAAAACATGGTTTTTACAATTTTAATAAAACTTCATTCCTTTAATAATAGTGTATCTTCATTAAAATCTAATGATCATTCAACTCATCTACGACCAGGTTTTCATTGAATTAAACAAATAAAAACAAAATATCATGAATGAATTATCACTAAAAAAATGAATATTTTTTATCCAAAGAAAAGACCATTTAAACACCACACCATAGAGTAAAATAATGTTTGTGAGAGAACTCTATCCCTCAGTGTAAAATAAATTCCATTTTAATGATATCTTAACAGATATCACCTCAAATTCCCCCTTTTAAAAAAACTTATTGTGTATTATTAAATATTACATATCATAAATGTATCTTCATTCTCTCAATTTTTATTTCTTTGAAACATAAAAATATATAAATGATAACATCTCTAAGATCTATACACAAACACTAAAAGATGCCCCATGTTAAAATGAATTCTTAGCTGAAGAATAATTTATTATCATCCACACAATACAATAAAGTTTCAATATTGACTTATATGTTACTACATTTTTTCATTAAATATGCAATGTGTTCAATATCTTTCTAAACATATAATTTTAAACTAAAACAAAACTATGTTATAAACAGTTATATAATATATCTACTAAAACATGGATTCGAATTAACAGCTATGAATAAGACTAACATCATTATGAAATATATTAATATATATACACATATATATATAATGTTTATATTATAAAAATTTACTTAAATAATTATTATGGTTAACAATATGTATTTTTATGAATTTCCCTTTCTATAATATAATACATAGTTTATTATATTCAAATGATGATGTTAATATAAAATAATATTAATTTATTAATTATATTTTAATTAGTGTTTTATATAAATTAATAATATGAAAATATAATATTTGAAAAAATTATTTTCCTATTTAAATTATAATTTTATTTAAATGTTTAAATATTTATATTTTATGATGTTAAATTTATATAATAATTTTAATTAGTTTCATTGATCAAAAAATGATTAGGTTAGGAAATTCATTTGGTATTTTTCTGAAATATTGATTTAATGTTTAATAGTTAAATAATCCATTTAAATAAATATCATGCCTCTTATAGAATTAATATCTTATAAGTATTATCAGAAAAATTACAAAAAACCTTTTATTAAAAAAATTGTTCTTTTATAATTTGAATTATAATTTTAAGAATATTCAATTTGGTTTTCGGACCTATTGTTAACATTTTATAACATGAGTGTAATTTTTCTAAAAATTATTTTTAATAAATTATAAATTTAGTTTTTTTAAATTAATATTTCTATAATAAAAATTAAAATAAAATAAAATAGATTTAAAATTAAGAATTTGTAGGTAAAAATTATGTAAAAAGGAAAATTATATTTTTTAGACTGATGGAAAAGTTACCATAGGTAAAAACTAGTTACCTCAATAAAATCTATATTTATAAAATTAAATACATAATGGTAATGAGTTAATAAATGATTAAAACATGTGAGGGAATTGATTTTTAAGGAATTCATTATCCTTATCCCATTCCCACTCCATTATATATCAGATTTGGAGCCCTTTCCATTATAGTGGCTTCCCCTTATTAACAAGGTTTGGGTACTTAAAAAATTCGACCAATTTTTCACTGAAAAAGGGGTAATTACACTCCTCACTTCACCTCATAGAAAAAACAACATAGATATACCTTTAACCTTCCCAAAAATCACTCAAATTTTTGTAGACACCATAAATATGTTCAAGTATTCTCAAAATAAAATCACAATATATCACCCCTAGTTTTAGGTACATGAAAATTTGTTCATGTATTTTGAGCCTATATAATGCTTGGGTTATGTTTCTGGAGGTTATAAGGAGTTTTTTCATGATTTGGATACTTTTATGTAGGATAATGTTTTTTACATAGTTTGTAGAAACCATGAGCCATATCTTTGAAATTTTTCATTAGAAGACATTGAGAAATCGGATGGCATACCTTTATTCCAAACATTGTGAAACATTGTGAAAAGATCAGTTGATTCATGTTTAGTCAAACCTATTGATCCATCCATGAGTATTTTTTCCTTAATACAACATCGCCATAGGTTGGAACATAGTTTTCCAAGCATTATAGTCGAAACATGCTTCGTTTAGTTAGTACCCATTATATGTGAATATAATATAAATTAACCATTTTAATCTTATTTAATCCCATATTCTATCTAAAAAATGAATTAATATTAATCCAAAGGGTTTAGAAACATTTCATTTTAATCTAGAAGTAATTATTTGGTGAATCAATGTGTGTTGGAGGCTTAGGTTCATCATTAAGTCTTCGTTCTTCATCGTTCTTCTAATATATAGAATTATTACCTCTATTGGATTCTTAGATTACATTTTTTGTTGATTTATCCATGTTACTTTATGGAAATATTGATTTTCTTTCTCTAGATTGATTATGGGGAAGAAGATCCATTGTTAGATCTAGAGTTTTTTTGTTCTTTGTTTTTTCAAATTATTTTGAGTTATGTGGTTCTCTATTATCTCTAATTGACTAAGAACATGATGGAATGGTTTTAATAAAATGAATCATTTTAAATATTGGTCAAATAATTGTTTTATTCTTAGTGGAATATAAATTAATGGTCATTTATGGGAAATTATTGAAATTTATTGGTTTTTAAATAGCACATTGGTTATAATTATAAAATGATATATTAAAATTATAGTTTGCTTTTGAAGCATGTAAATTGGTTATTGAATTTATTTAAGAGAAATAAATAATTTTATATGAAATTGTTTTTATGGAAATTTTTTTTTGTAAAATGGATTGTAATTATTTTTGTAGAATCATTTTTAAGTGTTTGGTGTGGGATAGATTATGGTTGTGAAGTTGCAACATAAAAGTGGGATAAAGTGTGAATTTGAAGTTTCACCATCAATGATAACCAAAACATGTGTGTGTTTTTGTGTGGATAATTGTGTGTGTAAGAGACATTGTGCATGTGTAAACAAGGAATGGTTATGCTGCGTAAATTTATAAATGGTTTAAATTTATTTTTTTACATATTTCGATGGTATTTTTTAGGCTTTTATATATATTAATTTTAGTACATAAAATTGTATTATATAAATTGTGCTAAATAAATTTCCAAATGGAATGATTCGGGATCTCATTGAGGAAGTACTACTATGTTTAGACTCATCCCTAGTTTGGTCTATATTGTGAATATGAGGATTTAATCTATCAAGACACTATTAAAGGCAAGGTATGTTAGTTATTTAGTGAGGCTTCTTAATATTGTTGGTAGGCCAGGTGGATTTGGTGCTTATAGAGGGTTAGTTGTTTCTTGTTGATTTCACTTGTGAGTTTTGAGTTTTTAGAATTCTTTTTCAATGAGTATGTATTTTGGTATCCACATTTACCCAAATATTGTTTATTAGTTTGGTTATGTTTTGAGTGTTATTTCTCTACTCATTCATCATATAGGGTTTTGGTTTGTTATTGTTTATGTAGTTTTGATGTTTTATCTTTAAAAGGCCAACTAATCCCCCAAATAATTTTAAGGACCATGGAATTTATCACAATCCATTAGTATCAATGGGTTGGAACCTAAGGTAGAGTTACACATCATCACTTCTAAAGTTAATTAGGAGGGTGTGATGTTACAAATGGAATCATATGTGGTTGGTCCATCAATTATTTGGACAAATGGTTTCAGTTTTTTTGGGTCCTAGATTAGGAATTGGGGTTAGTATGTATCTTAGCATTGTATTAATGACATAATATTTTAGGAACAGGAAATATAGAACATAAAAATACATTAATCACCTCTTTAAGTTGATCTTCTTATTACAAGGGTGTTTGGGAACATTTTCTTTTTAAGAAACATCTAGGTTAGTTTTCACATCATCATCATGTGTTTATCCATTGAGAGTTTCATGAAATGAATTGATAGTAAGAATCAAAAATAGGAAATTATTATACATTTTGAGTTCTATGGTTCATGAAATGAACAAAATGTTATGATTTTTGAAAATAGGGAAAATGGATGTTTTAAAAAGCATAACATTAGTGTTTTTGAAAATGGTAAAAATGTTGATGACGATTTAATTGTAGAGATATTTATTTTTGATATGTGTTGATATAGTAAATTGGAATTTATAAACCTTTAATTTTTAATTTGTTAGACTAAAATTAATGTTGATCTGGTTATAGATAATACAACTATGTAGGAATTTTAGAAATCAATCAGAGAAGGTTGTTGAAAATGAGGATTCAATTAAGCCACAGGTGAACTGAACACCTAGTCTTGAGAATTTTCCATTATGTTTAAGAAATGGATATGGGTGATAGGGATGATGAATCTCAGAAAGGTGACCATTTGATTCAGTTCTGGAAAAGGGATCCACCAATCATTTTGGGGATTCAAAGCCAAAGAATGTAGGAATCTAGTTGAATTGTATTAAACAAGTATTATATTTCCTTAGGACACCAATACATTTGATATTAATGTTGGAAACATATATTCTAGATTATTTGTAATAATAATAGCTATAATTATATGTATATGATAAATTTTACTAGTGGATGACATGGTAGTATTTTGAATAATTTTTTAACAAGAAGTTCAATCCTCACACTTTTAAAATTTCTAGAAAAATGTAATTCTACAATTTTAAGAAAGTTATTATATTGGTGATAGAGTATTTTGATAAATTTATTAATTTAGTCTCGTTTTCTACAAAATTTTATGCATGTTCATCTATGAAGGAATGAATTTTTGAGTCATGATTATGTTGAGATATTCTCTAAATTATTTAAATTCTTTTTATAATAGATTATTAAGACATGGATAATAGATAATTGGAGGAAGAAATATATATCTTGCGAAATATGGTTGTGGAGATCATGTTTATTACTATGGGAGCATGTAGTAATTCTAATTCTATAAAAAAAAGATGTACAACTACATCATGAGTGGTTGTACACATCAAAATCAGACCAAGGGAGCAATAGACATTCCTCTTTGACTGAAAATAAAGCTAGGAGGTTTTCAATGTGATTCTCATAATTAGATAAATAGATATTTTAAGAAACTACCTAGAGAATGTCACAATTTCAACAACTTGTGAAATCATCATCGCTATTAGTGTAGTGCTCCATGGTCTGCTTCTAGAGACACATCTCATGTTCATTATGCATCGTATTCTTCGATGTGACATGTATAATAGAATAACTCTTATTATTAGAATAGATAGAGAAAAGGATTTTTTAGGACCAAAATGGCCCCTAAACCAATGAAATATCAATAGGGTAACAAAAATAAAAGTGTCACGAGTAAGAAAATTTATGGAGTTGAGCAAGTGATCATGGATGATCAATTGAGCCCTTAAACTATGATAGGTGTGAATATTTAATTATACCATTATGAAATATTTTTTTAATATAGTTATGTCACACCCATTTATTACTTCTATTTTTTTAATCATATGGGTTTACGTGCTGAGTTTATTCTTTAAATTGTGAAACAAAAAACTCCTCTTCTCCAAAGATAATGTTATGCTTTTAGGTGTAAAGAATGATCTGTAGCTATCGATGGGATCTGTTTCTTTGGAATTTTTCCATCCAAGAGATGGATGTTAGTGAATTGTTTTTTTATATATTGGTCAACATTGTTCAAGGCCCAAATAAAATGTTATGATTAAAATGTTATTTTAGCATATTTAGATGGAATGGAGAATCTTATTAGAGGATATTGAGATGAAAAGGCTAGTAGAGGATGATATTTGCACTGGTTTTCTGAATATTAGCTTATCATTTGAAATCACTTACCTTTGAATCTATATATGAGGTTGGGAATATGGATTTCAAAACTATTTTTGACCAGTTTCCAGATATTTTCTCTAATGATTTCTCAAGGCTACACCTAAATGTGATGTTGGGTTTAGGATTAACCTCCTATCGAGGACTAGTCATGTCTCACTTTTATCCTATATGATGGCACTAATAGAATCAAGTAAATTTATGTTATAGTTGGAAGATGCGGAAAGAAATGGTTAATATTATGAATCACATATCTATGGAATAGACTGGTTCTATTTTTGATGATATTGAATATAACTCTTAAGATTTGTATAGATTATCATAAGCATAACCAATTTAGAATGATGAAATTGTATCCTCTTCCACACATTGACGATATTTTTGATTAATTAATGGGAGGCTTGGAGTTCTCTAAAATTGAATCCTAAGGTATCACCAATTGTGATATTATGTAGAGGATGATCATTAGTCACTTATTTTAAGAAAATATGTCCAATATGTGTATGTGGTTATGCTTTTTGGTCTTATAAATGAACACTTCGTCTATAAGAAATTGATGAATCCAATCTTTTAGTGGTATTTGTATTACTTTGGCTTTTTGTTGGTGGTGTATTGGTGTATTCTTGCACAAAAGTGGATCATGATAAATACTATACAATGGTGTTGGGTATAACGCAAGAGAATCCTTCATATGTCATGTTATCAAGGTGTTATTTATGGATATTAGTGGTATGTTTACATAGAAATGTCATTTCTGAAAAAAGATTTTCTATCCAAAAAATCGATAAAAGTAGTTGAAACTTGGAAACCACCTAAGCCTATCTTTAAGATACATTATTTACTTCGCATAGTAAGATATTACAAATGTTTTTTAGTTATTTTTCACATTTGGAATCATAGACATCTACTATTAAAGGAAATGGTATTACTTTGTAATGGAAAAGTAATCTAATAAATCCTTTCAATACCATATAATTAGACTTACAACAACTTGTACCTTCATGTTTATAGATCCTAGAGAGGGATATATAGTCTATTATGATGCATCGAGATCTAGGTTGGGTTGTCTTCTCATGTAGGGAGACTATGTTATAACTTATGGATCATGAAAGTTATAGATTCTTGAAATGATCTTCTTAACATAAGATTCAGAATTGGTTGTTATGGTACATGATTTGAAAACCTAGTGTCATTACCTCTTTGGTGATAAATTTATAGTGTTTATATATCTTATGAGTCTAAAACACATTTTCTCACAAAGTGATTTGAATTTAAGGGAATGAAGATGGATGGAGTATATGTAGATGTTTGAATTTGAATTTGAATTTATGTATACAACAAGTAAAGGGAAATTTTTGGAAAATTCCTTTAGAAGGAAGACATATTCTCATTTTCCTAAAGAGCCTTCAGACTAGTGAATTTTAATTCTAGTCATAGAGGATACACATACTGATTATTTTGAATAGGATGATGTTGTAGTTTTCTTTCTAGTTTTTTTCCCCGATTTGGTAGAGAAGGTTAAATTTTATCTGACATCTAATACATATTCTTTTCTATGAGGCCAAAAACAATGGTGGGGAGATCATTGAGGGTTGTAAGGTGGATGATATTTTAGTAATGTAATTTAGAGATCAGGTGGTCATGACATTGGCTTATCAAGAACACCTTCTTTGTTCTTACCACCATTTTAGAAGGGTTTTTACCCTGGGATTGAAAAAAATTATGATCCATTCATATGATTGTTTTAGTGGGTTATCATGAAATGATATGTAACAGAGTTTTTATTGAGATACCTCAACTATTAGAAAGTAAAGTCTTAGAACCAACATCCACCTGGTGTGATTCATTCATTACTGATTCTAATGTTGAAATGGGATAAATAGTAGTGTATTTAGTGACAGGTCTACCATGGGTGGTTAGAAAACATGATTCTACATGTGTGACAGTGGATCAACTCATAATGTCATCTCTGTTCATCCTGATTCAAGAAACTAATTTGGTGGAAGAAATTTTAAAAATCTATATTTTAAAAATTGTAATGATACACATCATTCAAGTATCAATTTTATTTTACTAGTCCACCATGATTACATCTTTATTTTATGAAAATATTTATAAAAAATCCTTGGTTTATTGTTTATTATGATCACAAATTATCATCATCAAATAGTTGGATAGTCTAAATAGAAAATCCATGTGTTAGAGGACATGTTTAGAACTTGTGTGATGGATTTTTTGGCTCTTGGGAGTATAATATACATTTAATAGAGTTATTATATAATAAAATTTATTAGAACATGATATATAGGGATCATTTTGAATCATTTTATGAGAAGCCTTTTCATTAAAAAATTTATTAGATTGAAATATATCGATAATCAAACTTCTCATACATAAAAAATACATAATAATAAGTAGATATTCTATATATAACATATTTATCCATGCTAATATTATTTAATTCTATTTACTTTTGAAACTTGTAAATATAAAAACTATTTCATAGGTGATCTATGTCATTTTCCATCGGTTTCTTATTAACTAACACCCCTCTTAAGAATATCAGGCGTAATAACTTTCATTATAACGTGGGTAATAGAAACATAAGAAATATTGAGCTCAGATGACCAGTAATGGTAAAAAAGGAAGATATCAATAATTCATCATAATAAGGGTATGATAACATAAGAATAATATTTTAAAACCATACAATTTATATCAAAAGGAATAAAATTGAGTCAAGGAATAAATATTTTTAGTTCATAAGACATGAATAATAAAGAAATAATAATACATTGGCCATGATATAATAATAGTATCAATAGGCATTGAGTTGTGGAAAACACATAAGCATAGAAACCCATATGTCATGCCAACCCACCAAGACATTAATAAAATTTTGGGAACGGTATAACCGCCCATTTACATTCTTTAAGAATGGGATAACCTCTCATGTACCCCATGTTTAGGCTTGGGATAACCTCATGTGTACCCTCTTAACTCTTAGGAAATAAATCATTACCAAATGCAACAAAAAGAGATGTAGGTCTCAACAAACATGTAATGAAAATTGTGCAGTTTTTTTCAACAAGATAATAAGACATTAAAAATATTAGAACCCATGAAAATAAATGTGTTTCATAAAATATTTCATTATAGCATAGCCTGTGAAAAATAAATGAGTTTCACTAACATCTTTCCATCTTAAACATAATCTACCTTGATATTGAATAAATTTGGAATAATTAGATAATATATATAAATTATATTTAGTAAAATAAATGGATTCCATATTAGATATTAAATTACTTTTATTAAAAACCATTAAAAATATTCCTTAATTAATATAACATTAATTTATAAATAATTATTTTAAAACTAGAAATGCAAAAACTAAAGCGGATTTTTTTTGAAAATAACCATAAATACATAGAAGTTGTTTTTTTATAAATAATTTTAATCATTTATTATATAAAATAACCTTTCCACATTCAAATAAATATTTTAAAACATAAAACATTTTCAAAATCATTTTTTCAAAAATAAACTTCGAAATTTAAAAAAGAAATCACTTAAACTAATTTAAATCTTTTATTGATGAAAATAACTATTCCACATTGAATAAAATATTGAAAAATAAAAAATTTTCAAATTATTCTTATTTTTAAATAACCCTTGAAACTTGTAAGGTAATATTTAAAATATTGATTGGTCTTGATGGTGGTAAATTTCATACACATTAAAATAAATATTCCTTTTAAATTTTGGGTAAAAGATAAATGGTCCTTGTTTTGAGAATGAAATAATGATTCCTTTTAATTTTTTTAAAAGTAAAACATGGGTAAAAATGAATTTAATCAATCCCATAAGAATATTAAAAAAATTGAAAACATTTCTATAAAACATAGATATATAATAGAAAGGGTTTTTCCCTAAAGAGAGAAATAAATTCGTTTTTCATTAAAATCATTATTTTGAAACCATGATTACACCATGAGAGGAAGAAATAATGAAATAATGTATTATATGAGCATAACTAGAGGATAATAAAATTCAGGATTTTAGTGAGATATGAATTATAATATTTCACCATCAAATTCATCTTTATATGAAATCTCGATAAACAAGGACATCATAACATAAAACCCTTACCAATTTAGTAACTTTTGAATCATAAGATCCATTAAATAATAACATAAAAAGAAAATATAAATATCATATATAGAATTTTTTTCTGGATATAACATGTCAGTGTGTATGTATATAAACCTTTTAAAAAATCTAGTTGCATAACCTAAGATAAGTGCAAAAGAAGACAAATTTAGACGGAAATATCTTACATAAGTCTCGACTCCGTTCATACAAATCAATCATAATTTATAATAAATATTAATATATTAAAAATATATTACATAACCATGATTATATATATAATATCATACATTATATTCTTATCAAATTATATTACCCATTTATTAACAATTCTGTGATAAAATCATGTTTCAGATAATAAATTCAATGTTTTTCATATATGCTTTGATTTTTTATTTTTGGTCCAATTAATTAGGCCATGATAAAAATATAATCATATTGTTAACCACACTATAGATATTATATATATTCATAATATTTGTATTTATAGTAATCCAAAAAAGTTATATATAGGAAATGAAATACACCATGCATGGAGAAGATTGGCCATACGTACACATGAACATTGTTTACATTTTCTCAAAGGATGAAATAAAAGAATGTTAAATAATATATTACCTTTAGAAATTAATTTTAATTTTATATATATAAAATATATTCATTAAATTTACCATTAATTAGATTCTATATAAATTGCTAGTAAAACCGAATCACATCGCTTCGTGAGGTGGTTGTATATCATACATAGGAATAAAGGTATCATGTCCCCCTCCGAATGTAAAGTAAGAAAGTATATGTGATATAATAACTAAATAATTGCATTTATGTTACAAATATGATATATATTCAATTAATATATCAGTATTACCATCCATGCTAAATAAAAATGAAATACAAAACACCTTGGTTCGTGAGGTATTATATCATTGTACAAATGAGAGAATTTATTGATTTACAAAATGTTGTAGGTAAGAAGTTAGGTGTGATATTATATATCATAGGTATAATAATTTTATAAATATATTATATAAAAATAAGTATATCATTATATACGGTCATGAGAGCTGGTGATGGAAAATTAATAACTTGAGTTCACAAGGTGGTAGTCCGCCATACAGATAAGTGATAGTTTCATTTCCCATTTTATTGAATTGAATATAGATATAAGTTATTTAATTAAAATAATCGTATATTATAATATGTTATGTACTATATTTATTATATCATCATATTTTAATAATATTAAGAGTTCAAAGGAGAAATTAAACAAAAACCCATGGTTAATAAGTTTACCTCTTCTTTAGAGAACCTATTTCTGTATATACCAAAATCCATCTTATGATGGTTTCATAATAAAAATAAGGACCCTATAAAGATTAATTATAATTAGAGAATATTTTTTTCTATTTAATGGTAAAACCAAATTGTTTTTAAATATTAAATTGGGGAGTATAGTATGTGGCCTTTTATAAGTGAGGGAGAGGACACACATTGAAATTTGAAAATGATAAAGTGCATATAATTTTTTCACGTACCAAAAAATCTCTATAATGGGAAATTAAAAACATAGAGGTTATAAGGTCTAAATATATATATAAAATAAGTTTTTGATAAGATTATAGGTCATTTAGGCTCTTATCTTTTTATTTTAACCCCCTGAAAAATTTGTTTTAACCTCCACCACGGTAACTAATATTTATAGTGTTTAATGTTAAATTTGACAAAACAATATCTTAAAGTTTGTATATAATTTAAATTTAACGGATTAGAAATATTTAATACATTTTTCTAAATTCAATTCACATAATTTTAAACATTTAATTTAATATAAATCCTACATAGGGGATGAGAAAACATTTTTCCAAAGTGAAAATGTTCAAAAGTTTGAAAAGCTTATATGTTAAAAAACAAAATAAAATTGATTATATTGACCTAAATTGGATTAAAAAAATTATAATTGAAATTATTTTACTTTCAATACCTTTAATAAAAAGTTAATGCATACATTCTTTAACTGAAAATTCATTTTTCAATAGAATCTAGTATTTTTCCCTATTTATTGAATAACTATTATCTTTTGAAAAATCCTAAAAACAAACACCCTAAGATAACAATGACATATATATTTTAAAAATTAATTTTATTTTTAGAAATAAATTTTTTTAATTTTTCAAAAAATAGATCTTATTATTTGTTTTAAAAAATAAGAATAAACATTTTTATGGGAGAATAGTATTTGTGAAACATATAAAGACTTTATCAAAAAAAAATTACTTTTTCCAATATGATTTATTTATATAAAATTATTATGCCTAATATTTAAATTTTTTTATTACTATTCTTTCAAGCAATTTTAATAGTTATGTAATAATTTTATTGGTTAAAAAATAATATTAACCAATTTATTGGTTCATTAAAACTCAGTGTTATGTGTAGTGAAATCTACTATAGAAATTAAATTAATTTGAAAAAATATATTTCATAAAATCTTAGGGTGTTACATTATAAAACCCACAAAATTAATTTTTCCCTAAAAAATGATGGCATTGGTTCAAACAACTGAGGATACTTTTTGCCTCAGCATATCATCATTTTCCCATTTAGCTTCCTCAATATGGTGGTCTCTCCAAAAAATCATTTACCAGGTGAGTGTTCTTGTTTCTCAACACATTATCAATATAATACTAAATTACCAAAGGTTGACCCTCATAAAAAATCGTTATCTAGTGGTATAAGCTTTAATTATAGTACTTTTGAATGGTTAGGTATGTACTACTCATACGATATACATAGAAGACATTGTATGCTTGGGGGAGGTTTGGTTGATGTACTAAATGACAATTATCATTTTGAAATGATATAGAAATTCAAAGGAACTACTAGAGGTAGGGATTAGTTTTACATTCATTCAACCATGAAGATATTCATTGATATACATTATCATTAAAATTAAATTTCATATTACACTCATTATTGTTAGCATAACTTTTATGCTGAATTTGTGTTGTCCTTTTGTGTTATTGAATCGATCTTGATTTCTCAGATATTTTTTCATTAAAATATTGTCTTAATAGCATTGTTTATCCAATTTAATCCTAGGGTTCTAGATTTCAATGCTTATTTCTATAAAAATCTATATAAGGGTCTATCACAATTCTCACGTTAGTGCTAATATTTTAAGAAAACTAAACTAGTGGAAGCCGTCAATTCAAACTGCCATTGTTATCTAAAAATAAGATCTTAGAATATCCTATATGGTTTAGAATGTTATCTCAAACAAACCATATATCTACATCTCATACATTTTCATGTAACATAGCTTTGTTTCAAGCGTTTTCTAAATACTTCACGAGAACATCATAATATTACTCGGATCCTATTCAGATACATTGGAGTGATGTCCTCTAGGTAACCTTACCACTTTATTAAGGTATATTCTTGTAAGATTATAAAAATATAATTCTTCTCTTATAACAATGATGTGTGATGAATATGTAAATTGATTCACTATAGAATATATAAAACTATTACCTTTGTATGTTTTGGGGGTCCAATGAAAAAATCTATGTTGATGTTTTTCCATTTTAGTTCTTTTATAGATAATGGTTGTAGCAACCCCTTATAATTTTTATCACAACATTAATAGTCAAACATACCAAGATCTATGATACAATATTAGTAATATCTTTCTTTATGTTATCCCACTAGAAATATTCATTCATGTTGGATAGTGGTAATCATTATACCGTTGTGTCCCTTTAGTTGTTGGGTCAATCTTAGTGGCCCAATTTGATGGGGCATGTTTTCCCCTACCTATGGATTCTCCTCTTCTCCAAAATTATTTTAAAATAATCCCTAAATAATTCCCAAATTGAAATAACTCATTATTAACTCAACAAAAAATATAAGATAACCACTAGATTTTACCAATACCATTGATCATATATCCACAAAATTTTATTGCATTCCTTTAGAAATAAAAAATATAAACAAACCCAAAGGGTTGTATCACAAAAAATTTATCTCAAAAAAATATAATATGGATAAAAACTCATCCCATTAAACCAAAAATGGGTTTTCTAATACATTGAACTTCGGATCAACCATAAATTCATAAATGCGTGCTGGTTTCGATAATTCATAAGTTAAGAATACATTGAGAAATATACACTTAAAAAATACATTTTAACCATAATTCCTTAAATAACTTGTTATGTTATAAAAAATTATATTGGATTCTTATGTTCACCCACACACTAATAGAATATGAAATTTTATTTCATTATTCCAAAAAATCAATGGAGAAGTAGATTATAGTTTCATATAATCAAATAATATTCCCCTAATTGAAGAATATTAATATTTTCATTAGGGTCCTTCATAAAAAGTCAAACATTAAATTTCCTATTAAAGAGTGGAGGATAAGTCTTCCCTAATTATCAAAATTCACATATTCAATTAGGATTATATATTCTTTCCATTTTTTTACCTTTAGAGTTTAATGTTGCTTATTATTCTCATTATACATTGGATTGGGGCATTGATTCAAATAATTACAAAAATCTTTAAATTTGAAACATTGAAGTGTGGGTGGTTCATTATATGGATATTTTTTTAATCATATTAATAGCTATGTTCATCCCATAACTTAAACATTCAGCCACTTAATGATATTCCATTCCACATATATTACACTGCAATTATGATTAATTTCACTTTAGGAGTATATTATTATTATATAGTGAGCATTACATTGATAAAATAATATAATAACTACAAGTATATAAACTAATATATTTTTAAGTAGTGCGAAAAGGAGGATAATTGAGTGGAACATGGGTGGTAGTGAGTTATTCCCTAACCCATTATATTGGTGGTAATTCCTATTGAGGATTGAATTCACAGTATTTTTTGTGGGTAATGATCCTTGATAAGGGTGACATTATAATGATTGGATCCTTAACCAACCAATAATTACATTAATTATAATAGGGGTTGATATTTCTTACATTCTAAGGATAGATTTACTTTATAATTTTAGAGAATTTGGGGAAAATTTCAATAAAAAGTGGATACCTCTACTCAAAATCTATCTTTCCATGAAAATTGGATTCATAAAGTTAAACTTATGTGTACATTTAAAGTGTGTTATATTTTTCTATTATGAATTATAATAGCATAAATATTGAACTCTCTACAGTCCCTAACCATAATTATTCCTAGTGAATAAAATTTTAAAACATGGTATGAGGAAAAAACGATCAGTAATGGTATATGAAAAGAAATAAACCTATTAGTCAATTTTGAAAATCCTTAAAAACCATAAGAAAATTTTCACTTTTGAATAATAACTTTTAATATAAAATTATAATTTACTTACTCAATAAAAAAATTCTCATCCCAAATAATTTCAAAAAACATTAAATAAATACTATTGAATGAAAAATAATAACCGTGAGGATTTATTTTAAAAGATTGGTACTCATTAAATATAAGTCCCTTATATTTAAAAAAATAAGGAAATGTTCTATAGAGTATATAACACACAACACCACACCAAAAATGAAATGTGAAATATTATAATTTAAATATGGTCGTTATAACCTAGCAATCGAATTGGTGGCTAAGAATAAGATTAATTAATTTATTAAATATATATAACAATTCACCTCCATATAAATTTATTTATAAATTATTATAAAATAACAACACAACTTTTAATGACGTTATTTGATTTATAAAAAAATGTTTTCATTAAAAATAAATTTTTTTTGTTTTCTGTGTGAAAATATTATAAGTATATTTTAAAGGTTTTAGAAAATATTTTTTAGGAAATTATATTATTTTTTTAAATGAAAATAAAATTCTATTAGGGTTAAGTTGTTGAATTTTTCTAAAAAATATGCTTTTTAATGAATAGTAAAAAATACATTTTTTTTGTAAAACTACAATTTATTTTCAATACATTAATTAATTTTATTGTCCCATTTTGATTATAATTTTATTCAAAATAAAAATAAGTATTATTTAGTTATATATAATCTAAATAATAACATTTTATTTCAATTTATACCAACTTGTGGTATAAGTTCTTTTTTAGAATAAAAATACTTTTTTATAAAAAAACTGTTTTCATCACATCTCACATGTCAAATTTTAAATTAAAATATGTCACATTTGTGATTTAAATAATAGGAAATATATGATATATTTTTAACTCTGAGGTAAAAATTTCATAAATTGAGCCATTTAATTTTTAGTCATTATGAATAGTAATTATATTAAATAATTATCGACATAGTAATGGTAAATCGAGTAATTAACAATAAAATATTACAATCAACAATTAAAATTAAATATAAGCATGTCTTTATACAATTATATGTTTATATTTCATCCATTTACACCAAATTATCGAATATATGTCCACTTGTTGAAAAATTTATTTGATTTTGACCTTTATAATGTTTAAGTAAAATATAAAAATTTAAAAATTCACTATGTTGCATTTACTATCTATAATACTTTTTGGATAGTGTAAAAACCAATTAATTTAGGTTATAAATATTCATTTTAATGATATTTGTATCATTGTAATTTATTTCTAATTTTTTGTAATTAAATAATTACATTAATTTCTAGGTAAAACTATATATTTTAAATTCTCTAGAAAAATAAAATAAATGATTTTTAAAATATTAAATGTAAAAGAAATTTAAAAAATTAAATTTATAAAAGAATTTATTAGAAACAAATAACATATTAGAGATGTTTTTATGGAATATATTTAAATTTATATGTTATAATTTTGTTTTCATAGTCAAATTAAATTAATATTTCTAAAAAATACATTAACATTATACTACAATAAATAATTTTATATTAAATAATTTAAAATATATTAAAACAAAATAATACGCCAAATATTTATATATGTTTACTAATATAAAATATTATCTATTTATGGCAAAATATTTCTTTTATAGTAACTATATTGACCCCAAAATAGCAAAAAACTTTTTTTTGTGGTAATTGTGAAAAAAGGTCAACCAGAGGTGACACCAAATGATATGGAAGAAAACAACAACTAAAATTGTAAATACATTATTGATTAAATTATTTTGAATCATACTAATGTTAAATTTTAATTAAATTATTTTTTAACCATTTTCCCCTGAAAAGTAATTTATATTAAATCAATATTTTATGAAATTCTAAAAGTGTCCCACCCTTCACATATAAAAGCATTCTTCCTCTCCTCTTTTTTTCACACGTAAAAGTACTTTCAGTTTAGAAAATAACTAACAAAATTACTTCCACAATAAAATTAACATATCTTATATTCCTTATTTTTATTATAAACCCCCCCTAGGATGTCATTTGGTGTAACCCTAAAGAGGTTGTCTAAGGAAGAGGTATTATTCATAAATGAGCATTTTGTATTATTTCTTCTTCCCCATCCTTCATAAATTATTCATTCATGATTATATAATCACATTATATAATCCCATATACTGATATATTATTATTTTAATATCATAACCTACATTCATCTCCACTTCCATAAAATATAAAAATAAAATCACCATTCGTTTATATAGAAGACTACCACCACGCGAACCGATGTAATTTATTTTCAATAAATTACTATAATGATTGTTTGTGATGATGTATTTAATGTATATATATTATATTAATGAAATATTTATCATTATCTATAAAATTTAATATATTTTCTTTGCTTTCACTTCATTGAAGTATCACAACATCGTTCACGCACACATGTGGATTACCATCTCCAAGAAGCAATGTGATTCATTTTTCATTATTTCATCTCATGGAAGGTATATATAGGTTTATTTAAGGAATTAATATTATACTTATTATATAATTATCATTATATTAAAATTAAATAACAGTAACTTCTTCCCATCATGATTATTTAAAATTGGTAATGTTTCTCATTCATACATATGACCTACCATCTCCATGATTGTAACAAAGATAAATTTTCATAAAAATATTTTTTAGTTTCTTTTAAAATTATAATTGATCTAAAATTGATATTTTTTTAATAATTATTATTCTGTAGATGATTTAATGGAAATATCTTTAACCATAGTCAAATTACCATAGTGATTTTGGACATATAAGATGAATTGTGTCAAAACATCCAATATAACCAATATGATTAAGTAATTGAATATAAAATTATAATAAATAAAATAAAAGGAATAATAAACTTTATAAATATTTTTAGTAAAGTAAATAATTTACATAATTTTATTATTCATTAAGATAATGAGTGTTTGTGATAAGTTGGACTCGTGGTAAGGGATCTCTTTCTAAACCTACCCATTCTTCAAGTTATGAACAACGTCTCCCTCTGTATCTCACATTCTATCTCACCCTTTAGTGTTTATATATTATATATATATGTTTCTCAAATATAATCCTACATTATTCTCTTGTCCTTCTTATAGGGTAATACATTCCTTATGATCATTTATAAATTGATTAATTTGATAAATCCCTTTTTGATTATGATTTGAGGCATGATTATGAAACCCTTTTTGTTTACATGGGTAATTATTATGTTTATACATTATTAATTATTTCATTTTTTAGAACATATAATAATGAAAATGTTATGATTGGTTCACTTGGATATAACTCTAATTAATTGGGTAAACCTTTTGTATCATGAGACGTTATATGTGGGATTTAGGGTGTAAACCAAATCTAGTATGGGAATATATCAAACGTGTGATGTGGTCTTAGTAGTTATCCTTAAATTATTATTATGTCATGTTTTTTCTATCTTCAACATTTCTAATTTTTCTATGATCTTGTGATACCATTTTATTTATTTTATCCTCCCATGTATTAGCTTAGGAGGCTTCACTTTTATTATATATTGTAATGACTCATTATCATGTTTAATCCCTTAATAGGATTTATAGCTCCCCATTTCATTCATGTATCCACTAGGTTATCCAATTCTACAATATGAGATAACTACTGAAAATTAAAAAAAAATTATGTTTGAGATTCATTTTAATGTTTTGTGAGCCTACTCTTCCAAAGGCACTACACCTCACTATAGAAACCCATATTTTTTGGAATAAATATTAGAGAAGAAATTTGAATTTTTTCCCTTCAGATTCCTAAGAGGGGAAGAATATTGTTTTTCCCCTAGTTTATGGTCTTAAATAATTTCTTTTTCCACTATATTGGTCACAGAATAAGGCATTTACCATTAGATATGAGTTTAGTGGAAATATGAATCATTTTAATTTTTAGGGAATAAATAATATAGAATATATATTTAATTAAATATTAATTTATTTACCTGAATTCATTTGGAGGTATATTCTGAATTGAGCATCAAATTAATATTTTTTCTCTCAGATTTTGATTCCAAAATGGGGATATTTTCTTACGAGGGGTATAAACTGATGTTGGGTGTTAAGGCACGACCTAGGACCCTTTTATTTTATTTATTTTTCGTCCCTTTTTCCATTTTATTTTCTCATATCTCCCCTAGATTATCATTAATTACCTCTGGGATTCCTTAAACAAAGATAACATAATAGTGTGATATGTAGAATGGTAAAGAGTTATTTAAGAAGAGTGGTTCCACCTCGAATCTCAAGAGGAGCCGAATCATCATGCTGTAATGATGGATGGTGGAAAAAGGAAAATCATTAGTGGATTCCACCCAATGTAATGATAGTTTTATTTTTTTAATAAATCCATTTGTATTTTCTTCTTTCTAGTTATAATTCCCTGTTATGAATTATATGGGGCCACATATAGTTGATTTATTCTTAATAGGGGAAATAGAGTGTTTGAATGTGATTTTTGGGGTTCTTGTTCAGAACCTAATTACATGGAATGTAGTTTATGAAACACACACTATGTGATCGTAATATTAGGGGAAGATAGTTTTTTAAGTACACAATGTGTATTAGATATACATTTTTTGCAGTGGTACTCATCAATGTAATCGAGTATATGGCCGTATGGTGTTTCTAAAACTACAGGTCATGTACTTGGTATACACTTCATATAGTCATACTCTTCTATCTATCTTTGTAGGTGGAAATATAATCATGTATGGTAACTATGTTGTGTATGTTACATTGGATGACCCTGAGTGGGTTACACAATGAATAAGAAGTACATGTCCAATCAAGGATACATTGAAAGTACATGTGAGGTACACCAGAAGGTACCACTTGTTAGGTTCATGCTGGGTATATGGTTTACATTCCATGTACAAGGGTTTTCACGCCATTTCTAACATCATTACATTTCCAAGTTGGGATTTGAGGTTACATTTCACAAACTAGTGTATACACACTGTGTAGTTCTCCCATGCTACCTTTTTAGGGCTTTTTGAGTTTTTAAACCTCACTATCAGAATTGGACATATGAATAGTAAATATTCATGGTTTTTTCATGTACATCAGAATGATGGAACTATTGTGGTGAATTGAGGACTCCAAAGAGGCATTTTGGGGAAATTAATATTTAATGGAGATGTTTTCCTCTTGTAATAAAATACAATTTTCTCTTCAGGGTGAGAACATGATATAATATGTTCCATTAGAAAACTCCCAGGACTGATGCTTACATATATTTTCATATGAGGATTTATCTCTTACTAGATGTACCTTTATGGTCTAGGATACCATGATATTTTATATATAGGTTAGTAGAATGTGTTAACCCCAAGATCATAGTTTTGGCCAAGGTTCCAGTGTTGGATTCCTCCACTTTACTAATGGTTCAAATGATCCCATACATGATTACTCCACTTAACCTTTCCGAGGGTACCATTTTGGGTGCCATAACTTACTCATATGAGGACCCCGATTTGGATGCCTCCACTTATGAGATGATTTATTGGATCACATGTTGGATTCCTTCATTTATTTGTGGAATTCATGGATCCCATATAGGATTCATCTATAGTTTTTTCAAATGAGGAACCAAGTGGGTGATGTGATGCTTGACTTAACCTAAACTAGTATGTCGGGGTTTTGGTGGAGATGGTACTGGGTGTCCCCTTAGAAAATGTACCAAACTTATAAGTATATTTATTTTGGAAGTACTGATCTGTTTAAGTGTTCGACCACCATCACTCATTATTTATACGTTATAATGGCTACACATGATGAAACTATGATTCATATAATTGATTCCTAGTTTTTGGATGTTGAGCCTCATGTGATGCGATGTACGACAACAATTCATAGAGGTACTTCGTGGGATCTTGTAACTAATTCTTTTTGTTTGATTGTTACTTTATTGGGATTCCCAGAGGTACTTCATGGGATCCAGATTATGATGCCTTGAGAAATAATTCAACTATTTTTATGAAATTCCTTGGGTAGGATCATAGAGTGAATGGAATTATATTACACCTTTAGTGATACATGGATTAAGGGTGCATAATTCCTTCAATGGTATCATAGGATAGATGAAATTATATTACGCCATGAGTGACACTTGGATTCTTGATACATAATTCCTTGGACAGGGCCATATACTAGATTAAATTATTGTAAATGGAGTTCCATCGTTATCTTTAAGATATACATCGAGATAGGTGATGATATCCCTATGATATTTCAAATATATTTCTTATATGAGGGGTGGATTCACCATTATTACATTGCCTATTACGCCTTGGGTGATACTTGGATTCTCATATAGAAATTACATAAAGGGAACCATTTGGGAAATGGATTATGTATGTGCTAAGTTATACATGGATTCCCATTAAGGAATTTCAGGGATAAACTCATTAATAAAATGAAATTATTTTTAATTCTCATTTATCATTATACATAGATTCCTGGGATACCTTACTTAGGTACCTATTTTATTTATATTATGTAATGGTTTCATTTCAATAGGATGCCTAATATTTAAATGTAATCCTTAATTTTAGGGATTTGAGGTTAGTACGAGTCAACCTAGGACTATGAAATGTATCCCATTATGGTGACATAACTTTCTAAGAGAAATTTCTAGTTCTGGATAGAGTAGGTATTCGTGATTGGAATTACATGCCCAAGGATTGTCTGTGAAAATATTTAATTTATGTATTATATCACCTTACTCAGATATATATTTATATATATGTTTATGGAAATCTATATATATATATATATGTGTGTGTGTGTGTGTGTGATGTATTAGTGTTCAGAGACATCTCGTATTATGTTCCATTAGGTACCATCAATGGAGATCATAGACCAAAGATCGAATGTGGATTTATTTTATTTATCTTTTCTAGTTGTGTAACATCTTGGATGATCATATTTCATGATAATTCACTTATGGAAATAGATTATAGGTTCAACGTTATGGGGTGACCTACTAAGATTTATTTCTCAACCCCTATATGAGAACCTTGATGTTGGTAAAGACCTTATGTGTGTTGTTATGTTAATTATAGATATTTTATGGATAGTTTTGAGGCCCAAGGTAACAAGATCGAGGGGAGACACTCATTTGGAATCATATGATCAGGCAATAGAATATTTAAAATTTCATCTAGACAAAGAATGTGGTCTTGTACAAATTTAGGTGTATATCCTTGAACATTTATTTCAACCTGTTTATATAGTCTTGCATGTATGGTCAGTCTAGTGGGTGATCAGTGTTATATTTGTGACATGGTTGTTAAGGATTTTAATGAATTCTATTTATTATAACTTATACATCTATTTATTATTTCTATAAACTATTTATTTTCTAGTATGGATTATATATGGTTATTTAACTTTTAATTACTTAGACATGATTGCATTGTCCCCCCATATAAAGATTCTTGTGCCTCACTACTACTCAATAGCTTCTCACATATAAGGAGTTTCACTTGAGTCCTTGTGGGCAACCTACTTAGGGAACCAATTTAGTGTATCTATGGTTGGGATTTTGCAAATTAATATTAGAGTTCTTCATTTTATTTTTTAATACTATTTTAGATTTGGTATTTAAAAGTATTAAGAATGTGTTGTAACCTATTATAGATGTCAGACTGGTGTATCCTAGAATCCTATTCCAATATAAAGGCCTAGTTTTCAAGGATATGTAATTTTTTATCTATATATATTATGTTACAATTTTATATAAAATTCTCTATGATTGAAACACATGTTGGTGTGGATTTTATGGTTTGCTATGGATTTAGGACCCTCAGACCATTTTTGAGAGAAAATTAATGGACTTTTATCTCTAGGCTATTGGAAATAGGCCATTAATTGATTTTAACTCTTCAAAGGAAAATTAAAGAGGTATCTAATGCATCATATTTGGCACATAGCTTCCACATGTTAAAAGAAAATGAAACAACCAAAATATTGTTTTCTAATATAGGTTATTGTTGAAATTATAATCAATATTCATTATGATTATAGATATTTTCTTTTTATGGAAGTTCATGTGGATCTATCATGTGGTATTTTAAAGTGGGGATAATGACTCAGTCCTCATCCATTAGAGTTGTAGTGACCCTAATAGGTCGATATGGAACATGGTTCCCATGTATTGGACCCCCTGGTTTGATTTATTTTAGGTTTAGTTTTTTGAAGTGTTAATAACAACCTATATTGCATTTCCCATATAATATCAAATTGAATTATACACAACTGAATCATGATAATTATTAATGATAAAATCATTGTGATGATATTGTTCACATATTTTTGACCCTATGTAGTTAACTTGTCAGATCCTGTAGATTGTTGTCAATGGATACCAAAACGGTCATAGTGAACTGGAAGCTTGAGGGGGTATTACTATATATATATTCTTAGTGAGTTTTTTTTCATAATATTTCCTATGATTATATAGTGACCATCCAGGTAGAAGTAACATAGGAGGATTATCATTGTGTATTAGGCCCCAGTTAGTCTGATGTTGACATGTTTTGACCCTTATAGGTTAATGTTATATTTAAATACCTTAGAGATGATTGACATGAATGTTAAAATACATGCATGATATGGATGTGTGTTGATTACCTATGAGATGATACCTTAGGGAGGATGTGTGCTAGATGATTGGACCTAATGACTCCGATATGATCCACAATCAGAAGGTCAACCTAGGAAACATGTAGGCCCTTTGTTTTGATTTAGAACGTGGTATGTCAACTTTATTTTTGATCAAGGTAAACCTGTTAGAGTTCGTTAAAAATAATTTTAGATCTATCCTCTAGTTCTGTGTTTGGTTGTACACTCATTCAGAGGTTGATGCATGGTAGGTTCTTGGGTTTTGTGATATAGCAAGCTTGATGCCTTTAGTTTTTGGTAGTTCACTTAGGTTGCTTGTGTATCATTTTTGGTTTCAATAAAAGGTAATGTTTGGGTGTCTATCCCTTTTGACTGATATTATTGTGTTTTATGCTTAAATTTTACAAAACAACACCACGTGAAAGGTGGTCATTGAAATAATCATTGAAAAACTAAGGTTCATGATTTGAATAAGATTTATCAGGGGTTATCTATTTTAATTGGTCTAGGGTGTTTTTTAGATCAGTATTCTTATCCATGTGATGGATGAATCATGGGAGAATTAGTCAGGTGAAAATTGTATGTGTATATTACAAGTAATACCATTTAAATCATAAATCAGTGAGTGGATGGGTGTGAGCCAAGGACTGCTTATTTTAAAGAAATTATTTGAGCATGGTTTCCTTGATGTTTAGATACAATGAGGAATTTCCCTCTGTGGTGGAGGTGAAATCAAGTGTATATCAGGTGTCATGTGATGGTTGACCTATCAATAGTCCTAGAAAAACAATTTTAGATGACTTTTGTTTTGTATTATTTTAAACAAAAATATTTCATGTTTTTATGCAAGGATGGATCTAGGGGTTCTATAAACACCTATAGATGGATCTTATTATGTTCCTATTTTACAGACAATCATGCCTAATATATTGGAATCTTCATGAGTATAGTGAGAGAGTATTGTTTATACATCAAGCTTCTGTTAATTTTAAAGATCCATTCTAGTTTTGATGGATGAACTTGTTGGGAGTTTCACTCAGGGAGAGGTATATGTTAATCCATATGGTGGGGAGTACACTATTTGAATTTGGATATTAGTTAACCATTTTAAAATTTAACTCTAGAATTTTCTATAGAAAAATTTCTTTGGAACATCGAATGGGATAATTTTTTAGGCCTTCACATTAGTTCTATAATATGTGCAGTTGTGGACACACCATCAAATTTGTTCAGTGAGGGAATGAGTGTGGGCCTTTGAGCTTGATCTCAGTTTTAAGGTGATCAAAATTGTATTATTTGGTGGGTAGTATCGTCTTATTTATGGTTAAATGACTTCCTTGATGGAATATTTGATAATGATGCGATAATAGTCATTGCATTGTCAAGATAGAATATTTATGAAGATGCTCAATATGAGAGGAGGGTTTTCTTTTCCCACCATGTCCTCTCAGGGATGGTAAGGGTTATGTGAGGGACATTGTAAGGACCGATGCTTTCTCAGACTATAAATTTGAGTAGACATTTTAATTTTATTTCCATAAGAATCTAAAGATAGTTATAATGGTTTTGGTATCATGTGATTTTTAACCACTCTATTGGTCCTATAGTATAGAATTTACCCTAGCACAAGTGTTTAGTAGAAATTAGATCAATCGGACTATTTATAGAATAATTTATATTTTATAAATATTTTATGAAATATTAATTTTTTCACACCAGTTTGTTTGGAGATATCTTCTAATTTGATTCTAGGATTAAGATTCTACCTCCACCATTAATTGTAAAATGCACTGTTTTTTCTATAAGATTCATAAACCCATGTTTTTCACTGGGGTCGGACCTAGAACCCCTTTTATATTTCTTTTCATTTCCTATAGTTTCTTTTCCCATTTTATTATATCTTTTATCCCTTGGATTCTTGCACACATCCCTTATAGTATTCCATCACTATGCATAATATAGGAGATGGTGAGTGTGAGGTAGAAGTTGGGAGATAGGTAGAGAGGTGTCATTGTGGATATAGGGAGGAGTTGGATCATCATATGACAATTTTAATTCATGAAAATAATATATTCATAAAAATATTCCACCCAAAGGTAAGACATTTAATTTTATTTAAATCCATATACATTTACTTGTTTCTAGTTTTAAATCTTCATTATTACTTCTATATGACTCCATGGTGTTGATCTATGTTCAAAATGGGGAAATTAGGTATTTCTCAGAAATTATAGGGGATCCCATTTTGAACATGATCACATGGCGTATAGTTCCGAAACACTTATTTTGTGATTTTCTTATTTGGGGAAGACTTGTTATTTGGATGTATAAACTATGTATGAGTACTACATGTTGTGGAGTGGTACTCATTAGTGTAGTCAACTACATGCCTCGATGAAGTTTTCAGAATTACATTTCATGTATTTGGAAAACACATCATGTAGTTATACTTGACCATGTATGTGATTACATGGTCAAATATATATATTGGGGAACTATATCATGTAGGTTACATAAGAGGAAAATTATTTGATAGATGAATTTTAATAATTGCAATATTGTGAAAGAATACATGGCCAAGCCATGTAAGGTACACAAACAAGTACCCCAAATAGAGTACATATTGTGTACACATTTTACATGGAATGTACATGCATTTTAAATTAAATGTATGACTAAAGTATACACACATGTGGGAATTTTAGGGTTCAAACCATGTTTTTATGTATACATATTGTGAGCATTTCATATGCTCTATTTTTTAGGATTCTTATCGTTTTTATGCCCCAAATTCAGAATTGGAAATATTAATAGTCCATCATTAGTTTTTTCCTATGTAGATCATGATAATGGAACCTGGGATGTGAATTGGGGACTTATAATAGTTGTTTTGGGTCAAATGATATTTGATGGATATGTTAATCCTTCACTAATAAAAAAATTTTATATTCTGAGGTTTATACCTTTATCTGAAAGGGGTTATAAGCCACCTCTAATAACTGATTATTACATAGATTTTTCTTTGAGAAATTTTCCATTCTGATTTGTTCAATTATAGCTTAGAAGGCCAAGAGTTGATAAAGAAAAGGTAGTGAAATGTATTTACCGCAGAAGCTTAGCTATGATTGAGGATCTTTTATAGGGTGCCTCTAATTTCAAATTATTTTTTTTGGATCCTATGTAGAATAAATCCACTTATAATTTTTAAGGATCCCATGTATTATGACACATATTACTGGTCATCAGATCTAGAGTTTGATGAATCATCTTACATGCTGACATATAGGATATCAAGTGGGGTTCCTCTACATATGTGTAGATTTTATGGATCCCTAGTAGAATACATATTTAGTGTTATTAAATGAGGGACCTAGTGGGTGACCTAATTTTTGACCAACCATGAGAAACTACATTGGATGTTTGGGGTGATATGGTATAATTATTCAACTTAGATCCTATACCAAAATTGTAATTCAAGGGGCTGTGCAAGTAGTGGTGTTTTTAGGTGTTCAAACACCCTAAATCATTATTTATATTTACATATGGATATAATTAATGTAACAATTATTTTTATTGGTTCTTCCTAGTTTATGGAAATTGAGCCTAACATGATGTGTTGTATGATTGGGATTCCCAAAGGTACTTCATGGGATCTGTCTTCTGAGAATTTTTGTTTGACACTCATAATATAATGATTCACAAAAGAACTTCTTGGGATTAATATTTTGATTCTATAAATCATTATTTTATTCTATATATGGAATTCTTTTTATGGGATCATAGGGTTAATATAATTATATTATGACTTGAAAAATACTTGAATTTATGATACAAAAATATTTGGATAGGCTCATAGGATATAAAAAATAATATTATGCCTTAGATGTGATAATAGTTTAGATAAAATTAGTGTACATGGAGTTCCTTGGTTATGTTTGATAGAATATCTAAGATAGATAAGAATATCCATGATTAATGCCTGAGATACTTCTCAGGGTCAGGGTGGGCACACCATTATTACATTGTCAATTATGCCTTGAGTGATACTTGGATTCCCATGTCGGAATGCCTTGGATTGAATCATGGAAAAAATTGATTATATAATCCTTGAGTGATTCTTGGATTCCCATGTAGGAATGAATTTTATAGAAACATAGTGAAAATAAAATTATTATTAATGCTTGATTATTGTTATACATAGATACCGTGGTCACATACCTTGGGACCCAGTTTTATTTATATTAAGTAAATGTAACCTATAAATAATTTGACTTGTATTTTCTTGGAATCCATAATCTTATTTTTTTGGTGGGTAGTATGATGAACCCATAACTAGGACATGTATCCCCCTATGGTGACATAACTTTCTTGTAGACATTTTTACCAATAGTCTAAGAAGTTATTATCGATTCGGATTGTAGAACCAATGATTATCTTTAGAATCATTTTATTTATCTATTAAATCACCTTAATCATATATTTAAATTCATGTATATAAATATAATTATATATTTAACACAATATGCTTCCATGGTACGCTTTATTTTATATAATTGAACAGCTTGCGTAATACGCAACACCGTGTTCGAGCACACCATGGCCTATAACAAAATCAATTTAAATAATGGTTATGAATATTATTAACCACATATTAAATATTATATATATATTATATAATTATAAAATTTATCTTATGTGTTTCTTATTCATAATATAAGGACAAATTCAAATTTTCAGGTAAAAGAAGTATTTTAAAAAATGACGTTTTTTCAAATTTTAATGGAGAAACATTTTTAAATCCAATATTTTACAATATTATTTATTCAATTTGATGAAATTATATTATTATTTATAATAGTTACAAAAAAAATTATTTTGGATAAATTTTTGATACTTTTTTGACAACTTTCATATTTTGATGAATAGTAAAAAGTACTAAATTTAAATTGAAAAATAATTTTTTAATAAAAATAATTTATAGTGTTAAATTATAAATTTTATTAGTTGTAAATTATAATTATATAATATCATTGGAATTAATTTCATATTTAAATTATAAATCAACACATGTCAATCTTTTGATAGTTTTTTCATATTAAAAACCCACTCCCTTGTTTGGACAGTGAGAAATAATTTTAAATTAATTTGTGCCAATTATTTGTTTTGATTTTGTAAATATGTATTCCATATTTTTTATCTAAAGCCCCAAATTATGAAAATAAATACCTTTAATTTTTTTACATTATGATAGTAACTTCATAAATTATTTTAATTTACCATGATTAAATGTTAAATCAGGTAAATAAGGGTATAAAATAATATTATATTAATATTAAACTATCCTAACACATATCTTAATACTATTGGATGAGATATTTCCAATAATTTTCATCCTTATGATGATTATAGGAACCCATGGGAAAACATGGGTGTGGTAACGACCTGTTATAATAATTAATTTAAAGTAAAGATAATTATAACATAAACAAGTATCTTTTACTAAAACAATTTTAATATATGGTTATATGAATGATATATTAGACAATAAATAGTAATTGGAAATATAAAAATATTTCCAGTATTTTGGTAATTTATTTATAATTTTTATACATTAGATAAATATATTTATTTTTGACACAATGATGATGCAATGATTACCTTATCAAAGAATGGTTCAAATAAATAAATTTATTAATATTAAAATAAATATAATTAGAAAATTTTGATTCCATAAAATAATTTTAGGGATTAAATTGACATATTATGGATTATTTAGTTCCTTTTTTTTGAAGGAATTAATTTTTTATGACTTTTACAAATATCAATTACTAAATAGATTCAAAATTGACATAAATGAGTTTTTTAAAACCAATACTATTTTATTAAATTATATAAAAATCCATAGTTGAGACAAATAATGTAGATATTGACACAAATATCATTAATTATACAATTGAGGTCCTCATGACATTTTATAGTAACCAAATAAACCATATAGTATAAAAATACAAGAATACACGGTAAGAGTTAAACTATTTGACTAAGGGTTAATCCCAAAAAATAAGGTCAATTTCATGAACTAAACCTGTCTAAAAACCATTGTTTGAGTGGATTTAGATCCATAATCATATTATACTCGAACTAAATAACTCTTGAGCTATTATAAACCAAAAATAATTTTATAATAAATTAATCTTTAATGATTTTTCTTAAAGTGACCATCTCCTCTTTTATAAAATGGCACCACCTTTTCTATTTAACTAACAAATATAAAGCATTTTGGATTGAAAAAACCCAAGCCATTTCTACTCCAAAACTTCCTCAAATCATCTTAGAGGCATAAATGTTTCCATAGATCCATCCTAAGGATCCCTTTTGTTCAGATAAAAGGAAACACCCAAAGAAGAGGTGATCGTTTTATCCCTTCTTTCAATGATCATTTCTTCTTCTACTTATTCTTTAGATAATGTTTCCATACCAAAGTAATAAATCTAGTATCATAGATGTATTTAATGTTAATATAATCATGGGAAAACTATATTCATCATTTTATCTATCCTACGAGTAATAATATCACCAACTGTGTGTACATACGGCTTATCATCTCCATTCCATGGTGTAAATTGTAATTCCACATTACCTTATTTTTATGAGTATAATGATGATTATAATAGACATAAATATTTAATATTACATTATTATGATTACTTATAATTAATATACCATCCATTTTCATAACATTTAATCATTAAAGGAATGATATTATCGCTCGTGTGTACGTACGGTCGACCGTCTCCACGACGCAATGATATTCATTCTCCACTTTAACCATCCAATAATAATTATAAGAAAATATATATTATTCATAATTATTAAATATATGACATAATAATTCAACTGTAATTATATATATATTTACATAAATATATTTTATTCACTTACTCTCATTTGATACGACTAGAAAATAGAAACAAGATTCATGCGTACGTAAGGCCTATCATCTCCATGAATAGTGTATTCTATTTAATATATTTATATTATGATTATATATGATATATAAATCATATTATATATTTTTTAAGTAATAAAATAATGATTTATATAATATGATCAAGAATAACATGTCAAAACTTGTACGATAAACAAAGTGATATTACCTGAAATGTTGCATTAACTTGGAATTGTTAATAAATGTGTAATATAAAGTCTTAAAATAAGCACATATGATATCATAAAAATTATTATAATTCTTATATAATTGAATAATATATTTAAAAACATTATATAAAAGTTTTGGAAATATATGGAGAGTATCAGATCTAAGGTAAGGTTTAATTCCACAATCTCATTATTATCTGATATTGTTTATACGTAAGTAATTATGGTGAAATATTTATAATATATGTCCATGTTTCATAAAAATGTTTTAAAAAGTATTCTTTTTGGTTAATATTTAACTAAAATATCATTTTAAATGTTTTAAATATTTATTCTTTAAAATATTTCTCATTAATGTCCATGTTTTCAAAATAGTTTTATGGATTTATTTAACTGGACATGAATGTTTTAAAATTATAATTCCATTCAAAATTTTCAAATTGGTATACAGAAAATTGATTAAAAATACCTTTTAAATGTATTCATTCATAAATTGTGAAAATTTCAATGTTTTAAAATTAGAAAGGGTTATTTCTCTCAATGAGTTTAATGAATTTATTAAATTATTTTTATATATTTCAACATCCTTTGATGGGTTTTATTATTTATGAGGATCATTTATTAAGATACAATATTCCATATTATATTGAAGTTCGTGTGATATGTTTGACTGTGGATGTGCTATTTTTGTACCATTCATGGTTTATGGTTAATGTATTTACATTTCATATTCTATTTTTAATACGAATGTTTATGTTTTGTTTCAACCTTTTTATATGAGGAATGCATTGGACTTTGTAAGTGACTGGCGGGGCCACTATATCCCCTTGATGCATTGTTAGGTCTCATGAGATAAAATAGTTTCTTAGTACAAGACCTTGAAAAAATATTTGTGAATGTTCTTGGTAGATTTAGTTGACATAGTGGTTGATATGTTCAACATTATGCATTCCCTCATTAGGAAATTAGTTATTACATGTGATCATTCGACTACTAGAATATCCATCTTCTTGTTCATATGGTAATTTTTGATTTATTTTTTTCACATTATGTTCAATTTTATGTTTAAAAGGACGTTATTTTATTATATATCTTTCTTAGAAGTTTATAGCTTCGGTTGAATTATTTACCCTTACCGAGCATCTGAGCTCACCCCTTTTTTATGTTTTATTTTCCCAGGATTCCAATAAGTGTATTATGATTGATATGATGGAATAAACTAGAGGAATAATGGATTTTTAAAACTATTATCTATACATTATTTTATGTTATAAATTGTAATGTAATGTTCACATATGTAATCTATTGTCCAATACTACTAAACTGATCTGTCCTTTGAGAGTTGATTCCTTACAATCATGTTAATGTTTTAAAATAATGCACCAACTCGGGACTTCTGGGGTTGGGGAATCATATTTCGTATCAGAATAATTTTAGCAACAACCTTGGAAATATATTTAGAAAACATTGATTAGGGATCATAACCCTATGATAAAATTTGATAATAAGTATAGAAGATTCCCCTAGATGTTTGGTAACGATCATGGACAACCTATGATTAAACCTAAGATGTTGTAGTTTGAAAGTACCATCCCATGATTATGTGGATTTATTCAATGAGATCTGTTTCGCATCTTGTGATTTTTGGTCTTAGTTAATGGAGGAAACTAGAAGGAATTGGATAATGACAATATCGAATGATATTGTGATCATGCCAGATTATTTATCACGATATATGATTAACAATGTGATCTTTGATGACTTTACAAACACATTGTGTAAGAGGAAGATGAAAATTTATAAATTTTGAAATTTCAAGAATCATAGAGGAAAGAAGATTCATCTTCTTACAGGTCAATAGGAAAGTAATAAGAACCTTGATGAACACCTCAAATGGAGGGGAACATATAATATCTGTGGGAAAAAATGGTCATATAGTGACAAATTTTTAGGGATTTCAATGTCTAATGTGTTGAAATCACAGTAATTACCCAAATCAATGCCTAGACATAATAATATCCCTATAAACTAATGAGGGACATATTCTATGACAACCCTTAAATTATAAGGATTGAATTATTTATGTATTTGGATCCATGAATTATGAATAGTGAATTATATTAGAAGTATCCAGTTTATATTTTTCACTAAGAATTTACAAGAATATTGTGGATAGTTATAATTGAAAATAAAATTGATTTAAGTGTAATATTATTTAGAGAACATATGATTAAGGTAAAGATAACCCTTAATATGTTCCTTATATTATGTTAATAATGATTGGATAAAGATATGTGCGATTTGAATAAGTAAATTGGATGATGCTAGTTTCTTGAGAACAAATTATGTATTTGATGACAAGAAGGTTATGCAATTATGGATTAGGAGTAAAACGTTTTGGGACTTAAAGAGTAATATATTATGTTTTTGAATTAAGAAACAAGAATGTTTTTAGATAATTCAGGTTGTTACTATGACTCAAGAAAATACATGATGAAGGTGTTCACATGTTTGGTGTGTGACAACCATGAACTACCATTTGAGATATATGGGATATATTCTAAGATGATTGGTTCACCACTTTCTATATTTGAAGATTTTCAGTTATTGGAAGGAATGAAAGGTTATCCATTTAATGATAGTATAATTTATACTCTAGTTTATTTTTTTGATTAATATATTATCTCCCTATAAGTGAAATTATGAATATGTGATAACCTGTTCTAACACTATTTTTGAGAAAGATGGAATGACCTATCATTATATTTAGGGATTACATGATCATATAAAACTTTAGAAATGAAAAACCCAACTTCATTTCCTCAAATAAGAGATGAAGTGGAAAATGTTTATGGAATGAAAAATACTGATATTGTATTCAAATCAATTAATAATTTATTCTAATTTTCATCAACATTTGTTATAGGATCTTGAAAACCAAAAATGTTTTCCAGGTATTTTCTTTTGTGATGAATAAAATGGTCCCTTGGATCATCAGATTTTATGAATTTCAGATTGATAACTTTCTCCGGATCATTTTTTATATTTATCCCTATCAGAACATGATGGTAATAATTTTCTTTCATATACATGTTTTCCTTCATGGAAACCTACTATGTGTTATTTTTGATATCCTTTGAACTTACATTTCATTATTTTAAAATAGAGTCCTTATTAATCCATTTTTTGATGTGGGATTTCAACAATGGTTTTTTTAAATGTCAAACCCATAGTTTTAACTCCCAAGATTAAATTTGGATGATGAAATTTATTGAAGGAGGGGATAATGTGACACCTCAAGCTTCCATAGTATGCTTCTTTTAAAATAATTCAACAAATGTGCTACACGTAACACCAAGTTCGAGCACACCATGACCTATCAAACAAGACATTTAAAAAATATTTATGAATAGTAATAACAGAAATTTTAATTTTATATATATCCCATATAATTTTAACATTCATATTATGTGTTTCTTATACATAATATAAGGACAAATTCAATTATTTAGATAAAAGAAGTATTTTTAGAAAAATGCGATTTTCCGCCTTTTAATTGTGAACCCTTTTAAATAAAATATTTGACACTATTAACTAGTAAATTTGAAAAAATCAATTATTATTTGGCAAAAATGACATAAAAATTTACATTTGAAATTTTTTTGGTACTTTTGTGATACCATTTATATTTTGATGAATACAGAAGAATACTATATTTTAATTGAAAAAAAAACGTTTTTTATCGAAATAATTTATAGTGTTAATTATAAATTTTATTGGTTTAAAAGTATAATTATATTTTATCATTTTATTTTATTTCACTTTTAAATTCGACATAAACACCTGTCAATATTTTGATTGTTTTTACTTCTTAAAACTCGCTCTCTTGTTTTGAGAATGAGAATAAATTATAAATTAATTTCTACCAATTATGTGTTTTGAATTTAGAAAATTGGATTCCATATTTTGAATTAGAAGTTAAATTTTTTAAAATAGGTACCTTTAATTTCTTGACATTATGAATATTAAATTTAGTAAATATTTTTTATTTACTATGGTGAAAAGGTAAGTCAAGTAAATAAGGGTAAAAAATAATATTATAATAATATTAAACTACCCTTACACATGTCATAATCCTATTTTACTAGATATTTCTAACCATGGGCATACATAGGAAGATTTTAGGACCCCATGGGACAACTTTATTTTGATAATGACATGTTATTAGAATTAATTTAAAGTAAATATAATTATAACATAGACATGTTTATTTATCTAAAAATAAAAATATAGGGTTATATGACTAATCTATTTGACTATAAATAGTAATTAATAATATAAAAAGATATCATAAATCATGGTATTTTATTTAAAATTTTTATAAATTAGATAAATATATTTATTTATGACACAATGATGATGCAATGATTAGCTTATTAATAAATGATTTAAGTAAATGAATTTATAAATACTAAAATAAATGTAATTTGAACATTTTGATGCCATAAACGAATTTTATGGATCAAATTGACATATTTGGGTTGTTTTAATGCCTTTTTTCAAAGGAATAAAGAATTTATTACTTTAAAAAAATCAACTACTATATACTGTCAAAATTGACATAAATGAGGTTGTAAAACAGATACAATTTTATTAAATTATATAAAAATAATATGAATATATTTTTATTAAAACTAACTAAGATAATGTTAAAAATGTAATTAATGATTCACTTGAGGTTCTATTGTCATTTTGTATAAATTAATTAACCATATAGTATAAAAATATAGGAAGATGCGTTAAGAGTTAAAATGTTTAAGAAAGCGTTAATCCAAAAAAATAAGTTTTCTTTCATTAACTAAAATTATCTAAAAATAATTTTTAGTGCATTTTGACCCATATTATTCATATTATAGAATTAAATAACTTTTTAGCTATTAGAAAACGAGAATAATTTTACAATAAATTAATATTTCATGGTTTCTCCTAAAGTTCCCCTTACCTCTCTTGTATAATGCACATGCCCTTCTCTTCAACTCACACCAATAAACCATTTTGGATCACCAAAACCCCACCAATTTCTCCTACCAAAATCCCTCAATTCATAAAAGAGTCATAAATATGGGCATATATCCATCATAAAGATCCCTTTTGTTGAAATCAAAATGAAACAACCTAAGAAGATGTAAGCTTTTTATCTTTTCTTCCAAAGTTCTTTTCTTATTTCACTTATTTTTTCTATATTTTTCCATAAAAAAAGTAATAAATACAATATCATACATATACTAGGAGGTCAATATAATAATGGGAAGACTATATTCGTCATTTTATCCATTATACCAATAATAATATCACCATGCAAGCGTATGTACGGCTTACCTTCTCCATGCCATGGTGTAATTTGTTATTCCACATTACTATATTTGGATGTGTATAATGATGAGTGTAATATAAATAAATGATGAATATTACATGATTATTATTATTATTTATAATTAATATACCATCCACTTCCAAATAATTTAATCAATAATGGAATGATATTGTCACTCGTGCATAGGTACGACCTACTGTCTCCACGACGAGATGAGATTCATTCTCTACTTTAACCATCCAAGACTGATTATAAACAACATATATTGTTTATAATTATGAAATATATAAAATAATAAATCTACTAGAATTATATTTATATATATGTGTACTTAAATGTCATTCACTTACTTCCATTGAATATGATTAGAAAACGGAAACAATTTTCATGTGTACGTATGGCCTACCATTTCCATGAATGGTGTCTTCCATTATATATATATCTATTATATATATTTATATTATGTATATATATGACATATAAATCATATTATAAAGTATAGAAGTATGTAAATTATGATCTAACTGATATGATCAAGAATAACAAGTCAAATCTCATATGATAAACAAAGCGATATTACCTAAAATGTTGGGTTAACTTTGAATTGTTAATAAATGGGAAATATAAATCCATAAAAGAATCATATATGATATCTTAAATATTATTATGATTATGATATAAGTTAATAATATTTTTAAAAACATTATATAGGTGTTTCAGACATTTACGAAGAGTATCATATCTAAGGTAAAGGTTAATTTCTTTATCTCGTTATTAAATGAGATTATTTATGCGTAATTAATTGTTGGGACATATTTAACATCCATGTCCATGTTTGATAATATTGTTTTAAAAAAGATTTTTTTAAGGTAATCTTTAACTAAAATAACTTTTTAAATGTTTTAAATATTTATTCTTTTCAATATTTCTCATTAATGTTTATTTTTTCAAAATGGTTTTATGGATTTATTTATATGGACCTAAATGTTTTATAATGATAATTATTTTCAAAAGATTCAAATAATTATGGGACACTTTGATTAAAAAAAATATTTTAAATGTAAAATATTTTATATTTTTCTATTATTAATGTTTGGAAATTATATATGGATAATTCTCTCAAAGAGTTTTATTGAATTTATTAAAAATATTAGTTATGTTAACATCCTTTGATTTATTTTTTTCTTATATAATGTTGATTTATTAAGATATAATATTCCATATTGTATTGAAGTTTTTTTGTTAATTTTGACAATGGATGTTGTATTTTAATACCATTCATGGTTTATGGTTAATGTATTCACATTTTTTATTATAGTTTTAATATAAATTTTTATATTATGTTTCAAACTTTTCATATGCGGAATGCATTGGACTTAGTATGTGGTAGGAGAGGCCCGCTATATCCCCTCGATGAATTAGTATGTCTTCTAAGAAAAAATGATGCCTTTGCACAAGGCCTTGACAGAATATTTGTGAATGATCTTGTTATAAGGCCTTAACTTAGTGGTTAAGATGATCGGCATTATGCCTTCCCACGTTATGAAATTAGTTATTTCATGTGATTATTCGACTTGTAGGATATCCATGTGCATGTTTATATGGTAATGTTTGATTTATTATTTCCATATTTTGTTCATGTTTTTGTTTAAAAGTACGTTGTTTTTATTATACATCTTGCCCTGAAATTTTATAGCTTCTAATGAATCATATACCCTTACTAAGCATTTAAGCTCACCCATTTTATGTTTTATATTCCCAAAATTCTAAGAAGTGTATTATAATTAATATAAAGGAATAAAATAGGGAATAATTGGGTGATCAAAGGACTATCTATTATATATTTTATGTTACAAATTTTAATGTAAATATCACGTAAATAATTTATTTTCCAAGACTTCTAAATTGATCGGTCCATCGGGACATGATTTCTAATAGTCATGAAAATGTATTAAAATAATGCACCAGATCCAAGATTCTGGTGTTAGGTAATTACAATATATATATATATATATATATATATATAATGGCTCATTGTTATGATAGATCTTTGATTTGTCCACAATAGGTACTGTTGATCAGGATCATGGACCTACAGATTGATTATGAAATTATATCTTTATCCTTTCCAGTTATTCCATACCTAGGTTGAGCATACTACATGAGAGTACACTTAAAGAAAAAATTTATTGGTTCTACATTGGGGTTTGCGTAAATATATTAATTTATCAACCCTATACATCCACTTTGATGTGAATACTGACCTTATGTATATTCTCAGGTTGGGTATTAATACATGATGTATAGCGTTGAGGACAAGGGTTTTATGATTGAGTGGAGCCACTCATGTAGATTTGTATTACTGGGATGGATCACCTCTTTTGATTCATATATACTAAGGATGTGTTCTTGATCCAGAATAATAGTAGATCCCTGTACTTTTATTTCAGTTCCATTATATACTCATGCATGTATGATCATCCCATTGGATGACTGGTACTATATATTTGACAAGGTTGTGTAGGAGTTTAAAATGTTCCATTTATTATTAAAATTGATTATATTTTTTTTCTTACACACTCTATTTTTTTACTATTATTGATTATATATATTTATTAATGTTATTTCTTACTCTATTTGAAGGAATATTCTCTCTACAAACACACCCTAGGCCCTTACTGCTAGTTGGAATCCTCTACAAAATGGGGATGATCACATGAGGCCTTATGGACAACTAGCTTGAAATACTATTTTAGTGGATCCTAGAACAGGATGTAAAATTCATGATCTTTGAGTTGAAATTATATTATTTTTATTTAATAAATTTCGTAATATTATGTGGAAAAGTCATGAGTCTCTATAGTCGGTATCAGAGTAGAAAGTAGTTATTTTGGGGGATTAGTGTTATATTACCTTGGTAAAAACCCTATTGATATGTCTTAGTATTGTATAATATCCTAAAGTATTAGAAAGTATGATATTATATGTTTTTTCTAGAAATAAATAACTTTATGAATACTAAAGTGGATGTGGTTTTTGAAGTGTTAAATTTAGGTGTAATAACACAAAAAATAGTTGTTAAATTTTATGTAAACCATCATTAGGATGCATAATTAGTGTTATCTTACTACACATATGGTTTGACATTCCCAATAGATATGCTTGATTAAATTCACGTTTTTATGAACCATCTTGAGGTATAAGAATAAATGATGATCATGGAAGAACTAGATAAACCTTTAGTATAATAGATTAAAAATAAGCTATCAGGATTTAAACATCTTATAAATTATTTTTCATCATTATGATTATTGTTTCTCACACAAAGATTTTTGGTCTTAGTCAATGGTTGGAACCATTATGAATGATGTAAAAACTGAATATGATGGAAATGTGGTGATTCTGAGAAACGATATGGGATTATTATTGAATTGAATGATATTGTGATTATTGATAATCTGTTATCATGATAAAATATTAAAAACCAATACCATAACTAACTCTCAAACTCACTAGAGAATGAAAGTATTATGTACACTAAGAGCTCAGGTGGAGGAGTCATGGAGTAATGAAAGCTTAATTTGATTAATTTTAGATATTAAGGAAGTGACTCCTAGGATAATGTTTCAAAGGAACTGAAAATAATTTTATGTGTGGAAAATAAGGGCATAGAAAAACAAATTACCATGGAAAAATAAGGAATTTAACAGAGGTAATTAAATTAAAATCTTAGTGATCCATTTTTAGTTGATTTCCATAAATGTGGTATCCCTATGAATTATATGATTCAATTACCTCTCATAAATGTTAACTCATAGAGCACAGAATAAACTATGTTATAAAAATAAAAGAGGTGTGAGGGTTGAAGTATTTTTGTATTAGTATTCCATAATTATATTATAGAAGTTTTTTATTAATGTGGTTTTTGTTAGAATATTTTGGAAATATAAAAATATTATGTTAATTTTTAGAATCATATATGATTTTACTATGGATTTAGGGTGATCCATGTAATTTATAGAATATATTCTCATATATGATTAGGGAATATACATTTTAAAATGAGACATTAATAGTGACTGATTTAATTTTGTGATAAATGTTATATTTATATTGGAATAATATTGGATCAAATCATTCAAATAATTTGGTTTCAAACATAGTTCAGAATATTTTGAATAATATTATGGTTATATATTTTTCAAATGACCTGTGTTTAAAATTGGTTGATATTGTTGGGGATTTAGATATTAACATTTTATTTCACCATATAAAGGTTTATTAATTTTTGGAAATTATCTTATATTGTTCTATGGATTTTTTATTTTTGTTAATTTATAAATATTGGAGTAATATCTTGTTATCAATTGGTGGATTAAGGGATCAATTATAAACTGTTTTTAGTGCTTCAATTATAGAAAATTAATCTTGAATACTCATCATTTTACAAAAAAGGTTATATTGTTATGGAAATTGATTAATGGATGGAATTACACTAATCATGTGAGTATATTTTACTTATTCTCACAGTATAGACGATAAAATAATTCCAAAACTCTATAAAATGATATTTTGGATAAAAAAATTATCTTATTACCTTTATTTTTTATCAATAAATGTCCTCTTTCACAACACTTTTCTTTATGGTTTTGTGGTCATTTACATTATAGTGGTAATTCACTTTATTTTGATCATTATTCCTTATCAATATCCATAATTATATTGTAAATTAATTTTCATCTATGCTCTTATTTTTATTTCCCACTAATTTTATACTTTTTGGAAAGCTAGTATGTTTTATTCTATAAAACCTTCATACTTATCTTTATCTCTTTTCAAGATGATGTTTTATTATCCATTTTATAATATGGGATTTCAACAAAGATATTTCCAAAATCTCAGTCATTTTATTATCGATTTCAGGTTTAAATTTAAAGGATTAAATTTATTGTGGGTATCGAATTTTAAACCAATATATTTAAAAAAGAAGATATGTTCGATATTTTATACACCACATGTCACCAAACCAAAACAAATGATGAAATATTATTTTTAAAATAGTACCTTCATTATCTACCCATTAAAATTAAGAGTATAAAGAAGATTAACTTCATTTTTAAATATATATAAATTAAATACTTAATAATAATTTATTTATAAATTATTAGGAAATAAGAGATGTATTTTTAATAAATATATTTTATTCATTAGAAAAAAGTTTTCTTAAAATTTTATTTTTATTAATTTTACTATGAAAATATTATGATTAATTTATAAAAAAATTAAATTAATTTTTGCGTTGCTTTCCCATTTCATATTTTGTCATGATGTGGTGATACCATGTGTTTTATGTTATTCTATAATGTGGTTACTAATAATCCTTTTCTTTTATGATATCATCTATTCCTAAATAACATTATTACTCCCACACTATGTTTTACATCTCACCCATTTTTATGTATTACCAAGGTTATCATATTCAATTGTATGAGACCACTAAGGAGAATAAAAATAAAGATGATATGATTCTATTTTATTTTATGTTTTCTATACCTAGTCATTAAAATACTATAGCCATTATTATATTTGGGTTTTAAATATTGTAGTTTTATTTTAAAAATAACGCAGTATCATTGGAAAAAAATTTTGGTCACTCCATGAAAAAAATTCATTAAAATATACTTTTCATCCTTAAAAGGGGCATACACTTTTGTTTACATATAATCTCTTCAACATGAATTATGAAATTAAAATATTTACATCAAAAATAATTTTCAAGAATAGAAAATTCATTTAGAAAAACTGGGAAATCATATATATATATATATATATATATGTATATATATATCACTCTTATAATGAAACTTACAAGTACTCTTACAAATGGACAAACCCACTTAGTAAATTCCAACATATATTCCTTAGAGAAAAAAATTATTATCCATGGAATAAAAGATCAATGTTGTGCCCACCTATAATCGTGAACAATGTCTAAAACACTTAAAATGTATTAAACACATAGGAAATTATATTTTGTCATAAAATATCACAATAAATTCCGTTTAACACATTTTTATAAGAACTTCTTGAATTCATTTCAAAATAATGTTAAAAAATAATTTCTATTTGAAAACTCTTAAAATATAAAATTTTACAAAAGAAGAGACACTAATATTATCTTTAAAACCCCATTTAAAATTTTATAAAAATATTATTAAATAATAAAATAATTCCATTATTAAAATCCACTCAGGTTTCATACATAAAAAAATTATGTTTTCCAGTTTGTTTAAAAGAGTGAAAAAGTGGCTTGTGAATAAAACATTAGAAATATTACTTCTAAATTTTTTTTAATAAATTAAAAATTAGTTAAAATTGAACATTAAAAATATTTTACTCATTAATTATAATGTCCATTGAAACATTTAAACGAACATAGACATACAGGTAAAAGATTTTAAAACATTTGAAACACATTTTTAAATAAAAAACCTCTAACCTCAAGTTCGACTCACCATGTACATAATTTAAATCCTATATAATTAAATTTTATTAAATATTTCAATGAAAAAAAACCTTATTTAATTTTTATTACCTTTTTATTATCACTTTTATTTCATTTGATATCATTCCTTATATAGTTATTAAATCATTTAGGTCTTTGTCGAAATTATTGAGGATGTTCAGTTCAAAATCCTAAAAAAGAATTTGTTATGTTGACCATGGTCAAAATATTGATTACTAAGTCATGTCTAGAATATTAAACATTAAATAATTATTACTTATAATCATTACATAAATTTTTATAATTATCCATGAATGTCATCCATGAAAAACGAATCACATTACTTGATGGAGGTGTAGTCCACATAAAGGCTCAAACATCGTAATCATTTTCCAAAGGTTAAAAGGGTAATAAGGTGTGTAATATATTATAAATCTAGAATGAAAATTATTTAATTAATATCTAGTAAATTTAATAATCCATCATGATAACTAGTCCTTTGGGGAGGTGATTAAAAATGAAGCACATTGCTTTGTGGTGGTCATAGTCCACAAGTACGCACAGACTATGTTTTCATTTCTCATCAGATTGAAAAAATATGAAAAAGGTTTTCCACATAGACATAATTAAATTAATGTATATATAATATATCTATGTTTTCATATGATAATGTTTTTATAATATTTTATGGAGGTATTAATCTAAATAAACATGAAACACTCGATAAATAATTATACCTCTTCATTGAAAACCTCCCTAGGCTCAAACCTTAAGTATTCATATGATAGTATTTTGGTGAAACCAGGACCTATAGGATGTGGGGAGGGATGTTGGGAAATTATTTTTGTATTTATTGGTCATTTTAAAAGTATAAATCGATGTTACTAAGAGAGTAGAGTATTTTCCCATGTATAAGTGAGGTGGGCAGTAATCATATAAATATATGAAATATTAAAATATAATATGTGTCTAACTCAATTAAAATAAATGCAAAGTAACATATATTTCAGTATTAGGTGCTTAATATAAAAATATAATCAAAAAAATTATAATGGTTGTGGTCCATTTTAGACCTTATAAATTCTTTTAACCCCCTCATTAACCCTAATTAAACATAACTGTTGTAACAGATTTTTCAACATTTATGGGTTGTGAATGTACGTTTAAAAATTATATGTGGAATATAAATGATCCATTAATGATTCGATCACAACATTCCCATCCATTTGTGTTAATATAATGAGAGTATGATTTTCAATATATAAAAATAATTTTTAAACATTAAATATCTTTTAGAGACATTTTCAAAACTGGACAAAAAATTTGACTTAAAAAATATCAACACAATTTATATTTCTATATAAAATTTGTTACTGTAAATTATCAATAAAATTTATTGATCAAATTTATTTTAATACATAATTAATTGTAAATGTAATTTTTTACATGTTTTCAAAAATCATTTATTTTCTTTTTCTAAAACTTGCACATACGTTGCGTCAGTGTTAAATAAGCATTCAAGGTAATTATACCATCAAAAAAATTAAAAATAATATAATATAATAAATATAATTTACTCAACTTCAATTTAAACATTTATATATTAGTTCATATATATTTTTAATATATATCAATATTATGAACACATAATAAGGGATAGAGATATAACTTTTTTAATTTCTCTTAATTGAAAATAATATACTATTTATAATTAAAAGAAAATTGAAAAATAATTAATATTTTAGAATATAAGATGATTAAAGTATAATTATACTCACAAAATTAAATGATGTCATGTATTGGATTGATTTTGAGTCCTTACCTTGTAGTTTTAGTCTCAATTAACACATTTTACCCTTTAACATGATCATAAACTTTTACATTGGCTAATTTTCATTATGAATAAAAATTAAAGGAACCATAAAAACTAATTTGGATCTATTGATTTAAAATATTATATCCAATTTCAAAAAATATTTTCTATAATTTTTAGAAATAAATTGTAACATATGTTTGTTAAACACAAAGAAAGTCTGTTTTCAAAATAAATACTTGTTTAAAGAATAAACAAAATTATAAAAAATTGTAGTATAAAATTGAATCAAAAAGAATTAACTGGATTATTTTTAATATAATAAATATTTTTAAATAGTAAAATCATTGATAACACTGAATTTACTTTGATAAAAAGTGAATAAATAACATCTTTTTCAAAAACAGTATTTTTCACTATTCATCCAAAAACCAACAATTTTAGAAAATTACTAAAAATGTATCATTATATTAATTTAATATGATGATTTCAAAAATTATAACATTTTATCAAATCTAATATCTTATAATGTCCAAAATTAACCTTAATATCTTTAAAAAATGCAATAAAACCCATTTTTGATGAAAATGTATTTATATGTATAAAATGAATTTTCACTAAATCCTTACCTGGTAAATACCATTATATGAACATTAATATATTTTGTTAACTATTTAATCATAAAATATCAATAAATCATTCATTTAGAGTGAATAACATAAATTCATTTGATAAAAATATGGTGTACACAAAAATCGGTTTTTTGAAAAATGTCTCCTTTAATCATATATGATTTTATTTATAATTGACTCATTATATATTAGGAATTAATAAATAAATTTTCATTTAAAAATATTCTTAATATATTCTATATTGAGGTTACTTATTTTCATACGGGCCAAATAAATGGCTATGTTATAATGGTGTTATTTAAATAATAATATTTCTATACAATATAACTATATATTTAAGATCTGTGTTTCATATACCACATGTTATCAAATTCAATATTATTTATATAAAATATCTTAAAAATATTGGGTTTTCAAAGTTTTAAAAATAATACATCCAACGAAACAAAGATTCATAGTGTATTTTCTATCCACCAGAACAATTCTAGGGGAAAGATCCTTTGATGTATCCTAGTGTGGGTAAAGAAAGTAAAATAAATTTTTCCTTATGTGTTTCACTTATAACATAAGTTAATGATATACTAGTTTTCAGTATTTGATAAATATATTATTTTAATAGTGTTATTTTTAATAAGGTAACAATATCTGAAGAGAAATGGTTTGAGTGGAATAGATTAAATTAGTTAACACCCAGGTTCACCCCCCCCCCCCCTCAAGAGTGTCATGGGTTATAACAGGTGGTATCTAATGAAAAATATTTTCCCATGGATTCATTAAGAAATATTAATCAGGTAGTTATTTAAGGATTCTTAATGTAATATTTATCCTATAAACTATGAGATGAAACTTTGGAGGATGTGATATTTTTAAGGCATCACAAGACTCAAAATGTATTTGTGGAGGGATAAATTTGAGATGTGAAATCAGAGGAGACCTAATAATATATATCATCCAGGGAATTAAACTTAAATGTATGCATATTTCATTGCAAGATGTTATATTTTTTATAATCATAGTTATATGTTTCATTATTGAACTAATAAAAGTAATAGAGGTTATGAGATCAGATCACTATATCTATTATAATAATCATGCATGAATAGAAGAAAGAAAAATCTATTCCACTCAATAAAAATATTATTTCTACTTGAAGATTTTTAAGTGAGACGGTACTGGAGGAATAAAAATGTGTAATTTAAGTATTATTCACTACAATACTTCATATATAATAAATAATAGGTGCATTTATTATTGAAGGATTGTACATAGTATGTAAATCTATATAAAGACCATGAAAACAATGTCTCAATGAAAAAATGTTGATATATCTCATCTAAATAGACCAAATGAATGATATGATCCATGTAGAAGATGTTTTGTATGTAATAAATATGATAATATGGGAATAATTTATGGAAAGGGTGAAATAGTAATGAAATAGAAAACATTCATTATGTCTAAGAGAAGAATAACTCAAAAGATAGAAAGATCTAACTCATTGTGGAACATATTCGTGTATTTTTGAAGATACTAATGAAAGAAATATAAAATTCATCAACAACCAAAGGTTTTTATCTCAGAATAACCTTCATCTAAAGAGGTGTATCAATTGTTGAGAGATAATAAAAAATAAGTGGTCTCTCTTATAATTTTTAAAGATTATTTGAAAGGAAACAATAAAATTCTCAGATGAACAATTTTTTCCACTATAGATGATAGATGTTTAAAGAAAATTTCATCATGGATAAATAGTTTTGATGTGTCCTTAATTAAAATCATATAGAAAAACTTCAATAAAACTAAAAATGTTATCAAAAGTTTGAATATATGGTATGTAAACATGATTGGTGGAGTGTATTTCCCATGGATATGGAATTATCATTAGTGGTATAAAAAGGGAGGAACTACACTGAAGTGTGATTTTTTACACATTTGAAAAGCTGTCCCAAATAAACAAGTTGTATGACTATAATAAATTACTCAAAAAAAGTATTTACTTTAGGAAATAATAAATAGATAATACCCATGAATCCTTGAAATAAAAATAAGGGAAATGTTTTCATTTCAACGATAACCGCATTTCTCTACTTAAGGATGCTTGAAGGTGTCCATATACCCATGTACATTAATGTTTCTTATTTTTTATAGAGGTTTAATATTAATGGTGATATGTGATCCATGGTGTGTGTTAATTGAATGAATATGAATTTGTTATAAAAGGTTGAATTAATTTAGTTGGACTGATTGCATTGAGAGTACAAAAATACAAAAGGTGTTGTTTTAAGAATCCACTATGAATGACAAATAAAAATATAAGAAAATAACTTGGTTGACAGATATTCAAATGGGAGACTTCAAAAATATATATATACATGTTATGATGGATAAATATAACTAGTCTCAATAAAAAAATTGGAATAGTAAAAGCACCTATTGGGCCATATCAAACTTGACTTTTCATCACAATCAATGAAAAATATAACATATCCAATGTAAAGAAAATCCAAACCAATAGAAATAAACAATTAATTAATTGACTTTTGTTCCATAACTATGAAATAGTGATCATCATATATAATTTATAATCAATTTTTCTAGTCAAATAAACACCTTCTGTTGAAATTATTTCATCCTTGAGAAATTTGAAAATGTCATCATATATTACCATCATTGTCTCTAAAGAATCAATGATGAATTATATCTATAGATGATCCACATGTTTATAAAAAACATCTAATCAAATTCATAGGAATATATGGGTTTTTGGCCTGGAGAACCTTATGCTTGCATGATTCATTTTTTGTCTCAATGACAATCATTTTTGGTGGAGTGACTCTACTTATTATATCTAGAATAAAGAGTGTGTAGGAGGAGGATCTTACTCTATTATAGAGAGTATTTTAGGAGATAATCTCTCTATATATTGAGATATTCTATAGAATTCACTATTCATAAGAAGTAGAAAGCTTATGGCTTCAAAGAATTTCAAAATCAAGTTCAAGAAGAGCAATGGATAGAATGTAATAATTTCACATAAGAACTTATTATTTTTCTTATTCCCTGGTGAAACCCATGTCTACATAAAAATATATTATTAATCTTTAATTTAAATGCACAAAACTCATGGATCAAATAGATATTATTTTTCTTGAATAAACTATTTAATATCTATTCAAATAATATTCATTATTTCATTTATCAACAGACCATTAATCTTTGTTCAAAATCCTCATTAATATTTATCTACCCTTGAATAATGAATATTTATTTAATATAAAATATCACAACATTATTTTCTAATAAATAAATAAATATTCTAATTACTAAAAATAGGAAATATGTATTTAATAAATATTCAACTCACAGATATTTCCTCAAATAACTTGTGAATAAATATAAAAGATTGAACAATAATTAGTAATTATTTAATCATATTTACGAATAATATTTATCAAACTTGTTAAATTAATATATAAATTACCTGAGATTATAGATACACTTATTATTTGACCCTCAAGGAAACTTTCTCAGTGCCATTAAGTATAACCACTTAAATTTCAAGGTTAGCATATAGAAACAAACCAAGGAACCCATAAATAGATAAGGTAATATCTTAATGACATAAACATCATCTGAACACCCACTATGTAAGTTAATCCCTTTTTCTAGATATCTATCAGCAAGAGATTTCATGGTGGTTTTATAAACCTATATGCTTGATGTCACTTTATTTGACATTCTTGGAATGAACATTCTAATAGAACACCTTGGACATGGCCATAATTAGGATGTTCCACTACCATAAATGGGCCTACAATATAAACTTCCAGTAAAAAAACAAGCGAAAAATTCTTCCTTTCAATATTCATTAATGTTTTATAACTTTTGATTAACCCAACATACTGTACAACCCACAAATATTTAACATCACATTTTTATTCAGTACATCGAGATATGTGAGTAATTATACAAATTAAAAATACTCATGAATTCATGGATCAATACTCACATCCATTTATATGAACATGCAATCAAACATATAAATGTTCATTTCCTTCTAGCAGTTTAAGTTCTCATAATCTTCAAATCCAAAAAATAGCAAGTGTTTACACACTAAGATTGTCTTTCAAATACTTATAACTCTCCAACACTGAAAGTGTGTTTCATTTTCATATTATAAAATGATATCATCTGCATATCGAATATATGTTTAACATTATTGACATAGAACAACAAGGTTCTCCTCAAAATAGGGAGTCGTTATGACCTTTTACTGTGATAGTTACCCATATAATATTATCACATACTATGTCACACAAAAGAGAATTCATGATTTGATAATAACATAATAAATGTATAATAACAATTAAAACGGGTAATCATAAAATTCATTGATGATAGTTCTATTGAAACAACTAAAACATACTCCCACTTACATTAGATTTAATTGATAAAAATATTTAGTATACTAGATCTCAAATGTTTTTTCAGGTTCTATAAAGAGACAGATTTAGTCAAGGGGTTCTCAAAATTATATTATATGGAAGATCTGATCATAGAGACTTCACCCCTCTAAGAAATATCATTTCATCGGTTATATATTCAGTGTATTTTCTTTGTCTGTTAGTGTAACCATGGATCCTTTTCCAGAGCCACTATTTCAATATTATAAAAATATAATGTGATAAGGAAGTTTCTTCTAGGTATGACAACAATATCTGGTATAAGATTGTGTTTCCTAATAGATTCATTGGTTTCATCAAAATTTTCCATATACTCAGTCTCTGCTATATAATAAGTGATAGCTGGCGACATTGAAGTTTTCCATCTCACATATCATCAACTGAGACTAAAGATATATCATGAATTCAATTTTAAATCATTAAGATCTTTATAAAAGATATTATATCTATAACCCCTAAGGAATAGATCCCAATATCCACTATATACTAGGAACACATCCTTAATTAACCATATATACTAAAGGATAGGTTCAATAGTAGGACAATTTTGTTCACACAGATCATTTTTATGTCATTCTTCCACGGTAAAGGAATAGGAAACATGAAATATATTATATAATGTATTATATATGATTGCTTTTGTCAAATAATTATATAGGATCTGATATATTCTCTCTATTTCCTATTATGAAAAAGGTAAAAATTTCCTGGAATGATGTACACCATGTGATGCTAGAACCAACCCTCTCTTTGTTTCTTTCATACCAAATCTCATTAGTAACTGGTCAATTTGTATACTATTAATTATACCAAGAAGCATATTGGATCTATCACGAATGATCATGACACCAAGGTTATAACATAGTTCACTTATGTTCTTTATGTACAAGAACCTATTCAGACAGTCCTTAATTGACTATAGAACTAGTATGCAGTTTCAAATAAGTGATATGTCATCTGTATTCACTAATATAATAATAAGAACACTCCCACTAAACCACTTTTAAAAAAATAGCTCACATTCATTCATAATCTACCAAAATTATTTTATGTCTTAATCAAATTAAATGTTCTACGACCAATATTATTTTTTCAATCCATAAATAGATCATAGTAAAATAAATAGATTTTTTCCCTTAACTCATGTCACAAACCCTTTTGGTTTTTTTATATAGACACCATTATAAAGGTTCCATTTAATGAATACTATTTTGGCATCCATTTTTCAAATCTCATAGATTTGAAAAACATACTAAAAAAAGTAGACTTCTTATGGGATTATATATGGATAGCAGAAAATGTTTTTCTCTATACTCTATAAAATAACATAATTTAAACCATTTAGTGACTATCCATGTTTTAATGGAATTCACTTTACCTTCCATGTCATGTTTTATCTTGAATACCAATTTTCACCCAATGGGATTTATAGAAATTGGAGGATCAACCAGAACCCAAACATGGTTCATATAGATGGAATATATATAATAATTCAAATAATCCTTCCATGTGGTAACTTTTTTCTTCTCTACCACCTGCTTATAGGAGGTAGGATCAGCATTGTCAACTGAAAGTGAGTATCCATCCACTAAAAATAGAAAACCATATATATTTGGACCCATAACATCTCTAGTGATACTATGTTATACTTTTGTTTCAAGAACCACATATTTCATGATTATATATGGAATTTTTTCCTATAATTACTCTTCTGTATATTAGGCATCATATTAACTATTGAAAATATTACTCTCACTACCCATTTTGATGATATTCTCAAACTAAAAAAATATTGCATTCCTTTTAATATGTACCTTCTTATTTGAGGGCTATTATATTAATATCCCAAAATTTCCTTATGATATCATATAATGATACACTTTATTACATGGGGTTCTAGTTTGTTTATAGTCGTTTCCTTAAATTTCATGAACCAGCCTGGGTACCCTACTAACCCGAAAACTGAGCCAGCCCTAACATAGCCTTAGGGGAATTCCTAATCAAGTGGGTTGATTACTAACATGTAGCATCATAGAAACTAAATTTTGGAACTATATTTCCAATGACAATGAAAAGGAAAAAGAAACAAGGCAGTATGCATATCAAAAAGAAATTCCTTCAGGAGTAAATTACCAAAATATATCATGTCATAAACAAACCCAAAGTACTAAAACGCAATTAAAAAAATATATGAAAACAACCAATTACCCCAAGAACACAACTCACCAATTCTAAGGATGAACAAAAAGATCCACCTCCAACAAATACTTTCCCCTTACTCAAACTAGGACGAAGATAATCTATAAACACCCAAAATAAAAATTAGGGTGATGTATAAGAAGTCTAGTAGGGTATTAACAAGGATTCTATAACAGATTCCAATAATATAATAACCAATTGAATTATCTAAATTTTAAATTAAAATGGATTCTGACTTTGAAGACATATTTAAAAAAATCATTCTATACAGTTCAGATGATGGGAAATACATTAACAAAGGCTTTAAAAATGATGGAATATTTCAAAAACAATGGATTAAATACAATATTTTCTAAAAAAATTATATAAATTCAGAAGGATTGGTAAAATATTTTAACAACATTGTAATACATTTATATTTAAAATATTAAAAATTGAGAAACATGTTCATATTTAAAAAGTGTATGAAACATCCAGGCTATAGGACTCCACAATATTTATTTGATCATGACAACATATAAGGCCCCGACCTTATACATTACTTAATATTGAATTAAATGAATAATTCACATTGAGGATATTTTCACATTTAGAGTTTTAGAGAATTAGGACATAACTATTACATCTCAAAAGATTACAAAGTAGTCACTTCGACTAAATTTCCATAAAATAAAAACTCCTAAAAAGAAACATGTCTGGTTCTATGTTTTAGATAGCATGACTTTACCTTGATCCCATCCTTGACCCTATTCCACATTAATTCCTGTGAAAAACATTTCAAAAAAAACTTGGGGTGGGCATAAAAAGCTTAGTAAAGGATACAAAAAGAATGAAAACTGTTAGTTTTTCAAAACAACAAGTAAATCATGTATACTTTATCAAAGTAATACCTTTCACCTTTAGGCAGTAGTAAAAACTCTTCATTGAATAAAATATCATTACATACCCTTTTGTAACCAAAATATTACCATAAAACCCATATAAATAACACATACATATAAAGGTAACTTGGGACATAAACATACTTAAATGGAATAACCATACGGTCGACTTCCACACATATCACTTAATGGAATAGCCATACGGCCGACTTCCATACGCAATGCATTGGAGGTTATAACGTAACCACCCATCCTGGTATTCACGGCACCACCCGTCATATGGTTTATCACGTAACCACCCGTAAAATGTCCTAGTACCATCATTACACATAAAAATATTGAAAATATAAACATTTCAATAACACAATTTCATTTGAAATCACAATAAGTAATTCCAAGATATTGAATTAATCAATCCATTTTCAAAAATCATTGAAAATAGATTTTTGAATCAATGTGTCCCATACCACTTTTAAAATTTTATAATTTTAAAACATTAATGTCCATATAAATAAATACTGAAAACCATTTTGAAAACACGGACATTAAAGATAAAGATTTAGAATAATGAATCTTTAAAACATTTAAAACAATATTTTTGTTAAAGAGTTTTTAGCAAAATGAGAGACTCTTGAATACAAATAATTGCAGAATAACATTTAATCTGAACTTTATATTACCATGAGAATAATGGGATTCATGATATAATATGTCAAAGGTCATTATACACACCATATAAGAGTGAATTGGTGCATAAAAACAATGATGTCTCAATGGAAATGTAAATTGAGATGAAATCCATTATAAAGATGGTATCCTTAAATTAAGGATAAATCTATCACATAATTATGTGTGAGAAATATAAATAGACACAATATAAGTGGATATTAAGTGTGAAACAATCAGAGGTCATTCACAAATAATCTTAGAAAAACAAAACCAATGACATAGATATTTAACTCAATGAAATGAGATTGAGTTATGATTTCCCATACAAGTTTGTAAGAATTTATCAATGAGATGGTAATGTGTCGAAATAGTATATCCACACAAAGGTTCGTGGAAATTACAACATAGATATTCCACACATAATCTTTTCATAATAAAATCAAGACGTAGAGGTTTAACCTAAAGAATTGAAAGTGGGTTAAGAAGTTCCCTTATAGAAATCTGACAGCCTAACAACGCCACTTTAAAATTACGAAAATGAGTTGATGAGAGAGAAAATGGTATCTCATCACTTGGACATAAAATTTATATCAATAAGGATATATAGGAACATATCCCAACATAATAGTATGTGAATTAAAATACACAACAAAAGAAGTCTTTTTTTAAAAAAGAGGAGGGTGAAAGGTTCCCTTACCGACATAGGTACCTTTCGAAACGTACACCCCATGGAAGAAGGGTCATACCATGAAGATGTAAATACCCATAATTGAAATTATACCAAAAAAAGAGTATAATAATGTGCATTTTATACACCACTCAAAGGAAATGGTGGAAAATGTGGTATAAATGTCACGGGAATAAAACGGAGATGAAAAATCCTTTACGAAAACTCGGTAGCCTAATGGTGCAACTTAAAACATCGAAAAATGGTTTGATGAGATCAAATAGGTTCTCTCATCATATGAACATAAAAACTACAGTAAGAGGAATATAAAATAACATCCCCAAACATAATAAATATTAGCTTAAAATAAATGACATAAAAGAGAGTTCTTAAAAAGAAAGAGAGAGGTAGGATCCCTTACCTCAGGTCCGACTTGACTCGATCGTTATTTAACCTCCTGAATAATAAACTTGAGTTAATTTCTACTTTCTTAAGAACCTTTTTCAAGTTCATTATTACTTTTATATCACTTATTACCATGTTATTAACACTATGTAATTATTTAAGTTAATATTGATCGTTTTGTCGATCCTTGGTACATGAGTCAAAAATAAACTATTTATAATTACAAGTTGTTCATGTGGAAATATATACATTATATAAAGAATTATATTTATGATTTAGATATCATATATATAATATATATCTAGTATATACATGCATTTATAATATTACATAATCATTTAGAGGTAAGAAATGAAATGCACCGTTCATGGAGACGGTAAGCCGTACGTACGTATGAACGCTACTTTCATTTCTATGTCATATTAATGGTATTAAAACTAAATGAGAGGTATATATATTTTAATTCCATAATTATATTCATCACTTATATGTAACATACATAATATATATCCATTATATATATGTACTTATATTAGTACATTACATTTGGGGATAAGAAATGAAATGTACCGTTCATGGAGACGGTAAGCCGTATGTACGCTTGAACGCTACTTTCAATTCTATATCATACTTTAACAGAGTTAAATCATAATGATATAAAGCTATATTATAATTCCAGTATAATATCATATATAATATCATTAAATCCATCCTTTATATGTCCCACTTATGGCATTAACGAATCAAATCACTTTGAGGGGGCGGTAGTCCGCACTTCCTAAAATGAAATTATCGTGTTTACCCACAATGGAAACCATAATGATATGCCACAAATGAAAAATACATAAGCTTAAGTAAAACATAAACATATTATATATCATATATAAATATACTTTCATCTTAATGGCCACCTTTGAAGGTGTTATATGAGTGTTGAACAATCATCGTTTCGTGAGGCAGAAATTTGCCATCCAGAGACACAGTATGTTCTTTAACCATTAGATGAAGTTGTGTGTAAGTGTAGCTCGAATCATTCTTAAAAAAACATCCTAGTATATTGAGGATACTGGTGTTGTTACAAAAGAAATGAATAAAAATAGGTTAGGGGGTTGGAGAAGGAAAATTAAACATAAGAACACAAGAGAAGACACTACCTTTAAAACGGGTAACTCTTTTTGATTTGAGATCAAAGGCTTCCTTGGGAAGACTTCTACCCCAAGTGAGGCTTCTAAGAGTAAGAGAGGGATGTGGAGAGAAAAAAAGAGCAGATCTTGGCCGAACAAAAGGCTATAGAGGTGTGGGTAAGGAGGTATAGGTGGGGGCCTTTTATAAGAGGAGAGGAGAGGCACTCTTGGAAAGTTAAGAAAATATACTTTATTATAAAATGATTTTCGGATAAAAAGGGTCCCAAAATTATATATTTAGAGTATAAGGTGATAAAGTTTTGAAATCCACCCATCCAATAGGTTTGTGAAAAGTTTAGCACTTATATTTTAAATTATCTTTTCATTTTATTTAAATCATTAAATAATGAGGAAATCGCTGCATCATCATGGTGTCATAAATAATTTAATTTATTTAATGTCTAAAAATTATAAAAAAATATCATGATGTAGGAAATATTTCTATATTTCTAATGAATATTTATAGTAAAAAATATGACCTGTATAACCCCATTTAAAAATTGGTTTAGAAAAAACAACTCATGTTTGTGACATTTTTATTTTAACCTTAAATAAAAAGATATTAATGTCATTTTCCTACCAAAGAGGCTCCATGGGGTCCCCAAGTTTACCCATGGATTTTCTTGGTCGGCCATGACACATACAATAAGGGTAGGACATGTGTCTAGGTAATTTCATATTATTAAAACATTATTTTTACCTTAAACTACATTAATTATCTCTAATCGTGACTAAGAACATAAAAGTTACTATTCACCAAAAATTTATTTTAATCCCATTGAACTACATTTTAATTACTAATGACAACCATGTTTGTCAGATTTTTGAAATTCAAAACACATAGGTTGTAAAGTTTCATTTAAATGAAAAATCAGTTTCTTTAACTACCACTTAGTGGTTTCATTATTCATCAAAAATTGAAGTTTTTCAGAAAAATACCAAAAATTCACCCTAAGATATATTTGATATTCCGAACTCAAAAATGATGTCTATTTTAAAAAATTCAAAACTTATAAGTTGAATTAATTAATTTAATAATTAATTCCTGCTGTCAAAACAAATAGCGTGTTTTTAAGAAACAATATCTATTAAAAGATTAACACTGGTTTAAGTCCAATTTCAAAGTGAAATTAATTCTAATGACCACTATTGGATTAAATGGTAAAAGTATATTCTAATTTTACTTCAAAAACAATTCAAAATATAATCTAATCGTATAAATAAATTAGATTAAAAAGAGGTTTTGAATTTAAATACAACATTTTTCACTATTCATTAAAAATGACCTTTATCGGAATGATACCAAAAAATTACACAAAGTAAATTTTGATGTCTCTATTCTAAAGAAGAATTTTATTTTGTCAAATATAACACATAAAATTTTCAAAAAGTGGATTTAAAAGAGGTTCTCCGTCAAAAGGTGGTTAATCGACCTTTTAAAGAATATTAGAATGTTTACGCTTAAAATTGAATTCATTCACATTTTTAATCTTCTAACATTTATTATAAAAAGTAAAAATATTTTACAAACATACATAATCATTTTGTAGTTACTTTTGTTCATTCCCTCCATTACAACAGCTAGGTGTTAACTACCACTTAAAATAATATTATTTTATTATTATAGTGCAACGTAAGATTTCAAAGGAACTCATTGTTGCGTATTGGGTAATCCATCAAGCATAGCGTTCCCTTTAAATTAATATTAACATTTTATTACCAAATAGAGATAAATATAAAAAATGTCATATTTTTTATTTACCTGGGGTGTTACATCCTTCCCCCCTTTTGGGAATTGTGTCCTCGCAATTTTAACATTTCGCTCGGAAACATCCTTGAAAGTCCCACATCGGAACAAGAGTCGGTAAAACAATCACTTTAAAATAAAGAAAGAGAAGTACAGAGGTCACCCGAGTTAACCCATACTAGGATTCCATGTAGGAAAACATGGACATGGAGGAGAAAACATAGGGTCATGTTCCGATGGAGAGTGATAGAAAACCTGTTTAGGAGAAAGATAACCACAAGAAAATCACAAACTTGTAATGGGTTAAACGGTATTTGATTCCCCAGTAGGAAAAGTTAATAGACAAAATTTTTGTTTCAAGTTACTTTTTATTGAGTAATTTATTCATAAGGAAACATAATTACTTATCCTGTTGACTTTCAACTTTTATTATATTTCTTACACAAACTTATAGTTTCTCCAAAAGACGAGTATTTAGGAAGACTTTTTCACATTAAGAGTACTATAATCAACTTAATGAGAATCACCTAATCCATAAAAGAGAACTATATATTTTCCATATCTTTAGACAAAAACCAAAAACAAAATTGTTAGTATGAGATTATATAATCCAGAAAATGATAACGCATTATAAAAACAAAATCTATTCTTATTCTCCAAAATTTTTCCAACAAAACCCAAAGTTCAACGAGGACCATTCGATAAACAATTTGTCCATAAAATTTTTCAAAGTAAACCAAACTAAGATTGAAACCCAACTATTTGAAGGATTTAATCACATAGTCTTCAAAGGTACAAATTAACTTTTATCTCCAAATAACATCAGTTGCTCTTAAATCATAATATTGAAAAGTAATTAACCTAATCACATATCCTCCATGATAGGTTAATCATTTCCATAGATAACCCAAAATATGAATACTATTGATTGCTAAAATCATATAACTAAAAATAATTAGTCAAACTAACCAGGGAATTCACGTAGTCCAGTGGTAGGCGATAAATACCAGTCACACTTTGGTTGTGGGTTCGATTCCCGTAGCTTTGTCTGACGCGACGGATTGTCACACAGTCTGTGTGTTGTCCTTTTTACAAAACTATATTATTCTTAAAACATTCCCCAAAATGAGATAAAATATTTAAAAATAATCATAACATATTTTAACCTCAAGATTATCTCATGCCTTTAATTTTCCATCATATCATAGAGAAACCCATAATTACCTAAAAAGTATGGATAATATAAACCCTAATGGTTACCTTAATAATTATTACCTGAACTTCCACATCGAGTTGGTCCTCTCGTACATGATGCATTAGAGAACTAACCAAGGTTTAAGTGGTTGATCATGACTCCTTGATAGTTGGTTTAGCACAACCATGAGATTACTAATTGAATCCTCCATTTCATCTAGTCTCTTAATCAGAGAACCACCACAGTTTCCATCAAACCCATTGTCACTTTGGTGACTACTAGATCCATCCATTTACTAAAAACAGAAATGTTAGTGTTCGTATATCAACAAAATTATCATGTACTAATGTGGAAGATAAACACTAAGATATACTTACTCATTTACTTTATCTAAAAACTATGACTCTTTCTGAAATACTAGCCATTATGGTAATATCACTTATGCTTAGAGAATACCCTAACCTCTAAATTTATCTAAACTGACCTCTGATACCAACTATAAGGCCCCGACCTTATACCTTACTTAATATTTAATTAAATGAATAATTCACATTGAGGACCTTTTAAAGTTTAGAGTTTTAGAGAATTAGGACATAACTATTACATCTCAAAAGATTACAAAGTAGTCACTTCTACTAAATTTCCATAAAATAAAAACTCTTAAAAAGAAACATGTCTAGTTCCTTGTTTTAGATAGCATGAATTTCCCTTGATCCCATCCTTGACCCTATTCCACATTAAGTCCTGTGAAAAAAATTTCAAAAAAAAACTTGGGGTGGGAATAAAAAGATCAGTAAAGGATACACAAAGAATGAAAATTGTTAGTTTTTCAAAACAACAAGCAAACCATGTATACTTTATCAAAGTAATACCTTTCACCTTTAGGAAGTAGTAAAAACTATTCACTGAATAAAATATCATTACTTACCCTTTTGTAACCAAAAGATTACCATAAAACCCATATAAAGAACACATACATATAAAGGTAACTTGGGACATAAAGATACTTAAATGGAATAACCATACGGTCAACTTCCACACATATCACTTAATGGAATATCCATACAACCGACTTTCATACCCAATGCATTAGAGGTTATAACGTAACCACACGTCCTGGTATTCACGGCACCACCCGTAAAATGTCCAAGTACCATCATTATGCATAAAAATATTGAAAATATAAACATTTCAATAACAACATTTCATTTGCAATCACAATAAGTAATTCCATGATATTAAATTAATCAATCCATTTTCAAAAATCATTTAAAATAGATTTTTGAATCAATGTGTCCCATACCACTTTTAAGATTTTATAATTTTAAAACATTAATGTCCATATAAATAAATACTGAAAACCATTTTGAAAACATGGACATTAATGATAAAGATTTAGAATAATGAATCTTTAAAACATTTAAAACGATATTTTTGTTAAAGAGTTTTTAGCAAAATGAGAGACTCTTAAATACAAATAATTGCGGAATAAAATTTAATCCGAAATTTATAATATCATGAGAATAAAGGGATTCATGATATAATATGTCAAAGGACATTATACATACCATATAAGAGTGAATTGGTGCATAACAACAATGAAGTCTCAATAGAAATGTAAATTGAGATGAAATCCATTATAAAGATGGTATCCTTAAATTAAGGACAAATATATCACATAATTATGTGTGAGAAATATAAATACACACAATATAAGTGGATATTAAGTTTGAAACAATCAGAGGTCATTCACACATAATATTGGAAAAACAAATCCAATGACATAGATATTTAACTCAATGAAATGAGATTGCGTTATGATTTCCCATACAATTTCATAAGAATTTATCAATGAGATGATTATGTGTAGAAATAGTATATCCACAAAACGGTTTGTGTAAATTACAACATATAGATCCCACACATAAACTTGGCATAATAAAATCAATATGTAGAGGTTTAACCCAAATAATTGAAAGTGGGTTAAGATGTTCCCTTACAGAAATCTGACAGCCTAACGGCGCCACTTTAAAATTCCGAAAATGAGTTGATGAGAGAGAAAATGGTATCTCATCACTTGGACATAAATTTTACATCAATAAGGATATATATGAAAATATCCCAACATAATAGTATGTGAATTAAAAGACATAACGAAATAAGTCTTTTTTTTTAAAAGCGGAGGGTGAAAGGTTCCCTTACCGACTTAGGTACCTTTCGAAACGTACACCCCATGGAAGATAGGTCATACCATGAAGATGTAAATACCCATAATTGAAATTATACCACAAAAATAATATAATAATGTGCAGTACATACACCACTCAATGGAAATGGTCGCAAACATGGTATAAATGTCACGGTAATAAAAGGGAGATGAAAAATCCTTTACGAAAACTCGGTAGCCAAATGGCGCCACTTAAAACTTCCAAAAATGGTTTGATGAGATCAAATAGTTTCTCTCATCATATGAACATAAAAAGTACAGTAAGATAAATATAAAATAACATCCCCAATCATAATAAATATGAGCTTAAAATAAATGACATAAAAGAGAGTTCTTAAAAAGAAAGAGAGAGGTAGGATCCCTTACCTCAGGTCCGACTTGACTTGATCATTCTTTAACCTCCTAAATAATAAACTTGAGTTAATTTATACTTGCTTAAGATACTTTTTCAAGTTCATTATTCCTTTAATATCACTTATTACCATGTTATGAACACTATGTAATTATTTAATTTAATAATGGTCGTTTTGTCGATCCTTGGTACTTGAGTCAAAAATAAACTCTTTATAATCACAAGTTGTTCATGTGGTAAAATATCCATTATATCAAGAATTATATTGATGATATAGATATCATATATATCATATATATCCAGTATATACATTAATTTATAATATTACATAATCATTTAGAGGTAATAAATGAAATGCACCGTTCATGGAGACGGTAAGCCGTACGTACGTATGAACGCTACTTTCATTTCTATGTCATATTAATGGAATTAAAAATAAATGAGAGGTATGTATATTTTAATTCCAGAATTATATTCATCACTTAGAATTATCATACATCATATATATCCATTATATATATATATGTATTATAATAGTACATTTTATTTGGGGATAAGAAATGAAATGTACCGTTCATGGAGACGGTATGTCGTACGTATGCATGAACGCTACTTTAATTTCTATATCATACTTTAATGGAGTGAAATCATAATGATATAAAGGTATATTATAATTCCAGTATAATATCATATATAATATCATTAATCCATCCTTTATATGTCCCACGTATGGCATTAACGAATCAAATCACTTTGAGGGGGCGGTAGTCCGCACTTCCTAAAATGAAATTATCATGTTTACCCACAATGGAAACCATAAAGGTATGACACAAATGAAAAATACAGAAGATTAAGTAAAACATAAAAATATTATATATCATATATAAATATAGTTTCATCTTAATGGCCAACTTTGAAGGTGTTATATTAGTGTTGAACAATCATCGTTTCGTGAGGCAGAAATTCGCCATCCACAGAAACAGTATGTTCTTTAAGCATTAGATGAAGGTGTGTGTAAGTGTAGCTCGAATACTTCTTATAAAAAAATCCAAGTATATTGAGGATACTAGTGTTGTTACAAAATAAATTAATAAAAAGAGTTTAGGGGGTTGGAGAAGCAAAATAAAACATAAGAACACAAGAGAAGACACTACCTTTAAAACGGGTAACTCTTTTTGATTTGAACTCAAAGGCTTCCTTGAGAAGACTTATGCCCAAAGTGAGGCTTCTATGAGTAAGAGAGGTATGTGGAGAGACAAAAAGATCAGATCTTGGCCGAACCAAAGGCTTGAGAGGTGTGGGTAAGGAGGTAGAGGTGGGAGCCTTTTATAAGAGGAGAGGAGGGGCACTCTTGGAAAGTTAAGAGAAGATACTTTATTATAAAATGATTTTCGGATACAAAGGGTCCCACAATGATATATTTAGAGGTTAAGTGATAAGGGTTCGAAATCAACCCATCCAATAGATTTGTGAAAAGTGTAGGTCTTATATTTTGTATTACCTTTTCATTTTATTTAAATCGTTAAATAATGAGGTAATCGATGCATCATCATGGTGTTATAAATATTTTAATTTATATAATGTATAAAAATTATAAAAAAAATATCATGATGTGGGAAATATTTTTATCTTTATAATGAATATTTATAGTAAAAATCTTGACTTTTATAACCCCATTTAAAAATATTTTTAGAAAAACAACTCATGTTTGTGACATTTTTATTTTAACTTTAAATAAAAAGATATTAATGTCATTTTCCTACCAAAGTGTCACCATGGGGTCCCCAAGTTGACCCATGGATTTTCATGGTCGTTCATGACACATCCAATAAGGGTAGGACCTGTGTCTAGGTCATTTAATATTATTAAAACATTATTTTTACCTTAAACTATATTAATTACCTCTAATCGCGATTAAGAACATTAAAGTTACTATTCACCAAAAAATTATTTTAATCCCATTGAACCAAATTTTACATCCTAATGATAAAAATGTATGTCGGATTTTTGAAATTCAAAACACAGATGTGGCAAAGATTCATTTAAACGAAAAATTAGTTTCTTTAACTACCACATAGTGGTTTCACTATTCTTCAAAAATTGAAGTTTTTCAGAAAAATACAAAAAATTCACCCTAAGCTATATTTGATATTCCGAACTCAAAAATGATGTCTATTTTACAAAATTCAAAACATCTAATTTGAATTAATTAATTTAATAATTAATTCCCGCTGTCAAAACAAATAGCGTGTTTTTAAGAAACAATATCTATTAAAAGATTGACACTAGTTTAAGTCCAATTTCAAAATGAAATTAATTCCAATGACCACTATTGGATTAAATGGTAAAAATATATTCTAATTTTACTTTAAAAAAATTCAAAAGATAATCTAATCATATAAATAAATTAGATTAAAAAGCAGTTTTGAATTAAAATACAACATTTTTCACTATTCATTAAAAATGAACTTTATCAGAAAGATACCAAAAATTTACACAATGTAAATTTTGATGTCTGGATTCTCAAGAAGAATTTTATTTTGTCAAATATAACACATAAAATTGTCAAAAATTGGATTTAAAAGAGGTTCGCCATCAAAAGGCGGTTAATCGACCTTCTAATGAATATTAGAATTATTACTCTTAAAATTGAATTCATTCTCATTTTTAATCCTCTAACATTTATTGTAAAAAGTAAAAATATTTGAAAAACATACATAATCATTTTGTAGTAAGTTCTGTTCATTCCCTCCATTACAATGGCTAGGCGTTAACTACCATTTAAAATAATATTATTTTATTATTATAGTGCAACGTATGATTTCAAAGGAACTCATTGTTGCGTATTGGGTAAGCCATCAAGCATAGCGTTCCATTTAAATTAATATTAACATTTTATTCACAAATAGGGATAAATATAAAAAATGTCATGTTCTTTATTTACCTAGGGTGTTACACAATATGTGTATACACATGTCCCTCTGACATTTTCCAAAGGCAACTTGTCATCATCCCATAGGATATGTGACCTGCTGCATTTATGTTTGATAATATTGTATAATTATAGAGTGTTTCAATATAACATACAAACTACATATGTCTTCAATTTTCTCTTACATAATAAATGATAGGAAATTTATTTTAAGACCTATTAGAATATAATTTAATCCCACTATTCCTTTTAAATTCCAATTTTCCATTCCAACCCAAAAATGTGTTTTAATAAAAAATATACCTCTTTAACATGATAAAAATGTTTGGTTTTATCAAAAAAAAATTTCCATTATCACAATATAAAACATTTCATCGATTCTATTTCAATATTTATAATTCATGAATTCAATTGAAACCATTTCCATACATTATCAAACACACCCCACCTCTATAGAATTGGGGGTTTCCCTAATTTCTTACCAAAGCCATTTAAAAATTAAAAATTCAATAGAAAATAGTTCTAATCAAACAAATTGAAGGAAATTTCAAAAAATTGAATTTAAATAAATAGCTGAAATAAATCCAAAAATTTAAGGATAATAAATTTGGAAAAATATGACAAATTCACATACCTTTTTTCATAAAAATCAATGCCCGCAACGAATCCCACCAACAAGAATGATGGTTCATTAAACCTCGAAATTCAAACTAGAGATGATATTTAGAAAAATGGATTGTATATCCATTAATTTTAGGATGATCTATTAAAAATTATGGAGGATAAAGATAAAGATACCAAGAAAAAAGGGTGAAACACATGATTGGGAATTTACACTACTAACACAACAATGATCGAATGACTAAGGAACGGTCTCAAGATGTTGGGAGAGCTCCAAGATAACATGGGGAAGGTATTTTATCGAGTGATAATAAAATGGATAGGAGTAGAAAAGAGGATCTCATTTGTACTGTCTACATATAACAAGAACACAAGGAATTACATGATGTGCAATCCCATCAAACAATGCGAAATAGTAAAAATCTGGAATTACTAAAAATACATTACATCAAAATAAAAACATAAATTTAATTAACTCATGTGGTGTAAAAACACATCATGTCATGTAGCCTTTAAAATAATAAACCCTTCTTTCAGTTAGAACATTGTGATAATTACACATCATGTAACCTAGTAACATGGCATGTAACCCTCCAAAAAACTGTAGAAACTATAGGTTAAAGATAAAAGTACAAAAAATCTTCGGAATCACCATTATAGGGATCCCCCAAACTAATTCTCAAACCTACATAGTCAATCAAAAGGAAAACCCACAATAAGGTTAAAGACATACCTGTCTGATTGTTAATTTGATGTTACAACCTCCCCACCAAAAAACATTCTATCCCTAGAAATCCTATGAATAAGCATCCAATCCAAAAAAAATGTGGCCACTACTCTCTCATCATTTCCTTGAATTCCCACATATCATTTTTATCAGAACCATTCTTTTATATCACACAAACCAAATTTATCATCGTCCCACGATGTACCTTGTTCTCGGAATCAACTATCTACACTAGCCACTTAGTCAAAGAAAAATCATGTTCAATCTTAATATCACTCCAACTCAAAATGTTAGATTGATCATAGATATAAATTCTCATCTATGACACATTGAACACATTATGTATCGACATCAACTGTAGTGGAAGTGATAAATGGTATGCAACATTCCCCACCTACTCAAAAAACTTGAATGGTCCCGCAAAATGAGGAGGAAGCTTCCCATACCTCCCAAGTTGTTGATGAAATAAATATGGTGAAACATTAAAGAACACTTGTCCAAAAATTGAAAAGTCCATGTGTCTATAGATACAACAATAAAAGACTTTTATCTGATATGGGTCATAGACATTCTATGAACAATTTACTGAATATTTTCAGTCATCTCTTTCACAAAAACCAGTCCAACCAATGAACATTCACCAATCTCTAACAAAAATAATATAGATTTAAAAGGATGTCCCTAGAAGGCCAAAAAAGAAGAAATTCTGATTTCCAACCAGTAACTATTTTTATATGAAAACATGAACAACCCAAAATAATTATCCCAATCACCACTAAACTTAAGAACACAATCACAAAGGATATCCTCAAGAATATATATAGCTCTATCTTACTATACATCTAACTAAGAATGGTATGTCATGCTCAAACAGAACTGAGATCCCAGCTGTAACACCCCAAGCTTCCACGGTACGTTTCCCTTCGAATAATGAAATAGTGTGTGTTGTACGCAACCTCGAGCTCTAACACACACCACAACTAATTAAACTAGCCATTGTGAATAGTAATACCTACTTTTTGAAATTTTATAAATTTTATTTATAAAAATAGACTTCATCTTTGGATTCGGAATATCAATTATATCTTAGGATGAAATTTTGGCTTTGTTCTGAAAAACATCAATTTTTGATGAATAGTGAAACCACTAAGTGGTAGTTAAATAACTGATTTTTCATTTAAATGAAATATTACCACTTCTGTGATTTGATTTTCAAAAATCCGACATACATGGTTGTCATTAAGAAGTAAAATGTGGTTCAATGAGATTAAAATAAATTTTCGGTGAATAGTAACTTTTAAGTTCTTAATCGCGATTAGAGGTAATTAGTGTAGTTTAAGGTAAAAATAATGTTTTAATAATATGAGATGAGCATGAAACTTGTCATACTCCTATTGGATGAGTCATGGCCGACCAAGACAACCCATGGGTCAACTTGGGGACCCCATGGAGCCACTTTAGTTGGAAAATGACATTAATATATATTTATTTAATGTTAAAAGTAAATTGACACAAACATGAGTTGTCTTACTAAAACAGTTTTTTAGTGGGGTTACACAAGTCCAAATTTTGATTATAAATATTAATTATAAATCTAAAAAGATTTCCTACATCATAGTATTTGTTTTATAATTTTTAGACATTAAATAAATTAAATTATTTATGACATCATTATGATGCGGCGATGACCTCATTATTTAACGATTTAAATAAAATGAGAAGATAATGAAAAATACAAGGCTTACACTTGTCCAAAGCCTATTGGATGAATATATTTAGAGCCCTTATCACCTTATCCACGAATTATATAAGTTTGGGACCTTTAGAATCCGAAAATCATGGTATAATAATGTAACATTTCAATCTTTCCAAAAGAGCCCCTCCTCTCCTCTTATAAAAGGCCCCCACCTCTATCACCTTATTCACACTTTCAAGCCTTTTGGTTCGGCCAACCTCTGCCCAAATACTCTCCCAAAATTTCTCCCTTCATCCTAGAAGCATTAATTTAGTCAGAAATCCAACCTAAGGAGTCCTTTTGATCAAATCAAAAGGAAGAACCCGAAGAAGAGGTAACATTTTCATCACCCTCTTTCAGGTTTCTTTCTTCTTCCACTCCCTCTTTGTCTATTATTTCAATTCTAAAATTATAAATCCAGTATCTTCTATATACTTTGATGTTATTATAAATATGGAACAACCATATTCAGTATTCTACCCATCATTTGAATGACATGTCACCATACGTGCGTACGTACGGCTTACCGTCTCCACGTCGTGGTGTAATTGTTATTCAATATATTATTAATTAGATGGGTATAATAATGATATTTAATTCATGTAAATAATAAATATAACATAATAATGATTCTGTATATATGATATACTATCCAATTATATATTATTTTAATATCAAAATAATGATATTGTCGCTCGTGCGTACGTACGGACTACCGTCTCCACGAACGCGATGAGATTCATTCTCCGTCGTATCCATTCAAGTATAATTATCCTTTGATAATTTAAAAATAATGTTTAAGGACATGATATCATTCTGGATATGAATTAGATACAACCTATCCATGAAAAACATGACTTACATAAACAAAACATATAAGAAAACGAGTAAGTTAACACCCGAAACAACGATAAATCTAAGATATTGTTAACAAAGCAATGTTAAAAGATCATATATGATATAATATGAATGTATATGATTCTAGTATAATTTAATAACAATTATTTCACCATTATATAGGAGGTTAACCTACCCCAACCAAGGAAAAGTACAAGTTAAGGGTTTACTTCACAACCTCTTCATTATCCAAGGTTGTTTATACATAATTATCTACTGGGACCTCGTTATCATCCACATACATGTTTCTTCAAAATGTATTTCAAAACATTTTTATTATTTACAAGAATATGGGTTAAAGTCATTTATACCCTTTTTGACTTTTTATAAGAGGAATCTTTCCATCGTTTTCAAAACAAGGTCCTTTTTAACCTTTTCGACAGAATTGAGGTAAGAATGTTTTTTTAACTTATACGGCGGGTGCGGTTATTTCCCGCCGTTATAAAATCTTCAAAGCTTTCCTTACAAGCTTATAAGAATATTTTCAAGAAAATGTTTTGTTTTATATGGACCTTAAATTATTTCAAAAATAGAAATAGATATTTCTCTAAAAAGTGTTTTGATTTCATCTATGTCAACATCCTTTGATGGATTTTACGCTTATTTGAAGTTGATTTATTATAATACAAAACTTCTATATTGTATTGAAGGTTTTTGTGATATGTTTGACTGTGGATGTGCTATTTTATACCATTCATAGTTTATGGTGAAATTATTGACATTTCGTATGCTAGTTTTAATACGAATGTTTATGTTATGATTAAACTTTTTCATATGGGAATGCATTGGCCTTAATATGTGACGGGTGGAGCCCGCTATAGCTCCTCGATGCATCGGTAGGTCTCATGAGACAAACTAGTGTCTTGGCACAAGGCCTTGACAAAATCTTATTTGTAGTCTTGGCACGAGGCCTTGGATATGTGGTTATGATAGTCTGGCATTATGCATTCCAACATTATTAAAGTGGTTAGTGATTTTTCATGTGATTATTAGATTAGTAGAATATCCATGTGAATGAGTAAATGGCGTTATTTCATTTTACTTTTTCCATATTATGTTGATATTCAAGTTTAAAAGGCTTTTGGTTTAGTTATACATTGCCTTAAATGTTTATTCTTATTTATGAAAGTTTCCGCTATATTGTTATCCTTACTGGGCATTTGAGCTCACCCCTTTTCTATGTTTTATTTTTTTCCCAGGAAGTGAAGAAGTAAATTATGAATGACCTGCAGGGATATTATGAGGGGATAATAGTGTGGACTGTGGAGACATTATGTTGTTGTAGTAGTTTTTCATTTTATGATGTAATGTAAAACTTATGAATGTATCTAGTATTTCCAAGGCTACTAAACTAATCGGTCTTTCGAGACTTGATCTTTTGTGATCATGCCAATGTTACGAAGTAATGCACCGGCTCTGGGTAGCTGGGGTCGGGGCATTACAGTTGGTATCAGAGGAAGTTTAGTACAAACTTTGGAATATAGATTTAGATAAACTCTGATTAGATCACATAGACCTAAGATGAACTTTGAGGATTAGTATAGAAGAACTTCCTAGAATTTTGGTATTGTAGAGATTTTGTGAGTTTTCCGAGAAATACATCCCTGTCTAGATACGAGCAGGTAGAGGCGGCTCTGGCACAGATGTTCCTAGGGGTAAAACCCGAAAACACCGCTTTGAGCTAGACTCGAACGGGAACTGGTGCACGACAACGGGCCTTGCTGCACTCTTGGTTACGACACTCCAGGGGGATATGCTTAGGATAACTCTCATTTTCTCTACAAATAATTATGAAGGGTTTATGAGTATATACTTCCTCAAAGAAAACATTTTTATGATTATGGATTATATCCATAAATAGTTCAATTTATGTTAAGTGTTTTATAAGTATAGGATTATGTATTTTGATTCATAAACTGATCTAGTTTATGCCATTGTTTAGAAATGGCACCTAGTGGAAGAAATGGAAACCGTATCAATGCACGCACTCCATGTAGGGATTTCCCTCCTACTCAAGATAATTATAGAGGGGCTGGTGATGCAACTGGTGCCGATCAACTTATTACCATACTGGGAAAACTCACTCAGGTTATGAATAATAAACTTACTCGTATGGAGCAACCTGATCCGCAACGTGGAGGATCAATGCTAGAACGTTTCATGAGGCAACAACCACCAACCTTCAATGGGAGTACAAATCCTATAGTAGCTGAGCAATGGATAAATTCCTTATAGAAAATATTTCATGCCTTGGGGAGTAGTGAAAGGGAGAAGGTTGTCATGGCAGTTTACCGCCTCACTGGAGATGCCGATCAATGGTGGTCACTAATTCAAAACACAAAGGAAGATGATGAATTAACAAACATGGAATGGCAGGAGTTCAAAGAGTTGTTCTTAGAAAAATACTTTCCTCGAGACCATTGAGCGGATATGGAAAGGCAATTTCTGAGTCTGAGGCAGAAGGAGGATGAGAATGTCGCAAAGTATGAGGCTAACTTTACAAGGTTAGCAAGGTATGCTGCAGATTACATACGTAACCCAAGAAGTAAGATTGATCGTTTCTTTGATGGGTTGAAACCATTTCTCCGTCGAGATTTAGTATCACAAACCTTCTCTTCATACGAAGGTATTGTCTCGTGCGCTATCAAGACGGAAAGGGAATTCTCTAAGTCTTATGACTTTAAAGCGAAGCAAGAGAAGAAGAGACCTGCTGATCAATCTGGGAATGGAAATAAAGGGAAGAAGGGAAAGGTTGAATATCCATCTTGTGGTAAATGCAGGAAGATACATCCTGGTACTTGCTTGAAGGGAATGGGAGTCTGTTACAAGTGTGGTGAAAAAGGCCACCAAGCTCATGATTGCAAGGGGAAGAAGGAAGCTACCAACGTTCGGTGCTACAATTGCAGGGAGATGGGGCATTATACAAATGAATGTCCTAAGCGTCAGGAGAACTTACCTCAGAAAAGGCCAAGGGATCAAGGCCAGGCTTATGCTATCACTACTGCTGAGGTAGAAGCTCCGAAAGACGTGGTGGCAGGTAATTTAATGTTTTCCTCAAGATTAGCAAATGCATTATTTGATTCTGGATCATCGCATTGTTTCATATCTTCCCAGTTTGCTAAGAAAATTAGATATTTCCAATTTGATTTAACAAGGGAGTTGTCGGTCAAAACCCCTAAGGGAAGTATTATTGCAACAAAGTTTTGTCGATTAGTTCCCATTAGAGCACCTAAATGTTCTTTACCTGCTGATCTCATCGTCATACCCATGATTGAATTTGATATAATCCTCGGTATGGATTGGCTTTCGGACCATGATGCAAAAATTTATTGTAAGAGGAAAGAGGTTACGATTCTTGATAATGATGATAATGAACACCTTATCTTTAGAGCCGAATCATCGCCACATAATTCTTATCTAGATCCACCCCCAGTAGCTCAACTAAATTCAATTATTGGGGAGGAAGAGAAGGAAATTACTGAGGGTGAGGAAAGGAAGATTCAAATAGAGGATGTACCTATTGTGAGAGAATATGTTGATGTGTTTCCGGAAGATTTACCTGGACATCCTCCAGAACGAGAAGTTGAGTTTTCCATTAATTTAATTCCTGGATCAAGGCCCATATCGAAGACCCCTTATAGAATGGCCACTGTGGAATTATTTGAACTAAAGAAAAAACTAGAGGAATTGAGTAATAAGGGATTTATTCGCCCTAGTGTTTCTCCTTGGGGAGCCCCTGTTCTTTTTGTTAAGAAGAAAGATGGATCTATGAGGTTGTGCATTGACTATAGGGAGATAAATGCTATAACAATAAAGAACAAGTATCCCCTACCTCGCATTGATGATTTGTTTGACCAACTGCATGGAGCTCAATACTTTTCAAAGATTGACCTTCGGTCTGGATACCATCAGTTGTCTGTGAAGAAGGAAGACGTTCCAAAGACAGCATTTCGAACAAGGTACGGGCATTACAAGTTTACAGTAATGCCTTTTGGATTGACTAATGCACCCTCTATTTTCATGGATCTGATTAATAGAGTTTTCAAGGAATATCTTGATGACATTGTAGTGGTATTTATTGACGATATCTTGGTATACTCCAAAAGCCACGAAGATCATGAAAATCACTTACGCATTATCCTGAAGACTCTTAGAAGACATGAATTATATGGGAAATTTAGCAAGTGTGAATTCTGTCTTCATGAGATTTCTTTTCTTGGCCATATTGTCTCTAAGGATGGAATTTCCGTTGATCCTTCTAAAACCAAGGAAATCCAAGAATGGCCAGCACCGACAAGTATAACTGAGGTACGCAGTTTTATTGGTTTAGCAGGTTATTATCGACGTTTCGTCCAGAATTTTGCCAGATTGGCTAACCCATTTACAAATCTCACACGTAAAGGGATTAAATTTGTCTGGACAAAAGAGTGTGAAGAGTTTTTTTAAGAACTAAAGAGAAGATTAGTCAATGCCCCTGTATTGACTCTACCATCAAGGAATGATGGGTTTTTTATTTATAGAGATGCATCGAAGAAAGGACTTGGTTGTGTCCTTATGAAGAATGATAAGGTCATTGCCTATGCATCACGACAGCTAAAAATTCATGAGCAAAACTATCCTACTCATGATCTTGAGTTAGCAGCTATGATCTTTGCTTTAAAGATATGGAGACATTACCTCTATGGTGAAAAATGTGAGATTTATACTGATCACAAGTGTTTGAAGTATATTTTCACACAAAAAGAACTCAACATGAGGCAAAGGCGATGGCTTGAACTACTCAAGGATTATGATTGCACGATACATTACCACCCGGGGAAGGCAAACAAGGTGGAAGATGCTTTGAGTAGAAAAGACCATGGAGTTTTGAATGTGATGAGAATTGAAAGGGATCCAATTTTCTTGGATCTAGTGAAGATGGACATGGGAATAACTAGGGAAGGTGAAACATCAATGCTTTTTCAAATGGTTGCCAAACCATCATTACTAGAGAGGATTAAGAGTTCTCAGACCAATGATGAAGAACTTCAGAAGAAGATTAAAGATGTGAATGATGGAAGATTGAGGGACTTTGTGTATAAGGATGGAATTTTGAAATTCAGGAAGAGACTTTGTGTTCCCAATATAACTGATCTAAAAAGGGAATTGCTGGATGATGCTCATAGTTCCAATTTCTCTATACACCCTGGGAGCACCAAAATGTATAGAGATTTGAAGGAACATTTTTGGTGGGACAATATGAAGAGGGAGATTGCTGATTTTGTGTTGAGGTGTATGGTTTGTCAACAAGTGAAAGCTGGAAGGCAACATCCTGGTGGAGTATTGCAACCTCTTCCCATACCTGAGTGGAAATGGGATAATATTACGATGGACTTTTTCATGGGACTACCAAAGACTCCTAGAAGGAATGATGCAATATGGGTCATTGTTGATCGTCTTACTAATTCAGCACATTTTCTGGCTATACGGGAGGATCTAACACTTGAACGTCTAGCAAGATTATATATTAATGAAGTTGTAAGACTTCATGGAGTACCCCTATCGATTGTTTCTGATCGTGATCCTCGTTTTACTTCAAGATTCTGGAAAAGTTTTCAAAAGGCCTTGGATACTGAACTTTGTTTGAGCACTGCCTATCACCCTCAAACAGATGGACAATCAGAACGGACTATTCAAACCTTAGAAGACATGTTGAGATCATTCTCTCTTGACTTTCAGGGTATGTGGGATCAATACTTACCACTGGTAGAATTTTCCTATAACAATAGCTTCCATTCAAGCATTCAGATGGCACCTTATGAAGCGTTATACGGAAAGAGATGTCGTACACCAACCTGTTGGGATGACATTGGTGAAAGAAAACTTGTGGGACCAGAACTGCTGGAAGAAACAATGGAAAAGGTGAAGGTAATCCAAAATCACATCAAATCAGCTCAAAGTAGGCAGAAGAGCTATGCCGGTAACAGAAGAAAGGTTTTGGAATTTCAGGTGGGAGATCATGTTTTCCTAAAGGTATCTCCATGGAAGGGAGTTATACATTTTGGTAAGAAGGGTAAGTTGAGTCCCAGGTACATCGGACCTTTCTAAATTCTAGATCGTATTGGGGCTGTAGCTTATCGTTTGGCGATGCCGCCAAATCTCTCCAAAGTTCACGATGTTTTCCACGTATCTCTGTTGAGGAAATACATGCCTGACCCAACGCATGTACTCACCTACAAGGAATTAGAACTGGAACCCGATCTTTCCTATTGTGAAGAGCCCGTCAGGATTCTTGATGTGAGGGAGCAGGTGCTGAGAAACCGGACGAGTCGTCTGGTAAAGGTTTTGTGGAGAAATCATAAAATGGAAGAGGCAACGTGGGAACCTGAGGAACTTATGATGAAGAACCACCAGAGTCTTTTTATACCCTAGAAATTGCGAGGACGCAATTATTTGAAGGAGGGGAGAATGTAACACCCCAAGCTTCCACGGTACGTTTCCCTTCGAATAATGCAATTGCGTGTGTTGTACGCAACCTCGAGCTCTAACACACACCACAACTAATTAAACTAGCCGTTGTGAATAGTAATACCTACTTTTTGAAATTTTATAAATTTTATTTATCAAAATAGACTTCATATTTGGATTTGGAATATCAATTATAGCTTAGGGTGAAATTTTGGCTTTGTTCTGAAAAAAACTTCAATTTTTGATGAATAGTGAAACCACTAAGTGGTAGTTAAATAACTGATTTTTCATTTAAATGAAATATTACCACTTCTGTGATTTGATTTTCAAAAATCCGACATACATGGTTGTCATTAAGAAGTAAAATTTGGTTCAATGAGATTAAAATAAATTTTTGGTGAATAGTAACTTTTAAGTTCTTAATCGCGATTAGAGGTAATTAGTGTAGTTTAAGGTACAAATAATGTTTTAATAATATGAGATGAGCATGAAACTTGTCCTACTCCTATTGTATGAGTCATGGCCGACCAAGACAACCCATGGGTCAACATGGGGACCCCATGGGGCCACTTTAGTTGGAAAATGACATTAATATATATTTATTTAATGTTAAAAGTAAATTGACACAAACATGAGTTGTCTTACTAAAAAAGTTTTTTAGTGGGGTTACACAAGTCCAAATTTTGATTATAAATATTCATTAGAAATCTAAAAAGATTTCCTACATCATATTATTTTGTTATAATTTTTAGACATTACATAAATTAAATTATTTATGACATCATTATGATGCAGCGATGACCTCATTATTTAACGATTTAAATAAAATGAGAAGATAATGAAAAATCCAAGGCTTACACTTGTCCAAATCCTATTGGATAAAGAGATTTCGAACCCTTATCACCTTAGCCACGAATTATATAAGTGTGGGACCTTTATAATCCGAAAAGCATGGTATAATAATGTAGCATTTCAATCTTTCCAAAAGAGCCCCTCCTCTCCTCTTATAAAAGGCCCCCACCTCTATCACCTTATTCACACTTTCAAGCCTTTTGGTTAGGCCAACCTCTGCCCAAATACTCTCCCAACATTTCTCCCTTAATCCAAGAAGCTTTACTTTAGTCATAAATCCATCCTAAGGAGTCCTTTTGATCAAATCAAAAGGAAGAACATGAAGAAGAGGTAACATTTTCATCACCCTCTTTCATGTTTCTTTCTTCTTCCACTCCCTCTTTGTCTATTATTTCAATTCTAAAATTATAAATCCAGTATCTTCTATATACTTTGATTTTATTATAAATATGGAACAACCATATTCAGTATTCTACCCATCATTTGAATGACATGTCACCATACGTACGTACGTACGGCTTACCGTCTCCACGTCGTGGTGTAATTGTTATTCAATATATTATTATTTAGATGGGTATAATAATGATATGTAATTCATGTAAATAATAAATATAACATGATAATGATTCTTTATATATGATATACTATCCAATTATATATTATTTTAATATCAAAATAATGATATTGTCGCTCGTGCGTACGTACGGACTACCGTCTCCACGAACGCGATGAGATTCATTCTCCGTCGTATCCATTCAAGTATAATTATCATTTGATAATTTAAAAATAATGTTTAAGGACATGATATCATTCTGGATATGAATAAGATACAACCTATCCATGAAAAACATGACTTACGTAAACAAAACATATAAGAAAACGAGTAAGTTAACACCCGAAACAACGATAAATCTAAGATATTGTTAATAAAGCAATGTTAAAAGATCATAAATGATACCATATGAATGTATATGATTCTTGTATAATTTAATAACAATTATTTCACCATTATACAGGAGGTTAACCTACCCCAACCAAGGAAAAGTACAAGGTAAGGGTTTACTTCACAACCTCTTCATTATCCAAGGTTGTTTATACATAATTATCTACTGGGACCTCGTTATCATCCACATCCATGTTTCTTCAAAATGTATTTCAAAACATTTTTATTATTTACAAGAATATGGGTTAAAGTCATTTATACCCTTTTTGACTTTTTATAATAGGAATCTTTCCGTCGTTTTCAAAACAAGGTCCTTTTTAACCTTTTCGACAGAATTGAGGTAAGAATGTTTTTTTAACTTATACGGCGGGTGCGGTTATTTTCCGCCGTTATAAAATCTTCAAAGCTTTCCTTACAAGCTTATAATAATATTTTCAAGAAAATGTTTTGTTTTATATGGCCCTTAAATGATTTCAAAAATAGATAGAGATATTTCTCTAAAAAGTGTTTTGATTTCATCTATGTCAACATCCTTTGATGGATTTTACGCTTATTTGAAGTTGATTTATTATAATACAAAACATCTATATTGTATTGAAGGTTTTTGTGATATGTTTGACTGTGGATGTGCTATTTTATACCATTCATAGTTTATGGTGAAATTATTGACATTTTGTATGCTAGTTTTAATACGAATGTTTATGTTATATTTAAACATTTTCATATGGGAATGCATTGGACTTAATATGTGACGGGTGGAGCCCGCTATAGCTCCTCGATGCATCAGTAGGTCTCATGAGACAAACTAGTGTCTTGGCACAAGGCCTTGACAAAATATTATTTGTATTCTTGGCACGAGGCCTTGGCTATGTGGTTATGATAGTCTGGCATTATGCATTCCAACATTATGAAAGTGGTTAGTGATTTTGCATGTGATAATTAGATTAGTAGAATATCCATGTGAATGAGTAAATGGCGTTATTTCATTTTACTTTTTCCATATTATGTTGATATTCAAGTTTAAAAGGCTTTTGTTTTAGTTATACATTTCCTTAAATGTTTATTCTTATTTATGAAAGTTTCCGCTATATTGTTATCCTTACTGGGCATTTGAGCTCACCCCTTTTCTATGTTTTATTTTTTTCCCAGGAAGTGAAGAAGTAAATTATGAATGACCTGCAGGGATATTATGAGGGGATAATAGTGTGGACTGTGGAGACTTTATGTTTTTGTAGTAGTTTTTCATTTTATGATGTAATGTAAAACTTATGAATGTTTCTAGTATTTCCAAGGCTACTAAACTAATCGGTCTTTCGAGACTTGATCTTTTGTGATCATGCCAATGTTACGAAGTAATGCACCGGCTCTGGGTAGCTGGGGTCGGGGCGTTACACCAGCACCTCCTCAAGGCCTCTGCAAAAGTAATAAGTGAACCGACGATCCATATTAGAGACTCTACCAGATGAAAATCAATGCAAACTAAAAATCTCTTTTACATATATATATATATTTCCTAACACCTTAACATTGGATTTATCTTAAATGGGTATGAAGTATTCCAACTTATTCTGCATGTTGATCACAACCCATATCACATTACTCCATCTCTAAGTATAAGTAAATCCAACTATAATGGACATTGAAATCTCATCAAACTTCCATGTAGGGACTAGAAGTGGATGAATTAAACATGAAGTTTTCTAGTATTCAACCTTCACCTACTGGCATGTATAACAGTGATAAGAAAACATAGTAATGCATCATCTCATATTTGTCCACAAAAATTGATTTTTCATGTCATATAAAATCATAGTTGTTCTAGGGTACACAAACCTTAGGGAATTATGATAGTCCCTCCTCACAACCTTCCTTTCTACTAAAGACACAAAAAAGAAATTCTAATAACATATAAAACCCTCTTTGGAGAACAAACACTAAGAAACTCTATCATAACCATAAATAAAGTCTCTAATTCTACAGAATTCATCATCAGGTAATTGGTCCTATAAAATCTTCTGGAGAAGAGAAAATGTCAACTGGATGTTGGATAAAGAAACTCCATCCCCTTTCTCCTGAACAATAGAATGAAAATGTAAAAAAATACATCAAATTTTACTCTTATGAATATCCATTCACTTCCTGGGTTATAATTTTCCTTCTTAAAGCACCTAAAACGAAATTCCTTCTCTTTGGGTATAGTAGATTTCAAATTTAAAATATTACAAGTACTATACCCAATGTGTATTGAAGGGATTCAGATCTTTTTTAGAGATGACATAACACAATATCTTGTGGTCTTAATGCACGGTAAACCTCTCTCTATAATGGTAATGTTTCAAACTCTTAAGTTCATGCATTAGATAATTAAATACAAGTTCGTGGGTAGGATAATTCTTCTCATATAGTCAAAGCTGATGAGATCCGTAGGCAATGACATGGTAACTTTTCATAAGAACCCAACCAAATTCTGAACCGGGTGCATCATAAAAGACCACATAGCCATGACTGTCCTCTAGAAATGTCAAAACTAGTGCGGTAGTCAAATTACATTTCATCTTGATAAAATAATTCAGAAAATTATCATTCAAATAAAACATCACACCCTTTCAAGTTATAGTAGCTATCATATATGCCAACTTTTAGATGTCCTTCATTAACATATGATAGTATCAAACTCATCCCAAGAAGCTCTGAATTTCGAAGACATTTTTTGGTTTATCCTAAGTCATAACAACCTTCAACATCTTAGGATCAATAGATATTCATTGTTCTGACACCATGTGCCCCTATAATTTCACTTCTTAAATCTAAAAAACACATTTTTAAGTATAGGAATAAAGTCGGTGATTTTTCTGCCAACCCATAACTATTCTCAGATGATATACATGTTCCTCATCAAAATCATACTAAATATAGATTTCAACTAAAAATAATACCAAAAAGTTTTCCAAATACTCAAGGAAAATCATATTCATAAAATCCATGAAAACTAAAGTAGAATTTTTTAAGACCAAAGGGCATAAAAAGGAATTCATACTGGCTATACCAACTCTAAAAGGCAGTTTTTGGAAAGTCAAATTACTTTATCCACAACAGATGGTAACCAGATCGAATGTTTATCTTTGAAAACCAGTTCACCGATTTCAACTAATCAAATAGATAATTAGTCTATGAAAATAGATACTTGTTCTTCACTATAACTTGATTTATCATTCAGTAATCAAAAAATAATTGATGAGAAATAGAACCACCCAAGGAGGAACACTAGGTTATATAAATCCTTTTATCAATAATATCGTCCAATTGGGACTTCAGATCTTTTATTTTTGATGAATCCATGAGTTAAGAGGGGGTAAAAATTGGTTGAGTACTATTCATTAATTTAATATAAAACTCAACCTCCCTTACCAGTGGAAACCCAAAGAAATCATAAAGAAACAACTTGGTAAAATCGATGAAAACTATAGGGATATCACTACTCAAGGATTCCTACTCTAGATCAAAAGAAAACATTGATATTACTTTCACCAACTCTGGATAAGAAGTTTTAGCCCTGCTTGATCCTAGGTCTCATTCTCCTTGAAATACAAGAGATATGCCACTAAGTGTAGTAAGGTCGACGCATAGAAGAATAAAATCAAACTAGGATTTATGGGAAATGAAAAAATCCATTCTGAAAATGTTATCATTTGTTTTCATGTAAATTTCCAAAAAACTCTAATTCAGCTCCACATTTGATAGAGATAAGTCACAATCAGGGCTATGAAGACCCCACTCTATCTTTCCTCCAAGGGGTATAGTAATATCTATTTCACATGATAAAATATCCATTGGAATATTTATAAGAGTTATAATACAAGATGAAATAAACGAATGAGAAGAACCAGTATCAAATAGAGTTGTTAAGGATGAAATTTCCATAATAATGGTACCTCTCACAGTCATTGGACACATGTATTCTACCTCTAGAGACTGTTCCACTATGTGAAGAATCTTATTTCTGGATTCTTGTGGATATAAACCTTTTCTACATGATGAATATGGTTTCCCCACATTTTTATGAGGATTTGATAAACATGATTCACTACACGAAGTTGAAAGGATATGGAAGAATCTCTATAAGTTCCATAAAAATTTTCAAGAGCCACAGTTCTTGGGTAATAAAATTCAAACCCTATTAGAATGTCCTAGATTTCCACAATGATAAAAAATTAAAGGCCTTACTCATGGAACTATAGGAGTTCTAGAATGACCCTGCCATCCAGACCTACCACGAGAATCATCACACTTCCTCTTTCCCTTGATGGAACTCACACTTACACTGGGAGAAAAGGAACTCCCATCAACTCAGAAATTACAACCAATACCCATCTCAACAATCATCACCTTATCTAACACATCAGTATAAGTGTGATGCTTCATCATGAAAATATTAGAATAAATATCTTGTCAAAGCCCCACCTGAAACTGCTAAGCCTTCATCTTCTCATTAGATACAGTCTTAGGTTCAAAATGCATGTGTTCAACAAAGCGATTTGAATACTGTAACACCCCAAGATTTCATAGCATTTTATTTCTTCAAAATAATTCAATAAACTTCACTACACGCAACACCGAGTTCAAGCGCATCATGACATACAAAACAAGCCATTCAAAAGAGGTTATGAATAGTATTATCTAAATTTTAAACTTTATAGAATCCTTATAATTTTAGAATCCATATTATGAGTTTCTTAGACATAATTTAAGAACAAATTCATTTTTTTCAGATAAAAGAAGTATTTTTCAAAAAATTCCCTTTTACCAACTATTAATAGTGAAACCTTTTTTTAAATCCAATATTTTAAACTTTTATATATTCAATTTGACTAAATAAATTTATTCTTTAGAATGGGGAAATCAAAGAATTTACAGGGTAACACCCCAAGCTTCCACGGTACGCTTCTCATTGAAAAATACAGTAGTGTGTGTTGTACGCGACTTCGAGTTCTAACAGACACCACAACCAATCAAACTAGCCGTTATGAATAGTAATACCTACTTTTTGAAATTTTATAAATTTTATCTCTCAAAATGGACTTCATTTTTGGATTCGGAATATTGAATTTAGCTTAGGGTGAATTTTTGGTATTTTCTGATAACTTTTATATTTTGATGAATAGTGAAGATTACTAAATTTTAATTAAAAATAATTTTTTTAATCAAAATAATCAATAGTGATAAATTATGAATTTGAGTACTTTTAAAGTATATTTAGAATATATTTTTACCATTTAATACAATGTTGGTAATTATACATAATTTCAAAATTAAACCGAACATAAACAAGTGTCAATCTTTTGATAGTTATTATATCTTAAAAACACGCTTTTTGTTTTGACAGTGGGAATTAATTTTAAATTAATTTCTGCCACTTATGTGTTTTGAATTTGGAAAAATGTATTCCATATTTGGAATTAGGATTTACAAATTTTTTAAATAGGTAAATTTTATTTTTAGACATTTTGAATAATTACTTCAGTAAATATTTTATTTTACATGGTTAAAGGGTGAATCCCATAAATAAGGGTTACAAAATAATATTATAATAATAATAAATTACCCTAAAACGTGTCCTAACCTTATTAGTGGATACATTTCCGACCATGGGCATCTTTGGGTCGATTTTGGGACCCCATGGAGCCACTTGTAAGTGATAATGACACTTTATATTAATTAAGTTAAAATAAATACAAAAATGACATAAGCATATATCTTTTAGAAAAACATTTTTTACATAGGGTTATAAATGTTGGATTTTCGATTATAAATATTAATTATATAGATAAATATATTTCCTACATAATTATATTTTATTTATAATTTTTAGACAATAAATAATTTAATTTACTTATGACACAATGATGATGCAATAATTACCATAATAGTGAACAATTAAAATAATTTATATTATAAATACCTAAATAAATATAATTTGAGACTTTTTATGAATTACACTAATTTTATAGGTTAATATGACATGTTAGGAATTATGTAATTAAATTTCTTTATAAATAATCATCCTGTTATGATTTTTACAAAAATCAATTATTGAATAGTGTCAAAATTGACATAAAAGAGTTTTTAAAACAAATATTATATTATTACTTGATATTAAATTCCTAATAATATAAGGTTCGGCCAAGAGACTTATATCCTGATAGGTGTATCATTGATGGACCACATTGTGGTCTCTTGGATATATATAGTAAGTTTATTAACTATATAATATAAAAATACAAAGTGACATGGTAAGTGTCAAACTAATTAACTAAAAGTTAAAACTAAAAGATAAGGTTAAAATAATTAACCAAACCTGTCTAAATTCTATTGGTTTAGTGGTTTTCGACCCATACACACCTTAAAATTTAAAAAAACCCCTTTGGAGACATTAGAAACCGAATATGAATTTATTATAAAATAATATTTCTAGCTTTTCAAAGGTTCCCCTCACCCCTCTTATAAAAGGGCACTCCCCCTTCTCATTAATTCACACATTAAAAGCCTTTTGGTTTGGAAAAACCTTACCCAAATACTCTCTAAACTTCCCTCACTTCAACCTAGAGGCCTTAGTTTGATCATAAATCCAACCTAAATAGCTCTTTTGATCAAATAAAAAGGAAGAACCCAAATAAGAGGAGGTTAACCTACCCCCAACCAAGGAAAAGTACAAGGTAAGGGGTTTTCATCTCACTCCTTATTCTCATGAAATTCATTCCATATTTCCACTATTACCTTTTGTGTGGTGTATGTACTGCCCATAATTGTAATCTTTGTGTAATACACTTTAATTTATGTGAATATACATATTCATTGTATGATACCTCTTTTATGGGGTGTATGTTTCGTAAGTTACTAAATTGGTAAGAGTTAATTTCGCAATATTTTTATTATCCAAGGTTGTTTTTACGTAAGTATATACTGGGACATTTTTATCATCCATGTCCATGTTTTATGAAATAGTTTTCAAATGGAGTATTTTAAGGGACTTTTTACTAAAACAACATTTCAAATGTTTTAAATATTTATAATTCTAAATCATTCTCTTTAATGTCCACGTCTTCAAAATGGTTTTTAAGGATTTATTTATATGGACATGAATGTTTTTAAAATGTTAATTCCTTTAAAATGTTTCAAAGTGGTATGGGACAATTTGATTCAAAAATGTCTTTAAATGACTTATTTTATAAATTGTGTGACTTTCAAATGATTTCATGAAAAGGGGTATTTCGCTCAAAGAGTTTTACAAATCATTTTCCTCTATGTGAAAATTATTTACTGGATTTTAAAATTGTTTTGAAGTTGATTTATCAAGATAAAAATCTTCCATATTTTGTTCAAGTTTTTGTGATATGTTTGACTGTGGATGTGTTATTTTTATACCATTCATGGTTTATGGAGAATGTATTGACATTTCGTATACTAGTTTTAATAAGAATGTTTATGTTATGTTTAAACCTGTTCATATGATGAATGCATTGGACTTAATATGTGACGGGTGGAGCCCTCTATATCTCCTCAATGCATCGGTGGGTCTCATGAGACAAACTAGTGTCTTGGAACAAGGCCTTGAAAAAATCTTATTTGTAGTCTTGGCACGAGGCATTGTCTATGTGGTTATGATAGTCTGGAATTATGCATTCCATCATTATAAAAGTGGTTATTGATATTGCATGTGAGTATTCGATTAGTAGAATATCCATTTGAATAAGTAAATGGAATTATTTCATTTTATTTTTGTCATACTATGTTGAAGTTCAAGTTTAAAAGGCTTTTGTTTTTGTTATACATTGCCTAAAATGTCTATTCTTATTTATGAAAGTTTATGCTATATTTTTATCCTTACTGGGCATTTGAGATCACCCCTTTTCTATGTTTTATTTTTTCCATGATGTGAAGAAGTAATTTATGAATGACCTGCAGGGATAGTATGAGGGGATAAGAGTGTGGAATATGGAGACTATATTGTTGTAGTTTTGATTTTATGATGTAATGTAAACTTTATTAATGTATCTAGTTATTCCAAGGCTACTAAACGAATCGGTCTTTCGAGATTTGATCTTTCTTGTGATCATGCCAATGCTATGTAATAATGCACCGACTCTGGGCAATTGGGTTTGGGGCGTTACAGTTGGTATCAGCGGAAGTTTAGTACAAACCTTGGAATCTAGATTTAGATAAACTCTGATTAGGCCACATAGTTCTAAGATGGACTTTGAGTATTAGTATAGAAGAACATACTAGAATTGTATTATTATAGAGATTGTGTGAGTTTTCAAAACAATACATCCCTTCCTGGATATGAGCAGGTAGAGGCGGCTCTGGCACAGATGTCCCTAGGGGTAAAACCTGAAAAACCGCTTTGAGCTAGACTCGAACTGGAACTGGTGCACGACAATGGGCCTTTCTTCACTCTTGTTTACGACACTCCCGGGGGATATGCTTATGATAACTCTCATTTTCTTTACAAATCATTATTAGGGTTTATGAGTATATACTTCCTCAAAGGAGACATTTTTATGATTATGGATTATATCCATCAACTATTTAATTAATGTGTTTTACAATTATGGGATTAGGTATTGTTATTCATAAACTAATCTAGTGTATTAAATTGTTTAGAAATGGAGCCCAGTAGAAAGAATGAGAACTCCAGCAATGCACATGATCCAAAGAGAAATAAGGATCATATCATTCATGGTCTTAAGCCAGAATTTATAAGAGAAATAGTCTCCCATGTATTATCATCATATGAAGAAATAAGATCTTGTGTTGATAAGATGTGTAAAGAGTTTACTGAGTCCTATGGATTTGAAGGGATGCAAGAGAAGAAAAGGATGGAAGAGAGAAATATGGATAAAGGGAAGAGGGAAAAGAAGAATTTTCCCATATGTGATAACTGTGGGAAGAAACACCCTAGAAATTTCCTGAAAGGAATGGGATTTTGTTATAAGTGTGGAGGAAAAGGGCACAAAGTATGTGACTACAAGGGTAAGAAAATGGTTTCAAATGTACAACACCTCATTTGCAAGGTGTTTGGACCCTACACGAACCTATGTCCCAGTCATCAGACTATGCCGCAAATGATTCTATTGGATAATAATAAAGTTATGATGATACCACATATGAAGATGAATGATTAGAGTTCTTATGTTGATTATGTCATTTGAGTGTTGTATCAACAATGTACTTGTTAGAATAATTATGGAGTATATAAGGATTGTACTGCAGTACTAATTCAGGATGTTGCGGTGTTTTAAAAGAATACATGATGAAGGTGTTCACATGTTATTATGCGGAAAAAAAGATCTTCATTGTGATTACCTCCCTTATAAATTTTGGACTGAAGTATTTTGGATAGATCTAGTTTGGATTATTTTGGATTTCCATAAAAGGACAACCTGAAGGTCGGGTGGCAACCCTTCGCGTCCGGCAAGGCCGCGAGACTTGAACCCAAAACCGAAGGGTGACAAGGGTGTATCACCTACCACTGACCCACGTGATGTCATGGATTTAATAATGTCGTTTTTTTAATGGTTCTGCTAGATGAATTATAAATTCATTTTTTAACCCTATACGAAGTGGATAAATAGAATATTATTTTTAAGTTCTATTATCTTTTAGAGTGAAAGATGAGTTTGTGGTAGAACCTAGTTAAAGTATGAGACTCTACTTGTCAAGTATATATTTTTTTCTTCTCTTATTCAATGAAGAAATTAATTCTTATACTTTAGTGAAGGTATTTTAAAACAAAAATATGTGTTATCCTAATACCATATGTTTTGCTGAACCGATGGTATTTTAAATCATCATAGATTGATGAATTTAAGGCCCTCAATTTTACACTTGTTTGTGACTGATGACCTCAATCACTATCAATAAATATTTACGTTTTCCTCCAATTATATGTCCCTAATTACCACCAATGTTCTCCTAATAAAGATCATAATTGGGTGGTGACCCTTTCATTTCCCTTTTCCTCATATTAAGACTAAATTTTAGTAACCCAATTTCTGATGTGGGTTTTCCCACAAAGATATTTTCTATTTTCAACCTTTTATTTTCGAAAAACAATTTCAAATTTCTAGGACGCAATTTATTAAAGTAGGGGAGAATGTAACACCCCAAGATTTCATAGTGTGTTATTTCTTCAAAATAATTCAATAACTTTCACTACACGCAACACCGATTTCAAGCGCACCATGAATTACCAAACAAGCTGCTCAAAAAAGGTTATGAATACTATTAACTAAATTTTAAACATTATATATTCCTTATAGTTTTAGAATCCATATTATGAGTTTCTTAGACATAATGTATGAACAAATTCATTTTTTCAGATAAAAGACGTATTTTTCAAAAAATGCACTTTTACCAACTTTTAACAGTGAAACCTTTTTTTAAACTCCAATATTTTAAACTTTTATATATTCAATTTGACTAAATAAATTTATTCTTTAGAATGGGGACATCAAAAAATTTACAAGGTAACACCCCAAGCTTCCATGGTACGCTTCTCTTTGAATAATACAGTAGTGTGTGTTGTACACAACTTCGAGTTCTAACACACACCACAACCAATCAAACAAGCCGTTATGAATAGTAATAACTACTTTTTAAAAATTTATAAATTTTATCTCTCAAAATGGACTTCATTTTTGGATTTAGAATATCAAATTTAGCCTAGGGTAAAATTTTGGTACTTTTCTAATAACTTTTATATTTTGATGAATAGTGAAAATTACTAAATATTAATTAAAAATAACTTTTTTAATCAAAATAATTAATAGTGATAAATTATGAATACGAGTGGTTTTAAAATATATTTATAATACATTTTTACCATTTAATACAATGTTGGTCATTGGACATAATTTCACAATTAAACTGGACATAAACAAGTGTCAATCTTTTGATAGTTATTATATCTTAAAAACACGCTTTTTGTTTTGACAGCAGGAATAAATTTTAAATAAATTTCGGCCACTTATGTGTTTTGAATTTTGAAAAATAGATTCCATATTTGGAATCAGGATGTCCAAATTTTGTAAATAGGTAACTTTTATTTTCAGACATTTTGAATAATTATTTCGCTAAATATTTTATTTACCATGGTTAAAGGGTAAATCTGGTAAATAAGGGTTGAAAAATAATATTATAATAATATTAAATTACCTTAAAACGTGTCCTAACCTAATTAGTGGATACATTTCCAACCATGGGCGTCCTTGGGTCGATTTTGGGACCCCATAGAGTCACCTGTAAGTGATAATGACACTTTATATTAATTAAGTTAAAATAAATAAAAAAATGACATAAGCATATATCATTTAGAATATATGTTCGAATTGTTATTATAAATATTCATTAGAAAGATAAATGGATTTCCTACATAATTATTGTTTATTTATAATTTTTAGACAATAAATAATTTAAATTATTTATGACACAATGATGATGCAGTAATTACCATAATAGTGAAAAATTAAAATAATTGATATTATAAATACCCAAATAAATATAATTTGAGACTTTTTATGAATTACACTAATTTTATAGGTTAATATGACATGTTAGGAATGATTTAATTAACTTTTTTCGAAGTAATAATTATATTATGATTTTCATAAAAATCAATTATTGAATAGTGTCAAAATTGACATAAAAGAGTTTTTAAAAGAAATATTATATTAATAATTGATATTAAATTCCTAAAAATACAAGGTTCGTCCAACAGACTTATATCATGATATTTGTATCATTACAGGACCACTTGGGGGTCTCTTTGATGTATATAGTATGTTTATTATCTATATAATATAAAAATACAATGTGACATGGTAAGTGTAAAACTAATTAACTAAGAGTTAAAACTAAAAGATAACGTTAAAATAATGACCCAAACCTGTCTAAATTCTATTAGTTGAGTGGTTTTAGACCCATCCCCATATTAAAATTTAAATAATCCACTTTTGAGCCATTAGAAACCGAATATTAATTTATTAGAAAATAATATTTCTAGCTTTTCCAAAGGTGCCCCTCACCCCTCTTACTAAAGGGAACTTACCCTTCTCATTAATTCACACATTCAAACCCATTTGGTTCGGCCAAAACCTACCCAAATACTCTCTAAACTCCCATAACTTCAGCCTATAGGCCTTAGTTTGATCATAAAACCAACCTAAGGATCCCTTTTGATCAAATCAAAAGGAAGAACCCGAAGAGGAGGAGGTTAACCTACCCCCAACCAAGGAAAAGTACAAGGTAAGGGGTTTTCATCTCAATCCATATTCTCGTGAGATTCATGCCATATTTACACTATTACCTTTTGTGTGGTGTATCTACTGCCCATAATTGTAATCTTTGTGTAATACACTTTAATTTATATGTATTTACGTATTCATTTTATGTTACCTCTTTCATGGGGTGTATGTTTCGTAAGTTACCAAATTGGTAAGGGTTAATTTTGCAATCTCTGTATTATCCGAGGTTGTTTTTATGTAAGTATCTACTGAGAAATTTTTATCATCCATGTCCATGTTTTATGAAAGTGTTTTCAAATGTAGTATTTTAAGGGGCTTTTTACTATAACAACATTTCAAATGTTTTAAATATTTATTCTTCTAAATCTTTCTCTTTAATGTCCATGTATTCAAAATGATTTTTAAGGATTTATTTATATGGACATGAATGTTTTTAAAATGTTAATTCTTTTCAAAAGTTTCAAAGTGGTATGAGACACTTTGATTCAAAAATGTCTTTAAATGACTTATTTTATAAATTGTGTGACTTTCAAATGTTTTCATGAAAAGGGGTATTTCTCTCAAAGAGTTTTACAAATCATTTTCAACTATGTCAAAATTATTTACTGGATTTTAAACTTGTTTTGAAGTTGATTTATCATGATACAAATCTTCCATATTGTGTTTAATGTTTTTTGATATGTTTGACTGTGGATCTTTTATTTTTATACCATTCATGGTTTATGGAGAAAGTATTGACATTTCCTATACTAGTTTTAATACGAATGTTTATGTTATGTTTAAACCTGTTTATATGAAGAATGCATTGGACTTAATATGTTACGGGTGGAGCCTGCTATATCTCCTCGATGCATCAGTAGGTCTCATGAGACAAACTAGTGTCTTATCACAAGGCCTTGACAAAATCTTATTTGTAGTCTTGGCACGAGGCCTTGGCTATGTGGTTATGATAGTATGGTATTATGCATTCCATCATTATGAACGTGGTTATTGATATTTCATGTGATCATTCGATTAGTAGAATTTCCATGTGAATAAGTAAATGGAATTATTTCATTTTATTTTTTCCATACTATGTTGAAGTTCAAGTTTAAAAGGATTTTGTTTTAGTTATACATTGCCTTAAATGTTTATTATTATTTATGAAATTTTCCGCTATATTTTTATCCTTACTGGGAATTTGAGCTCACCCCTTTTATATGTTTTATTATTCCCAGGATGTGAAGAAGTAATTTATGAATGACATGTAGGGATAGTATGAGGGGATATGAGTGTGGACTATAGAGACTATATTGTTATATTTTTCATTTTATGATGTAATGTAAACTTTATTAATGTATCTAGTAATTCCAAGGCTACTAAACGAATCAGTCTTTCGAGATTTGATCTTTCTTGTGATCATTCCAATGTTATGTAATAATGCACTGACTCTGGGCAACTGGGGTCGGGGCATTACAAATACTCTGTCACTATTCTATTAGACTGATCAATCTTGCAAAATTCCATATCCTTGACCAAAACAATTGACTCTTGGTAGAACTGGTAATTGAAAAGAACCTTAATGTTCTTCCACTCTAATCCCTCATGTTTCCTTTTCATCTAAATTGTGTCCCACTATGTAACATATCAGTTCTGATAGCCACCTAGGGGTGCCCCGTACCCAGTTGGTCAGATGGACTCAAGCGCATTTCCCCTCACGCCAGAGGCAGATGAATAGTAGCAAGGGCCTTTACTGTGATAGTGGGGAAACTATGCCCCCATTGGCAGAGTAACACAGAGGAATTAAAACAGATATACAATAGAGGAAGTAGTAAAAATAACAAACAATAAACAGCATAAGACTGATGAAGGAACAACTGGAGCACATAAATATATATATATAAATGATGCTTGATACATATGTCTAGGAATGTTTCCAAAATATCAAAATGTTGTAATACAATAAAAAACCCATGTTCAAAAAAACAAGTAAACTCCTCAGCATCCCAAGCCTTATCTTGGTCCCATGCTCTCCCACTCCTCAGTAATCAAGTAACTAAATTATAAGGGCTCTTTACCTTATCCATACCTACAAAAATATAATCTATTTGGGCCCAAAAGCATGATCGAAATAGAGTGTGAGACTAATCCCAGTAGGCAAACACCAAAAGATATATGCCTAATAGTCAGTGAATATATATGGTAGTCAATAAGTAAAAAGAAGCAGTAAACAAGGAAATACTCAGCAATAAACATTCTCACAGTCTCAAAGCATTCAATTCCACATATTAGGAAAGCAGGTAAATCACAAAAAAGTTACCCTCTAGGATGTACTCATGACCTATCCCCTATGGCCCTACTTAGAAACACAAGAAACCCTCTATGAGGTACACACAGTCTAACCCCTCTGGTTCAACTTTAACATAGACTCTTTGAGGATGCACTCACTGTCAATTCCCCCTATAGTCTCATATCGGTAACTAAAGGAGCTATGGGGAAGAACATACATCACATTCCCCATGTGTCATGATTTGAGGAACTACATACACACTAAATAATCTCTTACGTCAATTCCCCATATGGTCTCACATCGTAATAGTAAAAACAAACACTCTGGAGAAGCTCTTAAGTCGATTATCCCTATGGTCTACTACACCAGGTTCTCACAGCCCTGTGTAAGTCAAGCAATCATGGAAATGAATATCGACCAAAGTAAACCTCAAGAACTACTTGGATAATAGTCTATAGCATAACAGCATGCTTGATAAACAAAACATCATCCTACAATACTAGGAATGAGAAATAAAGAAGGCATCCTAATAGGATATGGAAGACCAAACAGTCATAAAAATATGCATGAGAAAACACCTCCAAATCATATTAATTAACCCTATTAGAATTCAATTAACCTCTACTCAAGAATACAAGTATAGTAGGCAATCAATAAGGCTAAAATAGTAAACATGCAATACCCTGATCAAGGGTATTCTGCACTTTTGCACATATAACTCAAAGGATTTCAATAGAAAGGTACAAACCACCTACCTTGATGTCGTGGGAATGTTATACATGAACCAAAATCCTTGATTCTCCCACGAATACCATAGATCAACAAAAACGTCAAAAACGTTCAACCGATGACAATTTGAGAAAGAGGAGGAATCAGGAAACGAAGCTCTGGGAGAAGGAGGAGCTTAACAAGTTGACCCCAGCACGATCGACCACCATCGAATTAGATAATATACTATTGATTGGGGGATCTGAGAATAATTGGAATCGTTCTCTCACTCTTGGAAGAACTAGACCTAGAAGGAGGTGATTGTGTCCGTCAAACGTGACCCCAGTGAGTTTAATGAAAAATAAATAAAGTAAATGGTGTGTACTTGCCTTCACCAGCCCCCACAATAAGCTTTCTCTAGGTCACCAGACACGGCCATGTGCATTACCACTACACGACCTACACCCGGATACCTGCGGTAACTAAGTAAAAGGTGTGTACTTTTAAAGTACATGGTGTGTACTTCAATAATTTCTAGAAACACCTCTTTTTCCTCAAACCACTAGAAAAATAAAAACTTTCCTTAAAAGAAGATATGGGTTCTTACAAACTTCCCCCCTTAATGAAATTCGTCCCCAAATTTCTCTAGAAAGGCGGTGTAGATGAATATTCCTTGAAATGATCTGGCCACTGCGATCGAACATCAGTCTCCCTCTCCCAAGTCTCGTCTTGTACTTTCATGTGCTGCCATAACACTAGTACTAGAGGAATAGACCGGCCACAGATAACCTTCATACGATAATTAACAATATGCATATGATGCTCCTCTATCAAGGATTCCACCTCTAAATCAACCTCCTTAGGTTTAAAAACATGATATGGGTCTTAGAAGAAATGTCAGAGCTAAGAAACCTGGAAAACGTTGTGCATAGCCCGATACCTCTGAGGTAAATGTAACTGATAGGAAATTGTCCCAACTCTCTTAAAAACCTCAAATGGCCCAAAATACCTCATAGAATGCTTATCCTATATCCAAATCCTTTTGTGCCCAAACCTCAGTGTGACAGATAATAAAACCTAATCCCTAACCTCGAACTCTAGAGGTCGTCCCCACTGATCAGCATAAGACTTATGTCGAGACTATGCAGAATCCATCATCTTCTAAATCAACTCTATCTATTATGTGGTATTATAGACAATTCGAGGTCCCAGTATAGTTGCCTCTCCTACCTCCATCCAATATAAAGGTGCTCATCATGTCCTACCATAAGAAGCCTCATATGGTGCCATCTGAATAGTTTTTTAAAAAAATTATTGTAGGAAAACTCCACAAGAGGTATGTTCTTCTTCTAAGAACCTCCAAACTCCAGGATACATGCTCAAAGAATTTCCTCAAGAAACTGAATCGTACACTCAGACTGGCCATCCTTTGGGGGTGGCAAGCTGTACTCAGAAGTACCTATGTACCCCAGGCCTTCTACAACCCCTTCCAGAACTGAGAAGTAAAATGTTCACCCCTTTCTAAAATAATGGAGTGTGGAACCCCATGTAAATGTACAATCTCTCATAAGTACAACTATCCTACCTCATCAACACTGAAGGTCTCCTTGATCAGCAAGATGTTATAAACCTTTATGAGTCTGTTAATGACAACCCCAACAGAATCATTCCCTCAAGGTGAACTTGGAAGACCTATCATGAAATCCATTGCAACATTATTCCACTTCCACTCGGGAATGGGTAACTACTGAAAAAGTCATGCTGGTCGCTGATGATCTACCTTCACCTGCTGATAGGTGGAACACCTCATAACGAACCCGGAAACATCTCTCTCCATACATGGCCAGCAATACTGATGGTGTAGATCACAATACATCTTGGTGACACCAGGATGAACTACCCAAACTGAGGAATAAAAGTCCTACATTCGCTCCTCACATATTTCTACTGACACCCATATGCACCCATGAAAATTTAGGATCTCATCCTCCCCTACGGTCCATCTAGTAATGGGGTCCAATCATAAAACACTTTCCCGTAGGACTAGGCCTTCAGAATATGAAAGCTACCTCATTTACACTCGATAAAGAAGAGTAGAGGTAACTACGACATAATAAAAAAATGTCTACCCCTTCCAGTCGGGAACCTCCAAATGAATCTCAGAGAATAGAGCCATAAGCTGCCACTCACTGTTTTCCTCTTAAAATACTTATATCTGAGTCATCCTACTCAACAAATTATACACTGAGTTGCCTTTCCCATGCGTATAGGCAAGCTCAAATTCAATGGATTTATGGTACTCAACACTCCATATATATCTCAAATTCAAGTCACACTGAGTGAAGATATAATTGAGACTCTTGTTCTCTGTGAAAACCACAAAATTATCTCCCAGAAGATAATGTCTCTAACAGCTCAAGGAATGAACAACAACATCCAACACAAGATCGTGCGTCGGGTAATTCCTCTCATGTGGCCTCAACTGCCGAGACTCGTATGCCACGACCTTTTCTTCCTTCATAAGAACAGCTCAAATCCTGATACCTGAAGCATCACAGTACAGAATATAGCCCCTGAAAAGGATCTATAAAAACAAGTATCAGTGCTAAATTCAACCTCTCTTTCAGCTCCTAAAAGGACTACTCACAAGAGTCTGACCACAAGAACATTGCACCCTTATTAGTCAAACCCGTTAGTGGTACTACTAAGCATGAAAAGTCCTATATTAAGTATCTGTAATAACCATCCACCCCCATAAAACACCATAACTCAAAGACGTTCTTCGGATATTCCTAGGAAACTACTTCTCCCACATTCGCTTTGTGTACTAAAACTTCTGTCTTTGAGATAACATGACCCAAGAAGTGAATCTGGTCCATCCAAAAGTGGAATTTTGAGAGCTTAGCATTTAACTGATGCTCTCTTAGTGTAATCAAAACTATCTCAAGATGGGTAGAATGGTTGTGTCAAGTGTGAGATTACACCAAGATATCATCCACAAATACCACCATGAAAGAATCCAGGTATGGATGGAACACTCGATTCCTCAGTGCCATGAAAACCTATGGCGTGTTCGTAACACCGAGCAGCATAACCATATACTCATATAGAAGATACCTAATCTGGAAGGTTGAAAGAGTTATATCAGAAGGTCTAACGTGCAAATTATGATAACCATATCTCAAGTCAATCTTCAAGAAATCCTAGACTCCTCAAAGATAATCAAAGAGATCACCAATCCTTGGAAAGGGATATAGGTTCTTGACCATCCACTAGTTCAACATCCAATTATCCACACAAACCCTAAGGGTACCGCCTTCCTTCTTCGAAAATAGGACAGTCGAACCCCAAAGAGAAGTACTGGGTTGGATGAATCCATTTTCCTGTAACTCCTCCAACTTCTTCTTGAGTTCCTTTTACTCTGGTGTAGCCATCCTATAAGGGGGAATTTACACTGGTGCCTGTCTTGGCATGATCTCAATAGAAAACTCCACCACTCTCTAAAGGAAAAATTGAAAAGTCCTATGGAAAGACGTCCCTGAAAAGATCCACCGCTAGAGAAATGTATGACATTGGAGTCCCCTGGTCATCCAGATATAGAATAGAAATCTGTGTTGTAACTCCTCCCAACCCATGATGCTCGGGTCCTTCTCTACTCTCCTGGACATCCCACTCACCCTTATGAAGAAATGATCTGCCTTCTAGTGATATAAAACTCACCCTATGGCAGTAGAAATCAATGACTTCTTAGAAGGGAACCAACCAGTCCATTCCGAGAATGACATCATAGATTGTCATATCTAGGACAGAGAGGCACCAAACGAAATGATTCCCACTAACCTCTAGAGGTCACTCCTTACACTGACACACACTATCTGTTATAGTCCCCAACAGAGTGTCCAGCATCAAGAAATTAGAAAGACTAAAGATATATAGCCCAATTCTATCAACAATAGTAATAGATATAAATATATGGGAAGCCCCTATATCGAAAAGAGCAGATTCTAAAACTGAAAAAACATAGATCGCACCTCGAACTGTTGAGGTTCCGGGATCCTGCTCCTACTGGGTCTGCTCCACCGCAAAAGTATGACCAACACCATGACCTTGTGACCCTGCATGACCACTTTGAGCTAACCCACCCTACTATCATTGGAATCCTGGTGACTGACTACCATGACCGTGATATCCACATTGGCCGGAACAGTCGGAAGAACTCCAGGTTTTAGATTGATGAGAATCTTGTGGCGCTGCTCCTGAACATGAATTCATAGAAGAACCCCTGTCACCAGCTGCTGGTGAGAATATATAATTGAAACACTATAGATGACCCATATTTCCACAAGATCAGTACTCCACTAGGTCTCTCGGGAAATGTGTCCTCGTATGACCAACCATCCAACACTAGTAACATACCACCTGGCTACCTAAAGGTTCATTCCGCCTACTTGTATCTCCATGAGTAGTCTTCCTGTGGCGCTTTCTACTATCAATAGGAGGTATAAAAACTCTATATTTCAAATCTCCCTAGCTCAAAACTCCAAAATTGGTTTTGTTTCACTCCATGATCAGCTCCTGGTTGACGATAGAAGTGATGGAAGTCAACTAGAAGATGTTCACCTGTGATCTGATGTTGGGCCTTAGACCATCCTAAAAATATATTTCCAGGAATAACTCATTGCCTCCTGGAATGGGCGTGAAGTGCTGCATGTCTATGAAATGAGAAGAGTACTCTATGGCTAAGAGAGTACCTTGCTCCATACTCAAGAACTCTCAGGCTCGATCGACCCTCAAAGTCTCTGGATATAAGTAGTCATAGAAGGAATGCTGGAACTCATCCCAAGCCATGCCCTACTGGTGTCCCTTTTGTGAGATAACATCCCACCATTTCATGGAATAATCGTGAAGCATGTATATAGTGATCTTGACCCTCCTATCTGGAGGCATCTTCAGATTTTCGAAGATAGACAACATGGCTTCTAACCATGACTCTGCATCCTGAGGTCCTTCTTCCCTAATGAAAGTGGGAGGATGCTTCTGCTGGAAAACCCACATCAACTCTTCCATAAAACGGGTAGGATGTTGTACTCCTCAGAAGGTCTTCAAGAACCTCATGTTTTCATTGGCACCTGTGTCTGGAATGACAGTTGATGCCAGGACTGGCACTACTAGATGATCTGCTGGAATTATTGATAATTCATGTTCGGTGTATGAAAGATGCTCTATAACTGGAATACAACAGGAGGATGTCTCAGTGGAATGACTCTGCTAGGTCAAGAGCACAGCTTAGATCAATATTATCAAGGAATGAAAACTATAAGAGTAAAGAGGGAACATGCAGAGGAAAGCATTCACATTTTTCAAAACAATAATACACGATGTGTATAATGCCTACACAGCGTGTTCCCTTAATCCTTTCACATGGATGTGTACCTATTCCAAAACTAGTTGTGTGACAATCCCATACATGACGTGTTATCTTTACACAAGGCATGTAGTTGAATCCTCTTTCCCTGCCCGAGTTCTCTTACACGGCTAAGCCAAATGGTTCTCCTAGAATAGGGCTACACGACGTGTACTAGATGAGCTTCACCAACCTGTGTTGTTAGTGACATGGCCAGATATACGGCTCACACTACACGGTGTGTTCCCGATGGTCACGACATGTACTTGGAAGATTTGTTGTTATTTACATGGTTGGATACATGGATCATACTACACAGCGTGTTCCAGATGGACACGACATGTACTAGGAAGATTTTTCCAACCCGTGTTTCTTGTTACATGGCTGGTACTCAGGTTACACTACACGGTGTGTTCCAGATGGACATAGCGTGTATTTAGAGATGCCTCAACTAACCTGTGTTGTTAGTGACAGGGCCAGTTACACTGTTCAACAACACAGCGTGTACATCTGGTACACGGCGTGTCCTACCAATGATTTCCAAACCCCATGTCTCTGCCCACATAGTCTAAGACACAGTTAGAGACTACATGTCTTGTATATACGGTACATGATGAGTACTTAAGAAAAACAGTTTCTTCCCGAATAGAAGAACACATGGAATGTATTCATCAATACACGGTGTGTATTCCGGGTTTTTTCAGATAGTAATCATCAGAAACTACTCTGGAACACAGAAAAACACTGAAACCGACCTTAAAGATCCAAATTCTGATCTGTGAGGGCCCATACTCCCCGTCAATCAAATCTTGGAAACTTATACATGTTAGAAACAAGGAAAACAAGTAAATGATCCGCCAAATTCTGATACATGAGGGCCCATAACACCTCATGAACCAAATTTTGGCATTAATTCAAACAAAACCTTACACTAACAATACCCTATCAAACATCAGGTATTTTTTTAAGGAATATATCACAACAGCGTGAATATATAGCACATCACCTATCACAACTACACGAGTTTGCTAATTCACCCTATATGGAATGAAAAGAATGCATGACATGTGATCCCTAAAAAGTTCCTATATGATGGATGATATGGCATACCCTCATCTCATCTGGTTTCAATAGAAATACAACCTCAATAACATCAATAGTAATAGCATAAAACCTGTGAATCACTCAAGGTGAAATGAAATCCAATGTAATAATTGCAAAAATAGTAAATTTAAAATAAATGAGGTAGATTGGATTTTCCCTGTACACGTGTTATCTATTTCTAGGAAAAACTTATTAACACGTACAAATTCCTTCTTATCCCTATCTATAGGCTCCAAATAGTATGCCAAGTGAAAATAATTTCCTATGATACCACATTGTAATTTCCTTGTTCCGGAAGCCACCCAGTGGTGCCCCGTACACGGTTGGTCACATGGCCTCAAACGTATCTCCCCTAATGCCAGAGGTTTATGACTAGAAGAGAGGGCCTTGGGTGTGATAGTGGGGAAGCTATGCCCTCATTTTTAGAGTAACACAGTAGAAGTAAACAGATATACAATAGTAGAAATAGTAAAAATACCAAAAAATAGTAAACAACGGAAGACTGATGAAGAAAAAACTGGATCACACACACATATATATATAAATTATGCATTGTAAAAATGTCTAGGAAAGCAACCAAACAAATCACAATTTTGGAATATAGTACACAACCCAAGTACAAAAGAAAACTAGTAAACTCTTCAGCATTGCAAGCCTCAGCTTGGTCCCATGTGGTCCAGCTCCTCAGCAATCAATTATAGGAAGTAGAAGGGAGATTTCCCTTATCTATACCTGCAACAGTATAATCTGTTTGGTCCCAAAAGCATGACCCAAACAGGGTGTGAGACTAATCCCAATAGGAAACCACCAAAAGATATGTGTCTAATTTTCAGTGAATATATATGGAAGGAAATAATTAAAAAGAAACAGTAAACAAGGAAGTACTCAGCGGTAAACATTCTCACAGTCTGAAAGCATTCAATTCCACAAATCAAAAAAGAAGCTAAATCACAAACAGGTAATCCTTTGGGTTGTACTCATGTCCTATCCCCTTTGGTCCTACCTAGCAGCACAAGCAACCCTCTGTGAAGTACACACAATCTAATCGCTCTGGTTCAACATTAGCATAGACTATCTATGGAAGCACTCACCGTCAATTCTCCCTATAGTCTCATATCAGTAACTAAAGGAAATCTGGGGAAGCACTTATGTCACATTCCCGATGTGGACCATGTTGAGGAACTATAGACACTCTGAGGAAGCACTTACGTCAATTCCCCCTATGGTATGGCATCATAATAGTAAAAATTGACACTCTGGAGAAGCCCTTAAATCCATTCTCCCTATGGTTTACAACACCAGGTTCTAATGGCCCTGTTTAAGTCAAGAAAGCATGTCAATGCATATCGTCCAATGTAAACCTGTTGAAATACTAGGATAACCATCAACAACATAACAACATTATGGATAAACAAAACTTCATCCTACAATACTAGGCATGGGAAACAAACAAGGCATCCTAATAGGTTAAGCAAGACCAACAGTCATAAACAAACATGCAAGGGAAAACACCTCCAAAGTATAGAAATTAACTCTATTATCATTCAATTAGCCTCTACTCAAGCATACAAGCATAATAGGAAATCAACAGTTCTAAAACAGTTAACACGCAATACCCCATTCAAGGGTATTGGACAAGTTTTCACATATAACTCAAATACATTCAATGGAAAGGCACAAGCCACCTACCACGGTGTTGCAGAAATTTTATATGTGAACCTCAAGACTTAAATCTCCCAAGAACACCATAGATATAAAAAAATGTAAAAAACGTTCAAAAAACATTAACATGAGAAAGAGGAGGAATCAGGAAACGAAGCTTTAACAGAAGGAAGAGCTTATTAAAGTGATCCCAAAACGATCGACAATGGTCCAATCATATAACAGATGCTCGATCGGGGGCTCATAGAATAATAAGTGTCGTTCTCTCGCTCTTAGATAAACCAGACCTAGATGGAGGTGGTTCTATGTATCAGACATGACCCCGGTGCTTTTAATGTAAAACGAAATTACATGGCGTGTACTTTATAAGTACACGGTGTGTACTTGCCTTCACCGTCCCCAACATTAAGTGGTCTCTAGGTCACAACACATGGTCATGTGCATGACTGCTATAGGGCTAGCACTCGGCTACCCGTAGTAACCGAGTACACAGAGTGTACTTATAAAGTGCACGGAACATACACCAAAAGTTTCTAGTAACTCGTATTTTTCCTCATAAACACCAGAAAAGGAAAAACATACCTTTAAAGAATATTTGGTTTCTTACACACTATCTCCTTCTTCATCCCTCAATCACGAAGGTATCACACATCACTTTGATCTCATCAAGTGTATCTAAAAACTTGAACTGATGTTCTAACATTCCGATCTATTCCTCAACATGTTTTGGATCTGGGGATCCTTTGAAAACTGGTGTCTTCTGGTGAACGATCCCTTGAGAAATAACATAGAGAACATCCCCATGAGGATTCAAAACTAGAGCATCAATGGTAACTAGAGGTGGTTCCTATCCTGGAGATTGGACAGTGCACACAATCACCTCAAAAATATTTGGGTCCACTGCAGGATACACTCAGTGCGGGTCAACAATAGATTCATTATGGATGTGATTTTCACATCTTCTCAAAGGAATGATTCTATATAACTTCTAAAAAGGAAAATTAATACAACATATTTAACACTCAAAATAGCGACAAGGGAAATTAATCGCTATATAAGGAATAAAAATATTGGATTTCACTCTATCCAAATCAAAACTGGGAGAAGACACGAAATAATCCTTATCATTTCATACCCTGACCACCCTTAGATACATAAGGTTTTTTGTGGTGAGACTAGACAGTCACTAAATCACAACTAGCTCCTTTGTACTGACAAGATATGACAAATGGATACTAACTTCCAGAAAAAATATCAATAACCTGCCATTGATACAACATTGTCACAAACTAGCCTGTGTACCCCGGTAACCTGATAAAAGAGCCGACCTTAACATAGTCTAAGAGGTATAATTGACCCCAACAGGTCGGTGACTAGTACATGGAATCATAAAAACCGAAGGTGGGAACAATTTATCCACTATCAATGCCGAAGAAAAAAACAAAGTATATATGTATATAAAAAAGAAACACTACTAGGCTTAAAGTACTGTAATAAAAAATCATAAATAAGACCAAAGTACTAAGAATTAAGTATCCTAATAGAATAAAACATCTGAAGTCGTGAAGCATACTACTCAAAAACTCCTAGGTTCAATAAATGGATCCACTTGCATGATATCCTTTCAACTTCCTCGAACCTAGAAGGAGATAATCTACATACACCCATAGGAACAGGTGGGGTGTGAACTAATAAACCTAATAGGATATTATAAAGGATTCCACAGCATATGTAAATAATTGATTAAAAAAGGATTTTTTTCATATTTAAAGTAAACATGTTTTACATTTTAAATAAAATTTAAACAAATCATGCCATATACATCAAATAATGGAAAATACATTAACAAAGGCCTTACAAGTGGTTGAATATTTCCTAAACAATTCTTTAAATACAACATTTTATATAAAATAATTTATATAAATTTATAAGGGCATGTAAAAAAGTTTAACAACATTTTCATGCATTAATATATAAAATATGAACAATCAAGAAACATGGTAATCTTTCAAATAGTTATGAATATTCTAGGATATAGGATGCCACACTCTCTATGTGATCATGGAAATATGTATATAAACTCATCCTTCTAACACTATCCAAAAGAGACTCGTTTCTGTACCTTTGGGGATGTTACCTACTACATTTATGTTTTAGAATGTTGTATAATCGTAGAGTCTATCTGACTAACTTAAAAACTACCTAAGTATTTCATGTGATCTTAAAAACCAATGATGGGAAATTTATTTTATGAATCCATAAAATACAAATAAATTTTATTCTTCTATTTAAATGTCAATTTTCCATTCAAAACCAAAACAAGTTTTAGTAAAATAAACCTTCCCCCTTAACAAGATAAAACCATAGGGTATTTATAAAATATATTTTAATCCATTTTCACATATTTAACATATTCCATCAATTTTTTCATTAATTAATATTCATTAAAGCAATTGAAACCATTTCCATTCATTTTCAAACAAACCATAATTCATCAAAATTGGGGGTTTCATCAAATTTCATGAAAAACCCATTTCAAACATCCCAATTCATAGGAATTTATTTTTAATCAAAACAATTTCAAATAAATTTCTAACAATTAAATTTAAATCATCGACTAAAATAAATAAATCAATTTATTGTTAATAAATTTTTTCTAAATGTGAGGGAATCATCAATCTTTTCCTGAACCTCCACACCTAAAAAAAAATTCCAATGAGAATGATGGTGATGAAGACCTCAAAAAACAACCTAGAAATTATATCTATCAACAAGGAGTGTAGTTACATCAATTTTAAGATGAGCTGTTAAAACCTATGGAGGATAAGTTGAAAGATACAACAAAAAAATTGGGAAATTCTTACCCCATAATTCACACTGCCGACACAACATCGAACGAATACTGAAAGTAAGGTATTGGAATGGTTGTAGAGATCCAAGATCGCATGGGGAGGCTTTGGGTTGAGAGAAAATAAATTGAAGAGGAGGAGAAAATAGGATATCATCCATTCTGCCTACATATAACCTACAGGCGGGGAATTATACAATGTATAATCCTATTACTTGTTGTGAAACAGTTAAAATCAATAACCATTGAAAAACAGATCACACGGAATGAAAAACTGACATTTATTAACTCATGATGTGTAAAAACACTTCACATCATGTATACTTTCACGGCATGAAACCTTCTCATGGTATGAACCTATCGACCATTACATGTCATGTGATTTATATACAAAGTGTATAACCATCCATCAATCTATAGAACAACCAGTTAAATCCATTATTCTAACAGACTTGTGACTTAACAATTATAAGTATCCTCCCGATTCATTCCCAATCCTACCTAGTTAATGAAAAAGAAAACCCAAGAAATGGTTATGGATGTACCTATAAGATTGGTATCAAGATGTTACATTAAAAATCCTCACATCCCCATTCACATAAAGATGATAACACATATTTTCTCCCATCTGTTAATGTGTATTGTATTCTATTTTCGAATTTAATTCTTAAGTGCATTAGTTTTTTTTGTCATTTTATGTAATTTATATCCCCCTAAAAAATAATGGATGATATATATGAATCTTCATCGACCAATCTATGTTAAGAAAGGTATGGTTCCTCCTTTCACTAACATCATTCCATTATGGTGTATAAGGTTTATTGAGGTAAGATTGATTCTAAAACTCCCCTAAAAATTAAAAAATTATTAGTTATTTTTTTCACTACATTGATCATTTTGAATCTTCTTGGTCTTCTTACCGTTTTTATTATCTACTTCATTCCTTAACTATTTGAACCTATAAATTTATTCAAACTTATACCTCATGAAGTAAACATAACCTCATTGACTCAAATCATTAGATAAGTGTAATATATAATAATAACCACTATATTCTACTAGTTACTTTCCACACACATCTATGTATTGATATTCTAGAATCTCTATGGCTCAACAACCCTATCCAAAAAAACACTCTCTTTATCATATTTCCAATTAAATAAGCATAACTTCCATCATGTGGTTCCAACGTAAAATAGTCTGAATAAGAATGTTAATAGAGGATTATTATATGCATTTGATTTGTGTGACCATGATTGTGGTGCCACTAATGGGTGTAAAATTAGTCATGTGAACATGGTTTTTTAAATTACCCAAATGTGGTTTTCTTAATATATTATATAAATATCATTATTTAAATACATTATAGCATATCATATGGTTTATTTGTTGAAGAAATATATATTATTTTTTATCATAAAAATTAAATGATATATATATAGGAAGGATTCAAATATTATGTTCTTGGTAACAGTATGTATATAATAACAATATTATAAAACCAAAATCATGCATATCGTTGATGGAAGATGGTATTATCTTATAACCAAATCAACATGTCGCACTCCCTAGGATTCTCGAAGATCGTACTCCCCTCTAGAAATCTTGAAAAATCTACTTGGTTTCAATATTTTCATAAAAATGTGATTACTATACTATACATCTAATAACCAATGTCTCAATATAGAAGTATTTCACCTGATAAATAACTCACCAAGAAATTCCCCACACTTATTCAATTGGGTGTAGTTCTTCTTCTAATGGCCAATTCTATCACATGAATATCATACCATTTTTTGTTCATTTTCTTTCCTTTAGATATTCTTATTCTTCTTAAAAGGATTATGTTAAGGATCCTTAGAATTTAAATGAGTATCATGAATCTTTTCCTTGTTTCTAAATTTATTATCCACCATAAATAATGTATTATAATCACACCCATGTCTTTATAAACATGTAGAATCAAATTAAGGAGTTTTTAGAGGGCCTCACTATTTGTCATGTTATAATTGACAATGTAACTAATGAATCATTTAATCTGTGAGAATAGATGTATATCTGCACATATCTCACCTGGTATCATAATTAAAAATATTTCTAACCACTCTATATTTTTAATTATCTTTACTACATAAGATCCTACTAGTTCCCACTCTCTAAAAATTTATTTTAATAATTCATTAGAGATATTGTATCTCTATTCTATTAACTCCTATTGATAATTATCACAAGTTGAGACATCATGTTATACACAAATATTTCAACATTTTTCTTCATGAGATCATAGTTAATGGATGTTAGAATGAAAAAATGGACATTTATTGCATTGTCTAATAGTTTAGGATAGATAGATACCTCTTCCTCGCTTGCCTCTTTATAATTTCACTTGAACATGAGGTATAATTTCCATTCATGGAATATTATAATGCACAAAAACTGACACAATTCTTGTAAATTTGATCCTATAATAAAATTATAGTTCTATAGTATGGATTAAAATGACATAATCAAAGATATATGAATTTCCCTTACTATAATAAAAATGTGTATAATTTTTGAGATTTATTGGGATTACAAATTATGATAATAATTTTTAAATTGATTAACATCCAACTATTTTTTCAAACCCCAAATCCCCCACCTTGGGTTTTAGAATATCTCATTACATGGAAATTCTAATGCAAAGGATCTGTATACCGAATTTCATAATTCAATAAAGGACCTTCCCTATTACTCGGAGATAATTGGGTAGGAAAAAATTTCCAACAACACAAACTCATAGTCGTTTCATCCCTTGAGTGGAATCCCCAATCATGAAATCTTATGTTCAAATATCTGGATCATTTTCTTAAAAATTTAAACTCATTATATCAAATGAAATTTCTATTGATGAAAATAAATTTAATTGAACCCAAAAACATCTCTAGAACTCTATGTCAAATGGTAGTGTCTCGTGGAGGTCTAGATCAATCACAATAATCCCTTGGTACTAAACTAAATTGCGTAATAGATGGTTATATTATCTTAATATTTTATTTGATAGATTATTTATCATTATTTTTACATTTTACACTTTATCTTATTACATCAAAGTAAATGTTAAATAGATTTTATTTAAGTGTTTAACCATTTCATAGAAAAAATTATGAATTTTATAATTTATTATTATTTCATTATGGATTCTTGTTAATTAATTTTTATAATTGATTGTCACAAAGAATAAATAAAAAAATATCCATGAAAATTGAAAGAAATAAATTTATAAAAGTGGTATGATCATGAGCTTCTATAATGGTGATTTTATATAGAAGTTGATAAACTAACCGTCGACACTTGGGGAAAACACTATGAATGGTGACTTGGTTCATGATATAGTGTTTAACATTTCCTATGTATATCTTGGAATGGTTTCACCTCAGGTATGAACTTGAACCACCTCCACTCGCAAGGGAGCTCCACCGATTACATAATCCTTACTCACATGTAGGTGAAGGGAACCAAATATTTTTGTTCGGGGTTTTATATAAAAGAAACTTTGGGCACATAGGAACTGAAACAATTATGGGTAGGGATGATGTAATAGCAACCTATATAAATTAATTAATTATTACAAAACCATGAAACAATAATAAATTAATGAATCCATTCACATACATAGGTCTAGTATAGTCCCTTGATCACCCACACACAAACAAAAATATATAAATTTACAATCAAGATATTATTTATTTCATTTAATACTTTAATTAAGAAAAAATCCTTAAATTATTACCTTTAATTAATATATATATAAAATAATTAAAATTATTCTAATTCCATCCAAACCATCTTAAAATTTTCAATCATCTATAATTTTTAAAAAAAAATTAATTTTATATAAAATTCATAAAGTACAGATCTGTTCATGGAGGAAATGGATTAAACCAATTAAAAGTACATTGAATGGTTGTGGTACACATTATTAACATGGAATATGGAATACGTGATAATACACATAATTACAAGGTGTGTACTATCAAAAAATAATACAAAAAAAATATAAATTATGTAGAATGAAATGTTATTAACACATGTGGATTACACCATATGCAAAGACCATACAAACTTGTAGATCAGAATTAAATGTAGAAATTAATTTAATATATAATTAATAATACTATCACATAGTTTTTACTCTCGATAAATGAAACACTAACATGTTTTTATTAGGTTTAATAATATCTGTAATTTTATTTCAATATCACATCAATCATAAAATGTGTAATTGGTTAAATGATGTGTACTAGGGATACACACCATGTAATAACTTCTTCCCTTATCAATGAAACATGCATATAGACTAGGTGTGTTTATCAGTTTTGGACATGTATGTGGTACATGGTGTGTACGCAAGGTAAACATTGTGTGACATTTATTTTTCATGGTTTCTCAGTCCCTTTTTCATCACTACCACAAACATGTTGTTTAACAACGCTGGTATCTATCCGTGATACAAAAAACCCAAATAAATGGAATATTTATCACCGATAAAGAACGATTTGATAAATTTAACTTCTTATCAGTAGTTTTGTTGCACTGCTAAATTGAACCTCTATCAGTGCTTTATTTTTAGTGCTAATAAATGGTACCCTTTATCCCAGCGTTATTTTTAGCACTAATAAAGATAGATTTTATCAGTTATTTTAGGGCTAATAAAGGTACAAATAAAATAAAAAATTTAATTAATTAATAAAAAATAAATGATTTTATTAAAAAAATATTACAAATTTTAATAGTTAAATAATTAATGATAAAATTAAACAAATTGATTATACATTATTAAATATTAAACATTTTATTAATTAGATAATTTTGATAAATAATGTTAATAAATTGTATGTATTAAATATATAGATATATATTAATGTATATAAATATGATTAAAATTTTCCAATATATATATGTGATTTCCATTAAATAGTCATATATTTAGTGAATAATGGTTTTTAATTTAAATATAATATGAATTAAAAATACAGACTAATTTCATAGTGCAATGGAAAAATATTTGAATTTATCATTTGATTTTTCAATTTAACATAGATCCCATGTGTGTTATATATTTATTTCACATATACATAATTAAATCATTTTTATATAAAATGAACACACACAGAACATTTCGATTTTTTCAATGTTGTTAAGGTTTACTTAAATTTAATTGTTCAATTTCACTGATTTTAAACATAATGCAAATGCATGCACTTAAAATTAGATATAAATATTATTATCAAAAAATATTTGTATAATTATAAATAAATAATTATAAAATTATAAAAATATATATTTAAATATGATTATATTTACTATATTTATATTTTTATAAATTTATCATTTCTATATATTTATTAACTATAGATATATATTTACAATGTTTTATTTATAATTAAAATTATAAATCCTTTATCAATGCTTAAGTAATAAGCGCAGAAAAAGTTAGGTCTTTATCTGCAATTTTTTCATATTGATAAATATTAGGCTTTATCAGCATTAAAAAAAGAACTTATAAGATGAATTTTTATCAGTGATAAAATTTTAGTGCTTATAAATATATATTTTATCAGCACCTTTTTTGCATAGATAAAGATATACATTTATCAGTGCTAAATAAGCATTGATGAAGAGTCCTTTTATCATTACATATTACATAAGCACTAATAATAGGACTCTTTATCATCGCATATTTTTAACCCCTGATGAAAGTGCCTCAGCCTATTTAAAAAACCTAACCATTATCAAACCCATCGTGATATCAGAAGCTTTCCGTGAAAGCCACTCACTTTTGGTGCTCCTACTTGTTTAATTGAATTTTGAATCATCCAACTTGACTACCTTCAGTTGCTCAAACATCATCAAATGTCTTTTATTTGGTTGTATTTAGGTTTTTTGAAGAGGTTTTTCATCAACCTAGTCAGGAAAGACTTGTGATTTTTTGTGTATTTTATTGTTTAGTTTTTTATTTCTTATTCAAAGATGACATGAGTTATTTTTGGTCTTATGCTTGTATACTATTTTTCAATTCAATTATGAAATGAACAATTTTTTATGATCCATTGTTTTATTTAATACTAATTTGGATATGATTTTTTAGACTTTTTAAATTGTTGTTTTGAATCATTTTCTTCATTGTCTACATCAGTACCCCGGCTTTCTTTGCAATATTAATTCCTTGTTTTTAATTTACATTGACAATTGGTTGATAACAGTTTCAATTATTCCTTATCTATTTTTATATAGAAATCATTTTCATTTATCCCTATTCAATATTTCATATTCTTCTTAATAATAAAGGTGTTATAATTATATTTTTATTGTGAGTTAATGTGTTCCATGTTCCTTCCATGGATTTTTAGGTATGGTTACCCAACACAGAATCTATAAAATTATTTTTAAATTAATTTTTGAAAAATGTAATGTATATTGTTACAAATTGGTTAAATTTTCATGTCACCTTATAGAACTATAAAAACCCATTCATTATGAAAATCAAATAAAAAGTAAATTTCATTTTCTTAAAAATCTAGGATATGATTTTATATCATCCTTTATGATGGTGGTTAAATTGACCCCAAAAATATCATCTAATAATCAGTGGATAAAAATTAATATGATATTAATTTTATTATAATATATTTATTATAGATGTCTAATTGTTTTATTTTGATTTTATTTAAATTTTAAATTTTTATTAGTAATATTTAGTTGAAGAAACTAAATAAATAAGAAATATAATACATTGTTAATTACATAAATGAAATCATATCTTCGGTTGAAATATTTCTTCGTATTTAAAAATTTTAGACATCATATTGAGACTAAAACCTCTAAAAATAGTAATGGATAGAAATTATAAATATTATTTTTAGCTCATATTGAGGGATCAAAATTTTGTTTATTATTTATGTGACCTTATGGACTCAGATGTCATGGAATTTATCACTATTGGTGGCATGCCTCAGTCCTCAAACTACCTTCGCTGGATAAGGCTTCTCTTAGCAGTGCGGTGATATTCTAGTGGTCGATCTCCAGTAGCTATAACTTTGGATTTTAGCCTCGAATCCAGTGCATGTGTTCGGTGGTCTATCGTGGTCTCCGAGTTTGATTTTCTTGAAGGTGACAGGATCTGGCTTCTTTTTTTGAGGGGATTTTTCTGTGTAACTATGATGCTTAGGTGGCCGTCGATTTGGTGATGGATTCTTGATCTTTGTTTTTTTCCTTTATTTTTATATTTTGGATGTTTTATTTGTTTTTCGTGTGTTTGTTTCATTTATGTGTTTTTTCTTTAGATGTGGTTTGAATGAATCTTCTATAGGGCCTTAATTCGGGATGATTTTCTATGGTTTTTCAGTGGTTGTCAATGGGTTGTGAATTTGTTTTTTTTTTGTGCTTAAAGATTGTTGTGTTAATCAAGGAGGCATTGAAACTGGATGTCTGATGTTGGAGATCTTCTAGTTTGGTGTTCATTTTGTGGATTTTTTTCTCTATGTGGATTGTTTTTCGTAGTGAATTATTGTTTCTTTCACCTATATGGTCTGTGGTTCAAGAGTTTCTATAACCATATCATCTATATGAGGCTTCTCCAGAAAAGGTTCATAGAAAGGAGCTTCAATTATAATATCACTATCCATAATTGGATGCTTGAGAGGGTATTTCTATGTCTATTGGTACTAGGACCATGAAATTTTTTATGGGACAAATTTCTAAATAGCGGTAGAAGGTGGAAGTTGGATTCATTGTTTATGATATTGGGATGGGATCTTGTCATGTAGTGTAGATTGTTTATTGTATTGGCCTTTTGGATTGTTGGGGCCATTTTTTTCTATTTCTTTGATGCCAAGGTTGTCTCCCCCTTTACCCTTAAAAGAGGGTTTATCATAAAAAAAATTAATTTTCCGTCATAGGATAACACTTTCCATAGTGGATTAATTCTTTTCTTAAATAAAATTACCCATTTTCTTTAACATAATGAAATTCTTTTAAACAAAGATATAAATGGTGAGTTTCCCTAAATAAAATTTTCTATAACCTTTACCTTTGATAATGAAACTCTTATATGTATTAATTTATATATTGTAAAAAATTAATTATTTATGAACCTAATAGGATGAATATGAATCAAAAATAGATACATGCTAATCATTTGACAAATGTGTCTGATGATGGAGTAGATTTGTTTATAAAAATTTTAACGGTTCATATTGACGAACCTTCTAAAATATTTTTTCCATGTTTATGATGTATTTAGTCAATAAAAAATATCTCAGAATAGTTGGAAGACATTTGATTTGTCACGGAACAGATCAAAGTTATAAATTATTGACTAAACAAGAATAAAAATGAATGTGGACACCTATTGGGATGATACTAAAATTTATGAATCATTTGATATGAATACCTTTTTAAATAATTATGGATATCACATAAAATAAATGGCAAGGGAAATTGAAGATAACCTTCATGATTTTGAAATGTTGTTTGAGGAGTTTAAAAGTTGTTCCAAGAAACCATTTTATATCACTTGTACTAAATACACAACATTTTCAGCTATATTGAAGTTATGTAATTAGTAACCTACCAGTGTAAGTACTCATACAAACTTTACATAACTACGTGGTCTCTTAATGGATATTATAATATTAGAAAATAAAATACCATTTTGAACATATCATGCTAAAAGAATATTACATTCAATGGTCATGATCTCTAAAAAATACATGTTTTTCTAAAATATTGAATACTATTTCACAAGGACCATGAATCGCTCATAAAATTCCATATGTTTGATGATTATCATTACAAGAAAAATGAATCAAGTCTTTTGAAATATTTATGGTACTTTCCTATTATTCCAATATTTATAAGACTATATAAATATCAGGAAGCCACAGGACAATCATCATGGAATGTAGATAAAATAATTCAATATGGGAACCTACATCATTAAACAGATTCTACTCAGTGGAATAAAATTTATTATGAGTTTTTTGAATTTGGAAATGATCTGAGAAACATTCATCTTGAATTATCTACATATGGAAATAATTCTTTTATTGTACATAGTTTTACACAGAGTACATGACCCTTCATATTGGGAAATTATAACTTTCCGAAATGGTTATACATTAATTGCATATCCATTTTGTGGTCTCTTCTTATATCTGGACCAATGCAGCCTATTAATGATATTGATGTATATTTGGATCCACTGATCAAGGATCTACAATTGATGTGGGATACAGGTGTTACAATTTTTGATTCTCATAGAAGTTAAGAATTCACATTGAGTTCCATGTTGTAAGAAATGATAAATGACTTCCCTGTTTATGTAAACCTATCAGGATATAGCATAAATGAAATTTTTGGATGTCCCATTGGAAAAAACTCACATAATCGGTTCCATTGAAACATTCCATGAAGACTATGTTTTCTGGACATCATAAATTTTTACCATGACAACATAAATAATGATCCTAAACAATGACATTCAAACAGAATATCGAACAAGGTACAACAATATCTATAGTATGTATAATAAACTATCCAATAATGTAAACATTATTTCCACTGTTTTCTATAATCCATTTTCGAGAAACCATGCATAATAATGATGGAATAAGAGATCTATTTTCTTTGAATTATCTTATTTTAATTGTTTGTATGTCATACATTTTTTTGATGTCATGCAAGTATAAAATAATCATTTCATCGTGTTATTGGAACATTACTAAATGATCCTAGAAAAACAAAAAAACCATTAAGGCTAGGTTGGAATTGATTGAAATGGGGATAATGATAGAGTTGGCACTAGTAGAGGGTAAAAAGAGGATTATTCTTCCTCCAACAGGTTACACTCAATCCAGAAATAAAAAATTTCAATTTTTTATTTTCCTTACAAGTGTAAAAGTTCCACAAGGGTATTCCTAAAATATCAATAATTTTATATCAATTAATAATTGGAAGTTACTATAACTAAAATCACTTGACTGTCATGTTTTGATGAATTATTTAATGCATGTTGCTTTCTGTTGTATTCTGTTTCAAAATTTACAACATACATTAACCTAAATCTGTTTATTTTTCAAAACCATATGTAGTAAAGTTGTAGATCTGGGGAAGTTTCCCATCATGAATAATATGACTGCAATCATATAATGCAAATTAGATATGTTCTTCCCACCATCATTCATTGGTATTGTGGTCCACCTAATGGTTCACTTGGTTATAGAGGATCCAATATTTGGTCTTATCCATTACAGATGGATTTACCCCAATGTAATGGTTTATGATGATTTTGAAAGGGTATTCCAAGAATTAAAGTCAGTCAAATTTTTTATTGTAAAACGATATATTGTTGAAGAAGCTATTAAACTCTTTACTAGTTACCTATGAGATGTTGAAATCATCGGTCTCCCAAAGTCTAATCACAATGAACACATTCTAGGTGAAGGGATTTCGAGAATAGTTTTCTTTATAATTTCCTTGACATAGAGGGAGAGAGCACACCTTTACATATTACATAATTGTGAAGATGTCTAACCATACATTGAATAACATAAATAAATTCTTATAGATTTGAATACATCAAAGGATGAATGATGGATATCAAATCAATATAATAAAAAAAATTTAGGATGGTTCAGAGATGAAATTTATAAGAAGTTATCTAAAAATCAATATTCAATTGTTAAATGACTTCAATTTCTAGCCATATGACCAAATAAAAATGCTATATCTTACACTAGTTTTGTAATCAATGGTTATATATTCTATACATAAGAACTTGATGGCTTCAATATGATAAAAATAGTTGTTTTAAGCTTGTGGTTGAAGTGGTGAACATGTTAGTTTCCAAGGATGGAAAACCAATTTATTAAAATATATCATATTTTTTCATTATCCAATAGATATACGAGTTGGATTATTAAAAATTTCAAGTGATAATTTTCCATTGCAAATTGGTTGAAAATATCAGTGCAATGAAAGCTAATGAAATGGAATTTTTGAAGGTGAATTTCACTGTGAAAGGGGGGAAATATGATCTATTTATAATCGCATCACAAGCAATGCAAGTATATTATATCTCTTATCTAACAAACCATAATTGATCGATTATCCTGCAAGTGAAAAAAAATGTCGAGTCAAATGAAAATTCAATCAAGGATGACCCTTTTATTAGGACATCATAATCAGTTCATCTTAGTCCCAATTTATACAATGTCTGGTACGTTATAGGGGAACACAAATAGGAGATTTGGATTCTTGATAAAGGAACCAAATCCTTGAAACCTTTTAAAAAAATAATGCTAATTCAATGAGAAGGTAAAATTTATTTTGGGTATACTATATTTTTCTTTATTATATTATATTTTCTATAATGCATTAAAATATTCTAAATTAAATGTTTCAGTACTCAGGAAGGGAAGGTATTTTAGACATGATGATGTTACCAATCCCATAGAATAACAAACTACAATGAAGGAAATCATTTGGAAATATGTAGAGGACTGTTTTATTTATAAAATATATATACTAAAACATTTATTTAATTTAATATATTTCTTAAAGAATACATTTCTTTTAGAATATTTCTATCCATGTTTCATGTCTTTATATGAAGAGTTATGGTGTTGTCTCTGCTCAATCATAGAGGTAATATTAATGTTTTCACAAAAAATAATTTTCAATAGAATTAATTTATTGATTAATATTTATGTTTCATTTATTTATTTTCATTATTACTAACATAATAATTGATTGCTTATATAGGTGGTTTCTTTTGTATGATTTGAGATGGTATGTCTTTATTTTATTCCTTTCTGCACCAAAACATCCACAAACTTATTCTCCCTCAAACCATTTTCATCTTTATAGTGTTTCATTTATCACTTTCTTTTATGTTATCTCCACTGAATTTATAGTAATATAAAAGGAACTACCTCTACTAAATTAAATATGTAGTGTTGATATTTGGATAGTAAAATAATTTTCCATATATATAATGTATTATTTTATATTGATGTTTAATTTATTTCGTTTCTCTATTAATTGTATAATAATTGTTTTTTTATTCTAGTAGATTCTTTTTTTTTTGAGTTGGGGTGGTATGTTCATCTTTTATTCATTTTTTTCACCAAAACATACATAGGCTTCTTCTCCCTCAAAACCATTTCACCCCTACAATGTGGCATTTATCATTTTATTTCATGTTATCTCCACTGCCATTATAGTAAGAGAACGGATTCTCCTTATGCTCAATTGTAGAGGCAATCCTGATGCTTTCATAGTAAAATAATTGTCTATTAAATTAACAAAATTTTTTAAAAAAATTTCTAATTTTTCTCTTCAATATGTGTATTCTTTTTTTTATTTGGGGTGATATGTCCATATTTTCATGACTTTTTGCACCAAAACATCAATATAATTCTTCTCCCTTATAACCTTTTCACCCCTGTAGTGTTGCATTTATCACTTTCTTTAATGTTATCTCTACTACATTTTCAGGAAGAGAAAAAATGATTCCTCTACTAAATTATAGAGGTAGTATTTATTTTTTCACAATAAATAATTTTTTATTGAATTAATTTATTATTTAATATTTATGTTTAATTTTGTTTTATTACTCGTATAATAATTTTTTACTCAAACAAGTGGATTCTTTTGTTCGATTTGCGTGATTTTTCCATCTTTTATACCTTTATGCACCAAAAATTCCAAAGACTTCTTCTCCCACACAAACATTCACCCATGCAGTTTGGGAATTTATCACTTCATTTAAAGTTCGCTCCACTGGTCAATCATAGGGGTAATCTTGATATTTTTATAGTAAAATCATTATCTATATAATTAATGTATTATTTAATATTTATGTTTAATTTTTTCCTTTTTAGTATTACTCATAATAATTGATATCTTATATATATGGATTTTTTTTCTTCAAGTTGAGGTGGTTTTTTCGAAGCTTCTCATTTTGTGTTACCAGTTTGAAAAAGAAATTCAATGGATCAGTATGACTGTAATTACATATTTCTATTTAAAAATGATATTTATTTTAGTAAAAAGGTCAATTTCCATACTCAAAACCCAAAACACATATTCATATTGTTTTGATAATTTAATAAAATGATCCATAAGTCATTTTTGATGTGTTAGAAACTTTTACACATCAATCCAATACATGATGCACTCGATGTGACTCAATGTTTCTGTTTTGAGTTTAAAATCAACATTTGACATTAAAAAGATTCACTTACTAAAAATGATAAAACACACTAGTATTTTCTTAATAATGTAGGGAATCAATTCATAAATCATTTTTGACATGTATGAATTGGTCTCACATCAAACAGATACATGACATGATCTATGTGAGTCCAAGTCTGTGTTCCATTTTTAAAATGACATTTTAGTAATAAAGAAATGTGATGTACTCAAAACTAAGAAAACACATTAAGATTTATTTTATACTTTAAGAAAACAGTCTATAAGTGATTTGGAATGAGGAAGAATCAACTGAACCTCAATCTGATGCATGATGTGACCGGTATGACTATATGTAAGTCTTTATCTAAAATTGACATAAATTTTAATAAAAAACAAACTGACCAACTCAAAATAAGAAAAAAAAATATTCCTATTTTTTAATACTTTTGGAAAACTATCCATATATTATTTAAGACATGCATCAATCATTTGTACATTAAAATGATGCACGATGATACCGGTATGACTCCAATTGTGTATTTTTATTTAAAATTAACATAAATTTCATAAAAAGGCCAACTAACATACTCAAAATCAAAAAAATTATTTCTGATTTGTTTTTATACTTTTTTAAAATGATACATAAGTCATTTGGGACATGTATGAATCTATCGCACCTTAATCTGATGCACAATGTGACAAGTGTGACTCAAGGCACATCTTTTTTTTAAAATTATCATCAATTTTATTGCAATCTACAACTATCCAACTCTATTCTAAGTAAAACCATTTAATGTTTTTTATACTTTTTGAAAACAATCCATAAATCACTTGTGATGTGTAATAATTTTCCGCACCCCAATCTGATACATTATGTGCCTAGTATGACTCAAATTGGATGTTGTGGGTTTAAATCGACATTTTTTTTTTCAAAAAGTGTAACTCACTTAAAAAAGATCAAACATTATATGATTTTATTTATAATTTTAAAAAATTAGTAATAATTTATTTTTGATGTGTAGGAATACATTTTACTTAAAACTGATACACTATGTGATCATAATGAGTCAAAAGTTTGTGTTTCCAGTTTAAAATAAAATTTTAGTAAAAAATGAAAACTGACATACTCAAAATAGATAAAACACATTCAAATTGTTTTGATACTTTTGAAAAATGATTCATATGTTACTTGGGATGTGTAGAAATTAGTCTCACCCTAACCCAAAGCACGTTGTGATCAGTATGACTCAAATTGTGTCTTTTTATTTAAAATTTTCATAAATTTTAGTAACATGGACAACTGTCCTACTCAAAATAGGGAAAACAGATTCACATTATTTTGACATATTACAAAAATGATCCATAAATAATTTTTATGCGTATTAATTATCCTCTTCTCTATATGATGCACTATGATCCTATTTTGACTAAAAGTTTACATTATCAGTTGAAAATCATCATCTTAGTTCCAAAAGTTTCACTCATTGAAAACAAATAAAAAAACACTCATATTTTCTTTATAATTTTGGAAAAAAAATATTAGTCATTTCTGACATGTTTGAAATTGTTTCACATCATTCGGATACACGATGTGATTGGAATGAGTCAAAAGTATGTGTTTTATGTTTCAAATGACACTTTAGTAAAAATACAACTAGCATACTCAAAACTGAGAAAACACATTCATATTATATATATACATTTTTAAGATGATCCATATGTCATTTGGGACGTGTAGGAATCATTCTCACCTCAATATGATGCACGTTGTGGCCGGTATGACTCAATGTTTGTATTCAGTTTGAAAATTATCATCAATTTTAGTAAAATGTACAAATATCCAACTCAAATCCAAGAAAAAACGTTCTCATTATTTTTACAATTTAAAATAATGATCTATATGTAATTTTTGATGTGTAGTAATTAGCCTCACCTCAATTTGATACACGATGTTCCAAGTATGACTCAAAGTGTTTGTTATTAGTTTAAAATATACATTTTAGTTAAAAAGTGTCACTCCCTGAATACCAGTCAAATTCCCTCATATTTTTTATAGTTTATAGAAATTATTCATAAGAGTTTTTTAATGTGTATTATTCTATATCACATAAAACAAAGACACTATGTGATTGGAATGAGTTAGAAGTTCATGTTTCCAATTTAAAATGGCATTTTAGTAAAAAAGAATATTGACATACTCAAAAAAATCAGACACATTTAGATTATTTTGAGTCATTATTACAATTATCGACAAGTCATTTGGGATAGGTAAAAATTAACCGCACCTCAATCCGAAGCATGGTTTGATCAGTATGACTCCAAGTGTGTCTTTTTATTTAAACGTGAAAACTATTTTAGTAAAATTAACAATTTATTTAAATTAATTTATTTATATTATTACTAACATAATAATTGTTTTCTTATATAGGTGTGTCCTTTCGCTTGATCAAAGGTGGTTTGTTATCTAATGTCATTAGTTGGGTTTGGATTAAAAAACAAAGGAAAATTGATGTTTGTAATGTATGTAATAATTTTTATTTTTGTAATTGTATAAACCAATGTTTAAAATGTCTATAATATAGTGTTTTTATTATGTTTGTGTTATAAATTTCAATTCATTTAAATTGTATATTGTTTTTTTTAATATCTGTTATTTTTTGGTGTTATGTTTTGTTGTTACTCCATATTGGAGTTGTGCTATATTGTGCTGTAACATCACACTACAGTATGTCCCTTTATTAGTGCTGATAAATGTCTAATTTATCACCACTTCCATGATCACTGATAAAAGGTCCCTTATCACTGATTTTTATTCACTTATAAAGGAATATATTATCAGTGATTTTATGAGTTCTCATAAAGGACCATTTATCAATTCCTTTTTTGCACTGATAAAAGACCAGGGCTTTAACAATGCTCAGCTAGTTAGCACTTTTTTAGCGCCAATATATTCCATTTATAGAAAAATTAAAGGCCTATTTTGTTTTAGTGCATATAATAAATGAATCATATGACATAAACACTATTTTTTCCACTATATAAACAAATGGTAAAGATATTATATAATTGAGTTACAAATTATGTATTCCATAAAAAATTATGAAAGATTATCATGGTAAAAACACAATTTTCATTTAATGCATGATTCATGTACTTATATCACGATGAACTATATATATCATGGGCTTTCCTTGTTAAATTTACATGATTAAATAGAATATAACAATGGGATTCATATAGTGTAGTCTTTTGATATCCATATAGAACCTTTCACACCTTCTGATGGAGTCTTTGGAGGTTCATTGTATAAATTTAACACGTTATTTGTTTTATAATCATTATAGAAGAAGAAAAAGAGAGTATTTCAATGATTGTATTTAATGATTTAATAACCTAAAAATTGAAACTAACAAAAAAATAATATCATCAATAACTGATTAATAAATAACTTTAAATTAATTATGTGTTCACTCTAATAACACTTGAAGGTTTTGGGAATAATGTTGTTTATATATATCTATAAAAACATACTTTTTATCAAAATCATTGAAAATATTGAGTAGTACATAATGAAGAAAATTATGGCTAATAAAATTAAATAAATGATAATTTACTATTATATTCAAAACACGAAGGAAATACCGTCACGTATAATTTATAATCAATACATTTTATAAAGAATTTCATTTTGTTTAAATTCTTTCTACAATGAATAATATTAAAATATATTCAAATTGTAACATCTATTCATCATAAGAATCAAGGGTAAATTTTCCCTAGTATTGAGAATATAATAGTTTTGTTCTTCATCATAGATTACAATGAGAATTGATTCAGGTGGAATGACTCTCCAAATTTTCTCTAGGATCAAGTGGGTAGAAGAGAATAATATATCTACATTCCTAAGATAAATCTTGGAGAGGAGATCCCTAAGGATTAACAAATTATTTATAATTCCTTGTGTACAATGATTATAATGGTATGGCCTTTGGAGAATTTCAAAATCATGATTCAAGATAGATAGGGTTAGAAAATAATAATTACACATGGGAATTTATTATTTTTTATAATCCCCAGCAAACCCTATTTTTGAATAATATTCTTAATATTATTATTATTTACATTAAATTCACTAAACATTAGACTAAAGTAAATATTTTTTATCTTGAATAAATAATTTATTATTTATGAAAATAATATTTAATATTCAATATCATACAGGTCCATTACACTATATCATCTAATCCTCTTTGATATTTATATTCCCTTTGATAATAAAATTTTATATAAAAAAATTATCAGTACAATAATTTCCACTAAATTAATAAGTATTATATTTTTTAAAATAAAAAAAATATTTAGTTAATATTTAACTAAAATATATTCTCTAAAATAATTGGTTATTGAATATAGTTTATCAAACTAACATGAATAATTATTAACCCATGTCTAAGAATAATATTTATCCAACACATTTAATTAATAAGGATTTTTACTAAGGTTCTATATACACTTAAGAGTTTTCCTTCTTTGCCTATTTCTCAATGGAATTAGGCAGAACTACCTAAATTCCATGATTAGGATCTAGTAACCCAATAAGGAATCCATAATGAATGAACCTAGTGTCTTAATGACATAAAACCTATAAAAATGATCATTGTCTCATATAATTCCCTTATCCTGATATCTTTAATATAGTAGGTTTCCTGTTGGATTCGTCAACCTATATTCTCAATGTCAGTTTCTTTAATTTTTTGAAATTAAATTTCCAACATAAAACTATGGTCTTAAATAAATAAGGTAGTTCCACTTGAATCAATAGGCTTGAGATATCATCTTTTATTAACAAATAGAAGTGATACATCCTTTATCACATTATTTATCAATGTGATATCATTCATTATTCTCTTAATGTAACTTACCTCCTTACAATATATAACATCATAGTTTTGGATAGTAAATCATTGCACATGACATCTTATATGAACTAATAATAGTATTAAATTCTAAGGAAAAATACACACATCTTTTTATAGAATAATTAAATAAAAAATATAAATGTGTATTTTCTATCAGTGGGTCATGTTCTCATTATCTTAAACAATGTCAATTACAAAGACATTCACTATGATATATTGTATCAATATCCTATGAGTCTCAAACTATAATATCATGCATCATTTCTGTTCTATAAAATTATAACATCAAGAAATATGACATATATTTAAGGGTACTATCATAGAACATCTAGTTTCTCATCAAAAAAAAGATCTATCATGACTTTTAAGTATGATAGTAACCCTTAGTACATTATCACATATCATTTCACAATGAATAATTGTCAATATATAATGAGGACATTATTAATATTAAAAACATTTAATATAGGTAATCATAAAATACATATAATGTGGTACTATAGAACCTACTGTAGTTTATAAATGATGAGATAATTAAGTAAAATTTCTATGAAGCCTATTTTTGAGTGAAACTGATGTTAGAGCCATATAATATTGATGGTAAATGGTATCAAGATAATTATAGAAATCAAAAAATTATATCTATTCTTTACCAAGTGGTTTAAGACCCTAAATAAGAATGTTTGAAGCATTATTGTATCCCAAATACACCTATTGAGAAACGATTGCTTGATTTTTTTTTTGAAAAAAAAATGTGTTATCAGCTAGTTTTTTCTAAAATACTAAAATCTACTAAAAATGCGGTGTTTTTATCAGAAAATTAGTGTCCCCGCGATAAAAAACATCTTAATATTTGATGTCAACATATGAATAAATTATGTTGGATATATTGATGATCATAAAATAACTAACTAGGCTAGTTCTAGAAAGGAAACACTCTATGAAGAATTGAATATAATGGATATAAAGTAGTAAAAATATTTTATGATGAATAATTGGTACCAATTGGTTCAATAAGTAGTATGATACATATATTTTGATTTATTTTTGATACACTGATGATCTTGTGTTTGGCTGATTAAGGTCACATGAACTTTTATGATGAAAGAAATTAATTACTCAAGTAGCATAAACTTAATGAAATAAGTGAGGACTATGTAAATCGTTGATGCAGTTGATGTATATTATTGTTTCCTGCACTGATATATGACTATATAGGTTTATATGATTTATTTTTGACTCATTTAGAATTTCAATATTGACTCACTAAAAACATCAAGAGAATGACCCTAAATGTAAAAGTTTATTAAAGATAAATTTCCAATGATGGATGGTTGAAATAAGTTCAAGGTTATTATGTTATTAAAAAATAATAATTTTTTGAATGTGAAATCATGTGTATAGAATTTATAAAGGTATTAGTTACCAATCGGTAATTTTAACTATATAAATATAGATGTTTTATTCAACTGATAAAACGATATCAATGATCATATATTTAAAATCTTGAAGATATTGAATATGAAATAAATGTGTAGTACATTCTTTATAAATTTTGTGTTCATGAAATAATTACATGTTGAATATATCTATTGTAAATATTTTTTAAGAGACATACTGATAAAGTGGAAGTGAATTAGGTGAAAATTCCCAATTAACATTTAGGAAAAATGTTGAAAAGGAATGACATGTTTTTTAAAGATGAATACATTGTATATTGTTGAAAACGGTGGAGGAAACAATACAATAAAATTTATATTTTTGAATAACTTGGATTGAAAGGGAAATTGTTATAAATTATCCTCTTATCTTGATGCTTCATGGATTTTTTGTAATTATTTTAGAAAAAATTAATATATCAATGAACCCAAAATGTTATTTCATATTTTTTTGAAAATAACTAAATAAATGTGATGGTGTTTAATTTTTAAGGTTCTATGCTATCAAAATGGTTTTTAGAAGTATTAATTTTTATTTAGATTGATTTTTAATAATAAATTATGTTAGACTTTTTATATACATAAATATGAACAATTATAACATCTTAATATCACTATATATTATGGAAATGTAATATAAATAATTTATTCAATAACTTGAATAATTTTTAGGGGGTTTGAAATTGCTTGGATAAGGATAAAAATATTTAAGATATTTTGAGAAGGATGATAAGAAATATGGTCTGAATTTTGTGCAATTTTAAGTTATAATTAAATATTATAGTCATATATATATATATAACGGTAACAAGAACCTGATACAAATAGTAACCTATTGTTGTGTATATTTTTTTCCATAAAAATGATATAGTTTTCAACTACACCATGTATATTTATTATTTCTAGTAATTATCAAAATATGTGGTTCTAGAAGCACATGGATCGTTCCATGAGTAAAGTTATAGTAAAAAAAGAAAAGTCTCATAAGTAAAAAATTTCCAACAAAATATTAAGGGTTTTAAATCATTATAAATGTTTCATAAATTTTAAAAAAAAAATGTACTTTATAACAATAATCCATATCATCCATGTTGAGAATATGAATAATTGGATTTAAATGGTTATTCATATTTGGAGAAACCCATTACATGGTAGAGGTTCACATTGTACTAGATTTGGGTCTAATAATAGATCATCCATGATTCTTTAGACCTAGTTGAGATGCCAGATGTGTCTCTACAATAAAATCACTGATTTTATGGTGTTTTCCTAGGTCCAAGGGGATACATTTTTGAGTTTTTCTATAAAATTACAATAATATGTGTGTATTTTATATCAAAAAATGTTTGTAATGGAAAGTATAAAATTTTGTATTATTTTTAGGGGTTTGGGTGTTAAAATAGTATTTCATGATTTTAATGAACTCACAATTGTAAGGGTAATTTAGTGTATATATATAAATATTGGCTTGAGAAATAAATTTTTCTAACTCATACATAAGGTTCAATTTGTGTAATGTTATATAGGGATGATTCAATATTTTAATAATTGGTACCTACACAGTGATATGTAAGGGTATGATACATAAGGGTTCCCAATGTTGGTCAAAAATTAGTTAAGTATTCAAAGACCATAGATGTGTAACAGAGTATTCCATTATACTTAAGGGTCACTGATGGAACCTGGAAAATCTTAAGAGTGGAGGTAAAGGGGTGTAATGGATAAATTTAATATTTATCCATATTATTGTTAACTTATTTTTTAAAATTGTTACGACCTTTTTAAGTAGTATGTTCATCCTTTTATTTGATTACCCCTTTCCCTCAACCCCATTGAGTAATAGACAAGTATGAAAAAAAGTAATAATCAATGGGACACATTGATTTTTAATTGGTTTTTCACAAAGGTATAGTACAAGGAGTATACACCAATGTCATGTCACTTTTACAAAAATATTATAATCTTAAATAGCTTAGTGTAATAAAAATGTTTTTTGTGATGGTAACTCTAACCCAGATGCACTATCATTGCAAGATTTAAGGTCTGGGAACTCATCACCCAAGGCACACTGCCTCTTCTTAGCCTATAAAAACAAGTATAATGATGTGACTTTCATATTTTATAAACATATATGTATTCCTTTATAGATAATAATCATAATTTTGTGATTCAAATTACTATGAGGCTATTATTTCATCGTAGAACTAATTTTATAATCTCTGAATTCACTCATAAAACATATGATCAATATGTTCTATTCACAAAACCTCTTCTCTTCCTTCAAATTGTACCTTCAGTAATCTACTTATATCATGAAATTACTAATTTCATGAACCTATTCCCTTGTAATTGTTAATGCATGAACCATTCTCTACACTATTTTTCACTACAATAATAACCTTTGTTCCCAATAAGGGTTTATAAAAACAATGTGTTCATAAACATCAGTGATTCTAGGAATTTATTTTGAATAAATAATTTATCCATGTAAATAATTTATATAACAACCTAAATTGGAGAATTTATATAATTCTTCTCTCAATAATATACCTTGGAAATTTATCTACCTTCCACTGTCAAAAAATATATTTCTTCCTCTTCATTGGTTTGGTATTTACATGAAAATACCGACCCTTTTCATAAATTGGAAACATTAACTTTTTGTAATTTTAGTTTGTAAAAAATTTATCCATCATTTTTTATTCATGAAACATTTCTTCTCAAAACATACCTATTTCATGTTTCCTTCAGCTATCCAACATATACCATTTTAAAAATGTGTCTCCTTCGATTCACCAATTAATACTCATTTAGGGAACTCAAGATATTATTGAGATTTATACTTTATTAATGTTTCATCTTCTTTCTTCAAGAATTGTTTTTTATGAAACATCATTAAATTCATTAAAATTATGTATTCATACATCTTTTTCAAAACTTATTTCTTTGCTCCAAAAATCATCCCTATCATCCATACTATTAATTTAGTGAAACATTAATTTCCCTCTAAAACTTTTCACCTCAAAAATTATAAAATTCTGGGAAATTGTGTGACTTGAAGTTCCTCTTCTAGGCTTCTGAATTCATGCTCTATGATACACTGCTTTGGTGATCACTTCTTTATAACTAAAAAAATAAATGAGACTAACTCCATGAGATAAGGTTTTAGTCCATTTCTTCCATAAATCATGATAGTGTATGAATTTTAATTTGGGTGAGAATAATTTCACACTAGATATATTATCATTCAACCTCCTTCAATATCTATATATCACATTTTTGATCTACCTATCTTCACTATAGCCATAAATGATCACTCACTATGAATTGGGTGATGAAATTTACAAAATTCATTGCTCACCATATTCTATTACGGAACTTTTTAGATATTCAACCTGTCCCTTCTTCATATTAAATAATTGCTCCAAATCATAACTTTTGGATATGAAATTGATATCTTTTAGGAATTTCCCTTAACTTCAGTATCATGGGTTGGGTAGTATATTACTGACTTCAATATATATCTTGATCTATTAATTCCCATTATCATTCTAATACTTCATCCACACCATATGAAATTGTGATTAACAAAAAATCCAACATCAATCATAGGTTTGAGTCAAAAAATATCCTCCTATGTTTTTTTTCAACATTATCATAAATCCACCCTCTAAATGATGCTCCAAATAATTCATGGATATGGATTTATGACTACACATTTTCATCACTTGTGAATTTTCTCTCCCCATTTAACATAAAAATGAAAAGCCCCGTTTGAAACTAGATTTATTATTCATGTTCTATTACCCATAAAGTCATCCGATATTTATTTATGTCATCTTTACCTTTCGTGTCCTAACTAATATTGAGTAATTGAACCCAAATTTCCTTTAATTCTTCTCCCATGTCACTATGAAGTCCATATATGATTTCATTATCAAAAAAACTACTCAACTAAACAAATAATCACCATTAAATATATTTCCAATATACTTAAGAAAATTTTTAAGACACATAAATCTCTTCCAAATTTGGTAAACAACAATATAGAGAGATTTTTCACCCCCTTTGAGATCCATATTTCACTTTTGGTACCATATATAAATTCCTATGTGAATACATTTCTCTTATTACAACCTTTAGAGATGAGATCCATTTATTTATTATTTTATACTTTTTAAATATATTAAATGATTAATATTACCAACTATAATTGATCCATAAATAACTCTAGTTCTACTAAGTTAGACCTCGTTTTAGGAAAAATGATTTTAACATAAAACCACCAATGTTTTACATGTCACTGACTTACTTTAAAAGATTCAACAGCATGAATTTCATTATTTTGATGAATATCATGTGATCTCAATCAAACTAACACTAACCAATTAGGGAATAAGAAATTAAGTAGAATTTTGTGAGACATACGATAAGATAAACCAACTAAAACCACTTGTTAAAGATAACCACCCAGTAACACTTAGTATGAATGACCTTCAATTGATCACTATAAAACATTATTTGAGCTTCTATTTCTATTATTCTATAATAAACATCATCTCTAAATATTCTCCTCTCTTTAATAAGTTTCTTGTGGGGGATTCCAATTTATTTAAAATAGTTTTCTAAGACCATTTGTTATATGATATCATTTTTTATCTATAAGAATTAAATAAATTCGTAATTCCATCTTGTCTTAATTATTCACCATTTCATGGAGGTATTGAACCTCATCTTGATCATAACACACAATTTTTATGAATTTATGACCATTAGACATAGTTACATCAACCTTTTCAGAGTTATCATCATACAATAATGGTTTAATTTCAGTATTAAACCATTCACAACTATTATTCTGAATGTCAACATCTTTAAATAGATCTTTAATGTTTCCCCTTTAAATAAATTCACCCTAAAGTAAATTAATATTTTTATCTTATTCCTTATAATAATATCTCAATATTTTAATCAACTTAGACTATACTACAATATTAATTATAATACTCAATTATTATTTAAGATTTACATTATCATGTAAACCCCTCCCTAGTATTTCAATTATTTCTTCATGTTTGTCAACATATTTTGTTGATTATTTCAATAGATCCTTAACCATTTTATTTTTCATTCGTTGATTGCCTACTTCCTTAAAACCATCTTACCATTTTATCAATAGTTCAACTACACTCTATGGTTCATTATTTTTAGGGGGAAAATTTACACATCCTCAATCAAAAGAATCATCCACCATATTGTCCAATTATTATAAAATAATTTAAATAGATTAATTCACCTTTATTTATGTATCTGATCCATTATGAGTATTCATATTGTTCTTTTTCTCCTTATTTCCTTCGGTCCAAAGGAACACTCATTGATTAGTTTTATAATATTTTTTGAGGTGGACTCCAAATTCCTCTTTTCATAAACTATTTTTCCATAAAACATTTCTAGATATTTTAACATTTTAAAATTTGTATTACAAAAAATGGATTTCATAAAAAATCATCAAATAAAGATCACTTGAATATATCTTCTATGTCTACATTTATGGTTTATTCACAGTGATTTCTCAAGTTATAATGCCATCAACTATACATCATAACCACATCATTTCAGGACATAAATAACATTATTTTTTCATGATAGCATCCATCAAAGATATTTCCATTAAAAATAGTGGGTTTATCATAGATTACATGTGAAAAGTTCCAAAAAAATTGTGAGGTAAAATTATAAGGCATAACCTCAACCCATTTAAACCACTTGTTGGAACAAGAAACACCCTGAGATTTGCGGTTAATTAGGATAACATATAAATTAAAACTTTTCAATGTAGTCAGGTTAAAATTATTTTATGATATTTTATAAGGATAGTAAGAACTATGTTCAACATATTACTTTATTACCAATTTATCAAAACCACTAATAGTGATAAAAAATTTGTAAGAAAGTAAAACACACATAGAACATTGGTATTTTTACATGGTTCGCTACAATGGTATATTACAATGACAATACACTAATGTTTTGTATGTCACAAAACCCCCCACTAAACATTACTAGTTTGGTGTATTATAATATTTTAACAAATATTCATCCTAATATAGTTTCACCATCTTTAAAAGATATAGGATTCAGACACTCTTCACCCAAGGCACACTGACTCTTCCCCAGCTCTATGCACTATATTAATGGAGGTACTTCCACAATTTATAGACATGGTTGTATTTTTCAATATATTGTAATCATAAGACTCTATCTCTCATAATCACAATAATCTAATTGAATCACAGTCCTAATTTTATGCTCTTTTAATTCATTCTTCAATTTTATGATCAACACATTCTATTCATATAACATCTTCTTTTTATGAAAATATTTCATCAACAATGCTACTGTTTTTGAGAAACTCTTACTTTCATCGAACTGTTCTATTTTATGATTTAATTCATCAACATTTATCATGAATATTCAATCTTATGAGATTAACCACAACACCATAGAAGAGATATAGAAAAAAAATTGTTCATCAAGCTCAGTGATTCACATAATCTCACTCATAGTTCTTGGTGGTTCTTGTAACTAATTCAGGACTTCAAACATGGGTGAATTTAGATCATTTTTCTCTCAAGAAACCCCCTCAGCCAAGTCACTCTCTTAGACCTAAAAAAATAACTTTCTTCATCTTAAGAAATTATATATTTATAAAAAAATAATAAACCTTCAAAAAATAAAGAGTCATCAATCATTATTAACATCATTCATGAAACTTTATCCACCATTTTTCATTCAAAAAACATTATATTACTAAACATTAATTATTCATAGAGATTTATATTATCCAACATATAAAAATTCATGTAACTCTATCTTTCATGAAACTCTATCATTCCCAAAAAATGTGTTTCCTTTTGTTTTTCAATGTTTTCCTATTCATATAACTCAATATTTCATGAGACTTTATAATTTCCCAATATTTCATCTACCTTCGTCATGCATCCTTCTTTCAAAAAAAGCATCACTTTTTTGAAATATTTTCTAGTCATCCAAATTTTGTGAAACTTATTTCTTTACTCCAAAATAATTCACTATCATCCATATAACAAATTTCGTGAATCTTTGATCTCCCTTAGAAAGAAATTTCAAAACATTCTAAAAGGGTGCAACATGAAGTTCCCCTACTATCATTTTGAATACATGATCATTTCATAACTTCTTTAATGTGATATTATTTCATCTAAAAAATAAAATGATTCAAAATCTTACAGATGATGGTTAATTCTATGAGTTCCATAAATAGCATCAACATATTAATCGTAATCCAATTGAGAATAATTCTACATTAAAATCAACATGTTGAATTCAACCTCTCACAATATCGATATACTACATTTTTGATCTACCTAACATCACCAATTCCATAAATGATAACTCATTATGGATTGAGTGATGATATTAATAACCTACATCACTTAACTCATGATATTTATAAAAATATTAGATATTTAATGAGATCTTCTTCTTATTTAAGAATAATTTCTTATCATAACATATATATATACAATTAATATCTTCTATTAATTACTTTAACTTCATTCATCTGGACTGGGAATTATGTATATTTATTAAATATATTCCTTAGGATAAAAATTATCTTTTCCATTCCAATACTATAGTCATACTATGTGACATTGTGACTAGGAAAAAATCCAACACAAATCATTGGTTTAGGCGCAATGTTCTCCACCTTAGTATTTTGTTTTCAATACTCTCAAAAATCCATACTCTATCATATAGTACAAATATATCATTTATGATTCCACATTTTTCTCCTTGTTGAATTTTCTCACTGCCTTTGACATAAAAATGAAATGGGTCATAAGAAACCAGAATTTTTATTCATGTTATCTACCCCTAAGGTTTGTCAGATCTTACTTATGTTCTATATCCTCCTATGATATCATGGATATTGTTGAGGAATTGAACCCAAATTTTCTTTATGTATCCTCTACATGTAATTATAAAGTCTATAAGGGATTTATTTAATAAAAATATACTCCCACATAGTCAATAATATCTATTAAATAGATTTACAATGTACATTATTAACCTATTATGTCAATTAGTACTCTTAAAACATTAGAAAAAGTAGATATAAATATATTATTATCCCCATTTGAGATTCATATTTCACTTTTTACATGATATTTCGATTTATTATTAAATCCATTTATCTAATTACCACTTTTAAATAATGGAGCCATTTTTTTTGTTATATCTTCACACTTTTGATGGATTTTTAGTGAGTGAAATTACCAGTTAATATTGATTCATTGAAAAATTGTTTAATATTATTGAGTCTAATATCATTGTGTTCCTTGGATCTAAAAACTCTTTTTTACCTCATCCTTCTTATGAGATCTTCCTCAATTCATTATGATTATTTGAATTTTATATTTAAAGGAGTATCTATAGGTAAATATATATATCCTTGGTTTATTATTATTTATTTCCCTCATCTTTACTTTTTGTTCTAGTGATTTTTCCTTAAATAATATATATTGTCTGATTATCTAATTATTTTTGTTATAGTTGGATAATCTAGAGCTTTTTGGAATTTATAGACCCAATAACTCTAGATAGGAAGTGGCTAGATATTTTTTCTATTATACATGTTTTTATGAATTTCATAATAATCAAGTGTCGTCAATATTTTGTGTGAGACTGAGAATGGAACCCCCTCGGGTTTCCTTTTTTAATTATTGATTTCTTGGTGTAATCTCATGTGTAAAATGGTGGGTTTATCCTATTATTTATTGTTCTACTTGGTTTTGTGGTTATAAAGATTAACGGACAAGATGTCATGTGTTGTGAATAAATTTTGTTAGGTTGTCAAGATTGATATGATTCTATGATATGATATAGATGGTGTTGACCATAATCATTGGTGGGGAAGAAGGTTTACTAATATGGGGACACATAGATGGTAATTTTCACCCCCATAGTTTTGGAGGTCATTGTAGTTGTGTACACATAGGAAAAGACCTAAGAGTTAGTTTTTACTACTCATTATTAGCTATATACTCTGAGGATTTATCAATATAATAATGATGGTGTTTACCATCATCATGGAGGAGGGACACATTCTAGATAGTCGTAGGGTTATGTTAATGATCGCTATCACAGTTGGATGCTCACTATATATGTGAAATACGTTGTGATATGGTGTTGTATGTCCCGTTGGGGAACCCTCGTTAAAATTTAATGGTGACATGGGTTATGGTAAATGTGTCATCCCATGTCATATGGATTTGGTTGTAAGGCCAATAGAACTTCTATTATTATATATTGTGGATGAACCATTCCAATCCAACAATGTACAAAGTAGGTAAAGGTCCATTATTTCCTTGATAAAATCAAGTGAAACAGGACGGTAATGTATTTATTGCTTACATATTACACTTTTCATAGATCTGTATACATATGAATATTAACAAGGGACACTATTGGTGATGTCATACTATGTTCATACTCACACCATTCATTGTACCTCCAAGTCATGTGCATGCTTTATGACTTTTGGAAGGAGTTAGATTAAGGTAATGAATTGAGAATTTAGTGAGGTTCGAGGAGAAAATTTTGAAAAATCCCTATGGTGTGGTTTTAATGATTTTCCATGTAACACCCCATGATTTTAGAATATATTCCTCTTTAAATAAATTTTATTTCATTAATATCTTGCATTACACATAACACTAAGTTTAAATAAATAACAATATATTATTAATATATTATTATATCTCATTATGGTTATCATATATTTTTTAGTTTGGTGGGTATGAATAGAACTTACTAAATTATGAACAGTATATGGTTTTCCCAATTATAAATAATTTTATTGGTTATTAATTAATTATAAATAAAAATTACAATTACTTTAAAGAAAAATTAATGGTTTTTTGAAAAACTATATATTTTCTAAAAGAATTATCATCATGTTTTCTAAAAATATTTTAATATTTCATTTTTCCCAGTATTAGAAAATTTAGATGAAAAAATAAAAAACATTTTTGAAATTATCACGAAGAGTTTTCTAAGATGAAATTTTTCGTAAATTTATTAAAAGACTAACATTACGATGAATTGTAAAAAAACTTGTTTTTTAACTATCATTTTGTTTAATGTATATAAAATTTCCTTTTTAAAAAAAATTTAAAAGTAAAATTAGTTCAATTATTTTATAATTATTCCAATATTGGTCATTTTAATCAATTATTTGTTCAATTTCTATATAAAACCCTTTATACTTAAGAAAACGTTTTCTTAAAAAATCACTTTTCATTACATCTTCAAATTTAATTTTAAATTAAATTAAATACCTTATTTATTTTGAATTAGAAAAATTTAATTCCAAAATTTGAATAATTATATATAATATTATTTAATAAGTTAATTTTAATTTTTTTCATAATGATTAGTGAAAACAATAAAAATCAATTATTATAGTTAAGGTTAAAATGGATTTATTGAGGGTTAAACAAAAAGGTAAGGGTATATTTTAGAATTTAACATATAAAATCTTATATAATGGATATATTTAGACCTTAAACTATACAACCATAAAATCTATGTTCATTTGGAGAAATTTTTTATGGGAGTGAATTTATCATTTTGTATTCTTTTGGGAAATTTCCATGTAATTACCTAGAAGGTCCCCACACCCACAAATAAAAGGACATCCACTCTCCTATCATCATCACACTTCTCAAACCCTTTGGTTTTTATGATACCCTAAAAAATTAATTCCTTAACCCCCCCCCCATAACCTATAGTCATTGGTTTAGTTAAAAAACCAATCTGGTAATGGATTAGGTATAAACCTATATATGTTATCAAAAGAATAGTTATAGTTCTTAACCATGAATTCCATTTTATTTCTCCCAATAAAAACATAAAATAATCATAAAATATAAAACAACTAACAATAATATCTAACATATATTTATATGTTATTATGTCAATTTAATGACCTATATCCATCTCATCTTCCCTCAAATGGGAAACAAAATTGTTGATCGTGTTCATTGAAGATTACTTCCTCAAGAACCGATGTAATTCATTCTACATAACCTCCTATAATGACTAGATATAATGCTATATTAAATTTATAAATATTATATTTATTGAATTATATGATTTATATAATTAAGATATAACATCTAACTTCCTACATTCCATTCCATTGGAAAACTATAACATCGCTCATGTGTATGTGTGGACTACCGCCTCTATAGAGCAATGTGAAATATTTTTTAGTATATTTATAAACATATAGTTTAAAGGATAGGTTTAGTTAATATAGGTTATATATATGATTTAATAAATACTCAATAAAGTTTAAATATTATTTAACTTTCATTCATTCTATTGGTTAAAAACAACAATGTTCATGTGTACATATATCCTATCATCTCTATAAATGGTGTAACTCATTTCCCTTTACTAAATTTTATAGAAAATTATAAATAATTATATAATGAATATATATGATATGTATTTATTGTTTAAAATTTTGGATATTATGGAACCATGATCAATCTACATGGAATCACAATACAAAACCAAAACATACTTGAAAAATGAAGTAGTAATCCACCAAAATAGTCTTTTTAATAATGAATTGTTAATAAATATGGGACAAATAGTTATAATAATATAATATATGGTGTCATTTATATATATATATATATATTATTTTTTAGTAATAGATTTATAAAAATTATTCATTTATTATACAATATATTTCAACATGTATGATGAAAATCAGACTTCATGTATGAGTTTCATAACTCACTTTTACTTTTGGGACAGATATTCCATATTCACAACTAATTTATTTTTTGTGTTGTATATAATTACCATTTGATATTTTATATCATGAATATATTTATTTTAATGTAATTTAAATTATGATTTTCAATTTTTTTCATGAATCACATGATCCAAAAGTTACCAATGTTATAAGGGTTTATATCATATTCTCATCATCATCCAAGATTTCTTATGTTTATGTCTTCATTGGGGGAATTATATGGTACTTATATCATAAAAAAATAGTTTATTATCCTCTTGTTATTAATTAAATTTTGATGTAATATTTTCATTTACTCCTCCTTGGTACATAAAATAATTTAATATTTTTTTTAAGGAAATCTAACTATACTTCTCTCTTCGGTTGGAAATAATTTTTCTTCTATATCCATGTAGTCTAAAAATATTTTCATGGATTTTTTTTAACATTATTCAACTGATTTATTAAATAAATTTTCACACCTGTTTTAATTTTTTTTAAAAATAAAGTAATACACTTATCATTTTCTAAATTAGGTACCTTTAACCTTTTAACAATAGCGTGCATAGAATGTTTTTTAACTTAAATGACATGTATAGAATTATGCTCCACCATGAAGACTCTTTTTTTAATATTCCTATACATGTTTAATTTTTTTTAAAGAAGCTGATTTTCATAATATTCAATAAAGTTATAATTTTTTTAAGTGATTTTTATATTTATAATGATATTTCCTTTAATAACATTTTTAATGGAGTTTTTATCATATTTATATCTATCAATGAAAAAACCTTCATTTTATATTATACACCATTTAACATATTTTTTAATTATACCTTAAAATTTATTTATATGGATGGTTTTTGATTTTTTTATGAAGGATGAACTATTAGAATACCATATTTATTATTTCTTTAGATGTTCAATGGTTATTTTGACTAGGGATGTACTATTATGATATCATCGTTATTATTTCTATGGATATTTTATGATCAATTTGAATATGAATGTACAATTATGATATCCTCATTATTGTTTATCTTGATGGTTTAGGATTTTTTTATTGGGAATGTACTATTTTTATACCATTCACCATATTACTAGGGATGGTTGAAGATTATGTTTTTTAATTAAGGATTGTATTTATATTTTGAATAGTAGTTTTTCAATATGGGTGATTATAATGATTAATTTTTCCCATTTAATATGTGGAATGAATTAGATATAGTAAGTGATGAATGTGGTCTGTTATATCCCCATGATGAATCAGTAAGTATCATAAGACAAACAGTATTATGTATTTGGATGAGGTCTTTCCCTTTTATGTAATATGTTATAGTATGAGGACATGATTTTATGGTTGTGATGTTTGGCATTATGAATTATCTCATTATGAGATTTGTTTTAAATTTCCATGTGATTATTTTATTAGTTATAGTATCCATTGATAAGTATCAATAGTATGTTATTATTTATATGATATTAATTTTACAAAAAAATTATTTCTACCATGTTATTTTTCATATTCAAGGTATTTATTAAATGAAATTTTTTCAATTATTTACCGTGTAATATTAATTGTTCCTTATTTTTTAATGATAACTTCTGTTGAATTCATATCCCTAATAAAAAATAGTGATCACCAATTTATTATATTTTCTTTCCCCTAAGATTCCAAGAAGTGTATTTTGATTTATATTTATAGATATCCTGAAGGTAATAATTGTGTTCTCAAATACAATACTATATTTATTTAAAAAATTTCAATTTTAATGTGTGATTCAAGTATATATCTTCTTTAGAAAGACTACTAAAATATTCGGTCCTTCAGGATGTGATTCATAGCTTCTAGTTCCAATACAAAGAAGTAACCACCGAACATAGGCTACTCAGTTTGAGGTATATACTCTTTATATCAGAGAAATTTTCTTTGAATCCTTGGGAACTAGATTTATATGAACCTACATTAGGAATTATTTTCCTATGAATGACTGGAGGATAATTATATGGTTATGATAAGATTCAAAAGTTTTGATATGGTAGATATTATATGGTTTTCCTAGAAATATATCCATATAAAGATATTATAATTTTATGTGTATCCTTGACAGTTATACCTAGGGTTAATAACTCTGAAAATGGTACGTTGGGATTTAACTTGATCATCACCCAGTGCATAACAATGGTCTTTGCTGCATAGTTGTTTGACACTCCTAGAGGCTATTCTTAGGTTAATTCATATTGTCAATATATTGAATTATAAAGTATTTGAAAATATTTTTGTATGATAATATTTCCAAAGAAACCATGTAACACCCCAAGATTCCATGGTATGTTTCCCTTTGAATAATGTAATAGCTTGCATTGTACGCAACTTCGAGATTCTAACACATCGCGACCAATCAAACTAGCTGTTATGAATAGTAATACCATCTTTTTAACATTTAATAAATTTTATCTTTCAAAATGGACTTCATTTTTGGATTTGGAATACCAAAATTACCTTAGGGTGAATTTGTGGTATTTTTCTAAAAACATTCAATTTTTGATGAATAGTGAAAAACACTGAGTTATTATTTCAAACTGAATATTTATTTTAATATTATTTATTTTTTAAAAATTTATTTTATGTAAAAATAGATATATAATACTTATATAAGTTCAATTTAATTCATTGGATTCAGTTTATAACAATTTTTGAGAAATAAAAAGTTTATTGAACTTTTTACCGTCTTTTACCCACCTTCTTGGAGCATTTGTAAATTTACATAAATCTTAATTTTTCTTCTTCTGTGAGTTAAATTTCAAAAATCTCAGAGACACGGTTGATATCAATATGTAAAATTTGGTTCAATAAGATGAAAATAATTTTTTATGAATAGTACCTTTTTTATTTTATTTACCACGGTTAAAAGAAAATTGGGTAATTAAGGGTAAAAATGATATTATTATTACCATAACACATTTCTTAATTCTATTGGATAAGTTTAATTAAACCAAAAACAACCTTAAGAATAAAATAGGATCCTTTAGGTCCACTTGGATTAGATTAGGACATTTATTATTATTTAATTCAAAGAAGAGTTAAAAGTGTTAAATTCAATATTTAATAACTAAACCATTTTTAATATAGGGTTTAACGTAATATAAATTCAACAATAAATATTAATTTGAAATATAAGATGATTTTATACATAATGGTATTTTATTTATATTTTTTAGACATTAAATTATTAAATTTATTTAAGACATAGTGGTGATGTAGTAATTACCGAATTAATGAATGATTACAATAATTGATATTATAAAAATCCAAATAAATTTAATCTGAGACTTTTTATGAATTCCAATAATTTTATAGGTTAATATGACATGGTAGGGTTGGTTAGATTATTTGTTTTCTGAATTAATAATGCTTTTATGAATTTATCCAAAACAAAATACCAAATAGTTTCAAAATTGACAAAAAATAGTTTTTTAAAAAAATATTATATTATTAATTGATATTCTATTCCACAAAATCTAAGCTTCTTCCAAAAGACTTATATAATGTTATTTGTATCATTAATGAACCACTTGGAGTTCTCTTGGACGTTTATAGTAAGTTTATTGACCATATAATATAAAAATACAAAGATCCATGGTAAATGTCAAACAATTTAACTAAGAGTTCAATCTAAAAGATAAGGTTAATATAGTGACCCAAACCTGTCTAAAACCTTCTGGTTGAGAGGTTTGCGACCCATACCTACCTTTAACTTTTAATATTTCATTTTTGAGCCAGTATAAATCTAAAATTATTTTATTATAAAATAATATTTCAATCTTTTCTTAAGGTGCCCCTCACCCCTCTTATAAAAAAGCACTACCCCTTATCTCTAATTCACAACTTCAAATCCATTTTTCTCAGCCAAAACCTACCCAAATATCCTCCCTACTATCCTCTAATAATCCTAGAGGCATTCATTTAGTCAGAAAGCCACTTGATGAAGCCCTTTTGATCAAATAAAAAGGAAGACCCCGAAGAAGAGGTATATATTTCATCACCTCTTTCATGTTTCTTTCTTCTTCCACTTACTCATTCTGTGTTGTTTCCATTCTAAAATAATAACTCCAGTATATTCTATATACATCGATGTTATTATAAAAATGGTACAACCATATTCATTATTTTATCCATCTTTTGAATGATATTTCACCATACGTGCATACGTACGACTTACCGTCTCCACGTCGTGGTGTAGTTGTTCTTCAATACATTATTATTTGGATGGATATAATAATGATGTATAATTCATGTAAATAATAAATATAACATGATAATTATTTTGTATATATGATATAACATCCAATTATATATTATTTCAATATCAAAATATTGATATCGTCGCTCATGTGTATGTACGAATTACCATCAACATGAATGCGATGAGATTATTTCTCCATCGTATCCATTCAAGACTAATTTTTATTTGACGGTTAAAAGTAATTTTTAAAGGCTTAATATCATTATTTATATGAATAAGATACATCATACACTCAACAATCATTACTTATGTAACAAAGTATATAAAGGAAAACAAATTAGTTAGTACCTGAAACGATGATACTACTGAAATATAATTAAAAAGCAATATTAGAAGATCATATATGATATCATATTAATGTATATGGTTCTTTTATAATTTAATAACAATTATTTCACCATTATACAAGAGTTTAACCTACCATATATTAAGGAAAAGAACAACGTAAGGGTAAATTTCACAATCTCTTTATTATCTGAGGTTGTTTTTACGTAAGTATCTACTAGGACCTCTTTATCATCCATATCCATGTTTCATAAAAATGTATTCCGCAACATTTTTACAATTTACTAGACCATGGTATAATGTCATTTATACCCTTGTTTGACTTTTTATAAAATGGTTTTGAAGGAATCTTTCCATCATTTTCCAAACAAGGTACCTTATGACCTTTTTGACAAAATTAAGGTAAGAATGTTTTTTTAACTTATACGGTGGGTGAGACTATTTTCTTCCATTATAACATCATTGAAGCTTTTCTTACAAGCTTATAAGAATATTTTCAGAATAAATATTTTCTTATATAATTATGTATCTTTAAATTATTTCAAAAAAAAAATGAGATATTTCTCTCAAACAGTTTTGATTTCATCTATGTCAACATCCATTAATGGATTTTAATCTTTTTTGAAGTTGATTTATTATGATAGAAATATTCCATTTTGTATTTATGGTGTTATGATATGTTTTAATATGGATGTGTTATTTTTCTACCATATATGGTTTATGGATAAATCATTGACATTTCATATCCTAGTTTTAATACGAATGTTTATGTTATGTTTAAACATTTTCGTATGAGGAATGCATTGGACTTAGTAAGTGAAGGGTGTAGCCCGCTATAGATCCTTGATGCATCTATAGGTCCCATGAGAGAAACTAGTATCTTGGCACAAGGACTTGAAAAAATCTTATTTGTAGTCTTGCCACAAGGCCTTCACTATGTGGTTAAAAAAGTCTGGAATTATTCATTCCATCATAATGAAAGTGGCTATTGATTTTGCATGTGATTATTCAACTAGTATAATATCCATGTGAATAAGTAAATGGAATTATTTGATTTTTATCCATTCTATATTATGCTGAAGTTCAAGTTTAAAAGGCTTTTGTTTTAGTCTTATACATTTCCTAAAATGTTTATTCTTATTTATGAAAGTTTTCACTATATTTTTATCCTTACTGAGCATCTGAGCTCACCCCTTTCTATGTTTTATTTTTCCCAGGATGCAAAGAAGTATATTATTACAAACCTACAAGGATAGTCTATGGGATCTCAGTGTTGTCTATGGAAACAATGTTGTTGTAGTTTTCCATTTTATGATATAATGTAAAACTTATGAATGTATGTAGTACTTCTAAGGCTACTTAAATAATCGATCTTTCAAGACTTGATCTTTTGTGATCATGCCAATGATACATAATAATGCACTGACTCTGGGCTTTTGTGGTCGGGGTGTTATAGTTGGTATCAGAGAAAGTTTAGTACAAACCATGGAAACTAGATTTAGGTAAACACTAATTAGAGCACATATCCCTAAGATAAACGTTGAGGATTTGTATAGAAGAACTTCCTTGAATTTTTGTATTGTAGAGATTTTTTTATTTTTCCAAGAAATACATCCATGTCTAAATATGAGAAGGTAAAGGTGGCTCTGGAACAGATGTACCTAGGGGGAAACCCAGAAACACCACTTTGAGCTAAACTCGAATGGGAACTGGTGCACGACAACATGTCTTGTTGCACTCTTGGTTATGACACTCCTGGGGGATATTCTTAGAATAATTATCATTTTATTTTCAAACAATTATTAAGTGTTTATTAGTATATACTTTCTCAAAGATTTTTTTTATGATTATGGATTATATTCATAAACTGTTTAATTTATGATAAGTGTTTTACATGTTTGGAATTATTTATTTTGATTCATAGACTAATCTAGTTTATGCCATTGTTTAGAAATGGAGCCTATTGGAAGGAATGGAAATTGTATCAACACACATAATCCATTTAGGGATTTCCCTCCTACTCATGTTAATTCTAGTGGAGCTCGTGATACAACTGGTGCTGATCATCTTATCACCGTACTAGGACAACTCACTCAGGTTATGAATAATAACCTTACCTGTATGGAGAACCGTAATCCACAACGTGGAGGATCAATGTTAGATCGCTTCATGAGAAAAAACCACCAAAATTCAATGGGGGTACAAATCCACTAGTAGCTGAGCAATGGATAAATTCCTTAGAGAAAATATTCCACACCTTGGGAGGTAGCGAAAAGGGAAAAGGTTTTCATGGAAGTTTACCGCCTCACTGGAGATGCTGATCAATGGTGTTTGTTGATTCAAAATACATGGGAAGATGACGAAGTATCAAATATGGAATGGAGAGAGTTTAAAGAAATTTTCATTGAAAAATACTTTCTTTATGACCATCGACTGGATATGGAAAGACAATTTCTAAGTCTGAGGCAAAAGGAGGATGAGAATGTCAAAACGTATAAAGCTAACATTAGAAGGTTAGTGAGACATGCTTCAGATTATATACATAACCCAAGAAGTAAGATTGATCATTTATTTGATGGGTTAAAACCATTTCTCTGTCAATAATTATTCTCATAATCCTTCTCATCGTATGAAGATATTGTCTCATGTGCTATCAAGACATAAAAAGAATTCTCTAAGTCTTATGACTTTAAAGCAAATCAAGAGAATAAGAGATCTCCCAAACATTCTAGAAATGGAAATAAGGGGAAGAAGGGAAAAGTTGAATATCCATCCTATAGTAAATGTGGGATTAAACACACTTGTACTTTCCTGAAGGGAATGGGAGTCTGTTACAAGTGTAGTGAAAAGGGCCATCAAGCTTGTTATTTCAATGGGAAGAAAAAGGTTGTCGATGTTGAATGCTAAAATTGTATAGAAAGGGGGCATTATGTGAATTAATTTCCTAACCGTCAGGGGGACTTTCCTCTAAAAAGGACAAGGGATCAAGGCTAAGTTTATGCTATCTCTACTGCTGAGATTGAAGCTCTGAAAGATGTGGTGGCAGATAATTTAATGGTTTCCTCAAGTTTAAAAAATGATTTATTTTATTCTGGATCATCACATTGTTTCATATCCTCCTAGTTTTCTAAGAAAATTAGATATTTCCAATTTTATTTAACAAGAGAGTATTCAGTCAAAACTCCTAAGAGAAATATCATTACAACAAAGTTTTGTGAATCTATCCCCATTAGGGCATATAAATGTTCCTTATCTATTGATCTCATCGTCATACCCATGATTTAATTTGATATGATCCTAATTATGGATTGGATTTCGAACCATGATGCGAAAATATTTTGTAAGTAGAAGGTGGTTAGGATTTTTGATGATGATGATAAAGAACACCTGTTCTTTAGAGTAGAATCATCACCACCTGATTCTTATCTAGATCCACCCCCAGTAGCTCAACTAAATTCAATTTTTTTGGAGGAAGAGAATTAATTAACTATGGGTGAGGAGAGGAATGTTCCAATAGAGGATGTACCTCTTGTGAAAGAATATGATGATGTGTTTCCAGAATATTTACGTGGACATCCTCTAGAACGAGAAATTGAGTTTTCTATTGATTTAATTCATAGATCAAGGACCATATAGAAGAACCCTTATAGAATGGCCACTATAGAATTAGAGAAACTAAAGAAACAACTAGAGGAATTGAGTAATAAGGGATTTATTCACCATAGTGTTTCTCCATGGGGATGCCATATTCTTTTTGTTAAGAAAAAACCTGGATCTATGAGGTTGTGCATTGACTACATGGAGATAAATGTTATAACAATAAAGAACTAGTATCCCCTAACTCACATTGATGATTTACTTGACCAAATTCATGGAGCTAAAAACTTTTCAATGATTGAAATTCGATATAGATATCATCAGTTGTTCATGAAAAAGTAATACATTCTGAAGACCGCATTTCGAACTAGGTACGAGCATTATGAGTTTACAGTAATGCCCTTTGGATTGACTAATTCACCCTTTGTCATCATGGATCTAATGAATAGGATTTTCAAGGAATATCTTGAGGACATTTTAGTGGTATTTATTGATGATATCTTGGTATACTCCAAAATCTATGAAGATCATGAAAATAACTTGTGCATTATCCTGAAGACTCTTAGAAGAAATGGATTATATGGGAAGTTTAGCAAGTGTGAATTATGGCTTCAAGATATTTATTTTCTTGGCCATATTGTGTCTAAAGATGGAATATCTATTGATCCTTCAAGGTCCAAGGAAATCCATGAATGGCCAGCATCGATGACTATAACTGAGGTACGTTGTTTTATTGGTTTAGCAGGTTATTATCGGCGTTTCGTCCAGAATTTTTCCCGATTGGATAACTCATTAACAATGATCACACAAAAGGGGTTAAATTTGTTTGGAAAAAAGAGTGTGAAGATTTTTTTGAACAATTGAAGTGAAGATTAGTCAATTATTTTTTCATGACTCTGCCATCGGGGAAGGATGGATTTGTTATTTATAGTGATTCTTCAAAGAAAGGACTTGGTTGTGTCCTTATACAGAATGATATAGTTATTGCCTCTGCATCACGACAACTAAAAATTCAGGGGAAAACCTATCCTACTCATGATCTTGAGTTAGCAACAGTAATATTGTATTTAAAGATTTTGATACACTGTATCTATGGTAAAAAATGTGAGATATATACCAATCACCATAGTTTGATGTGTATTTTCTCACAGAAATAACTCAACATGAGGCAAAGGAGATGGCTTGAACTACTCGAGGATTATGATTGCACGATACACTACAACACGGGGAAGGAAAATAAGGTGGAATATTCTTTTATCGAAAATGATCATGGAGTTTTCAACAAGATGATAGTTTAAAGGGATCCTATTTTCATGGATCTAGTAAAGATGGAAATGGGAATAACCATGGAAGGTGAAAAATTAATGATTTTTAAAATGGTTTCCAAACTATCTTTACTAGAAAGGATAAAAAGTTCTTAGGTTTATGATGAGGAGTTTTAAAAAAAGATTAAAGTTGGGAATGATGGGATATTGAGTGACATCATATATGAAGATTGAATATTTAAATTTGGGAAACGACTTGGTGTTCTTGATATACTTGATCTAGAAAGAGAATTGTTGGATGATTCTCATAGTTCCAATTTATCTATACACCCTGGGAGCACCAAAATGTATAGTGATTGGAAGGAAAATTTTTTGTGGGACAACATGAAGAAGGAGATTGCTGATTTTGTGTCAAGATATATGGTTTTTCAACAAGTGAATGATAGAAGGAAAAATCCAAGAGGAGTCTTGAAACCTCTTCCCATACCTGAGTGGAAATGGGATAATATTATAATGGACTTTGTCATGGAACTACCAAATATTCCTAGAAGGAATGATTCAATGTGGGTCATTGTTGATCATCTTACCAAGTCACCACATTTTCTTTCTATAAGAGAAGATTTACCTTGAACGTCCAGAAATACAATATATTAATGAAGTTTTGAGACTTCATGGAGAACCCCTATCGATTTTTTCTGATCATGATCCATGTTTTACAACAAGATTCATGGAAGGTATTTAGAAATCCATGGATACTGAACTTCATTTGAGCACTGCCTACCACCTGAAAACTAATGGAAAGTCAGAACGGACTATTCAAACCTTATAAGACATGTTGAGATCATTCTCACTTGACTTTCAAGGTATGTGGGATCAATATTTGCCTCTAGTATAATTTTCCTATAATAATAGCTTCCATTAAAGTATTTATATGGAACCATATAAAACATTATATGGAAATAGATGTCACACACCAACCTGTTGGGATGATGTTGGTGAGAGAAAACTCGTAGGCCCAGAACTGGTGAATGAAACGATGGAAAAGGTTAAGGTAATCCAAAACCACATTAAAGGAGCTCAAAGTAGGCAGAAGAGTTATACATATAACCGAAGGAAGGATTTGGAATTTCAGGTAGGAGATCATGTTTTCTTGAAGGTATCTCCATGGAATGGTGTTATAAGTTTCGGTAAGAAGGGTAAATTAATTCCCAGGTACATCAGAGCTTTCGAAATTCTAGGACGAATAGGGGTTGTTGCTTACCGTTTGGCAGTGCCTCCAAGTCTCTCCAAGGTTCATGATGTGTTCCACGTATCAATGATGAGAAAATACATGCCTGACCCAACTCATGTAATCACCTATGAGGAATTAGAACTGGAACCCGATATGTCTTATTGCGAAGAGCCTATCAAGATTCTTGATACAAGATAACAAGTGCTAAGAAATTGGATGACTCATCTGGTGAATGATTTATGGAGAAACCATAAGATGGGAAAGGCAACGTGGGAACCCAAGGAACTTATGATGAAGAACCACCAGAGTCTTTTTATGAACTAATATTCTATAAATTTCGAGGAAAAAATTATTTTATTGAGGGAATAATGTAACACCACAAGCTTCCATGGTGCGTTTCCCTTTGAATAATGCAATTTCTTGCGTTGTACGTGACTTCGAGATTCTAACACATCGTGACCAATCAAATTAGTTGTTGTGAATAATAATACCCAATTTTTTAAATTTTTTAAATTTTACCTGTCAAAATGGACTTCATTTTTGGATTCTTAATACTGAAATTATCTTAGGGTTAATTTTTGGTATTTTTATGAAAACATTCAATTTTTTATTAATAATGAAAACAGAGAGTTATTGTTTAAAACCGACATTTTATTTAAATAATTATTTATTTTATTTAAATTTATTTTAAGTCAAAATATATACAGAATACCTATATAAGTTCAATTTAATTCATTAGAGTCAGTTTATAATAATTTTATATATATATAAATTTTATTGAACTTTTTACCGTCTTTTACACACCTCCTATGAGCATTAGCAAATTTACATAAAACATAATTTTACCGCTTCTGTGAGTTGAATTTCAATACTCTAAAAGACACGGTTGATATCAGTATTTAAAATTTGGTTCAATAAGATGAAAATAATTTTTTGTGAATAGTAACTTTTTACTTTTAATAACCATGGTTAAAAGTAAATAGGGAAATTAAGCGAAAAAATGATATTATTATTACCCTAAAACATATCCTAATTCTATTGGATAAGTTTAATTTGATCCAAAAACAAACCTAGGAATAAAATATGATCCTTTAGGTCCACTTGGATTAGATTAGGACATTTATTATTATTTAATTCAAAGAAGAGTTAAGTGTTAAATTCAATGTTTAATAACTAAACCATTTTTAATATAGGTTTACACATAAGCTAAATTCAACTATAAATATTCATTAGAAAGATAAAAATATTTAATACATAATGGTATTTTATTTATATTTTTTTGACATTAAAGAATTAAATTCATTCATGACACAATGATGATGTAGTAATTACTGTATTAATGAATGATTAAAATAATTAATATTATAAATAGGAAAATAAATGTAATTTAAAAGTTTTTATGAATTACACTAATTTTATAGGTTAATATGACATGTTAGGGTTGGTTAGATTAATTTTTTCGGAAGTAATAATGCTATTATAAATTTAGTAAAAACCAAATACCAAATAGTGTCAAAATTGACATAAAAGAGATTTTAAACAAATATTATATTATTAATTGATATTATATTCCTAAAAATATAAGGTTCATCCAAAAGACTTATATAATGATAGGTGTATCATTAATGAACCTCTTTCAGTTTTATTTAATGTTTATAGTAATCTTATTAACCATATGATATAAAAATACAAAGAGGCATGGTAAATGTCAAACTATTTAACTAAGAGTTAAATCTAAAAGATAAGGTTAATATAGTGACCCAAAACTATCTAAAACCTATTGGTTCAGAGTTTTTAGACCCATCCCCACCTTATACTTTAAATAATTCATTTTTGAGCCATTAGAAACCGAATATAATTTTATTAGAAAATAATATTTCACTCTTTTCCAAAGTTACCCTCTCCCCTATTATAAAAGGGAACTTCCCCTTCTCTCTAATTAACACTTTAGATTCCATTTTGATCACCCAAACCCTACCCAAATATCCTCCCAACTATCCTCCCTTAATCTTAGATTCCTTCCTTTAGTCAGAAATCCAACCTAAGGATCCCTTTTGATCAAATCCAACGGAAGAACCTGAAGAAGAGGTAAATATTTCATCACCTCTTTCAAGTTCTTTTCTTCTTCCACTTCATCTTTCTTTGTTTTTTACATTCTAAAATAATAAATCCATTATCTTATATATACTGTGATGTTATTATAAAAATGGTAAAACCATATTCAGTATTTTATCTATCCTTTGAATGACATGTCACTATACGTGCGTACATATGGCTTACCGTCTCCACATCGTGTTGTAGTTTTTATTCAAAACATTATTATTTGTATGGGTATAATAAAGATACATAATTGATGTAAATAATAAATATAACGTGATAATGATTATTTATATATGATTTACCATCCAATTATAAATTATTTTAATATCAAAATAATGATATTGTCGCTCGTGCGTACGTACGGATTCCCATCTCCACGAACGTGATGAGATTAATTCCACATCGTATCCATTAAAGAATAATTTTGTTTTGATGATTAAAAATAATGTTTAAAGACTTAATATCATTATGAATATGAATAAGATACATCATATCCACAACAAACATTACTTACATAACAAATATTTTAAAGGAAAACAAATCAGTTAATACATGAAACGATGATACTGCTAAAATATCATTAACAAAGAAATATTAGAAGATCATATATGATATCATATTAATGTATATGGTTATTTTATAATATAATAACAATGTTTTCACCATTATACAGGTGGATAAACTACCCTCCACAAAGGAAAATAAAAAGGTAAGGATTAATTTCACAATCTCATTATTATCTGAGGTTGTTTTTATATAAGTATCTATAGGTACCTCTTTATCATCCACATCCATGTTTCTTAAAAATGTATTCTGAAACATTTTTTATATTTACTAGACCATAGGGTATTCTCATTTAAACCCTTGTTTGACTTTTTATGAAATGGTTTTAGGGGAATCTTTCCATCATTTTCCAAACAAGGTACCTTATGACCTTTTCGACAAAATTAAGCTAAGAATGTTTTTCTAACTTATACGGCAGGTGCGACTATTTTCTGCCATTATAAAATTGTCGAAGCTTCCCTCAAAATCTTAACAGAATATTTTTAAAACAAATTTTTTCTTTTATAATTATGTACATTTAAATGATTTCATTAAAGAATGAGATATTTCTCTCAAGTAGTTTAGATTTCATCATATGTCAATATCCTTTAATGGATTTTAATCTTGTTTTAAGTTGACTTATTATGATACAAATCTTCTATTCTTTTGAATGTTTTTTTATATGTTTGACTATGCATGTGTTATTTTCCTACCATTCACGGTTTATGGATAAAGTATTGACATTTCATATTCCAGCTTTATTATGAATTTTTCTATTATGTTTAAACCTTTTCATATGAGGAATGCATTGGACTTAGTATGTGATAGGTGGAGCTCACTATATCAACTCGATGCATTGGTAGGTCTCATGAGACAAACTAGTGTCTTGGAACAAGGCCTTGACAAAATATTATTTGTATTCTTGGCACAAGGCCCTAACTATGTGGTTATAAAAGTCTGGCATTATGTATTCCATCATTATGAAAGTGGCTATTGATATTGCATGTGATTATTCGACTAGTAGAATATCCATGTGAATAAGTAAATGGAATTATTTGATTTTTATCTTTTCCATATTATGCTAAATTTCATATTTAAAAGGATTTTGTTTTAGTCTTATACATTTCCTTAAATGTTTATGCTTATTTATGAAAGTTTCTATTATATTGTTATCCTTACTGAGCATCTGAGCTCACCCCTTTCTATGTTATATTTTTTCCAGGATGCGAAGAAGTATATTATGACAGACCTTTAGGGATAGTCTATTGGATATCAGTGTTGTCTGTGGAAAAAATGTTATTGTAGTTCTCCATTTTATAATATAGTGAAAACAACATGAATGTATCTAGTAATTCTAAGGCTACTAAACTAATCGATCTTTTGAGACATGATATTTTGTGATCATGCCAATGATACATAATAATGCACTGACTCTGTGCTTCTAGGGTCAAGGAATTAAAAACCATGTTTATAATTTGATGATTATTTATGTGTAATTTTTCCAATCATGGTTAAATTTTTACTAGTTTTGAGATTATAAATTCTGATTAATAATGTTATGATCTAACCTAGTGTATGAAATTAATTAGAAATGGTGTCTAGTGGATTTAATGCGAACTATATAAATACACAGAATCCATATTGCTATTTCTTTCTTATTAATGATATTAAAACTAGTGTTGGATATACAGCTAGAACAGATCAAATTATAACTATATTGTTTCAGCTAACTGAGGCTATGTCTGATAACAATTCCCATCTAGAGTATCCTACTGATACAAAACATGGTGTAATAATGTTATGAAATTTCATTCATCAGAAAACTCCATCAATCCCTGGGACTATAAATCCATTTTTAGTTAACAAGTGGGTATGATTATTAAATAATATATTTCATTCTTTTCGAATTCGTGATAGGGATATGGTTGTCATGATAGTTTATCATCTTTTAGGATATGTGGATAAATGCTTCTCATTGATCCAAAACATCAAGTATGAGTAAGAAATAGTAAGCATGCAATAGAAGGATTTTAAGATACTCTTCTTAGAAAAATATTTTCCTAATGAGAAATGAGTAGATATAGAGATGAAATTATTGATTTTGAGACAAAAGAAAGTGAATAGTGTTTATATGTAGGAATATTACATTTCAAGGATAGAAAGGCATGTTACAGACTACATATGTATTTCAAAGAATATGATTATTTGTTTCTTCTATGGGTTAAATCCAATCATTCAAATGGAATTAGTATCCCAAACATTCTCATCAAGTGAGGATATTATAACATCTGTTATCATGATAGAGAATTAATTATCTAAGGACTGCTACAGATTCAGCCGTTAATGTTGCTAGGTTTTATCAGAGCTAGGAATGAACCACTAATAAATGCACTCATTGTCAACACTAGAAAAATAACGGATAAAGGGTCTGTTATCAGTTCTAAAAAACATTGATAAATGGGGTTCTTTATCCACACTAAAAAAATCCTTGATAATGGGGGAAAATTATCATAACTATAAAAGAGCATTGATAAAGGGGTTCCTTTATCAGAACTAATAAATACCCAATGATAATGGGGGTCCTTTATCAGTTCTAGAAAAATAGAACCAATAAATGTGGGGTCATTGTCCGCACTAGTAAAAAATTTCTAATAAAGGTTATATTTCATTAAAAATCATATATAAATATATAATTAAATTTATATTTATATTTATATAATAAATTTTTTAAATATGAGTTAGAAAAATATAAATAATCAATTACACTTAATATATAAGATATTTAGTGAAAATTTTATTAGGAAATAATTAAAAAATACTATTATTTAATAATTTCATAATTATTATTAATTAATGTTTATTTAATAACAATTGGATGTCTTAAATATTAGATGAACTAATAAATTGTATTAGATAAGTTGAAAACATGACTTGAAATTCAAACAGTGATAAATTTTGACTTAGGTTTCCATTTGGATCTACAACATATCAAATCAAATCCTGTGAAGAGGTATACGGTGTGTTGAAAAATGGGGGAAAATTAATATTTTTTAGGTAAAACAAGTCTCATATGGTATCCAAAACAGATTTTTTGGTTAGGATACCCTATTTTTTTAATATTTGATTGTGCATCACCTTTATTTAGGAGAGTCTTTATTTTCAATAAATAATGAATTTATTAGAATGAATTACATTTAAATAGATATTATACATTTAAAATTTTATCATTTTTTCCTAATGTATTTTTATTTATACTTAAATATATTCATATTTTCTTATATCTATATATAATAAATAAAATTGTATAATTATAAAATAAAACGTATTTAAATAATTTTTTTTAAAATATATAACCCAAATTGAAATAAATATTTATTATCCATTTTATTTATAATCGTATCTCACCATTTTTATACATTATAAAAATATATGGATGTATATATACTTACACAAATGTATAAATAATGTTTATATATACATATGTGTGTTTATTAATGAACATTTAAATATATATATTCTAATATATATATATATATATATATATTTGTGTGTGAATATTAATGTATAATATATTTTAAAAATATAAGTGTATATATATAAATCAAATAGTTCTAAATATGTATGAATATATAGTAATATTGTAAAATATAAAACAAATCATGATTGGTAGAGTGGTAAAGGGAATTGAAATGCAGAACAGAGTTTTCTAGATCAATTACCCGCACGATATGGTATTTAGGGGATCCATTATACAACTAAGGAATGGTGGGTTGGATATCACAAGTGATGAGTATGTGTTGGGGTCCATGATGGTGGTTTGGAGAGTTAAAATCACTGTGAAAGGGTGTTGTGAGTCCTGATAAAGTAGAAGTTTTGTGGATGAAAAAATAATTCCTTTTTCAAATGATTATCATCAATGATAAATGGTTCCTTAATCTAATAGTTTTTATACTTTTAAATCCATCCTCCATCAAACCTAAAAATCATTGATAAATACACCCTTTATCAGTGAAAAAAATCACTGATAAAGGCCATATTTTAATAATCATGACCTGACCCAAGATTCGGCTCGAGCCGTAACTACCCCAAGCCCACCTCCATAGGCCAGGGTGTGGTGATTAGTGCCTAAACAAATATCCTAAATGGAAGGCCTTTTTCATTGTACCCATACACACACACAGCTGACCATATCAATATAGAAGTGAAAAGGAATAACAATATAAAGATTATACTACTATAATGTAAACCAAGCATGAAAACCTATTAGGGTTTACAAGAGAATGATAGTTCAAAATGGAAATTAAAAGGAAAAAATACATGTCCAACAGAGATATGTCCAAACTTGAAAAACAAGAAAATGTAGAAGCTGAGAGATCCCAACTCCTAATCTCCAAGCAATGACCACCATTCTTAGTCCAAATTACCAGGTATCCCTATGCTACCCTAAATTCACTACTGACATATTCTTTATCTGCATAAGACATGATAGGTGCGGGTAAAACCTATGTCGGGGTGAGTATACACAAACCCAAAAGCACACCCCGAATGATGGAGGGGGAGTAGTAAGGGATACCGTAGGAATAGAAAGATAGTATATAGTATACAAGATGCAAGATATGTTTAAATATAGCATCTCAAACCAAACAAATAGAGAGTATAATTATCCCAACACAAGGGGCTCCACCTAGTGTGTGTATGATCCCAGTCTTTTGGGAGGTATTTCCATGTTTTAGAATTTGGTTTCAATCAATTTTTATGTCAATGAAATGATTATAGTGATCATTATGGGGATCAAGGGTGTTCTGAGGGTTTGGGTCATGAAAGGAAGTAAAACATGACCAACCTGTGCAAGGCACACGGTTTGGGAATGGTTAAGGAAATTGTGCAACCTTCCAAGGAAAATCGTGCAACAATGGACAGTGGCATATCACATAATTGGTGTACAGTTTGAAAAAAATTGCATCTGTATCAGATAATTGTGTGACCTAACTCTTTTTATATAATTTATTTCACGTGGTTTGTTCATGGTTTGACATTCTGTATGAGTAAACCTTGTTCCCCTTTAATAGATTGAAAATTTAGAGTTTTTTCATTAATATATTTTAAATCCTTTCCCGATTTTCTCCCCCACATACTCCTTTGCAACACTAGTGATTAACTATTATCATAAATAGATTCCAATGATTGATCTTATTCATTTCATGGCAGTTTGTAGTGTTGTTGCTTTTGAATTAAAGCTATGGGTGTGTCTAATACCCTTTTTTCTTCTCTTTTCCAGATTTGGTCTTCTATCTTGAGGAATTTTTTTCTGAATACCTAAAACCCCATTTTCTCTCAAGGAATCTAGGTCGGGGATTCAAACATGGTTTGGATTGGAATATAATACTTCGATTAAGAGTGTTTTCGTCAACAGATTTGAGTTAAGGGGTCAACAAGTTATATCACATGTTTTCATATGGATTTCTGGATTTAATATTGTGTTCTTGTTTTCCCATTATTTTGGTTTTGTATCTATTAGAGAAATTTGGTAAAATTAGTGTCTTAATGAAAATTTTAACCCCTCATTATCACTGTAGGATATATTTATAATGATTTGGATAAATTATGGCCAACCATGGGGTGCGTCGACCCTCCCGAACTTGGGTAACAAAAATGTTTGGTAAGAAATTTAATTCTGCTTTTGTGGAGACCAAAATAAACATTATAGTTGGGTAATTTGATGATTAATAATGGATATGGATAGTGATACCATGGATTGATATTGGATTAAGAGTATTTTGGAAGGGTATAAAATGGATTATTTAGGATAATTTAGATTGTGTCAAATGGCTTGTGAATTGTATAAAAGTTATTTGGTGTATTAGTGAATATGAGATGGTGAAAATTTTAAATTAGTAATGGATATTAAAATGTGTGGATTTCTAAATGGTAGAATTCATGGGAACTAGTCAATATGATTAGTGAGTTAGGCATAAGAAAAATGGAATTGGGATAAATGACTATATAATGTAAATGGAAAATGTGTTAATGGGTTATGGAATAATGTTAGTTCCCATGTTGTTTGTTAAGGGTTATGATTGTTTCTGTCTTCAGTTTTGTTTCCTCTATTATGGTCTCTGTGTGGTGAATTAATAAATAAGCATGTGAACATATCACAATAGAGTGGGGTCTCGACATGAGGTACTATGCCCACAGGTCGAGTGTGACTGAGGATCTAAAAACACCCCATATTGAATGGATTGGGAAAGGTTATGGAATTCTATTCCCCTAATGGTTGTATTCTATGAGAGCACATGTACTGAGTCTTCAAGGTGGATGTATTGTATGTGTTGTTATGTGATTATACTTTGTGAGTTAGGGAACTTGTCTTATTCACCTTATGTCTTGTTTTCATTGAATATTCATAATTCATTGAAAATGTTATGTGAATATAATTAAGTGATAAATATGGTATAATTGATGGAATTTGTAATATTGATAAAAATGGATTATGTAAATCTTGTTAACTAATGGCCGTGATTTTTCTTTATTCACCATGTCTTTTATTTAACACTTCCATGCACTATCTGTTGACTGTATTTTTGGTAGAAAATATTGGTGGTGGCCTACTGAGTTGGACTCGCACCATTCTCAAGCCACCGTTGAGTACCTCATTAGATTATATGGTTTTCGGTTAGGATAAAGGAGACGACTCAATGCTAGGGAGTTTATTTGCTCATGAGATTTTCATGGATGTGGTTTTGGACATGGAGTTAGGACTCCAATGGGGATTTAGTTATTGTCTTTATTTTAGGTTTATTTTCTAGAACTTTTTGGCACTAAAAGCATGACATACCTTATTTATTATCGGTTGGGATTTGTACATAGTTTTGGGATATTTTGATTTTGCATATTATTTGTAATTTCATCTTGTTTACATTATTTTTATTTGTTATCTATTGTGTATTACTATGTTAAAGTGGGTATATTCTCCGCACAAGACTTTTCTTGACCCCTTCTACTATTCGTAATCCTCTAGCATATAGTTAGGCACGTTTAAGGTCATGTGGCGACCAGTAATGGGGCACTGTTTAGTGGATTCTTTGTCAAGGACATTACAAAGTAGTATCCGAGTAGGTATTTTGTGTGGCTTAATAGTTGAGAATGGTATAAAGGAGGTAGGAATATGTTGATCTCTGGTAAAGAGCTCATTATTGGGAGAATATAACCCATGTATGAGGTAAAACTGAAGTAACCTAAGGTGGTAATTTTTGTTCTTGTTTCGTGTTGTTTCATATGATGATATTTCACCATTGGGTGATGAAATTGGTTTATGTGACCATTTTATGATATTTTTCTATTGTATATTATAACATGGTGATGTTCATTCATGCATCATTATTGAATCCTAAGTATATAAGTGGCTTTTATCATGATAGGTGAACATGGGTGGGTGTTTGGAAGATGAATGGTAAGATGCATTTTACGCCCATATAAACATGAAGAAAATAGTTTCAAATAAAATTATGAAAATGGGATTAAAGGTAAATGAAGTGAAATAAATGTAAAATAATTAGGACTAATGAAGTGTTGAAAGTGAGTAAAAATGTTTAATGTAACATGTTATGATATGGTAAATGTACCAAAGGTGATTATTTTATGTTGTAAATAAGGAAATAGTTTTAAAATGGTGTCTAAGGTAATGTTTGAGACCATGTGAGTTCGTTACACTATTTTAGCCATTTAACATGATAGGGATGGTCAGGGGTAGTGTTTGGGATGTTTTTTATGACCCTTGGGATTTTATATGTGAATGATTTGTTTATCCATAGAGGGGATCCTTATTTTATGAAAACTGTGTGAGATTTATGTTATGTGTTCTAAAGATCGTAGTTGGTAATGTTGGGGAATGTTTCCATGAAGATGTATGATAGTTGGGAGATAAGAGGATGTTATCAAAACACTCCTCTAGTAGTGGAGTAAGAGAACATGGTGATCCTGGATAATAGAGAATAGAAGTTCCATGAGATATTTTTCCTCTATGAAAATGATGAAACGTGTCCCGGGGTGGGTTGTGTCGAGCATGTTTGAGATGACCAAGGAATTTCAGCTGAAGCACCCTATGACCTTTAGAGAAGAGGGTGGACTAAAGGTAGATGAGTTCTAGATAGAGTACATCTGAATTATTCTTGAACATTTAGATATTCATTATGAGAAAGGATTAAATTTGGAGACCTATATGTTTAAATTTCATCCAAAGCATTGGTGGCATCATGGTGAAGACTGAACAGGGTGACATATTGTTGTGGAAAAATTTATATGAAAATCGTATAGATAATTTATGTCTAGATACCTTTATATTTTAGAAGGCTCTAGATTTTATTAGTTTTAAACAAGTGTTAATTTCATTAATGGATTATTATAGTCTATTCACCAATTTGAGATTCTTCATTCTAGTGTTGGCAGGAGATGAGGCAGTTGTGGAGAAACATTTCTAGAATTTGATGAGACACGAGATTAGGAACTGGGTGAAAATATTCCATTTTAAAAGGTTTTTAGAGTTATTGTATTAGAAAATTATCTTATAAAGGAACTTGAGGGGGTATTTAGCTAGTGGACTTGTGGTCCTAGTTGGACGAAAATGTGGTGTCGCTTCCTTGGTTGGAAGCATCATTTTGGAATTTTCCAATAGGCTGGAAGTGTGAAGAGTTGTTATAAGAGAGGTTCATCCTCTCATGGTGAAGATAAAGTGATCTACTATCATTGTGGCAGGCTAGGGAACATGAACATAATATTTACCGAACCACCAGTGGAGTTTCGGTCATGTGAATTAATGGGGAATGTATAGAGGTTATGTATGGACACTCGATAGCTATAAATGCATAGAGGTTAGAGGTATATTTTAGGTGTAGGTAGGGGGTAGAGTACCCCATATCTGGTAGGCTTCTTGATCTCCATGCATCATACCAGTATAGATGGTGGACATGGAACTCAAGGGCCAGAGTTTCCGAACAAGTTGGGTAGTTTAGTACAAGGCACTTAGATAGGAAGCCAAAGAAGAGGATCAGATCAGCTTCATTCAATTCAATATTCTCTTAGAGGTTCTAAGGATGGACTATCTATAGATTGAGGTATAATTCTTTTATCTTCGGTGCTCGATAAAGATTTATTTTACATAGTTAACACATATTATTTTATTTCGGATTAATTTTTGGTTGTGTTGGGCATAGCCATGGAATGTGTGTATGGGGTTATGTACACTGACACTCCGTTGGGAGTGTGATCTAAGGATATCATAAAATTTAAGGGTTATTCTTTGCAGGTTGGTGGGTAGAATTTTTGGTGGGACTTGTTCATCCTTGATATGCTGTGTTTTGACCTGATTTTGGGCATGAATTGCTTGTCGTTGTACCATGACCATATCGGATTGTTACCACCATCAGGTTACATTCACGTCTCTTGAGTGAGGCATGTATGTCCATCTTGGAGAATAGGATGTTCGAGCAAGCCATGTGGGGATAGTTTTTCAATAGTTGGGAGGACTCACAGACTGGGTGGCTTGTCTTATAATAGACGATGGGGGAGTTCAAAATCTTGTCTTTCTACTTATGGTGGATAAGTTTTACGATGAGTTTCTTGAGGATTTATTTTCATTCCACCGGATAGGGACATATATTTTTTTATAGAGTTTCTATTGATAGTAGAACTAATTTTCATTCTACAATATAGTATGGCACTAGTAGAACATCAAGAAGTTAAGGATCATTTGGAGGTGTGGGAGAAGAAAGGGTTCATTTTTTCTAGTATGTAACCATGGGGATCTTCAGTGTTATTTTCCATGAAATTTGATGGATTGTTGTAGATGTGTGTGGATTATATGAAGTTGAATCCAATGAAGTTCAAGAACTAATACACTCTCCCATGAATTGATGATATTTTTTAACAGCTAATATTTACATTGGAGTTTGCTATGAATGATTTCAGATCATTATATCACCATCTTTGGATGAGGTCTTCTGATATACAGAAAAATTAATTCAAGAAAAGGTACGGGTTGTATGGGTTTATGGTGATGCTTTTCAGGTTGGACAATGCACTAGTTGGGTCCACGGATTTAGTGAAAAATATATTTGACCCATATCTAGATCATTTTTTTCTTTATTTATATCATCATGGTGTACTCTAGAACTCATGACGATCATTCCCAACATCATACTGAGTACACTGAGAGAGCATAGGATATATTCCAAGCTATCTAAACTTCAATTTTGGATTGATAAAATGTATTATTTGTGACACATTATCTCAAAGGAATGTGGTCCCATTCTTTACCTATACATTTCCATGGAGGAACAAAACTCACCAACCGGGTAGGGTTACACAGTGTTTAGAGGATATACACATAATTCTCGTTACACTCGGGGTCCCACCTGTGTGCTCTGGTCATGTATTTGTAACCACCACATGTCCCTATTGTTGAACCTAAGTCATTGTACATGACCCCATGTCCATGTACTTTGGTACATGCCCATGTGCCTATCTGTGAACTCCCACATATATTACTTCTCATGTGATCCACCACTTGGCTCATCAATATGTGGATAAGGTACATGGTGTGTCGGTGGGTGCACATCGAGCTATCCATATAATCTTCCAAACCCCGAATTTTCACATCCAGGGGGATACACGCCTTTTATTTGATGTGGTCCATAACAGGTAGCTATGTTTATCATAGTTTTCCATATTTGATCTATGCACCTCAAATCCAGATTTTCCTTTAATTTTGGCCTCATTTTCAACTAGTAATCATTATATCTAGTCACCTTTGGACATTTCAAACCATCCAATTGATGGAAATCAGTCTGATTGGTCCTCAATGGTTAAGTATTACACACCACCCATCCCAATGTGTTACTTCAACTCTAATAAGGATACCTATTTTCTAAAATAACATCCACAACTTGTAACCTATCCTGATTTGGGCTTGATACATCATTATGTCCCTTGTATGTGAATCGTTTGTGCTTTTGTAGGTCTGATCAGGCTTGGTACTGCCAAACAACATTAAAGCAGTACCATGAGATCCAAACAGTGGTGAACATGAATAAACAGAGGGGAAAGGAAAGACAATTAACATTTAACCATCACCATAAAAGTATTGTTGTACAAAGATCAAGAATAAGAATAATCAGGGTGATAAAACTAAATAAACAATTAAATTTCAGTACATTACTGCATGAAATTGGCAATAATTTGTGAAAATCTATGAAAGTGATCAATTTACTAAATCTAGTTATTCAAAAAGAGAATAAACAAAAATAAATTGAAGAGACTTACATATAGATTTAATTTCTCATCATCAATGAATGTTCCCACTAATGATTGAAGGAATTTATTGAAATTTTTATGCTCTAATCTACTCTGATCCCGTATTTGGTCATTATATAAGGTGATTCCCTATTAGAAGAAAGAAAAATAATATCTCGAAAGATCCTTGTATTATGAGGATAACCCTAGGAATGTCACCATGGAAGTATTCTTATAAAATTTCATATTATTTTAAATAAATAAATAAATTAATTAATTAATTTATTAATTTATCCACTAAACCAACCTCCAAGGAATGAGATATCTGAATTCCCCAAACCGACGTATTTTATATTGTCCCTAGGGTAAAAATGTGTTTTTAGAATAATTTGTGGAATCATATTTGTTATACGATTTTCCTTTTAATATTTATACCACTTTTGTAAAAAAATCATTAGTGTAATATAATATATATTTAATATTGTTATAAAATTAATTCTGTGCACACCGAGCCTCAGAATCTCACACCACCTCAGTTCCTAGATCATAAAAAACATATAGAAATATTCACAAATCTTATAAGGTAAAACATGGGTCTCTACATAAATACATCCTTCCATGTTTTCATCCATGAAAATAAAAACTAAATAAACCACTATAGATAACTAGTATGCATTTGACTCTACCTCTCCCATAATCTACCTTACATGTTATCATACTACAAAAACACACATACCAATGGGATGGTCCAACCAAATAGGTCCTATCCTATTGATACTTGATCTCCAATGGGTGCTCCATAACTTTGGATCCATCCTCGAAGTGCAGTTCACCTTAGTCAATGAAATGCGTAGGTTTATACAAGTATCTCTTCTCTTTCAACACCTGGAAGACTTCGTGAACCTGCTCCTATTGTGGGGGTTGGGTGAGGTTTTAAGCAATCGCACCAACCCTCTATATAATATTGAATGGACCGATGATCCTCAAGGATCACATGCCTCCTTGACCATAAATCATCAATCCTTAACATGGGGAACTCTGAAAAAAACATTTTCTCCCTTCCCTACATCCATGGGACTACATCAACTAACATTACAAGACTTTTTTCTTTTCTCGATCATCCTCATTCACTCATAGATCACTCATCCCCTCTCTATTGTAACCTAAACCATCTCTGGGCCCATAATAGATGTTTCACTGATATTTTTTCTAATCAAGGGTGACCTATAGGGTCTCCCATACAATGCCTTAAATGGGGCCATGCTAATGGTAGAGTTTTAGATATTTTTTATGCAAACTCTACTGTGGGAACGTGATCCTTCCCGTTCTACCCAAATTCTAACAAACAACATCAGAAAATATCCTCAAACACCAAGACAGTGTACTTGTTCTGACCATCGGTCTGGGTGTGAAAGGATGCACTTCTCCTCATTTGGTTCTTGAACGCCTCTTATAGTGCTCTCCATAATCATGATGTAAACTATTCTTCACTATCAGAGATAATCATCGAGGGATACACATGATGGTTAATGACTTCATATACATAAAAATTATCCAAACATTCCAATGAAATTCCCCCCTAATAGCCAGGAAGTGATAAGACTTCATGAGTCAGTCAAATATCTCCTATATCGCGTCATGTCCCTTCACTATGTGTAGAATCCCAATCATAAAGTCCATGGATATGTCACCCCACATATACGCTAGGGTCTCAAGGGGCTGCAAAAAAACCTATCAAAACCTAGTGCCTAGCCTTCACCTTTGGACAGGTGAGCCACTGAGAGAAACCTCATATATGATATGTTTCATGTAGGACCACCAAAATTATCTCTACAGTAACATGTGAATCCTCCCCATACTTGGATGTATATATAATGGAGAAGTGTGGAAATCCCACATCACCTCCTACCACATCATGACTTAGACCACCATCTATCCCTAAAAAATATGACATGATTCCCTCCTTCATAATATCCACCCAGTGAATCTCCCATGGATATCTAGTCACTTAAGACCTCAAAGTCAATGTCTCTCATCTAAGACTTTCTCACACACTCGAGAAGTGGAGGAGTCAACACCATCAACTTGAGGAAATTTATACCCTCTTTCCCTACAACGTTCATCTATAGGGAGGAAAATTTTACTAAGAAATACTACACTAAGTAATAATGGGACTTATAGCTAATGGAATATGATACTATGTTTCACTTCCACATAGTAAATACTATCTCAAAGTCAATATACTAAATTAACTCCAACCGGTGACATTGTCTTAGGTTCATGTTTCTCTACATGAGGATGTACTTGAGACTCTAATTGTAAGAGTAAACCATAAATCAATCTTTTAGAAGATAGTTCCTCCACATCCTCAGTGAAAAGACTATGACATCAAGATATTCGTCATGATATTTTAGTTTTTCTCATGGGGTATCAACTTCCTTGACCCATTTTTGATAACTTCGTGTCGCGAAATCAACACAGAGCTGATCCCATCTCTTAAAGAATCACAATACACTATTTACTCTACAAAATCCTCTGATAGACTCAATATGGGATCATTCCTCATCATTTTCCTCAACATCTCGAAGGCCCTCTAGCACTGCTTAGACCTGGGGAATGGATACCCTTTTTGCATTAGAGCGGTCAAAGGGGTTGTAATTCTAGAGTAGATTCTTACAAACCTTTGGTAGTACCCTTCCATGCCATGAAAGCTTTCCACCTATGACATTATTTTGGGTGGATCACATGAAATCGCTACATTGATCTTCAATGGGTCCACAGTTGAATAAGTTTCAATAATGTCACTCCCTAAAAAGTGAACCTCATAAATTGAGAACTGACCCTTATAGAACTATCCATAATGTTGGTGATCTCGAAGTAAATCTAGGACCACCCGAAATTTCTCTATATAATCCTCAATTGATGAAGAGTATAGAAGAAATTCATTGATGAATAAAACCCAATACTAGTACATGTATGGATGAAAGACCTGGTTTATCAAATCCATAAACACGGTAGGGGAATTTATCACACCAAAGGTCATCAATAATAACTCTTGGTGTCTATAGTGACATCGGGATTAAATATTGGGAATATCGTCCTTGAGAAAACTCAACTGGGGGTAGAAAGAGCTGAGATAGTTCTTTGATAACCATATCATGCCTTAAAACTGGCCGAAGAGGTCTTCAATAATCATCAATGGGTACATTTTCTAAAACATGGCCTTGTTGTGGTGATAATAATCTAGAACAAGACGCAAGCTCCCTTCAACCATTTTCATGAACAAAACTAGAGCTACCTATGGGACATTGGAGGTCTAATGAAAACCTTTTCTTCAAGTTTCTCCTACTATAATCATTTCTCTTGGATCTTGGTAGGGACTATCCAATATGCCATAGATGATATTTATGTCATCCTGGGTTGGAAGCCAATGCAAAACTCTATCTCCCCCGACAAAGGATGTCTCAAAACATCCTTCAGAATGATTTCCATATAATCCTCCACAACTGAAGCAATCTGGATTCCTAATGGTCTGAATAGAAAAAGGGCCACACTCTCTAACTGATGGTTTATGGGCTGCAGCCTCCTACTCAAAAAACATGCTTTCCTAGCCATGATATATATCTCCCTAGAAAAAGAGAAACTATTTCCATCAATCTGTAGGAATCAGACTTGACTATGGTCATAGTTAATCTGGGTTTAGACCAAGGACAACTAATCCATAATCAATGTGATATCAAAGGGTTCCATCAATATAAAAAAAGGTCTCATGTGAATCTATATCAACCAAGTGATATCTCACACTTCTAGTAGATGAAAGATACCGAAGAAGTGATCCTTTTTGGAACCTCAAAATTAAACTGCTAAGCTATCACAAGAACTAGGTGATCGAGCTCTTTACTCAAGAGTATAGATATAAAGGAATTATTGGAACCCGTGTCTAATAATACAATAGAAAGGGTAGACTATACAAATAATGTACCTCTAATATTGTCATGCGCTTCAGGATCCTTAGACTTCAAAACATGTAGCTACCCATATCATTGATTTCCATCTCCCTATGCTTGATGTGTGTTCCTTGGTGTTGGTGGTGTTGGTTGTGGACATATATCAATTAATATCCCACCCCCACCCCCACTCTACGAGCTCCAACTCTCTAGGGAATACCCTTCCCTTAACTGGGACATCCTTGATTATAGCGCTGGCTATGCCCTAGAGATCTGTCAGCTACCTTCTTATTCTCCTCATCATGTCTAGTCAGACATCCTTAGGAAATGTTACCTAACCCACCAAAATAATTTAATTGACCCTCACTAGGCTACCCTGGTTCTCTATGCTACTCTTAATCACCTTCTTGAGTCTTATCATGGTGAGGTACCCTATGTAGAGACCCTGTCATTTGGTGCCTTCTTTTTTCTACAGATGACTCAACACAGTGATGCCTAATACCCACTCTAGATTCATGGAATCCCTCTAAAAAGAATATCTACATCACTAGTGCGCTCTCCAACACCCCATCATAGGTGGCGATGCACAAGGGATCCACTCTGGTAGGGTTCTCTCTATGGATTCCCTACTCATACTTCTATGATTGAAGTTATCCATCCCAGATCATGTCAAGTGAGTACCGAGTAAGGTCTATGAACCTCATTGTGAACTCATCCATTATCATTCATCCCTACCACATCTCAAAAATCTCATTAATCTGAACTGAATGCAAGCAAGAGTGGTAGTACTCATCATGGAATAGATGCTATAATTTGGGCTCATTGAGTGTCAACTCATCGTGCATCTGTGTAACAAGGATCCACAAATGCCCTAATATTCCAGGTAAAGGGATATTTGTTATTTCAAGAAACCGATCCATCATTGTTTGAATGATCTTAGTGATACGTTCAACTAATTCTATACAATGTTATATTACCTGAGGATCTAACTCACCACATAACCTCAATAACCTATGGTGGTGGAACACATGGATCATGTTAAGCCAGTAGGAATCCTCAGGATCTTCAACTAGGATGATCTATATCTCAGCATGTGGTGGTGTACCTACCTACCCAACTAGTTTAAGAAGCACGGGGGATGAACCCTTAACTATGGCCTCATCTCTCATTGAATCTTCGTTACAATCCATAACCCCTATCTAGATTAGATGTCATCACAGAGGAATAGTAAAATTTTAAATCTAGATGTTTCGTAGTCAGATGAGCATATATATAATAATGGGGAGATGAATCAAGAAGAAAATTCAAAGAATAAATCCCACATTATTCATGTATTGATGTTCCCAAAAATGAAAATTTCTATATTTTGAGTTGAGGATAAAGTAGTCAAGGTCCTGGTTAATGGATATATTGGTCTCTCGCACCATCACTGGATTATCTAGCCTTAGAGACACACATGAAAAAACATTGACATTGTTACCCTTAATCCCAACCGAAAATTCATAGGGTGACTAATCCAAAAAACATCCCATTGAATGAACTACTTTGATACAAATCTTTCATGACCTAACCCAATCCAAGGCTTCATCCACAACCACCCCTAGCCCACCTTCATAGGTAGTGGGTGGACACAAGTGTTGAATTGAATATCCTAAATGGGAGGAATTTTCCTAAGTAAAAATACAAACATACTCGGCCACCAAAATGAATAAGTGAAGAGTAATAATAATAAACAAGATGTAATAGTTATGAAGTAAACCAATCATGAAAAACCACTATGGTATACAAGAGTTTGATAGTTCCAACTTAAATGTAAAGGGGAAAAATAAATTCTCAACCATAAATATTTCCCAACCTAAAAATGTACCAAAGTAAATTGATGAGATATCACATCTTCTAAGCTCCAAGGTGCGCCCACCATATGTTCTATAAATTACTTGGTATCCCTAATCTTCTCTAAATTCACCATCGTCTTTTCCACTATCTTTATAAGACACGACACATGTGGGAATATCCCATAAAAGTGTGAGTATATACATACCCATTAGGATGACCTAAAAGATGAAGGGGAGAAGTAATAGTATCTACTTGAATAGTAATACAGATTATAATACACATGATGGAAGATATAGTGAACGATAACATCTCAACCCAAACCAAGAGAGTGTAAACTTGTCCAAACACAAGGGGAATGATTCAGTTTTTGAATGAATTATACATTGATTATTTCCCCCCTATATAAGTATAGTGACTCATCCAACCACAATAAGCTAATCAGATAAATCATATGGCATACACCAAAAATGTTTGCAACCCATGGAAAGAGAGTAAAAATTTAAAGAGTTAAACCTACCTTTAAAAATACGTATATGATCAGTCAAAAGAATTGTAAAAGAGTGTAAAGTTATCTCCATATCACAAATCATCTTAGGAAGAAGAGTACCCCATAGTTTTAAAAGATTGTCAATGATTCCCAAAATCTCACATGTCTTCCTAGAAGTAATCATGTGAAGACCGAAACCTCACCACTATGTTCCACAACCAAGGGGAACAAAATCCAAGTTGAGGACCCACACCCTATTCCATCAGTGTGGTTACAAATTGTATGTATCCATAGAGGACTCATTTCCAAGATGATGGAGGGTTCCTCTCTAGTTCCACAAGGACCCATGCCCTATATGATAGGGGTTCCACTCTGAAGGTATAAGACTCATGCCCTGATGAAGTGTGGGTACAACCCTATAGGTCAAGGAACAACCCAATGGTGCGATAGGGGGTTCCAATTTAGTCATGACGGACAAACTCCATATCTAATAGGTGGATTACACTCATAAGGTGGAGGACCATCACCCATGATGACGGGGGTTCCACTCTATAGGTTTAAGACTTACTCCCTTGGGGGAAAATGGGTTTCCATTTCGTCACCGAGGACCCGCACCCTGCCTGATAGGGGGGTTTCACTTGGTATGTAATTGTAGAGGACCCAAACCAATTCTGATGAGGTGTTCCACTCTATTATATCTGGAAATCCTCGGTTAAATAAACATCATTCATTGAACATTTCACATCATATATCAAAATCTATAACTGTGGGGAATATCAGGTTCTACAAATAAAAACACAAAGGATAGGCTAAACACATGACAAAATCCATGTCCAAATGAAGGAGATATGAGAGCATGAAGTTCCTAAAAATGAGACAAGGGATACTTGGCATGTGGAGGACCCACACAGTATGTGGTCCCTCTCTTTCACCTGTTCATGTCCCTAAATGTACATATCCCAACAATCTTGTATGGTTACACAAAGTGTTGAGGATATACTTGGTGTGATAATTCCACTTGGGGTCCCACCTGTGTGCTTTGGTTGTACCCTTATAACAACCTTGTGTTTTTGTACTTGACCCCATGTCCATGTACTTAACCCCATGGTGGTGTACTTTGGTACATGGCTCTATTCCTAGACATTTACTCCAATATGGATTAATGCGTGTGTGATCCACTACATGCCTCATCCATCTAGGATTATCCGAATAACCCTTAGAATATCTCTATTATAGTATTCTTATATAATTTAAAATTATGTCAAATGAATTTATTAATTAATTAATTAATCCACTATACATACCACTGAGGAGAAATATATCTGAACACCCCACACCGACCTATTTTAGGTCACGCCTAGGGTAAATAATGTCTTTTAGAATAAAAAAGTTGACTTGGATTTCTAATTTTAGATTTTTTAATGGTTATCCCATTTTATATAGGAAATTTTGTGCTCGTAATACAAAATATATTTATTTTTAAAATAAAATAATTTCGGGCAAACCGAGCCCCTAAATTGCACACTGTCTCAGCTCATAACTTTATATATATATATATATATAAATTTTACAAGGAAAAAATCAGTTATCTAAATTAATTACTATCTTGTAGTTATGACTTTCTTAGTGCTTATATATTCTATTTATAACACATTTAAATGTCGGTTCTAGGGTAGGGATGCTTTATGGATTTAAAGTAAATAAAGTTAAGAAGAATACTAAAGTGAAAAATGGATAAGGGGAAAAATATAAAGAAGGATTTTCCCATATGTGGTAATTGTGGAAAGAAAATCCTTGGTAGTTTCTTGAAGGGAATTGGAGTTTTCTTCATGTTTGAAAATATTGGCCAGTAGGTGGGTGAATTCAAGCATAGGAAAGAAACTATTAATGTTTAGTGTTTCAATTATAAGGATATAGGGCAATAAAAAATAAATTCTCCATGTTTCAATGGAATATAAGTCTAATCAAGCTAATGGGTCATGGTCGAGATTATATTATATCTAAAGATAAGGTGTAATGAAGTACATGTGAATTTGGATTCAATAATTTTGTTATATAAGTATTTTATTAATTATCTTTTGTTTATAAAAATCATTAAATTTATAAGGATTGTATAGTAGTTGTTTTGATTAAGGATTTGAAAGAATAAGTAAAATGGTAATAATAACCAATAAAAGTGATTTAATAGTAAGGTGGTATTTTTATAGAATACATAAATAATATAAATATAAACCTTAATATGATTTTGATTTTGAGTTAATAATGTTTATTTTGGATAAAGAGCATATTTACATTGACAAAGTAAGTGGGATAGTATTGGTGGCCTTGAAAATACTTAGTGTTTTAGTGACAATGTAATTTATGATAAAGTTTATTGATTTTAATATTCATGGAATATATTAAAGAGAATATAACATCATTATGCTTTCTATGATGATTCAGGTTATTAGTGTGTTTAAAGATAATATATGGACAAGGTATTCACATGTTTGGTGTGTGATATTTTGAGCTACTTTATTTTCTTTTTGTATTAATAATCAATCAACTATTTCATATTTTGGGATTTTAATTTGGATAAATGAATTTTGTAGGATTATTAATGTTGAGTTTTTATGGAATAGATTATGTATAAATTTAGGTGTATTGTCAGGGTTTTAGAGATTAATGTATTACATTGGATAACTTGGGATAATGATTTTGGTTTTGGAAAATATTTATAAATAGAATAAAATTATTTTAACAAATTTAGGGATCTTATGATCTATTAAAATTTAATTTTAGTTCTTTAGTGATAAGAAAAGTATTCTTGGATATTAATTTCGTTGAGTAAGAAATGAAGTAGAAATTGATTAAAGCATAGTTTAAGGATGAAACATTGAATAATAAATAAAAATATATCAAATTGATTACATTATCTCTATAATAATGGTGAAATAATCCCAAAACATTAGTAAATGATATTTTAATGAAAATATTATCCTATTACCTTCACTTCCAACACAGATTTGTGGTTCTTTGGTTGTTAACTTTCTCCTGATCATATTTTTTTATCAATTTATATTTATCCTTGGGTGTTAGTTTTGGACTCCATGTTAATATTTTCACTTACCAATAATTTCTTCCGACTAGGATCATTGTTTTGTGTTATTATAAATGAATTTTGTACATTGGATCTCTCTTATGATGAAGAATATTTACTAACACTTTTTAAGATATGGGTTATCAAAAAATGTTAGTACTATGATGACCAAAATAGAATTTCAAGGGAGAAATTCATGTTAGGGTAAAAATTTTACACCCAAATATATTATAATATAATCCTTAGAAAATAAATTTTATTTCATCGATATCTTGTGTTACATGTGACACTATTTTTAAACAATCCTCAATATTCTACTAAATATTTATAAATTAAAGTAATAGTTATCTCATAGTCGTTGGATTGGTGGGTATGGATAGTAATATATAAATTATGAAAAGTATATAATTTACACAAGTATAAATAAATTTATTCATTATCAATAAATTATAAAATAATATGAATCATTTGAAAGAAAAGTAAATAATTATTTTAAATAAACTATTTCTTCTAAATATAGTTTCATTACATTTTACACACATAATTTCAAAATAATTTTCCCCACTTTAATAAAATTTATATTTAAAATATATCTTTATTTTTTAAATGAAAATTTAAAAATTAACTTAGTGTGAATTTTTTATAATTTTTTTAAAAGATTAATTTTATGATGAAGAGTGAATATACTTATTATTTATGAACTTCCATTTCATTTAAAGAATTTAGACACTTAATTTTGTTATAATTTTTTTTAAAGTAAATTTAATTTTATTATATTTTAATTAATCAAATATAGGTCGTTTTAATCTATTATATGTGTCAATTTTGAAGTAAATTTTTTTTATAACTATGAATACTTGTTCTTTGGTAAACCAGTATTTCATTTCCTTCATGAATTTAATTTTTAATTATATTCTAAAACATAAATAGTTTTAATTAAAAAAAATGAATCCATATGTGGAATAATCATAATTAATATTAGTTAATAAGGTTAATTTAACATTTTTTTCTTAATTAATCATGGAAATATTAAAAATTATTTACCGGGGTTATGATTAAAATGTGTTTATCGAGAGATTGAACAAAAATATAGGGTATTTTTTACAATTAAAGTGGAAAAAATCCTATTTTATGGCAATATATAAAAACTATAATATCTAAAATTCAAATAAAAGGTCATTTAGAAGGAATTTTCATAATAATTAATTTATCATTTTTTATTTTCTTCGTAAATTTCGATATAATTTCCAAAAAGGTCCCCTCGCCCACTTAAAAATGGATACACCCTCTCAACTCCTCTTCAACCATATGAAACCCATTGGTTAATACAATAACTACCAAAAAAACCTTCCATAAATCCCTCCCCATAACCTAGATTCCTTTTTTTCAAAAAACCAATCTATAAAGGATTTATGTATAATCCTAAAGAGGTTGTACCAAGAAGAGTTATAGTTCATTACCATGTGTTTCATTTTATTTCTTCATTGAACTACATAAAATTTCCATAAACTATGATAAAATAAAAAAACTAGTATTAACCATATATTTATATTTTTTATGTTAATTTCAAGACCTACATCCATCTTCTCTTCTTTAAAATGGGTAACGAACTCGTCGATTTTGTGTATGGCGGAGTACCACCTCCCGTATCATTATCATTTTTTTCCATCACCATATCTAATAGATGGATATAATGATGAATTTAATTTATATATATATATTATTTATGTAGTAAATACCCATATATAATTATAATATCAAATCTACCTTATAACATTCTAATCTCTTTGAAAATGATAATGTCGCTCCTGTGTGTATATATGGACTACCAACTCCACGAAGTGATGTGAAGTGTTTTTTTCAATTTATTTTTACAGGGATATTAGAAAGGATATATTTAATGAATATATATATATATATGATAAATATAATATATTAACTATTTTTAAATTTGAAATATTATTTAAATTTATTTCTTTTCATCCATTGAAAACGATAACAACCTACATGTGTATATGTAGTCTATTGTCTCTATGAACAGTGTAACTCTTTTTCATATCTCTTACTCTTATGGAATATTTTACGTAAATATTTATTTAATATATATGATATTTACATCCTGGTGAAAATTATTTATATTATAGAATCATGGTAATTGTTAAAGGATTGAAACAAACTAATCTAATCATGAAATACAAAGTAGTTATCACTGAAAATGTTATTTTCAAAAAATAATTGTTATTAAAGAGGTGAAAAAATATAATATAAAAATAATTTATGGTATTATATATATTAATTTTTTATTTAACAGATGTAAAATATATCAAGATTTATTATATATGAGGTTTGAATACATATTAAGAAAATCAAACCTTAGGTAAGGGTTTCTCTTCTCACTTTTACATATGTGAGACATATGCCATATTCACCAGTTATTTATTATTTATAGTGAATATAATGAACCTTTTGAAGGTTATATCATGAATATATTTATATTTATGGTATTTAATGTTTCATTTCATGTTACGTATTTCATGGGTAGTACGATTCAAATGTTTCCAAAGTGATAAAAGTATATTTCACAATCTCATCATCATTCGGTATTGTTTATATTTTTTTCTTTCATAGGGGGAAATATTTGGTATTTATATCAAGAAACCAATATATTTTTTGATCCTCTAGTTTTTCTTAAACATTTCAGGTAATATTACAATTTCCTCCTCCTTGGTACATAAAATTACTGAGAAATTATTTTTTATAAAATATGGTTTTACTTCTATCTTCGATCGAAAAATAAATTTTCATCCATATACATGTTTTTTGAAAATATTTTTGAATATGTATATAAAATTAATCAAATTATTTATTTAATTAATTTTTACACATGTTTGGATTCTTTTTAAATGGTTTGAGTAGAATTTTTATGAAATTTTCTGAATGAGGCACTTTTAACCTTCTTATAATAGTGTGAAAATAATTTTTTATAACTTATAATACATGTATATAATTACACACCATTATGACCACTCATTTTTTAATGATTAGTTTACTATATTATAAGTATTTTTGTAATAAATTTTTTTTCTTAATATTATATAAATTTATATTTTTTTACAGGTATTGTCAAAGTGAAAAGGATATTTTTTCAATAATTTTTTATTCAATTTTTTTGTATTTTTATTCATGAATTAAAAAAACCCCTCATTTTACCTTATGATAAATTAGGATTATTTTGTATTGATACCATCTAAATTATTTCTCTAGTTGGTTTATGATGAGTTTAATTAGGGATTTATGGTTATGACCCCATACTTATTATTTATATGGATGTTTTATGATCTATTTGATAGGGGATGTAATATTATGATTCTATCATTATTATTTATCTATATGTTTTGTGATTTTAGTGATAGTGGTTGTATTAATTTGTTACCATTCACCATAATACTATGGATTCTTTGTGATTATGTTTATTGATTGTTAAATGTATTAATGGTTTTTATTCATTTTTTTAATACTAATGTTTATGATTATTCATCTTGTCCATTTCATATGAGGAATGAATTTGACTTAGTATGTAACATGTAGGGGCCAATATTTTACCTTGATGTGTCACTTGGTTTTATGAGACAATCTAGCTTGGGTATTTGGGACGAGCCTTACCCACTATTGTATGATCTCTTGGCATAAGGCCTTGACTGTATTTTTATCATATATGATATTTTGAATTCCCTCATTATGATATTAGTAGTTGATGACCATGTGATTATTATATTAGTTATAATATCCATGGATAAGTTTCGAACTCATTAGATTATTTATATGGAATAATTTTGATCCTCAAATATTCCTTCCATATTATTCTTCATCTCCATGTTATTGATTAAATGGTTTTCATATTTTTTTTAAAAATTCCATGATGATTATTTAATATTTTTTAAATGATTTATTATGAATTTTTAATACCCTAATGGGGAATTAGGGATCCCCCTTTATTATTTCTCATTTCCCCAATCTACAAGGAAGTTAATTATGATTCATATGAAAGTATATTCTAATGTGAATAATAGAGTTCAAATAAAATTTTATCATTTATTTAATATTTTCAGTTGTAATGAAATATTAATGTATGTCTATATTTTACAAAGACTACAATATAATTCAATCCTTTGTGATGTTATTCCTTATTTCTATTACCAAAGTAATACAGTAACCACCAACTATTGGATAGTAGGGTATGGGACTTTACCGTCCATGTGGTTCTTATATGTTGGATTAGATATTCATTTTGGTTACATTTTTGCTTTTACATATGTGATTGGCCTATAAGAAATCAAAATTATCTTTTTTTACTTAAATGTTAATTTAGATGATTATTTTTTTATTGTATGAATTATATAGTTTTATTTTTTATAGTTTTAAGGTTTCTCCTATTTTTTTATGTTATTTATATTTTCATCTTCAAAGGGTATAATTACCCCACGATCACCTCTATGACTCCCTCTATTAGTCAGTGGCCTTTGGAATACGGGGAGGCATGACTATGGTCAATAAGTTCTCTAATCTAGTTACTGTATATTTTATAGAGAAATGATGTTATAAAGTAGTATTAGAGTTGGTGGAGGTAAAATTGTATTGGTAGTTTTATTTTTTATAATTATTATGGTATGTAGAGGTTCTAGAATTTTTTTTGAAACTTGGGGTGGGTGATATTTTGTTGTTATGGATTGTACTTACATGAGATGAAGTCCAAATCATGACGTAAATTTGGATTTATTTTTATTTTTCGTAGTTAAAATTGATTTATCTGATGTGCGTAAATGTGGTATTTGATATTATTGATTTTTATTTAAGTATCTTAACCCTAATAGGCATTAATAAGTACTCATGAATCATTTTCTGAATGTGGGGTTCACATGACATGTGTATGCTACTTGTGATTTCAATTTTGATTCTATAATAAAAAGTCTTTGTCTTTTTAAAGTGTCAGGAATAGGAAATAGGGTATTTTTTGACATAGCCTCTTAGTGGAATTCAACTTACTTATCTCAACAATGTGATTAATGGTAGGAAAACATATTTGGATCATGTTTGTGTATGGTGTGTGGTACTCAACCCTTATAAGGGTTGGTAGGGTAGTAAGACCTCATGGCATGGTACTTTTGTGTGGTAGATAAGTGTAAGGGTGTGTGGAATGTGCTACCTGTTATGTATTTTCCTATTTGAAAAGTATATAGTATTATATATTCATTGATCCTATAATTTGAATAACAGAGATGTTCCACTTAGATGATTTATATAGGAGTTTTATGATGGAAAAGAAAATCTTTCATCAATGTGTTCACCTGATGAGTCCCCTAAGGGTGGAGGTGAGTCGAACGATATATATAGAGATTCTAGGGTTATTGGGTCAACTAAAATGACATTGGTTGTTGTGGAAGTTGTTAGATGAATGGATCAAGGTGGTCCTATGGAATTTTTTAAGAGTATTGATTTGGTATCTCAAGGAGATAAGTAGTTTATAAAATACTTGACATGGATGTTTTAGTTATTGTATCCTCTTTTATTCCCATAGAGGGTGGAACTCAGGTTTTGTAGTATTATATTAAGACTTTATAAATGAATTTTTATCAGATCAACACACCTCTATGTTGGAGGGTGAAGTTAGGAAAATATATGTTTGTGGGACTAGTTAAAATATTATTTGATGTACCCAAACTGTAATATTGGCATAAGGGGATAACTTGGAATAAAAATTAGGTTATATTCTTAAAATAATATCTTCACATAAATGATGAGTTAAGAACAAGACCATAAATTCATGCACCTCATATAAAAAATATGTTTCAATAATGGAATTTTCTTAGAGGTTTATATTATTTTTTAGTTCACACCTACATTTTTTTATATATGAGATTTCAATGGTGTATAGATTTAAGAATGGTTTATATCATGATATTAGGATTCTAAAACAATATTTTTTAACTCATTTTCAGAGACTGTGAACTAGGATCTAATAGTATGGAAGAACATGTATGAATTATGTATATCGATCCATTTAGTGGACATAAGTGAGATGGGTTGTGGTTATATGGGTATCCAATGGTAGGGACATGGGGAGAACTAGTATGGAAGTTATAGTATAAGTTCAATGATTCTATGAAAGATTGGGCTTTTAAATTTTTTTTACCAATGGTGAAATATTTGTAATGTTTGAGCCTAGTGTGATAAATTACTAAACGTTACTTATAAATGTGGCTATGTGGGGTTTTTTTAGAGTTTTGTCAGATTATCAAATAGATAGATCGGGGTCGTATATGAAGATAGACTAAGGAATATAAGGTAAGACTGAGAGTCTTATATTTAGGGGTGGTACTTGGATCCAGTAGTTTGTTTAAAATAGCATTTTCAGGTCATGGTAGTGGACATGATACCCAATAGTGGGGGAATTGGTTAGAAATGAGTGTGAATCTATGGGGATAGAAGGTATCATGTAGTGAGACTTTGGGTAAGTAGCCTTTGATTTATACAATGTATTTTGAGTATTTCATGGAGGTATTGATAGTCAATGATATGTTTTGAGTGTGTTGATTATGATTTTGTGTGATGGGTAGTCTTCCACGATGTGTGTAAGTTATTAATAGATAAACCAAATATTTGTTGAGATATGTGCATTGATTATAATTTGTGACAACCATATGATACTATGGAATCAAGGTAATGTGGGAATAAAAAGTGATGCAGGGTGGCGTTGGGAATTTGTATGATGTGGGATTATGAATGTGTAATGTTTGATGGTTGGTGGATATGTGTAAATTTATATGCATGCATACATGAGGGTGATGAAATATAATTATTACTTATACATGTCTAGTAGATTATTTGAGATGATAACAGGTTGGTGATTATTATAATATGTAGTTCCCATAAAAGACACTAGTTCATATATATCAATTATTTGAGGTTATTGGGGAAGTGATTTATGTTTCTGATGTCATCCAGGTGTTTCATTAATGAGTTGAGTGGGAGGACCGAGTTTTAATAAGAGTTTGTAATTGTGTGGCTTATGATACACAATGGATTAGTTATCGTGTAGTGTGGAGGTTTTAATAGCCATAGTATCTAGAAGGGTTGATCTAGGTTAGATCATGGATCATCCATGTGTCAATGGACCCTATCGAGGTATTAGGGGTGTCGGTATAGTCTTATAATTGATTTTTAGGAGTTGGTCCATGTTTGGGGGATGGATTTTAAGGTTTCCAAAAAAATTAAATTTGTTGGGTTGGTAGTTAGAAGTATATTCAATGATGTAAATGGTTGGACTGAAATACGGATTATTTTGAATGTTTTTGGTTTTATGGTATATTTTTTAATGTTTGTTAGATGTCTCATTTTTAAGGATACTTTTGTGTGTATGTTTAAGGGAGGTCTTGGACAAGAATATTTTTGTATGTCATTCAAAAGTGATTCAAAGAAAAACTTTCACTAAGAATGACTAGAAATTTGGTTAGGTTTTGGTAAACATCATGATATATAATTTTATAATATGTAACGGTTCCAAATTTTAGAGAAAAATTAGCTATGTGTTGGAAGCCTAGTGATACGTAGTGGCTATGTATTTGATTTTTAATGGTCATCTATTATGTTAGGGTAACATTGGTTTTATAAATGGTAATGTATTGGTTGTGTGAGGGTTGATGAATGATACATATGTGTGAGATAATGAATAAGGTATATGTAATGTTTGGTTTGGAGCATTTGTAAGGGTTACCATGTGAAGGGGGGATACACAATGGGTTTAGGGTGATACGTAAGGTTTATTAAAGGATTTTATAGAGTTTATCAAAATTTTATTATGAAAAAATATTAAAAATAATTTCTAAGATAAATTAATTAATCAGTTAAGATGAGTATAAAAATGGAAAATGGTCCATTCTTTCCATAAAACAATGATTGTTCCCCAGCTCTCAGCTTTCTTTCATTCCATCTTCCTTGTTGTCATATCTTCCTCAAATCTTTTGAATTATTCATGGATTTTTAAGGACTATTCATGGGTGAAACTAGTAGTTCTAGGGTTAATATAATTATTTAATAACCCTATGTATCTCATTTAAAGTGATTGTTCCCTAAAGTAGTATTTTTTTCATATTGTATTGTTTCTTCAAATTAATGCTAGATCAGTTATAGTTTCTCAGCAGGTGGAATCGTGCTAACTTTAAGAAGGTGGTTACTAGTCATTTATTCTTTTATACATTTTTTTCTATGTTGTGTTATAATTTGGTGTGGGTAATGTTGTTCGAGTGACCAAGAACAGAACCACCTTGAGTTTCTATTTTTATAAGACATACCTAGGGGTTGTCTCATGTGGAAAATGGTCCCTTTTTCATGGAATATATTATACTAATTGGTTTTTTCATTCTAGGGTTTTACAATAATGATGTTTCATGTTATGGATAATTTTTCTTAGTATGTGATTATTGATATGGTTCACTGATGCAATGTGGATGGTGTTGACCATCATCATGGGTTGTTATGGTAGTTCATTGAGTTTTGACCGTAGATATGGGGATTATATTTCACTATGTATGATTAGATAGTTGGGGTCCTACTCATATATGGCATTTCACAACATGGGGTTCTAACTACTCATTGTTTCTACGATACTCTGTAGATTGAGTGGTATAGGTGTGATGGTGTTGAACATCATTATAAAATATGTATGTTTTCTAGATGGAAAAACAGTTATGGTGATGACTGAGACCATAAAGAAGGAATAGGATAATCACTAAATAAATGAAATATATTTTGATATGAAGGTGTACATGTATATACGGTGTTATAGTTTACTAGGAATGGTGAAATTTGTAATGGTGGCATATGACACTATTTGATATGGATATGGTTAGAAGGATGAAGTCACATATGGTATGATAGACCGTGGAAAAATCATTCTACTCTTGAATAATACAAAGAAGATAAAGTTACACACCTCAATAGTTGATAACGAGTGGAACACAATGGTTCATAGTCATATTGTTTATTTAATACATATTACTTATATTGATATTTTAATTGATATTATCTAGGGATGCCATTGCTGGTGCCATATAGGTTCTTTATTGCACCCTACATGGTCCCTCTAAGAATTGGGCAGCCTTTATGTCTTATAGAATAAATAAGAATAAGGGCTTAGCATCATGTGAATTATGAGGATGGAGGTGAAAATGTTTCATGGTATGAATGATGTGGTTTTTTAGATATGCCAATTGGTCAATCGATGTCAAATTAGATATTTATTATGGTCCCTTTTCTACATGTACATATGTGATCAGCCAACAAGAGGTCATGCCTATCTTGGTAGGACTCACATGGAATTATAATAGTTTATTTTTATTATCATATATATTTTCATGTCTTATTTTTCTATTTTTTAATTTTTTCCCCCATATTCATGTTATTTATATTATTTTACTCATAGGGTAATGTATCTTTGATATCACTTCTTAGACCATTGATTCTAGTAGGAAACCATGGACATAATGAGACATTTTACGAAGGTACAATAAAACACCAATATAGTCATCATATAGCGATATAATTTAGGATGTTAAAAATTAGAAAAAATCATAGAGAGGTAAAATAAAACCTTAAATTTTGATTCATATTTGGATATTGTGGATGTATATTTAGTGATGCATTGTAACATAGTATGAATGCTATGTTGGTTGTCTGTCCAATACATGTGTGACATTGAGTCCAAGTTACCAGTGAAACCTGGATTTTTGTTTATGTTTTATCAATTACACTTCTAATATTTTTTTATGAATTCCATATTTTATGTTATTGATTTTATTTTTGTAAACAAGGCCTATATAAGAAATACTGGGTACTAATGCATTATTTGGGGTGTGTTGGGATCACACGAAAATATTTTATTAAATTAAATTTCAATTTTAGTTTATAATGAATGGTTTTATTCTATTTAATGTTCCTAGAATTACTTATACGGTGTTCCCCCATATAGATTCGTGGTGGAGTTCTACTCATACAACACTAGAATAAGATTTTGGGTCATCAGCTAACTTCTGATAAAACCACCTAAATTGATCCAGTTATTCTTACAAAGTGGGGAAATTTATAAAATGTGAAATCATGCTATGATATAAAAAACATTGATGTCACAACACACCCAATACATTACGCTAAAATATCCAAAATATGGATGAGAGAAGATAAGAACAATTGGAATACAATGATCGAATGAAACAAAAGTTGAAATAAGAACAGTTATTTAGCATGGTTTATAAATTAATCCTAATCTCTAGGTGGAAAACAAATCTTTAATTTATTAAATATAATATGGATACAATATATCATTCCATGAAAATAAATTGACCCATATGACTATTTATATTTAGATCCATCGATGGATTTTAATAATTTTTACCTCCTAATCGTCATGGGGAGATATATAAATATCCCAATCTCCATAGAAATTCATTTTCTTGGTCAAAATATCACACCTCCATAACTCACCAATATAATTAATAGTTCATTATACATGAGACCTCAAAAAATAATATATACATGACCCCTATATTGATCTTAATGTAATAAACTTTTCCATTGAACCACTAGAAAAATGACCCTTACATGATAACCTTTTCCACCGAAATTGTAAGAAAATCACACGTTTATAATTACATTTTTATTGATTAAACTTCCACTAAAAATAGTTGAGATTATAACAAATATTAATTACATATGTCTTTATCATCTAATAACATGTGAGTAAAATAACTATCATCTTACATATAGATGTTTTATCATCATCATTGATGCTTCCACCATCACTGTCCTAGACATTTATATTTAGAGCTCTATAATTTTTACTCTTGGAAATTACACTTACAAGGATAATAAATGTTTTTACTATCCATTATTAACAATATCCTACTTGAGAATAATTTTTAAGGTTTCACTAATAATTCATTTTTCATGTCTTATAGACCCCTCCACTCTTGAATCTTCTATTTCATTAGGATAGTTCTCCCATAATGATTTTAGTTATCCCTATCCAATAGAGTTTGCAAATAATTTGAAAAAATTAAAGTCTGTATCATTTATCAATATGATTCCAACATACTAATCTCAAATAATATTTTATACATCCTTCACTCCATCCTCCCAAAAATGTTTGAATTAATTAATACCTTAGATAAAGGTTTTTTTATTGAATAAAATATCAAATTATTGTCCAATTGACACCAAAAAAGTTCATCTCATAATATTGAATCCTCAGGAAGACATCCAATAACACATTCATCCAAATCATATTCTACCCAACATCCATAAATGAAACATACTCTACTTGTATTTTTCAAAGTGTAACTACTATAAAAATCCTTAACATCAAACTTATTTTCATTACTGTTAAAGTGAACTTGTAGAGGTGGTACCCTCGGGAGTGTCTCCATCCATAGTGAATTTTGAGTTTGTAAATCCATTAATAATATTATTCATTCTTATGAAAAGTGAAAAACCATCAAAACTCATTGTGTTCTAAATTATACACATTATAACCTCACAATGTTATCTTTTGGTTTTCAATATCAATCTCTTAAAAACACCCACTCTTTTTAAAATTTTCTAATGAGTATAAAAAATGGTTTACATCATGCTTCTAGAAGCTAATGCATATGTAAACATCACCATGTTCTCTACCACATTTTCAATTTTTGTTCCTTCCCTTTTTTGTCTTAAAAATTCTGGTCAGGGTTGTGGTTGGTGATTTTCTTTCTCCATAATTAAGTGGTCCACCACCATCAAGACTTAACCTACCTGATTCATGTATAAAGTATCAAAACATAGGTATCTTTCAATACTCAAACCCATGTTATTTTTGGTTTCACTAAGATATGTTATCTTATAACATCTATAAAATTATGTCCTCGTCACATAACCATTACATTCATTGGGCCTATAATTATAATATATTCATTGTAGATAATAAATATAATGAATCTTATATCATCAAACACCATTAAATAGTATACATGATTAGTATTTATCTAGATGAATTTTTTATCCTTTATAATATCATTAATCTTATGATTTAATTTCCTTGGATCCTAATCCAAACTAGAAAGTATTTTTTTTATTCTTAAAAAAAGTTCATAGTTTTGATGAGCCACAAAACTAACTCATTTCTCTATATATATTTGATTATCTAATCCTTCATAATGGAATTTTGTTTTATATCCATCTACATAAGATGAATTCTTTCCATTGAAATATTGATCAACACCATCTGATTAGGAATATTTTTAACTACCAGTATCATGATATCCAATAAATACAGAACTTATGTTTATTAAAATACATTTATGAATAGTCTATCCTTATTCCATATCATACCATTTACTTATTCCTTCAGATGATACATTCAGATGTTTTGAAATGAATTATTCTCTATAGGAATCTCTGTTATCTCCCATGTTTTGGGAATAATGGGGGAATAAACATCATTCCTCAAGGATAAATCCAAATTATTTGAGTTTTTAAAACATAAATCCACATTTAAGTTCTTCGTATAACTATAATACATTAGAAGTATGTAATACAGATCCATGTCATACTTACCTAATGATTTCCTCACTCTAATAGATCTATGTAGTTATCCCTGATGTTTTTATACTTCTGTTACTATGACTTCTAGAATTGTATCTTTTGAATATTTTTCTCATGATTTCATGATCCTTGACCTCTCCAGTACATCCAGCAATTGAAACAACATCTTTTAGATAGTCTTTTGTTTTTTTATTAACATGCATCTTAAATTATTAGGAACATTTTTAAATTTCATATGTCAATTCAATTAAACTTCATAATCTGATGTTAATTTTTTATCCTTAGAGTTCTTTGATAAGTTATAATTACTAAATAATATTTCTTCATTTAATATCACATTTTAACTTCTAAAAACCTTTTGATGTGTATTTTCATAGAGAAAAAAACTGAAATATTTTTCACCATTAACCCAAAAGTAACATATCTTAGAATTTGAATCAATCTAATCCCTTTATTTAGAATTAACAAGGAAGTATACCAGTACAATAAATATATTAAGTAATGTGAGGTAAATTTTTATTTTTTCATAAAGCATTCATGAACTTACTTTTGGATTTTTAACTTCTAGAATTTACTCAGAATTCATCCAAATATTTCTTAACCTTACCTTTCTTCCCACAATGTTCACTCATGTGACCACCTTCTGTCGATAGCATCTTGGTTTGTATACTTTTTCATTTTCCATTTTTGGAGACTTCCATGTTGTAGATCTCCCATACCTTCTAAAATATTTTAAATCAATGAAGATATTTACCATTCCGTCTAATGAATTTACTTTTTTATTTTAAAATTCCTAATTTCCTCAAGAACTAGGTCATACATCCTAATTGATTTACCCATAGTGGTGACCATAACATTCCATGATTTAGGGAGAATTGAGAGTAGAATTGTTTCTTACTATATATCTATATATTTTAGCTTAAAGGGCACCAACTAGCTTCATATCTAATTAAATTTATAATATAATCAGTAACAGACTTTGTTTTTGAAATCCTCATATTAAATAGTCTTCTTAGTAAGAACAATTTTTTTATACCTATGGTTTCCTCATTCATATTATCAAGGGTATTCATGAGTTATGTTTTGGTCTTGACTTCTTGGATTTATAATCCACCTTAATGGAAAGTGAAATTTTAAAAAACCCTAATGATTTCTTAAGAAACCAATCTCATTCTTCCATTTTTGTCACTTTCAACTTGGAACCCATTAGCAGAAGATCAAAGTACTTATATAATAATTAATACTCCATTTTTATCCAGCTTAACCTAGAATCTATTTTATAATTCTTCTATACACATATTTACCCTTTTACAATCTCATTTCCCTATAAATTTTTAACTATCAATAACTTCATTACATCAAACAATAGAGATTAGGAACTACTAATTGATATTCTAAAATAAGGAAATGAGAATAATTATGCTACTGAACTAAGACATACAACAACTTCATTGGGGATGAATCATCTAAAACACCCCAATATTCCCTAAATATACTTGTTATTTAAATGGATAACTTCTTATAAACTATAATAATTCACCAATCAGATCATGTAAGATGTAAAACAAATTATGAATATGAACCTTGACTATGATGTCAAGAATTTGGATGGAAAAATAAACACAAGTCACCTCACCATGATAAATAATTTCCAAATAATAGTGGAAATGAACAATAATTAAACAATGATTCAAATAAATAAAAGGTATGAGAACAACCCAGATTTAATTTGGTTCAAACTTTCATAAAAAAATGTGGGGTTAAAACATAAGCTCTTTTATTCAAGTAAATGGAATAAAACTACAACTACTCAATGTGTATCACTAAAATTATCCATATTACTATTTTAATTAGGATGGGTTTTATTATTTTAGTTGTATCTGCCACCTTATCATCTCATGTATAATTCCTCCAAATATAATCTCCCCAAAAATCCATCTGGTTAGCCAATGAATCCCACTACCTCGCTTTCCCATCCAGTGAATAATGAATGCTTTATAAGTTCTCATATAATTATTATTATCTTCCCTACTTTATGAAATTAAAATAATTTACTTATCTAATAAAACAAATATATAATAACCTTTAGTTAATTTATATTTCCCCTAATCCTCATTCAAAATGAACCTTAAATAATTTAATTTTCATTTCTAGCACTACCTTCTAGACAAGTTATGTATGTAAGTTCAAATCACACCATCTAACGATATCTTCCAATAATTCCTTTTAAAACTACTATTTATCCAAAATCTAGAAATTGGGACATCAACACTACAACTTTCATCATTACCATTTGAGCGATCTAAGGTTAGAGATCTGTAATTTCTCCTTCCAGTACATTAAATTCATTACCAATTAATTTGTTCACATAGTTGAGCCAAAAATGCATTTCATCATATTAATAATTATATATATCATACATGTGTATGGTGTGTGTATCACGGAAATGTAAAATGGTCAGGTAGGGTCATTAGGTGATATAGCATGGAACATGGGTGTCGACATAAAGTGTAATGGATAATGGGATAGACAACCTACTATAAAATTCCCTATTTGTGAAATCTATACGATTTTATGTGAATTAAGAATGTTATTTGATACTCAGTTAGATTCAAACTAGATTTTATATACTATAGAATCAAGATGGTGGGGATAGGGTGTCACATTTTCATGAAATAGATGTGGACATGAAAGTGGAGGTGAGAAATAAATTGAAGATAGATATTCTGAGGTAGTGAGATCATCTAAAAAACATGGGGAGTAAGGGTTGTGGTTAGATGAGTAAATCAGGGCACGAAAAATGTGATTTATTCAAATACATGATTAGGGAGTTAAAAAAGATGAGTCATCTATGGAATTCTTGAAAAATTATATCCAATCATAGAAACCTTCTTTAGTTTTGGGATAAGGGGGACCCTGGTAGCATAGTACTGGATTAATTTTGTATAATTGATTTTTATTAGATCAAGATACCACCAGGGTGGAGGATGAAGTTATATATATATATATATATATATGCTAGGTGTACTGGATGAATGATGGTGGGAAGTTACAAGTTGGTAGATGGTAGGGGATGATGTGGAAATAATTTTAGGCTCTATTCTTTGAGTACTTATTATCTGAGATATTGAAGGAAGGTCAATCATATTATTTCAAACACCTAGTGTGGTGGGAGACATTACTCATGGATTATGTCTAATTGTTCTCATTTTTTTTGGTTTTCATATACATTGGTATGGGAAGGGTTACTAAGGTACGGTGATTTGAGGATATTTTACAACATGCTATTAGAGTGTATGTAAACATATTTAGGTTGACCTGATTTTCATAAGTGGTGAACTAGGCTCTAATAACATAGACGAACCTGGAGGATGGAATTATAATTATGTATTCTTAGGTGAAACAAGTAGTGGAGATCTGGGTAGCTCAAATCCAGGACATGAGAAGACTTAGCATGGGTAGCTACATTATGGGTTCAATGTTTTCATATAATATTTGGTATATAGAACCTTTTTTCTAGTGTGGGTAGAAATGTCAGGTTTGAGTTTGGTGAGATATACTATAGAAGAAGTATCTGGAACTAATAAATTTTGGATATTTTGAGTGGTTTTTTTAGATAAATCATAATATCATATCTTTTTTCCTATCGAGATAAACTAAATAATCTAAGGTGGGATTCACTATAGTATCTAGAGATATTAGTAAAGTTATGAAATCATCTGTGAGTTGAGGAATTGGACAGGATACCTAACAATTGGAATAGAGTCTGACAATGGGTGTGAATTTTAAATGATGGAAATTATTTGGTTGAGGGATTTAAATCACCCACATGTGATTGAGAATACATATTTATAGAAATTCTATGATCCATCTATAGTTATATGTATGTTGTGAGTGTATTGATTATGATTTTGTGTGATGTGTACTATTGTATGTTGTGCATCTATAATAAATGGATCAATCATATACAAGTATATATGTGGAGATTATTTATTATTCCTGATAGTTATAGGGTGTATTTGAATCTATTGTAATTTGGGTATCATGAATGGTGTGGTATGATATGTGGAAATTATATGGTGTGATATTATAGATTTATTATGGTTTATAAACAATGGATAAGCCTGAATAATAAGTGAATGAAAATTTGGCATTATTTCAATTTATAAAACTATTCTCATGTTGCATAGTTTAGTGGATATGAGACTGAGTGGGAGATTCCAATGGTGGGGACTACCCATATAAGGGGTTGGATAGACTATATCAAGTGGATAAGGTGATCAGGGAAGAGAAATATGTGTTTATCTTTGTCTTTGTGTTTTATCAATGAGGTGAGTGGGATGATTATGTTTCGGAAAGTGTTAGGTGGCCCATGTTAGATTAGGAACATGATTTTCCATTATGGGGTGGTCATAATGGATTTCATATTTGGATGTGGTTATTTAAGTTCTATCTTGTATTGACTATGTGTCATTGGACCATTTTGTAGTGTTATCAGTGTCAGTATAGGCTAGGGATTGAGTTTTAGGGTATCTCCTATGTCAGAGGGACGAGATTTTTGTGTATTTCCTATGAAATTATAGTATTTTTTGTATCAATTATGTATGGTTGTCATTGGTAAATACAAGGGTAAACAATTGTTTTATTTTTATGGTTTTGGGAGTTATAAAAGATTTTTTAACATTTAACAAAATCATGCCTGTAATAGAACATTGGTTTGTATGCATAAGTTTTGGATTAGAATATAATATTCTCTAAATTATGCATCAGAGTCACCATGTGTAAATGACACAAAGGATGAGTAAAATTTGGATATGTGTCAATATATATTATGATATGTTAGGGATACCTATGTTGGCCAAAAAAAATTATTTTTTGGAAGCCTAGTGATATGTAAGGGTTAATTCCTTGATACATAAGGGTTTCCTAGAACACAATAGAAGCTCAATGTTATAAAAATTTTAAAATATGGGATTCATTAGTGTTAATGGAGGATACATAAGGCTTAGAAAATAGAAAAGGAATATGAAAGGGTTGGTTTAGTCTATATAAAATGGTTCCAAAATAGTAAAAGGGATACATAATGATTAGGGGTGTTATAATATGTTATTTATAGGATTTTGAAACGTTTTTCAAAATTTAAGGGTGATTAAAAGTTTCAATAGTTTTTTAAACTAATCAAATTATTTGGTTAAAGTGAGTATAAAAATAGGGAATGGTCTATGTTTTTCAGAAGACAATGGGTGTTCCACAGTTTTCAACTCCATCTGATGTATCCATGTGAGATATTACTTTAATTTTATCATTTTTCACATATTTATTTGCATGAAGTATCCATGTATAAATCTAGATATAAATACGATATTATGACCATTTTCTCTCATTGTTTCTCTATTTTCATTCCAATTGGGCTCTAAATATATTATTTTTTCTACATTATCACATTTATTATTACTAAATCAAAATAGAATATAGTTTCTTGATGATTAAAATATTTTTAACTCTAGGTAGATGGTGCCTAGATATTTTACATGTTATGCATTTGTTTTTTGTGTTATAATAAGGGGTAAGGTTGTGTGTGCAACTGGGAATAGAAATAACATGGGTTTTTTTTCCATAATATATACCTTGGGGTTCTATCATGTGGAAAATGTTTAGTTTATTGTATTTTGGATTTTTTTTTCTTGGATGTTTTGTTATATGGATTAATGATCATGAATCCTTATATTACTGATAATTTCAACTATGATGTTATAGTTGAAATGGTTTATTGGTGTGATGGAGAGAGTTCTTACCATTGTCAAAGGTACCAATAGAGTTTCATTGAGTTGTCATCATGGGGATTGTGATTCACAATCATCATGGTGGCTTGATACAGGACCCAAAAGGGAATTTACCACTGATTGATTGTGTTAGAATTTAATTATTGGTTGGAAAAGAACTGATGGTGTTGGATATCATTATGGAGGGGGTTTATGACATAAATTTCCCTAGGTTTATGATGATTACTGATATCACTATGGGGGATTGGTCTTCTCATTAGATATATAAAATATTATGCTATATAGTGGTGTATTGGTAAAGACCCAGAAATTTCAAAGAACTTTTTTTTCTTAAATATTTTGGAATTTTACAAGTCCGCAGTTTCTAACGACCCCTGATTCTAAGGCCCGGTGTGCCTGGAATCAATTTCTGAAGTTTTTTCCAGGTACGATCAGTAATCGTACGTGCGGGTTTTTTAATCTTTTGAACCAGTTCTCGGAATTGAAATCTGAGGACACTGATGAAAGCATAGTGCCGGTATTTGCTTAAGGGGACATTTACTGTAGTTGCATTTTGTCGTATGTGGTAGTTAAAATTTTGGGGATTCATTAAGAATTAAATATAATTTTTGTGTTACAATTTTATTTTAAGTGGAAGTTATTTCCTCCAAATAGAAGTTGGATATAGGGCCCACACCCCACCTAACGTCCCATGGGAGGAAATAACTAAGGGTGGTTGGGCCCACATGAGCCCCTAACTTATCACCTCCCCTCAACTCCCTTGAACCCCCCCATTTAACTCCCCTTCATTTATTTTTACAACACCCCTCATTTCTTATGGTCGAGCCTCTCCACCTCCCTCTCTTTATGTATGCCGAAAAAATTAATATAATGAATTCATTAATTAATTTGTGTTGTAAACAATTATTTTAAATTGTTTTTAATCGCATGTCTACTCTATTAAAAATTGGGTAGCTTTTATAATATTTTCCTTGGAAAATATTTCGGTGGGGAAACCTCGGGACATTTAGTAGGAAGTGTTCATCTCCGTGAAGAACTCTCCAAGACTCGAAGAACAGAAAGAAATTTCTCCCCACTATTATTCTTAACCGGAACAAGATCATGTGGATTGCCTTCATCCTTTCTTCTTCGTCTGAATCAAGGGAGTAGACACCACATGTGAGGAACGCCATCTATGACAATGACTCTTCCTCTAACGTTGACGGGATGACACTCATCTCCGCGACGCCATATTCCGCGATGCATGACTACCATGATGCTTGTCTTTCACAGCTCATCGATGAACAAACCACAATTATGGGGCAGGGGGTTTATATAATTTAAATTGAATAAATTATTCATTCGTTCTTGTTGAATACAAGTGATATTTTGTGGCCATTTTTTACCGCCTAACACGGAGGGCGTGGGCCAAACGAACATGGCCCAACGACCCTCCTTTGTTTCTTGTTTTGATTCACGATGGTCGCTAAGATGGAAGAGGTGACGATGACTAGAGGGAGCGGCAACCGTGTGCCAGCCGCGTAGTGAAGAACTACGGCCCGCATCCGCGGGACGCTTGGCCGAAGAAGGACTGGATGGCTAAAGCCAGTAGGGCCAAAGGAACCGTAGATCCACAAGGGCGCTGCGCTGCGGAGGACCAAGGCCCGCGCTCCGCGGGGCATTTTAGTGATGAACCATCCGGCCGCCTGCCGGCCGGGTTGAAGGAGGCAGTGGCACCCACATGTGTCGTGTGGTAGAACCGTGGCCCGCCTATGCGGGATGCTCACACCGGGAAGACCGGCCGGCTTTGTCCGGTCGGATAGGAGGGCGGCGCTGTTCGGGAATTTTCCCCCACCCCCCCCCCCCACCCCCACACCGGCATGGCCGGCTGGCCACCGGCAGGGCCGCACCCCACCAGGCTAGGCTGGGCTGCGAATTATCGGTCTAAGCCGACCACTTAGCCAGGTCCAACTCACCGAGCCATAACAGGTCGGCCCTCCAGCCCACCGGGCTTGACGGGTCGGGTCTGTTTCACTTTAAAGCGAATAACATCACGAACGTGCGTCCGATCGATGCTCCATCTACAGAACTAGGATCCTTGTGATGAGATGGTCCTTTTTTGATACTCTAAGTGAGTTTTGGATGACTTTGGAAAACGGCCGGGTTTTGGAATGAGCGTAATTACAACTGGGCCCCTGGAATGGAAAAACCAAAATCTCTCAGACCGGGCATCCGATTGACACGCCGTCTACCGCGTTGGGTTGCTTTTGACGGGATGGGACATCGGGATACATCACCTCTAGACTTCGTGATAGTTAAAGTATTGAACCATTGGCTCGAGGAGCGAACCCTCCCAGAATCGAGCGTGCAGTGTGTGGGAACCCTAGAGCTGGTTGCGACCGCAACAACAACTGGACTGCATCCTATGTGGGTTCGACAGCAACGAGACTGGATTGATTCCTCTGTGGGTTCGACAGCAATGAGACCAGACTGAATCCTTCATGGGTTTGATAGCAATGAAACCGGACTGAATCCTCCGTGGGTTCGACAGAAATGAGACAGGACTGAATCTTCCATGGGTTCGAGAGAAATGAGACTGGACTGAATCCTCCGTGGGTTCGACTGCAATGAGACTGGTCTGAATCCTCTATCAGTTCGACAACAACGAGATTGTATTGAATCCTCCGCGGGTTCAATAGTAAAGAGACTGGACTGAATCCTCTATGGTTTCGACAGCAACGAGACTAGACTAAATCCCTTGTGGGTTCAACAGCAACGAGACAGGACTGAATCCTCCGTGGGTTCGACAACAATGAGACTGGACTGAATCGTCTGTGGGTTCGATAGCAACGATACTGGACTGAATCTTCCATGGGTTCGAAAGTAACGAGACTGGACTGAATCCTCAGTGGGTTCAATAGCAACAACTTACTATTTTAGGTTTCTTTGGGTATCTACCGTTTGACAGTGAAAGATGATTCAGTGGATACAAATCATCATCTATTACTCTCTTTAAGCTATGTATACCTGGTGTGAGATGAGTCTTGACTCTCAATCATTATTATTGATGTGATTGACTTACTTTCCTATGTGGACTGGGTTTTGTTTAGGCTCGAGAGTTGGAGTCGAACTGTGATTGATAACTTAGGTATATGTATGGGCATATACCTAAGTAGAGTTGAATGATACTTCTTGATCGTATCTTTCTTCTTTGGGTTATCCTTCATGGATTCTGGGAGTCCTTTGGGGGTCTCAGGGTCCCTAATGAGTATCGTATAATCACCCATGCATGGGTTATACCCGCACTACATTGTGTTGGATGCAGACGACAGACAACACTGATCGAGGTGGAGACTTGTGGAGTTAGACGGTACCCGGAGGTGGACCACTTGGCGAGACGTACACGGAGTGGACGGTCGGACCTGAGGTGCTAATGAGGCCATCTGTACCCACCTTTTAGGTGGGATTTCTGGAGGACGACTCACTGGTTGATTTTTTACTTTACTACAGTTGTACCAGCTTTTCAGTTGTATTTTACTTACTGTTGGGCTTGTATTTCTAGAACCATTCCTTTTAGAAATTACTTTTGTATTCAGTATTACTTAGTCTTACTTCTATTGAATACCTTGTTGTGTTTGTTACTTCTACAATGGCAATTTGTTCCCTTTTTATTGGGATTTATTCCTTTGGTGCTAGTCTCTAGCCCCTAGCCTATGGAAGGAGAGCTTGGGGTAATCATGGAATGGGCTCTAAGGATGGGTCATGAAAAATTTGTATCAGAGGGAGGTTCTACAAGAGAACTAAGGACTCTGATCACTTTTTTCTGTGAATCAATAGTTTTAAGAGTATTGAGTGTGGTTTTAAATCCAGAGAGTCTAGTGTTGGTGCGGCGACTGACGTATCCATACACCAGGACCCTGACATCTGATTTCCAACTCAGTGCACGAAAACATCGATTGTGTGTGTTTTTCCTTTGAAAAATTTTTCTTCATGATTAATTTGTGTCAGATCACCAGTTATACTTTTTATCATGGAGCACCTATTTCTTTTCAGGATATATTAACCTAGTTAGTCAGTGCGGGTTCCAAGTGGAGAGCGTGATGGTAGCCCACCAATCAGCGAGGCCATGGTGCAGGGCCCCATTAGAGCGGAGGCACCACCGGTACCACTAACTGCTAGGCTACCGTTGCCACCATCCCAAGTAGCAGAGTGTTCACGCCACTTGAGCATGTTTCATGGGTTCCTGTGACATAGGCCTCTGAGGTTTTGAGGCGAGATAGATTTTTAGACAGTCGGGTGCTGGCTGGAGGATGTAGCATGTGTTTTCCACACAGTTGGGACACCCACTGACTTGATGGTGTACCTAGTTGTTCGTCTCTTTTAGGGAGCAACTGAGTGGTGGTGGATCCTAATGATCTAGTTTCATGATGAGGAGACTCTCACCTGGGGAGACATCAGAGGTCTTTTCAGGGTGGAATTTGTACCAGCAACTCTACGATCTGTGCGGGCTCAGGAGATACTGCTCTTTCCATAGGGCTTTCCGACCATAGCAGAGTCTTATACAGCCTATAGTATAAAGAAGACACAGAGGTCCAAGTGGACCAAACCATCAGGTGGGAAACCTCTGGATATAGGTTCGGTTGTGTCGGGAACATGAAACAGATCCAGCCATACGAGGAGCAGGCAGTGCTATGCATGCAGCGGGCATGGTCACTATAACGAACCATACTTTACATACATTATTAATACTTCAAAATTGAAGCACACTTATTACAACATATGAAAAAACCACAAATGACCGTATAGGTATAGTGTCTTTAGAAACTGGGAAACATAAACAACTGGTTCATAAATCTTCTACAGTGTCTCCAATTTATTTCATCATATCTAGGGTCTCTTTTAGAATATTCTACTTAATATCCATCTTCCTGACCTGGGGAAAAGAAAACATAAAAGGGTGAGCTCAAATTCTTATCAAGGGAAAATAAAGGAAATAAAACTCATATCATATCTTTTTGAAAATCATAACCTGCAAAAGAGATCATAATATCTTAACATGGAATAAATCATAGAAGTGAAAATGAGATCCCCATAATCATAACATAAAACTTGAAACCTTGTGGCATGTACACATAATCATAGAAAATCATTTCTTGTTAGTCATGACTCATTTCCAAGACTATCTTAGCAGACATAGTCCATTTCTGAACCGAGTTCACTCCTTGTTTCAGTCTTGTATCACTGAACCGAAATAACCTACCGTTCCAGCCATGTTTATCTCATGAGATATAAATCTTTACCCAATGAATTGGAGGGAGATATAGGTCCCACCCATTTTATAATGAATCCTTTCTTATGTGTGCCACATAATCATAAATCATACATCATCGCATAACACATGTAACAAAAATGGGATTCTTGAAACATCATGACATCATAAAACAAACCATATAAGGTAAATGACTTCATAAAAATAATTCCCTCACAACATAATCAAATCAATGTAATAATAGGGATAAAAACAGAACTCTATATTATCTTAGATGGAAAATAATTTTGATAAAACATTTGAACTCCATTCTTGAGGAAAATATCCTTTCTACTTCAAAAACACTTTTCCTTTCTTAAAATGTCATAAAATTCTAAACTAAAAGAAGTTGATTAAAAATAAACATGAAAACTTATAAAGGATGCTTCTTGGAAATAATGTTTTAAAAATCCATTCATGCCGTATAAGTTAAAAAAAACATTCTTCGTACTTTTGTCGGAAAAGTCAAAAAGTACCTCGTACGAAAACGACAAAAGATTCATTTCATATCCTTTACTAAAAACTCATCAAAGGGTAAAATTGGATTTAAACAATTGTAGGTGAATTGAAATAATATTACATATTGAGGAAGCATGGATGTGGATGATAAAATACACCCCAGTAAATACCAAATTATAAACAATCTCGGATAAAAATGAGATTGTGATATTTCCTTTACCTTAGGTCCGATTTGCTTTGTACGTGTTCGAAGCTCCTGTATAATGGTTTAAATAATGTTATTGACTTATTCCAGAATCATACATATTGATATGATATCATATATGGTCATATTCTTAGCTTCTTGTTAGTAATATTTCATTGTTACTTGTTACTCGGGTCTTTATTGCCTTTTGTTCTTATGCGTGTTTTGCCGAATAAATTCTTATTCTTATTTTAAGGTTATAGATACCTTATATCCAGAATGGTAATAGTGTAACATATATCATATTTATTCATTCAATTAATTTATATAATTACTATGTAATGATGATCATGTAGAACGAGTTGCATCACATCGTGGAGACGGTATTCCGTACGTACGCACGAGTGATGATATCGTTCCTATGATCATGGAATTGTATTGAAGTATATATATATTATTTCAGTATCAATATTAATTTATAATAATCATAAATAGTTACTCATTACACCATTATACCCATCCTTTTATGGTGATGGTGGAAAATAGATTACACCACGGCGTGGAGACGGTATTCTGTACGTACGCACGCGCGGTGATTTCATTTTTCCGTAGGATGGGTAGAAGGTGAATTAGGGTTGTTTCATATTTATAATAACATATCAGTATGTATTTAATACTTATTTTATTACTTTATCATGAAACAACTAAAGAAGAAGTAGTTGAAGAAGAAAGAAATTGAAAAGATCGGTAATGGATATTACCTCTTCTTTGGAACGCTTCTTTGAATCCTCCACTTAGGGAACTAAGATTGGTCTTTGAAGAAGACCAGGACCTCTAGGATTATTCTAGGGAAGTATAGAGGAGAAAAGGTCAGGGTTTGGCCGATCTTGAGTGCTCAAATTGGTGTGAGGAGGAGGGGGAGGAGGTGCCCTTTTATAAGGGAGGAGAGGGGCACCTTAGGAATATCTCAAAATATTATTTTATATTAAAGTCAAAATCTGTTTATAATGGTTCCAAAGGGTCTTATTTCGAAGCTAAAGTGGGGAAGGGTCTAAATCCTATCAACCAATAGGATTTAGACAAGTTTAGGGTATTATTTTAACCTTATCAATTAGATTTAACTCTAAGTTAAATAATTTAACTTTTACCGTGTCTTTTTGTTTTCTTTCACTATATGGTTAATACACTTACTATAACATGCCAAAAGAACCCCAAATTATTTATTATTAATATATATATCTTTATCTAAGTCATTTGGCCAAACCTTAGATTTTTAAGAATAAAATAACAATTAATAATATAATATTTGATTTAAAAACTATTTTGTGTCAATTTTGACACTATTTGATATATGATTTTTGTGAAAGTCATAACAGAATTATATGTTCGAACCAAGTTGATTAAATCAACACTAATATATCATAGTAACCTAGAAAATTAGTGGAATTCATAAAAAGTCTCAAATTAATTTTATTATGGTGTTTATAACATCAATTATGTCAATATTTCATAAATAAGATAATTACTGCATCATAATTGTGTCATAAATAAATTAAATTATTTAATGTCTAAAAATTATAAATAAAATACCATTATGTAGAAAATCTTTTTATATTTATAATGAATATTTATAGTCGAATTTAACGTATGTATAACCCCATATTAAAAATGATTTACTTATTAAACTTTGATTTTAACTATTTTAACCCTTCTTTAAATAAATTAATAATAAATGTCCTAATCTAACCCAAGTGGGCCTAAATGGTCATATGTTATTCATAAGGTTGTTTTTGGTCGAATTACACTTATCCAATAGAATTAGGACATGTGTTAGGGTAATAGTAATATCATATTTACCCCTATTTACTATTAACCGCAGTAAAAAAAGTAAAAAGATACTATTCACCAAAAAATTATTTTTATCTCATTGAACCACATTTTACTTACTGATATCAACCGTGTCTGTCAGATTTTCAAAATTCCATTCACAGAAGTTGTAAAATTAGGTTTTATGCAAAATTCAGTTTTTAACCTACCACTTAGTGGTTTCACTATTCATCAAAAATTGAAAGTTTTCAGAAAAATACCAAAATTTCACCCTAGGATTATTTTGGTATTCCAAATCCAAAAATGAAGTCCATTTTGAAAAATAAAATTTATAAAATTTCAAAAAGTGGTTATTACTATTCATAACGGCTAGTTTTAATAATATTTTAATAGCATATCGTTGTTTAGTGAAACTCGGTATTGCGTACGACGCAAGATATCGAGGAAGGTTGTGATTGCATGTAAAGTAAGCCAAGCTAGTATGTAGTGAAATATTCATTTGATGATATATAAAAACAAAATATTACTCATAAAAATCTCGGGTGTTACATTCTACCCCCCTTAAAAAGAATTTCGCCCTCGAAATTCGTCACTTTGTAACAAACAGATGAGGATACTTCTCCCTCATCATATCCTCAAGCTCCCATGTAGCTTCTTCAAGTTGGTGGTTCCTCCATAAAAATTTCACCAATCGAGTGGTCTTTTTTCGTATGACTTTTTCGCTACGATCCAGAATCTCTATCGGTTGTTCTTCATAAGAAAGATCTTGCTCCAGCGGTACAACTTCTGAGCTGAGTACATGTGAAGGATCAGGTATGTACTTTCTCAAGAGAGATACATGGAACACATCGTGAACTTGAGAGAGATTCGGTGGAAGCGCCAATCGGTAAGCTACCTTTCCAACACGATCCAGTATTTCGAAAGGGCCGATATATCTAGGGCTCAACTTCCCCTTCTTTCCAAATCTCATAACCCTCTTCCAGGGAGATATTCATAAGAACACTTTATCACCCACTTCAAACTCTAGGTCTTTTCTTCGGTTGTCAGCATAAATTTTCTGTCAACTCTGAGCTGCTCTTATGTGTTGTTGAATAGATCTGACCTTTTCTGCAATTTCATCAACGAGATCAGGTCCTAATATCTTTCTTTCCCCAAATTCATCCCAGCAAGTTGGAGTCCTGCATTTCTTTCCATAGAGAGCTTCATAAGGATCCATCTGAATACTGGAGTGAAAGCTATTATTATAAGAAAATTCCACCAAAGGTAAGTGTTGATCCCAACCTCCTTTGGAATCCATTGAGCAAGCTCCCAACATATCTTCTAGGGTTTGAATTGTTCTCTCAGACTGACCGTCTGTCTGGGGATGATAAGAAGTGCTGAAACTCAACTCTGTATCCAGAGTATGCTGAAGACTTCGCCAGAACATCGAGGTAAATCTCGGATCCTGATCAGATATAATAGAAAGTGGTACTCCATGCAATCTTACCACTTCCTTTACATATATCCTGGCAAGCTGATCTAGAGAGAAATCCTCTCTAATAGCAATGAAATGTGCAGAATTTGTAAGACGATCAACTATGACCCAGATAGCATTATTTCCATTGGATGTTTTAGGAAGTCCTGTGACAAAGTCCATAGTGATGTTTTCCCATTTCCATTCGGGGTATGGGTAATGGTTGTAACATCCCCTTAGACTTCTGTCTCTCAGCTTTAACTTGTTGAAAACCCAAGCATCGAGATACATATTCAGCAACATCTCTTTTCATGCCATCCCACCAGAAGTACTCTTTCAGGTCCCTATACATCTTCTTGCTTCCAGGATGAATAGAGAATGAAGAACTATGAGCCTCATCCAGCAGCTCCTTCTTTAATTCGGGGATGGGAGGAACACAAACCCGATTCCTGAACTTTATTATCCCATCACAATCAAGGTTGAATTCAGGAACATTTCTCACCTTCTTTTGTAACTCTACATCTTCTTTCTGTGCCTCTTTAATCTTCACATGTATAGATGGTTGAACATTCATTTGAGAAAGATAAGATTTTTCCCCTTCCATTAAAATTCCAAGATCCATCCTTTGTAAATCCATAAATATTGGATCTTTTGTGATCCTCATCATGGATAAACTAGCATATTCTTGTCGACTTAACGCATCTGCCACCTTGTTTGCTTTCCCAGGGTGGTAATGGATTGAGCAGTCATAATCCTTAATCAGCTCCAACCATCTTCTTTGACGCATATTCAACTCCTTTTGTGTGAAAATATACTTTAAACTTTTATGATCAGTCTAAATTTCACACCTTTTACCATAAAGGTAATGCCTCCAAATCTTTAATGCAAAGATTACCGCAGCCAACTCCAAATCATGTGTTGGGTAATTTTGCTCATGGATTTTCAACTGTCGTGAGGCATAAGCTATCACCGTATCATTTTTCATAAGAACACACCCCAATCCCTTATTGGATGCATCACTGTAGATCACAAACCTTTCTCCACTACAAGGCAGTGTGAGCACAGGTTCACTGGATAACCTTCTTTTCAACTCCTTGAAATTCTCTTCACATTCCTCTGTCCAAACAAACTTAACTCCTTTCCGAGTCAACTTGGTGAGTGGATTAGATAATCGTGAAAAATCTTTTACAAAAAGTCGATAATATCCAGCCAAACCAAGAAAACATCGGATCTCAGTTACTGTTGTTGGTCTTGACCATCTTTCGATAACCTCTGTTTTTGCTGGATCCACAGATATCCCCTCTTTTGAGATTATGTGACCCAAAAATGCAACTTTTTGAAGCCAAAATTCACACTTGGTAAATTTGGCATAAAGCTTCTCCTTTCTCAGGGACTTCAATATAATTCTCAAGTGATCTTCATGCTCTTCCTTGCTCGTTGAATAGACAAGAATATCGTCTATAAAGACTACCACAAATTGATCACGATAGTCTCTAAAGACTCTATTCATTAGATCCATGAAGATAGCAGGGGCATTAGTAAGACCAAATGGCATCACTATAAATTCATAGTGTCCATACCTTGTACGGAAAGACGTCTTTGGTATATCCTCCCTTTTAACCCTTAATTGATGATACCCTGAACGAAGATCAATCTTGGAAAAGTATTGAGCTCTGCGTAGTTGGTCAAATAAGTCATCAATGTGTGGGAGAGGATATTTGTTCTTGATAGTGATCTTGTTAAGTTCTCGATAATCAATGCAGAGTCTCATTGATCCATCTTTCTTCTTAACAAATAGAATAAGTGCTCCCCAAGGTGACGCACTAGGGCGTATGAATCCCTTATCAAGATTCTATTGGAGTTGCTTCTTCAATTCCTGCAACTCAATTGGGGCCATTCTATAAGGTGTCTTTGAAATAGGCAAAGCACCCAGTACGAGTTCTATTGAAAACTCAACTTCACGATTTGGTGGAAGACCCGGTAATTCCTCCGGAAAGACATCATCAAACTCCCATACGATGGGAATATTCTTAATCTTAAGTTTCTCACCAACCATTTGAGATAAATAACCTTCATTTAGTGGAATCAAGACCCATAAGATGGAAGGAATTTCCACTGGATGGTTATATTCATCCTTGCATCGATAGACGATCGTAGATTGATCTCGAATATGAAATGTGACTTCCCTTCTTTGGCAATTGATATGAGCTCCATGTAGAGAAATCCAATCCATGCCAAGAATCACATCAAATTCCACTAAACGAAGGGTCACAAGATTTGCAGGAAGCACTTTCCCACAAACATTGATCGGAGAAGAATTATAAACTTTGATGCGACTGTTGTGCCATTAGGTGTTGTCACAGCTAACTCAACATCTAATTGTTGAGGTAATACGGTGATACCCTTAGAAAATTCTTTAGAAATAAAAGAGTGGGTGGATCCAGAATCAAATAAAACATTTTCTACTTTAGAGTGGATGGTAAGTGTACCTTTCACCACTTCGTTATCATACTCCACATCGCTGATAGAAATTGCATGTGACTTTCCTTTGTCTTTAGCCTTAAGATTTTGTTGACGTCAACCATCATCATCAACCCTTGGATTTGGGCATTGATTGGCATAATGCCCCATCTCCATGTACTTGAAACATTGAAGTGTAGTAGGTTCATTCTATGTATCCCTTCCTTTGTTTGCATCATTAGACATCTTCTTCCCATTATCGCGGCATTCAAATGCCCGATGACCTTCCTTTCCACATTTGAAACATTTACCTGTCCCTTTAAGACAACTCCCTCCATGTTTCTTTCCACACTTTGAGCATAAGGGAAAGCTCATCTTCTTTTCAGTGTGCTCTTTAGATTTTCCTTTGAATTCCATCTTCCTCTTCTTATCAAACCCATGTGACTGATGGGTTACTCCAATCTCCATCTCGACTTTGAGATCACATCGAACGATTTCCTCGTAGCTATTGAAGTCCCTTATGGCTAACGCCCTTCTAAGACTTGGTTTTAAGCCACTAAAGAATCGATCGATCTTACTCTCAGGTAGGATAATAATACCAGAAGCGTACCGTGCAAGTCTTGTAAAATTTGATTCATAGGTACCAACAGATTCATCATCCCTTTTCTTCAGTTCAAGAAACTCTTTCTCCATCTTTGTTTGGAGAATACGAGGGAAGTACTTATTGAAAAATAAGTTCTTAAACTCGTCCCATTCCATGGACTCAGTTTCATCCCTTTGCCTCGTATTCTTAATAAGATTCCACCATTGATCAACATCTCCTTCCAAACGATACACTGCTAGGATGACTTTATCATGTTCAGAACATTGAAGAACTGAAAATATCTTTTCAGTAGTAATAATCCATTGTTCAGCAACTAATGGATCAATAGACCCGCTAAAAGAAGGTGGGAGCTGCCTCATGAAGGATTCAACAGAATGTTGCTCCTTCCTTTGCTCGTTTGGAAGTCCTGCATGATTCATAGCTTGAGAAAGTTGTGTGAGCATGGCTAAAAGATTTTTCATTCTAGCTCCCATATCGTTTGGTTTCTCAGGGGGACAATCATTGCATTGCCCATCGCATTCCGCATTAATAAGGTTCCTTCGGGATCCATCCATTGACTAAAACCAAGAAGAATAGTGTGAGCAACACTAATTATAATAGGAAAACCACATAATCAAGGATAAAATTTCAAACTTAAGGTCTTATCCTAGGGTATTCATGGCCATTTCTAAAACACTAAGATTGTGTTCTATGCTTAGACTTATCCTTAGGGTTCTCACTAAGACTTTCACATCCTAGTTTCCAATGGTTGACTATACCTTTCCTCTCATACCAACTATAACGACCCATACTTTACATACATTGTTAATACTTCAAAATTGAAGCACACTTATTACAACATATGACAAAACCACAAAGTACCGTATAGGTATAGTGTCTTTAGAAACTAGGAAACATAAACAACTGGTTCATAAATCTTCTACAGTGTCTCTCATTTATTTCATCATATCTAGGGTCCCTTTTAGCATATTCTACATAATATCCATCTTCCTGACCTGGGGAAAAGAAAACATAAAAGGGTGAGCTCAAATGCTCAGCAAGGGCAAATAAAGGAAATAAAAATCATATCATATCTTTTTGAAAATCATATCCTGCAAAAGAGATCATAATATCTTAACATGGAATAAATCATAGAAGTGAAAATGAGATCCCCATAATCATAACATAAAACTTGAAACTTTGTGGCATGTACCCATAATCATGGAAAATCATTTCTTGTTAGTCATGACTCATTGCCAAGACTATCTTAGCGGACAAAGTCCATTTCTGAACCGAGTTCACTCCTCGTTTTAGTCCTATATCACTGAACCGAAATAACCTTCCGTTCCAGCCAAGTCTATCTCATGAGATATAAATCTTTACCCAATGCATTGGAGGGAGATATAGGTCCCACCCATCTTATAATGAATCCTTTATTATGTGTTCCACATAATCATAAATCATACATCATCGCATAACACATGTAACAAAAATGGGATTCTTGAAACATCATGACATCATAAAACAAACCATATAAGGTAAATGACTTCATAAAAATAATTCCCTCACAACATAATCAAATCAATGTAATAATAGGGATAAAAACAGAACTCTATATTATCTTAGATGGAAAATAATTTTGATAAAACATTTGAACTCCATTCTTGAGGAAAATATCCTTTCTACTTCAAAAACACTTTTCCTTTCTTAAAATTTCATAAAATTTTAAACTAAAAGAAGTTGATTAAAAATAAACTTGAAAACTTATAAAGGAAGCTTCTTGGAAATAATGTTTTAAAAATCTATTCATGTCGTATAAGTTAAAAAAACATTCTTCGTACTTTTGTCGGAAAAGTCAAAAAGTACCTCGTACGAAAACAACAAAAGATTCCTTTCATATCCTTTACTAAAAACTCATCGAAGGGTAAAATTGGATTTAAAAAATTTTAGGTGAATGGAAATAATATTACATATTGAGGAAGCATGGATGTGGATGATAAAATACACCCCAGTAAATACCAAAGTATAAACAATCTCGGATAAAAATGAGATTGTGATATTTCCCTTACCTTAGGTCCGATTTGATTTTTACGTGTCCGAAGCTCCTGTATAATGGTTTAAATAATGTTATTGACTTATTCCAGAATCATACATATTGATATGATATAATATATGGTCATATTCTTAGCTTCTTGTTAGTAATATTTCATTGTTACTTGTAACTCGGGTCTTTATTGCCTTTTGTTCTTATGCGTGTTTTGCCGAATAAATTATTATTCTTCTTTTAAGGTTATAGATACCTTATATCCAGAATTTTATTAGTGTAACATATATCATATTTATTCATTCAATTCATTTATATAATTACTATGTAATGATGATCATGTAGAACGAGTCGCATCACATCATGGAGACGGTATTCCGTACGTACGCACGAGTGATGATATCGTTCCTATGATCGAGGAATTGTATTGGAGTATATATATATTATTTCAGTATCAATATTACTTTATAATAATAATAAATAGTTACTCATTACACCATTATACCCATCCTTGTAAGGTGATGGTGGAAAATAGATTACACCACGGCGTGGAGACGGTATTCCGTACGTACGCACGCGCGGTGATTTCATTTTTCCGTAGGATGGATAGAAGGTAAATTAGGGTTGTTTCATATTTATAATAACATATCAGTATGTATGTAATATTGATGTTATTACTTTATCATTAAACAACTAAAGAATAAGTAGTTGAAGAAGAAAGAAATTGAAAAGATCGGTAATGGATATTACCTCTTCTTTGGAACGCTTCTTTGAATCCTCCACTTAGGGAACTAAGATTGGTCTTTGAAGAAGACCAGGACCTCTAGGATTATTCTAGGGAAGTGGAGAGGAGAAAATGGAAGGGTTTTTCCGATCTTGAGTGCTCAAATTGGTGTGAGGAGGAGGGGGAGGAGGAGGTGCCCTTTTATGAGGGAGGAGATGGGCACCTTAGGAATATCTCAAAATATTATTTTATATTAAAGTCAAAATCGGTTTATAATGGTTCCAAAGGGTCTTATTTAGAAGATAAAGTGTGTAAGGGTCTAAATCCAATCAACCAATATGATTTAGAAAAGTTTAGGGTATTATGTTAACCTTATCAATTAGATTTAACTCTAAGTTAAATAATTTAACTTTTACCGTGTCTTTTTGTTTTCTTTCACTATATGGTTAATACACTTACTATAACATGCCAAACGAACCCCAAATTATTTATTATTAATATATATATCTTCATCTAAGTGATTTGTCCTAACATTAGATTTTTAGGAATAAGATAACAATTAATAATATAATATTTTATTTAAAAACTATTTTGTGTCAATTTTGACACTATTTGATATATGATTTTTGTGAAAGTCATAACAGAATTATATGTTCAAACCAAGTTGATTAAATCAACACTAATATATCATAGTAACCTAAAAAATTAGTGGAATTCATAAAAAGTCTCAAATTACATTTATTTTGGTGTTTATAACATCAATTATGTCAATATTTCATAAATATGATAATTACTGCATCATAATTGTGTCATAAATAAATTAAATTATTTAATGTATAAAAATTATAAATAAAATACCATTATGTAGGAAATATTTTTAGTTTTCTAATGAATATTTATAGTCGAATTTATCTTATGTATAACCCCATATTAAAAATTATTTACTTATTAAACATTGATTTTAACTATTTTAACCCTTCTTTAAATAAATTAATAATAAATGTCCTAATCTAATCCAAGTGGTCCTAAATGGTCATATTTTATTCATAAGGTTGTTTTTGGTCGAATTACACTTCTCCAATAGAATTAGGACATGTGTTAGGGTAATAGTAATATCATATTTACCCCTATTTACTATTAACCGCGTTAAAAAAAAGTAAAAAGTTACTATTCACCAAAAATTTATTTTTATCTCATTGAACCACATTTTACTTACTGATATCGACCGTGTCTGTCGGATTTTCGAAATTCTATTCACAGAAGCGGTAAAATTAGGTTTTATGCAAAATTCAGTTTTTAACCTACCACTTAGTGGTTTCACTATTCATCAAAAATTGAAAGTTTTCAGAAAAATACCAAAATTTCTCCCTAAGCTAATTTCGGTATTCCGAATCCAAAAATGAAGGCCATTTTGAAAAATAAAATTTATAAAATTTCAAAAAGTGGTTATTACTATTCATAACGGCAAGTTTTAATAAAATTTTAATAGCATATTGTTGTTTAGTGAAACTCGGTATTGCGTACGACGCAAGCTATCGAGGAAGGTCGTGATTGCGTGTAAAGTAAGCCAAGCTAGTATGTAGTGAATTATTCCATTGATGATATATAAAAACAAAATATTACTCATAAAAATCTTGGGTGTTACAGTCACATGGCTTGAGACTGTCCGACCCGCCCCGCAGATGAGTAGAAGATAGTAGAGGGACCTCCCAGGCAGAGGCAGAGGTTCGACATGGTGGTCTGTCGGGAGCTGGCGGACGTGGCAGAGGATCTGTCCGAGCAGTAGGTGGTGGATGACGTTTTGAGGTCCTACTACCACCACCACTAGGAGGTCCACCCCAACCGCAGGAAACGGGTGGACATGGGTGAGCTCAGCTTCATACAGTTGAGGCCTATGACCATAGTAGTCTTGAGCAGGTGGACAAGAGCGGGACTAGCTCCCGGTATAGATACATTTGTTAATGATGCTTCTACATTTGTTGATGTCGTTGTTTATGGTTACTTTGTGTCTTTGTACTTTGAGCTGCTGTAATAAAAGACACTTTTCCATGTGATGTTTTCCTTCCTACCTTTTTGAACATTTGACACAGAGAGGTTCCTGTTAAAACCGTTGACTTGACCCTCACATTAGAGATTCCTATTGGAGGAGACCTAGTGACCACACACTACTGCTGACAGTGTGACTCAACCCTTGGAGGCAAGAGTAACGGTTGGATCTCTTGGTTGTAGTGTCAAGTCCTTACGACGTCATCCATGGCATGAAATAGTACCGTTCAAGTCAGGACTAACTATATTTGGTAAAGAACATGGTTCATCCAGGGGATGTGACCAGATTTCTCTTTTTGGAAAAGGAGAAATATTAGCAGCTCTTGTAAGATGTAAAAAAATGGGTGTAGTCGAGTTCATTACAAATGGCTAGTCACACCCATAGTTCGTTGAGTGAATGATTTATAGTTTACTCTAATCTCAAAATTCTCAGGTGTGTCTTCTCGTGGAAGGACCTGGACCTGAGACGGTGACGTTGGATCAAGTTTCACCAGGACTATGACTTCGAGATAGACTACACTCTCGGGAAGAGGAACATTGTAGAAGATGCTCTTAGAAGAAGAATGGGTATTCAGCTGCTAGAAGAGGCGACATAGAAGCTGGCCTCTTTGCAGATATCCTTTTTGGATAGAGATATAGCAGCCTTTCTGTAGTCTCCCACAATCACTCCTCCACTTCTTCAGTGAGTCAAAGAGGCACAATGTGGGGATGTTGACTGTGAGACGATATGTGCTCAGATATTCCCACAGATGGCACCGGAACGATTTTCTAAAGGTGGGGAGCACATCATCCTCTTCAAGGGACATACCATGGTACCAGTTGAACTACAGGAGGAGGTTTTGTGGTAGTTCCACACATCCCCTCTAGCGGTATATCCAGGAGTGGTGAAGATGTATCAGGACCATACACGACAGCACTAGTGGAAGGGTATGAAGAAGGCAATATCATGGTTCGTTTCACGATGCCTCACTTGTCAGCAAGTGAAGGCGGTGCACCAGGTAGCAGCAGGCTTGGTAGATCCCTTAGGGGTCCCCGAGTGGATGTGGAATGGGATATCCATGTATTTCATGAAGGATAATCCACGTACATCCAGAGGACACGACTCTATCTCGGTGATCATAGACCAACTCACTACGTCGGCCCACTTCCTACCGATCATAGAGTAAGGCTCAGTAGAGAGCTTTGGATGCCTCTACGTTCAAGAGATCATACAACGTCATGGTGTGACATCTTCTATCATTTCCAATCGAGATGCTAGATTCACTTCTCGGCTATGGAAGAGGTTACATGAGGCTTTTGGGACGCAGCTACGTCTAAGCACCACCATCCATCCATAGACGGACAAACAGACTAAGAGGACCATTCAGACTCTCAAGGACATGCTCCCTTGGTAGAGTTTGCATAAAACAACAGTTTCCACTCCACCATCGGGATTGCCCCTTACGAGGAACTATACGGGCGACCTTGCAGATCACCTCTATGCTGGACTGACCCAAGGGATTCTACACTAGTAGGACCAGAGATGGTTCAGACTACGACGGAGAAGGTGTAGATCATCCAGGAGCAGATGAAGACTGCACAGAGCAGATAGAAGTCCTATGTTGATAGGAGATTGAGACCACTGGAGTTTGAGGATGGCGACCATGTTTTACTATGGGTCTCACCTCGACAAGGTCTACAAATATTCGGTCGATGTGTCATGTTATCTCAGCATTTCATCGGAACTTTACAGGTCCTCAACAGAGTAGGCTAGGTGGCTTACCGCCTAGCCCTCCCACCTCAGTTGCATCGGGTGTAGAATGTCTTCCACGTATCTTAGCTAAGGAGATACAGGCACGATCCAAGCCACATCATCAACCACGGAGAGCTGGACATCGAGGATGGGGCGACATTCACAGAGGTCCCAGTGGAGATCGAGGATCAATAGGGGCGGGTCCTGCGTGGATGGTCGATTCCTCTGGTGCGCGTTCGCTGGCAGCACGGGAACCTCCAGGAGAGAACATGGGATCGGGAGGCTCAGATGCGTGCTCAGTACCCTCATTTGTTTCCTTAGAGTGTGTTGTAGCTTTACAGGGATGTAAAGCCCTGAGGTGGGGGTAATGTAAAGACCTGGAAATTTAAAGAATTTTTTTTTCATAAATACTTTGGAATTTTATGAGTCCGCAGTTTCTGACGACACCTGATTCCGAGGCCCGGTGTGCCCAGAATCAATTTCTGAAGTCTTGTTCGGGTACGTTCAGTAAACATACATGCGGGTTTTTTCTATCTTTTGAACCGATACTCGGAATTGAAATCCAAGGGAACCGATGAACTCACAGTGCCGATATTCGCTTAAGTGGACATTTACCACAGTTGTGTTTTGTCGTATGTGGTAGTTAAAAATATGGGGTTTCATTAAGAATTAAATAAAATCGTTGTGTTACAATTTTATTTTAAGTTGAAGTTATTTCCTCCAAAGGGAAGTTGGAGGTGGGGCCCGCAACCCACCTAACTTCCCATGGGAGGATATAAATAAGGGTGGTGGGGCCCACAAAATTCCCTAACTTATCACCTCCCCTCAACTCCCTTGACACCCCCCATTTAACTTCCCTTCATTTATTTTGACAACACCCCTCATTTATTATGGTGGAGCCTCTCCACCTCCCTCTCATTAAGTATGCCAACACAATTAATTTAATGACTTCATTAATTAATTTTTGGTGTCAACAATTATTTTGAATTGTTTTGAATTGCATGGATACTCTATTAAAAATTGGGTAGCTTTTATAATATTTTCCTTGTAAAATATTTTGGTGGGGAAACCTCTAGATATTTTGAAGGAAGTGTTCCAATCCGCGAAGAACGCTCCACGACTCGAAGAATGGGAGCAATTTATCTCCACTTTTATTTTCAACTGGAACAAGATCATGAGGAATGCCTTCATCTTTTATTCTTCATCTGCATCAAGGGAGAAGAAACCACTCGTGAGGAATGTCGTCTACGATAATGACTCTTCCTACAACATTGATGGGATGACACCGATCTCCGCAACGCCATATTCCGTGATTCCCGACTACCGCGACACTCGTCTTCCGTAGCTCATCGACGAACGAACCTCAATAACAAGGTTGGGTGTTGGTATAATTTAAATAGAATAAATTATACCTATGTTCTTGTTGAATGAAAGTGATCGTCTGTGTCCTTTTGTTACCGCCTAACGCGGAGGGCGCGGGCCAAAAAAACCAGGACCGATGACCCTCCGTTCTTTCTTGTTTTTATTCATGATGGAGGTGCAGATGGAAGAGGCATCGACGACCAGAGGGAGCGGTGTCCATGTACTAGACGCATAGAGAAGAACCGCAGCCCACATCTGCGGGCCGCTCGGCCGAAGAAGGACTGGACGGGTAAAGTCGGTCGGGCCGAAGGAAGCACGGCGCCACAAGAGTGCTGCGCTACGGAGGACCATGCCCCGCACTCCGAGGGCCATTTCTGTGATGAACCAGCTGGCCACCTGTACGTCTGGTTGAAGGAGGCCGCGACACCCGCAGGTGCCGCACCGAAGAACCACGGCTCGCCCATGCGGGCCGCTCGCGCCGGGAAGACTGGTCGGCGCTGCTGGTTCGGGATGTCTGCCCCCCCCCCCCGCCCGCACCATCTTGGTAAGCTGGCCATGCCATGGGCTGGGCCGCACCCCGCTAGGCCAGGACGCGCCCTTGCGTGGGTGGGGCCGCCTACCATAGGTCGGGCCGTGACCCACCGGCTGGGACGTGCATTATCAGGCCGGGCAGACCCCTTTGTCGGGTCGGACCTGCCGAGCCAGAACGGGCCGACCAGCCAGCCCACCGGGCTTGACATGCCCGGTCTGTTTCTCATCAAAGCGAATAAATTCACGACCATGCATCTGATCGATGTGCAATCTGCAGCACTGGGATCCTCATGATGAGATGGTCCTTTTACGACACTCTAAGTGATTTTTGGAAGACTTTGGAAAATGGCTGGGTTTTGGAACGAGCGTAATTCCAACTGGGCCCCTGGAACAGAAAAGCCAATATCTCTCAGATCGGGCGTCTGATTGACGCGTCGTTTGTCTCATTGGGTTCCTTTTGATGAGACGAGTCTTCAGGATACATCAAATATGGACTTAGTGATAGTTGTTGTATCTAACCCTTGACTCGAGGAGTAGACCCTCCATGAATTGAGTGTGCTGTGTGCGGGAACCCTAGAGATGGAATCGACTGTGACGACAACTGGACAGAATCCTTTGTGGGTTCGACAGCAGCGAGACTGGACTGAATCTTCCATGGGTTTGACAGCAATGAGACTTGACTGAATCCTCAGTGGGTTAAATAGCAACGAGACTAGACTCAATCCTCTGTGGGTTCGACAATAATGAGAACAGACTGCATCCTCCGTGGGTTCGATAGCAACAAGACTGGACCGAATCCTCCCTGGGTTCGACACCAACGAGATTGGACTAAATCCTCTATGGGTTCGACTGCAACAAGACTGAACTGAATCCTTCGTGGGTAGGAAATCAACGAGACTAGACTGAATCCTCTATGGGTTCGACAGCAACGAGACTGAACTAAATCCTCAGTGGGTTTGACAGCAAGGAGAATGGACTGAATCCCTTGTGGGTTCGACAACAACGAGACTGGACTGAATACTCCATGGGTTCGACAGTAAAGAGACTGAACTGAATCCTTTGTGGGTTCAATAGCAATGACTTTATGTTGTTTTAGGTTTCTGCGGGTATCTGTCATTCGACAGTGAAATATTATTGAGTGGCTACAACTAATCATCTCTTATTCTCTTTAGTCTATGTATACCTGGTGTGAGATGAGTCTTAACTTTCAATCATTATCATCAATGTGATTGACTTACTTTCCTGGGAGGACTGGGTTGTGCTTGGACACGAGAGTTGGAGCCGAACTGTGATTGATGACTTAGGTATATGTATGGTTATATACCTAAGTAGAGTTGAATGATACTTCTTGATCGTATCTTTATTCTGTGGTTTATCATTCGTGGATTCTGGGAGACCTTCAGGGGTCTTGGGGTCCCTACTCAGTATCGTATACTCACCCCTGCACAGGCTATTCCCGCACTATGTTGTGTTGGATGTAGACAAATGACAACACTAATCGAGGTTGGGACTTGTATAGATGGATGGTACCCAGAGGTGGACCACTTGGCGAGACGTACAAGGAGAAGATAATCAGAACTATGGTGTTGAGAAGGCCATATGTACCCACCATTCGGGTGGAATTTCTAGAGGATGACTCAGTGGTTTCTATTTTACTTTACTGATGTTGTACCATCTTTTTAGTTGTACGATACTTACTGTTCGGCTTGTATTTCTGGCCCCTTTCCTTTCAGCGCTTACTTTTGTATTCATTATTACTTGGTGCATACTTTTTTCCCGTACTCTGTTGTGTTTGTTTACTGCTATAAAGGCAATGCCTTCCCTTTTTATTAGGATTTATGCCTTTGGTTTAGTTTCCAGCCCCTAGCATATGGAATGCAGGCTTGGGGTAGTCACGGCATGGGCACTGAGGACGGGTCATGACAGTATTTGTTATTGAGGTTTCATGGTTAACTTTGAATGGTGACATTGGATATGTTCCGTTAACAAAACTATGGGATCTTGATTTGGTTGGAAGTACAAGAGTACTTATAGTATGATAGACTATGTTCGCACCATTCCACTCAGACACTAGCAAATGAAGGTAAATAAAAAATCATGGATAATTGATAACGAGTGGAGAGGGATGGGTATTATACTTTTTTTATCATGTTTTTAATACACTCATGTGTGTATGGATATTATATAAGGACACCATTGGTGGTTTCCTAATGAGTTAGTACTCACACCCTACCCAAATCCTCTAGGAAAAATTAAAATTTTAGGTTATATTAATGTAATAATATTAACGTTTCAATATAAATTTTCTAGTGAGGATGTATGTTAAGATGATTTATTGTCTGTGTGGTGTAGTGTTCCATATGGGTAGGGTGGTTCCTCTCTATCAGATTAGTTGTTTATTTTAGTTTCTTTTATACATGTACATATCTGAGCAACTTACAAGAAATCATTTTTATATTTTTCTATCTATCATGGAATTATGGTGGTTTATTTTTATTATCATACGATGTTCTTATTTTATATTTTTTCTTTTTTAAATTTTATATCAGTATTATCAATTTATTTTTATCATTTCTCTGTATAGGGTATAGTCTACCCACTATCCCCTCATAGACCATCGCGATTAGTTAAAATCCTTTCGTATATGTGGGAGGATTCATAATGTATAGTAATGTTATCATCCTCCTACTATGGAGTGAGTTTAATTACTATGTTACACACACCACAATAGTATTAGAGATTGAAACAATATATAATTTGGTCATAGAACAATACAAATCTCACATCTTGATTAAATGAAGAATATAATGAAATTTAGACCATTATGAAATAAGGGGGGATATAAAAGTTAAACATTGAGCTATTTAAAAATATAAATCAAGTTTGTGATGTGTGTTTATCTATAACACCATGATGTAATCATTAGTTGAATAAATAATCAGTCTTTTACACCATGATGAATGTTTCCACACTGTAATTGTTTAAATCTAGAGAATTTAAACATAAATAATCTATTGGAATTTAAAAACTATAAGATATTTATGTAATGAACCTGAAAATTTTAAATGTATTTAAAATATAAATATATACTATAAGATGATCTGTGAGATGATTTTGAAGAATAGTATGTTCATATTAGTTAGTTACATGATTTTTTATTTAAAATTTTAATATCTATCTAAAAATGGTTAGAGGTGGCTAGAAAAAAATAATGAGAACATTTCATGAAAAACCAATGAGTTGATGAAGATGAATGGAATTGATCATTAGAAGAATGTGAGAGGAATAATAAGTATGGTGATAGAAAATATGGTATTTTTTGAATTTAAAAATTAGAGATGATGATTTATTGGTGAAAATAATTATATTGATGATCTATTTCTTAAAATAAAGGTATCATCCACTAATGATGAAATAATATAAATGATATGGTATAATATAGATGGTTAATATAGTAAGTAAATCAATATTGTAATATTATATTTTTAATAGAGAGAATAATATAGGGTTGTGGATTATCAAGGATATATACAACTTGATGGATTAGGGAAGACAGAATATACTGAAGATAATTCCTATATCGAAATTATTTAGTCTATAGAATATTTTTTTACAAATGTGTTAATTTTATTGAAGATAAAATGTTCAATTATTCACACAGGTATTTGATTATATTTTTTATGGCATTGGATGCATAATATATCATATGTTGGAGAATCTCATCTTACACAGTGATTAGGTTGACTTTAAAAAATCATGTTGATCACAGCGAAACAATCATGGAAATAAACATAGAAGAGATAGGAAATTATATAAATTGACATTTTTTAGAGAAGTGCATGAAGTAATACAAAGGAGTGAATGATATAATGGGTCTTTTGTGGAATTCCTTATCAATAATTTTCTCTTAATAAATATAGTTATGTAGTACACATGGTTGTCTCATGAAGATGTTAAGGTATAAGTTTGAGAATCTATCATTTTTTGATTCTTTTATGAAGGTAGGTAAATTCATAATTTTAAATAAATTAAAAAAAAGTTAAAATAAACTATATTAGAGTATATTATAAATTAGTTATAAAATTTAAAGGAGGACTGATGGAAAAAAGACAGTGGGGAGAAAATAATAGTGGAAAATATTCAACCCTCGGACCCTCCATTTATCATTTTTGAAAAATATTACCTGATGTAATTAATAAATTACCACTTAAATAATTGAAAAAACACCTAATATCCTTGGACACTATATCAAGAAACCATAAATATTTTTTTATCCCCTTATTAAATTTACTTGACTAATCATAGAACACCATGAAATCAAACAATATTAAACTCACTACAATCAAATGAATGGATTTCACAATGAATTTTAAATAGTGAGAAAAATCCCATTATTTCCATAATTTATAAAAAAATATGAATATTTAAAAGAAAATTTAACAAAGGTAGAAGAATAATTTCTTCATTCAAATGAAAAAATTTCTGCAATAATTCAAAATGATTTAAAATGAAAATAAAAACTCCAAGGATATAGAATCCTTGAATCTCCACCATACATTGATAATTTAGAGATTATATTAACATGGATATATTACTCAATTTGTACTTATATTATCCATATAATCCTCTCCATAATAACCCACTCTCTTCCCCTATTTAACCATTTTTAATGGAAGCAAAGATGCATATTTATAAGAATGAGGAGTGACTCAGTTTCACTCCAAATTTTTTCTCTAAAATATGATGTGTATTTGGAAACATAAATTCCAAAAAAACATTATGTGGTATTATTGAATGTTTCTTTTACATGTATTGATCATTTTTTCAAAAAACAATTTAACAATTTGGATATATATAACTAATGTTATGATACAAGAACTTGGAAAAAATGTTTATCCTTGAGACTGCTCAAATTCTCATACTTCGATTAAAAATTAATTTATGACCTTGAAAGAGGAATAATATCATGTATCCACTACTATAAATTTGTTTCTAGTCATGGTTTTATATTAATGCTAAATTTGACCTCATTGTCATAGGAAACTTTTGAAATATGGGACCATCTTTAAAATTAATCAAAACTGGGCACATATTCAAAGGCATGAATTGTTAGCTTTATTTGGGCCTCAATGTTTTGGATTCGGATTTGATATAATTGATCTAAATTAACCCCAATTAATATGAAATCATAAAAAAATCATAGTTTCGATCAGTATAGAAAAATTAATGGCCTTAATATGAAAATAAAGAAACTTTTAAAATTCTAAATTAAATCCATTTTCATAATAATTCCAAATATTTAATAAAAATTCAAAAATGTTCTAATCTCATAAAAAATAAATTATTGTGATGTTTTATTCATACAAATACATTAAAATGTAATAAATGTTTTTGCACTATTAGTGACCCTTTGGAGGAAATTGGATATTCCCTAAACCATTCAACTATAAATGATCCTTAGTGTGAATTGAATTTTCCTAAAATTTTATAAGGAATGAGACTTGGTGAGTAGGGAGTTAACATAAATTTTATATCGATAAAAACAATGATTTATAATAGATTATTTTACACCCACATAATATCGATTATATGCTCTTTAGATATAGACCAGTGTAGGTAATGCATGTAATATATATGTTTTTTCTACAATTTATAGTTTAAATAAAAGTGATTTGTATTGGATGTTGATAAATTCAATAAAGATATCAATTAAATAGTGATACTTATAACTATAGAAAAAATACATAAATATAATGGGATAATGTGAAAGAGTTTGAATATCATGACTCCTTGATTCAAAATTTAACATTCCACCCCACCCCAAATTTTTATTATGCGATGCTTTTGTTTAGAATTTTGAAATAATATAATGCTTGAGATAATTTTTGAATGTTTCTAGAGAGTTTTTAAGTGTTTTGGAATAGTTTCTTGAGATGAACGGGTTAAAAAATGATAGTAGAAACTATGGAAAATCTATAACAAAACTATGAATATAAGAAATGAAGTCACTTGTTAGCTGCATTGTTGTACTCAATTTGGCCAAACAATGAAAATTCCCAAGAGAAAATTTTTATATGTTAATAGAGGGAAAATAATGGTTAGCTCATGGTTTCTGAAATCAAGTGGTCCAACCATGAGAGGGGCTATCCTTGAGATATTATCATTTTATGATTGGAATAAGGTTACCCAAATGTGTGGAAAAAACATGTGACTATATATTTCTGAGATAATATCATGCACATTGTTGGATAATGGTTTGAAAAAACTGTTTCTCATAAACATGCATCATTAATTTAGTAATCAGGGTATTATTGTTTCCAAAATTTATATCTAAACCCCCCCCCCAATTTTTTCCTTTTTTTCTAAGGCTTCAAACTCACCTTCCCACTTGGCTCCCTTTGTGGTTCCTTTTCATCTGGAGGCATCATTTGGATAATCTAACTACATTGAACATCTGGATTCAACAAAAGTATTCATTTTCTCTCTCCATCACTATCTCTATATATATCTTCTCATTTTTCCTCACCCAAATCTTTAGATCTAGACCTCTATGGATGGATAAATGTTTCTTATTATGAATCTTGATGAAATTTTGATGATGTATTAAAGGGAAGGTTTTTTGATCACGTATCTACAGGGTTTTGGCACCGTTCTTCATTTTCATATTATATTGATAGGTAGGTGGTTTCTCCATCATCTATAAATTAATTAAAACATGAAGGATTATATTTATTTAAAATTTTTTCCTATATTTAATTTGGAAAAAATGTGTGGTTTTTTTATGGAAGTCCAATTTGGATTTTTTGAAATATTGAAAATTTTATGTTTTTTCTAAAACACCCATTGTTTATAATTTTCAAATGATGATTTTAAAATTATGGAATGTCTTTAATAAAAGTAATGTTTTTGAAAATTTGATTTTAGAAGAAGATTTATTTTTTGAAAAATGTTTTGGCATCAATGTTTCCACATTGGATTGGAATGTGTTCATGTGTGATGGATTGTGTTAATGAATTACAATTGTTAAAATTAGGATGGAGTATTTTTGTAGTATACTGTCATTAATGGTTACACCATGCTTGTGTGTGTTTTCGGACACATATTGTTTATTCCAAATATTAAGGGATTTTTTTATGTTTAGTTGTGGGTTATCTCATGGGTGTTTCTTTTATGTCCTCGTATAAACTATTTTATCTATTTTCATCTAATTTTTGTTAAATCTGCCAACTAGTTATTTTCCTAATGGAATCTATTAGAAAATATTTGGTGAATTCTTAACCGGTTTATACTAAACCCTTTCATGGTCCATTTTGTGAACTTTCTAATGTTAGCTACTGGAATATCGGGAACTAAAAGGTATCATATTTTTTTAGTGATATAACATTATACCATAACATAAGAACTGGAGTTTCATAGTTGAGATAGTATATGTTTTTCTTAGTATGAATTCACATGGGTTTCATTGGGTCTAGTAGTGTTTTAGTCCTTTTTGAATGTTTTCTATCATTTCCATTATCAATATGATATTTTCAAATTTTTTTACTTATGATATTTATTACTCTTTACACATGCATCATATAGTCAATTAGATTTTTATATTGTCCAATAAGGTTGTTTTACTTATTTAGTGAGAATTATGAACCAATTTTCTCTTATCCCCTTGATATTTTTTATGTGACTTTGGTGTCTTAGGGATTTATCCTGATGTTAGTAATACTAATATCTCATTCATTATTAAGGGGTAGGGTTGGGATGTCCCAAATGTAATCATTATTGGCTGGTCCACCTATCATATTGGTATAGTAGCAAGGAGATAGGAATGAAAAAACTTGAAAATAATAGCTCAAAACAGACATATGTCCTTTTTATGCTGGGGATCATTTTTTCAAGGTGGTTTGGGTAAAAATAATTAAGACCCTTATAGTTGTATTGAAGTCTCATATTCGTGGGTTTAGCTGTTGAGTGTTTCATATCATTCATTATTAGTATGACTTCTCACTAGGATCATGTAGTTCATTTTGAGGATAATGATTTATGAAAATGAATAAAATAGTTGTTTCTTTTCAAATTAGAGTGATAATACATGTTGAATTACATGATTTAAAATACTCAAAGATATAAGTCGCTAGTGATTTATGATAAAATGGAACTTTTCTTTTGTTATTGATAATTAAACTATGTCAATTTCTTAAGAACCGAAAAAAGTGGTTGTAGAATATTTTACTACCCCTGATCCATAGACATAATAAAACCTATTTCATAGCAGTATTTAGGATTTTCAAACCATTAATAGTGGAAATTGGAGTGATGAGCCCCATCAAGTGGATCACTCTATATAGTTTCAAAAATAGGATCCATCCATCTTGGGGATAGGACTCAGAGCCTAAAAACAAAAGGAACTCATAAATAGAATAAATCGATTATTTGATTTCCTTGGTACAATGGTTAATCTAAAATCCAAGCCAATAGTGTGTATGTTTGATGATCATATATGCTAGTAGTGGGATTTATTATTCCAAGCTAAATTCAGTCAGGATATTTCATTATAGGACATTAAATATTTATTTTAAAAAAATTGTATCATCACTTGTTCATAATAACATTACAAATATATTTTTTCTGTTTCTAGAAATAGAATTTATCTATGATAAAATATGAATCTAATTTCCAAAACATTGATTTCTTCACCATGAATATTGATTACAATTCATCCATGAAGGAACGCATATTTGAGTCTATATTGAGACCTCAAATTCACTATAAAGTAATTTTTATTTGTATTATAGATTATAAGAAGATGGTAAATTGAGAAATGGTGTTGGAAAGAGATAATTCTGGAAATATGGATAGAGGAAGTATGTTTACCTCCATGGGAAAATATGGGAACTTAAATTCTAAAAATAATTGCAAAAGATATAATTATTTATATACTAGTGGATCATATTATAATTAGACTATGGGATCATCTAACTTTCCACGAAGACCTGAGTGTATGCATGAGTGGTTTCAGTTATGCTCATGTGTCCACATCAAGAGAGACTATATGGAATTGCTAAATAATTTTATAACTACAACAATATTTGACATCTCTAGTTCTATTTTAATAGTTCTATAAATTTTTATGTTAATAATGAATCTCATGTTTCTTAAACATCCTATACTTCATTGGGGTGATCCTATCATAACAATTCTAATCCACATAACTGAGTGAGACAATGTGATTCTAGGAACACCATGACTCCTCGTTCTATGAAACCTTAGTAAGGAAATAGTTATTAAGGATGTGTGAGTAAATAATTGTATAGTTCATACAATCTAATCATAGATGATTAACCAGGTTGTTTGATGGTTTGATTTACTATTCATTTCAATTATACCCTTATCTGATCCTTGTTTGATATTGGTTCATCCCACTATTTTATTTCATCTCATATTGTTGACCATATGGATTTACATGTTAATATGATTCTGTCTTTTTTGAAACATCAAACACCTTTGGAAAAAAGGTAGTGTGGGCATTCAGGAATCCAGAAAGTTCTATAAATATTTATGGGGATGAATTGATTTTTTATTTATCTATTCTTTATATAAATATATCTAATAATTTATATTTATAATGGATTGATTTATAGCCTTCAAATACAACATCAATTATTATACTCGGAATGTTAGTATCACATATTCTGATGGAATTGAACACCTCTGTAAATGAGATTGGAATTTCAATGCAAGTAGAATGGGACCTTTGTTATTAGTGATTAAGAATATATATTATTATTTGATAGCAGTGAAATAGGAATATATTGAGAAAACTTAAAATATAAACTTTACAACCATCGTTGACTAATTTATTGATGTCTTCCAAGATAACATTTCTAGATCTCCCCAAGAAAGGGAAGTTGAATTTATTATTGATACCCTAACAGGGATTAGCCGTATTTAACATAATATTATCAGATCTGAATAATGGAATGGAGGGAAAATAATTTTTAATTGGAATATTTGTAAATAAAATGGTTTATTCGACTGTGAACATCTATGTGGGTAGAATCAATGCACTTTGTATAGAAGTTGGATGAAACTCTTTTGCTATGCGTGGATTATCAAAATCTCAACCAAGTTATGTTAAAGAATTAGTATCCTATTCATTAGATTTATGAAATTTTTGATCAATTGAGGTGTGCTATATCATTCTCTAAAATTGATTTAATATCAGTATATCATTAAATTCGAGTTTGAAATGAGGATGTTCAGAAAATAGATTTCTGATGTCTATATGGAAAGTTTTATAATGTGGTAATTCTAATTGTAAATAAAAATTAACTATAAATTTTTATGGAATTAATGAACCATATCTCGTTTGTGTATCTTAACTATTTTTTGGAAGTGTTCTTTAGTGATATTCTAGTGAAATCTAGGTCTAATTTCAGTCATAATTAATACTTTTCTATAGTGTTGGGTATCTTGAAAGAACACCACCTTTATGAAAAGAATTGAATGTGTGACATACGTATACAATAGTTATTTATACATTGATAAATAATCTATGAAGATCGATTTTTTATATATCATAAAAATAAATAAGCTGGTATCTCATGGAAAACACAGAGTAATATTTTTGAGATAAATATTTTTTTGGATTATTAGGATACTATTAATGCTTTGTTCATAATTTTTAACAACATTAATTTAATATAAAATCTATGAAATGAAATGTGTTCCTCTTCAGTTAAATACGAGTTCCATGAATATTTTCCTCTACTTATAGTTCATCTTACATTAGCATATATACTTATGTTTCCAAATTAAGTACATGGTTATGTGGTATATTGTGATGCATCGAAATTTAGGTTGGGGTGTGTTATCATTTAAAATTATCATCATAGACCTTATAGATCATGATTATTATGTTTTCATGATAAAAAATGACCAACACATTATTAAGAATTAGCTATTTTATTCCATGATTTGAAAACTTCGCATCCTTATCATTTTGGTGAGACATTTACCCAGTTTATGTATCATGAAATCTTGAAACACATTTTCTCACAAAGATATTTAAATGTAATGAAATGAAGATAGAGGGGATATATTTATATATTTGGCTCTGAATTTATGTATACACCAAGTAACGGAAATTTCATAGCTAATTCATTGATCAGGAAGTTATATTTTCATTTTCCTAAAGAGGATTTAGTTTAATAAAATATAATATCGGTTATAGATGATATACATCTGGAATGTGGTGATAAATATCATGATGTGGTTTTATTTCCAGTATCTTTCATTCTTGTTTTAATTTATTTGGTTGGGGTATCTTAGAAATATGATCTAGAATTTTCTAAAATGAGTTAAAAATGTAATGGAGGGGATACCATTGAAGAATGTATGCTAGATGAGATATCTATTTTATGTTTTAGAGATTTTATTGTTGTATCTATATCATGTTAGTAAAACTCCTTAATTACTTCAACCATTATAAATGGATTGTTTATCCGGGTATTCAAAAATGTACAAGGTGTTTAGATAAAAAATTTAAATGGTGGGAATTATAGGAAAATGGTGGAGTTTGTCTTGAGATTCCACACCAATCAGTAGATCGAGGTCCATCACTAATTTCAAAATGGTATATTAAATTATTTATCTATTACTAATTATAAATGATATTATATGTCTTATCTTTTTTCACTCATCTACAAAAAATAGTTCAGAAATAAAATTCCCTATGGATGATTTTGGATCTTCTCTTGGAGTTAGTTCACTTTATCCTGATTTGTGAAACTAATATTGTGGAGGAATTTTCCAAAATCAATATCCATGAATTTGAAAAGATACATGGAATAAAAGTTTTGATCGTTTTTATCATTACCCTGGGGTTACATATCATTTTTTGATTTCCTGGTAGTAATACCACACAACTCAGCTGACCATGAGAAAATATTATCATCCTAAAGTGTAAGGAAATTTGTAATGGACAACCCAAACATTATAATATATGAATTGAGATTTTGTGATGTATTTTTAAGGCTAATGTGAGAATCACATACTATTATTTTAGTTCTCATCAAATAAGATTTATCAAGGCTTGAGAAATATTGTTCTTTTTTAGGCTTTGTTTGTTATCCTTTTAGTTCTCCACTTTTTTGGGTGAAAGTAGGTGAGACTTCACTTATTGAACATATAATTTTGTCAAAGATTATGGATAATATTTAGATGATAAAGAAATTATAAACCCCTCATATTCATTGAAAATTATATGTGGATCGTTATCATATATTCTTATCATTTGAGATGGGTGGTCATGTTTTCTGGAGAATATCTTCAATGCAATGGAATCATTGTTTTGGTATGAAATTCATGTTTTATCCCCAGAACATTGGTCCATTTTAGATACTTGAATGGGCTGGTGATGTATATTATCAGTTTTATTTACTGATATGTTTTAGTTATCTAGATAATGTGTTTCATGTAACTCAATTAAAGAAGTACCATCCTGATCATGGCCATGTGATTCGATGGGACTATTCTGATCTTGAGTCAAATACTATGCCAATTTATGAGAAGATATAAATTTTAGATAGGAAATAAATTAAATTTTTAGGGAAAAGAATCATTTTTGTATGGTTTTTATGGTATCATGGTTTTATTTTGGATGAAAAATGATAACATGTAATGGAAATGTTTGATTAGTGGTCCAAAATATTCTAAAACAACCATAAACTCTTTCTTTCCAAGGAAGGAAAGACCAAGGGTGAAGAGAATGTAACAACCCTAGTTTTAGGTAATTGAACCCCTTGTTATATTTTTTGATATTAAATAATGCTTCAGATATGTTTCAAAAAAAATTCATGTTTCCGATTGTTAAAGAAGTATTTCAAGAGGTGCGTGGTTTGAGCATGGTTATTAGAAACCTTGAAACATATCTGTGAAATCATGAAAGTTATAATGGGAGTCACTAGGAAGGCTCATGGTTGGTTCATAGTTTTTCAAAAAAAATTAATGCATAAGAGAATCCTGGGACATTTGAATAGATGGAAAATCACAGTTGGTTCATGGTTTCTCAAACATCGTGATTCAACCATGAACAAGGTTGTCATTAATAAAATACCATTGTACAGTTGGCACATGGTTTTTCAAACCATATGGTTCTTTATTTCTAAGGCAATATCTTGTTCACGGTGAGTGAATGGTTTGAAAAACCATGTGTCTGAACCATGACACATGCATTTAATTATCTCAAAATTAAGTTATTACCCTAATAAAGACCTCAAAACCATTATTTTTCACCTATACATTCTGAGTCTCGAACTCTCTTTCTTCCCTATGATCCCATGGTAGTTCACATTGATATTAAGGTGCCTCATAGAGAATCATAGTTAATTATAGATATGAATTAATTGTTAATTATTCATTTACTATCTCTCTCTAGATCCTATCATTTTACCTCACTTATTTCAATAGTTTAAGTCCTCCATCAGTATATTTATGTTCCACTTTTTGGAACTTGTGTTTTTTTTGGAAATATTAAATGGAATTTGTTGTGATAAAGGTTCTAGTGGTTTATCATGTGGTTATTTCTTTATAACTTTTTTTAAAAGGTTTTTTTCTTCTCTATCATCTCCACTTCACATAGAAATTGAATACTTATTGTGATTTAAAAATATTCCTTGGATTTATTTTGGAAACATTATTATATTTCTTAAAGAAATCCATCTTTGTTTTTTGTTTTATAATAATAGAAAATTGGATGGATTTTGGGAACCCCACTTTTTCTAATTTTGAAATGATGATTTTGAAATCTTAGAATGGTATTAATTCATGATTAGTGTTCCATGAAATTCATTCAGAAGAATAACTATTTTATGTGAAATGATTTGGAGTGTAATCTGGAACATTGGTTTGGCATGTGTTCATGTGGGAAGGTTTATGGTCATGAATTACCAACATTAAAAGTGGTATGAAGTATATTCATAAAGTACCACCGTCAATGGTAACATAAATATTGTGTGTGTTTCTATGGTTGGGTGTGCATGGATATCAAAAAATTTATGCCAAATGGTAACAGAATGGTTTATGCCTGGTTATGGTTTATTTAAAATGAAATTATTTTATAGGATTGTATAAATAGTTTTCTCAATTTTACAATTTCATTATATAAAATGTAATTAGTTGTTCTTATCCAATCAGTGTGTGTTGTGATACCTTTTGGGGATACCTATGGTGTTAATACTCACCCCCTCCTTGGGTACTTTGGTGAGAGTGTAGATGTTAGCTATCTGGACACAGGGAAGGGAAAGGTTTCTTATTTTTATATTGATTAATAATGATACCATGATGTAATATGTGGAATTTTACCTTAAATATAGTACCACTGTTTCTTGGGATGATTCCACATATCTTTCATTGGGTATGGTTGTGTTTTAGTACATTCTATATGTTTAATTTATTTTTCATTGAAACCATAATATGGCTCGATATATTTTTTAAAATTTTGAGTTTTATTACATTTTACTCATACATCATATGGTCTGTTGGTTTTTATCTGGTGAATTTGTGTTGTTTTATTTATTTAGGTAAAATATTCACCAAATGTTCCCTTATTCCCTTGACATTTATTTTCATCCTTTGGTATCATTGGAATGTCACCAAAAGATTATGATACTTCAATCTCTTCCCAACTAGGGGGGATGTTCCAGCCCCCCCCCCCCAATGGTGTGTTAGGTTACAAAACATTCCAATATGACTCTATAATATCATCAAGGTGTATATTTTGGAATCCATTCCTTTGAAAATTATTTTAGTGGTAGTGTAATTAATAACAACATTTTCTCACAAATAACTCTATAAAAAATGGAAGTTGAAATAATAAATATATCTCTCTAGGAAATTTCTCAGTCCATGTTATTTGAATACCTAGGTGAAAAATATTGTTAGGATGATTGTATTGATACATACTTATTCAATATAAATCATATCATAAATTTCTTATTTTAAATAAAATTCCTTACAAATCATGGAATTTAAGGAATCCAAAATTTGGTTTCATTATAGTTTTCATGTGAAAATTATTCATTATTAATAATAATGATAGTCTATATTAATTTTAGTTAAAATATTATTATGTTGTTTTTCTAGATCACACTACTATAAGTAAGGCTTATCATTTGTTTAGAAAAAAATATATATTTTTAAATATATGGTACAAGTGATGATTGATAAAACTTATCATTTTTATAATTAAAACTATATAAATTATGATGATGGTAAATATTATGGTTTTTAGACCCCCTATAATTTATATCTAGTAAATAAATCACATATATCAATTTTTGTAATTATTGAGGCTAGTTTTTTGGAAGTAAATAATCAGGTTGATGTTGAACAATATACAATTCTTCTTAAAAATAATCCACTATTAAGGAAGTACCCCATCTAAAATTCCATTGGTGGTATTTATCCATCAGTTAAAAAAAGAAGTTATTTATAGAATTAGTGTGAACATGTCGCATTATTATCTAATTTTTAACCAAGAAAAGTATATTATTCCCTGGGTGATGATATTTTAATGAAGGTTGTGTAGTAGGAACTCAATAAATTTTAATGTAATAAGGTTATGAAATAGGATTAACAACATGAAAATATAAAAAATATATTATTTAAGTGGGTATTATAAAAAAATTAATTAATATTGAACTGTATTTTAGAATATGGTTGGACAGATTTTTAAGGGTTATAATCAGGCTGAGTTCATAATCTATGATGATACTTTTTCTTTGGTAGGAATACTAGAATCCATTTGTATTTTATTAGTCTCCACTTATCATATGTTTTTAATTCTATTAAAAATGGATGTAAAGAGTTATTTCATAATGGATATGTTTAGGAGGAAGTTTATGTTGATCAACTGCCTAGTTTTGAGGATCTAATTTGTTTAGAAAATTTTAATATACATATCAAGGAATGTTTTGGACTTTAATGTAAGGACCAATGTTTTTCTAGACAAGAATTTGTGTAAAAATTTTAATTTTTTTTCTTTTAGATGCTCATGGGGGGTGAAATGGACATTTTTCGATATCATATTACATCAGATGATTTTTTTAACATTGTTATTCTAATAATATATTTTTTACACTTTGATAGAAGTTTGGTTGAAATATGAACTGTTTAAATTTTCATGAAATAATTCACACTTAATATTTAATTAATTAAATTTTAATTTATTTTAACATGTAAATTCATTGATATCATTTGAAAAGACTGTTTAATTGAGATTCTTTCTCCACTATTGAGACCAAATTCAGTGGATTTTCCAAGAGGAAGCATAAACATAGTTCAATTTCCATGTCTAGGCCCATACCTATTTTCCAATTTTTTTCTTTATTTTTCTTTTCCCCTCTTTAATCTTCTTCTCCTCCCACTGGATTCTCATTTACACCCCCCGGTCATCCTATATCATGTGATATAGAGTTATAAATGAATATAGAGAGAGAGATATAAAGAGATATAGAGAGAGAGTAAGGAAGGTGTCATCGATGGGCTCATGAAAACTGAAATCATCATACAATTGCTACAGATTGTGGAAAAGAGTAAAGTTTAAGTGAATTCCTCCCAAAGGTAAGATGTTTTTATTCGTAAGTATATATATATTTACCAATTTATAGTATTATATCCCTATTATCATTTCTTAAGACCCATTGTGGGTCAATCTGTATATTTTAAGGATAGAAAAGGGGGTTTACATTGATTTTTTGGGTTTCCCATTTGTAAATCCCAATCGCATGGCATGTAGTTTAAGAAAAAATTATATGGGTTATTCCAATATAGAGAATACGGACTTCTTAGAATTATATTATCTATATAAGATATACATTCCTTGTAATGATACTCTACCATGAAGTTGTGTACTTGTCCAGATAGTCCATGTAGGTGTACTTTGCCAGGTAAAGTACATGTCTAGACCCTGGTGGGATACCTGCCATGTTGAAGTACACAGCTAGAAATAATACATGTCCAAACCATTTGAGGTACATGAGTAGATTCACCACTTAGTTTTTATACTATGTACAATGTATACCTTCCCTGCACGTGGTTATTACATGCCATGTCTATTTCAGTACATGCCTAAGAGAGACATTGAGGATACACATCGTGTACTCAGGTATTCACGTCGTATACTTCTCCCTTGCAACCCTTTTATGTTTTTTTCTTATTTTACACACCATAATATAAATTAGATACATGAATAGTCCATTTTGATTATAGTTTTTCATATATTATGATGGTAAAACTCTTAAGGTGATTTGAGGACTCATAGGATGTGTTTTAGGATTTTTACTAAACAAATAGGTTCTTCCTCTAGTAATCAAATCTAGCTACCTCTTGAGAGTGATACCCTTAATCTGAGATTATCCGTGATCCATCTCAATATAATTTCAATAAAGGAATTTTAAATTTTCTTGATAAATTTTTCTTATCATTGAACCTAAAGGATATCATGTACATTCCTTTACTATACTAATATTTCTAAGGTCTCCCTCTGGGATGCCTTCACATACATGATGACCTAGGGAATACCTTGTAGGATCCCTCTGCCTAATTATTTTTTTGAGGATCCTATGATGTAATCATATTCATAAATATATTGATCCAAGGATAGATCATAGGACACCTTCACTTTTTTTGACCTTGATGATCCAAAATAGGATACCTCTATTTACTTACTCCATTGGAGGATCCCATGTCGGATTCATTTGCTAGATTCCTATTCCTGAGGTAACCAAATTGAATGCCTTCAATTATGTATGTAGATTCAGGTTCCCTAGTAGTATTACTCTCCAGTTTTTGACATGAGGGACCCATTGGTTTCACATATGATTGACCGACTTTGACTGAGTACATTGTCGGTGCTGGTATAGATGGTAGCAGGTGTAACATTAAAACCCTTGAAAAGTCTTTGAACCCAATGGGTTTTTAAAGGATTAGTGGGTTTAGGTGTTCGAACACCCTAACTCTCTTTATTTATGCATTCAAATCATTGATACTAATTTAGGTATGATTTTTATAGATGATTCTAGGTGTTTGGATGATGCACCTGATGTAATGTGGAATTCTTTATTATTATGACATGACATATTTCATAGGTTCCAACTTTTGAGCCTTTATATTCTATTATTATATTATTGGTATACATAATTGTAATTCCTATAATCTATATTTTATGCCTAATTTTTATTTTTAGAATCCATGACATAAATCTTGAAATCCAGCTTATGAGATACACTCGATGATGATTAAGCTCTCCCAAGAATGGGGGACAATTATGCTCTCACCGATCAATTACTTGATAGTAGTGTTGGACATGGAAATACTTGTAATTGATTCACTCTAGGATTGTTACACTATCCTATGTGATAGAAATTATTATTCTCTCTTCGTTTGATTACTTAAATTTTCTGTTAGCCATTGCACTGAACATCGTTAATGCACTTTCGGATAATTATGCTCTCTTCGAGTGATGCCTCAGATACTCCCTAGGGTTATGTGGATGTACCATTAATACATGTCATAGAATTTCCTTTCGTATGTGGCTATAGGTCTCTTTATTGAATGATTACATTATGATAAACTAAATCATGAGAATATTCCTTACAAATCATTTTAGTTTCATACCCCTTAGGGTTCATCTGATCTCTAATGTCATGATTTCCTATGGATTCTAACCTAGGGATCAGAAATCAATAAATATTTAAATGGAATGGTTGGTGTGTCATCCATATCAATACCACATTTATATTATGTCTATATATTACATTTAATCCTTCATTATAGTGATTGGATGCTATTATGGGTGAACCCATGGCTAGGACATGTTTCCTCCTATAGTGATTTATCTTTCTAATATACATTTTTGGAAATGAATGAAGGAGGTATTGTAAATTAGTATTATAAACCCAATTATAGACATAATTAGATATAACTTGAGTTTTATGACATCTAGATAAGTGAACTAGTCACATGATTTCAATCTAAATGGGATTATGAACCTAAAGATTATCTACATTTGGATTCATTTTATTTTTCACATTTATTAAAATAAATTATATACATATATATATATACCTAAATAATTATATATATGATGGAACCAGGACTAGTTGATATGGTTCATGGAACCATTGATCTACTGTGGTTTAACTTTATTTGTTTTATTTACTATATTCAGTTGTATCTTGATTAGGAAAACATATTTCATGAGCATTCACTTATGGTTGAATTTTATAGGTTCCCCATTGGGGTGGCCTATGGATATGTCATTTACATGCACCTCAGTTTTTTTGAAGACTTTATGTGTCTTTTTATGTTGACCATATAAACACGATGGATAGTTTTGAGGCCCATAATTACAAGATCTAGCATAGTCACCTATGTGGATTTCTTTGATCGGGAAGGATCAGCTCAAAGTTATCTCAGAGAACAATTTTGAGGACTATCTCTGAGATAGTAGAAGAGTCTTTTACTATTATTAATTTTATATTATGAACTCTGGTATATTTGATCAACCCAGTGGGTGATCATAATTTTATCTATGACATGTCTATTAAAAATTTTTTATAATCCATTGTGTTATTACATCATGATATTATTTTAGTTTATTTATAACTTCTGCACTCGGTTTATTTACTTCACTGAATGACATATAGTAATTTTCTCTATTTTTTACTATGATATTAATCCATATTGTCTCCATGGAAACACCTTAATCCCCCTATATTAGTCAAAATTCTCTCTTATATAGAGTTATTCCACTAGTGGATAATGGTGAACTAAAAGCACAGCTGATTTCTGCATATCGATAGTTCATGGTTCCAATGCTTTGGTAATGTATGTAGCATCACTTAGATCGAATCCTCGTCAATGATACATTTTAGTTGTCGATTGTTTTATGTTGATTGTATTTTGATGGGGGGTTTGTTTTTAGATCTTATGAAATGATTTAAAGATGATATTTGATTTAACAAATTTATAAAGATTAGGGTGAGTTCATTATTGTGGATTTAAGCTTATGATATCATTGATATTTTCTTTATATTGCAATAAATTAATACCCACTTCACAAGATGACTTTGATCATAATTCCCAAGTGTTAAGGCTTTAATCCAAGCCATATCTTAACTTAGGGTTCTAATCATTACCATTAATTGTTTATGGTAGTGTATTTGTGGTACCAATAATCCATGTAATCTATATTCTAAACAAAACATTTCATTAATACATTACTTTTTAAGTTCAACATATATAATATTAATTTAAAGAATATCCATTTAGTGAAGTCCCTCAATCACATAGTATCCCCAAATTATGAATTAGTCTAATGATAGATTTACTCAGAAATTTGGGTGATTAATAATCTGGTTATAAATTTATGAAGATGAATTAATAAGTGAAGAAATAGAATTGGAAAAGAAAAGAGTTGTGTGCCAAACACACACACACAAACAATGAAGGTAATTAAATACTGACTTTATATTGAATGAGAAAGTAAAATAAGGGAAGGATACTCAACGAAATTTAAAATATTTTATGAAAATTAAAATTATTTAAAAAATTGAGGATGACAATAATATATGAAGGCGAATAAACTTACATTGAAATAGAATTACAAAAACAAACACTTACATGATTATAAATGAAGAACAACAAAAAAGTAAATGAATGGAAGTAAGGAGGAATGGTTTTTCAAGTAAAAACATTATTTTGGAAGATCCTCCCATAACTTTGGTAGAGACTTGGTCATTGAAACATATCCTTCTTTTCTCTGAATTTCCAACACATGCAAGGAGAAGAGGGGTTGTATTTACAACCCAAGGAGGTGGATTGTTTTCATTCCAAATCTTCCACTCCACTTGCATCGTCAATTTGGCCATCCAGATAGCTGAATCTCAAGATATACTCTACTAAAAAGATGTAGATAATAATTTTGGACGAATACTATCATAATTTGGATGTAGTTTTATTTATGTAACAAAATTAATGGAGGTTTTCATAAAAAATGTTAAACTGTCAATTTCTATCCACTGTTTTTCAATGGAAGAAATGTGAATGTATTTTAAATAGGAATATGCCATCCAATTTGAATGATTTATTCACTAAAGTCAGCCACCTATATCTCCTATTACACACTTCAAAATCTCAGCTTGATGTGATGACTATATCATGAGAAAAGTCAATATTGGGGTCCTAATTTCATTTCTCGGACAGAATGGTGGTCTGAACTTAAAAGATTCATTTGGGCCTTTTATTTTTGAATTTGGGTCATGAAATTTTTATCCAGGACACCTTGAATTTTCCCCAGAACATTTAGGGATAATAAAGGAATTTTTACTTCCATATTGATACTATAAATTCAATCGTCAGGGCTGGTACAATTTCTTTACATATTTTATGGGCCTTATTGTGTGGTCCATATGACCCTTCAAATGGTAGAATTGTGAAATTATTCCATAAAATGATATGTGGGAAATTGAATAAGTAATCCTAATAAATACTAAACACTTAATTTGGATCAGTAGTGTGATAGTAATTATTAAAACAGTAAACTATCTTGAATATGGAAGAATTCAAATAGTGATCAAAAATTATATTTAATATTTAAACATTAATTTTTCACTCAAATTATGCACATTTCATATAAAATTACTAAAGGGATAATATAATAATTTATGAAAATATTAATAACATCATGAACTGACATGGAGACCTGGTTTAATGTACTCCAGATTGAGATGTTACAAAGTGGTATTAGAGTTATTCCTTTCCTATTGTATTACTATTTGGGTTATGGTAGATATGAGTAGTAAGAATGTGTTAGAATCTAGGATGGATATCGTACATGTGGATTAAGAACACTTTTTCTAGTATGAATTCCATGTTACTAGGGATATGGGATTGATTTTCTTCAAATGTGATGTTATTGTTTTTTTGAATTTTACTTTTGGAAACTCAAATATTAGGTTGATTTTTGGAATTATTTCGTATTTATGGATCTTTTCGTATTAGAGGGAGGCTAGTGATTTATTTTTACACCTAGTTAGAAATAGACAGATGGATCTCATTAATCATTTTTGGTATGTAGTTTTGAAAATTTATAGTCCTTCTAGTGTTTTATTTTCCATATGATTGAGGTTCAATTTTTAAGGTTCCAAAACAACCTAAATGGTGTTTTCCCATATAGGTTCATATTGGAATTATTCCAAACTTGACCAACATATCTATACTCCCTTCTGATGGAAGGATATGTGAATATATTGTGATACATTCAATTTAGATGATGATCACTCAATATTTAGGCATAAGAGGTGAAATGACCTTAATATCTTGATATCGGATATGATTTCCTTCTTGTATACCCCTTGTGGGAGTTTATTTTTAGGTGTTATTAACTGAAATTCCTAATAGACTACATAGAGTTTTATAATTTTTCATAATAATATATTTTACTTAACCTAAAATTTATATGGTGATCTAATCATATAATCTATTTTAATACTGATATTTACCTTATTTTTTACAGTATAATTGAAATTGAGGGGGTATTTTTATCTGTGGATGCATTGAGACTTTCATTTCATTTTCTTTTCTATGTTAATATCATGAACTACAAGGATTATTAATTTCTGAGGATTATCAATTAGTATTAGATCCCTATTAGGCTATGTCTTAGAATGTGATGTCAATATAATTATTATTAAATTTAGCTACCAGGGGGTTTCAATTAAATGGGTTTCTAATAACAACTTATATGGGGTTTCCCTATATAACATGTAAATTTAAAACCATTATAAATGAAACCATGTTGATAGGTTTTGACCCTTGTAGGTCAGTGTTATAATTTCCTCCCTTAGAGTGGCTTGATAGTCATTTTAGATTACTTTAATTGAGATGGGTGTGTGGGCGACACCCTGTGAGTTGTGGGGTTTGTTAGAAATTTGACTGTTGGGCTATGTGGTTGAACCAAGTCACCCAATTTTGATTCTCAATATGTAGGTCTGGGATGGATACATAGAATAACCATTTGTGACTCAAAACCTTGTAGGTATAAGTTTAGCTTGATCGAGGTAAACCTATGAGAGAGTTTATCCTGGTTATATGTATGTATTTTCAGGCAATGAGATTTCATGTATACTTGTTCTATGACTGATTCATGATATGTCTTATATTTTTTAATATAAATATATATGATACCTTATGTTTCTATTAAAGAACCTAGGGTTATTCCATTTCAGAACTAGTTTCAATAGGCAGTATTGTTCAGGTTCTAGGCCTAGTTGACCTATAGTTGTGTGTTTGATGGTTAAATTTTATAAAAGATGACTCATAGTGACTCGAATTCTTAGAAATAATCATGGAATGAGTGGGGTTCCTACTTTTGAAGAGTGTTTCTAAGGGGTATTATGGTTTAAGGAGACTCACATGTCATATATCAGGTAAATCATGGTCATGGGATAGAGGACTCATAAGAACATGAGTTGTGTGATAATGGTATGCATCAATTATGCATGATACCATTTACCTTGAAAATTGGTGAGTGCCTAGATGAAAACCATGGATTTATGATTCTAAATAAATATTATAAGAATTATTTCCCATAAGTTTTGAAAAGGTGAGAAATTTCCCTCGGTGGTATAGGAGACATCATGGATGGATTGGATGTTGTGGCATAACTGAGTAGCAAAATCCTAGTCATGTATTTAAAATATGGTTAGCATATCTTGGTGATATCTATACATTTCTATCGATGGAATTTTATAATACTTCTAGTCATAAATTATCTTGATCTATATCTTATAAATTTTATGAGTATAATAAGAGAGAATCAGTTATACGCCAAGAGTTTTAAATATCATTTATGGGGTTGATGAAGGAACATATTTAGGATACGATCAAGAGTGGTAAGAAGTATTCCATGTACTAGGGAGTGCACCATTGTCCTTTTTTATGGTGGTGACACTTGTTTTGTGTTGAAATTATGTGTTTTTCATTGAAACCATTCTTATGATGAGGTATCGTTCGATGTTTTGTGACTTCTTCAATGGAACCCTTGTATTAGAGGTTCTATTCACATCTATCATTGTGTATGGTAATGGACATATTATGGTCCTTTGAAATTAGATATTGGTTTAAGGGTGAAGATAAGGATAATCCTATGATGAGGAGTATTATATCAATTGTGGTTGAACGTCTCTCGTGATGGGTTATTTTGGAATTCTATGAGACTGTTCATTGGATGTTCAAGAGTGCTTAGTTTTATATATACTAGAGATTAGAGTAGGATTGTTTTTGACCACCAAGTATTATAAGGGCTGACTAGGGTTATAGTGGGGAGATTGTAAGGACACCTTTTTTTAGAATAGAATTAAATTAGAATTTTTAATATTATCTTTTATATTCACATGAGGGTTAAAATAGTTATTTTACTTTATCATATGATCTTGGATAAATTTTCATTCCATTTTATTAATCCTCAAATTAGTTTTTTACACTGGGACAAGATTTTAGGGAAACATGATCTTTTTATTATTTTCATGGAATAATTAATATTTAATATTTAATTAATTGAATATTAATTTATTCGATGGTATTCATTTTTACATATTTTTATTGGATCATAATATTGATATTTTATCTCCACCATTGTGCCTAAAATGGTGATATTTTTTAGATGACTCATAATCTCATGCCAGTCACTAGGTTTAGGCCCATGCCTCCTTTTCTTTTTTCTTTCTTTTCTGTTCTTCCCTCATTGAATTTCTTCTTATCTCTCTATCTTCTCACATATTCACCCATTGGGGATTCTATTTAATGTCACCAATAGTGAATAATATAGTGGAATAAGGGATATAGGTAGATGGTGGTAAGATCTACGGTAGTAATCCGGAGGATCTTTATCTATTTATTGTAGCTAAAGATCGTGGAAACGAACAAAGCTTCAATAGATTCCCCCAAAAGGTATTTTTTTGAATTTCAATCCATAAATACCCCTATATTTAGTAATATCTAGTTTTATATCCTTATTCTCAATATTTAGGACCTCTTGTGTGTCAATATCTAGATTTTTGTGAGAAAAGAGGGTTTCAGATCTATTGGAGGGGTTTCCCATTTTAAAATATTCATCACATGACATGTAGTTCAATAACACATGTTTTGTTTTCTTATAATTTGTAGAATATTACATGTTTAAAAAAAAACCTAGTCAAGAATATATATATATTTTATATGTACTCATCTGATAGTTGAGTTCCTAGTTAGATAGATTTTTTAGGAGTACCTGACCATGTAAAGTACACAAATAGACCCTAATTGGGATGCACGCCATATAAAAGTAAACAACAAGGTAAAATACAAGGCTAGGCTATGTGAGGTTCACTAGAAGGTACCCAATGAAGGATACACTCTCACATCCCATCCCATAGGGGCCCATACTATGACTACCCTAAGCACTCCTCTGATAGGCCATGGGCCGGTGACTAGAACTCAGTAAGAATATCTCACAAATGGGAGTCACTTTCGTAAGTTCACGGACACAGGAAAACATATCCAAGCCCAAAATGTTGAAATGTAAAAACACTAAGTAGACGAAGTATTCATACACTAAGATACTGACCACAGAGTATGAAAGTAGGAAAATTGGAAAGTAAACATGGATATAATACAATCCTACCCAAAAGGAGTCTAAAACAGTGAATAACCAATTTCCTAAAAATCATACACAGAAAACCTTACCTGAAGGGTAGGTGTCAGGTTATTTTATAAAGCTTTAGGATCTCTACATGTACATCTGATCGGTCTAAGAACCACCTAGTTCTGGTCCACCTATAACTCTATCAAATCAATGACGATCTACATAAGACATGACACATGCATGAAATGCATGTGCATGGGTGAGTAAAATAATATTCATTAGGATACCCTAAATCCAAAAAGCAAAACCACTAAGAAAGAAACATTTTAGACCATAAAGAAATACACTAAGTACACCATATTGAAATACTTGATGTCCATTCAGCTCACACAAGTACAAGAATAATCATGAAGAGAATAATTTTTATATGTTGTCCCCAAATATCCATGCTTTAGTGAAAAAAGATGTGTTGATGGATCATGGAGCATTGATGGTGCACGGAATGTCGATGGTGCACATAACACTGATAGTGCACAGAGTGTCGATGGATCATGGAGTGTCAATGGTGTATAAAGCGTTGATGTTACAGAGTGCTTCGATGGTTCATTTAGATCTTATGGAGCACATATCATTTATGGAATATGGAGCGTCAATGGTTCATGGATCATTGATGGTTCATCCAGCCCCCAAGTCATGTAGTCACAAAGTCACAGCCACCTATAGGATTCTTCTCATAGCGTGGTTATTTCAGGAGAGCCTACTCCTAAATCCACTAGATCATTAAACAAATTCCAAAAAATATCACTTAGAGTATATCAAAAGTACCTTCTCATATCAAGGTTCCCTATTCAACAAATAGATCATCAAATGGACACACAATTTGAAATATATGACTGTTTTTGTAAAATTCCCAACCCGTGTCTGATTCAGACCTAACTAGACCCGGTGTTGATGACCCGACCCACTAGGCCGCTTGGTCTAGCCCATTGGGCCACTAGAGTGGCCCAACAACCCGATTCTGGCTCATGATGGAGGTCGTTTTTCTCTGCCAGATGCGGCCCACCCTGGCCACGACCCTGGCCCACGCGGTCTGACCTAACCGCGTGGCTCCCCCATGTTGCATGGTTAACATGGCGTAGATCCACCTTTCACATGACTGGACCTCCACTTATATATTCCCTAAGGCAGCGCCACTGTGGGTTCCTCTGGAATGCCTCTAAGCCGAATCCCATCTCACAGCCTCGCCCCCAGGTCATGACCCACAACTTTTGCCATTGTGGGCTCTATACTATCTGACTACACTACCAGTGATATCAGTATGATGTCACCTTCTCTTGCGGTCATTGTTGTGGGTGACCGCTACCCTCCGCCACACCCACACACAACCTCTGTCGTGCACCAGACGCTGGAGGCCATGTTTTTGCAGGTCTATCCCATTGCTCTGGTGATTTTTTTCATAAAAGAGCCACATATGTGATCCTTGGGTTGAAACATTTACTACCATGGGCGTCAATCTATCTTGCTAGCACTCTGGGGGGCCGATCACATTCTAATCCTCCCAAAAAGTTTTTCTATGACCATGAGGGTCCAACGGAGAAGAATGCTATGAACGGGGATTTAAGGAACACATTGAACACTCTAGTAATGGATCTTGGCCTTATTCATTAGAGCCTTGATCCATTCATGTTATAAGGTTTAACAATAAAAATAATAACATATAATCACCAAGAACAATATATCTTTTTAAACCTAGAAACAATTTATCCATTTCACAAGAATAGATGATCTTCATATCATATTTTTTATGGGTTAGTTCACATTCATCGTTTGAATCAAATAAGGGAAAGGAAATAACCAAGGGATAAAACACCCTACCTCATGGTTGGATCAGTTGTTGATGAATAATAGAGGCTTGTGTCATCATTAATCCTCAATCCGCTAGTGGTCTTCATCAAGAGAGTATCCTTCCACTCCTCAGAGGAATTATAGGGTTATGGTGAAAACCATAAATTCTTTAAAATGTTATCATAAAAAAGAAAAACTTCATTGTGGCCAATAAATTTTTTTATTAAAATATTATAATGATGATTATTTCCAAATTATAACTTTCACAGTTGAACCACACTGGTCGATGTTACGACCCGCCGAAGGTAAAGCTGCTATACTGAACACAACTGTGCCCTCCAACTTTTTATTCAGGAACCCATTTAGAGGATATTCTCATTTTAAAGAAAAATTTTGGGTTTAGTATATTAGAAACATAAAATTTTTCATTGTATTGTTCTAGGCACACAGGGCCTCGGAATCTCATGCCATCTTAGTACCTGGTCTTTGAATTTCTCCTATTAAGTTATTAAAATAAAAACATAAGAAATATGAGTCATCAAATTATCCTCAACTATGGTCTTTACGTCCCTGAAATTCAAAAAATTGGATACTCAACAAAAATATAAGGGTACTAAGCACGATTCTGAGCCTCATGCTCTCAGGTGATCTCCCGAAGATTCTCATGCTTCCACCTGACAAGAATCAGAGGAATCTAATACCCATGAATGATACTCTCTTATCAATCCTCGATCTCCACCGAATAATCTGTAAAATTTTCCACATCCTCATTTTTTGGCTCACCCCAGTCGATGATGTAAGATATATCATGCACGTACCTTCTCAGTTGCAACATGTGGAAGGAATTATACACCTGGTGCAACTGTGGGGGTTGAGATTGGCAGTACGCAGCCTCACTATCTCCACTCAGAATCTGAAAAATGTTGATGTATCTTGAACATAAATTGTATTCCTAGCCAAATCATGACAATCACCATCGAGGTGAGACACAAAGAAACACATGGTCTCCATCCTCAAACTCCAAGGGCCTCTATCTCCTATCATCATAAAACTTTTTCTAGCACTGTGTAGTCCGCATATTCTCTTGGATTGTATGCACCTTTTCGAAGGTAGCCTACACCAAATCTATATCCATGAGTGCTAACTCTCCTGGTTCAGTCTAGAAAAGTGGTTATCTGCATGGTCACCTACATAAGGCATCAAACAGTTCCACACCAATGGTGGGGTGATAGTTGTTGTTGTAAAAATACTCGACCAGTGGTAGTAGATCCTACCAATTGCGGCCAAATTCTATTATTCAAGAACATAGCATGTCTCAAAGAACATGGATGGTCCTATAAATCTCGACATCCATATAGGGATGAAATTCCACGATCAAGTGAAATTGAGTCCCAAATTCCTCTTGTAATCCCTTCTATATCTATGATGGTAAACAAGCATCATGATCTAAGATGATCATCGATGTAACTTCATGTAGTTGAACTATCTTCTTCATGAAGAGGAATCCAAAACTCTCTCCTAAAATCTGCTAATGGATTGGTTGGAAGTGGGAAAAATTGGTGATTCATTCAATGATCACATAGATGGTATTGTGCCACCAGGATATCTGTGGTAAACCCATTGTAAAACCCATCGATATCCAATCCCAATTTCACTGTAGCACCTCTAGGTGTTTATTCGAACCCACTAGAACCCGGTGTTCAGACTTCACTTAAAGGAAAGAAAGTCTTCTAGAAACGAACTCTTTCACTACCTTCTCTATCCCCAACCATTATAACTAACATCATAGGTCCTGTTACATCATCTCGACACCTTGATGTACCAACATAGTGTATTTATCGAACTCCCTCAAGACTTTGTCCCACAATATCACTCGTACAATTGTGTGTCCTCTTAAGAGAAAAATGTTCTCCCACCCTTTCAAATATCCATCAGGGGTATGTACAATGGACATATGATAACGTAAAATCTCACAGTCGATATATCTAAGATATAAATCTCTGACCAATAGTAAGAGTGGAGGGGTGACTACAATTGACTAGAGGTAAGCTTCTCCATCTCTATCTAGAAAGAATATTTAAAATGTGGTCAACTTCTTTAACATCTCACTCAGCAATTGTGGGGTGTATCTCTTATTGAGAGCATCTTCCACTATGATACCTTTCCCAAGAGTATAGACAAACTCAAATTCAACATCCTAAAGGAACTCTATCGATCGCCTCTGTCTCATGTTCAAATCATTTTGAGAGAATATTTACTTGAGAATATCTTGTTCAGAGTAGAAAGTAAATCATTTTCACATTAGGTAGTTTCTCCACATTTTCAAGGTGATGACTACCTCTGTCAACCCAAGATCATGGGCCGCATACTTATTCTCATGTGGTATCAAATGTGATGATCCATTGGAAATCCCCACTTTTCTCTAAAACAAGACACAACCACGCTTGTTCCCTGATGCATCATAGAACACCATACTCAAAACCCTCCTCTGGAAATCTCATGATTGGAGAACTCGTCATTATCTACCTCAGCTACTGAAAATTATCGTGGAAATTATCTATCCACATAAAAGGTTTCCCTTTTCATGTACAAGATATCAAGTATCCTGGTACTCTATAAAAGTTGGGCACAAACTTCTAACAGTACCTAGCCAACCCAATGAAACTTTGCACTTCGATAACACTCTTTGGTGGATCCTAAGAAAGTATCAGCTCAATATTCCCAAGATCCATTGTAACTCCAGCCTCTAAAATGAAGTGTTCCGAAAATTGGACCTCTCTTATCCAGAACTGACACTTCAAGAGCTTCCCATAGATCTGGAACTCTAGGAGTATGTCTAGGACCATCCTCAAGTGTATTGTGTGCTCCTCGTCATACGCCGAGTACACTAGGATGTGATCATTGAAGACCAGGATTAATGAGTATAATTAGGGATATAAGATCCTGTTCAAGAGTCCCATTAACACTACTGGGGTGTTCTTCAAGCCAAAAGGCATCACCAAGTAATCAAAGTGGTCATAATGACATATGAAGGATGTATTCGTTATGTCATCAACTTGTATGTGAAGGTGGTTATAGATAGATCTGAGGTCAATCTTTGAGAATGACCTCTCTACCTTTAGCTAATTGGAGAGTTCATCAATCCTCGATTGTGGATACATATTAATCACAGTCACCTGGTTTAGGTTCAGTAATTACAAACATAATCTCAAGATCCAATCTGCCTTCTTGGAAAACAAAACTTGTTCCACCTAGATTAAAACACTCGGTCCCATTAAGTCCTTCCTCTCTTAGTCCTCTAGTTGTAGCCTTAAATCATAATGGTCTATGTGGGAAATTAGATAAGAAAGTGTATATATTGGTTTCATCCAGGTGTATAGATAAATTCATAATTCTACCTCTCGGAATAGAGGTAATCTGGGGACGTCCTAATGAAAAAGGTCCTCATACTCTCCCACCACTGTAGGTAACTAGGGACTACTATCATCCACTACAATGAGGGTGAGATTAGCCAAATGATGAGTAATCGGATACACCCCCCTATGCATGAGTCTTTCCTATGCTTCATGTGTTTTCTTTTCACTAGAAAAAGAAAACATGGTCCCATCACTGCGGATAGACCACACTATGCACCTAAAATAGTCAATATCGGCATGAACTACAGATAACCATTCTACACCAAGAATGACATCGTAAGGCCTCAACACCACCACTAAGAGATCCAACCAAAACTCTTTCCCAATAAGGCAAGGGAACACTTTTGGCACCAATGTTTGATTATTAAATCCCCCCTGTAGGAGTCTCTATGAGTAGGGATCGATTCAATGGTTCAACTAAAATCTATAAATATCGAACAAGGGTCGTGGTGTGAAAAAAGTGATTGGAACCTATGTCGATCAAAAATTCATCAATGTTGGAAAATAAATAGATCATACCTCTGCTTATCTTGGGATCCTCAGGGTTATAATTCTCCATCACCTACAGATAGCCTCCTCTCTAATCACTAACTCCCTAATCCTGTGGTGGACCACCTAGGGGTGGTGGTGTTAGCACCTCAAACCTCCTCCCACCACCTAATTCATAACCTACTCCTGTACTACACTCTCTTCCATGTAGACTAAATTGCTCATAAATCCTTGTCTCTCTCAGTGATCCCTCAACCATATTTTGATCGGTTGTACAATGGATCAAAAAATCTCTATCCATATTCCCTCAACCACCGCAAGAGTAACACGACATGTCCTTCAGCTGACCTGCTCTACCCTGGGAGACCCACACACCTGATCTTATGTCTTGGTCTAGTCCTATGGAGTTCATGTCTTTCTTGGGTCTCTATGTCTACTGTAATCTACCCACCACCAAAGACTCTGTTTCCTGGTGCTTGCTAGTAGCTCCCACGGATGGCATCTACTCCTCCAGAAATATCTCCTCTAGAAGAGATCAATCTTGTACACCAAAATATGCATGGATACTAAGGGATATCATGGGTTCCTTGATTTCATGTAATATCCCCTATTTGAAGGTTTGATCCCTGCTTAATGGGTTCCACACCATATCTGTGAAGTAGAGAGAAAGATACATAATTCTCACAGAGTAATCCGCTATTGTTGGTCTAGCCTACTAAAGATGTAGGAGGTCATGTATTATCACTGAGTGTAATATCACTAAAAAGAAATACTCTCCAAAGAGGTGTTGAATGTCTTCCCAAGAGAGAGTCATCTCTTCATGCATCTAGATCACTACACTCCACCATCACCCTATTGGCAATGAATAAAGCTTGTGGTTAGAACTATCATATGGTCGGATGGTGTCCTCAATAGGTGGAAGACTCATGTAACTACCTCCAAACAATCCTCAACTACCTATGGGTAAGTCACACCTAGAAACCATGGAGTTAACTGCCTCTGGAACTTAGGCAACACACTCAACCCGCATGCATCCTCTACTGGTAGTGTTGGTCGTAACTGCTACTCAACAAGTGGTTCTATCATTGGTAAACCACAAGGATGTGTTATCTTCAGTATTGGACACTGTACCGGATGCCTCATCACTAGGTGGATCATCCTCTTGATCACGCATCAAAATCCTAGCAGGTTGTCTGTATGGAGGTATCCTAAAATAAATCAAGATGAACTGTGGTTAATAAAGTATAGTCGGTTGGATAACTCTATAAGGACTTGATAACACACCCAAAGTCTATATGATGCATGTACCATTAATTTTCCTACAACCATTGTTTTCATGTATTGAACCAGAAAGTAGAATTCAGAGTCCTTGAGTATGGATATGTTGGCTTCCACAATAGAACTAGATTCCCTATCCTGAATGCCGAACTCAAAGCACTAAACATTGTTTTCCCCCAATCCATCCTCATAGAATCTTGGTCCTTAAGTAGAACTGACCACCTCGGATATCATGCCTTCATGACCCATCCTAGAGGGGGCCATGTTTTGACTACCCCAATTTCACCTACGATATTCTAGGGGCTGGATAATAGTTATGAGTATGCATATCCCACAAATTAGAGTCATTTTCCTATGTACCTATACACATGGACACATATCCAAGCCCGGAATGATGAAATTTAAAAACACAAAGTAGAAAATGCATGCAGACACTATGATACCAAACACAAAGTACGAATGTAGGAAAAATAAAATGTAAATAGGTCTAGAATAGAAGTCCACCAAAAAGAAAATCTGCAACTATGAATACACTAGTTCTTGAAACTCATACGTAAAAAACCCTACCTAAAGGGTATGTGTATTATAGCTATATGTAGTTGTAAGAGAACCAAAAGTTCTTTTGATCGGTCTAGGAACCACCTGGACCTATTGTAGACGCCGGAAAAGTCTGTTGCTCCTCAAACGAAGTTCCGGATGAGGAAAGCGAGGTCATATTTGGAGTCAGAAGCATGTTTCGGAAGGCCCGAAGGCCTTGCGCAAAATATCGGAGGCCCGCGCGCAATATTGGCTAGGCACGCACAATCCTTCCGGGATTCGCGCAATGGACCGAGTCGGGGCGTAATTTTCTGCGCCCGACGCCCGTGCGCGACCCTATTGCGCGTCGGGCCCCTATTTCGCGCCCGAGCTGCGTTGCGCGCTCACGAGCCGAATTGCGCGCCTGCGCGCCGAATTGCGCGCCCGCGAGCCGAATTGTGCGCCCGGGGTTGCCTATAAATAAAAGGCAACCCCCGACGTTTTAGAGGTTTCCAGAATTCGAAGGGTCGCTCGTGCGCGCAATCCCGCCCCGTCCGCGTGTAATGCCGATCTTCAGGTAACCTCCTTTATTTCGCGCAAGAAAGCCTCGGGGTTCGCCTTCGCGCGCAACCCCTTTGGCTTCTTTCCTTTGACCAACTCCTCACCCAAAGGCCTTCGCGCGCAAAAGAAGCCTCTTGTGCGCAATTGCCCCCCCGGGTGCGCGCAATCCAGCCCGATTGCGCGCACCCCCCTTACTAAGTGGCATTCGTTAAAGAATGGGCCATTGCCCCCGCGCTCTATCAGAGGCCCGGTGCGCGCAATCTCTATTCCCCGCGCGCTATCAGAGGCCCGGTGCGCGCAATCTCCATTCCCCGTGCACTATCAGAGGCCCGGTGCGTGCAATCTCTATCTTCTTCACGCAAAGCGCTAGTCCAATTGCACGCCAGCCCGCCCAATTGCGCGCCGACCCGCGGTATTGCGCGCCAAGCTCCTCTTTTGCGCGAAAACCGCCAGGGTCGCCCCCTTTGACCCCCTGAGGGTACCCGCCAGCGTGGCGCCTGATGATCTTCATCCTGGGTGCCCGCACCGTGCGTTGTCTTCCCGTGCGGCCCTCCAGGCTCGCGCGAAGTGACACGGACCCATTGGCGGCACCACCTCGTCCGCGCTGTAGGACGTTAAACTGCCAAGCATCCATCGTCCTGCAGGACGCTCAACTGCACCTCGTCCACGCTGTAGGACGTTAAACTGCCAAACATCCATCGTCCTGCAGGACTCTAAACTGCACCTTGTCCGCACTGCAGGACATTAAACTGCCAAGCATCCTTCATCCTGCAGGACTCTAAACTGCACCTCGTCCAAGCTGCAGGACGTTAAACTGCCAAGCATCCATCGTCCTGCAGGACACTAAACTGCACCTCGTCCACGCTGCAGGACGTTAAACTGCCAAGCATCCATCGTCCTGCAGGACGCTAAACTGCACCTCGTCCGCGCTGCAGGACATTAAACTGCCAAGCATCCATCGTCCTGCAGGACGCTAAACTGCACCTCGTCCGCACTGCAGGACGTTAAACTACCAAGCATCCATCGTCCTGCAGGATGCTAAACTGCACTTCGTCCGCGCTGCAGGACGTTAAACTTCCAAGCATCCATCGTCCAGCAGGACGCTAAACTGCACCTCGTCCGCGCTGCAGGACGTTAAACTGCCAAGCATCCATCATCCTGCAGGATGCTAAACTGCACCTCGTCCAAGCTGCACGACATTAAACTGCCTAGTATATGGGCCTCCTCAAGGTGTAAGCCCCAAACCCCATCGTCCAAAATGACGTTAAACTGTACTTCGTCCGGCAAGACGTTAAACCATCCGCTTCGTCCTCAACAGACGACGTTAAACTGTACTTCGTCCGGCAAGACGTTAAACCGCCCGCATCACCCGATCCCGTGCCTCGCACGCAAGGTCCCCCCCCCGGTTTGGATGTGGCCCCCACCCGCTCGTCTCTGCAGGGACGTCGGGATTTCCCCTCTTTAGGGACGATTTATTGGAGTGGCCTTCGCCCACGGGGGTAGGGTATTATAAACCCCTAGTTTCTTGTGGGGGACTGCACATGTGTATCTCCGTTGTGCTTCCCCACTGCCGAAGCCAGTAGGGGGCGTGACAGGGATCGAGGTGTCTATCATCTTCGGCCCAAGTCCCTCTCCAACTGACCTTTGCCGCATATGGGCCTCCTTAGAGTGTAAGCCCCAAACACCATCGTCCAGCAAGACGTTAAACTGTGATCTACCCACTTCGTACGTGCTGGTCCGCTCCGACCCACTTCGTGCGTGCCAGCAGCCTAGACCTCCTTGTGAGTCGGCTTGCCATCATCCAGCATGACTTTAAACTGTATATCCGAACTACGCTGACTTTGATCCGCGCTAACGCGCGCTACGTAGGAAGCCTCTACGGGGTCCAAGCTCTTCACTCCATCATCCATCCTGATCCTTACCCGGGCCACCACATCCCGGTGGGGTCATGCCATTTCATTCCACTCCACTTCACTCGGGAAGCCGCCCATGTGCTGGCCCCAGCGTCGGAGGTTCCCCGCAAGGGGTTCTGTCATCTGATCCACTCCTCGTGTTGATCAGTCTGATGTCGTCCCTGCTGGACATTAAACTCGCGGCATACCCCGTGTTAAACATGGGAAGATGAGGAAAACCTCAGGTAACGCAGTTCCCCGCACCCAGCGCGGGATGCCTCAGGCCATCATGCCTTCGAGAAGCCCTATTAGGGACGGAAGGCAGACATGCAGAGCCGCAGTGTTAAGACACGCCCCCAACACCCAGAGCTACCTGGTCTCCTCACCGCGGGTTACTGCCCCGACCAGACTCCTTGGAGCGTCTGGGCGGAAGCAGCATAATTAACCGGTGTCCATGAAGATATGGCGCCGGGAACGAGATTCACGAACATTCTTAAATCTACGAGGGAGACCCGGATTAGGCGACAAGTTCCGAGGAGACGTCCACGGAAGGAGGAGCCGACATCCCATCATCCCGGTTTCGATCAAGGAGAAGACGTCCCTGAATAAGGGAAGGATGCTGCTCACCTTTGGAAAGCGGGACTACGGGGCCACAAGCCGCGCTCCCATCCCCTTGGGTCGACGGGCGCACGCGCGAACGCGTCTTGGCGGAACAGTGTCGGAACAGAAACTCGGCGCACATCCGCACCGAAACACCTATTCCACTTAAAACTCAATCAACGTGTCGATCATCTTCACAAGACATGATACATGTGGGTAATGGACGTGCTGGGGTGAGGAAAATAATACTTATTAGGATACCTCAAAACCACATAGGAATACTACTAAGAAAAACAAAAAGTATAAAAAAAAAATTACATCATAATTAAATACAATAAATGTAGTCATATAACATATGTATAATCCAAAATCATGAAAATGAGTATTTTAAATTGTAGTCGACTGATCTCCTAGTTTCTGTGACACATATAGTATCGATGGATCACAGAGTATCAATGGTGCACAGAGCATCGATGGAATAAGGAGTGTCAATGTAACATGGATTATCAATGGTTCATGAAGCATCTATAGAGCACCGAGATTCTATGGTTCATAGAGCATCGATGGTGCATGGAGTATCTATGTGTCATTTATCCCGCAAGTGACATAGTCACCAAGTCATGATAAGATGTAGTATTCCACTCGTGGCACACTTGTTCCAAAATAACCTACTCCTATGTCCATTAGATCGTAAAAAACTTCAAAAAAATATAACTTAGATTATATCAAATGGACCTTTTTGTATCAAGTTTCCCAATGCCACAAACATCTCATCCAACAGACACATGGTTTGGATGATATGACTTTTTTGGTAAAAAATCATAACCTGAGTCTGGTCTGGACCCGAAATGACCTAGTTTGGATAACTAGACCCATCCTTGTACTATCTATTCCTGGACATCCTGAACCAACTTGGACCTCTATGCCACTGGGTCTAGCTGGTAGGGCCACTAGAGCGGCCCAGCCACCACAGACCGGCCCATGCTGGGGGCTAATTTTCTTCACCAGACGCGGCCTGCCCTGGCTGCTCCCCCTGGTCTATGTAGTCTAACCTGACCACATGTAACCCCTATGTCACCCGGTCAATGCGGTGTTAGTCCTGGTTTCACGCAGTTGGACTGCCTCCTCCATAATCCCCATGACATCGTCATTGTGGGTTCCTCCGACGTGGATTTGCGCCGCATCCCATCTCACCGTCACGACCTCCTGTCACGGCCCCCAGTCATCGCTAATGGATTACACCACCATGAGAAACCTTCATCCTCCCCCACATCCACACATGGTTACTTCCATGCACCGCCAGAGGCCTTGGTTCTGCAAGTCTCCATCATTTCATTGGTTCTCTATTTTTTGAAAATGTGTTACCTCCTTTATCATCAGGACACAACCTTCACTACTTCGGGATTTGATCCATATTTCTAGCACTCTGAGGGCTCGATCATGTTTGGAGCCTACAAGAAAATTATTCCATGACCATGAGTTTCCAATGAATAAGTACACTAAGAACAAGGATTTGAGGAACACATAGAACACTTGAAGAATTAATCTTGGCCTTGTTCATGTCAGCCTTGATCCATTCATGATCATAGGTTTAAAAAAGAACTACAATATATAATCAAACAGATGTATCTCCCTTTTTCATCCCCATAACAATTTTCCCATCCTGCAAGAAGAGATGAGCCACTGATGAACTGGTTTTTGGGTTGTTCAATGTTCTTCATTTTAAACTAAAAATGGAAAATAAATTAGAAATATATCAAACACCTTACCTCATGGTTGGATTAGTCGTCGATGAATAATGGAGGTATGTGTCGTAATTGATCCTTCATCTGCCTATGTTTTTCATCGAGAGTGTTTCCTTCCACACCTCATAGGAATTTAAGGGTTATAGTGATAAACCTGAATTCATGACAATGGTTTCATTAATAATACACTCTGATGCATCCAATACAATATTTTTATACTGGTTACATCCAAATTCTAACTTTCATAGTTGACCATCACTTGTTATATTTAGTCCCTACCTAAGGTAAATTTGTTACTTGGAATGCAACGGTGCCATCATATTTTTGATCTAGTCACCCATTTAGATGTTATTCCGATTTTAATGAAAAATTTACCACTCTCTTTACTAGAAACATAGAATTTTTCATCGTATTGTTTCAGGAACACCGGGCCATGGAATCTCACACCATTTCAGCACATGATCTCAGAAATTTCCCAATTAATTTAGAAAAATAAAACCTTATAAAATCATATTAATTAGATGTACACTATTTACATGGAATAAATGTTATTTATATGGGTTTTACAAGTCATGTATGGCTAATGTACATACCTAGGCAAGGATTAGAGGGTACATGTCATGTTCTTATGTATACACACAGTGTACTTCTCCCTTGTTTCCCTTTTTGGGGTTTTCTTATTTTATTCCCCAATGTAAAAAAATTGGACTCATGAGTTTTCCATTTTTGGTATATGTATATGTAAATCTTGATTATAAAACACATGAGGTTATTTGAGTACTCAGTGGAGGCATTTCATGATCTTTACTAAATGGATCAGTTTCTTCCTTTGGTAATTAAATCGAGCTGTCTTTTGAGATTAAGACCCTTGATTTGAGGTGGTCCATCATTAATCTCCTTAAACTGGTAATCAAAGAATTTTACTTTTTGGACAAGTGGTCACCTTATATTTTAATCTAAAGTGTCTCTTATAAGATTCATCTACCTTACAATTGTTCCTGAGTGTTCCATGTGGGACACCTTTACTAAAATGCAGACATATGGAATCCCTTGTTGGGTGTGTTTATCTATTTTCTATTTCCATGGATCCTTTTAAGATAGAATCTACATAAAAATACCATTTCAAGGATATCATGTAGGATGAATTTACTTGGGTTTTTTCCTAGAGGACCCCACATTGGATCCCATGCATGATTCCTATGGTAGCTTAATATTTCTGAGTTACCCAAGAGGGATGAATTTAATTATGTATCAACATTGAGGATCCCAGATATGATGCATCTCTAGTGTTTGACATGAGAGATCCAATGGGTTACATGATGATTCACCAACCTTTAATGAGTGCATTGTTGGTGTGGGTAGTGATTATAGTGGGTTTCACCTTAATACATGTACAATACTAGTAATCCAAAGGGGCTATGAATGTTTTGGTGGTTTTTACATTTTTACCCACCATTACATTTTTATTTATTATTTCACCTGATTAATTTTGATATAGTAATGATTTCCAGAGGTGCTTCTTGGTATTTTGGATAATGATCCTGACGTATTGTGACATTATTTATTTAGATTCCCATATATATTCCCTGGAATTTAGCTTCTTTTATTTTTTATTTGGTTGTTATCTTATTTTTATTCCCTTACATACTTCATTGGACATTACTATTAAATGTAATTTTTCATTTGGGATTTCTGAAAATAATTCATATGATATGTATTTTGAGATACAATCAAGGAAGATTAGGCTCTAATGAGTGATGTGGACAATTATTCTCTCACAAGTCTATTACTTTACTCTTGATTTGGAAATTTTTCTCAATATCATTAATGCACTCAAGTGTTATTATTCTCTCTCAGGTTTATTACTAGACTCCAGAGTTAGAAATGTATCTGCATATCATTGATTCACTCTAGTTTTATTATATTCTCCTGAGTGATGGGGAGGATTATTATTTTCATGGTCAATTACTTGACCATGATGTTGGACATAGTGATCCACATCATTGATTCGCCCAAGGATGATTATGATCTCTTCAAATGATCCCTAGGATACTCCCTAGGGTTTGGTGGATGAACTATTACTGCATGTCCTAGACTTGTTTTGGGATGAGGGTGTAGTTATATTTATTCAATGATTTTGTTTTGATTTACTAGATCATGAGAGTATTCCTTACAGATCATCAAAGCTTCATCCCACACAGGGTTCATCCAATCTTCAACATCATTATCGCTTATGGACTGTAACCTAGGGATGAATCATGGGGATTGATTAACATTGAATTATTTTAGGAAATCCATATTTTTACTATATTTATAGTATTTCCAAATATTACATGGAAACCATCATCATATTGGAGGGAGTCAAGTATGAGTGCACCCATGTATAGGAAATGTATCCCCCTATGATGAAATATATTTCTCAAAGTCATTTGTGGTGTTGTTCGAAGAAATTAATATTGATCATAATTACAGACCAAAATATTGAATTAAAATACACATCTTGAGTGGTATGACATATAGCTTAGTAGAATTTTCATAGGATGACTAGTCAGTCAAGTTTACGTACCCAAAGATCAATTTCGTTTTGGTTCATGTTATTTTTTCCCTTACTTATATATATATATGTGTGTGTGTATTTATTTAAATATATACATATATAATTATATATTTGATGTAACCATGTCTAGTTGATCGAGGTCATGGACCCCATGATTGAATGTGGTTTCACTTTTTATATTTTATTTATTATATTCATTTGTATCTCAGTTACGCTATGAATTTTTCATGATAAATCACCTATGATATAATATTATTGATTCACTACTTGGGTGGTCTTATTTGATTTATTTCTCACCCCTATACAATCAACTCAGTGTGCATATAGAACTAATATCTATATTTACATTAGGGTATCGATACATTATGGATGAGGCTATGGCCTAGAGTAACATGATTTAGGAGAGACACACACATTGATTTCTTTGATTAGACTAGAGTAGCTTGGAAATATCTTGGGGAATGATTATATGGTCTAGATCAAAGTTAGTATTATGGTCATGTACTTTTATTTAGTTTATTTTATGTACTCTGGTATATGTGGTCATCCTATTGGAAGATCAATGTTGTATGTATGGTATGTCTATTTAGTCATTTATAGTACTTATTTAATTATCACAACATTTTTCTTCTTATATTTATTTATTGATTTCATGCTCGGTTTATTTACTGCTCAAGATGATATCCAGTTATTTCAATTTTTTGTTTGCTCTGATATTATGGAATAGTATCTCTATAGAAAAAACTTAGTCCCTCACTACTACCTAGTAGTCTTTGGTGTATGGAGAGGAGCACTAGAAATATTGTGTTAAACATGTCTAGTGAACTGGTTTAGTATAATCCAGTTTGAGATGTTATATTAAACAACCTATAAGGGACATGTAAGATATATTATCTTGATTCTTAATTAAAAATAATTTTGTTAAAGGGATGAAATATCATTTTCCTTTTATAAATAAATTATTTAAATCCATCATAATATTACAAATATATACTGATGGTATACTTTTTAAATCCACGTAAAACTAACTTATAGATAGTTATTCAAAACTAATGAAAAGTGAGTTTGGGATGACAATGATGGGTGATATTAATTATTACATTAGTATTCAAATAGATCTAAAACCAGAAGGAATAATTTTATCTCAACATGTGTAAATAAAATATTTAATTAAACAATTTGGATAGGCTAAAGCCTTAAGTATTAATACTCAGCTAGGCACATTATAAAAACCTGATCTTAATGATTCTATGAAACTGGTTGATAAAAAACATTATGGAGGGATGATTGAATGTTTACATTACTTTAGTCTAAATCAAACATATGTTATGTTCTATGTTTACTTATGTGTGATATTTCAATCTAATCCAAAATAACCCCCCTTAAGGTAGTACTACATATCATCTGTTATCTTAAAGGTAATTCAAACCAATGAAACTTCTATACTTTTGGATCTTAGTTTATTCTTAATATTTTTTAAGATAATGATTATAGTTGTTATAAAATTTAAATTTAAATTATTTTTTAAACTAGTCACTTATTAGGTGAAGGTTTTGTTTCTTAGTACAATAATGAAGAAAAATTCATTAGAACTCTACACTGCTAAATCTAAATATGTTGCAACTATATGTAATTTCACTCAATTGTTGTGCACGCATCAGACAATAAATGATTTAAGAATGAGTTTTACTCATACATAGATTATTTATGACAACTTCATTACTATTAGTTTATATGTGAATCTGTAACACCAATCATGTGATAACACCACTATAATCCCTTTAAGATCACGTATAATAAATGAGATGTTATTCTCAAATTTTTCAAAAATTAAAATCACCATAAAAATAATTGTATAAAAAAATTTCATTATTAAATATTATAATATTAAAATAAAATATTGGCATGATCAAATTAAATTGATAATCAGTCATCTCCAAATATTAATCTTCTTACATTGAAAAACTCTTAAAAAGGAGGTCTTTTTTTCAATAGACCTATTTTAACATTCTATCATGGTACTGCATAAATTTTCATAAGAATGTAAATATGAGGATGACAAGGTATCCTCCACATATTTAAAAACTAGTACTTTCAAAATAAATATATTAGGTTTGTTTATTGGTAGATATATTTCAGAAAGAAAATTATTTAATTAAATTTTTAGAATGACACAAATTGATAAAATATTTATATAATTTCATTTATATTTTATATTTTGTTTAATAATTAAAAACATAAAATGAAATAAAAATGTTTAAAAATTATGTATTTATATTTTTAATTTGATTTATTGATCTATATTATATATTAGAAACAAGATCATAGAATCTTGAAATTTCAATATGCATGGATTGGAATAAACATGTTATTACATTTAATGAGTAGTGAACACTAAAATTTCTCAATAATGGTTTTATTGTGAATCCCTATAAAAAATATTCAATAAATTTTTGAATTCATTCAGTAATACTTATATGAAAAAAAAGTCGGAAGGTTCTAGTGATATTTATTCTCTTATGATAGTATAATAAAATTTCATTGTTAAAAACTAGGGAAATTGGTTTTATTCACTATTGAATTAGGTTATTCAGTTTTATATTTGGGGTTCTTTATCACTTCAAAGAATGTAATACTATCAATTTTATTATTTAATTAATAAAAAATTTATTCTAATATAACATATGAAACTATCAAAGGCTAAAACTATTCATGGTCATGATAAATCCATAACATTAGAAAAATTTGTAGATATGGTAGTCTTAATTCTTGATGAGGATTCCATCCTAATATCTCACAAGATTTTGAAATTTTTTTTAATTCTTCATAAAAGAGAAATATATGAAAAATATTTTCTAAACATAAGATTGTCTTCATAATATGATCAAATTAACACTGCAAAAAAAGAATTTTATTTAATTAGATTCATAGTCTTGTCCTTATAAGAGAATTATATAAATGTACACTTAATATATAGGACATAAATATAATTTGTTATTTATAATTAATAATCAAATTAAACCTAGTTCAATTCATGTGGGAGTTTATTGAAGCATTGTATTCTGGAATAATTAAAGTACAATTTCATCAATATTCATTGATTTTGAATTTTATTTTGATAAATATTTTTATAAAAGATGGAGTTATGGATTTTTAAATTCCATATATCATAAAATAAAATCAATCAATGAGGAAAATATATCAAAGATAATGTTGGTATACAACTCTAATAAAAAGGGCTTGTTGATAAGGATGTCGAAGTAAATATGTTAACCTAGAAATCAAACAAATGTAAGTTAGAGAAATAAAAATGGATTGATAAGACACATAAGTGGAATGATAGTGAGAAAATTTATGTTGAGCGGACTATGAATATTAGATCTTGTGTCATTGAGATGTAATATGTAAAAAATAAAAATTTAATCCCTAATTAATAGGAGAAGATTCAAACGTAAAAATTGGATCGAGAGAAAAAGAAATCAGAACATGAAATCATATATTCTTAGTTTTGGATTAATAAGAAAAAAGTTAAGAATATGAGAATTTAAGAAGAGAAATGAAACAAAATTTAAAATATTAGAATAAAATGTTGAAAAAAACATCCAATTTATATTTTTCCAAAATATTATATAAAATAATTAGTTGATGACTCAAAATAAATATAATTTTCATGAACAAACCCTAGATCTCAACTGTCCCAATAGTAGACCCAGTTCACAGAATGGTCTGAAGGGAATTCCTGATCCCCATAGGCTGGAAGCTACTATCAAGTATCCATAAAATACAAGATGGTACGATTTCAGCCAAATAAACCAGGATATATTAAAATGAATGAATTATTCCACAATATGTAACAATTGGTCATAAATAAATAAATAAGTGATCAAGATAAAAAGACAATTGAATGAGAGGACACTAAATAAAAAACTAAAAAAAACCACACCACCATGATCTTTGTGTGACCATAAGGTCACCACCATCCACTATTAACCATCTCTATCAACGAGTACACGAACCAAAGACTTGAAAAGGTGGAAGAACCTACAAAATAGTTCGGGTCTACTAACACTGAAAGGATAATGTAATGTGTTAGCTAGATAGCTCAGTAGGAAATCATTAAATAATACATGTGTATTCCTTTCCCAAAAAATTCCATCAACACTATTTTTAAATACATTTATAAAAATAAGTTTTTCAAATTTTATTAAAAAAATAGCTTCCATTATTTAAATGACAACACACATCCCCTTCTATTTTCAAAATAAATTACCAATTTATGACTAAAACCCAAATCCAATAATACTTCAGTTGTGCCAAAAATAAATAAGCATCGTAAAAAAAACTAATTGTAGAAACAATCAAACAAGATGATATACAAAGTAACCATGAGCTTTCCTAAACATCCCTAGAAGAAACATGGTTGTACTCAGTTAGAAACCACCTGTCAATGTATGGTGAAGCCCCAATGTCTGTAAATAATTGGATTCTCTAAACTAGCCTCACTAGTGGCATAACTCGCCTTGCCTAACAAAACATCTAAGGGTACCAACCCATCTAATCAGGGTTGATCAGCAACAGTCACTCAATCCTCCAATGGATTCCCTGTAGCCAATGGTAATTGTAATACTATAAAATTGGGAGGCCCTCTCACACTTGACTCACCTTACATGCCACCATTGCACTTGCCTACCCCAAAAATAGACACCATATATGATAGACCATAAAGGGTTATCCCTCATATAGATGTTCCCCGTATATATACATACAAACTTATATCACATATAAATGTCGTATAATCCAAGGTTCCAACTGGGCTCTCACATTATATAACCATTTAAACCTCTATTTAAATACATGCAAAGTGCCAAATGATCCTTCAATTTTTACATATGCAAATGAAAATACCAAATAAATTATTCAAACCATTTTTGAAACAATATTAAACACCACTATTCCAAATATTCCCTTAAGCCAAGAGTTTAAAAAAACATACTCCAAGTGTCAAACGAGCATACCTCTTTAAGATTTCATTTTGAAAACCATTTTCAGAAATCACACAAGGAAACCAACATTATTATGAAATCAAAGATCCATTTAAGAAAACAGGGTTTTTGTAAAAACACGATTTGAAGTTCCATTTTCATTTGAGGGAATATCCATGAGTTCATTATGTGCACCAATCAATATACCTACATATAATTACATATTCTCTACTTCCAAGAAACACCCAAAACCCTATATAGATTAATTTTAAAAAACACCACTTTATTTCCAAAACAAATCCAACAATATCATTTTATTGAAAACAGCACAAACAACCCCTTGGAAAGCATTACCACTTCAATTTTACAACCACATAAATTACCAATTCACACTCATAATGAAAAAAACAACAATACAACCAATTTTACAAAATCTTCCAATCGGAAAAGATTAACCAAATCACCCATTTTTTCCCACAAAAACATTTGGAATTTTATATCTCCCATTTCGTATAAATTAACATCTGTATAAATAGAGGATCACTTAAAAACAAATTTTTAACAAATTATATCAACACAAAAACAACACAAAAAACTAACCAAATGTGTTTTCAAGGGGTGAATCATATTTAAAAATCATCAAAACAAGAATTTTTATTTTATAAAAAACTTTTAGCATTGACACATATAAGAATAAACCAAGAATTACCTCAAACCCCTATTTTTAACAAATTATACTAACATTAAAACACCATATTATGGTAACTAAGAGTATCTTGGGTATCCAAATCATGTACCAAAATTAATTGAAACTATACAATAATTAAAACATAACTTCATAAATGAAATAAATGAAAATAACAACCCCTTTGGCATGAAAACGGGACAAAACCCTCAGAGGGGGAAGAATAAACCCCAAGATCCAATTTTCACCCCCTAACAAACAAGAAAATCAAACCAAAACAAAAACCTTAACTATTAGGTTCTAGAAAAGTGAAACCCTAAAATGAAGGAGAAATGTGGGATAATCACCGGAGGGGGGAATGGGGTAGGCTGGTCGCACCCCGAGGAGGAAATACCACCGAAGGAAGAAGGTGTGGCCATCATAGGGGGGTCATGTGTCAGAGAGTAAGGCATCAGAAGGTTCGTGTGCCAAAGGGGTGGGTGTAAGAGGGGTCGCGTGCCAAAGAGGAGGGCACCGGTGGGTTCAAACACAAGAGAGGTGGGCGTCTGCGAGGGAGAGAGACCGGAGGATGAGAGAGCACATGAGGGGTTCACACAAGAAGAGGGGGAAAGGGAGGGGTGGTGCTCATAGAAGAGAAGGGGGAGAGGAGTGGGAGACCCACTAGAGATTCCCAAAAAAATTATACATAATTTAAATAATATTACAATTAATAATAATGATATTAATGATTTAGTAATAATAATAATAATAATTTAAATAACAATAATTCCAATTTTAATAATATTATTATTATTATCCCCAATAATAATAATAATAATAATATAAAAACATTGTCTTTATTTTTATTTTTATTTTTTAATCTCATTTTACTTTATTTTATATTATCTATTTGAATAGTGGGAAACTGTATGATCACCCTGCAAGGCTCAAGCGACTGTACGGTAGCTTTTGTGCATTCCATAAACGGTCATACGGGTACTTAAACTAGTTTTATGGTTTCTGCAAACCGTACAGTGCCTTTGCACACAGAACTCACCAAAAATTAAAGACATCAAGAAAATTTAAACTGGGACTCAAACATAAACCCCAACAAAAAGACCTTACACCAAGAAAATAATAAAAACAAGAGAGTATATGTGATCGGGGTGTGATAATTATCCCCATCACATACACTTTCTGTCCCCATAAAGTTACCAAGCCAAAGGATAATCAAAACTTGGGTCCATTCCAAAACTAAATCGAGAGATAAATCAAGTACCTTGGATTGACTATTTACTCCACAAGTCACACCAAGACGATCAAGAAGAAACCATAGTATCAGAATGAAGGGAAGACATGTGGGGGTTCTCCCACCCTAACAAATCAACTAATACGAGAACCTAAAACCCAAATACTCCAACCCAGGGAAGGGACAATGTGGGAACTCCCAACTGATCCAAACCATCTTCCATAGTCTGAGTAAAACACTCCACCCGAATAACTCAAATAAGAAACCTACTTTGAAGAAACCCAACATACTGGGACACCAGGATAGAGGAAATCCCAATAAGGATTAACAACCCTCCGCACAAGGGTGAATAACAACTTCGCGATATTTAGGAACTTCAAACTCACCTAAAAATCCCCCAACACTAGGGGAAAACCCACTACTATAAACTCGGGCTATATCCATGGTTTAAAACCATGTCAATAGGTCCTCAAACTATGGCTATAGGTAATATCCATGGTTTGAGGAACTGTTGCTAAGTTTGGCATGGCTATTGGCCTACACCTATAGCCACGGTTCCAAACCGTGGCTCTAGATCTATAGCCACAGATTTAACCATGGATATAGGTATACAGCCACGGTTCCAACCCTGGTAATATCACTATAGCCACGGTTTAGAACTGTGGGTATACAAGAGGACAGATACACTTTATTGCCTCGGTTTTAAACCATGGCATTAGACCTATAGCCACAGTTTTTAACCATGGAAATTAACCAATAGCCACAGTTTAAAATTGTGGCTATAGGGTCTTAAAATCCATAAAAAAATACCCCACAACCCCACAGTATAGCCCCCCACTCCCCTTCATCCCCCCTCCCCCCTGAAGCCCCCACCCCCTGTAAAGCCCCTTAGACACCCCCCCCCCCACCCCACTCCCCTTGCAGTAGACAACCCCCCTGCAACCCCCTCTCCCCTGAAAAGCCCCCTAGACATCCCCCCCCCTATAAAGCCCTTCCTGGACAGCCCCCCCCCTAGACAGCCCCCCTCCCCCCAAAAAAATATTCCCCACCCTCTCCCCTGCACATCCCACCCCCCTGCAGCCCCCTCCCCCCTGCAGAACCTCCCTAGAAAGCACCCCTCCCCCTGTTGGGTTGAGAGGGAACTAGATGTTTGTTTTTGGGATTTGGGTGAGGGTTCCGGTTGTTGGACTTGAGGGTTTTTTTGAGGTGATGTTGGATGGGGTTGGGATACTCTTGTTAGTTCAGGGTTTGGATGTGTGTACATGGAGTGTCTTGGATCTGGTGATGTCTGATGTTGTGCCTTTTATTTTAATGTCTTTGGTTTGTGGACTTGTGAGGTCGTTGGCTATTGTTTCATGTGGTTGGAGTTGGTTGGGGGTGTCTTTGTGGTACTTGCAGGTGTGGTTTCATGTGTTGTGGGACTCTCTTCTTAACATTCCTTAGCTAGTTATAGGTAGCCTTGATTTTGTGGTTTTGGGGTCTCTGGACAGAGCTACTGGTGCTGCTAGCAATGGGTCTTATGTAGGGTAGAGGGGATGTGTTGGCGGTGCAGCTGTTGTGATGCCTGGGCTGGTTGTTGGCTTCCGTTGTTACTGGTTGTCTTTCCTTCCACTGGATTCTTGTCGAGGCGTGGAGCATGGTAGTTTTGGAGCATCTTGGAGTGGATTTGATGGTTTTTTTGTCTGTTTTTGTGTTTTGTATTTCTGGTGTTAGTCTCAGATATCTTTGGTTGGGTTCTCATTATAGGTTGTGTCTGGTGCATCTTAGTGTGGTCGACCCATAGAGGTGTGTTCTTCTAGTTTGTCAGTGGCTATTGCGTATGAATGCTTCCCCCTTGGTTGTTGTTTTCTTCTTGTAGGTCTTATGGATTCCCTTGTGCTGGATGGAGGCTCGGTTGGAGTGGGATTCCCTTGAATGGTATTTGGTTTAGGCAACTTGTTGTGAGGCTTGGTCTTTTTTCATGGTTGTTCATTATGTAGGCTACAGTATTTTCCAGTGTTTCTTGTCTAGATATTTTTTGATGGTTTCTGAGTTGATGGTTTGGATGAGTTTATCAGTGCAGTTGATTTCTTGATGGGGCATGTGAATGGTGTGTGTCTCTTGGTTAGTGAGGTTTCATGTTGTCTTTTTTAGAGTATGTTGTTGCAAAATCACTGGGAGATACGACAGAAATAAGGAAAAAATGAAAGAAAGAAAGTAAAGGACACAATGATTTACGTGGTTTCGGAAAAAACCCTACGTCCATGGGAGAGGCAGAATTCACTATATCAGGAGCACAAAATTACAGAGGATTTTAGTAGTAAACCCTAGCCCGAAATGGGATACATATGAAGAAGACGTTCCACTATTTCTAATAGTAATGTCGTGTTGCAATAGTGATCGGTGGCCAACATTGTCAAAAGCACTACAATGACTGTCGGCTGGAAGTCAAAAATGCTACAGTGAAGTTGACCTTGAAGTCTACACTGCTACAGTACCTGTCAATGTCGGTCGGTCAGCTCTGCTACAGTGGTCAGCATTGCTACAGTGCCGAAAAATTGGGCCAGGGACCTTCAGCCTCTGGACCCCCGGAGCAGGGGTGCGTGGCCCCTTTTAACCCCCAACGAGCTCACCGCAGAGCTCGACCCATGACAGTTGCAGGCCATAAGCATTCAGACCAACCGGATCGGGAAACACTAATCCACCATAGCTTTCTAGGAGATTTTGGGTTGTGGCTTTCTTCTAGTGTGCTCGTGGATTGGTGGGGTTAAGGGAATAGCGTGCATACTCTCCTAAGTTTTCTAAAGGTTCTTGGAGATTCCTTGGTCATTGATTGGTTGTCGTGCTAGGGCTGGTGTCAGATAAGGTTTCCAGTGGTGCTTGGGTTATGATGGATGGAGGATTGGAGTTTGTTGGTTTGAGGTGTAGATTAGGATGGTTTGGGAGTAGTTTGGTTATAAGTCTATTGGTTGGGAATTAGCTGGTTTGAAGGTTTCTTTGCATGGGGATGGTCTTTGCTGGGTTCGGTGGTCAGGTGTCATGGGTGTGCTAGATTTGTTCTTTTTTGTCACATGGTGAAAGCTTTTTTTTGGTTTTTTTTGGTGCAGTGCAGGCTCATATGGACTGGTGTGTGGGACTGGTTTCTTATAGGTGGTTAGGGGATGGTCATTGATTGGGGGGATTCCAGTTTCTTTTCATGTTGCTACTTTATTGGGATTCGAGTGGAGCTTTCATGGGTAGTGTTTCATGAGTGAGTGTGTGCGTCTGTGTGTGTGATAGTGAGTGGATTGGGTAGTTTTAGTGGTTGGTGGTGTGTTAGAGTCTGCGTTTATCGGTTTGGTTGATATAGATTCTGAGTTTGACTTGTAGTTTGGTTGGCTTGTTCCTTTTGGGAATCTTCTTTTCACTTGTAGGTCTTTCTTACTGGGTTCTTGGGTTTTTCTGTCGCTACTTTCTATGAGTTCATAGGTGATATCTCTACAGTGATCGAGTGCCACTGGATGAGAGGGGGATCCACCCTGTCTCTTATTAGTTTTGTGTGTGCCCATATCCTACTGGATGCGATTAATGCTGATGCTAGTTGCCTCTCTTGGTGTATGGATGGGCTTGGGGAGGCTCTTAGATGTTCCTGTATTCCCTAGTTTCTATTACTAGTTCTTTCAGTCTATGTCTTCTTGGTTATTTCTTCATGAGGTCATGGTTTCGTTACTGTTTTTTTTGCTGCATTCATGGTTGTTGCTTTTCCAGTTTGGAAGCGAACCTCACCATCCAGTTTCTGTTTGGTTGGACACCGCAGGGTCTCGTGTTTGCTTATTTTCTTTTTTTCTTGGTGTTTAATGGGAACTTTTCTTTCTTCCCATGTCTTGATATGGTTGAGCTATGAATTTGGGTTCTTGTGACAACTGTCGTTTCACCTTTGAGTGATCTATTGCAATTCATCTTTTCATTGATATTTATAGTACTATTTTTGCCTTGCAAAAAAACTAAAAAAACTTAAAACTTCTAAAAACCCTAAAAAAATCTAAAAACCATAAAACGCCTTAAAATAAAGGTGGAAGGGGGATGGTGTGGGCTGAATGTGGCTGGAGTAGGGCGAAATCACGGCGTGACCGCGGCGTGATCGCGGCGTGACCGCGGCGTGACCGCGGCGTGACAGCGGCGTGACAGCGGCGTGACTGTGGCGTGACAGTGGCGTGACCGCGGTGTGACCGCGGCGTGACCGCGACATGACTGCAGCGTGACTGTAGTGTGTTGGCCCGGTCCAGCGACATCCTCGGGGCAACATCTTCCACTTAGTTTCAAATAGGATGATATGGATAGCATGAGAGGATGTTTTCTCAGAAGATTTAAAGAAATGAATGATAATATGTGATGACTAGAGGATTAGATGACCCCCGATATACCTAATTCAGTGAGGTTTGGAGATCTAGCAATGTGTAGGAATACCTAGAGAAATGCCCCATGGGGTCAGGAAAATCACATGTTACATAACATATAATCTGACATTACTGGTACTGTTGGACCCCTGGGCTGTGGAACTGGGCTTTTGGTTGGATTTAAATATCACATGTCATGTGACATGGTCACACAACATGGGACCCATCTTAAAAGTCTAACAGCACTTAAAGAGTGTCTTGGTTCAAACAACTGTTTTAATAAAAAGAGGGAAACCCCATACAGGGATATAAAAAGGGTCAATTACGATGTGTGCTTTATGACTAACAATGAAATTAATTATAAGGAAAACATTAATGCAATAATGTTAAGCAAGGTATACCACTGTGAGTTTTCACAGACAGCACACCTCCGTTGGAGGGGTTTTATTACAAAACCATGACATATTTATCAAACGAAACAATTATCTTAACTAACACTTATTCAAGAATTTCAATTTAATATAAACATGAAAAATTAAGTAGGCAACTAAATTTAATTTAAAACATTCTTGAATTAAATATGATAGGAGAGGGACCCTACCTCAACCTCAAGGCGCATTTTCTTTTGACGACGACAACTCAAATCTTCCTTTTTTCCGCTTGCACGCATATGCAACTTAACATATATATATATGGAAACCTAGTCCCTATGTACATGTTTTCATGGCCAAATATGCACAAGGGGGTCCTTGGATATATGTTTATACTTGCATATACCCCTTTACACTTACACGTGTATGCATTTTTCATATCTATATATAAGCACACCTAGCCCCAATATATATATTCATACTACCATGAGTGAATATATATAAATGGGGAACTTATATATGCATATGTCTACCTATGCATACACATGTAAGCCTTCGTCAACGGCGACTCGAATCCACCTCAATGAAATCCAAAACACACAACAAAAGTATAAGGAACCCAAAATTCAAAAAAGCCCTAATTAAAATTGGGCCAAAGAATAAAAATGGAATAAACCTTACCCAAATCTTGAAATCATTGACTTCGATGGTGGTGGACAGAACCGGACTTATCATAAGAAACCACCTATAAGAAAATAGTGGGAAAAGAAATGAGATATAAAAACTTCTTATATATATGTGATCAGTGTGTCAACTGTACATGATAAATGATACATGAATCCACAACCAACAATGAAAAAATAATATTCAAATTGATATGTACATCCCAATACTAAATAACATGATCATTAATAAATCTCTTTATTTTTCAAAAATCACCTTCAATTGCCTATTCAAAAAACAAAAATCACCAAAATATGAGAATAAAGTAAACCTTCATCATCACTTAAAAGTGATAAACAGGGATTAAACATTGTTCTTAACCTAGAAAATCCATTCCTTGAATTTATAAAATACCTAAAACTCTTCATGCCTATATCCTTCTTAATTTTCTAGATTGAAACCTCAATTTTTAGCATGTTCTTCTTCTAGAAGTCACCTTTATTCTTAGTTTATATAAGTTTATCAATTTTATAAAGTAGAGAATTTTCCTTCTTTTATTCTTAATCAATCTGGTTGGATTTTTCAAACCAGTTTTCTAATATGATTAGACAATCTTTTGGTGCATGATCTTCCTTCTTCTTGATTGTATATTCCTTCTTTGTAGAAACTATTTCTGAACATGCGATAATTGGTTCATTACTTTTATATTTAAACAATTATTATTGTTATGAAATCTATGTCATGCATTCTTAAGAATCTGGACTACTTGTTTTCCCTTCTACACACACTTTCAACAGCCTTTAGAGTACCCTTTTTTAGGATCCCTTTACAACTCCACACTAGAATTGTCAAGCACTAGCCCACTACAATATCAAATATTGATACATAACCCAAAACATTGATCTGAATGACATCTTAGAAATATAGAAGCTCTAAATAGAATATTTACCATTACAAACTCCTCATAATTAACTGAACACACTGACTATACCAACCACTATAGGTAAATCATTAATTTTGGTGCGGTCTTGGAATCAAATATGGTTCATCCAACATCCAACTATAGACACTAAATTCATTTATTTACTATCTAAGTTAATACATTTCACAACCTTGATAATGATCACCATCCCTTGATATGGATTTCACTCAAAAACAACGAGTATGAATCTCCCCAATATAGTATTATCGATACCATCATCAATCCTACATACACATTTCTAGTTCCTAATATCACATTATGATCAGTGTAGAAGATTTGGGCCCAAAAATGATATAGCTCAATGAATTCCCAAAACATGCTCTTATTCTGTAAATCTACCATAGCCTCTCATAGAAGAGGGACTAAAACTCGATCCATAAAACCTCCTCATTCCTTCTTTTATGATAAAATGTATTTATCCATTTTGATTCATCTCCTTTGAATTTAGAAACATCTAGTTTCACACATATATCCTCAAGAGGTCCAATCCTTTCAAATAGGAACTAAAATTTCTTCAACATATTCTAAACATCCTACGATCCCATGTCACTACTGAAAATTAGATAATGCTACACCTAGAACTCTTGGATAACATAGAAAACCATTATTTTTCTTTTTCGAAGGCCATAGTCAATGGATCAAAGTAGTTGTAACATAATATGAGGGAAACAACCACTTGATCATATTTACCATGAGAACACAATGCCATCCTAATTAGATTCTTTGTTGATGAATTTTGACTCAACATTATTTGTTAATAAAAATATTACTAATTATAAACCCATCGTTCCAAAATCCTAAGCATGAATTATTACAAAAAATCATGAAACTACATTTAATCCATTCTTAATAACAAAATATAATTTTAAAAACACCAAACCCTAAGGTTTATCATAATAATATAAGGGGTTACTCTCCTACACAAACCAACTAAAGGTTTACATCTACCATAAAAACATGATTAAGATATCATAAATCAAACAAAAACATGTGAAAACCACTATGACCTATAGACCCCCCCCCCCCTCATAAACCCCTCCCATATGCCCTACAGACCCACCCCCCTTACACCCCTCCCCACTGCCCTGAAGACCCCCTCTGCCTCCTGCACCAGTCCCCCCATCCCCTGAAAATCCCCCCCTACAGACCCTGGACCCCCCCCCCCCCCCACTCCCCCCTGACCTCTTGCACCTCTCCCCTACAGACCCCCTTTCCCTCCTGCACCCCTCTCCTATTCCCTGCAGACCCTCCCCCTTGCACCCCTCCCCACTACCCTACAGACCCCCCTGCCCTCCTCCACCCCTCCCCTATTCCCTCTAGACCCCCCCCTCTGCACCCTCCCCCCCTGCCCTCCTCCCCCCTTCCCTAAAGACCCCTCCTTCCCTTGAAAATTTCCCCCTTCTAGACCCTGGACACCCCCACTCCCCCCTGAACCTCTCCCCTGCAGACCCCCCCCCCCCCCCCCCCCCCCGCCCTCCTGCACCCCTCCCCTATGCCCTGCAGACCCTCCCCACCTAGACAGGACCCCTTCCCCTTGCCGACTGCCACAGAAAAACCAATCCACTCCACTCCACCTCGAGCTCACAAACCGAGAGAAAACAAAAACCCAGCCTGTTTATCAAGACATAATAATTGGAAATTCTTATTCCACCAATTCAAGTAATAGGTGATCCTTTAATAGAGAACATAACAGACAACAACATAGATTCAATAAGCTGGAAAACTGCCTCAATTATCATGTTTAATATGGTGCGAAAACTATAAATTACTGTAGATAGAAAAAAGGACACACTGTACATGCTTTAGGTAATTATACATATTTTCCAAAGTTTAAATCATCTTAAAAAATGAAGAAAAATGGATCCTTGAAGCTACTTCATTTAATAGATTGCAATTATAGAACATACCTGACTATAGAGATTTTGAGAGAGCTTCCCAAGCAGGATTTGCAGCATGAAAAAATAATAGGGACCATCCTCAATAAGGAACGTTCCTAAACCTGATGATGAGTGTATCCCTTCACTTCTGCAATACCATAAACTACTTAAAAACTAGACAATTCATAACTAAATATTATAATAATACATGAATGATTGAAGGTACGTAAAAAAGAGGAATAAACACTTACATAACACTTTTTGGTTCCATGTATATAACTAAAGAAAATAGATGACACATGAACTCATCCAGCCATTTAGAAAATTGGATCATTGGCATGAATGATGAACCATCATTGTCATCTTCTAGGGTAGCTATCTACAACAATGCTCAAATGAAACATATTTTGATGAAGTGATAACTGTATAAGATTCTTCAAAACCTTCTCTAATTTTCTAACCTTCAAGGAGACACTACAGTTTTCAAAATTAATACTGATCCAATTTTGAATAGTTCTAAATGTTCGATCAATTTCAAGATGGATATCTTAACCTTACTTTCCAACTTTGATATCTTTTTCATCATCATTAAGGATGATTATTTCATCATATGTTCTTTAGAATATTAGTTGATAGATCATTTCATAATGGAGCATTATTCATTTTATTTTATAGTTTTTGATCTCTTACAAACCTTATTTAGTTCTCTCCTTGATAAAATGCTACAAATTCAATTACTAACACTGTAAGCACATTTGTACAACACATGTGATAGGGAATAAGATAAAAATTCTTATTCCTCAATGTGAATAGAATGGTTTTTAGAATTTTCTCAACTATCTCTATTATTCCTACTAGGAAATATTTTTTTCTTTTCAAATATTAATCTAATATAAAAAACTATAACTCTTTTTTAACTCTCTTCATAGTTGTAACCATAGAAAACTGAAATGAAAAAAAAAATTATTCTTCCCTTTCATAAATAAAATACACTTCTTTCTTTGAAAATTGGACTTCACATAAATCTTCTTCCCTATTCATAATATTCTTCTTATTTAGTGAAACCAATATGCTCTAGATATCCTATTTAAATTATCATTAATCCATAAAACTTATTCAGAATATATTCAGCTTTGGATCTATTCTCTCCTTCAATACTCAAGTAATTTTTCTAAGGATTCAATATCAGATATCTCTTCTTGATGCAAGGATTTTTCTTTCCTGGAATGACAGTTTCAAACTAACAATTTCTTTGACATGAAATATATATATATATATATGTGATACATGAAACAATATCCACTATATTAATTCTGTCCTTTCTCTCTTATCTGTAAACATTATACCCTGTGAATACTACATTTTTAATTACTATAATTCTCAATATTTCAAAATTCCTAATATCTTGACATTTCAAAACCCCCACTACTTCTCTTCACAATTGTTTGTAACTGTATACAGACATGTAGACACCACTTCATAAAAAACTCCATGTATGAATACATTATATATAAAAATATTCAAGGTTTCATCTCCTCATTTCATGGTGTAAAGATTTCTGTAAAACATGAAGTTATGAAATGGAAGCATGAATCACAATCTTCTTTACGATATTTATGTCAATGAAGAACATATCACTATGAATCATCATATTTAGTTTATCATATTTCTTTTTCTTTTTCTAAGAATAATTTGATAAGACTTTCAGATAAGTCTTATAATTTATAAATTCTTACATAATTCCCTCAAAAGTCTTATGAAGTTGAAGTCTTATGAAATTTCCTCAAAAGTATTTCAACCCTATATTATTTCATTTGCATCTAAAAATGTAACCTATAAAGATCTTTTCACATACCTTATAATTCCTATGATTCCTGAATATGGAATGAGTTTCTCATGATCTCACATTATGGATCACTCTATAATTTATAGTTCGGCTAAACTATAATCATGACACAAACTAAATAATTTAAGAAGAAAACCTATAATATATCATATCAAGTACCAATGCCTGAGTTTTTAAATGACGAACAATAGTTCTATTTTATGTGTCCCACAGCAGACTTCTATTTGTGATACCTCTTATTTATTACCTATAACACTCCTTAGTTTTTCATTGAAATCCATTATGGTCACACTTCTATCATGCTTTCTTGTACAGTGGTCCTAACCATCACTCTCCACAAATAAAAAATTAGTGCACTCTCCTCAGGTCGTTTCTGACCAACATAGGCTTTTATACATTCCATCCTAACTGGAATGACTTTAATCTTGGCCACCTGTATCTGATGACTTAGCTTCTTGGGTAGTGCTGTATTAAGGTATTTTTTTATAAATCCTTATCCAAAATTTAAAACAAACAGAAAAATCATAAGGTTCAACTCAGAAAAAATTCACTCATAATCCAAGTTAAAAAACAACTCAAACATAAACATTCCTTTTCAAATATAACAATATCCTATACTCCAATAATATCAACATTTTTTTAATCTTCCTCGACTTCATCTATGTATTTTCCCGAAGATTTTTTTACTTTACAATATTATATACATAATAAAGGATCTTCTAAAATGCCTTCATCATACACATATAGGATTCATCATTATAAATTATCCATGCAACTCAAATCCTTATTGAAATCCCCTTTTCAATTTCCCCTTTTAAAACTAGAATATTCCAAGAAAAAAGAATCTTTCAATTAATTCAAGAACACATAAATTTTTTTTAATTTATATAAATGAATCTCCAAAACTCCAAAGGTAAGGTATTCCCTTTTCATATGAGGAATGAAAATTATTTCATAATCAAAGGTCAAACATAAAATATGTGTCTCTAAATCTCATTTACTTAATATAATGTCACACCTCTCTTAGGAACCCTTCTTCTCAACAAAACTAATATCGCTAACCAACTTCCAAGATATTCTTATCCATAAATTCTTATTTCTTGCATATTGACACTAATATTCATTGAAACTTCAAAGTCATTGGAAAAAATAAAACACACACAATGTGGGATCTACAACACTGACATCTATGCATTAAAATTGAATAATAAATACCATAATTATAATATTCAATACAGAAAATTGTCCTACTATCATGCAACTATAAATAGATAAATAATGGACTTCAATATGACCCTATATAATATCCTTCATATGATTGTGAAAAAGGATAATAGATCTTATTCTAATAATATCATTCATGCTTTGGGGGAATATCGAAACACAAAACATACTGGTACAAAAGAAACCCCTTATTTTCTAGTATATAAGAGAGAAGTATCCTTCAATTTTCAGAATATGGGAAGTCCTAGACATAGATTTATGAGCTATAATGAGTTTATGAGAAAAGTTTATTCACACTATAAAACCATGGAGTCTATTAAAAGCATGTCACAAGAGAATTTAACCAGAAGGTTCACATATTCTAATTCATCTGTGGAGAATAAGTATTTTCCATGATAACACCAATGATACATGAAACAAAGCCTCCAATTCTAGATTAAAAATACTAATGACCTTACACCATCCATAAGGTCCACTCTAATGGGATTATTCCCTGATCACAATGGATAGAGGGAATATCAAACCTTCCACCAATATAAGATTTATAATGAAATAAATTATATAGCCTTAGCTAAAAGTGTGTTTCACGTGAATTTAAACTACTTGGATATGGTCCTTGTCATATAACCTTTAAATTGATGGCACTAAATGTCCTTTTTTTCATGATGTCAAATTGAATAGTATATAATCCTTATCACATGGTGTTGTACTAAATGACAACATATCCACCCCACATGACCCTTAAACTACATGGAGTGGTTTGTCTCATATGAAAAGGTTTACTTACACGAGATTGAGATCCATAAAAGATACTAAAAATACAGTTTCCCCTATGTATGACCCAATTTCTAGACAAAAATACCCTCATGTTCAATAACCACATATTACATAATTAATATTATCATGATATATGCAGTGAATACCAAATCACTTATCTTGGGGTCAACAAAAATTCTTATCTTATTCAAACCACCCTATCTATCTAAGTGTTTTGGATCTTTACCTCATTAATACAAGGTCTTCCAATGGCCCTAAATTATGATAGAACTATGTTAATTTCTCCTTGTGATGAGACCTTATTCACATCATGTTTCCTTCCTTCTATCACCATGACACTAATATATTTCATTACCCTTTCCAATATGTATAATCCATATATATATATATATATACTTTTTTCAAGAACTATATGTGGCTTGATTACTATTGACATAGGATATATAGTGAAACTGGGACACTCTATCTTTGGTCCAACCACAAGTATCATTCCCACAAATTTCATATCTTATTTTGGTATGTGGTCCCTCATTGATTCACACAAAGTCTTCTCCAATAACCCTTCATTTAGATGAAATATTTTCATTTTATTTTGTGTTTAATCCAAATTCGCATAGGGACCATTTTACCAAGAACTATTTGTATCCTTACTCTGGTTATTGTAAGATATGTTATAACCCCAAGATTTTTTTTATCTAAGTTCCTTCTAGGAATTCCATTTCCATCCCATTTCCAATCAATATTCTGACACTCAAGTTTACTTATTCTCGTAGGATTTTCCTTCATCAACCCTACACAAGGATGGGAATTCTTATACCATCCCATAGATATCTATAGTTTGATTACAATTATTTTAGGATATATAATGACATCCATATAACCTTTTTGGTCCAAATTTTAAATTTTAATCCACTAAAAATCCTCCATAATTTTCCTCAAGGACTCAATACCTATCATCTCTGAACTAGAAACTAGCTTTAAAATATCCTTTTCCTTTGTAAAATAATTTTTACCTTGAGCATTTGTGTCCCAAAAAATTTTCCATGTATACTGGTAATGTGTACATAAAATCTTGACAGACACCTCTATCGGGAGATGGTAAATACACTATCTATCTAACCTACCTATAACAAACCAAAGTCATGTCTTATCCCTGAAGGATAAGATCCAATAATCTTATATCCTTTCAATAACAATACACTAGAACCTATAATTCATGTTTGGACAACATCTATACTTTGTATGATTTTTCAAAGGTATGGTAATAGACACGCCATTTTAAATATAGTTTGTGATTATCCCAGTCTACCCATATGAATTTTGTCATTATATAATTTAAATGACACAAGTTATTTCCCTAACTTAAAAGGTTTTAAAATACTTAATGATTTAAAAACACCTTTTGGTTATCACATTCCATCTGATTAGACTGAACTCTATGACTTGCATGACTTTCTGAGAGACTTTCTAATATGTTTTAAATTGATGTTGTGTATATCAAAATAATGAAAGATGACTCAATTAAAATTACAATTAGTGATAAACAATCCAAATAACAAAATAATTATGAATTAAAATCAAATTAACATATATAGATGAGATCAGACAAATAACCCTCATCAAAAATTTCTGCAAAAAAGAGAAAGGAGAAAATTGAAGTACTTACAGAGGAAATGGACTCCGCTGCAGCTATATGCGAAGAAAGGAGAAGAACCCTAGAAAAACCAAGTCATAAGGAGGTAAAAAGGAAGGTGGAAAGGAGGCATGGTGGGGTGATGCGTTATCAAGGATGAAAGCCATAGAAGAAAGGTGTGGTTGAGTGATATCATAATGGAGAAGGTGAAGGGGGTGGAGGAGACAGGGAAGCAAGGCTAGGGGCACGACAAGGATCGGGTTGGCAGGGAGGAGGTGAGGAGGTCAGGCGGAGAGGCACGGTAGTGGAGGCACGCAGCGAAGCAGCCACCACTGGTATGATGTGTTTCAGATTCGAGGAGGGAGCAATGAGACCATGCCAGAGCCGCATCGGAACCGTGCCGGGGCCGATTCGGAGAAGGAGAGTCACTGGGAGGTGGGGTGGCCGCATGAGAGACGTCGGGAGAGGAGGAGGATCGCAAGAGGGAGGTGGATCGCGGGGGCAGTGGGGATGGGAAATTTGTGAGGGTGGGGGTGAAGGGATTGCGTGGGGCGCTATTACCACGAACATCAAAAACAGTCGTGGGTATAAGTGATTTGTAGACATAGTTTTTATTGTCCATGGCTGTAGATTTGTATCTATAAGTCCAAATTCTAGTAGTGATCCATGAAAATAAATTTAGACTGAACAACAAACCATAAATTCCATCCATATATCTCCCAAAACCTACCCTTATTTAAATGATCACCAAAAAAACTAGAGCTATCCCACACTAGGGTTAAAATCACTCAATGATAAATTAAGGATTCAAAAGGTTACATTATAATAGGAATGAGATGTATAATTAAAATAGAACATGTACATAATAATCCCCCAATGAAATTATGGTCTTATAACAAAGAAAATGAATAAAAATAAGAAAAAATAGAATGAAAGTAATTTAAATGGTCCAATCACAACATGAAACAAAATACTCAGACCGTGGATTCCCACACCCATGGAATCCTCAGACTATGCGCGAGATTCACCATAATACATGTGGATGGGGATCTGATTTTTGAAGCATCTCCTACCCCATAGTCAGGCTCTAGAATACTTCAGTCAAAATTTCTTCTTTAGACAACACTTCTTGTAAAACATCTCCAGATGGAGGAAATAGCCGCAATGATGGACAGTCTTTTAAGGGATTCTACAAGATGGCTTCAAATTCCCAAACCGAACACATTAGTGTCACACCACTAAAAGGTTTGACGAACTATAATATATAACCAAAATAATTTACTCCTTATATATAGGTTACTCCATAATTCACTTCTCTATAGGTGGAGAACCTTTATGAATGATATGAAACACCAGAATACAAACCAACTGCACTCTGGAAACCAACTCAATAAAGTGGTTAGAATAGGTCGTCACTGTCCAATGGCCTTGTTGAATACCCATGATTTCTTCCATTTTCTTCATCTTAACCTCCACTAGTATAAATCATCAGATTAAGAAGAACATAAGGACTTCACAGGTCATCCTAACAATAAATGATAGTGGGACAACCAATTTCCATTGGTCCAGGGTCGGACCCTTAACCAAACCCAAAATAGCATGAACCTTAACATCATCTCGAGTTCCCAACTACACAAACACATGCTCTACCTCTATAAAACACTCAACTACCTCTAACATACCTCAATCATCAAGATATATATACAACCTTCAAGAATAATTAAAACTAGGCATGACTCCCCAGAAACATTAGGGAAATTCGTGGCTGAATTTTCTGAACAACACATAAAACACAATACCGATACTGATATCAAGACAAATAAGAATATAAAAGACTACTAAAAGCCAAATGAAATCATCTCAAAAACCAAAAAAACATAAAAAATGCCAAAAAATCCCTCTCAAAAAAGACCATTTTCATTTAATTTTAAAAACTGGCTTCTTCCATGGCCACTTTTCCGAATTCAAAAACCCCCTTTTTAATCCAAATCTCAGTTTAGAAAATCATTTCCCCATTCAGAATCACATTTAGAAAAACAAGTTAAATCCTTTGGTTTTAAATAAACACTCATGGAATCCCATGAACTTTCACACATGTGGTCCATCATTTCCATCCATATGTGCCAACTCACACTTTCCACTCACATGGGAAAAGGTCACACCCAATCGATTTTCATAGAAAATCCAAACATTTACCAAATTCTCAAACCAAAATTCTATAAATTCTTATAAACCATTATAAAAATTTAAATCCATTCTAAAAAAATCATTTCCAATTGAAAAAAATTTTCATTTTCAAAATCACACTTATGAAAACCCAAACCATGAAAAGACATTGCCTACACCGAACCACCAGAAAGAGGAATTGGTGTCCATAACTAACCTAGTGACATGGCAGTGAGCTGGGCTAGAAGAAAGGCATAATAGTAAGAGGGACTTGATACTTGCTCATGGAACTCACATGGGTCAATACTCCATGTGATGTAACAACATGAGACCAAATCACATCTATTGTAATCCCTCAATCAAAAATAATAATAGAAGATTAAAATCCAAGACTATCCCTTACAACTTGAGGTTTAGAACAAGAATGGGTTTAGGACGCCCTTCCCATACCTACTTCCAGATTCGGGACAATCCTAATTTCCATATACCAACACCCCAAATAACAAGGGCCTCCTCTGATACCATTTTATCATGAACCATCCAAGGATGTCATCTAACCTGACACCCAACTCAGTCTGTGGCATAACCCGAAGCGTGAACCTGATCCCCATGGGATACCAAATAGTATCAAGCATCAAGAAAATACAAGAGGGAATAGTTTACTCCCAAGAATCCAGGATCTAATGAAATAAACCAAACAATCCATAAGAGCTAACAACTGACCATAAATAAATAAATACTTGATCTAGATATACAAGAAAACCGAACATGCAGAAACTAAATAAAAAAATGAAAACAAAACCAAACTACCATGATCTCCATGTGACCTCAAGGTCACCAACATCCTCCAATAACTCAATCCATTAACAAGCACATGAACCGATGACTTTATCATGATGAAGAACCTTCAAAACAGTTCATGTCTACCAACACTAAATGGTGTAATTAGGGTGTAATATAGATAGCTCAATAGTCAATAACCAAAGAATCCATGTGTTTTTACTTCCCAAAAATATTCCATTAACACTATATTGATATACATTAATAAAAATGATTTTTTCACATTTTATTAATCAAAAACACCTTTCATGATTTAAAATTAAACACACTCCACCTTAAATTTTCAAAACAAATTACCAATTCATGACCAAAACCCAAATAAAATAATACAAGGGTTTTGTGGAAAAGAAATAAGGAGGGTAAGAAGAAAACTAAGTGCAAAAAGATACAATCAAGAAGATATTTTAAGTAAATATGGGATTTCCTAAACAACCTTAGAAGACCCCTGGACATACTCAGTTTGGAACCACCTATAAACGTATGGAAAAACCCCTAAGTATATAACCAATTGTCTGCTCTAAACTAGCCTCATGAGTGGCATGACCTACCTTTCCTTTCAACAAATCCTAGGGTACCAACCCATTTAATCAGGTTTGATCAGAAACTGTAACTCAATCCTCTTAAATATGCACATAAACCCATGGTAATAGTAAAACTATGTACGCGGGAGGCCCCCACACGTGTGACTCACCTTACCTATCATCTCTTAACTTGCCTACCCCAAACACGAACACCCTATACGATAGCCAATAAATGGTTCTAACTCCAATAATGGTTCCCTATATACATACGTACATACATAGATCACATGTACACGTCATATCATCTAAGGATCCAACCGGGTCGTCATGTCATATAATTATTTAACCATCTCTTTAAAAAAAATCAAATTTACAAACATGCCTTTAATTTTTAAATCTCTAAATGAAAATACCAATAACATTATTCAAATATTTTCTGAAACAACATTAGACACAACTATGCAAAATATTCCCTTGAACCAAACATTTACCAAAAGAAACTCTAAGTTTCAAACTGTCATACCTTCTTAAGAATTAATTGTTGGGAAAAAATCCCTCAAGGTATCATTGAAGCATTTTTGAGTTGATTGTGTTTGTTAAAAAAGTGGATAACTGTGATGTGATTGTTGACAAATAAAACCATGATATACAATTTTTTTGAAAAAGGGGATTTCATGGTGGAATGTCGAGTTCAAGATTTGTGTTCAATGATCCATGTTTGATTAAATAACATCAACAAAGTAATGGATGCTCTAGAGGAGGTATAAAAAGAACAGATACAAGGTGGCACTATTTTCTAGTGTTTGAAAAAATTTTGGGCCTAAAAATTGACAAATGAAGATAAGTGGTTTTTGGAAAAGGGACTTCCTCGTCGTGTACTTGAAGGCTTGGAAACTTGCACGCCATTTTTTTCAAGATCAGATCATCAGAATATGGCAAAGGGATAAGGGTCATGCAAGTATTGGGTTGGTCGTGCTGGTGACTTGCGCGCCGAGAAAGGACTTGTGCGCTGGTCCCTATGAAGATTGGAAACTTTCGCTCCTGTTTTTTTTTCAAGATAAGAACAAGAAAATATGGTAAAGGGAGAAGGGATCCCATGTTTGGAAGTAGTTCGCGCAAGTGACTTGAATGGGAAGAGACATGCATGATGAGACTTGCGCATCAAGGGTAGACTTGCCCACCATCGTGAAGGGTGTCCAAATGCCTATAAATACAGGACCACACCTCCTCTTTTTTAACTAAGATCAACACTTAGAAAAATCAGAGCTCCCATCACGTAGGTGTGGTGGTCGTGCAAGTGTTTTGTGGTCACGCAGGTGGACTTGTGCGCTAGTGTTGGAAGTTGCGCGCCAAGAGTTAGATGCGCACCTGAGGTGGTATGGGTGAGGAAGGACGTGAGTTGCGTAGGTTTGGAGTTGCAGAAGGTTGTGCCACGAATGTTTTTGAAGTGACTTGGGTGCCAGTTGTGACATGTGCGCTGATACTTGCGCTCCAAGTTAGACCTGCATGCCAAGTAAGGTTGATTCACGACAGTATTTCAGGGATGCGTGAAAGATGGAAGATTTCCCGATACCTTCGGTGCAATGTGAGATTCATCTATGGGTGAAAGTTGAACTTCAACAGAGCATCTACATATAGAGGAATATGAATTCCTTCATGAAAATGAAGAGACCTATAGGTCTATAATCTGTGAGTGGATCCTTTCCAGAGCAGTGAGCAAAGTAAGAGGAAGAAGGAGATCTTATCCACTAACAGTGAGCCAGTGAGATAGAAATAGGGAGTAAACCTTGGGAAAGCAATAAGATGACCCTAAACCTTGTAAAGGAAGTGATACTGGGATAGAGTGAATGTTCCCAAACCTTTGTATCCACATCTAGTGAAGAATAGGGGAATTTTTTACGATTGGAAACTTGTCAGCGTATGCTCTTTAGACGTAGCCCAGTGAGGGTGAACCAAGTAAAAATACTTGTGTCTGCCTACTTACTTCCCTGCATTTCATTTAAAGCATCATCATCAGATAAAGAAGAAAATAAGGGATCATAATAAATACACAAGTGCAAAAAAGTGATCCTTGTAATAAAAAGTTCAAGATCCAGTGGGGAAGGAAGAACATTGAAAAAGAATATCCATACCCTAATTCACCCCCCCACCCTCTCAGGGTATATAGGCCCCTATTGGTTCTAAGAATTGGTATCAGAGGGAGGTAGCCTTTATAAGATTTTTTTGCTATGACTTGGTGTTGTTGATTAGTGTGGCTAAATCAGTCTTCTCTTATCTCAGTGTACCATGGAAAAGGGAAAAACATCAAAGAAGAATCAGAATTCAGGTATCCCTAAATGTGAAAGTGTTTATGAAAAAGTGTGATTCAACTAAAAGAATCAAATAACTTACTAAAGGAAGGCATGGATGAATCCAATAGGGAAAATATTGATTCACACAATTATGATGTAGGAATAAGTGAAGAACCTGATATTCTAAGTGATATTGAAACAACTGATTATGAAGAAGTTTTAAGAATGAGGCCATCAGTAGATGTTGTCAACATGAAAAAGAAATTAGATCGGAGATTGTATAAAGAAGTTAAATCTAAATATATCCAGATCCAAGTATTGGAAATTGAGGTCAACAAGCTAAGAGGTTTAAATCAAAGGCTTATTGATGTGGCTACAGACCTAAGGGAGAAGAATGATTCTCAAGGTGAAGAACTACAAAAGATGTCTAAAATGAAAGGAAAACAAAAGGTTGATGAATATGAAGAGAATAAAAATTCAGATGATTTTCAGAATCTGAAAGCCAAAAATGATGATCTAGCTACACGGTTATCTGAAAAAGTTCATAAGAATCAAAGACTAAAAGAAGAGAATTTATCCATCTCTGAATCAGTTTCTCAGAAAAAAATGAAAGTAAAGGAGAAAAGTGAAATGGTAGAAATTATCACACGAGAACTAGAAGATGAGATGAGTTGTGGAAAGGATCTCATAAGAGAACTCAATTCCAAACTTGAATTAAGGGATAAGAAGATTCAAAAGTTAGAAGAAGAGCTAGAATTAGTGAATAAGGAAGTGGAGAAATCCAATGCTAGAGGAAAGCCTAAAATGAAGGATTCATTGCACTTACTATTTGATTATCCTTCAATAAGTGATGATAAAGTGAAGAATAAATATGATATTTCTGAAGAGAAAAAACATCATATTTTGTCAGCTCAAAAACATAGAGTTTGGGGAAAACTAGTGTTGGATTTGATGAACCACCTCCCATGCATGATAGAAAAAGTGCTGTGAACAGTTCCAGATGTGGAAAAAATCCTGTAGGTGCTGGAGATAGGCCTAAGAGGACAGTTACAAGAAGTAGTGATGACATGTGATGTTTCTCTGGGATTCATGGCCACACATAAAGCTTCTTTTTAGAGGCTCTGGAATACATTTCAGGTTGTGAAAATAGAAAATTTGATAAATATGAGAATAAAAAGATGTGTCCTGAGAAGTCAGAAAGAAGAGTCTCTCATAAGAAAGAATTTCTCAGATTCTATTACTATGGAAGAATGGGACACACCATGAGTATGTGTCAGGAAGCTCAGGAACTCAATGACAGAGGAAGAAATAAATATGCATCAACATCTCGACAGAAAAATGATGAAATTAGGTATGCCTTTAATGGAAAATGTTTTATATGTTCTTATTATGGGAATTTGGAAAGACATTGCTGCAAGAAGAAAGCAGGAAAGGGAAAGGAACATGAAAGGAGATTATTGAATCCAGTGAGGCATAATGAGAAATCATACATTGTGAGGAAAAGTGGATAGATGAAGAATATGCTTAGAGCCTCAGTAAAATCACATGGAGCTGAACAAAAGGTGTATCTATCACCTCCTCTGTCACACTCACAACTGCACTCTATGAAAGAACATGAAATAATATGGATGAAAAAGGAAGGAAATTCTACAGTCGTGAGTAAGAATAATGTATGTTCATTGGAGGACCTACCACCAATGAAAAATAGTTTGGTGACCCAGAAAAGAAAAATAAACAAAGGGTGCATTGGAAAAATTGCAAGTCGTGTGCCAGAACAAGAAGTGGAGGAAATGGGAAGATCCCTACAATGGAGGAAGGAGCCAGGGATGATGATAAGAAGAGATATTCCTACTCAGAGAAGAAATCAAGGGAAATGGAATTTTGGTGGAACATCAAAGACAAAAATTTGTACTGATGGGTTTGAACCCCAAATGGTGAGAAAGGCCAGGCCTACAGAATCATCATATCATAAAAAGACTCAGTGTGCAGGTAATTAATGCTTAGTCATATGGATAGAGCAGTTGAAGTTGTCTAGGAAGCTAGAATAAGCCAAGAATGATTGTGATGCTCTGCAAGAAAGAATCAATGGGTCGACCCATCAGGATCAACCGCAATCCTTATCCTGAGGATTCCAGAAGACACCCCTCTCCCTATGTATGTAAAAAAAATTAACTAATGATTCAAGTGTTTTCGGTTTTAGGGAGATATGATCCAAGGGGAAGTGGCATCTAAAAATGCAAAGTGGAGAAGTGATATGATTCGGAGTTTCGATTGTCTCAAATAAGGTACCAATGTTGAAGGAGAAAGGTAGCAACATATCACAATGGTAAATGATTGTGTTATTGACTTTGTCTCTTGTTTCCTACACTGAGTTCCAACTCAGTAGGCTTAGAGATTTTTTTAATGGCTCAATTCCAAGTGGAAGATGAGAATAGATGATGTAAGAGAAGAAGAATGCTTATGGGTCTAAAAGGTAGACCTAACCCTGGGAAGTATTGCATAACATATGGGGAGCATTCAATAACAAAATTAGATGCAAGATCAATCAAAGAAATAATTGGATGACTCAGATTTGGTGTTTCCTATTGAGGGAAGAAAGAAACACAAGGATAAGTGGCAATAATCATGCATCTCATGCTTATCTATTTCATTCTAACAAGTGGTATTAGCTGACAATTTTCAGGATACCAAGATGTTGTGAGAGAGTATCAACAATGTTTCAACAAGAAGATCAGAAAATTAGTTGAAAGAAATGACATCATTGAATAGTGACATAGTGACATGTTTTTTGTTGAAAGTGAGGAAGTGGTAAGAGACTCAGTAGGAGTAAAAGTGGTTGATACTGATTCAGAAGATAATCAGACGTGGGAGATTGTTTCAAGGCCACCAGATAAGAATGTCATCGGGATTAAATGGTTCTTTCACAAAAATATGAATGAAGATGGCACAGTGATATAGAACAAAGAACGACTAGTGTGCAAAGGATACTCTCAGATAGAGGAAATTGATTTTGATAAGACATTTGCACTGGTTTCAAGGTTGGAGACAATCAGATTATTCCAAGCCATTGTAGTACAACGAATGTTCAAAGTGTTCTAGATGGATGTTAAATCTTCATTCTTGAATGAGGTTCTAGAAGAGGAATTATATATTGAGTAGCCAGATTTTTTCCTCATTCATGAGGATGAAAACAAGGTTTGCAGACTGACAAAGGAATTGTATTGGCTGAAACAAGCACTAAGATCATTGTACTCAAGGCTTGATCAGTACTTGATGAAGCTCGGTTTCCAGCATAGGGGAGTTGATTACAATATTTAGTTCAGCAATAACAGTATTCAATGGATGATGGTGCTGTTTTTTGTCAATGACATAATATTTAGTGACATAATGAAGTAATGGAACTTTCATTTCTCAATCTAAATTCACCAAAGAGGTTCTAAGAAGGTTTGGAATGGAGAATTCCAAGGAGATGAAGACTCCAGTTGCTATCCAGATGAAATTAATGAAAGATGATAGTGGAATGGCAGTTAATATAACTAAATACAGGTATACTATCGGCAGTTTACTGTACCTAATAGAAACAAGACCTGATATTGTTTTCTCCACATGCAAAGCAGCGAGATATCAAAGTAATCCCAAAGAAATCCACATGATTTCAGTGAAAAGAATAATTCGTTATATCAAGGGCATGGTGGATTTCGGATTGACACATAATGACAAATCTCAGACAGAGTTATTGGGATATACTAATGCAGATTGGGTCGGTTCAGCAGATGATAGGAAATCAACGTCAGGTGGTGCATTCTATCTTGGGGGATTGTGTTTTTCTTGGCTAAGAGAGAAGCAAGATTGAATTTCATTGAGCACTATAAAGGATGAGTATATTGTGTCCCCTCAAGCATGCACAATGTTATTGTGGATGAAGAAGCAGCCTGAACATATGGGAGTTGAAGTGAAGACTCCGATCGGAATCTAGTGTGATAACTCAAGTGCTATAAATCTCAGCAAAAATCTTTTCCATCACTCAAAGAAAAAGAACATTGAAATAAAGTATCAGTTTATCAAGGAGAAGGTTGAGCAGGGAATCGTGAGGTTGGAGTATGTGCCTACAGAGCTACAGGTTGCAGACATTCTGACAAAGGCCTTACCCAAGGAAGATTTTAAGAGGCATTGACTGGCTCTGGGAGTTCAGTCGACTCTCCGCACATAAAAAAGTGTGGATGTGGGACCCCCCCCCCTCTTCGAGGTATGATGTGTTTTTCCCTAATGTGATGATATGTTTTCTCTACTCTGTTAAATACTGAAATGGAGTGACCTTTGAGTTTGTTGACAAAGGGGGCGAAAATAGTGATTGTTCAAGGGGAGACAGTGTGGTAATTTGATACATCATGATTGATACGGGGAGAAGCTAATAGGTGGAGTAGCCAGAGAGGGGGAGTTGAATGTGCTTAGCCAGAGCTTTTCTTGGAAAACACAGGAAATAGGGTTAAAGAGGTTTTGAAGCTGACAAGAGTTGAAGCTGTAAGCAGAAAGGGGGAGAGTATTAAATATGACAATTATAGAAGTGATCAATCAAAGGAAAGATATCACAACAGTTGAGGATCGTGATAAAGGCAAACGAGTGGTGTTGGAATTTGGTAAGAATATTTCCAACTATTGGTATCAGTTTGGTAAAAATTGGTATCAGTTTGGTGTCAATAGTGTGTGTCAGATATAAAGTGATTCATTGATGATCTTTTCATTTACTCTTGTTTCGCACGCCGAGCATTGCTCATGTGGGCTAAGAGTATGTGTTGAGTGAATCCTTGATCGCTATCAGAATCACAAAAGGTGAATGGTGGCTGAAGAATTAACGATGTATCTTTTTATGGAAGAGTTTTCAACAAACCCTTAGGGGGAGATTGTTGGGCAAAAATCACTCAAGGTATCATTGAATCATTTTTGATGTGATTGTGTTTGTTGACAAAGTGAACAACTGTGCTGTGATTGTTGTCAAAGCAAACCATGACATACAAATTTGTAGAAAAAGGGGATTTCATGGTGGAATGTCGAGTTCAAGAGATTTGGTCAATGATCCATGTTTGATTCAAGAACTTCGACAAAGGAATGGATGATCTAGAGGCAGTATAAAAGGAACAGATACAAGGTCGCGCTATTTTCCAGTGTTTGCCAAATTTTTGGGCCTGAAAATCAAAAAATGAAGAAAAGTGGTTTTTGGAAAAGGGACTTGTGTGTCGTGTACTTGAAGGCTTGTAAACCTTCACTGCATATATTTTTCAGGATCGGATCATCAAAATATGGCAAAGGGGTAAGGGTCGCGCAAGTATTGGGTTGGTTGTGCAGGTGACTTGTGCACCGAAAAAGGACTTGCACGCCGGGGCCTATGAATATTGGAAACTTCTGCGCCTGTTGTTTTTCAAGATAATAATAAGAAAATATGGAAAAGGGAGAAGGGATCCCAAGTTTTTAAGTGGGTCGTGCACGTGACTTGCTGGGGAAGAGACCTACACGCCGAGACTTACGCATCGAGGGTAGAATTGCGTGACGTAGCACATGGTGTCCAAATGCCTATAAATACAGCACCACACCTCCTCTTTTTTAACTAAGTTCAACACATAGAAAAACAAGATCTCCTGTCATGCAGGTGTGGTGGTTGCACAAGTGGTGTGTGGTCACGCAGGTGGACTTGCGTGCCAGTGGTCGAAGTTGCGCGCCAAGAGTAAGATGTGTGCCTAAGGTTGTTTGGGTGAGGAAGGAAGTGAGTCGCGCAGGTTTGGAGTTGTATAAGGTTATTCCGTGCAAGTGTTTAAAGTGACTTGCGCGCCAGTTGTGACCTATACGCCGATACTTGCGCATCGGGTTAGACCTGCACACCAAGTAAGGTTGATTCAGGGTAGTATTTCAGGGCTGCGTGAAAGATGGAAGATTGCCTGATAGCTTCGGTGCATTGTGAGATTCATCTACAGGTGGAAGTTGAAATTCAACAGAGCATCTACATACAGAGGAAGATGCATTCCTTTATGAAAATTAAGAGACCTATAGGTCTATAAACTGTGAGTGGATTCTTTACAGAGCAGTGAGCAAAGTAAGTGGAAGAATTTGATCCTCTCCACCGGCAGTGAGCCAGAGAGAGAGAAATAGGGAGTGGCCCTTGGGAAAGTAGTGATCTAACCCTAAACCTTGTAAAGTCAGTGATCCTAGGACAGAGTGACTATTCCAAAACCTTTATATCCACATCTAGTGAAGAATAGTGGAATTTGGTATGATCTGAAACTTGTCAGTGTATTCTCCTTAGACGCAGCCCAGTGAGGGTGAACCAAGTAAAAATCTATGTGTCTTCCTACTTACTTCCCTGCATTGAATTTAAAGCATCATCATCAGATAAAGAAGAAAATAAGTGATCATAATAAACACACAAGTGAAAACAAAGCGACCCTTGTAATAAAGAGGTCAAGATCCAGTAGGACAGGAAGAACTTTGAAAGAGAATATCCATACCCTTATTCACCCCCCCCCCTCTCAGGGTATATAGGCTCCTATTGGTTCTAACATTATTTTTCAATACCATGTTTAGAAATAACAAAAGGAAATCGAAATTATTTTGAAATCTAATATCCATTTAAGGAACCATAGTTTGTGGAAAAAACAACCATTTAAAGTGTCATCTTTATTTGTGGGAACATCCATGGGGGAACTTCATGCACCCATAGATGTGACTAAATCTAATGATTCATTCTAAGCATCCAAGAAATAGACAAAACCCTCTCAATATTCAATTAAAAAAATACCACATTATTTCTAAAACAAACCGAATCATCCCCATTAATTGAAAAAACCTGAAAAACCTTTTTCAAAGCATTGCCACTAAAATTTCAAAAAATATAAATTTCGGGTTCACACTCTTAATGAAAAAACCACAATCCATCAAATTTTACAAAATCTCCCAATGGGAAAACATCTATCAAATCGCCTAATTTTTTACATAAAATGCAATTGGCATTTCATAACACCAATTTCATATAAATTCAAAAATCCATAAATAAATTATTTCTTCCAAACCTATTTTTAACAACTTCTATTAACACAAAAACACCACACAAAAAACAAACCATTTGAGTTATCAGGGTTTTAATCGTATTTAAAAATAATCCAAACACGTTATATCAAACACTTTTAACATAGATACATGTAATCATAAACAAATAATCACCTCAGGAAACTATTTTTAACTGATTGTACTAATTTGAAAACACCATAATTAGGCTAACCAAGAGTATCACAGGTATGAGAAACATGTAAAAATATTAATTGAAACTATTCAAGAACTAAAATAATGATTTGGAAGAGAAATAAATGGAACACCTACCTCATTGGTGTGAGAAAGAAAAAAAACTTAAAGGAGGAAGAATACACCCCAAGAGCTAGTTAGCACTCACTAAAACCAAGAAAAATAGACCAAACACAAGCACAAACTATTAGGGTTCAAACAATGTGAATCCCAACCAAGAGAAACCCCAAAAATAAGGAGAATGGAGAGGATAATCCCCAGTAGGGAAAAGAGGGGAGGTTTTTCATGCCTCGATGAAGGAAGACCACCAGAGGAAGGAGGTGACACCGCTGGAGGGGGGGGGGTCACATGTTGGATAGGAGGACACTGGGGGGTCATATGGTAGAGAGGAGGGCTCTGAAGGGGTTACGCTTAGGAGAAGATGGTGCTAAAAGGGTCATGCTCTATAGAGGAGGACATCGGTGTGGGAGTGTGGCCAAAGGAGGGGAGTTCATAGGAGGGGCACACGAAGGAAGAGGGGGAAATGGAAGGGGTGGTGTGAGCGGAAGAGAAGGGGGGAGAGGGATACCCACTAGGGTTTCCCCAAAAAATGAACATAAATTAAATGATATTAAAACAAGATAATAATGATAATAATATTTTCATAATAATAATAGTAGTAATTTAAATAATAATACTAACAATTTTAATAAAAATAATAATAATTTTAATAATAATATTGTTATTATCCACAATAATAATAATAATATGGTTAAAATTTTATTTTTATTTTTATTTTTATTTTTTATCTCATTCAATTTTGTTTTATTTTGTCTATTCGAATACTCAGAAACCACACAGTCACCCTGCACGACTCATACAACCATGCACAAACTATGATGTAGCTTCTGTCCATTCAAAATGCAGTCACATGTGTACCTGTGCTGAATGAACGATTTACGCTAACCATGAAGTGCTCATGAACTGACCTAAATCCTACCAAAAAATTCAAACTTTATAAAAAGTTAAACTGGGTCTCAAACCCAAACACCAACCAAAATACCCAATACCCAAAAAATAATAAAAATAAAAGTGTATCTGAGGTTGGGGTGAGACAATTTCTCTAATATTCATATGGGAAAGAGAAAAAATAAAATATGTAAAATTAGATATCCATGATTCTTCTGATTTTGTTTTTCCTCCATTAATGTAAAAAAGGTTATGAAACTAATGTGATAAATCAATTAGAATATACATACATGCATATTGATTCATGATAGGTCCTGATATATTCTTAATATTGTAGTACTTCATCAAAATATTTATCTTTCAATAGTAAATCATCCATAATATTCATTGAATCAAGGAATTCTAGTACATTGGAATCCCAAAAGTCTCATAAAAATAAATATTTTAAAGAAACATCAAATAAATCATGTATGAAAGGAAAAAAGAAATTTATATCCAATAAAATTAAAATAGAAGGATATGAGAGACATGATAAAGAGGAATAAGTATAAGAATTTTCAATTAATGTTGATGATGATGATATGATGAATTAAAGAAGGTAAGATAAATCGAAACTTCAATAACAAGATGTAGATATTGAAACTCATAAATTAACCCGAAGAGGTTTATACAGGGGTTGATAAGAATCTCGAAAAACATAACATAAAAATAATTTTTTTTTGATGAAATTTTTTTATAAATTAGTTTTTAAAATTAATCTTTCAAGAAATATGGTTGATTTAGAAAATGTTATTTTCTAATAGAACAATTATTCGGGTAATACTTAGAATTTTATTTTATATATTTATGAATTAGTATGTGCTTAAACATCATAAAAAAATATGAATATGATTATTTTATTTCATGAATATTGGGAGGAAAAACTAGATCAACATATTATTAAATTACTAATAGGGTCAATGAAAACACATGATGGGGGTGAATTGGATGTTGATATTTTTATCAGTTACCAAAATCACTAGGAATTTTTAAACCTAATAATAATTAGACCTCTATTTATGGTTAATATAAATTGATATATTTTATTATTACACTAATAAACCATATATCACATATATGAAAGTAAAATAGATAAAATTAATACAAGGTATTTACAAGGTTTAGTATAAATACCTGCACCTTACATTGATTGGTTGTTCACCCAAATCAATGACTATCCATTATATTATAATATTTATTACAATAGGTGGTGTTTCTGAAAAATAAACTAACATACACTCACCATTCATAACAATTATTACATTAAAAGGTAATCCACTTAATAACATATCACTATAATCACAAAGTCACATTGGGATATCCCACCATTCCTTGAGTCATGTGGGTTTTATGGAGACCCACTATATATATATACATATATTAATGTTTGTAATTGAATAACATAGCTGATGTTGATTACTTATTCTACATATGATTCTTATCTAGCCATAAGATCAGATATCATTCTCATCATAGTAGTTTCTTTTAATTCTGGAAATTCTTTAGTAATAATACCTACAACATTGTCATTATATGTAGAACATTTAATTTATTTTACTCAAAAATTATTTTATGGAGTCCTCACTCACTAATATTTTGTTATATTATATCCTAACAACTCATCATCGTTCTTCAAGATCTTAAATTTCATAAATAAAACCATATACAGTATTTCTACCACTCATTCTGTTTTCTTCTTCTCATCATTCTCCAAAAAAGGTTGTCATAGGAACCACTTATTATTCCTTTTTCATTGATGTCCAAACAAACTGACTCCCCATTATAGACTCAAATCATTTCACCTACTTTATCATGATGGATTAATTAATATTTCACAATACACAACACATTCTCATGGATTCTCTAGTTCTAACTACTTACTCTATTTCTTATTTTTTCCTTTTAATCACTGGTCACAAGGAAATTTGATTTACTTTTATGGAATATGAAATATACCTAAACAAATTATGTGACCATGATTCTTAATTTAACTTCTCTAACGTTTTCATACATTGGATTCTCAAATGATCTAACATTCCATTTTCTTCACCAATGGTTGTCTCCTGGGGAATTCGAAGAGTTAACATTATTTTTTATGTTTCATTTCTTTCTCATTTTTCTTGAAGATAAATGAAATATTCTAGACTCTTCTAATATCCTTGATACCTTCTCATTTATCACTTTCTTATCTTCTACTTTCTTACTAAAATAACTTGAGCTCTTTATGTTTAACTTGTAGACACATTATTCAAAAATAAAAATATATTTCTCATGATTTTATAGTTGTTTTTATTGAGTATTATTTTCAAAATATCCATATTAACTACACTTTAATAACTCCATGTACATTTTGTTTATAAAATATTTCATATATATCTTGTTTCATATTCTTATAGTTTGAGAGATTCATTAAAGACCCATACATATATTAATATAATACATTTTGATATAAACAAAACATTATCTCATCTTCCAATTTATTCATTTAGTTTAAATCACATTTCATTGTGATATTATATCATTGAAACACAAATAATGAAACTTCATAATTTTTCTTACTTCCAAATTTGATAAATATGGAGGAATAGATTCAGGATTGATTTATTTTCTGTAAATTCATCTTTTTTTAATTCCCATTAAACCATTTTGGATCATTTCTCATAATAGATTCATTATATTTTTTTCATGTTAATAGTGATTCAGAATCAAAATAAATCACTTCCTTTATTTTTTGGTATTAAACTAGTTTAAATCATTTTTAATGATCCAAAATGTACCATGAACTATGATACTTTTCTCCAAAATACATGATCGACTTCCCTATTTTTTATAGTTTAATAACACACCTTTGTTAGTGATTATGATTTTTAAATCGAGGAGTAATAGTACTTTCATGATCCAATTTTAATTTAATATTTATAGAAAAATCTACAAATATTAATTGATTCTAAATATTTTCCAATTTTTCTCTATGTATATGATCAATCATTATTTTCACTCCATGGATGGATCATATTACCATTCAGATCGACTTTTGAGTCATAGGTATACACATGAACATATGCCAAATGACCATATGAAAAAATTACTGACTATGAATAGATTGACCACATAAACAAATCACTAAATATATTTATAGTTAGTGGAATGGATGTAAGGAAGAAAATTGAGTTCATGACTATGTGGTAGATAGATCAACCTTACATACAAGTCAAATATGACCATGAGGTAGTGGATTTACCATATATAGTAGACCAACTGTGAACATTCAGACTTATCCAAAACCCATAATTTCTTAAAAAACTACATGGATTCTTTAAACTACCCACATTAATTCTTAAATATTTATAAACACTCCAATATGAATTTTGGAATATATATAATTTTACAGAACATCTCATCTAAATTCCCAATAATATACAGGATAATAATCACTATATATATAATATTGTCAAGGACCTCACTATACATAAACTCTAGATTCACTTTAGTCTCAATAAAACATCATTAATGTGTTTTTCCACACTAATTTTTGTAGATATCTACTAAATAACACTATGAATAATTCTCCCAACTCCTAGATCATAAATCTCTAATATGTTATCCATTTAACAATACGTAGTATATATATTTATATTTTTCACTATTTCCATCATCATATCTATTTCAAACTATTTTTTATAGTACTAGGACTCCTCCTAGTTATCCATAATGATTAGTTTGTTCAACTGTCTAATTTATGAGGATGCCTTAATAACCCGTCCTAAAAGATTTTACATGGAATCAAACATCTTTTCCTTAACATTTCAAATATTTAAATTTTTCGTTTATAACTCTAATGATAGGAACCTGAATTCCAGTTTACCCAAACCATATGGGAAGTACCTTCAATCTCTATGTATTAAGTGGACATGCAATCCATCACCAATTTTCCAAGCATACATTTAACTCATCATTACACATAGATTGTTGATAAAAATAAAATATAATAATAATAAAACACAAGGTCAAATAAATATACCCCCTTTTGGTTTTTTCCAATAGAAATTTCATCCAATACCTATATTCTTTTACTCACCCATTATAAAATTAATTAAATGTGGAGAAAGAATTTCTCCAATTAATATAAGGGATCTCCCATAAACTAATGATACTAAATTCTTATCCCCATTATTTTACATTATATATAGAAAATGAGTGCACCATAGATTTATTATCCAGAATAAGTGAGTGTGTAATCTCAAAGTCGATGAGGGATTGCTGGTGTGGAAAATAAGAGTGGTTTTACTAAAGCATTAATTTTCTCCAAAAACCATTTTATGTGGAACCAACTAAGAATATAGTTTCTTAGTGGTTGTAAAATATATTTGTAGGCAGATTCAGGGGCCTACACTCATATTTTAAAATTATTCCCAATTGTTTTTGAAAAGCACTCTCCCAAGATAATTAATATAAGCATATAGAGTAGTTGGGATATGAGACTGAGTATGATACCTCAAACATCATCATATACTAAGGATTTATATATTCTATTATTAATAGAAATTATATATTTTTGGTACCCCTTACTAATTTTGTATCACCCCATAGATGGATGAATAATATATACCATCACTATGAAAATTGTCTACTTAAAAAAGATCCAATTGGTTATAATTCCATTTTAATTCATGACACCAGTGGAAAATTAATATGACTTAAAATAAGAACTATGATTTATATATTCTCTAGATTCATTGTTTTAGTATTGGGGTTGATACTCGTTTCTCAAACCTCTTTCGTGTATCTCTTGTGTTCCATGTCTCCTCCATGCTTCCATCCCCTTTTGGACTTTAAATTGTCACACAGAACCATGAGATCTATTTATTTTTCACCATGCTTCATAGTTGGAACAAATTTTTTTATCCTTATCTAGAATAAAAATTTCACTCGTTTATTCTTACTCCAACATCCATATTTCTTAAAGATGATCCAACTATATGATAAATATATCATTTGTAAATTTAACATCCTACATCACTAGTGTGGATTACTTCTTTACTCCAATTTTTATAATAAGGACCAATGGTTATTCACATGTTTCCTTCAATAGCTCTATATGTTATGGTAGGGTAATCATACACTTTTTTTAAGTGTGTACTATTTTATATCAAATACCATACAAGACTCCGTTAATATTTCATTCACCCCTATTAGAAAAAATAGTAGGTTTCTCTTCAGTGATGTCTTTCACAATGTTATGTGCATCTCTTTTATTGACTTCTTGTTTATCTGTATATTTACTCTTCTTGATTAGGCTTATATATATTTATTAAAAAATTACATGACGTAGAATATCTTATAAAAAATAATATTTTTTCCTATATGGTGTGACATTTTGATTTGTATTTACTTAGGATCTTCTGGCATATAATATTCTTCACTAATTTAGAAACAAAGGTAGATACACTTACTTTGTTCACCAACTTTTCAGTTTGACGTGGTTATACATTAACATTTGTATATGTCTTATAAATAGAATGATTATTCTATTATTAATCATAATATTGAAACCCAATGCTTCATATCCTAGAAAAATTATCAAAAAAATCAAATGTGTTCCTTATGGATGGATTTTTCTTCATCTATGATGAATGTTTCCTTTTAGAAAGTTTATTCTTATATCTATATTTTATCCCATTTCCAATAAGCGTTTTACAAATTTCATATTTTGATATATTATTAAAATAATCTATTTTTATATTATTTAACCTCTAGAAACACAAAAAATATCTCACATATCTTTTTCTATTACTTGTAATCACAATCTATCCATTTTTTATATTGTTTTTTGATTGTTTCACCCCTATTTTTTATCCAACTGTGGAAAAACTGCCTAAAATTTCCAAAAATATACCACCGTTTTTATGGTATAATTACTAAAAATTTTATATAACCATATATGTGTATGATTTTTCATTTACAAACATGTTTGAGAAAATATATTCAGTTTATTTATCTATTTTAGTTTTTTGGGCGATCTTCTTCCAAGTGCTTGAGTTTGATAATTCCCAAAAACATCATAGGAACTCTTTAATACCAGTTAGAGTCCCTAAAAAGGTAAAATTATCCTATAAAGCATATTTATATGTAGTATTAGGTTTATATCATTGAGAAGGCCCAAAATGTATTTATTTTGGATTTTTCAGTTTAATCTCCTCCTCAAGACTCTTCAGGTTGATGAATGTATGTTTATCTTCTGTTAATCTGAATTTGAAATCCCAATGCCTCTTCATCATTCATTTTTTCCATCAATAATCTTAGTTATCTATTGAAGGGAGATATAATGATCTTGAAAATTTCTTCTTTCACATTAAAATTTTCATCCTTCACATTCACGTTCTTCTTATATAGATTCTCTAAATCACGAAATACCTCATTAATAGCTTCTTTATACACATCTCAAAAAATATTATTTTTAATTTTACATTAATTAAAGATATGTCATTATTTGAAAATAAGGTTGTTTCTCCCTTATATTTCATATTTTATGAGAGGGTATTTCATCTTCTAACATGTTTAGGCAATGCATTTTCCATGGCATCAACTTCTTCCATAATCAAGTGTATTTATAAAAAATAGCATGGAGAAAACCTAGTATATTGGAAAATACATCATTATGAACATTATTTAAAAAAAATTTGTCATGATTATGAAATTATTTCACTATTTTAATCCCTATATGTACTTAAAAACATGTACTTGACTCGTCTAAATGATATCATTCAATGGATTCACAAGAAGAGAAATTTCTAGTTTGTTTATAATTAAATAGTGGATGATCCAATTATTTTTTTTCATTTTTACTAGAATTATTTACCACTTTATTTTTCTAAATCACTATAGTTTTCAATGAAACATCCATATGAGAATTAATTGGTATAAAATATGGTCTTACAATATGAGGGTATTCAAATATCTAAAATCTACACTTTATTAAATAAAATGAAATTCAGAAATACATTGCAATTGATAAAATTAAATTGTAAAATTCACGTTGATACGAGATTAAATGTATAATAGGATTGGTTTAGAAACCTAGGATTGGAGTGAATCAAGTGTCACTAATTTTTTATCAATTAAAAAACTCACATGGAATTTTTAACCCCAATGGTTATTAATCCTCAGTTACCAAATAGTGTATTTGGATGTATTTTCAAATTCTACCAAAAAATCATTTTCCACATGTATTCAAGTAAAGTAGATAAAAGGGATAGGGTATTTTTACATAGTTTGTTGCAAATAACCACCCCTACCTTAACTAGTTTTTAAACATAATCAATTAGTCTCCACTATAATCTAATTTTTGGATACAATGCATAGTGTTTCTATCAGATTCACTTTCAGAGTCTTACAAGGCATACAAATTCTTATTTCACACAACACTTACTCTAAAAATTTATCAATGTATTTTTAGAGTGGTAATGTGGTCTCCCTATACACCTTTATTCACAATAGTTTTATGGAGTCCCATGATATATGTGAAATTTTTTCTTCGAATATCTTATATGAAGTAGATCACATGTTCCGTAAATTATGATTTGTTATACACAATTTCATATCTCATAACACTCACATTAGTGTCTTAAAATTCCATAACAACATGGTGACTACTTATAGTATCATATATCTTCTTCATACGTTTTTCACTATATTCCTCACTTATTTAGATCTTACTATCTTTAAAACTAGAATACCCTCATAATTATTCAAGTGCGTGACACAAATAAAAGAAACCATATACATGAAGTTGGCCTCTCACATTTTTTATTATTCTCAAGATTTTTTCACCATGGTTATATTATAAACCTATTCTTCTTCCTTTATCTTTGATACCCAATTGATCAAACTACTCAAAAAGGGATCAAATTCATTCACCTTTTCATGAAGAGGGATTCAATATTATTTAACACTATAACAAAAATATCTTAGATTATCCAATTAAAACTACTTACTATTTTTCCTATTTTATCTTTTCTATATTGGTCACTGAGAAATCTGATTTAATATTTTGGAATATAAAATTTCCCTAAAAAAATTTGTGCCACAATATATCATTTAATTACTCCCACATTTTCATAAGTTGGAGGACCCCATGATCTCATACTCCTTTTTCTCCACCAATGGGTTTCTCCTATGATGTTTCATGAGTGCCCTTCCCTCTTAATTTTTCATTTATTTCTCATTTTTCTCTCATCTGAATGTATCATTTTATACACTTCTAGTGGCCTTAAGACCTTTTCCTTTATCTCTCTCTCATCTTATTATTTATCATTAATATGGAAAAAATATAAAACATCCTCAAATAGAGACATTCTTCATAACTAAAAACAAATTTCTTATAATTATATAGTTTTATAAACTCAGTGTTCTTCTCAATATATCAACACTAACTACACTTCAGTCTCCCTGGTTGTAAAGTGATTATACATCATTTCAAATGAAACTTGGTATGTCTTCATATATATTGTGAGATTCATTAAATACTAATAAAGATGTTAAAATGATCTAGAAATTTTGATATAGACTCAGCTTTATCATATATTATTGAATATTCATTCATCTTGAATCACATTTTATTGTCATATTTATAACATTGAAACACAACTCAAGAACCTTTATATATTTCCACACTTCCAATTTTGAAAAATTTTGGTAAAAATATTTATAGGGAAATTATTTCCCATAAATTCAGAATACAATTTTATTCTCTTAAAACTATATTGTAACATGTATAATTATATAATTATGAAATTTAGATCACATTATAATAGTTTCATCATCAGCAGGAATCAGTTCCTTCATTTTCTAGAATTATATCGGATTAATATGAATTTAATGTTCCAATCCTTTTCTCTAATATTTAGGATCGGTTTCTCTATTTTTCAAACATTAATCACACACATATATTATTTTCATTATGTTTGGATCCATGTGAAATATACCTAACATAAACCCATTTCAATTTAATCAATAGATTCAAAATCATGAAATACTAATTCAATGAGAACCTTTTCCAAATTTTCTCTAAGTATGGGATTTAGAATAAGGTTCACTCCATGGATCAATAATATCACTATTCAGATAAACCATAAGGTACAAGGAAGTGAGAGAATATATGCCAATCATATCACTAAACCAAATTTGTACTTTAGTGGTGGTTGTTTAGTGGTTGTGTATTGAAAACCTCTACTAAAACTTTTTTATAGTTTTCACACACCAGAAACATCTCACCCACCCCCCATCCCCCCACCACCAACCCCAAAGAACCCCGAACATTGTGTCCCCCAACCTCCCAAATCCCTTCCAATCTTGTAGATACCCAAATATTTATGTACATGGACATTACATTACTTTTGAGGAATACTTAATACATAAAGAAAATATACACCAAAGGAACGTAATAGTTTAGTGTCTTTGGAAACTCAGAAAAAAATATTCTAATCATGGTGAAAGATCTTCGACATCTCCCATAAAGATCTTCCCCTTTTGTTTTCATACCTAAAACCTTTATTTATATCCTGGGGAAAAGAAAACATAAAAAGGGTGAGCTCAAACGCTCAGTAAGGGTAAACATGGGGAAAATAAAACAAACCATATACATTTGAACTTCAAAACATGAACATAATATTAAAACATCAAAATCTTGAGCAAGGATATAAAACATGGCAGTACATAAGGCATAGATCATAAAGAAACATTAATCCTGATAAAATAGCATGGGAATAATACATGTAATTGTGGAAACCATTAAGAACATGTTATGATTTCCATAGTAGCCAAGGCATTGCTTCCAAGACCATCTCAGTGGACAAAGTCCCAATCTGAATCGAGTTCACTCCTCGTTCCAGTCCTACATCACTGAATCAGATTGAATTCTCATTCCAGCCATGTCTATCTCATGAGATATAAATCATTACCCATTTCATTGGAGGGAGATATAGGTCCCACCCATATCTTAATGAAATAATTCTTACTTGTGCCACAAAATAAACATACATCATTCATAATAACCCAATGAATAAAATGGGTTTCATAAACATCATCCCATCATAACATAATCCATATAAAACAAATAGATATCATTTAATCATAAGAAAAGTGAAACCATGTAAATCATAGAGACATTATACTTGAAACATACACATATGAAATAATTTAATCTTATATGGAAAATGGTTTTCATAAAACACTTCAAATAAATTCTTGATGAATATGTCCTTTCTTCTTCAAAATCATTTTCTTTTCAAAATATGCCATGAAATTTTAAAAGAAAAGGATTTTTTTAAAATATTCATGAAATCTTTTAGAGTAATCTTCATGAAAATAAGGCGTTATAAAAAAGTAAAAATATGTTCATTCCGTATAAGTTAAAAAAACATTCTCCTCATACTTTTTTCGGAAAAGTAAAAAAGGACCACGTATGGTAAACAAAAGAAAGATTCCTTCCATAACAAAAAGTAAAAGTAAAATAGGGGTAAACATGAATTTAAACATACATATAATAATATTAAACACTTTATGAGAAATATTTCTATGGACATGGATGAAAAATACAACCCGAGTAAATACTTACGTATAAGCAATCTCGGATAAAAATGAGATTGGAAAAGTTATCCCTTACCTTAGGTCTGATATGCTTCGTACATATACAAAGATCCTGTATAATGATTTAAATAATGTCATTGACTTGTTAAAAAAACATATTCATTGTTATGATATCATATATGGTTCACTTATGACTTTATATTACCCGTTCTTTTGTAAATTCCATGTTAAAGTAGCGTTTTGGGTAAAATCGTTTCATTTATCATCCGTGTTTTGAATTATAGTTATTAATATGATTAATTAGATCATTATTAATTATTTCCATAATATAAAACATGATTTATATATAATATATATTCATAATATACATATATATAATAAATCAATAAATGGAAAGAAATACACCGTTCATAGAGATGGTAGGCCGTACGTACGCATGAACGCTGTTTTTCGTTTCATTATTGAATTGAATGGAATTAAGTAGATGAATTGTATATATACATAAATCCAGTAGAATTATTATGTCATATATTTCATTATTACTTATTATATATACTTTATAATCATTCTTGAATTATTAACATGGAAAATCAATCTCATCGCGTTGTGGAGACGGTAATCTGTACGTACGCTCGAGCGATGATATCGTTCCCATATTTATTGAATGTAATTGGAGTGGATGATAAAATATCTTATAATCTGTATGATGTTATAATAATAATATATAGTTATTCATTACACCATTATACCCATCCATGTAAGGTGGTGGTGGAAAAACTGATTACACCACGGCTTGGAGATGGTATTCTGTACGTACGCACGCGCAGTGATTTCGTTTTCTATAGGATTGATAGAAGGTGAAATGGGGTTGTTTCATATTTATAATAATATATAAGTATATGAGTGATACTGATTTTATTAATTTATGATGAAACAAATAAATAAGAAGAAGTTGAAGAAGAATGAAACTTGAAAGAATCTGTAGAAGAGATTACCTCTTCTTCGATGCACCACTTTTAAGGTTCATCTTAAGGCACAAGAGTTGGTCTTTTGAGTAGACCAGAACCTCTATAATGTTGCTATGTAAGTGGATAAGAGTAATGTTCAGGGTATGGCCGAGCTTTAAGGCTCCAAATTGTGTAAAGATAAGAGGGAGGAGGTTCCCTTTTATAAGGGAGGAGAGGGGCACCTTAGAAAAACATAAAATATTATTTTATAATAAAGACATTTTCGGTTTATAATAGCTCCAAATTGATTTATTTAGAAGATAAAGTGGGTATGGGTCGAAATAATCTCAACCAATAGGTTTTAGACAAGTTTAGGTTACTATTTTAACCATATCATTTATATTTAACTCTAAGTTAAAGAATTCAACTTTTACCGTGTCTTTTTGTTTGTTTACACTATATGGTTAATAATCTTACTATAACAAGTCAAAAGAACCCCAAGTGGTTCATTATTAATATATATAACCTTATAAAAGTCATTTGGCCGAACCTTATATTTTTTGTAATATAATAACAATTAATAATATAATAATTGTTTCAAAAAGTATTTTATGTCAATTTTGACACTATTTGGTACTTGATTTTTGTGAAAATCATAACAGCATGATTAGTTCAAAAAAAATTAATTAAATCAATAATAACATGTCATATTATACTAGAAAATTACTATAATTCATAAAGAACCTAAAATTACATTTATTTGGGTATTTATAACATCAATTATGTTAATATTTAATTAATAAGGTAATTACTGCATCATCATTGTGTCATAAATAAATTAAATTATTTAATGTCTAGAAATTATAAATAAAATACCATTATGTAGGAAGTATTTTTATATTTCTAATTAATATTTATAGTCTAATTTATCTTATGTATAAACCTATATTAAAAATGTTTTAGTTATTAAACTATGATTTTAACTATTTTAACTCTTCTTTAAATAAAATAATAATAAATGACCTAATCTAATCCAAGTGGACCTAAAGGGTAATATTTTATTCCTAATGTTGTTTTTGGTTGAATTAAACTTATCCAATAGAATTAGGACTTGTGTTAGTGTAATAGTAACATCATTTTTCCACTTAATTACCCTATTTACTTTTAACTGTGGTAAATAAAAGTAAAAAGTTTCTATTCACCAAAAATTATTTTTATCTTATTGAACCACATTTTACTCCTTCATATTAACAGTGTCTCTCATATTTTTGAAATTCCACTCATTGAAGCGGTAAAATTATGTTTTCTGTAAATTTTCAAATTCTCCTAGGAGATGGGTAAAAGACGGTGAAAAGTTCAATAAAATTTTTATATATCTAAAATTATTATAAAATGACTCCAATGAATTACATTGAACTTATATAGGTATTATGTATCAATTTTCACCTAAAATAAATTTAATAAAATAAATAATTATTTATATAAAAATTCGGTTTCTAAATAGTAACCCAGTGTTTTCACTATTCCTCAAAAATTGAATGTTTTCAAAAAAATACCAAAAATTCACCCTAAGATAATTTTGATATTCGAAATCCAAAAATGAATTCCATTTCAAAAGGTAAAATTTATAAAATTTCAAAAAATGGGTATTACTATTCATAACGGCTTGTTTATATAACATATCGTTGTTTAGTGAAACCTGGTATTGCGTACAACACATGCTATCGTGGAAGGTCACGATTGCGTGTAATGCAAGCCAGGTCAGGGATGTGTGTAGTGCAAGATCCTTTTAGTGTAGCGTACAACACAAGAAATCAATGAAATTAAAAAGAATAATTTTCAAAAAATCTCGGGGTGTTACATTCTACCCCCCTTAAAATGAATTTCGCCCTGGAAATTCATCGGGGTTATAAATGGTTTACTACTCGAATGTTTCATTAATAGAAACCCACATCGTAAAAAGGAATACTAAAACTTTATTTTAAAAAGGAAATTTATAAATGTAATGGTTACCCAGATTAACTCATCACTGGGTTTCCACATAGGAGAACATAGGTGGAAACATGGATATGGAAGGAAAATCTAACCATCAAGTTCTGATGGATAGTGGTAGAGGACATGGCTATGAAAGAGCCAACAATCACAAATCCATAAATTTGTGATGATCTAAGGTACCATCTAATTCATTATATATGAGATTACTATGACATCATTTTTTGTTTTCAAGATCATTTCCCTAACATTGATGAATTTTTACATAAGGAGAAATACTTACTTGATTTCAGTGTAATATCATCGTTGGTCATTCCATAAACAACTTCCACTTCATCTCTATTTAATGAAATGAAGTTGAATTTTTCATTCATGAAGTGTTAGTAAATCATGAGATATAATGATAATTCATCCCATCTGTTTCTATCACAACAAGGTTATCATAAGGTATTAAATATACATAAGTCCATCTATGGTGAGATTAATCATATATGATTCCAAAAATGGACTTATACATCATCTATCATACCACTTAACATAATAATAGTAGTTTCTACTAACCAGGGACTTCATGTAGGCCAGTGGTAGGTGATAAAGGCTTGTCTCACTTCGATTGTGGGTTCGATTCCCACAGCCATGTCTGAGGCGATGGGTTGTCTCCCGCCCTGCAGGTTGTATTTTTTCTAAAACTTAACTATTATAACATTACATAAATAATATCGAAAAAAAGTTCTATAATTAAACAATACTATCTGATGTCCAACAAAATCCATTCCAATCTTTAGGCTTATCCAAAATACATATGTCTAATCTCATAGTATAAAGAAAACGATTACTTGAAATGTCACATAACAAGCATGTGAATGCCATCATTTATCCCCCATATATCATAAGATATATCTTGTTTGTCACATTCCATACATGTGAATACCTTAATCATGTATTCTTTTAAAAAATTAATACCCATTGAACCATAGTGAAAACATGAATGCTGTCAAAATTTAACACTTTCCACATACCAAAATCCCAAAATTTCTATATACTCAAACCATGATATATCTTTGTCCTTATATCAGTCATGAGCTCATTTCATTTTTTTCTTCATCCCTTCATTATACACATATCATCTTCTTTCCAAAAATATTTCAATCACTTTTCATGGTTACCGATGACATAAGCTTATGGAAAACCACAATGGACCAATACATAGATATTCCAATATACCATAAAAGTAACTCAACAACATTATTCTTAAATACCAACATATAAACAATTTAATACATCCTATTCAATGATTCCCATCGAATAATTCCTTCCTTGATTTAGAAGTAACCTCTTAGGTCAGGGCATTGAGTTGGTTAATTCCCATGTTCTCCACATATAAGACATTGGACTCCATAACAGTCTGTCACTCTATGACCCTTTTCTCCACATAGATAACATCTTCCCCTCCATTTGATATATTCCTCAAGGATCTTCTTCCCTTATTTAGAAATCTAAATATTCTTTTCTATATTCTCATCACCACGCGAACATGCATAAAATTCCATCTTCCTCTTATTTGATGACTTAGGAATACAACTAAATTTCACCTTGTTAATCATATATCGAGATGAATGATTCGGCATAATCCCAATATCATTATCTCAAGGAAGTACAACATTTCATTGATCTTAGTCACCAATTTTTCCATTGTAATCAATGTTAAATGAATTACTTCTCATTCCCTCTATTGACTAAGACCAGAAACCATAGTGTAAGAAATAGTTAAAATAACGAGGAACCACATAATCATAAAAAAACACTTTTGGGACGTCTAAATTATCAAAAATTATTTACTCCATGACACCTTAAGTTCACCATAGGTTATTGATGATTGTCAAAATAATTCTTGGACTCTAACCTATATGTATACTTAACCTTAGGGACATCCATAGACATACCTTAGAAATATATCTAGGGATCTCACTAATGTTTTCACATCCTAGTCTCCAAAGGTTATCTAAACCGAACCTCTGATACCAACTATAGAGACCTAAATCTTAATGCACATGGACATTACATTACTTTTTCAGAATACTTAATACATAACAAAAACAGACACCAAAGGACCGTAATAGTTTAGTGTCTTTGGAAACTCAGAAAAAAAACCTTCTAATCATTGTAAAAGATCTTCGACATCTCCCACAAAGATCATCCCCTTTTGTTTTCTTACATAAAACCTTTATTTATATCCTGGGGAAAAGAGAACATAAAAATGGTGAGATCAAATGCTCAGTAAGGGTAAACATGGAGAAAATAAAACAAACCATATACATTTGAACTTCAAAACATGACCATAATATTTAAACAACAAAATCTTGAGCAATGACATAAAACATGGTAGTACGTAAGGCATGGATCATAAAGAAACATTAATCATGATAAAATAGCATGGGAATAAAACATGTAATTGTGGAAACCATTAAGCACAAGTTTTGATTTTAATAGTAGACAAGGAATTGCTACCAAGACCATCTTAGTGGACAAAGTCCCTTTCTGAATCGAGTTTACTCCTCGTTCCAGTCCTGTATCACTGAACCAGATTGACTTGCCATTCAATCCATTTATATCTCATGAGATATAAATATTCACCCAATTCATTGGATGGATATATAGGTCCCACCCATCTCATATTGAAATCATTCTTACTTGTGCCACAAAATAAATATACATCATTTATAATAACCCAAAGAATAAAATGGGTTGCATAAACATCATCCCATCATAACATAATCCATATAAAACAAATGTATATCATTTCATCATAAGAAAAGTTAAACTATGTAAATCATAGAGACATTATACTTGAAACATACACATATTAAATAATGTCATCTTATATGGAAAATGGTTTTGATAAAACACTTGAAATGAATTCTCGAGGAAAATATCCTTCTTTAAAATCATTTTCCTTTCACGAAATGCCATGAAATTTTAAAAGAAAACGATTTTGTTGAAAATAGTCATGAAATATTGTAGATTAATCTTCATAAAAATAAGTCGTTATAAAACCGTAAAAATCTGTTCATGTCGTATAAGTTAAAAAAACATTCTCCTCGTACTTTTGTCAGAAAAGTCAAAAATTGCCACGTATGGTAATCAAAAGAAAGATTACTTCCATAAAACAAGGTAAAAGTAAAATAGGGGTAAACATGAAATTAAAAAAACATGTAATAATATTAAACACTTTATTAAAATCATTTTTATGGACATGGATGAAAAATACAACCCCAGTAAATACTTACGTATAAGCAATCTCAGATAAAAACGTTATTGGAAAAGTTATCGCTTACCATAAGTCCGATATTCTTCGTACATATCCGAACCTCCTGTATAATGATTTAAATAATGTCATTGACTTATTACAGAATCATATTCATTGTTCTGATATTGTATATGGTTCACTTATGACTTTATATTACCTGTTCTTTTGTAAATTCCATGTAAAGTAGCGTTTTGTGTAAAATTATTTCATTTATCGTCTGTGTTTTGACTTGTAATTATTAATATGATTAATTAGATCATGATTACTTAATTTCAGAATATAAAACATGATTTATATATAATATATATTCAGAATGTACATATTTATAACAGATCGATAAATGGAAATAAATACACCGTTCATGGAGACGGTAGGCCGTACGTACGCATGAACGTTGTGTTTCGTTTCCTTATTGAATTCAATAGAATTAATTAGATGAAATATATATATTCATAAATCCAAGAAAATTATTATGTCATGTATTTCATTATTACTTATTATATATAATTTATAATCATTCTTTAATTATTAACATGGAAAATGAATCTCATCGCATCGTGGAGACGGTAATCCGTACGTACGCACGAGCGATGATATCATTACCATATTTATTGAATGGAATTGGAGTGGATGATATAATATCTTAGAATTAGTATGATGTTATAATAATAATATATATATATTCTTTACCCCATTATACCCATCCATGTAAGGTGGTGGTGGAAAAACTGATTACACCACGGCGTAGAGACGGTATTCCTTACGTACGTACGTGCGGTGATTTCGTTTTCCATAGGATTGATTGAAGGTGAAATGGTGTTGTATCATATTTATAATAATATATCAGTATATTAGTGATACTGATGTTATTATCGTATGATGAAACAAATAAAAAATAAGAAGTTGAAGAAGAACGAAACTTGAAAAAATTGGTAGAAGAGATTACCTCTTCTTCGATGCTCCCCTTTTAAGATTCCTCTTAAGGAACTAGAGTTGGTATTTTGAGGAGACCAAAACCTCTATAATGTTGATATATAAGTGTAAAAGATAAATTTTCAGGGGTTTCCTGAGCTTGAAGGCTCAAAATTGTGTAAAGAGAAGAGGGAGGAGGTGCCCTTTTATAAAGGAGGAGAAGGGCACCTTAGGAAAACTTAAAATATTATTTTATAATAAAGTCATATTCGGTTAATAATAGCTCCAAATTGATTTATTTAGAAGCTAAAGTGGGGATGGGTCAATATCCTCTCAACCAATAGGTTTTAAAAAAGTTTAGGTTACTATTGTAACCCTATCATTTAGATTTAACTCTAAGTTAAATAATTTAACTTTTACCATGTCTTCTTGTTTTTTTACACTATATGGTTAATAAACTTACTATAACAAGACAAAATAACCAAAAGTGGTTCATTATTAATATATATAACCTTATATAATTCATTTGGCCGAACCCTAGATTTTTAGTAGTAGAATAATAATTAATAATATAATATTTTTTTTAAAAACTATTTTATTTCAATTTTGACACTATTTGGTACTTGATTCTTTGTGAAAATTATAACAGCATGATTAGTTCTAAAAAAGTTAATTAAATCAATAATAACATGTCATATAACCTATAAAATTACTTTAATTCATAAAAAGTCTAAAATTACATTTATTTGGGTATTTATAACATCAATTTTGTAAATATTTCATTAATAAGGTAATTACTGCATCATCATTGTGTAATAAATAAATTAAATTATTTAACGTCTAAAAATTATAAATAAAATACAATTATGTAGGAAATATTTTTATATTTACAATTAATATTTATAATCTAATTTATCTTATGTATAACCCTATATTAAAATTTTTTAGTTATTAAACTTTAATTTTAACTATTTTAACTCTTCTTTAAATAAAATAATAATAGATGTCCTCATCTAATCCAAGTGGACCTAAAGGGTAATATGTTATTCCTAAGTTTGTTTATGGTCTAATTACACTTATCCAATAGAATTAGAACATGTCTTAGGGTAATAGTAATTTCATTTTTACCCTTAATTACCTTATTTACTTTTAACCGTGGTAAATAAAAGTAAAAAGTTACTATTTGCCAAAAATTATTTTTTTCTTACTGAACCACATTTTAATCCTTCATATTAATCGTGTCTCTCGGATTTTCTAAATTCCACTCATAGAAGCGGTAAAAATAAGTTTTATGTAAATTTTCAAATTCTCCTAGGAGGTGGGTAAAAGACTGTGAAAAGTTCAATAAAATTTTTATATATCTAAAATTATTATAAAATGACTCCAATGAGTTACATTGAACTTATATATGTATTATGTATCAATTTTGACATAAAATAAATTTAAATAAAATAAATAATTATTTAAATAAAAAGTCGTTTTTTAAATAGTAACCCAGTGTTTTCACTATTCATCAAAAAGTTGAACGTTTTCATAAAAATACCAAGAATTCACCATAGAATAATTTTGATATTCCAAATCCAAAAATGAAGTCCATTTAAAAAGATAAAATTTACAAAATTTCAATAAGTGGGTATTACAATTCATAATGACTAGTTTATATATCATATCGTTGTTTAGTGAAACCCGGTATTGCGTAAAACACACGCTATCGTGGAAGGTTGTGATTGTGTGTAATGCAAGCCTAGTGAAGGATGAGTGTAGTGCAAACTCCTTTTGGTGTAGCGTACAACAAAAGACATCAATGAAATTAAAAAGAATGTTTTTCATAAAATCATGGGGTGTTACAAATCTCAACCCTCACCACCATTCCAGACTCTCACCACCTCTCACCACGCCTCACCACCCCTCTCTACCAGTCCCTACCCTCACATCCCCTCACTTCTGGTCCCTAACTTTGTTTCCCCTTTCCACCGGTCCGCAACCCCCCTCACCATCAATGTCACTCACTGTGTGTCCCGACCTAGCCGCTCACCGCCCCTCTCTACCAGTAATGACCTAGTACCTTTCCGACCCTCACCATTTGTAGGTTTTCAATTACAATATTATGGTATTCAAGTTCATTCATGTATCAAGATTACAAAAATGGGATCACATTCCATAATTTATTTATTTTTTGTTTTAGACTAGTCAGTTGATTTATTTCATTGACAATGCAAATCTATTAGTGGTAAAATTTTATTGTTAAATCAAGTGAAATATTTTTTCTCATGCTATTGTTATATATATTTTCATTTTTATTTGAACATTTTCATATTGTCCTATATATATGTGTATGTGTGTGTGTGACTCTGGAAAATTTGGATAGATGAAGGATCTTGGTTAATACAATTATGTATATAAATTTGGTTATGGGTATACTCCAAGGAGAAATTTTTGTGAACATATATAATAATATATATCTACCCTAATTATTTTGTTTTTCTAAATTATTTCATAAAATTTAAGAATATTCCTTCCTAGAATACGCTTATGGGGCCAAAAGATAACATCTGTCAGGATAATCATATTATGAAGGATTCCAATGTTCCACTGCCTTTTATGTAACATGGTGTATTAAACTATGCTACTACACCATATCTAGTGGTAAAGGTTTAAGGAATACCTTATTTTGAAGTCCTTTGCTTATTCTTACCCAAGGTGGAGGGTAGCCTTTTTTCATTATTGAATTTTTCAAATATTACATCTCTAACATCCACCATCATTTCAATTAACTGGTGCTTCATAGTATTTAGAGTACCTGATAGATTATAGCTAATTAGTCATTCAATGTTTATCCTCCTCAATTACGCTGGTTGATTTTTGTATTGGTTGAATATATATTCTGTGAAAGAGTTTCAATTTCCTTATGTAGTGACTGGGCAAATGGTAGTATTTAAACATTTTTTTCACTTTTTCAATGGAACATTATGATGGTATTACTTGTTACCTCATTATAGTTACCAAATTATTATAATTAAATTTATTTCATGAACTCGTGTCATCGTCTGTAGAGCAGTTCATATCATACCTAAACACCTCATTAGCATGTCCCATGAAGTCATAATCATTCTCCACATGATTTTTAATTTTAGAATCAATGATGATAATTGATTCATAATACACATCATTGCTAATTTCCCAATAATCATTATATTAGAAATGTGTCCCATGTAATAAATGATCATTTACTATCTCTTTGTTCACTACCACCAGCCACATATAAGGTCAATGGTATCTTCACCCATACATGAAAAGGAAATTGTGGAAATTAAAATATATAATATAAATAAAATCATAGTTATACATAAAAGAGATAAAATTATAATAAAACATCCTTTATCATCATCAATCCACTAATTTAATCAATGAAAAAACAATGAAAAAATGTATCCATTAAATAAAAAAGAGTATCATGATAGTAGGTTAACAATTTTGAGAATATTTTTATTAAAAATTTATTTCTATATGTATTTTTCTTCTGGGTTTCTTAATGGGTTTTATATAAAAAATGTAACTCTTTTACACATAATTTTCCTCATAACTAGACTTCAAGGATTTCAATTATCCTTTTTAAAATTCATCAATATTTACGATATGTATTTAAATAAGAAAACTTTATTTAACATATTCATATTTTTTAAACTAGTAAATATGAATCACTTTTTCTATTTAGTAATAGTGAAGTGATTTAATTTTTTTATATCGTGTAGGAATAATGTGATATATATAGATAAAAACATGATCACATTACTGAGAAAAAACCCCAATATGATAAGGGTTTGGAGGAGGTTTTATACTTTTCAATTTCTAATCATTATCTTGAATTAATAATAAGATTTTTCGTGTACTAAATGTAAATTTAGAATATGGTTTAAGAGATATGAAGTTTATGACCACCTAATATTGAAGCAATTCCCTACTCAATATTTGTGTTGGATTCTTCATAGACAATCGAACATACATAAATATTGAGAAGTAATTCCAATACATAGAATGAGCTCCCAAATTCATCAGAAATGGACAATAAATTTAAAAACATTATAAATGATGAATTTTTTATTACAAGACACCAAAATCAATATAGAAACATATTATAATAACTAGTTGAGGGTGATAAAAATAGCAACGTGACAAGTGATTTTTCTAAGACTTTAGGAAAACTAGATCACAATTGTAACATATCGTTGAATCCTCCTCTTGATTATGTATAGAATAATTTAAAAGAAAAAATAATTTTAAAGATATATGAGTTTCATGGTTTAGTTGATAATGAAATTTAAGAGTTGTGTAGTGGATGTTTGAAATATTCAAAAAAAAATCTTCTAAAGTTTTACCACATAAAATGACTATGTGGAATTACAAATAAGAAAATGTCCATGACATTGGAATTACTGTTTGATTCATTTCCTAATGTAAATATCCCCGAGACTATTTATGATATGAAAAAAATTATGAATCTTGGTCTGAATTATACAAAAACAAGTATATACCATTGAATTTATGCATTATTGGGGAAAGGATTTAAGCAGACATGATTGAAAAAAAAATTCCTCTTCTAGATGGCAGTAAATGGGTGATGTTGGATGTCTGAATCAACCTACTACCATGAATAAGATGAAAAGGATCACACCTATGAAGGTTTTTTGATACTTTCCTTTAAATACTCAATTGCAAAGATTATTCATGTCATCGAAAATTGTCTAACACGTGAAGTGGAAGTCTGTATATAATAACAATGATGGGTTAATGTGAAATCCAATTGAATCACAATTTTGGAATAAATTTTATTCATTACATACATATTTATCATATAATCTTAGGAATGTTCTTTTTGGGTTGGTTTTTGATGGATTCAACCCATTTTGGATTTTGAGTACCAGTTATAGCATTTGGTCGGCTGTTTGGATTCTTTACAATCTGCCTTTGTGGATGAGTATTCAACAAACTTATTTTATCATTATTATGATTATTCCTAAAAGAAATTCCTAGAAATGATATAGATGTATACTTTAAGGATTTATTTAAAAAATTACAGGATTTATGGAGCAATAGTGTTGAGACATATGATGCGTCGTCTTGAACAATGCTCACAATGCAATATTCTCTAATATAGACCATTAGTGACTACCCTAGACATGGGAATTTATCTGGTTAAAAACATATATGGGTTTGTCTTTTCCTATAAGTAAAATTTATTTTGAGACTGAATGGCTACCTCATAGTAAAAAATGGTTATTCTTGTGTCATTGAATATTTCTTGAAGCATCTCACATATTTTTATTGAACAAGCCAAAATTTAATTGTTTCATTGATCGTAGACCACCTCCAAAGTTGTTAACAGGTTCTGAAATATTTACATAACATAAAAATGTTGAAATAAAATTTTGAAAGGTTCATCATTTGAATGATATTTCGAACCATGTTTTAAGTGCATCGTGAAGAGAAATTGGAATACCAGTATGGAATAAAAAAATTATATTCTTCAAACTTATGTAGTCAGAAATTAATTTGTTGTAGCATAATATTTATGTTGTTCATATTGAGAAGAATGTTTTTGATAATTCGATATTCCCATTTCTTAATGAGAATGGAAAGTTTAAGTATCATCTCAATGCTCAGAAATAATTACAAGAAATGAACATAAAGCATGATCTCTAGCCAGATGAGAATGGAAACTATGCTCTCGAAATTTTTGCAATGAAAAATAGGGATAACGGTACACTCCATCAAATTTTAAAACTTTTGAAGTTATCTGATGGGTATTCATGCCACATATCAAGGTGTGTTGACTTAAATCATCATAGGTTACATTGATTGAAAATCCACGATTCACATATTTTGTTATAGCAGTTACTACCATTGGCATTGCCTACATTATTACATAAAAAAGGATACTAATGTTATACTCAAATATCACATGCCACCGCCCAAATACTTATACACCAATAAGTATTATTCTAATTATCCCTGTATAGTTCATCCATTGACCATCCCTTAAAAATATAGATTCTAAACCCAACTTCCACCTTATCTTTTCATTTTTAGATCAAAGGTTTAGAATTATTGATATGTTAAATATTTTAAAATAAATTTCTATTTTTTGGATGTTAATTTCTATTTGATTGCTCACTTATAATATTTTTTTATTATTCATTTCTTGTAAATGTAATTTTCTTGATAATGGGTGTTATTTTGGATTCTAATTATGGTTTTCCTTTTTTTTTCATAGGAATAATTACTTTCACAAATCTATAAACCATAATCAATATAAATTTGTAATTTTTTTACATAGATATTGTGTTCTATTTGTTCTTGTGCATATACTTTTTAATACTAATATATATATATATTGATGAATTATATAATAAATTGTATTATTCTAATATAATTTTATATAAATTTTTTATCCCATGTTCTTTAATGAAGATTGTTGAGACCATGGTTAAAGGAGCGAGGATATGATACAATGGATATGATTTGTGTGTTTTATTTTTTTCAACATATAAATAACATGTAAAATTATGTGTTTTATGGTTATTTATTTTATTTGATGTTTGTTCCATGGTTTTTTGAATGATTAGAATAATTTTAATGAATATGAATTTTTGAATGTGAATATTAACTTATTTAATTTTCTATATTGTATAAGATATAGATAAACACCAAATAGTAATGAATATAGAGGCAATATATACATTAAATTGACAATATGTAGAGACTATAAACATGGGAGAAAATGGAAAAAAAACATAGGAGAAAAGGTGATTGCGTGTATTTTTTGTTCATATAAAGTGGATAAATGATTTTATACTATTCAAGGAAAAAATAATAATAATTGAGAACAATTAATAAATTTCTAGATGTATAATTAGGGATATTTTCAACACTCAGAGGGGTTGTATCAGTTTTGATGAATTTTTATCCAATTGGAAACATTTGAAACCTTATCCTTTAATCACTTCAATTATTAAGGTGAATATTTTTCTCATTCTATCTTCTTAATATCATATTTTCTATCAATAAATTTAAAAACACACCAGAATAAGTTTCACAACAGATTCACAATATTAACCTCTAAAATTGAGAAGGAAAATCCTTTATGTGATATGGATTCTTCTAATATAACACAACCCACTCTAATCAACTTATAGGTATAAGTGAGAATGTTTTATCCAAAAACTTATATTACATGATTCTTGACTATTTTTTAGTGCATCATGTACACTTTTATCATCTCACTGTTTATTTATACTACCATATTAATAGTTTAAAATTGATTTTTCAAACAATAATAAATCATTCACTAGTACATACTATTCCTTTCCATTGATGTTCCAGATTCATATTTTCATTATATAGTTTCACAATAGAAAGATACTTATTCACATATTATGAACAACCCTTGAACCAAAAATAATGCTTCTTCTTATTCTTGACAAAAAAACTTGAAGTTTTTTTATAATCACTTATTCTTCTTATGCTATTTTAAAAATTCAAGATTCTATGTTTTTTGAAAATTGAACTAAAAAACCTATTTCTTCCTCCTCCTTCTATACAACAGAAAGTTTCTTCAAATAATACCATAATAATTTCATTTTTCTTTTCTCTATAGCCTCTAAATCATTGACACTTTAAAATTCAATACCTTATTCCTATTAATCTTAACCATAGTATCAACACCTTCTTCTCAATTGAATTCGAATTTAGAATTCAAATTCAAGATTCCAGTTTCTTTCAATAATTTCTCTACTTATATTGATTCTTTTCAAACCATTAGATCAAATTAGACCTTATAATCACTATTTATGATGTTAAATGACTTCACATATCGATTATGAGATGATCTTAATTCAAAAACATATATATATAAATATATCCACTCAAAATAGGAATTATTCTTTTGAACGCAGCTGGAACCATGATGTGGTGGAACCTGTTTTGGTATATCATCACTAAACCATGATTGGATTTTTCCCTGGTAAAAGTTGGTAAATTGAATAGATAAAAGGAATTTGGTTGTTTTTAAATGTATATTTAAGAATTTTACATGTTTTATAAAACTCCAAGGGTGTTTTCCATTGTAATAAATTCTTATTAATTGGGTTTTAAGGCAAACATGGTTTTAATAAAGGGTTGACCTTTTTTAGTGTTTTCCTTGAGTTAGAGGAATGGTGAGGTTTTATAATGTGAAATATAGTTTCCCTTGACATATTTAGTTATGATTCGATTTAATGTGTGTACATATTTGTTTATATGTTCTCTGCATATGTTTCTCAGGGTATTGGGGAAACATAATCTGTAACTTGTTATTATTGGTAAATCAGTCTATAAAGGTATTTTAAACTGCCACTAAATATAGTAAATTTTTAGCAGTGGTTTAAACCACCACTATATATTGTTAGTCTTTTATTGGTGGGAGTTAAAACCAATGCAAAAAAATTGTCTTCGGTTTATTTAGAGATGGTTTTATTGGTTTTAGTGGTGTTGTCTATGCAAAAAAAGGAAAACATTTAGCAGAGGCTAAAACCGCTCCTAAATCCTTTCCGTATTTTCCCACTAATAACCCACATAAAACCATTAAAAACACCATTAAATATGGTTTCTATGACTCGTCCCAAAAACCAATTCTAAATGGATTAAACTGCCATATATTGGATGATGACACTAGTTTTCACAGTGGTTTTATGAAACCATCCCCAAACAATATCAGAAATGTTTAAACCACTACTATGAATGTATTTTCTAGTAGTGTATGCAAGGTAAAAAAGATTTAATATGGATTGATAGACTTCATGAACAAATAACTAACTAGATTTGCGATTAGTGCATCATCTACAAGGATGACATTCAGCTAAAATTATTTGTTTTAGATAGCTCAAATACACATGAACATTATTTACTGACCATGAGAAAATGGATAAAACCCTGGTTGTCGATATACCATGAACATATAAGTTTAAAATAATAATAATTTATTCTATAAAATGTAGGGAACTTTTAAAAAACCTTTATCCATTCTTAGTGACTTATGAACAATCCACAACTCCTTGGGGAATGTATTGAACATCTATTAACTTGTCAAATTAAATCCCAAGAACTCAGAGCATATTAATCCCTCCATGTAATGTATTATCAGAGACATCACTTTTTTTAAACTCGAACTTCACTTCAGTCTCAATGAAATTTCATCCAAATATTTTTATAAGCTAATTTCAGTAGATATTTTTGGAAACCCAATATGATGGACTTCACCCAACTCATGGATCTTAAATCTATATTCTTTTATCCATTTAAATCTATTTATAATTACTCTTTAAGATATTCATTATAGCTATAAATTCCTATATTATAATTTTTTTATAGTACTATAAATCCTTTTGTTTATCCCTAAATATTAGTTCTTTTAGTTATATGATATAAGCAGCTTCCTTTAGAACAATCCAGACATATGTCACAAGGTACCCAATAACTCTTATAGGAAATTTACAACATATGAATTCATCCTTTTCAAATCCAATGGTTGACACCCCAATTCTTATTTACCAAAATAATATGTGAATCACCTTAAAATCTATTTATTGAGTGGATACCGAATCATTCATTTATGATCCTAGTATATAATGACATGTACATTGAAAATAAACAATTGAAAAAATAATAATCATTAAAACCAAAGGCAACCTCACATTCAAATAATGTAAAATAAGTAGTAGTTTATGAATAATTGTATCTGTGACTTATGGGATATGAAAAAAATGAATAAAATAATATATTACCTAGATATCTTGATTGTATCACATTAATTATAATGAAAAAACGTTAGGAGAAGATGTGATTTAATATAAACAATGAATGATGTTTCCAGGAAGAAACTATAAGATTGTGATCAAATAATTTAAGAGATAGATAAATGGACTCAATATTCTCTTCCAAAACATAAATACAAAAAACATTATCATCTTTATCATGAACTAAAATTGGAAACCCCTGATCTGGTTATCTGATCTGGCACGTAGCATGGACCGAAGATCATTCCTGGTTTCCATAAGATGAAAACTAGGACCTAAGATTTAAGGTATACAACATTGGGAAAGATTTATGCTAGATAAGTATGTTATAAATATCATACTTACACTTGAAATTTAATAATTTCCACTTCATAATTCGGGGATCCATATATATCAAATTATTGATTCCTTAAATAAGAAAAATCAATCCAGTTTTTTTTTTAAAAAGTTATAACTAAAAAATCATATTTATAAACTAAAAATATAATAGAGATATTATAAAGTAAACTAAAGGAGATACAAAATATGGGATTCCAAAATGATCAATATAATGATTTATAATGTAAAAACCAAAGATATGTATAATATATTCAACTACACATACCCTTGAGTTAATAAAAAAATTCATTTTCTTAGAACCACCATCAGACTTGACTTAATATATCATCCATTACTCAGATTCGAGGAAGCTTATAAAACTAATAATGAATATAGGCATGAGTAAATAATTCCCAATGGGTATCCTCCCCATGCATTATTAAAATTTTTTAAAAGTACATCCATTTTATACTAGTATGAAATATGTATATGAAATTAAAACAATATTTTAATTTCAAAATAAATAATATACTACCATAACATAAATTGATTCCTTCCATGATGTCATATAAGTGTTATAACATGAGACAACATAAGAGGGTTGTGACGAATTTTATTTCCCAATTTAATTAATTTTTTTACTCTTCAGTTTTTGTTTAGGATATTTTTCTTATGTTAGAGTGAACTATGTTCATCCTATTGAACATGAATTCACTCTCACTAAAACAACCACAAATATACAAGAATGTAAAAAAATAAATATTAAATAAGAATTTTAAATGGTTTAACATAAAGGGATACATCATAGGAAGACACATTGATAGTGTGTCAATGTTAAAAAATCCACAAGTGTACTTGTTTAGTGGATTAGAGTTTGATTATGGTCACTACACAACAAGAAAAACATTCTTTATAATAGTTTTCATTTGGTCACTCTTCACCAAAGGAACACTTCTTCTTATTCTCTTATGTGTACTACTTTTCATAAGTACTTTAACTATTTATAAACATTTTGGTATCTCTATTATCAGAATAGTAAGAATGAATGTATTTATTCAATGAGTCTCAGTGGATTCTCTAATGATATCCATTTTCAAGTAATTTCTTACTCCACATCCTTATAAGATAAACACCTTCATGTGAGGGTTGAATATTATTCCTCTAGAAAACATAGAAAATTTAATTATTTATTTGAGTGAAGATAATTTCTCAATAGAAATATATTATTTCTCCCATTCTTTTATTTATTAATATATCAGGAAAATAATTATACTCCTCAAGTCTTCTCATATTTAAGAACTAAATCTAGATGTAGAAATTGTCAATGAATACTCTCTTAACTTCTTCTTATTCTTATAGACTAGATATTCCCATATGTACCACATATCCTTCTTTTCTTATGATAACAATATCTTAAATATTAATCCAAAATCAATTTCTTATTCAACCCATGGATTTATCAAGGTTTCATAAATGTTTATTACTTATTCTTATCCTATGAATCATAAATATTTCTAATATATCTATTAGAATCACATAACCTATGTTATTTATTTTTCATCTGTAATATTATTATTTATTCACATAAAAAAATTTAGATATATTTTTATAAATTTTAATTATGGAAGCTCTATGAATCATGTAACAAGATATGCTCTTATTATATTTTTCTCATAAAAATATTGAATGAAATAGTTACCCATATTTAAAATATTGAAACTCTGTAAATATTAAAATAAAACCCTCTTCAAATTTGGATCATGGATTCTCATTTAATTCCCTAATTTTACTTCCTAGAAAATAGGACATATGACAATCAGGATCTTCATGCATCATTTACAACAATGCAAGTAGACACCATGATAAAAATATATGATTCTTGAAATGATAATTTTTAAGAAATAGGTCTTCTAAATTGAAATTAACTCTCTAATTAAATTACTAAAAAATATCATCATGAAACTCCTCTAATTTTAGATTTATTCTATCCATTATTTATTGTCTTATTTTTTAATCATATTTTATAATTAATTAAATATCTTGTGAACATTTTGGGCCAATAATTAACTCCAAATACAAAAGGTAATGACCCTTAATATTTTTATATAACACTAAAATGATTTTAAAGAATACTATTAGTTATATAAGTGACCCTTACACATCCATCCCTCATTATAAAAATTAATCAAAAATTATATACACATATACCATAGGTTTATAAAATAATCTCTTAGACTTTGGCACATTCCACTCCCTCCTATAGAAATGATTCTAAAAAACACAGGGAAATCCTATGACTAACATTTTCTATAAAACCATTTCCTAGTAAATCATAAACCAGCAAGATATGAATCTCCCATGCATAGGGAACTTCTCTATTCCTTTTCCATTTTCTCATCCTGCTAAGCACAAGTTACTTTTAAACATTCGAGTAATTCTCCTGTACTATTTCAAATACCACTACATCTTCCTAGAATTCATTCTTATTGTTATATCCCATGAAGTCTAGAATATTTATTTTAAAAACAATTATCAAATTGATGTTTTTACAATTAAAATATTATAATATATATTTAATTATAAATATTCTTTTACAAAATTTAATTTTTTCTGTAAAAACCATAAATTTTTAAATAAGAATCTATTCAATTAAAAAATTATTTATTTAGCTATATTTTTATTATTTTCACAAAAATAATAAAGTTATAATTCTATTCAGCATAAAGTAAAATTTAATATGTTACTGTTTCAAAATTTATACTTAACCATAATGGAAAATGTTTTAAAATAAAAAGATTGATTTTCAACATATTACTTATATGTTACTAATTACATAGAAGTTAATTAATGATACTAAATTAATAAATATAAATTTTAAAGTAATATTGAATATTGAAAATATATTATTAAATTGTAAATGGAATATACTAATTTTAATATAGTAGTAACCGGTAAATAATAAATTAATGAAATATAAGATTTTGAAAATAGTGAAATAATATTTTATGAGAATAAATACTTTTTATTTCATTAATGTGTATTAAAATTTTGATGGTAATATCTCTTATATTAGGAAAATTACACTTTTTCCAAAATAAAATTCTCAGTGAATATAATTAAAAGAACGTAGAAATAAAAAAATTAATTTATACATATATGTATAATATAATTTTAGAGAAACTATATTAATATGTTAATAAATATATTATTATTATAAATAGAATATAAAGTTATAATATTTTATAGTTCACAATATTAAATTAAAAAAATTTAATTGTTAAAATGTAATATTTTTAAAAAAAATTAATTTTTAAGAAAGGTAATAATGAGAATTGGAAGCTATATAAGGGTAATAATGGCTATGTAAAAGTAAATCCTACATGTATGAGGGTAGGTTGATGCTCACGGTAAAGATTTATAGAGATCTCAAAGTGTTATGAACAAAATATTGTTCTCATTTAAAGATAATACTTGTAATAATGTAAGGGTAGCTCGCTCGAGGCCTCACCTATGTAAGAGTAGTTACCAGGCTCTCTGCTCATGTAAAGGTTGTTATACTTCTATGTAATGGTAAACCGCCCAAATGACCAGCTATATAAAGGTAACATAACCGCTATGTAAGGGTAATACATGTCACATAAAGGTCATCTACTAGTTATGTAAGGATAGTGATGAAAATTTTAAAGATACATAAGGGTCCTAAGAATCCTCACATAATGGAACTGTAGTCACTTAAGACTTATATAAGGGAGCTGTCATTTCTTATAAGTGACATCCCATCATTCGTAATGGTATATTTGAGTTTATTAACTCATCTAAAGTTATTCCATTACTACATAAGGGTTGTATTCATAAATCAATACTCATATAAAGGTACACATATCACTCTGTAAAGGTAATTTCACACCACGTAAGTTTATTAAAAACTTATGTAAAGGTAAATATATGTAAATGAAAGTACACACATTTAAATTCAAACAAGTTGTTGATTTAAATTCTACCTCGTAAAAGAAACAAACAAAATTGAAGAATACATATACCATTATCAAATCATTTTACATGATGATTTTTTTGAAAAAGAAAATTACATTAGTGAAACACGATCGGAACATGAATATTCTCATTTACAAAACCTTATTTTTATCTTCACATGTACTTGAACAGTTTCCAACATACGCAATAAGCCATAAAAAACTCATCCACTCTAAAATAATTGTTTTAGGAGGCATATGGATTACTAAATGATTATAGTTATGAAATCAAGATCATTCCACGATCTGTACTTTTAATTTTTTTTGTCATTATACTACCATAAATTATTATCACTATAACTTATAGATAGGGTTTGGGTTAGAAAGATAATAATAGAAATTATATTTTTTATAAACATAATTGTAAAATAATCTCTAGAATAAAGTATAATAAGGGATATTGTTTAATATATCTAATATATAAATTTTAATAATAAGTTAAATCATGTTGATTAATGAGATATTCCCTTTGAGTTAGAGACTATATTTATTTAGTCAACGATACATGGTTATATCCTTACTGTTTCAAATGAAAGAGGAAAAGTATAGGAGAAGGGAGGAATATAAATGAGTATATCATTGAGTAAAGGAAAGTTGTTATAAGTTCTTTTGATTATTCTAAAATGATACTTAAGAAGAATTAAAATTTATAAGACTACAATAATTTAAGGAAAAATCCATTTTTTTAACCTCTTATTTTAATGATTTTAAGGAAGTATTTTTTTTCAAATGAAAAATATATTTTAATCCATAAAAATATCTCTTATATAAATGTTTTTATTTTTTTAATAAATTTATTTTTTTAATAATGGTTAGAGAATTTTTTTTCAATGGACGTATATTTTATGATTTTCAAAAACATTTTGTATGATAATTATGTTTTCAAGGTTTATTTTTATGAATCATAAAATTAAAAATTTATGTGCGAAATATTCTATTTAATTTTCAAGGGTTTCATTCATGATAACATATATTGTATAGTCATACTAGGTATTTCACATTAAAATTAAATATATGTTATTAAAATTATTTTTGAAATTTAATTTCATTGAGTTTCCCTAGAATTGTTTATTACTTATAATATTCATGAAACCATATATTTAATTTAGGTGAAAGTTCAATATTTTTATGAGATATGTAATTATTTTACTCTTTTTAAAATTAATGACATATAAATTAATCATGTGAAATGTTATTTTTAATTAATTTTTATAGAGAAATCCATGATTTAAAAAAAAGTTTCATTTGAAATTGGGTATCTAGGTATTGGTTTGGATATTGACGAACGGAGAGTGAACACATGGGCTCAAAGTGAAATTTTCCAAAAATTGTTATTTAGACTATCAGAATTTGTTATAAGTACAAGTTTTTCTTAATATTTTTAATGTATTATTAGATTCTATAGAGAGGTAGTATTTTTGAAATTAATGTTTTGATTTTTTTTCATGGGATAAATATTGATTTATTTCAATGTATGTTATGTTCTTAAATAAAATGGATTTCAAAATAATTATTCTTTTTAATAAATGTTTTGAAAAGTAAATCTTAATAAAGAAATTGATAAAAAAATAATTATTTAGGAAAAATTATGTATTCTATCAAATATTTTATTTGACTCAATATATTTGATATAAAAGGTACGGTTTTTCAAAAAAAAATTGGTATTTTAAAAAATAAATAATTTTTTCTCTTGATTTATAAAAGCTTGTTGAGAAATTTTGTGATCACCACATGTTATAAAATAATTTTCCCATGTATATTGATAAGTAAATGATCAATGGTGAATAGCCTTATTTAAGGGTCTAGCTCAAGAGAAAATTGATATGAGTTTTTAGAATTTTTCATAAACTCTGATACATATTATGGTTTTCTAATCCTCCAAAACTATAAACCTATAAAATACATAGATATATAAGTGACCCAAAATTTCATTTTTATTTTTTATGTTTTTAATTGTCAATATTGGGTCGTGTTTATTGTTTTCAAGCCAAGAATTTAATTATTATGTTTTTTGGCACCGGATCAAGGAGAGTTGATTCAGGGCTATCAAATTCTGTATCAAATATGGTTTTAGACAACTTTTTAGATGATGATGATAAAAGTTAAGGATTTTTTTTCTAATCATAATTTTAGAAATAAAATTTCAATTGACTGATGAAATATCTAGACTAAGAGAGATCTAGTGATCTTAGTTTTTTGAATTTTGAGAGACATTTATGGCAATACAACCAGTCGATATAGTATGTGAATGTTTTATTTGAAGAATGATGTTTTTTATTTTATGGAAATAATTTTAATGGTATTAATAACATTTATTTTGTAATATATATTTTTTTAAACTTATTTAGGTTAATTAGAAAATTAAAATTTTATAATAAAAATTCTATGGAAAATATTTCTTTATGGGGTAAAATGTAATTTCCCAATAGATTTAGTATAACATTCATTTAAATAAATTTTTTATTAAATAGATTATTTTATAATTAAAAAAATCTAAGATATATATTAAAATAAATATTATTTTAAAAAATTAAATGATTATCTATAAATATATTAAATTTGGGAATAAGTTAATTTTCAAGTTATAAAACTATTTCTATAACTATATTTTTATTGCTTTCCCAGAAAAATAATTTTGTTATTTTTTAATTAAACAAAAAGACACATTTAATATGTTATAATTTCAAAATTTATACTTTACCATGATTGACTCTGTTTTGAAATCCAAGCAATGATAATTTAAATATGGGTAATATTTTAATTAATTACTTAAAAATTATTTAATAATTCTTAATTCATAAATATATATTTTAATGTCATATTGAATATAGAAAAAATAATAATATTTTCTAAATGTAATACACTACTTTTGTTGTTATATATGTGGTAAATAATAAATTAATTGAATATAATCATTTAATAGTAGTGAAATAATAATTTAGGAATATAAATACAATTAATTTGATGAAACTATATTAAAATTTTAATTATAGTATAACATATATTGAGAATATAATAAATTTTAGAAAATTATAAGTGAATTTAATTATAATAAGATAGTAATAAATATTTTTAATTATTGCATATAGGTATAATATAATTGAACATAACTTGTGTTAATATATTACAAAATATAAATAATATAAATGGAATATGGGAATTAGGATATTTTATAGTTTAAAGGATTAAATTTATAATATTTAATAGTTAAAATATAAGTATGTATAAAAAGTGAATTTTATATAAAGGTAATAAGAACAATTTTAAGCTATGTAATGGTAATGCAAGTTGTGTAAATGTAAATCCTCCATGCGCGAGGGTGGGATAATGCTCTCATAATGGATATATAGAAACCATGTAAGGGTATGAACTCAATTATATTCTCACTCAATGGTATGTCACAGTGTGACATAACAGTATCTCACCTAAATCCTCCATTGTGTAATGGTAGGTACACAACTATGTGCCCATGTAAAGGTAATTAATCCACTACATAAGGGTAAACCACCCAAATGACCATCTTGGTAAAGGTAGCACAATTTCTATATATCATTCATCCATGTCACAAAAGGTTCATCTAGAAGATTCATAGGGGTAGCAAGTAGTTTCGAAAGATATGTATGGATCTTAATATGTCTTAAATAAAGGTACTAGTGAAACGTTATGCATATGTAAGGGTACCCTCACTTCATGTAAGGGGCATCTCTACATGCATAAGTGTATAGAAAAGTTTTTTTGGTTATGTAAATGTAGCTTGCAACTATTTAAGTGTGGTATAAATAAATTAAAAAAAAATTAAGGGTATATATATTCTTACATAAAGGTAATTATAATCCATGTTAGGGTATCACAACCTCACATAAATATAAATCCAAATAAAGGTAACCACTCACTCTTAAATTCAAAAAAACGGTATCATATACTTATTCCTTGAGTGAAACATTTTGATAAAATTGAAATATATATATATCATTATCATATTGGTTTACATACTGATTCTATCAACAAAGAAGCTAAATTTTAAAAAATGAGACAACATTATGAACATCATCATTTATAATAAAATTTATATCTTCATGAAATGGTATCATTTCCGGAGGATGATATAATCTAGTGAGAATTCTACCACTCCCAGAGAATCGTTGTTAAGGATTATGGATTATTAAGTAATTTGAGTTTTGAAGTTAATATTTTTCCATGATCTAGTGTGAGATATTTTATGAATGTATACGACCATGAATGATTATCATCATAACTAGTGAATAGGGTTTGGATTAGTAGTATCATAATAAAAATTATAATTTATATACAAATCATTGTAAAATAATCTCTATAATCAAGTGAAAGAGGGACTGGTCTTTAATATACTTAGTATTTAAATGTGAATACAATGATAAGTCTGCTTATTTAAATATAACTTTCATTTAGATTATATACTATCTTAAGTGACTCAAGATCCCATGTTATATCCTCAATATTTTTCATGCAATATGGAATGTAAGAGAGAAGGGAAGTTTGTAATGTACTCTATATTCAAGGAAAGAGATGTTATAGAAGATTCATTGGGTTCTACTAAAGTGATCCTTAGGAAGATATCCAATTTATAATCCAATTGTATGGTAAGGTAAAATCACTTTATTAAATGTTTAAATTTAGAATTTTCACTATGGTCTATTATTTTCAAAAGAAATGAATATTTCGATTCTAGAAATTTTCAATTACATAAGTGTTTTGAATGCTTTATGATTTTTTAATTATTTTCATAATGGTAATACTTTTTTATTCAATAAACATATATTTTAATGTTTGAAAAACCCTTTAGTAAGGGAATTATATATTCAAAGTTGATTTTGAGGAATCTTAAAATTATCATTTTATGTGTAAAATATGGTCTTTTTTTCATATATGTCATTTATGATTACATGAATTTTATGTATATGATATATATTTATCATTTGTATTCCAAATATTAAATGAAAATCAATTTTTTAATTTTAATTCCAATGTTTTACCAATGAATATTTTGTTACTTATAATCCTTATGAAAGAACATATTTATTTTAAGTTGACTTTATATATGATTATTATAGATATAACAATTTTCCTAATTGAAATTAAATTACATATAATTGAAGATTCTAAAAAATTATTTTTAATTGATTTATAATGAGATAATAATGGTTTTCAAAAAAACATTATTTAAAATATGGCACTTTGGTATTGGTTATGATAATAAGGAATGGGAAGTGAACTCATGACATCAAAGGGACATTTTCCTTAAAGTGATGTTTGGACCACCAATATTCATAGTGGACACATGGTATTCTAAAAGTTGGTTGAGTATCATTATATTTCATAAAGAGGTATTACTTTTAGATTTAATTTTTTTATGTTTTCAATGGGAAAATGTGGATTTATTTAAATGGATATTATGTTTTGAAATAAAGTGGTATTTCAAAATAATTTTTTTTAATGAAAAATATGAAACCTATGTCATATTATAGATTTTAAAAATACTAATTTGTTTATAAAAATTATTTGATTTATAAAAAGATTTAGTTGCCTAAAAATATTTAATATAAAGGGAAATCCATTTGAAACATTGTTTGTATCATTTTTAAAGTGATATGATTTTACCTCCAATTTTAAAACACCTCATTATGTAATTTTTTTTCTCACCCCATGTATTAATATGATTTTTACAATTATAGTGATGAGTTTGAAATCAATTATGAATATAAACAAGTAAAAGTACATCTCAAGAGAAGGTAGATAATATTTTTTAGAATTTTTTATAAAATATCATATATATTTAGGTTTCTTAATCCTTGAGAACTATTAACTGAATAGTTCTTTAGGTATGAAAGTGACAAAAAATTTCTTTTTTATGTTTTAAGATTTTCAAGGGTTAAAATTAGGTAATTTATATTAGCATCAAGATAGAAATATAATGTTTTTATTTTTTACCATCAAATCCAATACTGTGGGTTTTTTGTATCAAATTTGGCATCAGATTTGGGTTTATCCAACTTCAGAGATTAATATGATACTATATAAGGACCATAATTTCTTTTTAATAATTTTGGTCAAAATTCTTTTAAATGTTGATGCTATTTTTTATTATTTAGAGATCTTTTGAACCTAATATTCATTCATTTTGGAGACATTTATGCTAATACAACACTTGGGTTTAGAATGTGAAAATGTTTAATTGAAAAATAATACTTTTTATTTTATAGAAATAATTTTGAACGTATTAATAAAAATTTGGGCTTATTTGATCTTTTTTTGAATTTATTGAGCTTAATTAGGGAATTAAAAAATTTTAATTATAATTTTGGGGATGTAATTTATTTAAGGGGAAGAATGTACTATCATAATAATTATATCATAATTATCATTTAAATAAATATTTATTGAATTTATTTTTTCAAATTAAAATAATATAATATATTTTTTAAATAAATATTTTTTACAAAATTAAATATTATTTGATAAATATTATAAATTTTTGAATTAAAATATATTCAATTTATAAAAAATTTGGCTTAACTATAATTATATTATTTTAAAAAATTGTTTAACTAGATTTTTACTAAACATAATATCACATTTAATATGTAATAATTTCCAAATTTATACTTAACCATAATTTATCTTATTTTGAAATCAAATGTATTATTATTAAATTATGGGTAATTTGTTAATTAATTTCTTAGAACATATTTAATGACATTGGATTAGTAAATATAAATTTTAATATAATATAGAATAAAGAAAATATACTAATAATAAGTAAATAGAATATAATAATTTTAAAGTATGAGTGTATGGTAAACAATAAAATAATAAAATATATGAATTTTATAATAGTGAAATATTATTTAAAGAATATAAATACTATTAATTTAATGTAAGTATATTAAAATTTTGATAGAAGTATAACATATATTAAGAAATTAAAACTTTATCATAAATAAAATTTTAATTAAATTTAATTATATGAAGATAGAAATAAAAATTCTAATTTTTACATAAATGTATTATAAAATTATAGAGAAATTATATTAATATGTGTACAAATAAATTAATAAATTAAATGTATTATAAGAATTATAATCTTTTATAGTTTACGAGATTAAATTTATAAAATTCAATAGTTAAAATCATATTCTATATAAAAAATGAAGTTCGTGTAAAGGTAATAATTGGAATTGGAAACTAGATAAGGGTAATTCTAGTTGGGTAAATGTAAATACAACATGTATAAGGGAAGGTTGATTCTTATATAGAGGTTTGACAAATATCTCCTTAGGGTATGAACTTAATTATTTTTTCATGTAAAGGTAAGACTCTGCACTTTATAAGGGTATATCCCATGAAGCTCACCTATTTATGGGTAGATACCCAGCTTTTATCTCATTTAAAGGTAATTATACCACTATTTAAGGGTAAACCTCATAAATTACCTACTATTTATAGGTATAAAAACAAATTTGTAAGCGTTATATAGTACATTTAAGTGTCAACTAGTAGTTATCTAAGAGTGAAATTGTAGTTTAGAATGATACAATATGTTATTAATAAGCCTCTTATAAAGGTACCATGACTGCTTTACAGCTATGTATGGGTACCCGCACTTCACGTAAGGGATATCTCTTCATGTATAAGAGAATAAATGTGATTTAAATCCTATGTAAAGGTATATTATAACTATGTAGGGGTTTTCTACTAAAATAAAAACCCATGTAATGGTATACCAATCCATGTGTAAAGGAAATTTTAATCCACACAAGTTTAAGAAAATCTCACATAAATCCTAATCTATTTAAAGGTAAGGACGAGCTCCTAAATTATAAACTAATTTCGTGTCACCATATTCATTGCATTAAAACTTCAGATAAACTTAAATAATATATATCATTATTATATCTACTTTCATTCAAATTTTTTTGACCAAGAATATCAAATTTGTGAAACAGGATATAATTATGAACAAAATCATTTATAATACATTATTTATATCTCGGTATGAAATGTAACAGTTTCCTGCACACACTGTAAACCTATAATATGTTGTCCACTCTCTAAGATTCATGTTTGGAGGCTTCTATATTATTAAATGGTTTAAGTTATGATGTAAAAAATTTCAATATGATCTATATTTTCTACTTCTATGGTTGTATATGATCATGAATGCTTATCACCGTAACATGGAGATAGGAATTTCATAAGTAAAATAAAATATGAAGTTATATTTTATATAAACATTGCTAAAAATAAAATTATAGAATAAATAAGAAGAGGTAATAGTATTTTATATACCTAATATTTAAATTTAAACAAACTAAAAAGGCTTTCTATTTGAATATCCTTTCCCTTTGTGTTACAAATTGTCATAAGTGTCTCATTGATCCTTGGTTATTTTGATATTGATTTTAGTGTAATTGGGAAATTAAGAAATGAGGTATGTCTATAGAAGAGTCTGTTATCAAGGAATGGTGAGATATATAAGAGTTCTAGGGTTCTCCCAAAGTTATCATTATGAATAAATCCAATTTACCAACCTACTTTTAGGAAAAGAAAAATATTTGTTTAACCTCTTCTTTTAATGTTTTCAAGGATGTTTCTTATTTTAAATATAAAATTATATTTCTTTCGTAGATTTTATCTATTAAAAAAGTGTATTTAATGTTTTAATAATTTTTAATTTTTTATAAAAATGGTAAAAAGAATTTATTTTCAATAAACATATTTTTTTGGTTTTCAAAACACTTTTTAAGGGAATTATATTTTTTTTGTTTATTTCTAAGAATATTAAAATTATCATTTTATTTTTAAAAATTCACTTTTAATATCATGGATTTAATTCATGATTACATCTATTATATGTCCGTACTCTATGTTTCTCTTTTAAATTCCATATTTTTTATGAAATTAATTTTTTTATGTTTAATATTCAAGTGTTACCCATGAACTTTTTTTAGAAATTCAATATTTATGAAATCAAAAATTTATTTTAAGGTAACTAAGGATACGTTTATTAGAAATATAATTATTTTAAACTTTCAAAAAAATTACCTTGAATTGGGTCTCTTAAAATGTTATTTTTAATCTATTTAAAATGAGTTATAAATGATTTTGAAAAATGTTTTACTTAGAATTTGGAACTTGGGTATTTTATAGGATAATGTGTAATGAGAATTGAAGTCGTGACCTCGAAGGTAATTTGTTATAAAAGTGAGATTTTGATAATGAATATTCATAGTGGAAACATGGTTATATTAATGTTTCACGAGTTCCGTTACATTTCATAAAGAGGTATTATTTTCAAAACTAAATTATATATTTTTTACAAATAAAAATATGGATTTATTTCAAAAGAGGTTATTCTTAGAAATATAATGGTTTTCAAAATAATTAATATTTTTAATAAAATTTTGGAAAAGTATATATTATTATGTGTTTTATCAAATTTCTATTTTACTCAAAATATTTTATATAAAAGGAATGTTTTTTGAAAATAATTCTATCATTTTAAAAGAGTAAGGGTTTTATCACTTTTTTTAAAATAACTTATTGATTTTTTTTTTCACCAAACATTTTAGAAATATTTTCATAGGTATAGTGATGACCAGAATATCAATGGTGAATATCCTCGATTATGAGTCTATCATGATAATAGTTGGATAATAGTTTATATATTTTGTATAAACTCTAATATGTGTTAATTTTCCCTTATCCTCCAAAACACTTAACCTAAAATATCCATTCATATGCAAGTGATCTAATTTTTTTTTGATGTCTTATGTTTTGAAGGGTTCAAATTGGGTCATGTTCATTGGTATCAATCCAAATTTTTAATTTTTATGATTTTTTAGCAGTATATTTAGAATTTTGGGTTTAGGGATATCACACTTATGCACAAAAAGTGCGTTGTAGACTTTATCATTTTTTCACTAGCATATAAATACTAAATATTACTTACTCTTAGAGAGGGTCATGGTAACCCTAATAATCTCATAGTTCATCCATCCCTTTTATTAATATCAATGTGAATTCATTTTCTAAAAACATATCTATCCTTATAAAATAACAGTTGAGGATTCGTCTTCCAACTTACAAATATTAAAATATCTACCATATGGACTTCCGCTACCATTTAAACCTTTATTATTCTATAAGTTCCACTTCAGGTGAACTAATGAGTCATCTTCTAATTAATGAGTTGAATTCCTAATCATAATAACTCTACATGTTTTCTTTCTGAATCACTCTAAGATCATATCTAAATATGATATTATTACCCTTAACAAATGCATACAATTTACATCAGTTTTCTTGTATCTTTTACTACTTATTAGTGTAGTTTCGATGTGTATGGTAATTATTATTCTCAATTATGGATTGTTTTTTACAATGTGTATTTTTTTGCATTATCCAATGGGTTTGATCTATGTTGGAGATAATTTATATGATATCAGTGAACATGGAAAACAAATTATGACATTTTAATAACTTGTGTTCGGTATGTTTGAGGAATCAAAAATTCCATGTAATGATTTTATGATCTAGAATTCATTTTAAAATAGTGACTGTTCCCGAAGTATGTTTTCTGGTACAATCCTTTATAGTTTTCATAAGGTGAAAATAATTCTAGTTATTGTGAGGATCATAATATATATGAATAAGTGGATATTACATATAAGGATTTCATAGAAAATTGGCTATTAAACTTAGTATTCATATTGTCTTGGATAATTTTTTGAGAAGATCTAGTGTAACACCCCTAAATGATAAAGGGTTAAACAACTAAATGATATGAATCATGTCAACAAGATGCAGCTTCCTTTTTAGGAGCCTATCTGATTAGAACAAAACAGTTAAACATGCTTGGTCCAGCAGTAGTGATTAGGATGGTTGAACTTCATAGAATTTTCCCAGGTTGTGTGTGAGTGAGTACAAAGCACACTGGAAAAGACATGTTTTGGCCTGCGGGGACTGTCATTAGTCAGATGAACTGTTCAGGCATGTGCGTAGACCCCAGGGTGGGGACAGCGTGTCTGCGGGGCAACTGGTGGTACCTGGTGGGCTAGGACCCGATTACCATGTTAAGGTGAGGTGGTTGGGCTGTTATCGGGACCCAGTTGTGACATTTGGTATCAGAGGAGGAACCCTTCCTTAACTGTGGTGCACTGTCTGGGTTGAGCTTTAGGACCCACAATGAGGACATTGTGCTCTAAAGGGGGTGATTGTAACACCCACAAATGATAAAGGGTTAAACGACTAAATGATATTACTCATTTCAACAAGGTGCACCTTTCTTTTAGGAAGCATATCTGATTAGAAATCCACTGTTAAATGTTCCTGGCTAGGAGTAGTTATCAGGATGGGTGACCTTCTGGGAAGTTTTCCGGTGTGTGTGTGAGTGAGGAAAAAAAGCACACTGAAAAGGACATGTGTTAGCCTGTGAGGACTTTCATTAGTTAGATGACCCATTCAAGCATGTGGGTGAACACCAGGGTGAGGACCGCATATCTACAAGGAAACCGGTGGTACGTGGTAGGCCAGGACCCAACAGACATGTTAAGGTGGGGTGGTTGTGCAGTCACTAGGACCCAGTTGTGACATCTAGAGTCAATTATAGGACTATTTATATTATGTGAATAAGTCCTTAATTTTTTGAGATGGAGTAGTAAAAAAAAGTAAGTCATATTTCTTATGAATTCTTCTGTATATCATATAACATAGGGTAGTTCAGAAGTCATTGATAAAAATTGTATGACTTTTGTTTGAATTATAATACTTCATATCATATGTATTCATTATATTACTTTGAGCCAATTTTATGACATTATTTCTAATAAAAATATTTTTTTAATAATAATATTTTTAAGTGCAGAGCATAAGTCTTGTGAAGAACAACATAATTCATTTAGAATACTATAACTAGAAAATTAAAAAATGATATATGTAATGGTCATGGAAATAAAATGAGACCAGCATAAAGGTAGTATAAATGTTATAAAACCTAGGTAAAGTTTTGTAGGATCTATGTAAAGGTAATATTATTTATTTATAAAGTTAACTCTAAAATCTAGGAGCTGCATAATAGAAATCGAGTACCAACATAAAGGTCTTAGGCTATGCATAAAGGTAGAATCTTATATATGTAAGTGTAATAAAAGTCATATATGAATTATTATGGGATCCATAACAAATAATTTGAGACTATATTTTAGGGATCTATAAAATTAATAACACCATATCATAATGAAGTATATATGGTGGTATCATTGATCATTTCATGAAATATGATTACCTGTGGGAAATGGTAACTCCTCCATGGAATATAAAAAACTATTTTGATGCATGTGATAAGAAATCATGGAAAAATGAAGTAAATAAGTGTGACTTTTAAATAAAATGAGGCCATCAATATTTCAATTTCATGTGTTAGAAATTTCTTATTCCTTAAAATATTTAAATTTAAATTATTGACTTTCTATCAATGTGATCAAATTAGTTCAAAGTGGAGTATTTAACACGACCAACAATCACAGAGTTTCCTCATTAATTATTGAAATATTATTCAAAATATTATACTATGAATATATATATATATATATATATATATTTGATAATAAATAATATACACTTAAGATACCATGATACAACTAAAATCATTAACATTATCCAATGTGTTTCAAAGAATAAAAAGCTAATAGATTTCAATAGGTCTTATGCATGAAAGAAAGAGAAGAAGAATTATAACATATATTTTTTTGGGTTGAAGTAGAGAAGTAAGTGAGAAGAAAGAACACTTTTATTCTACCTATTATATGTATCATTAATAGAAAAGTGATAAAGGTGAAGTGGTCTTAAATAAGAGAGGATCTTTAAAATTAAAGGACAATTAGGTCCACTATCTAACATTTAAGAGAAGTAAAATACCTACTTGATGGATGAGTATGGTAGGACCCTTGTAAAACTATCATAAAAATGTATAAAGGCCCCACTAGAAGGTGGAAATATCCTCTTTATGATATGGATTCAATAAGAGGGACTATAATTAAAACAACTCATTAGAAGGTAGATACTGGGAACACATGAAGAGAATATATTTTGTAATATTTTCTAATAGGTATTTTAGTAGATATTTCATTCATATTTTTGGGTGACATCTAGTATACTGTACTTAATAGATTCATAGTAAAGAAACCCAGCCTCAAGAAATCATTCAAACCTAGAACTGAGTAGGATTTCAAGGCTCAACATTGAAAATAATTGTCTCTCGTGACCTTTTCATTTTTGACACTTGAGTAAGGATGAGAGAAAACAATAGTAGTGGATCAAAATTTTTAACCATCTATAATGTTTAAATTATAGATTCATATTTCTAAAAGATAAAATGGATCCCTAATTCAACCCTCACTCTCTTAGTGATCTCACTAAATCTAGGAATAACAAGTTGTATCAGAGCTCAAGATACCCTATAAAAATGCAACTTTGATGAAGATTAATAATGGATATTTTTAATTAATTTTTTAGTAGAGGAGTTTCTTTATTCAATAGAAATAACTTTTAGGGATGGAATAATTGAATCCTTTCATATTTTATTTCATTAGGTTATGAGGTAGGTGATGTTGTTATAGTAATATTTACTCAACTATGAAGATATACTCCCATGACATAACTGGAAAAAATAAATCTAGAATTATTTATAAAACTCTGAATGTTATACCATCATCATTATCTAAAAATGTATACACAGCAATGATGTAAATTCATACTGATAAAGAAATGTATGAAAATTTAAAAGTATATATAATGAGAATAAAAATATTAATGAATACAATACTCATATTTTCAAGGAACAATTTAATGATATTTAGATAGAAAATGATGGAAACATTAATGAATAATTCCCTCATGTTAATGAGATAGTGAGTAACATAAAAAAAATTGTGATACGTTGGGAGATTTTATCTTTTTGATGAATCTGATATGAGATTTCTCTAAGATGTTTAATATAAAGATATATCCCCGATAATATTTGAGATCTATATCTTAAAGAGCATTATAATTATATCCTTAACTATGATATTATTAAATAACTTGTGTTCAAGAATAATATGAAAGAAGAAATGGAATTTAAATTTAGGAAATGTCTAAAATAGAAATACATGAAAGATTAACCAATCTCAGAATCAGATGATGATAATAATAAACAGGATAAGAGAATCATGTTTCTCTTTTTCCAAAAATATGATAAAGTGAAGAGGAATGTATAATGATAAGATCCCCATCAAGTGCTTAAATATTGGAGTTGTTGGAAACTATGTAATTAATTTACCAAAAAATGAATGTGAAGAACCTAAGAATTTGTATGAAGATGAAGACCATCATAGAATGAAACTTATAAATATGAAATATTGATCATATAAAAATTAGAGAGTCTTATAGAAATTTTAGGAAAAATTTTAATAATAAATACTATATAGAAGACTTATCATAAAAAATGAGTTATATTATGATCCCTCTCAATATCAATCAGCACTTATAGCCAATTATAGAATGAATGAAGTCATATAAATTAGTAAATAAGAGGAAGAAGAAGGTTACAGAGAATATATGATATAGTCAGAAATGGAGGCATGTCTTGAGAAAAATATAACGTTATCAAATGGGATAAAGCTACATAAGAAGGATAACAGAAGTGATGGTGTGAAAATAAGTGATATTAAAGAATATATTAAAATCACCAATGTGAATATTATAGAGTAAAATAATATATTGTAATATCTTAATGAAAATATTGTTGTGAAGAATAATAAAATTAATGAGGATAAATATCAATGTCTTAAATTAGAAAATTCCATAATGACTAGGATAGATGATTATGAGAATATACTATATATTCATGAATAATAATTATTGGTTTATGAGAAAGCGATCCCCGGGAAAAGGTACAATATATTTCTAAATGATTATGTGTTACTAAATGTATATATTTTTGTTATGTAGATTTTAACACCCTATATAAAAATTTACAGGCTGAATAATGTTATAAAAAATATAATCCTAAAGTAAGGAGATGTGATGATGATCTAATAATGAGGAAACCCCTAAGAAAAATTCCAAATGAAGGCTAAAAGTCACCAAGATTACAAGCACTGCAGACACACAAACATAATAAAAGAGAAATCTTCAAGGGAAACAACTAGTGTGGTATGTGTTTTTGTTTCAAATCCTATTAATAATAGTACAATATTCCCTTTCTAAGAAACTAGAATGAATCAAGGGGGACAGTCTTGAGAAAAAAATAATTAGGTTTGTTATAAGAAGATATATTCTTATAGAGAAAATTTGTGATGTTGTAAAACTACTGTAAAAAAGGAAAATATGAGTATGATAAAGAAATCATATGAGGATTATTGAACCTTTATTTATCATTCAATATAATAGATCCCAAAAAAGATTCATTTTTATAATAGTGATAAACCAAGCTATCTATAAAGATAAATGATAAGAAAATTGGGAAAAGAATCTTGACGAATTTCTCTAAATACCAAAGTTGGGAAGAAGGGAAGATCCTTATTTAGATATATCCATCAACCTTCCTACTCTAATTATAGATAAAATTTTACCCATTTTATTTTCTATTATAATATTTTTACTAAAAATCAATAACATTAATGAATTGTGTTCTAGGAGAGTCAAATGAGGTTTTCACTATTGGGCAATAGGAGCAGGTTTCCCACCATGGAATATTCTTTCTACTATGATAATAAAACCAAGTGAATCCATTATGGGGGTAAAATATGAAGAGTATATATAATTATATTAATATATATTGAATTTTAATATTTTTAGATCCCTATAAATAATTTATGGTTTAGGGATTCTAATCACGCTTTTCACCCTTATTTTGAAAAAATAAAATAAGTTTATAATGTAGGAGTGTTGGTTGTCATTTTTGGAAGGAAAGTGGTAGAGTAAATTGTCATGCACATGGAATTTATTTATTAAATTATTGAGTTGAGTGTATTCTTTTTATTTCATGAAAAATATATTAGACATAACCTGTATTAAAAAAATTATAGTATCACATCCAAAAATATTAATGGACAATCATATATTCTTTGTGAAATATTTCTTGTTTTCTACATTTGGTTTACCAAAGTATACTTAGATTAAATTTAATAATGGATATTAGATAAGATATGTGTGGTTCTATACTTCTATTATAATTGTACTAGTTTTAAATTTATATTTAATGATGGAGATAAAGTTGTTATGGTAGAACCTTTTCTCCAAGAGAATAAAGAGGATATAATTTAGGTACAACCCTCATATGGCCTTTTGATTTTATTATAAAAATAGGGGACAATTAAATGGTCTAAAATATTAAATTTTTATATTTATTGTAGTGTTAAAAAAAATTAAAAAATGGATATATTTTTTTCTTGATCTTGTGTTTTATTTTCTTCAATAATGAAATATTTTAGGATTATGAGAATGGATCAATATATATTTGATATAAGTGATATATAGCCAATAGACATGGAAAAATGTAAGAATATTTTTTTTCTCTTAAATAAATTCTCATGGATGTATTTTAGGTGGAGAACATTACATTCAATGATTTTAAGAGAACAACTTCAAGGTAAAATAGTGAATTTTTATAAAGTATGTATTCCAGTACGGTCCTCTACAGTTTGGTGAAGGTGAAAATGTTGACAACTATTGTTGTGATGCTAAGCTATATGACGAATTGATGAATCTATATGATTATTTTATAGCATCATGAATATTTTACTTGTTATTTATACTCTCTTTAATGAATGTTTGAGATGACCTGCTGTCAACTGAGGAAGTCATTATTTCATGTGAATAATTCATGGATTATTGGATATGGATCAAGAAAAATTATTAAGTTTCATTTTCTATGACTTTGTTTACATTTTTTATGACATAGGATATTTTTTATATCTTTTAGAAGAATCATATGACTTTTTCCACATCATATGACTTAAAATAATGTGTATTCATTGTAATAATTTGAGTAGGTTATTTGACATTTTTATGAGTGTAATCCTTTTCTGATAATAAGTTGTTTCTAAGAATAAGCCTTTGAAGTGTTGAGAATAAGTATTTTAACATATTACATAATATTTTGATAATTCAACATCAAAAAAATTGAAAAATAACCTATGTAAAGGTCAAAATAAAATATCAATACCTATGTAAAGGTAGTCTATATATTTTACTACCTACAAAATTGTAACCATAAACTATATAAGGGAAATAGAAATGCATTTTAAAGGTAAATAAAAAATTCATGTGTTGAATACGGGTAATTGTGTACAAAAAAAGGTCATATGTTTTATATAAAAGTAAAATTAGGTATGCATAAGAGTCATAGTAGAAATAGAATAATTATAAGGATATGCACACCATATAAATAGAGATCATGATATATGAATCTATAAAATTAATAATACCACACCATATTGGTGTTTTAGGGTTATGGAAATTGGTGTTTTAGGTATGAGGATTTCTTATGTGAAATAATGGATCCTCCCAGTTGTTGTCTAAGTAAATATATTGTATGTTTCATTCATGTTTGGAAGGAAAGAAATAAAGAAAAATTATTTTTGGAGAATATTCTTCCATAGATGTTTAAATATTATTAGAGAGTTATTGTTGAGTCTTAATGAGATTTAAATAAAAATCCTTGACTAGGTTTTAAAATATGAAATTAATTCAAAGCTAACGATTTATCACTACCAAAAATCATTGAGTTCCCAAATTAATTATTGAAATATTATTCATGATATTATTACGTGAATATATATATAAGAGAAGAAATAATATATATTATTGGGATAGTGATACCACTAAAACCCATGATATTATTCACTATGTATTGAATAATATAACTCAATATAATTTAATAGAGCTTTTTCATCGCAAAGAAATAAAACAAATTCCTATATAAATGATATTATGTTGAAGTTGAGATGGAATCAGGAATCTAGAACCATTTCCTGGTACATAAGATATTTCATTGTCAGGAGAAAAGTAAACATGGTAATGTGATCCCCAATAAGAGTGGATTGGAAAACAGTAATTTGAAAAAGGTCAATTTTTTACCATTAAAGATGAAATTTAAGATAAATTTTAAGGATTTAAGGATGAACCTAGAATAACTATTAGGTGGAGGTATAATGATTACATTAGGTTGTGGAATGATCTTTTTCGGGAGATAGATTCAATTAGACGAATGCTAGAATAAATAACTTATTTTGTGGAACCAATTATGAACACATAAAGACTACATATATTATGAAAATATATATTGATTTTTTAATAAATTTTTTATCAATTATTTTAGTATACATCTTTTATATTGACTCAAGATATTCATACTATAGAAACCAGGTCTCAAATCATCACTATAAACAATGAATGAGTAGTATTTCAAGTTTGAGCCTTATAAATCCTTGTTTCTTGATTCTTTTACATTATATATCCTATAGTAAGGTTGAGGGACAATTAGAGGAGTGTAAAAATAATTAATAAGCTAAAGACTTTGAACTAATAATAAAATATTTGTAAAATAAACTGGAATCACTAATTAAGCCCCTCTCTCTTTTAGTGATATCACCTGACATGGGAACAAAAATAACCATCTACTCCATTATCCTTCATCCAATACATGGATTCATCTTCCCAAAATCCTTTTATTTTTATAGATTATGCTATATAAAAATTGAATACAGATAAAAAAATCCTCTTTAATTTCATCACCAAGTATTGGGCCACTATTAAATTAGAGGCACCTATTGTTGGTTATGAAATTTCATTTTTATATGATTTTTACATCAATAAAATTTAATAGTGGAGACCAAATTTGTTAGAATATGACCAAAAAACCTAAATTTCTTGTAAAAATTCTTAATTCTCATTTTTGATATTCCAACGTTATAGAAGTTGTCCAATACTATCAAAAACTATCCCAGATCACCCATCAACCTTGTCACCTAAACTGATCTACAATAAATACTGAAGGGTGTTCCTGATCCCCATGAACTGGTGATAAGAACTCGGGCATCAAGAATAACATTTCAAAATTATTTTTCCCCAATCTGATGAAAATTACTATCATGGAATAATTTTACTAGAATTGGAAAAGGGGAAAAATTCGTCTCAAAAAGAAAAAAATGGTAGTGGTGCATAAAAGTATAAACAATTCAAACCAATATATATAATACAGAAACAAAACCTAGAGTTCTAAAAATAGAAAATAGACACTCCATGCAATAAGTGGGAAATATCCCACCGTCTGACCCCCAGATACACATTCCAACCTAACCATAAAACCCATTTCTGAACTATACCACCTATAAAATTCATTTATTGTATATAAAAAGGAATACACACAACGTATAGTATGTGAATGGTGTGAAAAAAACTATCCAATTATAAACCATCCAATTATTCCATAAGAATGAATTTTTAAATAAATATGTTTTTGATAAAATTAAAAATAAAATATTGAATTATAAACAATTTGTCAATTTATATCATAGTAAAGGTAATGTATCCTTTTCATAAAATAAGAATCAGTTCCTTTTAAATAGTTCCAATTCACATTAAATAATCCATTTTCCATTTATCAATGCATGCATCAATATACATGTCAAAACCATGAACAACAGAAAAAACACTAGGATAACATTGGACCTGGATAGCTAGGTTTCCCATAAAATGACAAATCGTAACTACTAGGCACAAAAATAAATCAAAACATGATTTCTAATGGTTCATAGTAATATATAGATTTTTAATTCCCCTCTATGATATCATGTAAACTAGTCCCAAGAACACCCACCGGAGGAGAAGAGGAATACCCTAATGTTTGATTCCCCCAAATGATTTTATATAATCATTCCTCGAAACGTGTACTAATGGAGTATAAGAATAACATAATGTGTTATTCCCCTCAGCAAACTAATTAAGAGTACTCATACCAAACCCTATCCAAAGTATCCAATTATATCATGTGAAATGGGTATCCAAACATTTAAAAGGACTCATACTGATACACGGAACGATTCTATAAATCTATTGTCATTTTCAAAACCATTCTTTGAAAACCAATTTTCATAAACAAAACATTTATTCAATAAAATAATCCTTTTATTTTAATTTTTCTTTGGAAAACCCATTTTATGTAAAAAAAATTACACATGTGTTTCATAAATTATGGATCACACTAATAACCAATTATAAAATGGGTTTATAACCCACTGATCCCATAAAATTCATTAAAGAAAGGCTTTATAAGAAACCAACTAACTGAAAACATTGTTTTTGCATTGAGAAAATGGGATATATTCCCCATGAGGAAAGGAAACACAATATAAGATAAGAGTATTTCCTATACATAAATTCCATATATTATAAATCATATTCCATGATTGAATATTAAATGTATAATTATGAAGATCACAAACCTCATTGAACACCAGATTTGTAGCTCAACAAAACAAGATCTGACCGCCCCAAAGACCTAATTAATAATATTTATATGAGAAATAAGGATGGAAACATATCATGATCAATGGATTGGATCAACAAATAATATATATTCTATAAATATAATATAATAATAAATAACTAATGAAAATATAACTATTATAATAAAATGAATAAAAATGATCAATTTAGGAATGAAAATTCTATTAGAGATGATTGAGGGATCCAATAATGATAAACAGTATCCTATTCAATATCCTTAGTTAAAATATGTTCATAGGAGAAGGATTAAGAAATAAAACATGGGTTTTATTGGTAGAAAAAGATTATATTTCCATTACTAACTTGGTCTAGATTTATGCCACTGACCTGCTGATAGAGGCCCATCAGTTAGCTAGTGTCCACAATATAAATATAGTGTCTACTTTCCAGCCTACTCACTAGTTGGTCGGACATGTATCCATAGGTTTCTCTATAAAAATCCAATTTTAGGACAATATCTTCTCTGCAGTAGGTCGGTGTCCCTATATATCTATAATTGAGGCCAATAATCCTAAAAATCAATGGTGTCATCTATGACACATTTCGAACCCACGTGATAACTATTAAAACTAAAAGAGCGATGTACCTCAACTATGATGTTACAATTCTCCCCAAAATAGAAAATAATTTCCCTATAAAATCAAACATGTATCATATTATCTAAAAAAGATGAATCCACTACTCCCTCAATAGTGTTTATCACTCCCAAGTCTCATGATAATCTATTCTATGTCTCCATAAAACTATAAAAAACTGAAATAATTTCCCATCCAGAACCTTCATCTTAGTGTCAAATATATACACTATCCCATATAACACTAATACATCTGGTTCCAAAACAAATTCCTTTTAATTAAAAATAAATAATTAATCTAGGTGATACTCTAAAGTAGTTATTTTTGGAACAAATAATGAATAATATACAACTGAGATAGAAATGTAAAATTATAATATGCCATTACAATATGATCAGTGATCAGAAATGGTCAAAAATATCATGAAGAAAAAATTAATTACACTCAAAGATGATGATGACCCAACCAGTGTGATTCTCTTATGAAAACAATGTCACTAATAGAGAATTCCAAATTACGATGTTGATGATTGGTATAGGATTTCTTCCAATATAAATTTTTCACTAATCATTGCTGAATAAAATGAATCTTAAATGAAATATCGTAGAAATAATTGGTTACCAAAGAGAATCCTCTCCCAACTCCAACAAGATTAGATTTTTTTACATAGGATCCCAAATTTAACCTCAAAGGGATTCATTCTGGTTGATGAATGATAACAATTTCAATAGTGAAACTCTACTAGTTCTAGATGGCTATCCCATGATCCTCTAAAATACAAGATGTATGTATGGAGAATATTCTCCAAAATAATCACCCTATTATAATTAATAATTCATGGTGTATATAAGAATCCATCAACAAATTCCAGGGGCACCATTCCCATTTTCACACTGGAAAAATTAGTTGATAAAAGAAAACTAATGGGATTTGGTGATAAGGCTTAATCTATTATAAGATGTAAGAATGGGACACAAAAGTTTCTATATCTCACTTCATACCCAACCACTAAAATTATTTTCTTATTTCATAATATGTCATTATGGTTCGAAGGTGATGGTATCATGATGAACTATGAACATCATGCATCACTAAGACACCAATTCAAAGAGGAGTAAAAAAACTAATCCCTACTGTAAAAAAAACTTATCAGAATAATGACAATACTTAGAAAAGATCTACCATCCCCAATAAAATGAATCACTGATACCCTTGAAATCATCATATTACTAATTTTAATTAATAATTTTTTCATAGATATATGATATCAGCAATACACTAATTAAGAACATTCTCAAGGTTTTCTCACAAACATCTCAATAAAACAAATAAATTTCCCCCTTAAGAATTCATTCTTCTAATTTTTATAGGATATCCTAAGTGAAAAATTTCTTACTCAAAAGACAGTAAAAAACATTCACCTCCATATGGAAGTAGGAAATCAAAAATAAAAATGTTTTATGGTACTAAATCCATAACCTCTTATTAATGATTTGATTTTTATGAGAGAATATATAACTCAAAATATTCTAACCAAATAGATAATGACCCTCACTCCTAAAATCTAGTGCCACTAAAAATTAAGATAATTCAGGAAAGATATATATTTCAAGGAATGAGTTGGACAATTTTTCTCATGTGGAAGAAGCAGAAGAGAGTCGTACACCAATACAATATTACCCTTAATAACCACACATCCAAAATTTTAACTAAATAATCACAATAAACCAAATATTTATTATGGAATTATTAATATAAATAAAAATAGGATTTAAAGTCAAATGTCATTTTAAATCATCAAAAGAGTTCAAACACTTTTATTCACACATGAACCTCACCCATTTTTTAATAAGAATTGTCAGTGGGCCATAAATCATAGAGAATTCATTCAAAAACCACTGATAGTATCGATCTATAACCATGAAGATTCATATCACAAAGACATTTTGTGGCTCTTTTATTTATAAGATACTATTCGCCCTACCAGAATCAAATGAGATGAAATGTTTTAAAACCACATTCCCTAAGAACATCACTTACTAGATGAAGAAGTCACATTTGGATATAATATAATAAAGGTGGTGATCTATCATGATTATAAAAAATGTTATCAAATAATATTAATTGTCTTCCATGGATTTTCAATAAACCAAAATTTCACCCACAAGTACCACAATAAAGGAATCAAGGTATGGAAGGAATGTCTGGATCTGTAGATTTATAAAAACATCAGTACTATTCCTTAGGCTAAATGACATCATAATATATTCCTAGTGACCATACCATCTTATGAAAGTAGACTTCAGGATATCTAAAACCTTCACTATAAATTTATGATAACCTAACTAAAGTATTACATTCAAAAATTAGTATTCTATATTTAAAATATTTAAAAAAACATCAATACAAGGAAAATGATATTTTTTATTGATCATAACCTGATTAATATTCTGATAATATATGAAATGACGAATGGATCCATCTGAAATCTTGTAAAATAGCATTTGGGAAGCCCAATGATAGACGATATGATGTATTAAACCATTATCCAATAGATAAATCTATTAAACCTAAAGATCCTTCAACTTAGTTGGTATCATATGATAAAAAATAAATATAGATTGGTTGAGTATTAGGTATAAGATTGATAGAAAACACTAGATCTCATTATAGGGTAATATTAGATAATTCATCTAGGAAAACCACAAGAAACACCCAAACCACTAAAAAAATATATTACTAGAAGATACGACATTGATCTAGACTGCACATGAAGATATCTGATCACTAATCTCTAGAAGAGAAGGAAATGCATCACTAGAGGTCAGATCCCACTCTCCTTGAAACACCTAGGAGATTCCACTTAGAACAAATAAAGAACCACACTGATGATAATAGTCAATATCATCCCTATAATCAATCAACCAATCCATCTTCAGAATAAAATAAAAGATGTATAGGTCAAGCACTAGAAAGTCCATGACTAAATGAGAATTTCACATTGAGAGAGAACATAAAGGATATCAAAACCCAAACTCCTTTTTAATCCCAAGAAGCATCATCAACTCCATTAAATACTGTAACATCCTGATTTTTTTAAAAAGAAGACACTATGTTCGATAGATTACATAATACACAACATAAAATATAAGCGAACAACCAAATATTATTATTTAAATGATTCCTTATAACATATCTATTAAAATTTGGTAATTAATATTATTAATTGATTTCTAAAAATATGGTTTAAAAATGTATTTAATTCATTATTTTGTGAAAAATTACTTATAAATGAAAATAAAACCCCTTTTAATTAAAAGGAAATGTTTTTCAGAGAAACTATTTAAATGAAAATACGAGAGTTTATAAAAATAATCTCTCTTGATGGATTTTATTAATATATATATATATATAATATTAAATTAATTCATCATATATGTTTTTTATACATGACATAAGTATAAATTAAATTTTTTTGATAAAAGAATTATTCATTAAAAAATAGCAGTTTTCCAACCTCTTAATAGAAAACCCATTTTAAATATAGTTTGTGACTCTTTTAAATTTTATATTTCAAAAAAATTGTTTATTAAAAATAATGGAATAAAATTTTACTTTGGATAAATTTTTGGTACTTTTCTGATAATATTCATTTTTTAATTAATAGTGAAGAATACTACATTTTAATTCAAAACTGATTTTTTATAGTTTATTTATACAGTCATTTAATTATTTTAATTAGTTTTAATGTATAATTATGTTAATTTTTTAACATTTAATATAATTTTGGTCATTGGATGTAATTTTACATTAAAATTAGATATAAACACATGTTGATCTTTTGATGGTTTTTACTTTTTAAAAACTCATTTTCTTATTTTTGACAATAGGGATTAATTTTAATTTAATTACTAAACATTATTAGTTTTAAATTTTTAAAAATGGATTAAATATTTTTAATAATTTAGTGCAAGTTATTTAAATAGTTCCTTTTATTTTTTTTGGATTTTATGAATAATAACTATAGTATTTTTTATTTAACATGATTAAAGGTCAATCAGAAAAATTTGGGTAACAAACAATATGATAACGAAAAAAATTAAAATAACACATTCAAAAATACATTAAAAGAATAAAATTAGATCCTTAACACCTATGTATTACAATTTCCTCTTTTAATAGACTTTTGTCTATGAAATCAATATAAATATTAATAAAACAAAATAAAGTGACAACATGTCACCCTCTTATTTCTTATAAGTATAATAATTTTAATATAGTAATAAATATGATACAATATAGATAATAAATATTTCTCAGAAATATAATTAAATTATATACATTATGTTAATTTATTTATAATTTAAGAGATAAAATAATTACCATAAATACTTACCCAATAGTGATGCATAAATTATTTTATTAATTGGAATATAAAATAAATGATATAAAAAATATTTAATAATTATTATTAAAATTAATTAGGGTACTCAATGAATATTATAGGTGAGTATAGAATATTATAATTTTATTAAATTTTTTTATAAATTATATATATTTTTATATTTTATTTAAATTCAATGAAATGGGTATTGTCAAGATTGACACTATTAATATTTTATAAAAATAATATTTCATTATATTAATTATAAATCATAAAAATATTTAAAAATTTAAATTTACTATTATAAGACTTAAAAGTTCTTAAATTGTCCATTTATGGAAAAATTACCCCATATAATTCAAATTTATATCCTCTTAATTTTAAAAATGTTGTTACCATAATTAAAATTAAAATTGAATAATTAATGGTAAACCGAAAAGATATGGTTTAAAATAAAATCTATACATGTATAAAAATTATTTTACGAGTGAATTAAAAACCATATACATTTTATATCATGCATAAATCAATTTGGAGTCATTTGGATTTAAAAATTAATTTATATTAATTTAATATATTAAGAGTTTCCAAGTGTGCCGTCCCCTCTCCTATAAAAATTACCCACTCTTCTCTGTTAGTCACACTTCATAGACCATTTAGTTCTTCCAATATCTACCTAAAAACATTAATAAATCCCTATACACATTATTAAGGAGTTATTTTAGGCATAAAACCCTTTTTATAGGTGTTAAATTGTTCTTTAAAAGCGATCAATCGAAGAAGATGTATCGTTTTATTCAAGTATATATATTTATTTCCTTCATCTAATTCACTCAAATATCCTATAACCAGGATGAGATAATAAATTAAATATCCTAAATATAATTCTATGTTATTATGTTAATATTATCACCTGAATCCATATCCAATTTCATCAGATGGGAAATGAACTTTCTATTCGTGTGTACGATGGACTACCGCCTCGCGAACCAATATAGTACGTTTTTCATCACCATATTTAAAGACTAGTTATAATGATGAAATTAATATTAATATGTTATATTAATTACATATTAATAATTATAAGATAATAATAAATTAATTACATTTTTATTTTCTATGCACATAAAAATTATAATGTTGTTCATGCATACTTGTGAACTATCATATCCACAAAGCGATATGATTCATTTTTATTCACTACATCACTTGTATAATATATATAAGGAAATTTAATTTTTTAATATGATATTAATGAAGATATAATAATTCTAGGAAGATAAAAAATTTATTACCTTCTTTCCATAATGATCAGTGAAAAATTAAAAAACGTTACTCATGCGTACGTACGACCAACCGTCTCCAGGATTATAAAATTGTTCATTTTTTATAAATATACTTAATAGTTTGATTTATAATTATATTTGATGTATAAAAGTGATAATAATGTTATTAATAATATTATGGAGTTTATAGACTTATGAACACATGGAATAGTGACATAAAACCATCTTCATATTCAACTCATATACTGAATATCGACAAAAAATTTGAAAGGAACTCAAATAATTAACTAATTATTATAAGATGGTAATTAATTATATAAAAAGAGTAACAAACATTAAAACGTTCTGAAGAAATTATAAATTAACCTATGTTTATTATTCAGTAAGTACAAGGAATTTAAATGACAAATCAAACTCAAGGAAAAGGATTTCTTATTAATCTCCTTTTATTGAGGCGTTTAATGATAATAGGAACCTTTGTTATTTTATAAGATGTATGTAAAGATGATAAGATATTTAATATCCATATATAATTTATAAGTAAGTTAATTTTTTGGTAAACATTTTAATTCATGGATATTACGATTTAAATGTTCAAAGTGGTATGGGACACCTTTAACGTTTGATGATTTTATTGTCGAATGTGTTTCATGGTGATATTAATTTACATATTTATTTATATTGATATAAAAGTATTATAAAAGGAATATTTTTTCTATATTGAATTTCATTCAATTTTTTCAAAGGGAATATTTTTATATGATGTGTTTTCTTTATTATCAAAATGAAAAAAAAAATCTTTCTTATATATATCGACAATGACTTCTCCTCCACCACAACAATTATTTGATATTTGGATATGTATTCCTCTATAAGCCATAATGTATTTTAAAATTAAATGAATACCTTATTCACTTTTTTGGGTAACTTGGTATTGAAAATTCATTCTTATATGAAAATGGTATTTTTAAATAAAAAGGATTTTCATATGGAATTAGAAAAAAATTCAAAAGGGTTTTGTGATGAGCATGTTTTATTCATTGAGTGGTTCTTGGGAATTATAAGAAGAGGGAGACCTGATAAAACTTATATGAAGGGTTGAGCCCTGTTATAGCTCATGGGTGAGCCTAGAACAGCTTATACAAAGGGATGATCCCCATTATAGCTCACGGTTGATCCCATTATAACTTATATAAATGTATTAGCCCCATTATAGCTCATAGGTGAGCCCGATATAGCTTATATAAAGGTTGACCCCCATTATAGATCTCTAATTAATTGGGTAGTCATAATAGTGGAAGCTAGCCATATTCTTATTCCAATTAAAAGGTCGTTGAAAGGGTTTTATGTATATGATGCTCTAAGTCACATAAAAGAGTTTTAATTTATTGGTATTTGTTTTAATGTTTTTATTTGTGCAAAAAGTATGATTGTTACTCTTGTGAAATTGTTTTTTTCTTTCACTCAAAGAACATTAAATGGGTTAACATGTTTTCAATAGACTAATGGTTTTCCTACTTTTATGTCCCTTACAAATATTTTTATTCTCAGACCATGTTTTGAAATTTTTTTCACAGGATATAAAGAATAATATATTCAAGGATGGGATCAAGGAAAAGTTATAATGAATAAAAATAAAACAAACCCATGTTTCTTTTTAAAATTGTTGGTTTTATTAAAAAAATGATAGTGAGTATAAGTGTATACTTTGTAATATTTATGTTTTTATGTATGTGTTATGGCATAATTATCTAATTCTCTGGACATGAAAATATACTTAATTTAAAATAAAGTCAAATTATTGACTTAAATCAAGATTCTGTACAATTTAAGGCTATGGCCTTATAGTTGGTATCATAGGATTGTTTATACAACATTAGATATTATGATGTTTTCTAAAGAGTTAGGGATACCATTATGATTTTAGAATTCTAAATTTTATTATAAGTTAAATGTCTTTGAATCCCTTTAGAGGATATATGGTATGAACTGTTAAGGTGACTAATAGTATTTTTAGAGACATTCACCTATCAGTTAATTATGGGCTATTACATTTTGGGATGAAAATTGAGTGGTGTGAAATAAAATTTGATGTTAAAACATGATATTGTTGTTTTTGATGATTTTATCTCATATTTAAATAATTTTATAAGAATTATATTGTTTTATAAAAAGGATAACCAGTAAGAGGGGTGGCAACCTGTCCCGTCTGGTAAGGCTATGGGGATCGACCACACAGCCAAAGGGTGATAACAGTGAATCTCCTACCACTGGCCTACGTGAATTCCCAAGATAGTATGACTTTTTTTCCTTTTATTTAAATGATTTAGTGGAATAAGAATAATTTTATTTTGGGAACTTATGTTTTATCAAATGTATATCCTTAGTATTGTAAAATGATTTTGGGATTAAGTGTTGAATGTTACTTTGGTGGTCGTTAACTATTTTGGGGACCTTATATGATTACAGTTATTAGACTACTATGGGATTTTAATTTAGAAGTAATGGTTTATTTATAATTTTTTTAATAATGTATTATTTCATTTATGGAATAATGGGGAATTAAGTTACTTATAGAAATTATTAACCTATCTTAGAGAATATGGGATTAGATTAACTACTTTTTGGTATGATACATTAGGAGGGGTTGATGTTATTTGGAGTTAAATGTTGGCACTTATCATGGATGATTATTTTATTATGTAATTCAGATTTTTGAGATTTACTCTTAGTTATAATTTTTTTGAGGAATTTTTAAGGATTGTTATTTTTTGAATAGTCTATGTTGAAATTTTGGTATTAAAGTTGAATTTTGAAGATTAAAAGTAGTTTTTCATCATCAACTGGTTTATTATTTTTGGAGAATTATTTTATATTATCCTAACTATATCATTTTAAGTTACTTTTAAAAATAGCGTAAATTAATATTTAACATTTTGGGGATGATGTTATTTTTTAGAAGTTGATTATAGTGCTTGAGATGTGAAAAATTCATCTTAAATACTCCTCGATCGGAGGAAAAGATGAGTTTATAGTGGAGTTTACTAAATGATGAAACTATAAATATTAGGTAAGTATTTTTACTTATGTTCTTCATATAGGAAGTAAATAAATTCCTCAGATATATTAAAAGGATCTTAAAAAACATTATTCGTTTACTTTTCTCGATGGTCTTTTAACCCATCACATAATTATGGTTTTTTTGGATAGCTTTCCAATGATTATATTCATTATAACTCTCTCTTAGACTTTTATAATTATTTTTATCATTTATTTCCACGTTTTCTTACATCGAATCCCAGTCTGTTTTATCTTAGGTGACATTCGTATAGTCCTTTCATTCTTTTAAAGTATATGTTTTGTTAAACCTTTTTTCAATGTGGGATTACAATAATGGAATTTTGAAAATACATACCATATTTACCAACCATAAATTAATATTTTGAGGAATTAATTTCTAATAGGGAGTTATAATTTAACATCCCGAGTTTTTTAAAAAAAGTAACATTATGTTCGATTGCATACATTATACGCCTTATCGAACATAAACGAACTACTAAATATTATTAATTAAATGTTACCTTATAAAAAAACTATTAAAATGGGGGAAATGAATAGAAATAATTGATTTATGGAAATATGGATTACACATCTATATAATTAATTATTTTAGGAACAAGTAATTATAAATGAAATTAAAACACTTTATAAATAAAGGGAAATTTTTTTCTGAAAAAATATTTAACGGAAATTAAGTGAGTTTATAAAAAATATATATATCTTATTGGATTTTATTAATTATATATATATATATATATGTAATATATTCAATTTAATTCATCATATCTGTTTTTTAAACATGATATAAGAACAAATTCTATTTTTTGGATAAAAGAGGTATTTTTCAAAAAAAAATGTTGTTTTTTCATATTTTGATCATGAACCCAATAAAAATATAGTTTTTGACACTTTTATATGTTATATTGGACAAAATAATATTTTATTTTAAAAATAGACATACAATTTTACTTTGGATAATTTTTTGTACTTTTCTGATAATATTTATTTTTTAATGAATAATAAAAAATGTTGCATTTTAATTCAAAACTAATTTTTTGTATAATATATTTATATATTTAGATTTTCATTTTAATTGGTTTTAATGTATAATTAAATTATGTTTTTATCATATTATCCCATTTATGTCATTTTATGTAATTTCATATTTAAATTAGATCTAATACATGTCAATATTTTGATGGTTTTTACTTTTAAAAAAGTTATTTTCTCATTTTGACAATGGGGATGAATTTTAAATTAATTATAAAATATTATGTGTTTTAGATTTCTAATAATTGATTAAATTATTTAAATCAGTTTTTCTAAATTATTTAAATAGTTTTCATTTGTATTTTTTTTTGGATTTTATGAATAGTTACTATGGTAATTTTTATTTAACATGGTTAAAGTTAAATCGGGTAAATTAGGGTAACAGATAAAATGATAAGGATAAACAAATTACTCTAACACCTTAAAATATATTATAATTTGAATAAAAGTTAAAACATAATCTATAATAATCATAATTGACTCATTTGATAGAATTTTTCCACAAAAGTTTTATAAATATTATTAAAATAAAAGAAATTGACAACATGTCACCCACTTTTTTCTTAAAACTATAATAATTTTAATATAGTGATAAATATGATATAAAATTGATAATAAATATTATCCAAAGCAATAATTAAATTATATTTATCATCGAAATTTATTTAGAATTTTTAGAGATCAAATAATTACCATAAATACTGATACAACAGTGATAAAGTATTTCTCTTATTAATTGAAATATCAAATAAATGATATGAAGAAAATAAAATAAATTTAATTCCAATTTATTAGTGTAATAAGTTAATTTTATAGGTTATTATGATATATTATGAGTCTATTAAATTTTTTTGGATGTTATCTCTCTATTTGGATTTTGTCTAAATTTAATGAAATGAATAGTGCCAAAATTGATACTATTGATATTTTATAAAAATAATATTTTTTAATTATTTAAAAATCATAAAAATATTTTAAAATTAAAAACTGGATATTATAAGGTCTAAAATTCATATTTTGAATTTATGGGAAATTTAACCGATATAATTAAAAATCATAGCCTCGTACTATAGAAAATATTGTTACCACAATTAAAATTAAAATTGATTAATTAATGTTTAACTGAAGAGATAAGGTTTAAAACAAAATCAATAAATGTCTAAAAATTATTGGATGAGAGGATTTAGAACCATCCTCGTCTTATCATATACATAACTATTGTTGTAATCATTAGTATTTAAAAATATATATATTAATTTAATATATTAAATGTTTCCAAGGGTTCCCCTCCTCTCTCCTATAAAAAGGTACCCACTCTTCTCTATTACTCACACTTCAAAGACAGCTTTCTTGGACAATATCTATCCAAAACTCTTCCTAAAATCTTTACCCACATTCTTGAGGCCTTATTTTAGGCATACCATAATCTTTATAAGAGTTAATGTGTTCTTCAATGGTGATCAACTGAGGAAGAGGTATCGTTTTCTTTAAGTATTTCTATTTCTTTTCTTCTTCCACTTCCATAAAATATCCTCCAAAAAATGAGGATATAATAACTCCAGTATCCAAAATATAATGAGATTTTATTATTTTAATATCATCACCTGAATCCATCATTAATTTCAACAAACAGGAAATGAAATTTTCGTTTTTGTGTACGGCGGACTACGACATCACGAACTGATATAGTTCATTTTTCATCACCATCTTTAATGACTAATTATAATGATGAAATTAATATTTATATTTGATATTAATGAAATATTAGTCATTATAATATAATAATATATCAATTAATTAATTTCTTCCCATGCACATAAAAATGATAATGTCATTCATGCCTACGTGTGAACAATCACCTCCATGAAGTGATGTGATTCATTTTTATTCACTACACCACATGTATGATATATGTATATATATATATTATTATTTTAATGATTTTATTATCATTCTGGAAATATAAAATAGTATTTTCCTTCTTTCCATAACGATCAATGAAAAATGAAAATTGTTACTCATGTGTACATATGGCCTACAATCTCCAGGATTATATTGTTGTTCATTTTTCATAACAATAATTGATGGCTTGATTTAAAAGAATATTATATATATATAAGTGATAATAAAGTCATGACTATTATTCTGGAGATGATGTAATTATTCCCACATGAACTAGTGACATCAAACCATATTCAATTTTACTCAAGTAACGAATATCGACAAAATGTCTGACATGAACTCAAATAATTAGATAACTATTATAACATGGTAATTAATGATATAAAAAGAATAATAAACATTAAAAGGTTATGTTTCAAGTATAAATTTACCAGTGTTCTGTATTCATAAATAATAAGAAATGTACATGATAAATCAAACTCCAGGTAAGGGATTTTGTCTCAATCTCATGTCATTGATTAATTTCTTGATAATACGAACATTAATTATTTTATAAGATGTATATATATATTCTATGACATTTTATATCCATATTTTATTTATATGATATTTAATGTTTTGGTAAATTTATTTATTCATTTATATTATGATTTAAATGTTCACTATGGTATGGGACACATTTAACGTTTAATTATTTAGTTATCAAATCTTTATCTTCATCATATTAATTTAAATATTAATTTAAATTAATATAAAAGGATTATATAGGAACTTTTATGTCTATATTGAATATCATTAAATGATTGAAAAGGGAATATTCTTATACGAATCATTTTTCTTTCATTACAAAATGATAAAAGGAATGTTTTTCTTACATACAATGACAATGATTTCTCCAAAAAAATAACAATTATTTGATATTCTCATTTGTCATCCTCTAAAAATCATAATGTAATTTCAAGGTAAAATAATACCTTAATCCCTTTTTGGGTATCTCGATATTAAAAATGGGTTTTTAAATAAAAATTGTATTTTTATAAGAAAATGTTTTCATATGGGACTATAAGAATTTTTTAGAGGGGTTTTGTGCTGAATGTGTTTTATGCATGAAATGGTAATTTATAATTATATGAAACAGGTGAGACTGATACAACTTATACAAAGGTTTGTGCCTAATTATAACTCATAGGTGGGCATAAAACAGCTTATACGAAGGGAAAATCCCCATTATAGATCACGAGTGAGCCTGTTATAGCTTATATGAATGGATGATCCCCATTATATATCACATGTGAGCTTGATATAACTTATATGAAGGGTGATACCCTATTATATATGTCCATTTCATTAGTTAATAATAATATTGGAAGTCTTCCATGTATTTATTATAATTTAAAGGTGTTTGAATGGGTTTTAGGTATATGATGCTCTAAGCCACCTAAAGTATTTGTAATTTCATGCTATTGGTTTTAATGTTATTCTTTGAAAAAAAAATTATGAGTGTTATTCATGTGCCCTTTTTTTGTTTCATTCCCTCATAGAACATAAAATTGGTTTCCATGTTCTCACTAGACTAATGGTTTTCTTTCTTTTATGTACCTTAATGATATTTTTACACTCATCCCACATTTTTAAATGTTTTTTATAGGATATAAAGGAGAATATCATCAATGATGGGATCAAGGAAAAGTTATGATGATCAAACATGAAACAAAACCATGTTTCTTTTAAATTTTTTTTATTTTATAAAAACATGGATTGTGAGTATAAGTGTCTACTTTGTAATATTTAAGTTTTTAGGTATGATTTATGTCCTAATTATATAAATATCTAAATATTAAATGGTCTTTAATGTGAAATAAACTCAAATTATTAACTTAAATCAATATTATGTTTTGTTTAAGGATGTCGAATTATAAATGAAACATGAGTTTCATGGGAATTTTCAAAATATATATAAAACAAGAAGATATAAATGAGTGGGAAGCACATTTTTAAAATAGATTAGTCCCCTTATAAGATAACATAAATATAGTACCTCTTATTATAGTTGGGCACATATCAGCATCCACTATAGATTCTTCTACTGCATACATATACCTCAACTATGAGGGTTGTGGTCAGATCCATGGAGGTTTTGAATATTTCCAATGCACCGTAATCTACATTGATCTATTGTATCTATACTATATTGTGGATAGGATAGTTCCAAACATAACCCTTGTAGATGACTATTATTTCAAAATGAATTATATATCTTGGGGGTATAGGGAAATAACACTTTGTGATCCCTTTCATGGCACACCAATAGTAAGTCAAAGGAACACTATTACTTTCATATAATGCTATGGAGGTATCCTAGTATTGAGAACTACCATCCCCACCACCCCTAGAGTTTTCATTCCATCTCAACATTTTTTCATCTAAGCCACTAAGGTTTCCACTAGGTGGAGAAGAGTAACTAACCTCACCCAACTTGACTACCAGGTAAAATTATACCATCATCGACCTATACTTCACTTCTATCTAATATTATTGTATTAGCCTGAATATATATAAAAAAATATCAGTTTTCAAGCCCATATGAAACTTTTGAGCCATTATCTTATCATTCATTCTTACCTCAGGAGAAATGAGAACTAGCTTTACTAAAACAGTTCCATATTCTGACACAAAGTGTTCACCCATATGAATGGTGAGAAACTATATATAATTTTCCATATCCATGTTTTAATAGAATAACTTATTAATTAATATGTTCTTAAATTATTTCCACTCTAATCCCTCATGGTAGTTATCTTGTATCATAGTGTCCCACAAACTATACTTGGACCCTCAAGCTTATAGGCAGCACATTTCAACATTATATATTTTTATGTCTCTGGGAAGTAAAATATATGATTAATATTATCTAGATAGTCCTCAACCTATTAATAATCCTTAATACCATAAAAATAATGTTGATTCTGGTGGAGAAACTATTAATCTTGATCATTGTCTCCACCATCTCCTAGTTTTACCTCTCTAGATTGAGTTTTTTTTGTGGTAAATTTTATTCCACTATATGAATAAACCATGATATATCCTCCACAATGTTTTTATTAATGATAGTATTATATTTAGGTGAATATCCCTTATCACCCTCCTAATTAACTCAAATAAGTCATCTAGTAGGTAGGATTCTATACATCATAGAAAGAAAGGATACCTTTAGGAGAGAAATAATCTCAATTTGAATTATTATAATATATGAATATATCTGATATTATAACATGACTCAAAATATAAGAAACATATATTAACACATCATTGTGACTCAAGGATGTTCATAAAGAGAGTTGACCTAGAACTCATGTGCATCCTACCCCAAGAGTCCAAACTATTATATCTCTTAAACACCAAACCTACCAAGACATTAACAGTTAAGCTAAACCTCTTTTGGTACCAAATTGTTATGAACATTCCTAGATCACCCATCAACCTAGGCACCCAACCTAATTTGATATAGGTCTAGAAGGGAGTTCGTAATCGCCAAAGGCTATTAACTATAACTCTTTCATCAATAACAACCATTTTTAAAGGACTTTATTCACTACTTTAAGGGAAAAAATCTGATATTTCATACTTGTACAAGATAGATAAAAGTGATAAAAAATTGAATATACATAAATGAACATTGGTAGGGATACCACATATTCCAAAAAGTTAAAAAAAATATACATAATCAAGAAACAAAAGACAGTGCACTCAAAACTAATGATATCCAATCCATGTGATGCATATGAAACTCCCCACCATCTCACCACTAGATACCCATGAACATATAACCATAAAACCCATTTTCATACTATGGTTCCTTTAACCTACCAAAATCTGATATAGAAAGGTCTATACACACATGATGGTATGTGTAGACTGTGAGAAAAAAATCCCAGTAGGATCCCACCAAGTGTTTCATAAGCATTCTTTGTTTAAAAAATCTAATAATGATAAAAAGAAAAAGAAAAAATACCACATTATAAAAATTTCAATTTATATCAAAAGCATAAAAATTTACACTTTTATAAAATATGAATCAATTTCATATAAAAATTTATCACTGTATATTAAATATTTTATTTTCCATTTATGAATGAATCAATCAATTTCCATATCAAAAAACCACAATGGAAATACCCCTAAGATAAAATAGGATTGGGAAACCTAGTTTTCTATTATAAAGATAAATCATGAATTGTGGGAAATAAACACATCCTTATCATTCCTAGCAACTAAGTAGAGGAATATACCAATGTTTAATTTCCCTTGATAATGTCATGTAAAACAGTGCCCATCACATATTCCAGAGGAGTATAAGAATAGATTAATGTGTGATTCACCCTAATGATTTCATGTAATTCAACATTTGGAATGCCCACAAAAGGAGTATAAGAATACCCTAATGTATGATTCCTACTTATAAATCAATATAAATTCTTGATACCAAATCTTTGTCTACATACCAATGAATCCCATGTGCTAATCTTATCAAAACATTTCAAAGGACTCATCCAAATTCAAGGAACAATTCCATTACCCATTTATCATTGTCGAACCCATTCATTAAAAATCAATTTTCAAAACCAAACATCAGTTATTTGAAATAATATTTATTTACACAATTTTCAAAGGGAAAACAATTTTAAATGAAAATAAATTACAATTTAATTTCATAAATCATGGATAATACAAATAGATATTTAGAAAATAGTTTTAGAACCCATTAATTACATATAATTCATTAAACAAAGTATTTATTAAAACCACCAACCTCAGCACTTAGTTCACGCAAATAAGACACTTGATTCATGCTCAACAGGGAAAGTAAATCTAATAGATGATAATATGGGGACCTAAATATAAATTCCTTATCTAAGAAATCATATTTGGTGACTGCGTGGTTGGAAGATAAGAAGGAACATCACATACTCCATCGAACAAGTTATCATACCCACAATAAAACAAGATATAACCTACAAAGACAAAACACACAATAGATATATAAAAAACAAATAAGTAAACATAACACAATCTATAGATTATATAAACATATTTTATATTCACTGTCAATCCAGGAGAAGAAGAAATAATATAATAAAAAGGATTGAACTTACCAAAAAGAAGATAACTGATTGCCATGGGATTGAAACATCAAATAGAGATGACTGAGGGATCTGAGAACACCATTTAAAATCATCTCCAAGTTCCCTAGATAAACTAGATTTGGGGATGAGAAATTAATAAATGAAATGGGGTATTTGTTTTAAGAAAAAGAACATATTTCCCTTACTAATCTTAAACAGATCAACACCATCAGACAATAGATAGAGGCACAATAACTAATAGGTATCCATGAATGAAATTTAGTTGATACTGTTTGGACTAGAGGATAGATGGTAGCTCATTTCAAGTTTATTGGCTAGATAATAGCTACCCACTAGATAGATGGCCACCATCTTCACCCACCATTAAGGCTAAACTACCTAAAAAGTCCATCAATACACCACCAATAACTTTCAAACCCATAATATAACCTCTTAAAATTTAAAATAGATACGAACCTCAACCAAGATATTATGATTATTCCTAATATATTAATTTCTTATCCCCAAATAGTCAAGAAAGAGTTGGATGATCTGAAAAGATATGATTTTGTTAATCCCTCACCGACATTTCATTCTCCAAGGTCTCATGAGAATATAATCTATGTTTCCACTAAATTTTATCCAAAAAATATATTTACTATGAAAAACATTCATTTATGGTTCAATTATCTTATCTGGATCCTCAACCACCAATACATCTTATTCCAAAATAACTTCCTCTAAATTCAAAACATGGAATGTCTCTAGGTGAGGCTTATCGAGTTGTTGTATTTGGAACACATCATGAATCATACTCAACTGAGATGATAATTTAGAAAAATTACACCTTTCCAATCCACCCAGAGATCAAAAATGGTTCAACATATCTCAAAGCCAAACTTCCCTACTTTCAAAGATTATGGTGACCTAACAAATGTGATACATTCTTAAGATAGTTCAAAATGTTGATTCTAAATATTAGCATAAGATTTCTGTTGACTCTAAGTATTCACCAAGAAGTAATGAATAATACAAATCCTAAAAAAATATCCTCAAAAATACATAGTTCCAAAACAGAATCCTCTCCAACCTCCAATTAGAAATTATGTTATTTAAAAGAGTGCCCTTATGGATCCTCAAAGGGATCCATTCTGATTGATTTCCAATAGCTATTATGACAACCAAACTCGACTAGTCCTAGATGGATATCTTATGATCCTCCAAAATACAAGATAAAGAAATATAGAATATCCTCTATAATCTTAATAGCATGACTGATCTATAAAACCTTCTATGGATGATAATTTTTACTTAATTTAAACTAAATTCACAACCTCATAAACACCCTTCTAGAACTTGGAAGTCATCTTGGGAACCATATATGAGATGATAAAAGATATAACACCCTACAACCACAGAATTTCTTGCATGTTAAGATTTTTTAAATCCTTATACTTGGTGGAATCATGATTCAGAGTGAGGTGATCAGTTTCAATCAATTGACCAATCACTACCAAAATGACATTCATCCCTCAGGGATTCCATGATAATTCAAAAACCATCCATGGAAACATTTTCCTATTTCCACATCAGCACGAGAAGAGGCTAATGAAAACATGAATGCTTTTGGAACTCAGCCTTAATGTACTGAAGGGTATCTAAAGGAGACACAAAATATGTTGTATCACATTCCATACCCAATATCCAGAACCAGAATCTCATATCATAATACATATTTGTGGTTCTACAGTGAATGGCCCGCAAATAACATTGAAAATATTTCATCACTGATAGCCTAATATATATAGAGGAAATAAATAAAATCCAAAAATAAAAAAATAACATTAAAATATATAGGACACTCAACAATGGTCTCCCCACAATAAAAATAATCTCCAATTCCCATGAACTCATTATCTTGTTGTTGTCTCAAAATAATTTATTCAATAAGTTGTGTTTTAAACATAACATTGTTCACAAACATTCCCAAAACATCCTCCCAAGCATATATATGCAACTGATAAAAGATCCCCATGAAATTAAATTCTTTCATTGATTCAAGTATATCATGAAAGATACTTTTCAAACATAGTGTTAGAAACAAATTTCACCAACCTAGGGGTGTAGCAAAGGTCAAAGTAATACACATGAAGGTACTCCACCCAACCCCTATGCCTAAGGTTCAAATATTTATAAGTTAATATGTAACCAAAACACTAATGATCATAATAAATAGTGAAGATCTCCCATATAAGGTGTTTTCACCCACACTTATGTTCCTTCATGACAGCTTCATGTTCCATGTAATGAGTGGGAAAATTATTCTCATGTGGCTAAAGATGACTGGGGTCATATTCTACTATATGATCACCCTTTTTAATCACACATACCATAATTACAACTGAAGAATTAAAGTAAACCACAATGCCCTAAACTTCTTCTATAAATATTTAAATCATAGTTGATGCCAGATGTCATTTCAACTCATCAAAAGTGGTATAAAATATGTGTCCCATATAAACCTCATCCCTTTCTTGGAAAGGGTGGTAAAAGGAGAAGAAAACTTCAAAAATTCCTTCATAACCCACTAATATTATCCATCTGAAAACAAGAATCATTGTATCTCAAAGAATATTTTTATCTCTTCCCATAATAGGGCACCCTTCACCTTTCCTAGATCAACTGAGATGGCATGTTCTAAAACAACATTCCCTAACAACATAACTTCTCTGATTCAGAAGTCATAATTTTTATATGTTATCACAAAGTAAATTATTCCAACAGATTCATAAAAATTAATCTTATATGATATATGTTTTCTTCATAATAATTGTAATAAACCAAAATATAATCCACAAATAACACAAAAAAGGAATCAATGTACGGGTATAATATATGTTCTATAACTTCAATAAATCTATAGGATTTTTATTTAGGCTGAATGGAATCTAAATATATTCATACTGAATGAAATAACCCCTTAAAGTTTTCTTTGTGATATCTGACACCTTTACTTTGATATAATGGTTACCTAACCAAATGTTTTTTAAAAAAAATAGTATTTCATATATAACTGATCTAAAAAATCATCAATACAGGGAAAAATATATTTTTCTTGATCTTCACCAGATTAAGCTCTTGAAAATCCATGAAATTATGAAAGGATATATCATCCATATTTACAAAAAAATAATGGAGTTTCCCAAGGAGATACACTAGGATTAATGAAACCTTTCTATAATAAATCATCTAAATAAAAATATATCTCCTTAAACTCATATAGAAACATATGATAAAAAGGAATAAGTTTTTCCTTAGTACAAATATCTATATATATATAAACACAACCTCTATTTTTGGAGGAAAACCAGAGAATTCACCTTGAAAAACATTGTGAAAGTATCGAACCACCATAGGAAGATCTAAACTAGACGATATTACATAAATATTGATTGAAAAAGTAGTTATGAGATTCCCAATCACTAGACTATAAGGTCATTCAAGGATATAATTTAGACCCCACTCTTCCTAATACACCTAGGATATTTTGTTGGGAACAAATAAAGACACTCACTAATGATAACAATCATATTAGTCCTACAAGAAACCAACCAATACATCATAAGAATAAGGTCAAAGAGATCCATTTAAAGCACAAAAAAGTCTTAGAAAACTCATCTTCTGACATTTAGATAGAACATTGAGGACATCGAAACCCCTTCTCATTTTTCTTCTTAAAGGCATCATCAAATCCATGATAAATGACATGATCTCCATGAGAAGCTTCAAAAACTATTCAAAAAAATTGGTAGATGTAAAAGATATTTATGAGCTTTTGTTAAATATATTATTCACTACATAATATGAAATAAATATACTACTTATCACTATTTAGGGTCCCACATCAATATCCACTATATATTCTTCCACTGTGTACATCTGCCTCACCCTATAGGAATATGGAAGGAGCCCTAAAGGCTTGAAATCTTCTAACTACATTGTAGTCCCCTTCAACCTAATGTACCTGAACCATAATGACGAGTGGATAGAGCATGGAATAACTAATGAAAATTAACACTATTTCCACAAGAATTGTATATCTTTAGGGGTATGGGGAAATAATGCTTCATGTACCCTTTCGACTACACTAATAAAATTCAATGGAATTATACTATCTTATTGTATATGTGTGGAGGGATCACACAAATTATAACTACCACCTCCACCACCCTTATAGGTCTCATGAAATTTACCTTTCTTCCCATGTGGGCCACTAATGTTTTCACATTGTAGGGAAGAGTATCCAACCAGACCCTACATGCCTACTAGGTCAAACTCTTCCATCATAGAATTTTTCACGACTTCTATATTATATGTTATCTTTAGATTGTATTCCTAAGAATAAAAATTAGTTCACAAGCCCATATGAAACTTATGATCCTTCAGATTATCATTTATTATGACCTTAAGACAAAAATTAACCAACTCAATAATGAAATTTTAATATTTTAACATTGATTGACCACCATGATGAATGGGTTGAAACTCTAATGATTTTTCCATATATAAATATTCCTGGAAAAACTACAGAAAGAATATAGTCTTAATTTATTTCCACCCCAACACCTCATGCTAGTCAGTATGAAACATAGTATCCCAAACTCCTTAACCAGGACCCTTGGGGTTAAAGTTTTCACATTTCACCTTTATAGATATTGGTGTCCGTAAAAATTAAAAAATATGGTAAATATTTTCTTTCCATTAATATAAATATCATGGATTTTTCATCCACTTAAAGGAAAACTACTTCTATTAGAGAAACCGAAAAACTCAATCACTAACTCTACCAACTTCTAGTTATGCCTCTCTTGAAGAGTCTAAGAAAGTAGAACATTTTGTTCCACAGCATGAACCACCAATACTATATCCTCTAAAAGGTTATGATTAATGGGATGATTCCCTTTAAAGGGATTTCCCACATTACTCCCCTAATAAACTCTATAAATTATTTTGGGATGAATTAATCTAAAAATCATATAATGAAAGGTGGTAATTAGGAGACAATCAAACATAATTTTTATTATAATAATACTATAATAGAGCTGAGATAGATCAAGAATCAACATAGGAGACACATATAATAATACCCCATAGTGTCTGAAGTCATTTCATGATGATATTTGGACAATACCTCATATATAACCTACCCCTCAAGTCCCGAAAATCCTACTACTCTTCTATCAAACCTCCCAAGATTAAAAAAATTGAGAAAAAAACCATTTTGATACTAAATATTCATGAAATTACCTTGATCACCAATCAACCTAGACACCCAACCAGATCTTAAAGAAGGACTGAAGGGAATTCTTGATCCCCAAGTGTTAGTGGAAAGCATCCGACAATCAATGAAAAACTTTTGGAATGATTTTATGCCAACTTGATGAAAACATATGATAGTCCATACTTCTACAATAGATGGAAAAATATCCCATTAATAGAAATAAAAAGTGGTAGAGATACATCAATTTCAATACATGGGAAAATAATATGAATAATACAAAAACTGAATCTGATTAAATCAAAACTGATGACAGCCTCTCCATGTGATATGTGGGGAACATTCCACCATCTGACCACCAAATGTTCATTTCCAGCTAGCCATAAACCTCACAACCATACTTTGGGGATTTTCCCTTTCCTAAATTAGATATAACTTGGTCTACACACACATAAGGATGTGTGTTTGGTGTGAGAAAAACCAACCCCGTAGGATCCCACCAAGTTCTTTATAATTAATTATTATTAGATAAATCTATGTATTAAAAATTTAAAAGAAAACATGGAGTGGAAAAAATTTATCAATTTATTTTAAAAGAATATAAATTAAATCTTTTTTTCAAATAAGAATCAATTTCATATTAATATTTTTTAAATCACATTAAATAATCCAATTTCCATTTATCAAAACATATATCAATATCCATATAAAATCTAAGAACAATGGAAATAACTAGAGGATAATATAGGATTGATCTATATAGGTTTCTTATAAATTTACTATTTAGGACTAGTATATAATAAACATTTCCCCAAAATAACCACAAAAGTAGAAATGGAATATACTGGCGTGTAATTCCACAGAAATTGTCATGTACACCAATATCTATAATTCCTTAAAGATGAGTAGAATAATACCCAAGATGTTTGATTCCACTTTATAGTGTCCTATAAAGAAATACTTATAATTCTATTTATTGTATTAGAGGAATACCCCAATTTTTGATTCCCCCTGAAAAATAAATAATAATTATGGATACCAAACCCCTTCTTAAATATACAAGGATCCTATGTTTTACTATTATTAAAGCATTTGATCAAAATAATTCAAGAAATAATATTATAAACCTTTTATAATTATCAAAATCATGATTTGAACTCTACTTTAAACAAACAATACAACTATTATTTGAAAGAATCTTTTCTTAATCGCTTTTTATTAGGAAAAAATTTATATTAAAATCCATTACATAATCATTTTTTAAATCATGAAACATGCCAATAACCATTTTGAAATATGTTTTAGAACCTGTTGGGAACATACAATTCATTAAACAATGTATTTATATAAAGAAATTCCAGGACACTTGTCTCACACAATGAGAACATATGATCCTTACCCAAGTGTAAAAGAACCCTAAGATATGGTAAAAGGGCCCGTAAACATAAATTTTATATATTATAAATAAAATTAAATGAATTCATGGTTGGAAGAGAAGAAAAAATATCACATAACCTATCAACCAAGAAATCACCCCTACGACCAAACAAGATCTCTCCTCTAAGGACAAAATGAAAAAAAAATATTAGAGACAAGGAATGAAACATCACACAATAAATATATCATATAAAAATATCTTATATCCAATACAAATCAAAATGAAGAAGGAATTATAGAATAAATCCTATTAAACATACCTAAATGAATACAACTGATTGATCCAAAATTGGAATTCCAATATTTGATGATTGAGGGATCCAAGAATACCAAAAAACACCTCTATAAGATATTTGATTTTATTAGGTTTGGGTAAGAGGTATTAATAAATAAAATGTGGTTTTAATTTTTAGAAAAATAAAATATTATCTTTAAGAATACGGCCTAGATCAATGCCACTGGCAGGCCTATGGAGGCCCACCGATTAGTATGCGGCCATTATAGAAGTAAAGTGGTTATTTCCCTACACAAAAGCAAGCTATAAGAGTCTCATTGGCATTCTGGTATCACATATAGACATAGGTGTCTCTATCCAAATCCACCATCTAGTTGGTAGCTTTATACAAGTTGTCTAGTGGCCCTCTATATCCACCATTAATGCCAAGTAGCCTACAAAATTCATTGAACCACCACTGGAACCTATTGAACCAATAATAAAACCACTTAAAATATTAAATAGAGACATAACATGATTTGGGTGTAAAAAATAATACTATATATATGTTTATATATCAATTTTTAAATATATAATTCAACTTGATAGTATTGAAAGTTATAGATATGGATTTTACACCACTTGAATTCTAGATCAGGCTCTATTGTATTTATATTTCTTCATTTTAAAATAAATAATTCATATTAATATTAGAATAGAAAAATGGTATCTAGATACTATTATTCATACTCAAATTCTTTTTCCCTAAACAATAATTTTATTTCTAAACTAGCCTTAGAACTTCTTTCAAGATAAACATGTGTTATTATTATCTATTTTATATTTTTTTACCTAAAAACATCTTATTTATGGTCATAAACATATTTTTTCAGTAAAATTATCCCATGGATTTCATATCCTCCATAATTATATAACACATCACAAATAGTAATAAAAATTTAAATACAAAGGTAGGGGGACCTCGAAAATCCATAAGTTATGGATTTTGGTTAGTTTTGATAAACCAACCCAATATTTCCAACTCTCTTATAATCCTTCTTAGTTGTGATCCTTTGAATACAATCACTTAAGAAAAATTCATTTTAAATTAGTACCTTAGTCTTCTCTATATTCATCATCTTCCAGGGCATGGAATTTGTAACATCCCAAACCTGATTCACTCATAAGTAATCAATCTCAATTGGCTACATGGCTTCAATGACACCTCCAAATATGCCAGAGGTTACCAACTATTAGCAAGTGTCTATGAAAGTATAGTGGGGATACAATAACATTATGATTAGAGTGGAGAGAAATAGTATAGAATAATAGAAAATTGCAGAGACAACATAATAATGAACTAAAAGATAATATGTTATCTTAATATAATAAACAAAAGGAAATAGAACCAATATCATATATAAAAAGGATGTCACGTTTGTATGATATAAAAAATGGAAATACATTGAATCAAAGAAGTAGGAATATACAAAATTCTATATAAAAAAATAAAATAAAATCTACCTCAAATATAATCATGGGAATAAGATCGGTACTATACTCATGTACTCAATATTAGTACAGAAAATCAAGCAAGACGCTTAACTTTGTCCCAACACCCATCAAGAAGATCTATTTTGGTACCAATTGAAAACCCATATCATGTGTGAGATAAAATCTACAGGCCACTACTATTGGTATCATTAAATTTCTAGTATATGTATATAAAATTTGTAGTTTTTACAAAATAATAAATTTATAATAGTAAATAATATAAATTACATCAGTTTTGGGTTCTTTACTAGACACATGACCGATAATACCTACTTCAGCCTAAGCCAGAATATCACTAAAAATATGTGACCCAAAATATGTGTGTGTGTGTCTACATCATATACATATGAAAATATATCTGCATATATATAGATACTTAATATTATGTTGCATATAATCTGTATACCAAAGGAGTCCTTGAATAATCAAAAGGATGTTCTTCAATTCTCAATGCATACATACCTATATAATAAGTATAAATTGGTTATCACTAATGTAAAATATATACTGAATCCAAGTATGTTGTTTGACATGGAATTCACATAAATTTATTTAATTAATCAGAACCCATATCTAATCTAAAGAATTTCCTAAAGATAGAACCCAGGTATCACTCTTGGTGTGCTATAAAAACCCATCAACAAAGGAGTATTGTCAAAGGTATTCCATATAAGAACCCAGGTATCCCTAATGGAATGGTATAAAGACATAATCCTTGGATCTTATCAATTTTTAACAAATAGGGAACCGGGTTCTTCCCATGGAATGGTAAAGTAGAATTTCCATCTGAGCTAATAATAGGTAATCCACATAGGGAAATAGTATTGCTCATGGTGTAATATAAAGTTATCTACCTAGTGAGAATGTCCAAGGTGTTCTATATAATAACTCATGTATCACTACATGTGTTCTATAGTTCATTTATGCGTATTCTAATTAATATACTCAATGATACCATACGGGTGATATGGATTCGGAGCACATGTATCACCCTTAACATCACATGAGGTATGGTCATAGATTCTGTTTAACCCATAGCATTAAACAATACACTCAATTCAATTTTTCCAAAACATTTAATAAGGGTAAATAAAATTATAAACAATAAAAGAATGGGGCCTTTGTAAATGTCCTACAACTATCCCATATTTCAATTCTAGTTACATTCCATTCACAGGGGATAATTCAGCATACCTCATCTGGTGGTTTGATTTTATTCCAAGACATAAGGCACATGACCTTTAAAGGAAACTCGCCATAAGGGGGACTTGAATCATGGTAGAAATCCTCCAATGATAAATTTGGGTTTATCGGACTACCCTAAGCATGGAAATATCATTTCATTAAATTAATTTTACATTAATGTGGAATCACCTGGAATGTATGGAGCATGGTGCAATATCACAAAACATAAATTTCATAACATTAGGGTAAATGAACTAGATCCACTACCATATCTTGGTATATGAATTTTCATCTAATATCACCTTCAAATTCGAGTTAGGGTAGAAGAAATTCAGGAAATAGAAAGAATCCCTAAAAATGAAAAATTATCTATCATGTAAATAAAATTCATGAAGTTGAGATAAATTAGGGAAATAAGGAAAGGGATTGAAGATCTTATTGTTAGTTATCCAACATAATGAATGGAGACAGTATCAGAAATCAAAAGGATAAGGGATCTCAAAGCCTATCATGGATGTAAAGGATAGTTCCAAGTGGTTGGGGGAGCTACTAAATGATTCTAAGGAGAATAAATGGGGTCTAAACATTAAATAAAGAGATGAAATAGTAATTTCACCTAATTTAAATGGAATATGGTTTTTCCAAAATAGTTTGGCCAAATCATGTGCCAACAATGGGAACCCACTGCTTAAGTGTCCCTTAGTGTGCGAATGGATGCATGTTTTTGGAAAATTGTGAATATCCTAAATTCCCCACTATATACCCTCTACAATATCCAATATGGTATTAGAAAATTGTGTGGAATTAGGTGTATAGTTAAAATAAACATTCTCTCTGGTCTTTTTTTCCAAAACTCAGAGCAATGGCCTCATAATAAGACCCTAATGATCATGAAATCTCCATTAATCTTTTAGGAACTTCAATTAAAATAAAAAATGATGGTTTAAAATTAACTTTAAGGGATCCATACCTTATATAAAAAATTGGGTTCTAACAATCCCCCCCCACCACACCATAAGACCACCCTTCCCCATGTTTCCCTTTTAATGGTCGTTTAGTGTCCCATGAGAATAATTCTAACCACTGAGCATGTAAGTTAGTTTATCACTCATATGTATCATCCAATACATGGTCATGATTTTATAACACTCATACTAATGAAACTGCCCTACCTTGGAGGGACATCATTCAATGATCAATAATACAAATGAGTTATTCCTTAAATTATTAACCTCTAACTCATCCTCATCAGGCTGAAAATCATATGAAGGTTTTGTATAATATTGGAAGTTTTTTTAAACATGTAAGTTGTTATGCATATATTATTACCTCTTTGGTAGGAACAATTGATAGGATTATGGCTTGAAACTCAACAACATCTTAAAGTATCCAAAAAACCTAGGTTTTAGCTTCCTTTTCCACCTTAACCATTGATTCCCTAGTCTTTCCAAAATATGAATGAGGACCAGATCCCCGACCTCAATCTCTATATGTAATCAATGATGGTTGACATAAGAATTATTCCTTGACAAATATGCATCCATGTATTTCATGATAAGTTTTTCCTACTCAAAATTCTTCTAAACAATAAAAGATCCTGAAATCATTACCCCTCCTACATATAATTATCACAATAATGAATGGAAAACCCTACCATATAGGGCCTCATAGGGATCTGTCCAAATAGTTTCCTAAAATATTTTATTATATTAAAATTCAGAAAGTGGTAGGTGATTCTACAAAGAAAATATAAAATCATGGAAACATATGTTGATCATATCCTCCATCACCAATATTGTATGCTCGAACTGACAGTTGGTTTGAGGGTGATAGGTTGTAATCAGTAGTACCTATCAACCAAGATCCTTCAACAACCCCTACCATAACTATGACAAGAATCAAGAATCTATATCTAATGTGATATTGTGTGGAACTCGATGAAGTCGTATGATCTCCCAAAAATGTATCCTTTTAATCTCATTCATTAAAAAATAATCTTTTACAGGTAGGAAGTGAGAGACCATTTTCAAACTGTCTAGGATCACTCTAATTGTATTATATCCTTCAGGTGACCTAGTTAATCCCATAAAAAATCCTTTGTGATATTAACCCATTTCTACTTTGGAAAATTCAATAATTGTAAAATCTTTATTGGATGCCAGTGTTTTTCCTTTAATTGTTGATAGGTGGAAATCTGTGTAATGAATCCTGCTATCTCATTTTTTATAATTAACCACAAATACATGTATGGTTAGTCAAGGTAAATATTTCTGCTACTGGGACATAATACCCAATTAGTGGAACGAAACTCACATATAAAATCCACTCGAACATCAGTGAAAACCATACATTTCCACAAATAAACAAGATTGCATCCCCATAAATGACCCAAATATGTGGTAATTCCTTACTTGTAATTCCCTCCCAAAGGAGAAAGACCTCATGATCGTAATGTTTCATCATCTTCACCCTATCTAGAGGTGAATAGGTCACTACTAAAGCTGAAATAGAATAATTATTATACTTTTGGCCCTCTAAGTGCATCTGGGAAAATTTGACCATAAATAATAACTCACTATTGGAATTGTGAACTAAATATGTCTGACTCTTCTTGTTTAGAGAATCATCAATGGAATTTTCTTTCCTATGTTTATAAGTAAAATAAAATTCAAATGAATTTAGTTATTCAACTCACCTTAACTTCTTGAGATTTTATTAATGTTGGGTTAATATATATTTTAGGCTCTTGTGGTCATTATACACCAAAAAACACTCCAATAGTAAGAAATTCCTATACAACCCCCAGGCATGAACCACATATTCTTGATCAGGATCATGTGTAGGGTAATTCTTCTTGTAAAGCCTCAATTGATGAGATAGGTATGCTAGGACTCACTCATCTTACATAGGTACTTATCATTGCTTGATACTAAATGAATCACAATAAAATTTACAAATTATTACAAAATCTAGTAGAATTATAATGGGCATCGAATTCAATAATTCTTTAAAATTATGAAAGGTTGTTTCGTTGGCCTCAACCCCTAAAAACATAGTTGCCTTTTTAGTAAATCCCATAAATGGAGTTTCAATAAATGAAAAGTACTAAATAAAATGCATGTATTATCTAGTCTTCCCATAAGAAATTTCACATATCAAAGATGTTCTTAGGATGTTTTTAGGAAACAATAGCTCTCACCTTCTCTAGTTAAAATATTCTACTACCTCTGATATAATGCAACCTAGACCCTATTAATACAAAAGTGGAATTTCATGATCTTAACATACAATTAGTTCTATCTTAGTGTATCAATTTTGATATCAAGATGTTTGAATTTCTCAGGTAGAGTATGATAATACACCAAGATATCGTCTACATAGACTACCAAAAATGAATATAGATATGTGTGGAACTCCTAATTCATTATATACATGAATAGTGAAAGCATGTTTATGAGACCAAATTACATGACCAAATTATCATACGATCCATATCTATTAGGGAGAATTGTATTTTGTATGTTTGATGGTCTCACATGAAACTAGAAATGTCCTGGCCTCAAGTCAACCTTTTAGAAAATGGTATCTATTCGTAACTAGTTAAAGAGGTCATCTATACGAGGTAAAGGATACTGGTTCCTCACCATATGATGACTCAACCTCTAGTAGTCAACATAAATATCAACAGTACTTGTCCCATTCATAGAGAAAAGGACAAGTGGATAGTATGGTGAAGTATTGGGTCATATAAAACCCTTAGCTTCCACATCCAATAATAACTTCTTGTGATCTTGAATATTGGTTGGTTCCAACGTGTAATGAGAAATGGGCACTGTTGTTTCTCTTAACACTAGATAAATTTGAAATATACCTATCACACATGATAAATCATAGAAAATTACATAGGGAAGATGTACCTAAAATGATCCACTACTATAAGGAAATATATAAATAATATTCTATAATCGCTCATAAAAGTATAGAAATCTAGTGTATCACACCACCCAACCCATGATGATCTTATCTAGAACAACATGCTTGGACATCCCATTCAACCATATGAATGTAGGTACCGAATATAGTTGATGTGAAGTACACCCTTAAGTGATGTCAATAAACTTGATCATGATAGGGTACTAGCTAGTCCATCCCAAGTATAATGTCAAAGATCATCATATCAAGGATGAAACTCACTACATTGGAATACACTTATGATCAAATCACCAATAGAATATCAAGTCATTTAGAAACCAAAGTACTCTATCTCTGGCCCAGGACTTTTAATAATTTCCATATATATGAAATATTGTGAAGCACCTATATTTAATAATTAATATACTAATGTAGAGGCTTCTCTAATCCCACCAAAAACTATAGAGGGCTCGACAATCTACTGTTATGGTATTGGTTTCACTGGATGGAATTGTCCTGATCTGTGACCTAAAGGTATAGACTAAATACCTTTATTAGACACACTATGATGGCACTACATGTCATATAACTAGATTTCATGGCCATGCCCACCTCCTTGACCTAATAATATAGTAACACTACATCTCACTTCTAGAAATGGAGATATCAATCATGCACCTAAATGTTGAGTCATCGAAGATGACTTCTCACTAGGAGTTGGAGGAAATGTTAGGCCAAAATTTCTGGATATGACCAATTTTTTAAAATCTAGTTACTCAATTGGGTCCTCGTTACATTGAGGCTTCTTATGTCCCGGCCTATGAAAATGGTGACACACTACATAACTATTAGTGTGTTTTCTTTATCTATCACTTCCCCCATGATCAATCTCAATGATAATTTTCCTTCCCATAGAAGAATTTATTCCCTATATCAGTATTGAACCAACTTGACCCACACTATCAACTTCACATAGGTTCTTCTTAGTGATAAGGGCCCATTTAAATATTTCTGAAATGATAGAAAATGAATAAACATTCACCAAGGATTATATGGAATTCAAAATTCTATCCTCAAAATGTCTCATCCACTCCTCACCAACAAGTGGCTATGAAACGTAATGAAGCCTAGTGAAACATAATAATCCATCATAGAGGTAGTACCTTATTGTAGGCTCATAAACTCCCTAGTGTAGTCTTCTCTCAGCATATGTTGAAACACGTAATCATATAACAACAACTGGAAGTCCCTGTGAACCATATCTCATTGAATATCTTCTTTGGTAAGAACATCCCACCAACACATGGAAGAATCACAGAGAATATAAGTCATGAGCTTGACCCACATATCTATAGGTTTCTCTAAATACACTAATATGGATAACATGGCCTCTATCCAAGACTCAGTATCCTAAATACCACCTTACCTTGAAAATTTAGAAGGTTTTCCAGCTGGGATTCTCATATAAACTCTTTCATAGTATGGGTAAGTCATGGGGATCCCTCTATAGACTATATTTGTCACAGGATGACCTCTTAGAACTATAAATAAGGTCTCTAATTACAAATAGAAATATGTTCTATAGGAGTCACTAAAATAGGTAATATTGGTGGCTCAGAGCCCACCACCTCTAGATCATGGTCACAAACACCATCATGGAACATAAATCGAGGTCTTCATGGTGTAATATCTCTACAATTCTAAACACACACCTCAAAATAGAAATGAAATAGAAATAAAAATTGAGTTCAAGATACAAGAAAAGGATAGGTACAATGACTTCATATGCTAGACTCATCCCATATTCATGATCTTAAATCCATGTATAAGTGAAATAAATGATTATAAAGGATCATAACAGACACTCCCTGCTGCCCACTTCTATGGTTGGTTTAGGGTTATGTTCTCACATCACATAGTATATGTTATGGTATATAGTGTTTTGATTGCATAGTATATAAGAAAACACACTTTATGTTTCTATTTTCATCCTAATTTAATGGTAACCATTTTATTTAAGAGTTTAAATTATTTATGTTCATACATAATGTTATATATATATAATGGTCTAGTTAGATGATTCAAAACTACAAATTTATAAAGGATTAAGATTTATATGTTTCGATTAGCATGTCAAGTTACTACAACCTAGACCTTAAATCTAGTATCAGGATGCAACTAGTTTTATATGATGATATCATCAGATGAATTACCATTCCCAATTTATAAAATTTCATGATATACAAATTTCAATTAGAATTAATCTAATCAAAATGAACTAACATTTAATCTCTTGTAACAATAGTTACATATCTCAATCATGTGATAATTTGTTAATTAATGTTCCACCATCAATATATTTTGGAAACACCATTTAGCATGATATTGACACTTTAATAAATCAAGTTATTTTATCCCTTCTAGAAACATTAACACATATTCCAAAAATAGTAATCAAGGTACCAATAATATGCAGTAGTAAATGTGCATTGTAATATAAATGTGTCAAGGGCTATGCATGGAATGTGAATCCTTAGGTGCTTATAATGATGCAAGAAATAATACCTCATTTCCATATTTTTCCAAAGGTAAAATATAACCTCATAGTAATAATAAATGATAAAAATTTTGTGTGTCAACCAATAGTGAAATTAGTGCAATAGAAATGAGATAAATATAGAATAGTAAACCTCATCCTAGAAAACATGGCTTTTTTCCATGTATGTGGGTTATCTACTCCCAGGAATTGGCTCATTTAAAAATACCAACACATTCCTAGAATCTAGTCTAATAACATAAATATTAAGATAATGGAAAATAATTATTTGATACCAATTTGTAACATCCCTAACATAGTTAACTCAAAAGTACATGAAACTGGTTGGCCACATGTACTCGAGTGTTCCTCACCATATTTCAAAGGTTGTCGACTAGAAGCAAGGTTCTGTGATTGTGTGGTTTGGAGACCATACCATCAGGATCATAGTGTATCTAGATGATATAAAATAATATAAAATAGTTAAAATAGTGTAATAATAAATTTTTGGAGCATAATTAATCTAGATATAATATACTAGCTGAAGAATAACCAATATCATATAAAAAATGGTGTCATGTTTGTATGCTACACAAAATGGGAATACATGGAAGTAGGGTAGTATGAATATAACACATCCTATAAAAAAAGACGAAAATATATCTTCAACAAAATAAAGGGATATGCTCAATACTCTACTCTCATACACAATACTAATATATAAAATCAGTCCACCAAACCTAGATGCTTCCCTTTGTCACTACTTGCATCCAAAAGATCTATTTGGGTACCAATAGGCTACTCGAACAGGGTGTGAGATAATATCAGTAGGCCCTAACCAATAGAGTATAGAAAAATCCATACTATGAATACAAATTGGTAAATTTTTAGGTAATAATAGATATATACTAATAGATAAAATAAATAACATCTGTTTGGGTTCTCCATGGAAAACCCAACCAATACTATATTCTTTGGACTATATTAGAAAATATATGAATAGATGTAACCCTATATATATATGCATATATATATACATTATATACATATAATCATATATTTTAATATATATTCATATGTAAAATTATCAAGGACCTGAGGTGTATGCCCAAGGCATCCAGGCATAATCATAAGAGGTTCATTAATTAACACGGAATACAAGCTTAAGATGTACGTATAACTAGGACATAATTTATATAAATCATAGACTAAATAAAATTATATTCCTTGATATATAATATTAATAAATCTATTTAATTAATTAGTACCTTGATCACATCGAAGGTGTTCAATAAAAACGAGAACCCAGGTATTTATCTAGGTGTGATATAAAAACCCATCAACATAAGAGTCCATCGAATGTGTTCCATATAAGAACCCATATGAATCCCAGTATGGTATAATGGAACATCCCTCTAATACTATCCATTTTATACCACATATAGAAGTAGTTATCACCCTTGGAATGGAACAAGTGATTTTCATGACTAGGGTTTAACCCATACAATTAACTAGTTCATAAAAGTAAATATTCCCAAACCATTTAATATGTGTAACTAGATATATAAAAAAGAAAAGAGAGGGGATATATACATAGACTAATATTATTCTATGTTTAAATTAAAATTAAATTCCATTCATAAGTGAAAATTATACACACCTCAATTGCTAGCCTGATATCATTTAATAACATAAGGCTAGAAGCCTTCAAAGGAAACTCACCCTAATGGGTGGATTTCATCGAGGTAGACATCCTCAAAAGATAAAGTCTTGTTTTTAAGACTACCTTAAGTAAGTTTATTTCATTTAATTTTATTTTATTTTATTTTATGATCCATTTCATGGAAGTTTTAGTTTTTGGAACGATGATGAAAAATATAAACATTGAGATATTAGTGGGAAGGAACTAGACCGCCTAGCATAGATTGGTTTGAAACTCCTCATCTGGTATCAAATTTGGATTATAGTTAGAATGGATAAAATTGAGGAAATTAGAAAATTAATTAAAAATTTTAATATTATATCACCTTGAAATAGAATTCATGAGGAGAAAAAAATGATGTAAAGAAGGTAGAAGATTAAATAGCTTATCATAAGTTATCTAACATAAAAAAATTATGACAGAATTGGAAATTTGATTGATGAGGGAGATCAAATCCTAGATTTTAGGAAATGGAGAGATATAAGTGGCTGGGAGGAGGTGATACACGATTTTGGGAAGAAAAAAGGGGTTAAAACTTTAAATAAGTTTTGAGATAAGTTATCATTTCACTAAGTTTTAATGGGAAGATGGTTTAATAGCATGGTTTGGCCAAACTGTGTTCCAACCATGTACACCCACTGCCTATAATGCACTAATCATGTGGCTAGAAACATAGTTTTGGAAAAAAATAAAATAAAAGTGTTCCCATATATAGACCTTATATAGTACCCTATGTGGTTTTAAAAACCCATGTATCCTAAGATTCATGGTTTTAACAAACCATGTTCCGGGTATGTTTCCTTTAAAACTCATATCTTCAGGCTCTAAAGGAGCCTCAGACCCTTAGGAAACCTCCCTTAATATATAAGGAACTTTCATATGGATAATAATAACTATATGAAATTAAATTTGAAGGATCCATACCTCATAATAAAAAACATATCTTACTGTATTTTTCTCCGATTATAGACATAAACCACTTGTATATGTTTCTCCTTTTGATATAATGTTACTTCATATTTCAACCTGATTTATCTACCATGGTGGGGGTGGTGAACCAATATTTTCCTCTTTCCTTGTTCTATGATTTTTTATTCTACCTAGGAATAACTCATGCGTGTCTTATTCAATTACCATAAGTGTCACATCTATCTTATTTTTCATTGTTGAATCTCTCTTCTAAGAAACTTCATTCTTTCCCACAACAAGAACAACTCACACGTTTTTCATTATCATGACATTTTTTTATTTATTTGTGAGGGAAATTTTTTGAGTGTGTTATCACTGTCTCATGGTGAACCTTTTATTTATATCATTTTTTATCCTCTAAAATAGTAAATCTATTTGATAGAAAAAAATATTTTTCATCAATATATATTCTCTTCTTATTTATTATATAAATGGATTAATTTGTTATATAATCTTTATATTATTTCCTCGTGAAATTGAATAACAAAAAACTATTTTAGAATATATAAAATATATACCATAAAACTTATACCCTATTTTTTCACTTCTTGGTTGAGGTGTTACATTAGTAGGTTTCTTTCCAACATTGATCCCATGGGCTTCTAGAAACATACTCACGATGTGTCTTAGTCTTCCATAGAAGTAGAATTCTATAGATTTTTTTCATTGATAGCCACAACTTTCTAGTTTTTCAAGAACATAACTTTATTATAATGATTATAGATTATGAATTCTATATACTTTACACTTTAATGATTAAATAATGGGATTTCATTGATTCTCTATTCTCTTTAATGATCCAAGATTTGGTTCAAGTTCATTGATCTTCTAATCTTTCTCCTCTAGCTGGGCTACCAATGAATTTCAGTCTTGAGATGGATTCTCTTCTATTTTTTATTATTTATTTATATTGTGCCTTGATAGGGATAATTATAGATTTTAAATATCTTCTTATGGTCATCTATTTAACTATATCTTATGTAAGTTCTTCATGTAAGTCACTTTAGTCTTTCATATTTTAACCAATAATTGTTACGTCATCTTTCAAGTAAAATAATCATCTCTTAAATCCTTTAATATCCATAAATAAAAGTTTTATAAGATCGTATTCCACTTTATGAATGATATATAGTAGATAAACCATCTTATTCATGGATAAGATCCTATCTTAGTTACCACATGAACATCCTCTAGACATGAAACATAAGGAAGTTTTCAATTCATCATTGGAATTTACACATCCATTGATCTCTACGAAGAAAATGTAGATTTTTATATTTACATAATACTTCCAAAAAATTATTAGAATCGGTTTTATTAATATAGTCATAATAGTTTACATCAATTTGGGTGTTTATATTCCATGTATACTTTTTTTATTTATCTTCTTGTTTAATTTTCCTATATGCTAATATTAACCTAATTTGATCACTGGATTATTATCATAAATATTTATGAAATCCCCTCTTGAGGTAGACATTGAAACCCCCTTTAATTATAACAATTATTCATATATATTTTCCAAAAGTGTCTAAATATCAAAGACACTAAAATAGTTATTTGTTTAATGGTTTACCTTATTGAATATACCTTTGTTTATAATTTCTTGTTTCTATTCATCAAGTTTAAATTTATGTTTCTTTCTCAAGTCAACACATCATTTTACATATTCCACAATCTCTACACTACAACCTTATAGAATGTAATACATATCCTTTTATATTTATTTTTTTCAACTATAATTTTTTATTAAACTAAAAGAATGGAAAAAAATAAGAAGTGATAAAGGGGGTAATGGGGGATAAAAGAAATGATTTCTAAGGTAATTACCATATAAAATTTCTGTATAATAAACTAATAGAGATCCAAGACTGAAGTACACCAAAACCCTATCAACATCATTACCATTGAAAGAAATAAGATCAGTTGGAATGTTTCCCTCACACCATGAGTGAAAAATATTCACTTCCTGATGATGAATGTATTTACAGGATATAGTGTAATAAATAATGTTCCATAGACATTCAAAATGTCCCTATAATGCATTAAATATAATGTAAGATCTATAATAAACCTCATATAAGAATATATTATGAGTCTTGAAGATATTGATACCTTAAAGCATTGTAAGGGCCTCATCCACTACTAAATATCCCTCCTAAAAAATACATAGAAAGTTATGATGATAGATACCTATATTTTATAAAAAAACTACTATTCGCTCGAGCATTCACATGGAAATATTGATTAATTCTTATTTTAAATATGATAATAAAATTTTAAAAATTTAATAATGAACATAAATATTCCCAATATTTAAATCACGAATTAGTGGTACATAATATTGGAATAAAAGTGTAGAAAATATGGAGGCATCATCAATATAGTAGAAAAAAGTTAAAAGAATGTAATTTTTTTGAGTATAGAGATTTCAATTACTTGAATGAAATACATTTGAAATAAATTCACAAAAATAATGGTTTTTACAGTGAAATAAAAAGGTATATACAACTAAAATAGAAGATTGTTATTTTAATAATCAATATGAAAAAAGAGGAAAAGATAAATTTTAATTGGAAATGATAAAAAGTCAATCAACATTTCAAGAATAAATTTTAAGTTTTATATTTCTATAAGTTTATAAATAATTGACAGTTAATTGAAATTATATATTGAACTAATGACATTGCCACCTTGTACTGAATCTTTGTCTTCAAAAGCATCAAACATGTTTTTCAATAGATACATTAATTTATAAAAATAAGAATGAATATTAATGAATATTTAAATCTTAAAATCTAAATTTTTAATGAATCATAATAGATAATAATAATTATTAATGGATATTAAAATTTGAAAATCGATATTTTCAGCATGTATAATTCAAACACATCAGTGGAAAAATAATTCAAATGGATAATTCATATTCTGATAATTATGATAATTGTTATTATAGTTGAGTCCAGACAATCCTAGAATGAAAAAGTAAACAAAAAACCTACAAAATAAATTATTCCATTGAAAAAAATAATAAATTATAGTAAAAATGATATATATCACTCACAGAACATATTGATACACAAAAAAATAGAATAATTTTTTTATGACTAAATGAAAATCTTTATGATACATAAAAAATAATCATATAAATTATAACTATAGAAAAATAATATTTAATAAAAATACAAATGATATGAAACTAGAAAATGATACTAGTAAAACATCAAAAACTTCATAGTCAATTCATCCACATTGAATTCCTTCAAAGTAATTCCACCATGTAATTAAAGATATAAAAGATTATTTGAAGGAGTTACCGGTGGAAGAGAAATCTCATTACAAGATTTTTTGAATATGGTTATAAATAGAAATATGGAGAAGAAAAAGGAAAAAATAATAATATAAATGGAAAAAATGAAATATAAATTTTAATATTAGGGAATAAATTATTGAAAAATATATTGAAAAAATAGAAAATGTTTAATGGTAGTCTTTTAATTTCAGTATGTGTAACATATTGAAATAATAATATCATTTTGGTGGGTTATACAGGATAAATGTACTCATTATACAACTTCCATATTTCTAATATGCGATATACCTATATATAATGCATATTTCTTATTCAAAAAATATTAATTAACACATATAAGTTAATTTTTTAAAAATATACACATTATTATCTATTATATAATTGTTATCTATAATATATAAACATTATGAAATATGAACTTTAATCTAATGTATGTATGGATTATTGATTGTAGTTATGAGTATTTAATGAGAATTCATAATCTATATACATTTACTTTCATTATGTTGTTGTACTATATGTAATAAAGATTCTATATTTATCCAATACGCCTCTAAATAATTAACATATGAATATGCAAATATATTCACTTTGTTTCTACGCTATATGCATTGAAATTCATTTTATATGACATTGGTTCCTTAAATCTAGAAATGTAATATAATAGAAAATTAAAAATACTACATTAAGTGAATATAATTGATAATATAGAAATATATATTTATTTATTTTGATTTTTTTTGAAGATATGTACTATAACATCTATCATTTTGTATATATTACTAGAAAATATTAGTTCATTATACAAATTGTTTAACTCTGTTTTTTCTATATATGAATAAAAATTCAGAAAATATGAAAATGGTTCCTACAGTCAAGAAATGTAATCTGAAAAATACAAATTATAATGTTTAAATTAAATCTAATTGATAATATTAAATTATAATAACACAAATTAATTTCAAGTATGATCCCTTAGACATGAGTTTACAAGAGAAATGAAAAATAAAAACAATTACGTATTCAGTTGGAAAAAAAATCAATAGTATACAGATAATTCAATCAAAAGTAATAGGTTTCTAAAATATATAATCATTAGAGGTTTCATAAATATTTAATTGGTTTCTAAAATATAAAATAAACACCATAAAGATGAAATATTTGTGCCTTTTTATGTATTTTACAGTTGGTTTCTTCAATATATAACCATTATGCATTCTATATTTTAATTTGGAATATTTTATCTCTGTTAGTTTTATATTGGAATCTCAAGTGAAAAAAATCGATACTAAAAAATTTATTGAATATTTTAAAAACAATGAAAAAATATCCAAATAAAATAAGTGACCTAACCTGAAGAGCTATGAAAAATATGCCCACATTTTAGATTTTAGGGAACAACTTGATATGTTGTTCCGATAGATTATCAGAGCAGATATTTAAAGCGAAGAAATTAGTAACAATTTATACTCCCCTGAGAAACAATAAAATATTATGAAAAAAAATTGAATAACAACTCTAATAAAAATATAGATAAAAAGTGATCAAAGCATAAAATTAATAAACTAAATATAACTTTTGGCTATATCAACTTGGATAATATTAAACAATATTTTCTTACTTTCACAAAATATAAAATTTCAAAAAAATTTAGAAAAATAATAATGATGGGTTAAATTCGGATTGAGTAGTTTTATTGAGAAGATATAAAACCAAAAATGATATAGGTAAGAACAAATCTATGTATACACATTTCAATCATGACTCTTTGATATCATATCTTTCTTATTGGTATAGTGTTTTTAACCAATGAATGTGCACATTATACTGAAACCATGGTGTTATTCAACATTTTTTAAATAAAATAATAAACACAAAATTAACATAGGATACAAAATAGTCTTTTTATAAAAATGAATTGTTACAGGCAAACAAATACAAGATTAGTACATAAGAAAATTTTAAACTAAATAAAAAATTGTTTATATAAATGAATAATTTGAAAAAATTAAAAGAAAGAATTATTGATTTAATAATAAAAATAAATATCAAATGATTTGTAAAAAAGAAAACTACAAAAGAATATAAATATAACTATTATCTAATTCAACTAGAGATGCATTTCATAGTCATTTCTTAACTTTCACAACATATTACATTCCCATAATTTTCAGCAAAAAATAATGAAGAGCAGAAATTCCAGTTGAGAACATGAATTGAGAGGATATAAAAACCAAATTTCTAGAGGGTATAACACATATATGTATACACGTTTCAATATTGATACATTTCTAGAATATCATTCTAGTTAATATAGATTTGATAATAGAGTAATATACACATTTTATTAAAACCATAGGGTTATTCAACTTTGTGATTAATAAAATAAGAAATATATAATTAATAGAGGGAACAAAATAATCTTGTATATAAAAATGAAAAGTCACACACCCAAATATAGGATAAGTATAGAAGAAAATTTTAAACTAAATGAAAAATAATGTAACTAAATGAATAATTTGAATAATTAAAAATGATAATTATAGATTTCATGAATGAAATTAATCAAAATGGATTTGTAAAAAAAGAAAATAGTAAATGAATATAACAGAATTTTGATAAATTTAATGACTGTGATGGATAAAATTTTAACAAATATAAATTTAAAATTTAAAAATGATCTAACATAACATATTTTATAAAATTTTAACAACCCTAAAATTCTCTAAGACAAATTGAAAAATAATTATCAAACCTATTTCCAATTATTCTTGACCTGAAATCATAAACCAAATTAATGAAATGATAATAATAACAATTGGATTATAAATAAAAAATAATGATATTAATTTTAATTTTTTAAATAAAACCATATCGTAATAGAAAATTTTATAATTTCATTGATGTTGGAAGATTAAGCAGCATTGTTTAAATTAGAGATTCACCCCTATATTGAAAACATTAAACAACCAAACATGAAACTGCATAATATTTTGGAAATGTGAGTAAGGGGCATGTGTACATTATTCTAAACAAATAATAATCCAAGCAGGAAACATAAATTTTAACACTTATCACTAAAAATATGGGTTTTATACATTTTTAACCTCCATCTGAGACAAATCAATGCCCCTTACCAATTCAAAAAATTTAATGTTTTAGACAGGTAAAATTATAATAAATATAAATTGAAAATTAAAAAATTATCAAAATCCAAACCTTTTAAACAATTTTTCCATCCCAACCCTTCTCTAAGTAATATTGAAACATCATTGTTAATACTTTTTCCTATGACGATTGACCTGAAACCATAAATCAAACTAATGAAATGATAATTATACCAAGTGTTTCATTGATCAAAAAATAAAACATATTAATTTTATGCTTACAAAGAAAATGATATCATAATTTAAGCCTTTTCAATTCCATTAATGTTGGAAGATGAAGCACCATCATCTAAATTAGAGATTCCACCCCTAAAATAATACATTAAACAACCAAGTAAAATGGAAGTTAAAATTTTTCAACAACTAGATTTAGTGAAAATTAAAACTTTAAATATAATGGTGGTAGTTGTTAGGGATATTTTTAATTTAATAGACAAATTTCATATTATCTATTTTTAAAATCACAATACAATTTATTCGAGATTATATAAGCCTGATGTTGTTGGTTTATGTTATTTAATACCAAACTTAAATTATGATTAATTGGATGGAAATGAGATAATGATAATTCTTTATTTTTTAGTAATCTATCACTTATTTATCAAATATATATAAACATAACAAAACCACTAACTCAAAACCAAATTGAAACATTAATAAATACTCTCCTTCTTATTAAATACATTATATAAGGAAACCCTAAAAAAAGTCATAAATTATTTTAAGTTATTTATTAAATACATTTTAACAAATGAGAAAGTTTATTTTATCATTATATAATTTAACCATTAGATTCAGTTAAACTCATTTTAAAAATTACCACAAATACCTTGAATACACTTATTTTCAGTTTAAACTAAATAAAATTTAGTTATAAGTTCATTTACACTTAAAAAAAAATTAAAGAAATTTGAGGACATCTTATAAAACATTTTATGACAAACAATTTTAGATCTATAAGAGTAAACCCAAGGTCACGATATAATAAATGAGATCAACACAATTAAATAACAAAAATGCCTCACAATAATCATCTTTATTCATCTCAAAAATAAAATAATCTTAAGGAAAGGATCTTGAAATCATATAAACATCATTAATATCAATCATAATAAATCCAAAAAATTTGTCGGAAACATTATGAATAATTGAGATAGTAAAACACTATAATAAAACACCCTTCCAAAATATCATATTTTTTCTATGGTCTATCACCCATGCACCCTAACCATGAAACTCATTAGTTACCATTCCAACTTCCATAAAATTTATAATTTTACACAAAGATTAAGGATATTTGAACATGAAAATACAATTACACATTACTTGAATCCCCTTGAAACCATAGATACAATACCAAAATTATTGTATGGACACTCTTTTATACATACCCATTGAGTTATAACTATCCTAATACATGTATTCCTTAACACCCTAAATGATTTTAAACAAGACTATACACTGATACCATTTTTTAGGAACCAACACGAGCTACCCCATATCTGAGTTCCCAAGCTATGCCATCGCATGGCTTAGAGAACGTTCCCAATCACCATAGTTTGTAAACTATATCATTGGTATCATATTATACATCATTGGAAATTATCCACTGACTAAAGTAAATAATAAATAGAAGACTTCCACCTGAATTTCTTGTATGACCACCCTATAAGTCCGGGATTTATACATATCAAATGAGTAGTTACGCAATTAAGTAAAACCAATCGAGGAATATTAATAGAAATATCACTCATTAATTATAATTTTAAACTATAACATAATTATAACATTCAATATTAAAATAGGGGAGATATAAAATATGGGAGGTTGAAAAGGAAAATACAATGATTTACAACAAACAAACCAAATAGATAAGTAATAAAAAACTACACATCTTTATATAACACCCAAAACATTTTATGGTATGTTTCCTTTAAATACTTTCAATTCATTAGATAGCCTATATTGAATGAAGAATTGAGTCTCTCTAAAAAACTTGGTTTTTATAGGATAAATGCATAACCTATCCGTTATACTTAAATTTTCTACATCTGTTTTTTGAATTTCAAAAAAACGGTCATCTACGGTTGTGATGAGTAAGTTATTTGGAGTCTGATAGAACCAACTTTTTTTATGAATAGTAACCTACACTTATGAATAGTAATATTAATAGTAATATGATAGTTATAAATAGTAAATTATATTATTATTTTATTTTCATGAGGTTATAAGGTAATGAGATATTGATTAATTTTTCAAGGTATTAAAAAATGAGTTATCAATTTAAAATTATTATTTTTGAAAATATTATAATTTTATTTTAAAATTAAATTTATAATATTTGGAAAATTATACTCAAAAAATGGAGTCTAATTTTTAATTCTACACATTGGGAAATTTTTAGGGTTAATTTTTGGGATTTTTCTAAAATACTTGAATTTTCATGAATAGTAAAAATACAATTTTATGTTTTTACTAGTTTAATGAAATCATAATAATTTAATAATTAATATAACAATCTAGTAGACTTTTATATAGTTAAATATGACATGAGGTATCCTAAGTGACTAAAACCATAAGCAAATACCCTGGGAAAGACCATGGTTTTGAAAAAACCACTAATGAGGTGTCCATTTAAATTAATAAAAAATACCTCTCATTTACTATAAATACCAACTCGTCCCTTCATTTTATTCATTCCAAATCCATAATTCTAGAATTACTTGTATTTTTACCTCCCTATTAGTCATCCCAAGGTGTCCTCAATCCCCAAAGGCCCCAACCTTCATGTTTTGGGAGTTACACTACAAGGTAAGGGAATCTACCACCCTTCTCTTTTCTTAAATGTTTCATTTTATGTTTTCTATTTTATTTTCAATCAGATTTTGTTTGGATATTTCATTACATATTCCCCACTATTTAAATATTATTTCTGAGTGATTAGATACCCCATTTCTCTCATCAAACTATTTTATGAATTTTTAAGTGACCTTGTTCTATTGCCGAATTTTTGTTAGGGGTTTCTCGTTTTTTCTTTTTTTTTGAGTTATTTTATTTCCTTTTCTTTACACATATACCCTAATATAAATGATATGATAATTATAGTACCTTAAATTAACAGGATTATTTATTATTCTAGAGGAATATTTTATCATAATCTCTCTTTTCCCCTCCTCTTATACTAAAAAATGAAAACACCGTCAAAGATGTGTTAATTTATCGCATTCAAGGATGGCAGGTTCTCAATTATTATTTTCATATTCAATCCTAGTAATGAAAACATTTTTATTGTTGAACCAGATCAGAATATATTTATGACATCTTATTTAATGTTCATTAATCCTTGAAAACTCATAATATAAAATTAAATACAAAACATGTTCATTATGGACAAAACCGCTAAGTTAATCCAAGACTTTATAATTAACTTTAATCTAATGAGTCATCCTTTTAAAAACCCAGTTTTTGCGGTGAAAGACTTTGGAATATTCTTTATGATATTCCAGAGCAGCTCCTTTAGATGGCGTGCGATTCCGAGCCCCTGAGTGGCTGGAATTAAATTTTCAGTGCGTTCACACTGGAAACGCCAAATAAATGGGATAACTCCTAAACGGAGTTTGGGATCAAATATACGAGTGTACGGATGGGTCTGGAATGGGGTTTTTACCCTAGGAATGACATAAAACTTGTCGGCGCGGGACGTTTGGACCCCTCGCCCGCTTCTGGCACGTTAAACAGATTAAATAAATTAATTAATTTGTTTGATGTTGAAATAAAGATATCTCTTAAACGGTGGCTCTGATTGGGAAACCTAGGGCACCTTTGAGTTCGGAGGATTCCGTTTACCCTAGTAGGTGTATAAGTTTCACGGGCGCGGGCCATTTGTGAAAAATGGCTCCAGGGGCATTTCCGTAATTTGGCGGACTCGGGCGCTAAGTTTAGTAACTTTTGAACGGGTTCTCGGAATAAAATTCAGAGACTGCCGTTGCACTCAGAGCGTGGTTCTTAGCCTAGGGGAGGGTAAATCCCGACCCTTTTGGGAGTTCGGGTTCGGGGCTGTCGGGCGGGCGTTTAAGTGATATGTACTTAAACACCCCACCCCCCCCCCTTCTTCTTGTTTTTCTTCTTCCTCAAACCCTCCCCTCCTCTTCACCTCCGGCGTGGAAGCTCTAGTGAGGCAGCTCCGGCGAGGCAGCTCCGGCGAGGCGCGACCACCCCTGCGGGTTGACGACGAAGCGTCGGGCTATGCCCATCGAGGTAGGGGTTATCGTTTTCATTTTTAATTTCCCGCAATCTTTGAGCCCAATTTATTGTGTTGAACTGTTATCCGATCGTCGATCGATGCCTGTGATCATGTCGTACGTTATCCGAGATTTCCAATGCTTGTTTCGGATTATAAATCCGACCTCTGAAGCCTCTGCAGCGGTTCGGCGAAGATCAGCGGGTTTTGGGGGTTTTCTGGCTGGCACGGTGGTCCGGCGATCTCCAGGCGGCGGCGGTACAGTGGTCTGGCGGGTTTCGACGGCGGCGGCTGGCAGCAGCTTCCCTCCCTGGCGGCGGCGCTCTTCGGCATGGCAGAGAGCCCCGGTCGTGGCGGCTTCGCGCGGCGGAGAGCGGATGGACCGGCCGGCTGTGCCGGCCGGTTGACCCGGGAGACCGGGGTCGCACGCCGCGACCCCGCGGAGGAGGCAGTGACCCGCGCCTGGCGGGTCTTTGCGCGGCGAGGTGACTGGCCCTCATGGCCAGTCTGTAGGCGGGCCACGAACCGGCACCGGTCCGCGTGGCTGAGCCGCGGGCCGGGCCCGGTCGGGCGGACCGGCCGGTCCCGGTCGGGCGGACCGGCCGGTCCCGGTCGGGCGGACCGGCCGGTCCCGGTCGGGCGGACCGGCCGGTCCCGGTCGGGCGGACCGGCCGGTCCCGGTCGGGCGGACCGGCCGGTCCCGGTCGGGCGGACCGGCCGGTCCCGGCCGGTCCAGCCCAAGGTGTCCCCCCCCCCTTCGGACGCCCGTAATTCTCAATACAGGTGTTCGATTTGTATGCCGTCTGCGTATGTGGGGCCACATCGTCGAGGCGGACATGTTGAGATGGTTTCGGGAATTTTTAATTCCCTAAAACGAGGGGCCGCGGAGGTGCGACGTGTCCTTAAGTGGACGAGCGTATTTCCCCGAGACTTTTGTTTCGGACGGCGCGGACGTGTCCGACGTCCGTTTTAAGCGCTTTCAGTGGCGTTGGAACTCTGGCGTCCAGGTGGAGGTTTTCAGGGTGGTTCCGGGCGTTGTGGCCGAGGTCGAGGCGCGGGCCCCACGACCCGTCTTTTTAGCTGCGTGCCGCTTTTAGCGACTTTTTCCTCGGACGTCTGTTCGGGGTGTGCGAGTTGTCCATGTTAGGTGTTTTTCTGAGGGGATTTCAATGGTGCAATCCGCCCACCCTAATTCGGCCTGATGGTGCGGGGCCCATGAGGTTCATTTGGGCGTTGACGGGGGTTTCCAGCTTTATCACCGGGCGACTGTTTTGGACAAGTGGATAGTCCAATTCGTGTACTTTTTCAAGAGGATCGCAACGGTGCGATCCGTTCGTTGAGTTTTGGGACCGGGATATAGGTCCCACGTGGCACCGCTCGTGTGCGGTGCGCCGGGATGCGTCTTTTTCTCCGGATATCCGTTGCACTCATGTGGGTAGTGCTTTTGACGTGTTTTTCTGAGGGGATCGTAATGGTGCGATGCACCCGACTATTTTCTGGGCCGAGGCTCGGGATCACGGGACACCGTACGGGCGTGAGGCGGTGTTGGTGACTTTTCCGTCGGATATCCATTGGAGTCGAGTAAGTCGTCGATCTCGCGTGTTTTTCTGCGAGGATTACAACGGTGCAATCCGTTTGGTTGTGCGGAGCCTCTTGCACGATATTGTTAAATGTGGAAGCATGGAAGGTGCTCCAGTGGTGGTTCTCCCTACATTGTGTGTAGCTGTCACTTGGCGTGTGATCGCACACTCTTGGGAGAGTGATATAAATGGTTCACAAGATGTGGATGGTCGTGCCTGGGTCTTTGGGGTAGAGTTGTTACATTTACGCCCTTCGTGTTGACGTTGGGGTGCCATGTGCACGATAGCCTTAGGGTTGGAGACGCGGTGTACTCTGGGAGTATACGAGAACACTTGGAGGTACGTGTGGTTTGTACCTGAGACGTTCGTGAGCTTGGTTAGGGTTGAATTGGGGCCACATGTCATGTGCGCCCCACGTGCGTGCCGTGTTCTGCTTTGCGTACTTGGACCTCTCGCAGCGTACAGGGTCCCTTTGTGCTCGTTTGTTTGGCTAGAAAGGTGGAGTTTATTTCCCCTAGCTTTGTGCTCGTTTGTTTGACCATTAGGGTTGAGTGGTCTCCCCCTGGTTTCGCTCTCGATGGATTGGCCGGTAGTGGTGCTAGTGACACCCAGTGCTGGAGCAGACGCTGCACCTCTTTTGGGTAAGTTGTTCTGGAGTTAGGAGGTTGCGCAATACCCACTCCATGTTCGGTTGTCCAGTGTTGTGCCCTCCAGTGGAGATGGCTAGAGTAGTTCTCAGTTCTACCCTCTAGCGGGGCTGGGCAGTGGGTTACTCATCGACTTCTTCGGGTTTCCCCTCCAGCAGGGCTGGGCAGTGGGTTTCTCACTGACTTCTAGTGTTTAACCTCCAGCAGAGACTGGGCAGTGGGTCACCCAACACTATTAGGGCCTACCCTCCAGCAGAGATTGGGCAGTGGGTCACCCGACACTATTAGGGTCTACCCTCCAGCAGAGGCTGGGCAGTGGGTCACCTGATGACCTCTTAGGGTCTACCCTCTAGCGGGGCTAAGCAGTGGGTCGCCCGTCGTCTAGTTCCAGGTCTACCCTCTAGCACGACTGGGCAGTGGGTCGCCTGTCGACTTATTCCAGGTCTACCCTCCAGTGGGGCTGGGCAGTGGGTCGCCTGATGATGTGTTATGGTCTACCCTCTAGCGGGGCTGGGCAGTGGGTCTCCTGATGACGTCTTATGGTTTACCCTTCAGCAGGGCTGGGCAGTGGGTCACCCAGTATCTTATTATGGTCTACCCTCCAGCGGGGTTGGGCAGTGGGTCGTCGGATGATATATTATGGTTTACCCTCCAGCAGGTCTGGGCAGTGGGTCACTCGATATCTGGATATGAATTACCCTCCAGCAGGAATGTGCAGCGGGACACCTGTTGGCATTCCAGGTTCAGTCCTTTCTACTAGGCTAGCCTGTGGCTTTCCTTCGTGATTACCGGAGCGGGACCCCTGGTTACGGGTTAGTGTCGTGATAGCCTTGACTTTGAGGAGACCTCTCGACTGCTGGGCAGTGACGAGGTGTGGTTTGACTTTCCCTAGAACACTCTCAAGTATAAGGGGCATTTTCCCCACCGAGACGCGTTCTTGTGACGCAATCTAAAACTGTGTGGGCGAGTCAGTGCCGCCCAAAGCGAATAGTGTCAAAGTGTGGTGGTTGAGACCCTTAGCTTGCGGTTTGGGGCGGACGTGCGGATTCTGGGCATCGATGGAGTTTACCTCTGGGACTATTGGCATCTCACTTTTCTTGGTCTGAGCTATGGGATGGAGATCCCCTTACGATCGTGTTTGGGCATCTTGCTGAGCATAAAGATATGTATATACCTTGTTTCAGGCACCCACTTCTTGGGTTTGGCTACTCTCCTTCTAGGAGAGGCGAAGACGCGCGGGGTATGCCACGTGCTTTCCTTGTCTAGCTTCTCATGGTTGGATGAGTCTACTCTCCTACTATAGGTAGCGAAGGCTCGACGGGAAGTTCATCTTCTCACCATTTCCAGCTCCTTATGTCTGGATGATTCTACTTCCTTTCTCTTGTTGGGTTGAGCTAGACTCTTTACTGCACTCTGTTGTACTTTTTTTCTACTCCATGTTTTCTCTACTGCTCACCCTTCGGTACCTCCTTTTGTTGCTCCCTCGAGCCTTCAGGGTATCCTACTGAGTATTTTTTATACTCACCCCTTCTTGGGATTTTCCCGCACTTAGTGTGCCCTTGCAGACGACGGACAGGTGGAGCGTGACTTCAGTGGAGCGTAGGAGCTTGGGAGCTTGGACCGCGTGCGGTGGTCGTAGCCGAGTTCCAGGTGGGAGACCCGTCAGCTGTTTCATTTGTTTACCTGTTACCGGGTTGTGGCACTTTTCTGGTTGGGCACGTGTTTTGCCCCTTTCTCCTTTTCAGCACTTTAATTGTACTGTTTAGAGGTCGATGAACATCTGTGGTATTTATATAGCAGTTTCCCTTTCTTTTTACCCTACTTGTCTTTTCTTCTAATCTGCACTGTTGCATTGAGTTTGTTGCGTGTGTGTGTACAGGTGCTTAGGCAAAGGCCTCCCGAGTTATTGTGCCTTCGGCACTGGTCGCTAGCCCCTGGCCTATAGAGGTGGGCTTGGGGTAGTTGCGGCTCGAGCCCGGGTAGGTTCGGGTCGTGACAAAGTGGTATCAGAGGTGGTTCGTTCCTTGGGATGTTGTGTGGACATCCCTAAAAGAGGAATTGGTTGGGATATAAGGCAACAGTGTTAATGTGTCTCCAGAGCGGCTCTCAGGCCAGGGAGTCCAGTGATGGTACGGCGGCCGACGTATCCATTCACCAGGACCTTGATAACCTGCTTGTCGACTCGGCAGGCTGAGACACTTGTTACAGGGAAAATTTATTTGTGCATCACATAGAAATGAGTCTTGACTTTCCTTCTTGAGTTAGCTCCCCATCGTTGTTGTTTTTGGTATATACATATATGCTCATCTAACCGCGGAACTCCTTGATAATGATCAGGATGTCTCCGCAATGATATCTAGCCAGGATACTAGCTTTGGGTGCGTGATGATGACCCTATGAGCTACGAGGCCACAGTCCAGGACCCATTGTGCGAGCCCTTTTCTTCGGGTGGGATGGTAGCAGCACCCCCACCTGTTGAGCAGCGGGCAGTTTCAGCAGAGCAGGTTGAGCTTGAGCGCAGTTTGAGCGCGCTCTGTGAGTTCCAGCGGCAGAGACCGCTGAGGTTCAGTGGTGAGCAAGACCCTCAGGCAGCAGAGGTTTGGCTTGAGGCATTGGTTCTCCTTTTCAGGCTTGTGAAGACGCCGACAAATCAGAGAGTGGCTTTGGAAGCCACCCTTTTTCGTGGAGCAGCTTGGCGTTACTGAAGTCTGGTGACTCAGCTTCTTAACGAGTCGTCTCTTTCATGGGGAGACTTTCAGTTGTTGCTTCGTGAGGAGTTTTTCCCCTCCTGCTTGTTCTCCGTTTGGATTTAGGAGCTCCTGCAGTTTCAGTAGGGAGGGATGACGGTGGCCGAGTACACGACTAGTTTTGCAGATCATGCACGATTTTACCCGGACTTGGTCCATGACAACAACATCCGAGCGCGGAAGTTTGAGCAGGGTCCCCGTCAAGAGATTCGTGGTGTTGTAGTACCCTTGGAAATTTCCACATATGCCGGGGTGCTAGAGAATGCGCTGGTGACAGAGGGATTCCTGTCATGTTTTGCGGTTGGTAGTGGCAGTGGGCACGACAGAGCCGGGACGTCTGCCATAGCTAGCAGGCGTCAGAGGACAGGACCTCGATGCAGGTGGCCTTCCCAATGCCGGTTTTGGAGACGTGATCGTATACCACTGTGATGAAAAGACGCAGGGCCTCAGCCGAGGATGCCCTACCATGAGTGGATCCCGGGCCATGGTCGTACACCACAGCGGAACTGGAGGGCATTAGGGCAGCCCAGAGAGCGCCGATGTTATTCTTGTTATGGGTGAGGTCACTTGGCATGAGACTGCCCGACCTGAGTTGCTGAGAGCCTCAGGCAGGCAGCAGGCACACTACCACGACAGAGGTAGCGCTGTGATCGGAGTAGTGGCCAGAGAGGTGGCGCTAACAGAGGAGCGGTAGGAGCTGGAGGTGGGAGACGACATTACACGATCTCTCCATCACCACTAGGCGGTCCACATCAGGCTCTGGGAGCTGACGGTTGGGACCGCGGGGAGCCGCGAGCTTTGGATGTCTACGATCCTACAGAGCATGGCATAGTGAGAGGTACCCCTTGTGACTCTTCTACTTTTTGTAGTATAATTGTTAGGCTCTGCATGTGAAAGTCTTTTCTCCCTGATTTTTGTTTGAGGTGTTACCAGGGTGATGCAGGGCGTCGGGTGTAACGCTGTGTTGGTAATGAAAAAGGCGTGAGACCTTTCCCTTTAGTCGATGGTGTTGGATCCTTCGCTTCCGAGTGTGTAAGAGAGTCTTGGTTGAGAGACATCGACTGTGAAATCTTGCATGACCATATATCCTTGGGTGTTCCACCATATGGATATTCTGAAGTAGGGAATCACCGGGCCTTGTTTCCGGTGCGGGCAGTGATTCCAGTCGTGGCGTGCGACGTAGAGGTTTGACCGGGGAGGTGAGCTACCCCCGAGGGCCTTCGAGCCCTTTGAGACCGTACAAAATGGATGGCAAGGTACCCTACCGCCTTTCCCTAACCCCAAAGCTTGGATTCGGTGCACGACATCGGCAAGGGCCGACCTCGCATGAACAGATCAATCCTTTGGTCTGTGTACGGTGGCACAGAGCTGTGCGTGGGTTCTTCTGGGTATGGGAAAGCCAGGTGTGGGCTTAGTACCCTGTGTTGCTCCCTAGTTTTTCTTTTCGGGGATGAAAACCATGAAGGAGGGAATGATGTAAGAACCCGGTTTTTACTGTGAAAGACATTGGAATATTCTTTATGATATTCTAGAGCAGCGCCTTTGGACGGCGTGCGATTCTGATCCCCGGAGTGGCCGGAATTAAATTTTCAGTGCGTTCACACTGGAAATGCCAAATAAATGGTATAACTCCTAAACCGAGTTCCGGATCAGAGATCCGAGTGTAAGGATGGGTCCGGAATGAGGTTTTTACCCTAGGAACAACATAAAACTTGTCGGTGCGGGACGTTTGGACCCCTCGCCCGCTTCTGGAACGTTAAACGGATTAAATTAATTAATTAATTCATTTGATGTTGAAACACAGATGTATCTTAAACGGTGGCTCTGATTGGGAAACTGAGGGCACCGTTGAGTTCGGAGCCTGCCGTTTATTCTAGGAGGGGTATAAGTTTCGCGGGTGTGGGTCGTTTGTGAAAATTGGCTCCAGGGGCGTTTCCATAATTTGGCGGCCTCGGGCGCTAAGTTTAGTAACTTTTGAACGGGGTCTCGGAATAAAATTATTAGACCGTCGTTGCGCTCAGAGCGTGGTTCTTAGCCTAGGGGAGGCTAAATCCTGACCGTGTCAGGAGTTCAGGTTCGGTGCTGTCGGGCGGGCGTTTAAGTGATTTGTACTTAAACACCCCCACCGCCCCTTCTTATTCTTCTTCTTCTTCTTCTTCCTCAAACCCTCCCCTACTCTTCACCTCCGTAGAGGAAGCTCTGGCGAGGAAGATCCAGTGAGGCACCTCTGGTGAGGCGCGACCACCCCAGCGGGTTGACGACGAAGCGTCGGGCTACGCCCATCAAGGTAGGGGTTATCGTTTTCGTTTTTAATTTCCCGCAATCTTTGAGCCAAATTTATAGCGTAGAACTGTTATCCGATCATCGATCAATGCCTGCGATAGCGTAGTAAATTATCTGAGCTTTCCAACTCTTGTTTCGGATTCGAAATCCGACCTCTGAAGCCTCCGTAGCTGTTCGGCGAAGATCTGCGGGTTTTTGGGGTTTTCTGGCCGGCACGGTGGTCCGGCAATCTCCAGGCGGCAGTGGTATGGTGGTCCAGCGGGTTTCGACAGCGGCGGCTGGTGGCGGATTCCCTCTCTGGCGGCGGCGCTCTTTTTCACGGCAGCGAGCCCCAGCAGCGGCGGCTTCGCGCGGCGCGGAGCGGAAGGACCGACCGGCTGTGCCGGCCGGTTGACTCGGGAGACCGGGGTCGCACGCCGCGACCTCGCGGAGGAGGCCGACACCCATGCCTGGTGGGTCTTCGCGTGGCGAGGCGACCGGCCCTCGTGGCCGGTCTATGGGCGGGCTGCGAACCGGAACCGGTCCGCGTGGCTGAGCCGCGGGCCGGGCCAGGTTAGGCGGACCGGCCGGTCCAGGCCAGTCCAGCCCAAGGGGTTCCCCCCCCCCCCTTCGGACGCCCGTTATTCTCAATACGGGTCTCCGATCTGTACGCCGTCTGTGGCTGTGGGGCCGTATTTTCGAGGCGAACATGTTGAGATGGTTTCTGTAATTTTTATTTCCCGAAACGAGGGTCCTCGGAGGCGCGATGTGTCCTTAAGTGGACGAGCGTATTTCCCCGAGACTTTTGTTTCGGACAGCGTGGACGCGTCTGATGTCCATTTTAAGCACTGTCAGCGGCGTTGGAACTCTGGCGTCCAGGTGGAGGTTTTCAGGGTGGTTCCGGGCATTGAGGCCGAGGTTGAGGTGCGGGCCCCACGGCCCTTCTTTTGAGCTGCGTGCAGCTTTTAGCGACTTTTTCCTCGGACGTCCGTTCGGGGCGTGCAAGCAGTCGATGTCGGGTGTATTTTTGAGGGGATTGCAATGGTGCAATCCGCATGCCCTAATTTGGCCCGATGGTGCGGGGCCCACGAGAGCCATTTGGGCGTTGACGGTGATTTCCAGCTTTATCACCGGGCGACCGTTTTGGACAAGTGGATAGTCCAATTCGTGTACTTTTTCGAGAGGATCACAACTGTGCAATCCGTTCATTGAGTTTAGGGATAGGGATGCGGGTCCCACATGGCACCGCTCGTGTGCGATGCGACGGGATGCATCTTTTTCTCCGGATATCCGTTACACTCATGTGGGTAGTGCTTTTCACGTGTTTTCCGGAGGGGATCGCAATGGTGCGATGCGCCTGACTGTTTTCGGGGCCGAGGCTCGGGATCACGGGACACCGTACGGGCGTGAGGCGGTGTTGGTGACTTTTCCGTCGGATATCCGTTGGAGGCGAGTAAGTAGTCGATCTCGCATGTTTTTCCACGAGGATTACAATGGTGCGATCCGTTTGGTTGTGCGGAGCCTCTTGCGCGATATTGTTAAATGTGGAAGCATGGAAGGTGCTCCAGTGGTGGTTCGCCCTACCTTGTTTGTAGGGGACACTTGGCGTGTGATCACGCACTCTTGGGAGAGTTATATAAATGGTTCACAAGATGTGGTTGGTCGTGCCTGGGTCTTTGGGGTGGAGTTGTTACGTTTACGCCCTTCGTGTTGACGTTCGGGTGCCATGTGCACGATAGCCTTAGGGCTGGAGATGCGGTGTACTCTGGGAGTATATGAGAACATTTGGAGGTATGTGTGGTTTGTACCTAAGACGTTCGTGCACTTGGTTAGGGTTGACTTGGGGCCACACGTCGTGTGGGCCCCACGTGCGTGTCGTGTTCTGCTTTGCGTACTTGGAACTCTCGCGGCGTAGAGGGTCCCTTTGTTCTCGTTTGTTTGGCTAGAAAGGTGGAGTTTATTTCCCCTGGCTTTGTACTCGTTTGTTTGACCATCAGGGTTGAGTGTTCTTCCCCTGGTTTTGCTCTCTATGGATTGTCCGGTAGCGGTGCAAGTGACACCCAGTGCTGGAGCAGACGCTGCACCTCTTTTGGGTGAGTTGTTCTGGAGTTAGGAGGTTGCGCGATACCCACTCCGTGTTCGGTTGTCCAGTGTTGTGCCCTCCAGTGGAGATGGCTAGAGTAGTTCGGAGTTATACTCTCCAGCGGGGCTGGGCAGTGGGTTACTCATCGACTTCTTTGGGTTTACCCTCCAGCAGGGCGGGGCAGTGGGTTGCTCACTGACTTCTAGGGTTTACCCTCCAGCAGAGACTGGGCAGTGGGTCACCCGACGCTATTAGGGCCTACCCTCAAGTAGAGAATGGGCAGTGGGTCACCCGACACTATTAGGGTCTACCCTCCAGCAGAGGTTGGGCAGTGGGTCACCCGAAGACCTCTTAGGGTCTACCATCCAGTGGGGCTGGGCAGTGGGTCACCCGTCTTCTAGTTCTAGGTCTACCCTCCAGCACGGCTGGGCAGTGGGTCTCTTGTCGAATTATTCCAGGTCTACCCTCTAGCAGGGCTGGGCAGTGGGTCACCTGATGATTTGTTATGGTCTACCCTCCAGTGGGGCTGGGCAGTGGGTCGCCTGATGACGTCTTATTGTTTAGCCTCCAGCAGGGCTGGGCAGTGGGTCACCCAGTATCTTATTATGGTCTACCCTCCAGCGGGGCTGGGCAGTGGGTCGTCGGATGATGTATTATGGTTTACCCTCCAGCAGGTATGGACAGTGGGTCACTCGATATCTGGATATGAATTACCCTCCAGCAGGGCTGGGCAGTGGGACACCTGTTGGCATTCCAGGTTCAGTCCTTTCTACTAGGCTAGCCCACGGATTTCCTCTGGGATTACCGGAGCGGGACCCCTGGTTACGGGTCAGTGTCGTGATGGCCTTGACTTTGAGAAGATCTCTCGACTGCAGGGCAGTGATGAGGTGTGGTTTGACTTTCCCTATAACTCTCTCAAGTACAAGGGGCGTTTTCCCCACCGAGACACGTTCTTGTGACGCGATCTAAAACCATGCGGGCGAGTCAGTTCCTCCCAAAGGGGATAGTGTCAAAGTGTGGTGATTGAGCCCCTTGGCTTGCGGTTCAGGGCGGACGTGCGGGATGCTGGGCATCGATGGAGTTTACCTCTGGGACTGTTGGCGTCTCACTTTTCTTGGGCTGAGCTACGGGATAGAGATCCCCTTACGATCTTGTTTGGGCTTCTTGCTGAGCATAATGATATGTATATACCTTGTTTCCGGCACCCACTTCTTGGGTTTGGATACTCTCCTTCTAGGAGAGGCGAAGACGTGCGGGGTATGCCACTTGCTTTCCGTGTCTAGCTTCTCATGGTTGGACAAGTCTACTCTCATACTATAGGTAGTGAAGGCTTGACGGGGAGTTCATCTTCTCACCATTTCTAGCTCCTTGTGTCTGGATGAGTATACATCCTTTCTCTTGTTGGGTTGAGCTGGACTCTTTACTGCACTCTGTTGTACTTTTGTTCTACTCACTGTTTTCTCTACTGCTCACCCTTCGGAACCTCCTTTTGTTGCTCCCTCGAGCCTTCGGGGTATCCTACTGAGTATTTTTTATACTCACCCCTTCTTGGGCTTTTCCCACACTTGGTGTGCCCTTGTAGACGACGGACAGGTGGAGTGTGACTTCAGTGGAGCGTAGGAGCTTGGGAGCTTGGACCGCATGCGGTGGTCATAGCCGGGTTTCAGGTGGGAGACCCGTCAGCTGTTTCTTTTGTTTACCTATTTCTAGGTTGTGGCTCTTTTCTGTTTGGGCGCATGTTTTTTCCCTTTCTCCTTTTCAGCACTTTACTTGTACTGTTTAGAGGTCGATGCACATTTGTGGTATTTATATAGTATTTGCCCTTTATTTTTACTCTACTTGTCTTTTCTTCTACTCTTCACTGTTACATTGAGTTTGTTGTGTGTGTGTGTACAGGTGCTTAGGCAAAGGCCTCCCAAGTTATTGTGCCTTCGGCGCTGGTCGCTAGCCCCTGGCCTATGGAGGCGGGCTTGGGGTAGTTGCGGCTCGAGCCCGGGTAGGGTCGGGTCATGACAATCCTTGGGTTATATAACCAAAAAATAATTATAAGATCATTTATAATTTCACTAATAATATATATTAACAGTTACAGATGTTTTTCCTTATTTCAAATTAACTTTCATTCAAAAATTCTAGTAAACCAATCTTGAAAACCAAGGAATAAAATGTTCCCAAAACAATAAAATTGAACCTCTTAAACCCATAAAAAAGGGAATTAGTGATCCAAATATGGTTATAATATATAAATTACATGTTGGGGGGGTTCTATTATTATTAATTAATGATTTTATATTTGATTATTTAGGTCTTTAAGATCATTCAATGAACACATCTGGTTATAAGGTTAGGGGTTTCTCATCTCACTTTTATATCCATGAGATTTCTATTATTCACCACTTATCTCTTGTATGTGGTGTATGTTTACAACCATTTGATATTTAATATCATTATTCTATTTATATTCATGATATTTAGTGATTCACTGGATGATTATTAACTCGATTGATTTCAATGTTTTAAGAGTCATTCTTTCGGTTTCCATTTCATTATGATTTACTTAGTATTGTGCACCTATTAATTATTAAGTTGGGTAACTAATTCCCATTTGAGATAATTTTTCATTTAAAATTGTAAATATATTATATATCCATAATCTAGTTTCATGGATATGATTATTTTCTTAATCTTTACACCCTTTTACATAAGGAATCTATTTCGAATGTTATTTTAACTATGGAAATATTGATGAATCTGTATCCTCTACTATATATAGATATTGAGAAGGCATATTGTACTTGTATTAAATCTATGTATAAATAATGATTTCAAATTTCAGAAATGTTCGGGGCCCACTATGTCTCCTCGATTCATTGACGGTTCTAATGAGACAAATCATTTGGTGACAAAAACTTCGAGTTTACTTCCAAGAATTAGATGAGGTTCTAACCACAGAGTTAAACAGTTTCGATGGTATAGTGGTATCATGTGCCAGATACATGATTTAAAATTAATAATCATATCTCTTTATTCATTTTCATCTATTATCATCAAATAATTTATCACTATAACAAAACATATGGATGCAATTTCATTCTCAGTTTATTAATAGACCATGTTTTTCATTTATTCACCATGTCATATTGAATATGCCAAATTGTTTATGATTCAGTTGTTGTTGATTCAAGATTCTACTATTAGTAAACCTTACTGATAATTTAATATCACCCCTTTCATTTGTTTACCTTCAATAGGTTATTAGGTGGATACCATATATTGAGTTCTCATGGATACCATTTTTTATGTTTTTATTATGTATTGTATTGTTTTACCTTTTCCAATCTAATATGAGTTACATGTATTTATCTAGTTTTTCAAGACTACTAAACTGAAAATTAATTTGGGATTTCATTCGTTTTAATCATTAAAATGTAATAAGTAATTCACCAGATCTGGGATTCTGGCATTGGGGCATTACAATTGATATCAACTGAAGTTTAGTAACAATCATGGAATCTAAATTTAGAAAACATAGATTAGGGAAAACCCCTAATATAGTCATTGAAGATAAACATGAAAGAGCATCCTGGTATTTTTTAAGGAATAGATTATGTGGATATTTCTTGAAAATAAATCCATGTCTGGATGAAAACATGTAGACGTGGGTCTAGCATAGATATACCTTGGAGTGAAAGTGTAACACCCCAAGATTTCATAGTGTGTTATTTCTTCAAAATAATTCAATAACTTGCACTACACGAAACACCGAGTTCAATTGCACCATGACTTACCAAAAAAAATCCATTAAAAGAGGTCATGAATAGTATTAACTAAATTTTAAACTTTATATAATCCTTATAATTTTAGAATCCATATTATGAGTTTCTTAGTCATAATGCAAGAACAGATTCATTTTCAGTATTGCACTTTTATCAACTTTTGATAGTGAAACCTTTTTAAATACAATATTTTAAACTTTTTGACTAAATGGAGACATCAAAAAATTTAAAATGAAACATCCCAAGCTTCCACGGTACGCTTTCCTTTGAATAAAACAGTAGCGTGTGTTGTACGCAACTTCGAGTTTTAACACACACCACAACCGATCAAACTAGCCGTTATGAATAGTAATACCTAAATTTTGAAATAATATATATTTTATATTTTGAAATGGACTTAATTTTTGGATTCGGAATATCAAATTTAGCCTAAGGTGAAATTTTGGTACTTTTCGGATAACTTTCATATTTTGATGAATAGTGAAAATTACTAAATTTTAATTAAAAACAACTTTTTTAATCAAAATAATTAATAGTGATAAATTATGAATTTTAGTAGTTTTAAAGTATATTTAGAATATATTTTTACCATTTAATATAATGTTGGTCATTGGACATAATTTTACAATTAAACCAAACATAAACAAGTGTCAATCTTTTGATAGTTATTATCTCTTAAAAACACGCTTTTTGTTTTGACAGCGGGAATTAATTTTAAATTAATTTCTGCCACTTCTGTGTTTAGAATTTAGGAAAATGGATTCCATATTTGGAATCAGGATGTTCAAATTGTGTAAATAGGTAACTTTTATTTTTATACATTTTGAATAATTACTGCGGTAAATATTTTATTTACCATGGTTAAGGGTAAATCCGGTAAATAAGGGTTAAAAAAATAATATTATAATAATACTAAATTACCCTAAAACGTGTCTTAACCCTATTGGTTGATACATGGTCGACCATGGGAATCTTTGGGTCTATTTTGGGACCCCATGGATCCACTTGTAAGTGATAATGACACATTATATTAATAAAGCTTAAATAAAAATAAAAATGGCATAAGCTTACATCTTTTAGAAGAACAATTTTTACATAGGGTTATACATGTTGGATTTTCGATTATAAATATTCATTAGAAAGATAAAAAGATTTCCTACATAATGATATTTTATTTATAATTTTTAGACATTAAATAAGTTATTTTATTTATGACACAATGATGATGCAGTAATTACTATAATAGTGAAAAATTAAAATAATTGATATTATAAATACCCAAATAAATATAATATGAAACTTTTAATGAATTAAACTAATTTTCTAGGATACTATGATATATTAGGATTGATTTAATTGACTTTGTTTGAAGTAATCAATCTGTTATGAGTTTCACAAAAATCAACTATTGAATAGTGTCAAAATTGACATAAAAGAGTTCTTAAAACAAATATTATATTATTAATTGATATTAAATTCCTAAAAATCTAAGGTTCGGCCAAGTAACTTATATTATGATAGGCTAATCATTAATGGACCACTTGGGGGTCGCTTGGATGTATATAGTAAGTTTATTAACCATATTATATAAAAATACAAAGACACATTGTAAAAGTGAAACTAATTAACTTAGAGTTAATACTTAAAGATAAGGTTAATATAAGTACCCAAACCTGTCTAAATTCTATTGGATGAGTTGTTTTCGACCTATCCCCACCTCATCCATTAAATAGTCAACTATGGAGCCTTTGGAAACCGAATATGAATTTATTATAAATTAATATTTCTAGCTTTTCCAAAGGTGCCCCTCACCCCTCTTATAAAAGGGCACTCCTCCTTATCTTTTCCTCACACCTCTAAAGCCACTTGGCTCGTCCAAACTCTGCCCAACTAAGCTCCCCACATCCCTCTCCTCCTCCTTGAAGCTTCCCCTTAGGCAGAAAGCATTTCAAGAAGTCCTTTGGTTCCAACCAAAGTGAGTTACCTAAATTAAAGGTAACAATTTCTCTTAAAGTATTTTCATTTATTTTACTTCTCCAACCCCCAAAATCTTTTTATTTCCTTTCTTTTGTAACAACACCAGTATCCTCAATATACTAGGATGTTTTTATAAGAAGGATTCAAACTACACATACACACAACTCCATCTAATGGATGATGAACATAATGTTTCTGTGGATGGCAAACTAACGCCTCACGAAACGATGATTGTTCAAATACATCTTACCACCTCTCATGGTGGCCATTATGATGGCACTGTGATTAAATATGATATTAATGATATATATTTTATATATAAGCTTCTGTAATTCCATTTTATTTCATTCCATTATTCGTTTCATGTTGTATATACATACGATAATTTCATTTGAGGAAGTGCGGACTACCGCCCCCTTAAAATGATATGACTCGTTCATACCACACATGGAACGTATAAAGGATGGTGTTAATGAACTTAAGTAACATATATAAAATATTATATTATACTGGAATTGTAATATACCTATGTATCATTTGGATTTGATTCTTTTAAAATAAAAATTAAATGGAAGTAGCGTTCGTGCGTACGTACGGACTACCGTCTCCACGAACGCGATAAGATTCGTTCTCCATCATATCCATTCAAGTATTATTCTCATTTTAGGGTTAAAAATAATGTTAATATCATTATGATTATGAATAAGATATAATCTATCCATTACAAACATGTCTTACGTAACCAAACATTTAAGAAGAACGAATCGATTATCACCCGAAACGACGATAATACTAAGATATTATTAATAAAGCAATGTTAAAAGATCATATATGATATCATATTAATGTATATGATTCTTGTAAAATTTAATAACAATTATTTCACCATTATACAGGAGGTTAACCTACCCCAACCAAGGAAAAGTTCAAGGTAAGGGTTATTTCACAATCTCTTCATTATCCGAGGTTGTATTATACGTAATAATCTACTGGGATCTCTTTATCATCCACATCCATGTTTCTTCAAAATGTATTTCAAAACATTTTTATTTACAAGAATATGGGTTAAAGTCATTTATACCCTTGTTTGACTTTTTATAAGAGGTTTATAAAGGAATCTTTCCGTCGTTTTCAAAACAAGGTCCTTTTTAACCTTTTCGACAGAATTGAGGTAAGAATGTTTTTTTTAACTTATATGGCGGGTGCGGTTATTTTACGCCGTTATAAAATCTTCAAAGATTTCCTTAAATGCTTACAAGAATATTTTCAAGAAAATGTTTTATTTTATATGGCTCTTAAATGATTTCAAAAATAGAAAGAGATATTTCTCTAAAAAGTGTTTTGATTTCATATATGTCAACATCCTTTGATGGATCTTACGCTTATTTGAAGTTGATTTATTATAATACAAAACTTCTATATTGTATTGAAGGTTTTGTGATATGTTTGACAGTGGATGTGCTATTTTATACCATTCGTAGTTTATGGTGAAACTATTGACATTTCGTATGCTAGTTTTAATCCGAATGTTTATGTTATATTTCAACTTTTCTTCAGATGAATGTGCTAAACAAGTATGTTCCGGGTTGGGGACCGGTAAAAGTAAGCCCTCCAGGTTGGGGACTGGTTAAAGTAAGCCCTCCAGGTTAGGGACTGGTAAAAGTATGCCCTCCGGGTTGGTGTCCGGTTATTAGAGGCACTCCGGGTTGGTGTCCGGTTATTAGAGGCACTCCGGGTTGGTGTCCGGTTATTAGAGGCACTCCGGGTTGGGTTCCGGTTAGAAGTAACCCCTAGGTCTTGGGATGAGGCCTAGACAAAGAAATTAACGTTTAGCATTATGCATTCCAACATTATGAAAGTGGTTATTGATTTTTGCATGTGATTATTCGATTAGTAGAATATCCATGTGAACAAGTAAATGGCATTATTTCATTTTATTTATGCCATACCATGTTGAAAGTTCATGTTTGAAAGGCTTTTGTTTTAGTTATACATTGCCTTAAAAGTTTATTCTTATTTATGAAAGTTTCCGCTATTTTGTTATCCTTACTGGGCATTTGAGCTCACCCCTTTTATATGTTTTATTTTTCCCAGGAAGTGAAGAAGTAAATTATGAATGACCTGCAGGGATATTGTGTGGGGATATGAGTGTGGATTATGGAGACATTATGTTGTTGTATTAGTTTTTCATTTTATGATGTAATGTAAAACCTATGAATATATCTAGTGTTTCCAAGGCTACTAAACCAATCGGTCTTTCGAGATTTGATCTTTCTTGTGATCATGCCAATGTTACGATGTAATGCACCGATTCTGGGTAGCTGGGGTCGGGGCGTTACAGTTGGTATCAGAGGAAGTTTAGTACAAAACTTGGAAGCTAGATTTAGATAAACTCTGATTAGAGCACGTAGATCTAAGATGAACTTTGAGGATTAGTATAGAAGAACTTCCTAGAATTTTGGTATTGTAGAGATTTTGTGAGTTTTCCGAGCAATACATCCCTGTCTGGATACGAGCAGGTAGAGGCGGCTCTGGCACAGATGTACCTAGGGGTAAAACCCGAAAACACCGCTTTGAGCTAGACTCGAACGGGAACTGGTGCACGACAACGGGCCTTACTGCACTCTTGGTTACGACACTCCCGGGGGATATGCTTAGGATAACTCTCACTTTCTTTACAAATCATTATGAAGGGTTTATGAGTATATACGTCCTCAAAGAAAACATTTTTATGATTATGGATTATATCCATAAACTATTTAATTTATGTTATGTGTTTTACAAGTTTGGGATTAGGTATTGTTATTCATAAACTGATCTAGTGTATGCCATTGTTTAGAAATGGCGCCCAGTAGAAGGAATGAGAACTCCAGAAATGCACATGATCCAAAGAGAAGGAAGGATCATATCTTTCATGGTCTTAAGCAAGAATTTATAAGAGAAATAGTCTCCCATGTATTATCATCATATGAAGAAATAATATCATGTGTTGATAAGATAAGTAAAGATTTTACTGAGTCCTATGGATTTGAAGGGAAGCAAGAGAAGAAAAGGATGGAAGAGAGAAAGATGGATAAAGGGAAGAGGGAAAAGAAGAATTTTCCCATATGTGGTAACTATGGAAAGAAACACCCTGGAACTTTCCTGAAAGGAATGGGAGTTTGTTATAAGTGCGGAGGAAAAGGGCACAAGGTACGTGACTGCAAGGGTAAGAAAATCGTTTCAAATGTACAATGCTTCATTTGCAAGGAGTTTGGACACTACACGAACCTATGTCCCAGTCATCAGACTATGCCGCAAATGATGCTATTGGATAATAATCAAGTTATGATACTACCACAGATGAAGAGGAATGATTAGAGTTCTTATGTTGATTATGTCAATTGACTGTTGTATCAACAATGTACTTGTTATAATATTTATGGAATATATAAGGATTGTACTGCAGTACTATTTCATTAAGGACTTGAGATTTTGTGGAACAAAGAAAAGTGACTCAATAGAAGGATAAATTTTTGGAAAATATATGGTTGAGAGAATGATAAACCATAATATAGTTCTGATACCGAGGTAGTGATTTTGGAATAATACATGATTGTTTTGGATAAATTATATTGGATATTCTTGACTACCTTGGAACTGATTATTGATTTGTATATTCCATCATTGTTGGGGTTTAAAACATTTTTGGATTAATGAAGTATATCCAGCATTCTATATGGAATAAGGGAGCATGAATGTAATCAATAAGGAATATGGTAATTCAGGATGTTTCAGTGTATTAAAAGAATACATGATGAAGGTATTCATATGCTATTATGGGGTAAAAAGAATCTACATTATGCTTACCTTCCTTATAAATGTTGGACTATGTGTTTGGACAGAAGTATTTTGGATAGTTCTAGTTTGGATTATTTTGGATTGCCATAAAAGGACAACCCGGAGGTCGGGCGGCAACCCGTCGCGTCCGGCAAGGCTGCGAGACTTGAACCCGCAACCGAAGGGCGACAAGGGTGTATCACCTACCACTGGCCCAAGAGATGTCCTGGATTAAATAATGTAGTTTTTTTAAAAGATCTGGTAGATGAATTATAAATTCGTTTATTTTGGAACCCTATACGAATAGTGTAAATAGAATTTTTTTACATTCTATTATCTTTTAGAGTGAATGATGAGTTTGTGGTAGAAATTTATTAAAGGATAAAACTATAATTATAAAGTAAGTATATCTCCTTATGATCTTAGCCAATCTCATAAATAAATTCCTCAACATTAATAAAAGGAACTTAGAACAAAAATGTTTTCCTAGATGGTACCTTAAATCATCACTAATTTATGGATTTGGGATTGTTGGCCTTTTCATAGCCATGTTCTCTACCACTCTCCATCAGATAATTGATGGTTAGATTTCTCCTCCATATCCATATTTTCATTCATGGAACCCTAGTATGTGTTATTTTCGGTAATCTTCATACTTTCGACTCTTTATTTTAAATAGAGTCCTCATTAATTCATTTTTCGATGTGGGATTTCAACTAAGATATTTTGAAACATCAAAAATGTGTTATCCTAATACCCTATGTTTTGTTGAACCGATGGTATTTCAAATCATCATATATTGATGAATTTAAGGACCTCAATTTTACACTTGTTTGTAATTGATGACCTCAATCAATACCTATAAATATTTACATTTTTCCTCCGATTATATGTCTCTAATTTCCACCAATGTTCTCCTAATCGAGATCATAATTTGGTGGTGACCCTTTGATTTCTCTTTTCCTCATATTAAGACTAAATTTTAGTAACCCAATTTCCGATGTGGGTTTTCCCACAAATATGTTTTCTACTTTCAACCTTTTATTTTCGAAGAACAATTTCAAATTGCGAGGACGCAATTTATTGAAGGAGGGGAGAATGTAACACCCCAAGATTTCATAGTGTGTTATTTCTTCAAAATAATTCAATAACTTGCACTACACGAAACACCGAGTTCAATTGCACCATGACTTACCAAAAAAAATCCATTAAAAGAGGTCATGAATAGTATTAACTAAATTTTAAACTTTATATAATCCTTATAATTTTAGAATCCATATTATGAGTTTCTTAGTCATAATGCAAGAACAGATTCATTTTCAGTATTGCACTTTTATCAACTTTTGATAGTGAAACCTTTTTAAATACAATATTTTAAACTTTTTGACTAAATGGAGACATCAAAAAATTTAAAATGAAACATCCCAAGCTTCCACGGTACGCTTTCCTTTGAATAAAACAGTAGCGTGTGTTGTACGCAACTTCGAGTTTTAACACACACCACAACCGATCAAACTAGCCGTTATGAATAGTAATACCTAAATTTTGAAATAATATATATTTTATATTTTGAAATGGACTTAATTTTTGGATTCGGAATATCAAATTTAGCCTAAGGTGAAATTTTGGTACTTTTCGGATAACTTTCATATTTTGATGAATAGTGAAAATTACTAAATTTTAATTAAAAACAACTTTTTTAATCAAAATAATTAATAGTGATAAATTATGAATTTTAGTAGTTTTAAAGTATATTTAGAATATATTTTTACCATTTAATATAATGTTGGTCATTGGACATAATTTTACAATTAAACCAAACATAAACAAGTGTCAATCTTTTGATAGTTATTATCTCTTAAAAACACACTTTTTGTTTTGACAGCGGGAATTAATTTTAAATTAATTTCTGCCACTTCTGTGTTTAGAATTTAGGAAAATGGATTCCATATTTGGAATCAGGATGTTCAAATTGTGTAAATAGGTAACTTTTATTTTTATACATTTTGAATAATTACTGCGGTAAATATTTTATTTACCATGGTTAAGGGTAAATCCGGTAAATAAGGGTTAAAAAAATAATATTATAATAATACTAAATTACCCTAAAACGTGTCTTAACCCTATTGGTTGATACATGGTCGACCATGGGAATCTTTGGGTCTATTTTGGGACCCCATGGATCCACTTGTAAGTGATAATGACACATTATATTAATAAAGCTTAAATAAAAATAAAAATGGCATAAGCTTACATCTTTTAGAAGAACAATTTTTACATAGGGTTATACATGTTGGATTTTCGATTATAAATATTCATTAGAAAGATAAAAAGATTTCCTACATAATGATATTTTATTTATAATTTTTAGACATTAAATAAGTTATTTTATTTATGACACAATGATGATGCAGTAATTACTATAATAGTGAAAAATTAAAATAATTGATATTATAAATACCCAAATAAATATAATATGAAACTTTTAATGAATTAAACTAATTTTCTAGGATACTATGATATATTAGGATTGATTTAATTGACTTTGTTAGAAGTAATAAATCTTTTATGAGTTTCACAAAAATCAACTATTGAATAGTGTCAAAATTGACATAAAAGAGTTCTTAAAACAAATATTATATTATTAATTGACATTAAATTCCTAAAAATCTAAGGTTCGGCCAAGTAACTTATATTATGATAGGTTAATCATTAATGGACCACTTGGGGGTCTCTTAGATGTATATAGTAAGTTTATTAACCATATTATATAAAAATACAAAGAGACATTGTAAAAGTGAAACTAATTAACTTAGAGTTAATACTTAAAGATAAGGTTAATATAAGTACCCAAACCTGTCTAAATTCTATTGGATGAGTTGTTTTCGACCTATCCCCACCTCATCCATTGAATAGTCAACTATGGAGCCTTTGGAAACAGAATATGAATTTATTATAAATTAATATTTCTAGCTTTTCCAAAGGTGCCCCTCACCCCTCTTATAAAAGGGCACTCCTCCTTCTCTTTTCCTCACACCTCTAAAGCCACTTGGCTCGTCCAAACTCTGCCCAACAAAGCTCCCCACATCCCTCTCCTCCTCCTTGAAGCTTCCCCTTAGGCAGAAAGCATTTCAAGAAGTCCTTTGGTTCCAACCAAAGTGAGTTACCTAAATTAAAGGTAACAATTTCTCTTAAAGTATTTTCATTTATTTTACTTCTCCAACCCCCAAAATATTTTTATTTCCTATCTTTTGTAACAACACCAGTATCCTCAATATACTAGGATGTTGTTATAAGAAGGATTCAAACTACACATACACACAACTCCATCTAATGGATGATGAACATAATGTTTCTGTGGATGGCAAACTAACGCCTCACGAAACGATGATTGTTCAAATACATCTTACCACCTCTCATGGTGTCCATTATGATGGCACTGTAATTAAATATGATATTAATGATATATATTTTATATATAAGCTTCTGTAATTCCATTTTATTTCATTCCATTATTCGTTTCATGTTGTATATACATACGATAATTTCATTTGAGGAAGTGCGGACTACCGCCCCCTTAAAATGATATGACTCGTTCATACCACACATGGAACGTATAAAGGATGGTGTTAATGAACTTAAGTAACATATATAAAATATTATATTATACTGGAATTGTAATATACCTATGTATCATTTGGATTTGATTCTTTTAGAATAAAAATTAAATGGAAGTAGCGTTCGTGCGTACGTACGGACTACCGTCTCCACGAACGCGATAAGATTCGTTCTCCATCATATCCATTCAAGTATTATTCTCATTTTAGGGTTAAAAATAATGTTAATATCATTCTGATTATGAATAAGATATAATATATCCATTACAAACATGTCTTACGTAACCAAACATTTAAGAAGAACGAATCGATTATCACCCGAAACGACGATAATACTAAGATATTATTAATAAAGCAATGTTAAAAGATCATATATGATATCATATTAATGTATATGATTCTTGTAAAATTTAATAACAATTATTTCACCATTATACAGGAGGTTAACCTACCCCAACCAAGGAAAAGTTCAAGGTAAGGGTTATTTCACAATCTCTTCATTATCCGAGGTTGTATTATACGTAATAATCTACTGGGATCTCTTTATCATCCACATCCATGTTTCTTCAAAATGTATTTCAAAACATTTTTATTTACAAGAATATGGGTTAAAGTCATTTATACCCTTGTTTGACTTTTTATAAGAGGTTTATAAAGGAATCTTTCCGTCGTTTTCAAAACAAGGTCCTTTTTAACCTTTTCGACAGAATTGAGGTAAGAATGTTTTTTTTAACTTATATGGCGGGTGCGGTTATTTTACGCCGTTATAAAATCTTCAAAGATTTCCTTACATGCTTACAAGAATATTTTCAAGAAAATGTTTTATTTTATATGGCTCTTAAATGATTTCAAAAATAGAAAGAGATATTTCTCTAAAAAGTGTTTTGATTTCATATATGTCAACATCCTTTGATGGATCTTACGCTTATTTGAAGTTGATTTATTATAATACAAAACTTCTATATTGTATTGAAGGTTTTGTGATATGTTTGACAGTGGATGTGCTATTTTATACCATTCGTAGTTTATGGTGAAACTATTGACATTTCGTATGCTAGTTTTAATCCGAATGTTTATGTTATATTTCAACTTTTCTTCAGATGAATGTGCTAAACAAGTATGTTCCGGGTTGGGGACCGGTAAAAGTAAGCCCTCCAGGTTGGGGACTGGTTAAAGTAAGCCCTCCAGGTTAGGGACTGGTAAAAGTATGCCCTCCGGGTTGGTGTCCGGTTATTAGAGGCACTCCGGGTTGGTGTCCGGTTATTAGAGGCACTCCGGGTTGGGTTCCGGTTAGAAGTAACCCCTAGGTCTTGGGATGAGGCCTAGACAAAGAAATTAACGTTTAGCATTATGCATTCCAACATTATGAAAGTGGTTATTGATTTTTGCATGTGATTATTCGATTAGTAGAATATCCATGTGAACAAGTAAATGGCATTATTTCATTTTATTTATGCCATACCATGTTGAAAGTTCATGTTTGAAAGGCTTTTGTTTTAGTTATACATTGCCTTAAAAGTTTATTCTTATTTATGAAAGTTTCCGCTATTTTGTTATCCTTACTGGGCATTTGAGCTCACCCCTTTTATATGTTTTATTTTTCCCAGGAAGTGAAGAAGTAAATTATGAATGACCTGCAGGGATATTATGTGGGGATATGAGTGTGGATTATGGAGACATTATGTTGTTGTATTAGTTTTTCATTTTATGATGTAATGTAAAACCTATGAATATATCTAGTGTTTCCAAGGCTACTAAACCAATCGGTCTTTCGAGATTTGATCTTTCTTGTGATCATGCCAATGTTACGAAGTAATGCACCGATTCTGGGTAGCTGGGGTCGGGGCGTTACAGAAAGCTCAGGAAAGGAGTTTTGGGCTTGACCCAGGGTATCTTGGTTTACGATAATGGGATTTATTGCACTCTTGGTATCATGATCCAAGGGGATACTCATAGGATAATTCACCTTTTCTTTACAATCCATCAGGAAGGATTTGAATGTAAAATTTTTCCTCAAGAGAAACCATGTTTATGATATTATCTATGCATATAATTTCAATTGATGCTAAGTACTTTTCTATTTGAGATTATAAATTATGATTCATATCCTAATGTATTGTATGACATTATTTAGAAATGGCACCTAATGGAATAAATGGAATCAATACTCATAAAAAATGTTGGGACTTCCCCACTATTAAATCAACAGAGTCAACATTGGACTGAATAAGATCATGAATATATTGGGAAAACATACTCAGGTTGTGACGAATTACCATGAACCTCCTATTTTGGATCATTTAATGTGGAAGAAGCCCCTATATTTTAGTGGGACTATTAATCCAGCGGTAGCTGAGCAGTGGATCAAGTCCCTTAAAAAGATATTCATTGTATGAAGATGCAATGAAAATGAAAATGTAGTGTTAGTAGTGTATTGTCCCAAGGGTGATGTTGTTCAATGGTGGTCCTTGATCCAGAATGTCATAGAGGAAGATAAAATTAAAGATATAGAATGGAGGAAATTTAAGGAAATATTATTCCATAAATATTTCCCCTCTGATAAATGAACCAAGATGAATAATAAATTCATTGGTGTGAACAAAATGGATGAATAAAGTGTTCCAGAGTTTCAGGATACATTCACAAGACTATCCAGGTATGCCATATATTACTTACATGACTCAAAAGACAAGATTGGTTATTTCATTGAAGGTATTAAGAAAAATCCTCAAAGGGAATTGGATTATCAAATATTTTCATCATATAATGAAATTTTATTAAGTTTCATAAAAATAGAGAAATAGTTTTCTAGATCAAATTTGTTCAAGGGAAACCAAGATAAGAAGCAGTACTCTGATAACCATTGAAAAGGTGAATTTCTAATGAAGAACAATGAAATGAAAAAATTCCCATTATGTGAGAACTATGGAAAGAATCATATAGGGAAATTATTGAAAAAATTGGAGTCTTCTATAATTTTGGATAAAGGGGTTATCGTTCTAATGAATGCAAGGGGAAGAAGAAAATAAATGATATTAAATTCTATAATTTTAGATTTATGGACACCAAAAAATGACTTTCATAAGTGCCTATGACACTTGTCTCAAAAAAGGCCATGAGAGAAAGCGAAATATTATCTGATTAAAAATATGGAGGTTGAAGTTCCTAATGATGTGCTGGAAGGTACTTTGATTATTTCCTAAAACTTATTCAATGTATTATTTTATTTTTTATCATCACATTCATTAATATCATCCCAGTTTTCCAAGAAAATTAGACATGTCCAATTTGATTTAATAAAGGAGTTGTCAGTCAAAAATCCTTGGGGATGTATCACTATAACAAATTCGTGTCGATCAGTCCCCCTCATAACACATAAAAATGATTTAGTTGCTAATCATATCATCATACCAATGATTAACTTTGATATAATTCTCAGTATGAATTGGCTGTCAAATTATGATACTAAGATCTATTGCAAGAAGAATGAAGTTATAATTTTTAAAAATGGTATAGAATCCCTTCTCTTTAGAGAATAAACCTCTCCATATAATTCTTATCTAGATCCACCCCTAGTATCTCTACTGAATGAAATCCATAGAGAAGAAGATAACCTAATATCTATTGGAGAGGAAAGAAAACTTCAAATTGAAGATGTACATATAGTGAAAGAATATATTGATGTATTTTCATAGGATTTACCTATACATCCTCAAGCATGGTAAGTTGAGTTCTATATTGATTTAATTCCTAGTTCAAGACCTATATCAAAGACTCCATATAGAATGGACACTGTGGAATTATTAGAGCTAAAGAAACAACATGAGGAATTGAGTGATAGAGGACTTATTTGATGTAGTGTCTCTCCATGGGGATCCCATGTCCTCTTTGTCAATAAGAAAGATGGATCAATGATTATATGCATTTATTTTATGGAAATAAATGTTATTACAATAAATAATAAGTAATTTTATGCCATGAATTGATGATTTATTTGATCAACTTCATGGAGAACAATATTTTTTGAATATTTCCATTCTATTCATATATCATCAATTGCGTGTGAGGAAGGAAGATATTCCAAATATTGTGTCGCGAACCAGGTATGGGCATTATAAGTTTACAGTGATTCCTTGTGGACTAACTAATTCACCCTTTGTTATCATGGATCTAATGAATATAGTTTTCAAGGAATATCATGATGACTTTTTTGTGGTATTTATCAATGATATCCTAGTATACTCCAAAATCTATAAAGACCATGAGAATCACTTTTGGATTATTCTGAAAACTCATAGAATAAATGAATTATATGGGTAGTTTAGAAAGTGTGAGTTCTGTCTTTAATAAGTTTCTTTTCCTGGCCATATTTTCTCTAAGTGTAGAATCTTAGTTGATCCTATGAATGCAAAGGAACCCTAATAATATACCATTCTAGAGAACATAACTGAGGTACGTAGTTTTATTATCTTAGCATGTTACTATTATCATTACGTTCAGAATTTTTCCAGACAGGATAACCTGCTAACAAGATCACACATATAGGGGTTAAGTTAATATGGATGATATAATTTATATAATGCTTTGAAGAATTGAAAAGAATATCATTCAATGCTCCAATTTTGACTCATCCATCTTGAAAAGATTGATTTCTGATATACAGTGATGCATCAATGAATTTATTGGGTTGTGTCCTTATGAAAAATGATAAATTTATTGCTTATGAATTAGTGAAGTTGATGACTCTTGAGAAAAATTACCCAACCCATGATTTTGAGTTAGAATCTGTAATAGTTTCTCTAAAAATATGGAAACATTATCTCTACTGTGAAAGATGTGAGATATATATGGATCAAAAGAGTTTGAAATATATTTTTACATAGAAATTGCTCAACATGAGCCAAAAGAGGTGGCTCTATTTACTCAAATATTATTATTTTTCAATACACTACCACCCGGGAAAATATAATAAGGTGGCATATTCACTAAGCAAGAAAGATCGTGGAATTCTGGACCAAATGAGGATTAACAGAGATCATATATTCATGGATCTACTAAATATGGATATGGTAATTGTTAAGGAAGGATAAACATATTGCCTCTTTAAAATTATTTCTAAACCATATTTACTAGAGAAGATAAAAATCTCCCAATATAATGATGATAATCTACACGAGAAAATTAATGTTGTTAAGGATGAGAGATTGGGAGACTTCATGTTTGAGGAAGGAGTTATGAAATTTGGGAAGAGGTTATGTGTTCCATGAGTACCAGACCTAAAAAGGGAACTATTAAATTATGTTCATAGATCAAATTTATCTATACACTTTGGTAGCACTAAGATGTATGGGTATCTAAAGGGACATTTTTGTTGGTATAATATGAAGCAAGAAATTACTGACTACGTGTCAAGGTGTCTAGTTTCTCAATAAGTAAAGGTAGAGAGACAACATCGTAGAGGGGTGATGAAACCTCTACCTATTATTATGTGGAAGTGGAAGACATCACGATGTCTTTTTACACAGGACTACTAAGGAAACCTATAATTAATGATGCAATAAGGGTAATTGTTGATCATCTCTTGAAATCAGCACATTTTCATACTATAAGGGAGGATTTACCACTTGAGTTCCATGAAATAATTTATATTAATGAAGTTTTAAGACTTAATGGTGCACCTCTACTGATTATGTTCAATCAATATCCCTAGTTTATATCAAAATTCTGGAAAAGTATCTAGAAGGATTTGGATATTGAGCTTCATATGAGTGCTTCTTATCACCCCCAAACTGATAGATAGTCTTAAAAGACTATTCAAACACTAGAATACATGTGGAGATCATGATCTCTTGACTTTCAAGGTATGTGAGATAAACACTTAACTTTGGTTGATTTTTTCGACAATAAAGGATTCCATTATAACATTGAAATGGAGACATATGAAGCATTATATGGGAAGAGGTTTTGAACTCCAACTTGTTGGGATGAAGCTCGCGAGAGGAAGCTTTTAGGCCCACAACTTATCGAAGAGACAACTGAAATGGTAATGAAAATTGATGCCCATATTAAATCATCCCAAAGTAGAAAAAATGGTTATGCTGAAAACTAGAGAAAAGATTTGGGATTTCATAAAGGAGATCATGTATTTTTTAAAAGTATTTCCGGGAAATGGTGTCTTACAGTTCGGTAAGAAAGGGAAATTGGGACCCTAGTACATCACACCATTTGATATTCTAGAAATGATTTAAGCTATAGCTTACTATTTATAAATTCCAACAAGCCTCTCTAAGTTTAATAATGTATTCCATGTTTCATTATTAAATAAATACATGCCAAACCCAGTGCATGTGCTCACCAATGAGGAAATAGATCTGGAACCTGATTTTTCATACTGTGAAAAGCCTATCGAGATTATTAACCTAAGGGAGTAGGAATTGAGGAATCAGACAAATTTCTAGTATAGGTTTTTTGTAGAATCAATAAAATGGAATAATAAACATGGTAACCTAAGGATGTTATGAATAAAAACCACCCATTCCTTTTTGAAGGGATTTAGACCTAAAAAAATTCGGGGATGAAATTTCTAAAGGTGGAAATAATATAACACACCCGAAACATTTTATTTTATATTTTTATTAAATACATTAAATTTATTAGATAGCCTATATTTAATTAAGCACTATGTCTCTATGAAATGATAATTGTTTATTTATAGGAGAAATTCATAACTTATCCATTAAACTTAAATTTTTCACATCTGTGTTTTGAATTTCAAAAAAAGGTCATCTACAATTGTGATCAGTAAGTTATTTCAAGTCTGATAAAACAAAATTTTTTAAGAATAGTTACATACCAATATTAATATTAATATGAATTGTAATATTACCCCTATAAATAGTAAATCATATTATTATTTTATTTTCATGTGAAAAGTAAAAATACATTTTTCGGTTTTCGATAGTTTAATGGCATCTTAATGATGTAATAATTAATATAAAAGGCTGGTAGAATTTTTTATAGTAAAATTTGACATGAGGTTTCCCATGTTGTTAAAACCATGGTAAAATACCATGGGAACGCCCATGGTTTTTCAAAATACCACTAATGAGGTGTCCCTTTAAATTAATAAAAAAATTCCTCTTGTTTACTACAAAACCCACTCATCCCTTTATTTTCATTCATTCCAAATCCATAATCATCAATGATCTGGTAGTTTTAACTCTATAATAGTCATTCCAAGGTGTCCAAAATCCCCCAAGGTCCCAACCTTCATGTTTTGGGAGTTACTCTACAATGTAAGGGAATTTATCACCCTTTTATTTTCTTAAAGATTTCATTTTATGTTTTATCATTTATTTTCAATTATATTTTGTTGGGATATTTCATTAAATATACCCCTTTATTTCCATATTATTTAAGATAAATTAGAGGCACCCTTTATCACTTCAAACTATTTTATTAATTTTAAGTGATGTCGTTGGGCTGCCGAATTTTGGTGACGGGTGTCTCATTTTGTTTCTTTTATTTTGAGTTCATTTCTTTCCTTTTTTATCCTCATCTCCCCTCATCCAAAATATTTGACAATTATAGTACCTTAAATTACCTATAATTTTATTATAATAATGGAATATTTTATCATCATCTCTGTTTTCCCCCTCCTCTTATACTAAAAAATGAAAACATCTTCCATGATGTCTTAATTTATCACATTCAAGGACGACAGGTTCTCAATTATTATTACCATATTCAATCCTAGTCATGAAACCATTTTTATTATTGAACCAGATCTGAATATATTAATTTAATATTATTAAATGTTATATAATCCTTACACACTAATAATATATCATAATAATACAAAATAAGTTCATTATGCACAAAACTGCCAAGTTAATCCAAGCCTTTATCATTAACTTTCAACTAATGAGCCATCCTCATGGTATATAACCCAAAAAAATTAAGATCATTTATAATGTCAAAAATAATATATATTAACAATTATTTATGTTTATCCACATTTCAAACGAACTTCCATTCATGAATACAAGTAAATCGATCTTGAAACCCAAGGAAGAAAATGTTCCCAAAACAATAAAATTTAACCTCTTAAACCAATAAAAAAGGGAATAAATGAACCAAATAAGGTTATAAAAAATAAATTAAATGCTGAGGAGGTTCTGTAATTATTAATTAATGAGTCTAAATTTTATTATTCAAGTCATTAAGATCAGTCAAAGAACACATTCGGGCATAAGGTAAGGGGTTTCTCTTCTCACTTTTATTTTCGTGATATTTCCATTGTTCACCACTTATCTCTTGTATGTTCTGTATTTTTAATAACATTTTATTTATAATATAATTATTATATTTATATTCATGATATTTTGTTTATTCACTTTATGAGTATTAACTTGATTGATTTCCATGGTGTAAGGGACATTGTTTGAGTTTCCATTTCATTTTGATTTACTTGGTATTGTTCACCTATTCATTCTTATGTGGTCTACCTACTTCCCTTTTGAGATAATTTTTCATTTTAAAATATAAATATATTATATATCCATATTCTGGTTTCATGAATATGATTATTATCTTAATATGTATACCCTTTTACTTGTAGTGTTTATTTGGAATGTTATTTTAACTATGGAAATATTGATGAATCTGTATCCTCTTCTATATACAGATATTGAGAAGGAATATTGTACTTGTATTAAATATATGAATAAATAATTATTTGGAATTGAAGAAAAGTTTGGTTCCCACTATATCCCCTTGATTCATCGACAGGTCTCATGTGACAAATTAGTTGGGGACAAACCCTTCGAATTTGTTTCCAAAAATCATATGGGTTTCTAACCAAAGACTTAAACCGTTTTAATGGTATAGTGGTATCATGCGCGAGATACATGACATCCAATTAATAATAATATCTATTTATTCATTTTAAACTATTACTATCCATGAGTTATTTACTATGGAAAAACCTAGGGATGCAGTTTCACTCTCAGTTTATTAATGGTGGGTGTTTTTCATTTATTCACCATGCCATATTGACTATGAAATTTTTTTTATGATTCAGATATTCTTAATTCAATATTTTTCTATTAGTAACAATTAATGACCATTTGAGCTTTCTCCTTTCATTTATTTACCTCCAATAGGTTATTAGAAGGAGACTATATATTGTGTTCTCATGGATGCAGTTTTTTTTTTAGTTTTTGTTATGTATTTTATTAAGTCAACTTTACCAATGTAATATGAGTTACATGTATGTATATAGTTTCTTTAATACTACTAAAATAATCAATCCTTTGGGATTTAATTTGATTTAATCATTCCAATGTAAAAAAGTAATGTGCTGGCTCTAGGATTTTGGGGTTAGGGCGTTACACTTTATGTGTCAAGAAAAATGCTCATTTGCATTGAAATGACCAACATACCCAAACTAGCATCCCATCCATTCTTGAGATCAAATAAAGCTTCTAAAAATAGTAATGTATATACCCATGAAAAATAATTGTTATTTGGAACCCTCCCTATGCACCATGCATTCCCTTTAAAAATTAAATCCAATTATATTAGTTTAAAATAATATATATATATATAACTATATTTTAATTTAAAAAAAATAGTATACTACAACAACATAAAATTATAAATTCCAAGATTTAATAAAATATTTTAATTATTTCTTCAAAAATACCCATGATTTATGTTCAAGGAAATCATATTAGAATAAATACACTTTTCAATATTTATAAAGGAAACACTTTTCATTATTTTAAGTTTAATAATCAATATATAAGAATGTATTTATTACCAAAATAGAAATTTACAAAATTATAAGTGTGATCATTTTATTTATAAAAGAAAAAAAGAAAAACCTTGTAAGAATTCCGTTAAAGAGACACTATTATAAATTCTATAATGATATGGGAAGAATAAACTGAGATAAACATGATAATAATAATCAAGGAATAATTAATAAGAAGCTATCATGAAAGTGACCATAAATCATTTTCATAAGATTATTAAAATCTTAAATATCATGAAGTAATCATAGAATAATCAACTATAATCATCATGGTAACACTAAGATCCCTAAAGACAGTATATGATAACTTTAAAAAACCATATAATTTGTTCCTAATGCAATTAAACTTCCCGAACTCTCATTTTTACCCTACCTAGCCTTACTAAGGGATGAAATCTACAAATATGGGTTTGATACTCACTTGGAGACACTATCAAGTGTGGCATATTTACTAGTGTAAAAATATTTCCATAATTTCCCACTAGTTACCCTTTGTTTCCCATGAATCTAAATTTTAATTAATTATCAACCTAATAGAAATATTTTATGTAAATTTCAACAATCATAACACAACCTTTACTCTGATCACCCATCACAAAAGAAACCTCTTTTATAAAGAATACTAATAGTTTCATTATATTCTATCATGGAAAGGTTTATTAATTTAACATAGTATAAATATCATTTGTAACCTTTATTTAAAAAAAGTGAAAGAGGTTACTTCATTGGTTATCATATATCATGAGAATGTACTTTAAAATTTTCCAACCAAGGCTTTAGAACACCTTTAGAGAAAACTCTATTACATAACCGTATTTTGAATGATATATCAGAAAATCATTTGGAAATCACTATGCAAATATCACTTCCTTAAAAATTTCTTTAAAACTCAATATAGTCTAAAAACATATAAATATCATCAAAATATCTTGGATAATATATAAAGTACAAAAAAATTAAAAAATAATCCCAAAACATTTGTTTTTTTAAAAAACAATCAATTAAAAAAGGGTTATTACCATTTCAAATAGGCCGAGAATCAAAGATACGCCTTTGGTTCTCAAATTCATTCAAAAAAAATCCCTCTAAGGAATTTCTATAAAAACTTATATTTCATGGTAAATTAGTTAAGATTTTTACAATTAGGAACTTATAAATAACACTTCATAAGAAGTGTTATTTATGTGGAAAAAATATTCCTTTGAAAAAGAATAACTAAATAAACTTATTAAAATGTAAAAACCATTCAGATTATGGGATGAAAATAAGAAATAATTCATGGATTTATGTTTAAAGGAACATTAATTGTGAAACCTACCTCTAATTTATGAACTCTTATGTTTTGGTATTATTCTACCACAAAGTTCCCAATAAAATATTTAAGAACCCAAAAATAGGGAATATTACAAATAAATATTGAGGAATACTAAACCCTAGGTCCCCATGACCATATTAGTGATATAAATTAAGTGGGAGAGTAAATAGAATAAGAAATGAAGAGAATTAAAGGTTCTTACCTTGAGTAATCAACCTCAAATTTGGATGATCTCGTGAAAACCCCTAGGGGAAGAATTGATTGAATGGGAGATAATAATTCATATCCACTAGTTGACTAGGTAAAAAGATACCAAACTCCCCTAATACGTAATTTAATCATTTATCTATTTATTTTATAAAAACCTAACCAGATGCACATAATGAAATAAGACCCTAACTCATAGCATGACCAACCTCTTAGAGAAGCATGATGTTACTAACTCCATATGAACCTCCATGGAACAACCCAAGATATTGTGGAGTGAAAGTTTATTACACCTAATTTTTTGACAAAATTTGGATTCCTTATTCATTATCAAAGTATCTTACATATAAATTTAAAGATATTATGTTTCATAGTACCTTTGAAACATTGGAAATTTTTCACTTGCAATATCTTATATTCTACGATACATGTTATATATAATCCAATTATCTTATATATCACAATAAATAATATATTATTTTTGATTAATTTTCCTAAATGACTTGTTTTGAATCCTAGTTTTGATAAATCAAATAAACATTACTCATTACCCATGTTCATTTGATTTTTTTATGTTTTTATACGTATATCCTCTACTTCATAATTAATTCATGTAGATTAAATAACATAAAATTTTCATCACTCTAAAACACAAGACTCATGTATATACATAAGATATTATAGAGGCTTCTGAAATGGTTATAGTAAATGTTGTTAACCTGAATATATTTTATAGTTTATCATGACTTTTGTTACCATAAATTCCAATAAATAGAGGGATAAGACTCTAAGGACAATATGATGATGTGATGAAATTTGAGAAATAATCATAAACCAGATGAGCAAAATATTTTTTTTATTTTTTATTTTTTTTAGTGATATTAGTGTCTCTTTTTGTGAGGTGTTCATTATAAAAGCGCATAGAATTTATTTTCATAATTTTTCTAAATTTAATATTCATGTCATAGAATCTCTAAGGAGAGAAAAATGGTACCTAAATATTCTATGATTGAAGACTATTTCGCGATAATATATTGATCTTGTAGTATTATGATTGAATATATTTGGGGATATGACACACTTCCTCTAATCTAAAAATCAAATATGTATCATTCCATAATATAGTTTTCTTCAGGATGAGATTTTTGATCCTCATGTCACATTGAATCAAAAGATAAGAGTTTTAGGTATAGAGACTGTTATTTAATATCTTAAAAATAAATTTTTTTAAGATTTTATATATTTTCATTTGGATGTCCATTAAATTATGTTTTCTAAAATTCATTGAATTATTATTTGTTCAGTATAGTTCATTTATTTTCTACTTATTCAAATTTATTTTGTTTAATTCAAAATTAAGTGTATATTCTAAATTGATTTTTTCACTACATTGTTTCTATTTTACTCTCAATTGTTTGGATATATTGTTTTATCTTTTGATACCTTCCATACAATATATTTATAAAGATATATAATTTTTTTATGTTTCTGAATAACATTAATTCAAACTCTCTTGAAGATATCATATTAGGAAGATATTTATTGGTACTTTTTTTTCGTTTTTTAGGTTTCAAACATTATTATATTACTAAAACATTTATGATATTTTGATTATGGGTTTCAACACCATATTTTTTTTATTGAGTCCAAAACCTCCTAAATAGAAATTATCCTCTAGAACATCCATAGTAAAATAATGTATTGTGCTAAAAAATCATAATTATCCCACATATATGATGTGTTCAGGACTGGGTATATGTTTTACCCAATCTGCCACACCATGGATCTTGTACTCACCAAAAAAGAACATTTTGAAGGAAAATAATATAAAGAAAAAATCAATGAATTACACAAGTAAATAATGTTTTTTTGAAAATTCATCATCCATGGGGGGAATGCTATAGTAAATTTGATTAAAGGGGCATAATTTGACTACAATAGTGAAAAGTATTATTTAAAATGACTATATCCCATAACTATATATGTGAGATCTCGAGTGACCATCCAGTCAACTAGTTTCACTTCCTTTCGATCTGTATGGAGAGTATTCCCTTTAAATATGATTTTCATGGGAAGATCATCACTTCTTAAATATCATCCATCAAAATAAATAGTAAATCTGATGAATAATGTAATGTTATGAATTCTCTAATTTAGAATAATATTACTTTTCCTTTAATATTAATATTATGCATACTTTTAACCTTCATGATAATTAATACATATCCTTCACCCATTTTCAGATTCTTCTTCTAAATTTTTCATTCATTATTCCACTTCTGAATACTTTTACTTCTATAATTCTTCAATTGTGTGGTGATACTCCACCATCTTTATCTTATTACAATATTGGACTTTTGAATTCACTTATTCTAGAAGAGCTAACTCTTTCCTTTAAAATGGTTTTCATGAAGGTGAACTTAATAATATCCCAAATGATAATTACTTTCACGATTCATCGATAATTCATCAATAAGCATCAATAAATCTATTTAAATCCCAATATTCCATAGTAAATAAATGGGTATACATTTATTATTCTGATTATATTATCCTACCTAAGGTGTTCACCACATCCATTAAATTCTAGAATAAAACCATAGTGGGGCATATTCACTATATTCTAAACTCTATCAACCTAGCATAGATCGAGTACTTTTCCTCTAATGACTTTTGGATTAAGGTAAACATCAACTAAATATACTTTATCGAAAAGTGGAATGTCATATTTTTTACACTTAATTGAACTTTATGAATCATAAAACAATTTCACGTCCTCCTTCCATCATCTAAGATCCTCCAACAGACCCTTCATCCAAATAAACTCTCTTCCAACTTTTGTCTGATAAACATCCTCAACATCTATTGTTGAAGGTGTAACAAATGCTTGAAGCATTGGAATCCAACTAATAATTATGCCTCCAAAAAGTATGAATTTAGATAGTGATACTCCTATGACTTTCTATATCTCCCAAATAGTATAAATTTTTTAACCCCTATAGTGATTTTTTAATTATAAAATAGAGTGAAAAACATTCATAACCTTTGAGATAATAATGTATTTACTTAGATACTTCTCGATATACTCTATTATGATGAACTATCTAATATCACTCATTGTAGGTGTAATTTCCGACCGTAAAAAAACATTTCATACGTCAAACTTATACATTCATATATATATATATTCAAATGAAACATTTTCTATACACTCAACCTATACTTCTATTTTAGATGTGTTCCCTCTTATTTTATTTAAGTACCCAACCAAGGGAGTTGAAGATACTTTCATCTCACTCATTACAAATTATTTCACCAATTTTTGTGTAAGAACCCCGACCTCTGTATCCTGGAGCTAATGTTTTCTTTTTTACATTGGTATAAGATCCAAGGAATCACATCCCAGAGTAAAAAATTGTTTATTAGTCTTAGTAAACTACATACAAATCTGATTCCCATATTATATTAGCATACACAAATTTCAACAGATTTTTTCTGAAAATATCATTATTCCCTCTACCATATCCTTACATATCAATCATAGTAACATTTACAGATTCTAGGGAAGGGAACCAAAATAAGGGTGACCTAAAATTATCCTTAAGGGTTAAGTACATTAGAATATATCATGAATCAATAATTATAATAAGTATATAAAGGTAAATAATTGAACACTCATTCAATTTAAATAACAATGACTATCATGATAGGATAAGGAATAAAAAATATGTAAAGGTAAATAACAGAAAAAACATTCCATTTAATCAACAATGTAAGAATGAAATGCATCTATAGATAATATCATTGAAAAAGTATCTTGTATAATAAGATAAGTACTAATAAATATATTCAGGTAAATAACAGAAAATTCATAACCTTTAGTCAATAAACTGAGAATAAAATGCATCTATTGATAATATATTTGAGAAAATTTTAGGGATAATAATAAATTAATTACTAATTAAGTGAATTCTTAATTATTTGATTTCATGATCTCAGACACATGATACCTCTACAGTGATGATCTTTTACATGATACTGTAAAACTGATGTGTAGGTATACACTAGAAAACCATTTTACTAAGATAATCCACTTGATATGTATCATGAGATTATTTATGCATCAATGGGAAATAAATAACTAATCCCCACACATATATGTATCTCCAAATAATCATTCATATATTGAACAATGAATTTAATTAATTAATAATATTCCTTACAAAAAAATATTCATATTAAATAAAGAATACGAATATATCAATACTTCCCCAGTCAATCAAATAACATTAAATATAATTAATATTATATATAAATTATATAAAATTTAAAAAATAAGTATATCAATGATAAAAAAATATGGATATTTATGAGAAATTTAATTTCCAATGATCATAGGAAAGTGGGCATTTCAAGGGAATGTTTATGACAACAAAAATGGATCAAGAAACTGAATGTCAATAATTTCCTTCATCAAAATGATCATAAAATAATCCTTAATGATAATATGTATGGTATCAATAAAACATATTACCAATTGATTTTTAATTAAAATAATTGTTTTTTTCATTGATGAATTTTATTACATGAAAAATATCTTTAAAAAATTTCTAGGGGAAAACACCCTTTTCATCATGAAAATAACATTTTAAAAATAAAACATCACAAAAAAATAAAGTAATTTTCTATTAAAATAACCTTTGAAAATTATAAAAGAATCATTACAACATTTAGTGGTCATGATGGTAGAAAATTTATTACATGTTGAACATTTTAAAAAATATATACCTTTTACTTTTTTGGTAAAATCCAAAGGAGTATTTTTTGGAAAACAACATAAAGATTACTTTAAAACCAATTTGTAAAATGTAAAAACTAGGGAAACCTTTCTTTAATAAATCATTTTCAAGAATGTTAAAAAAATTGAAAACATTATTTGTCACACCCCGAACTCAAACTCTTTTTTTTATTCTTCTTAGGGTCACACATCATTGGACCTGTTGAGTTTGGGATCCTGATTTGAAAATTTTGATGTTTAATAATTTTGATAAGTTTTAGACTGGTGCGCAGGCACCGCATGGTTGGCGGTGACCACGCGGTCGGCTCAGGTGCCTGTGCGACTATCTAATGTTTAAAATAAATAAAATTTTATAAAAATAAAATGGGTGGAATGTTTTCACCCTAATTATTATGGTGTTTTTATTATTATTATAATTATTAATGGACATGTTATAATTTTCATTAATATTGTTAACATTAAACAGTTCTTAAGTGTTATTAATTTTTTTTTCTTTTTTGGTTAATTTATTATTAATGTCATGATTATATAATTACTAATATTATTATATATATTGTTATTAAGAATTTGGTTATTAGTATTATTAAAGTGGTTAATATCATTATTATAATTATTCTTCTTTTTATTATTATTAATGATAGTTTAATTTTATTAAGCAAAAAAAAAGAAGAAAAAAAAGAAACCCTAGGGGGAGTCGCCCCCCCCCCTTTCTTCTCCCGATCATGGAACAACCCCCCCCCCCCCCCTTCCCCCTGATGGTTGTGCGACGTCGGCCTCCCCCTGCCACTTGGACCTTCAGTCGGCCTCTTCCTCTCCCTACCGTGACTGCCGCGACCGCCACCTCCCTCTCGTCCGGCCTACTCGAGCCGCCTCCCTCCCGTCCGGCCTGCTCGCGCCACCCCGCAACCCCTATTTCTTCCCGACCGGAAGACCCTCCTCCGGCCGGCGTGAACCGCACCGACGCCATCTGTCTGCATCTCACTGGACCCGTCTCACCCCTACTCGACCGGCGTAACCATCCTCCACCGACGATTCCCCTCCCGGTAATCTCCTCTCCTCTCTTCCCTTGTGTTTTGGTTCTTAATTTTGGGATTTTAGATTTTCAGCAGGTATGGAGTTCATGTTAAGGTTTAGTCTTGTCGTTTTTGGATGAATCATGGCTTTTTAGGGTTCGCTTGTGATGCGTTTGGTGTGCGATTGAAGTTTAGCATAGAGTGTTGGATTTTTCGACACTTGTGGTAGGTAATTTCATTCTTATCCTTTAATTGATGAATTTTTATACTTGCTTGAGTGTTTTTGCATGGTATATGTTTATCTTGGATGGTGTGAAAATGATTTGTGAAAGGAATTTAGGTGGATTTGGTTTTAAAGTGGTGATTTTATGTGAAACAAGGTTTTTTTTAATGTGGAAATCTTAGTCACATCACTTGTGATCTTATAAATCATGCGTGTAGTCTATTGAATTATGTGCAGGATTTCAGTTCTGTCTTGATAAGGATTTGATATGCAGAAGATATTTTTTTTGAGTTTGGGTTCTCTTTGGGTTAGAAGTATTTGGGGGTGTTATTGAAGTTTCTTTATAAGTTTTTTTTAATGGTGTTTTTTTATTTTTGTAAAAGGTGCAAACTATGTTTTGAAAATGTTTCAAGGTCATTTTATAGTATATGAAATTGGTTTATTAAATGATGCAAGTGCTGCGTTTTTTTTTGTTTGGAAATTGTTTCGGTGTGCTTTTGGCCATAGAAGTGGTTTTCGGGTGTGTTGTTGTTTTATGTCGTGCTATACCTTTTTAGAATGTTTTATAAGTGGTGCAGATAGTTTATTTAATTTGTATAAATGATGTGATTCATGTTTTCCATGGTTACAACGTGAAAAATGTTTTTGATGTGGCGTTATGATATAATTAGGGTGCATTTCCTTTTTGTAAATTTTTTTGTACGAATTTTGAAGTGTTGTGTAAATTGTTCTTTTAATTTATTAAATGATATGTGGAGTGCGCAGGACCCCACTACGATGGTTTTTGGCCGCGGGTGTCGAGATATCCCACATGCACATGCATAGGGTAAGGCGTATATATATATATGCCCTCTTTGCACATATTCCCTCATGGCGCAGGGAACATGTGCAATGTAGCTAGGGGTGTATATATATATATATGTATAAATGCATGTGTGTGTATGCGATAAGTGTCAGTTCGCGTGGTCGTCGACAAATAGCAACATGTTTGAGGTTGGTCCCCTATGCCTATGTCTTTAATTTGAATTTCCATTTTTTCTTGATTCTTTTTAAAAGTACTTCCTTGTTTTTCTATGTGAAATCTATATGCACTATATATATATGGTTGTGGTTCTTAAAAAGTGGTTTCATAGGGGTTTGAACCAGAAATGGGTATTTCCAAAAGATGCATGGCATTTCATTCAATTTTGTTATGAAAGTGTAATGACATGTATTTTTTAAAAAAAGGGGGTTCCAAAGTGATTTTTAGAATGGGTTTTGGTGTGAACACGAGATTAAAGGATGTCTTGATCTCCTTAAAAGTATTACTTCATTTAAAGTTTGGTTTTAACTTTGTTTTAAATATATAGTACCTTTATGTATTCTAAAATGACTAGTACTCCTTCTAAAGAGATAGAGGCCCATTTGGCACTTTGAGATTTGTTGTGAAAATGGAAAACCCCTCTTGAGACATTCCCCTTATTTTGAAAAAAAAAATTGATTCAAGTGTTAGTGTGTGGTTTGTGATATGTGCCTAGTGTAATGGCTTGTGCGTGGTTGTGTGATGTAAATAGGGGGAGTGCGCTTAAGCAGGGAGATCGGTGGTGAGAGGTTGAACGAGTTTTAGATAAGGAAAGTGTTATGTACATATATGTATGCCTGGTAAATAAAACTCACCACCAATTCAAATAGAGCACGATGGGAAACCTGAGTATCTAGGTGGGTGAGCTAGGACTCGTGGGCTAGTGGTCCGGAGGTGACATGACCTGGTATCACTACAGGTTTGACGATTGCAACACTAACTAAACATATGAATGACTGAGGGCCGTGGTCTTCTAAACCACGTTTTCTGAGGGTCGTGGCCTTCTAATCCACGTTTTCTGAGGGCCGTGGCCTTCTAAGCCACACTTCACCAAGACACGAAAATCCTAGGTCCCCAACTAACACTAGCTGCTTAGGGACTTCCCATGGTGCTTGTGATACGATTTTTCAATTCAGTTGTTTCATTCTTGTTCGCTATTTTGTGAAAACCATATTTTTACATCTAAATTGGCCTTCTTAAATTTTTAAATGTTAATCCATGTTCAAAAAAACTATTTTTAAAAGGGAAGAGAAATGTTTTCCTTGGAAATGCAAGCTTGTTGTTTGAATTTGAAAGGAGCTAAAAAAATTATTTTATTATGCATTATTTTCAAAATAGCATGATTTGGATTTCTTATTAAAGGCAATGGCATAGGGAAGTGTTGTTTTTTTTTGGCTTTCCTACTGAGCATCTTGGTTCTCACGCCTACTTTATCTTTATAGTTTCAGGTTTTAGTCAGGGATCGCTCGAGCATAGTTTTATGATTGGTGGTGACCCATGGGGGCACTTGGAGGTATGTTTAGTTGGTCACCTTTATTTTATTATCCGCTGTTTGTGTTTTCCCATTTGTTCAGTTTATTTATATTTATCTGTCTTTTATTTTCTGGGCTAAATCATTCCCAACTTCTTATTTTGATCCCAGGTACTAGTTTCCAGCCCGTGGGGATCAGGAATGCCCTTCGGCCCATGTCGCGGACTGGGTCAGGCGTCGGGTCGTATGAAGACCCGGTCTGGTTCGTGACAAAATGGTATCAGAGGAGGTTCTTAGTTATTTGAGGTGTTTGGTAGACAGAGATTAGGACTATCGGGACTTGGGAGGTATGTGTGGGAAGAGCGTCGCGAACTCTTACTCACATTGATTCTCGAGTTACCAGGGTAGTCTGGGATTTGAGTCTTATGCTTTTGTTTTGGATTGAGGAATGGCAGTGGGGGCGAGACAGTGTCACGTCGTGACCTCACATGGAGTAGTGAGCCATGTGGAGTCCGAGTGCATGGTTTAAGTTTCTCCTAACTATTTATGCTTACTTGGGGTGTGGCTCACTACTATGTCGCTAGGTTGAGCGCGAGTGCTAGTTCCTTGTTTTGATGATTCATTATAATTTGTTTTTTGTTGCTTCTGGTTAGTGTAAGTGTGCTTTTCAAAATGAAAGTGGATTTAGAAATAAAAGTGTTTCCCTAAAATGGTTTTAAATTGGTGAAGTGGGTTTTTAAATTAAGGGATCCTTGGTTTGAAAGTTAGTGTTTATTTGGAATTGGTAAAGGGTGGCTTGGTGTGACCCTTGGTATTCTTTATGGAGGATCACGTGTTTGTGGGTATGTATGAATAGTGCGTGAGAAACTTGTTTATGGATGATGTGGATGGAAACACATGTGATGATTCATTAGATGCCATGGGTGAGTTTTTGAAATATAAAGGAATTGGAAATTTGTTTTTTTTTTCTCCGACAAATGGATTTTTGGCCTGTGAGAAGTGGATTTTGTTTTTGAAAAATGACCTTGGGATAAAGTTGTTTTGAAATTTTGAATGAAAATGGTGATTTTGAATAAGAGGATTTTGGTTGTATTTATATTTGTTTGACTTTCAGGCCGATTGTCTCGGCTTGGGGAGTTCTATTCAATTATGTTTTGGCTTGATGACAGTTCTGGTTTTATGCCCTATGTGTTGTTCAGAATGTGTTGCCCAGAAAAGTCCCAAAAACAATTGTTAACGAGTCATACCCAGTTCTGGCTCGAATCGAGTGTTGCTTGTTAATTGATTTAGTCTAGGTTTGTTAGAGATGGTTTTTTGGTTGGTTGAATTAGAGTGTCTTCAGGTTGTTGGGAACTCCCGTGGTTTCTAAGGTTTGTGCGGTTTCAGTTTGAAGGTCCAGTTTTGGGCCAGTGGAGGTAAACTGTCTTACCATTGTTGGATTTTGGGGTGGGGTTGGTGGTGATCAGATTTCGTAAGGGTCCTACATCTGGTGAGGAGCACATGCCAGATGAACCCGCCTATAAGAAGCTATCCCCGCAGGCTCTGTCATCTTTTTCGTCATACCACCTCTTGATGTGCTATCGGTATGGCCAGTTCAGGAATTCTAAGATGTCATGTTGCACCTCTTTGAAGACTTACCACCACTGTGGTCATTTGAATCATCAGGAGGAAGAAGTTGGGAACTGGAGGATGAAAACACCTGACTTTGAGGCAGAAGATGCTTCGACAATCAGGTCCCCAACCACAGGTTTCGGGGTGAAGCCCACGCACAGTCAGGAGTTGTGAGGGGTGTATGGAGCCTCGGTCTAGATCTTGTTCCCAACTTTGGGATGGAAATATTCAAAGTTTTCTTATTCTGTTCCTATCATCGTCATAAGATCATTCTTATTGTGGTAGTTTTATGAGCTCGTCCTACCTCAATTCAAGTGGCACTATCTTCTCTTAGGGTGGTTTATAAATCATTTGGATTCCTCAAATGGTGTTGGTCCCATGAATAAGCAGACCCGTCCTGATGGGGGGTTTGGTCTCAATTGTGGTTGTTTGGGGAATGTTTGGTTTCGTGAAGTTAATGGGTGGTGTTTCTGGGCCCTATCTTAGTTTGGGCGCCTCTCCTTGGGCTTTCCTTTAGTGTGTTTTAGTTTTTTAGGGGATTCCACCATTCGAGTATTCTGGTTTGCCGGTTTTCCCTACAATGGTTTTAACCCTAATGTGGGAACTGTTCTGTTGGCTTTGAGAAAGTGGGTTGAGTTCAGGCTAGGGATTCCCTAGTCTCCGTTGCGGCGGGTATTTTTTTTTTTTTGTTGGTTGGTCTGGGAGGTGTTGAGTTATTTTGTCATCCTTAGGTTTATGGGTTGTTTCATGGAAAGCTTTCGGTTTAAAAATCTCTAACGTGTTTTTCGGTCCGTGTGGAGAAACTGAATGATTTTGGTTTAGGAGTTCCTGCACTGGCCCCCTCGAAGGTGGTGTTTTCGGGTCTCAAGGTTTTTGTATTAGCGGAATTCTTGTGGTGGGGAGAAACCTCTCACTTTCTCCCCTCATTCTTCTATGGTTTCTACTTGATTTGGTTGGGTGTGAACTGTGTTGGAAATGGTCACCCGAGGTTCTCAGTTTTCGTTGGTTTTTTCTGGGCATGGACTTGAGTTGTGTTAACTGTTGTCTTGATGACTTTCTTGGGGAAGAAAGTGTCTATGGTGGGGAGAATTGTCACACCCTGACCTCAAACTCTTTTTTTATTCTTCTCAGGGTCACACATCGTTTGACATGTTGAGTTTTGGCTCCTGATTTGAAAATTTTGATGTTTAATAATTTTGATATGTTTTAGACTGGTGCGCGGGCACCGCATGGTTGGTGGTGACCATGCGGTCGGCTAAGGTGCCCGTGCAACTATCTAATGTTTAAAATAAATAAAATTTTATAAAAATAAAATGGGTGAATGTTTTAACCCTAATTATTATGGTGTAGTTATTATTATTATGATTATTAATGGACATGTTATAATTTTCATTAATATTGTTAACATTAAACGGTTCTTATGTGTTCTTAATTTTTTTTTATTTTTTGGTTAAATTAATATTAATGTCATGATTATATAATTACTAATATTATTATATATATTGTCATTACGAATTTGGTTATTAGTATTATTAAAGTGGTTAATATCATTATTATAATTATACTTCTTTTTTTATTATTAATGATAGTTTAATTTTATTAAGCAAAAAAAAGAAGAAAAAAAAGGAACCCTAGGGGGGCGTCCCCCCTTTCTTCTCCCGATCGTGGAACAACCCCCCCCCCACTTCCCCTACTGGTTGTGCGACGTCGGCCTCCCCCTGCCGCTTGGACCTTCGGTCGGCCTCCTCCTCTCCCTACTGCGACCGCCGCGACCGATGCCTCCCTCCCGTCCGGCATGCTCGTGCCACCCCGCAACCCCTCTTTCTTCCCGACCGCACGACCCTCCTCCGGCCGGCGTGAACCGCACCGACGCCATTCGTCCACCTCGCACCGGACCCGTCTCACCCCTGCTCGACCGGCGCAACCATCCTCCACGGATGATTCCCCTCCTGGTAAGCTCCTCTTCTCTCTTCCCTTGTGTTTTGGTTCTTAATTTTGGGATTTTAGATTTTCAGCAGGTATGGAGTTCATGTTAAGGTTTAGTCTTGTCGTTTTTGGATGAATCATGGATTCTTAGGGTTCACTTGTGATGCGTTTGGTGTGCGATTGATGTTTCGCATAGAGTATTGGAGTTTTCGACACATGTGGTAGGTAATTTCATACTTATCCTTTAATTGATGAATTTTTATACTTTCTTGAGTGTTTTTGCATGGTATATGTTTATCTTGGGTGGTTAGAAAATGATTTGTGAAAGGAATTGAGGTGTATTTGGTTTTAAAGTGGTGATTTTATGTGAAACAATGTTTTTTTAATGTGGAAATCTTAGTCACGTCACTTGGGATCTTATAAATCATGTGTGTAGTCTATTGAATTATGTGCATGATTTCAGTTCTGTCTTGATAAGGCTTTGATATGCAGATGATCTTTTTTTGAGTTTGGGTTCTCTTTGGGTTAGAAGTATTTGGGGGTGTTATTGAAGTTTCTTTATAAGTTATTTTTTTAACGGTGTTTTTTTATTTGTGTAAAATGTGGAAACAGTGTTTTTAAAATTTTTTGAGGTCATTTTATAGTACATGCAATTGGTTTATTAAATGATGCAGGTGCTGCGTTTTTTTTGTTTGGAATTTTTTTCGGTGTGCTTTTGGCCTTAGAAGAGGTTTTTTGGGTGTGTTGTTGTTTTATGTCATGCTATGCCTTTTTAGAATGTTTTATAAGTGGTGTAGATGGTTTATTTAATTTTTATAAATGATGAGATTCATGTTTTTCCATGGTTACGACGTGCAAATTTTTTTGAAGTGGTGTTATGATATAATTTGGGTGCATTTACATTTTTGTAAATTTTGTGGTACAAATTTTGAAGTGTTTCATAAATTGTTCTTTTAATATATTAAATGATATGTGGAGTGTGCAGGACCCTACTATGATGGTTTTGGGCCGCGGGCGTCGAGATATCCCACATCGACGTGCATAGGGTAAGGCATATATATATATATGTGCCCTCTTTGCACATATTCACTCATGGCGTGGGGAACATGTGCAATGCAGCTAGGGGTGTATATATATATATGTATAAATTCATGTGCATGTATGCGCCAAGTGTCAGTTCAAGTGGTCGTCGACAAATAGAGACATGTTTGAGGAAGGTCCCCTATGCCTATGTCTTTAATTTGAATTTCCATTTTTGCTTGATGCTTCGTTAAAAGTACTTCCTTGTTTTTCTATGTGAAATCTATATACACTATATATATGTGGTTTTGGTTCTTAAAAAGTGGTTTCATAGTGGTTTGAACATGAAATGGGTATTTCCAAAAGATGTGTGGCATTTCATTCAATTTTGTTATGAAAGTGTAATGACATGTATTTTTTAAAAAAAGGGGGGTTCCAAAGTGATTTTTAGAATGGGTTTTGGTGTGAACACGAGATTAAAGGATGTCATGGTCTCCTTAAAGGTATTACTTCGGTTAAAGTGCGGTTTTAACTTTGTTTTAAATATATACTACCTTTATGTGTTCTAAAATGACTAATACTCCTTCTAAAGAGATAGAGGCCCATTTGGAACTTTGATATTTGTTGTGAAAATGGAAAACCCCTCTTGAGACATTCCCCTTATTTTGAAAAAAAAACGCGATTCAAGTGTTAGTGTGTGGTTTGTGATATGTACCTAGTTTAAAGGCTTGTGTGTGGTTGTGTGATGTAAAGACGGGGAGTGCACTTAAGCAGGGAGATCAGTGGTGAGAGTTTGAACTAGTTTTAGATAAGGAAAGTGTTATGTACATATATGTCTACTTGGTAAAGAAAACTCACCACCAATTCAAATAGAGCACGATGGGAAACCTGAGTATCTAGGTGGGTGAACTAGGACTCGTGGGCTAGTGGTATAGTGGTGAAATGACCCGGTATAACTACAGGTTTGACGATTGCAACACTAACTAAACATATGAATGACTGAGGGTTGTGGTCTTTTAAACCACATTTTCTGAGGGTCGTGGCCTTATAAGACACGTTTTCTAAGGTTCATGGCCTTCTAAGCCACGCTTCATTGAGACACAAAAATCCTAGGTCCCCAACTAACACTAGCTACTTAGGGACTTCCCATGGTTCTTGTGATACGATTTTTCAATTCAGTTGTTTTATTCTTGTTCCCTCTTTTGTGAAAACAATATTTTTACATCTAAATTGGTCTTCTTAAATTTTGAAATGTTAATGCATGTTCAAAAAAACTATTTTTAAAAGGGAAGAGAAATGATTTCCTTGGAAATAAAAGTTTGTTGTTTGAATTTTAAAGGAGCGAAAAACCTTATTTTATTATGCCTTACTTTCCAACTAGCATGATTTGGATTGCTTATTAAAGGCAATGGAATATGGAAGTGTTGTTTTTTTGGCTTTCCTTCTGAGCATCTCGGTGCTCATGCCTAATTTATCTTTACAGTTTCTGGTTTTAGTCATGGATCACTCGAGCATGGTTTTATGATTGGTGGTGACCCATGGGGTCACTTGGAGGTATGTCTAGTTGGTCACATTTATTTTATTATTTTTTGTTTGTGTTTGCCCGTTTGTTCAGTTTATTTATATTTATCTGTCTTTTATTTTCTGTGCTAAATCGTTCCCAACTGCTTGTTTTGATGCACGGCACTTGTTGCCAGCCCGTGGGGATTGGGAACGCCCTTCGGGCCATGCCGCGGACCGGGTCGGGCGCCGGGTCGTATGACGACCCGGTCTGGTTCGTGACAATATTAGAAAACATGGTTTGGGAAGAAAAAGTGTTTTTGATTGAAGAGATAAATCAAGTTATATTTTACTAAAAACATATTATCAGTCATTTTATGTACCAAAGAATGGGTAAAAGATATTATTACTTGAAAAATTCATGAATATACAGAAGAGAAAAAATTAATGGAGCTTATTATACAAGGATCAAATATTTTTCTACAAAATAAAAATTCAAGTATAAACAATCCTGATTAAAATAAGATTAAGAAAAAAAACTCTTAAAAATATCATAATATTAAGGTGAGAATTTATAAACATATTAGTTATGTATGAAAAATTTTATTCCTTATAAAACAAGTGAAAATAAAAAATAAGGCAATAAAAATTAATTACACCCAAACTCTTAGAATATCAAATACAGTGAAGATGTAAAATCCCCATTGAAACCATTTTTATGATAAGGAGATTAGTTATGTAACAATATTTTAATATATGTTATTTGTTTCACTTATTTTGAGATTATTCATAATGTTTCCAAAAATTATGATCTATTATAGTGCATTTAATTTATTAGAAACTACTCCAATTATAAGTAATAGGAACCGTATTAATTCATGAAATCCAAAGAGTAAGAATGGTCCACGAAAAATGGAAACGTCGCTCATGAGTACTTATGTTCAACTATCTCCTTGATCATAACTTCATTAATTTATCAAAAAATCCTTTTAGGATTGGTATTAAAATTATAATTGATGTATAAATATGATAATTTTTTTCATGATTATTATTTTGTAAATTTTTAAATAATGACCTCTTAGATCAGCAATCGACCTATCGAAGTCATTTTTGACACATAAGTCAAATATCGTCTAAACAGCTAATGTAAAATTAATTGATTAAGTAATTATGTACAACATGGAAATAAGTTAAATAAATGGAACAATAGACTTGAAAAATTTTATTGGAAAAATAAATAATTAACATTTGTTTATTATTCATGAAGATAAATAACATATGTGATGAGTCAGACTCAAGGTAGGGAATCTATCTCAATTTCACTTTATTAAGTAATATTTTAATATCATGCACCTAATTTATTTTATATGGGGTATATACCAACAATATTACATTTAATATCATTAATCCTTCATACTTTGAAGAATTTTGAGTTTTAATTTTAATTATTTCATGCAATTATGTTTGACTTAAAAATTATCATGTTGTAAAGAATTTCATAACTCAATTTCTTTTTATTGGTTTGTAATACTTCTTCATTGTCTTTGAATTTATTAGATTATTCTTGCAATTAATTTTTAATATATTATATCTTATATACACTTTTTTTATTTAGATTTAGATTTGAGACACATAGTCAACTCATTGATTAATTCTCACTTCAACATTATGATATTTTTAAGGGTTTATTTTTCAATATCATTTTAATCGGGATAGTTTATACTATAGAATATTTTTATTGACAAAATATTTATGGAAAAAATGTTTTCAGAAAAATATAACTTCATTTATCGCATCAGTCAAAAATCATATTTATTTTAAAACAATATTTTATAAAGAATCAATTTTTATTAAATTGTTTAAAATTATTTATCAAATAATATTTACACCTATTTTAATTTATACAAAAAATAATTAAATGAATTTTTATGACTTTTCTTAGAAAATACATGTTTGTCTTTAACTAAAAAAATAAAATGAATATTTGTTTTAAATTTTTCAGAATGTATTGAATTTTATTATATCATGAACACTCAATTTTTTAAAAATTCCCTTGTTTTTTTGAATGGAAATTTGTAAAGTTTAGTATTTTAAAAATATTTCTTTGATTTTTAGTTTTTAATGGTTATTTCAAAATCAAAAGGATATTTTCCTCAAGAATGTTTTTAAATATATTTTTATGGTATTTCTATTAATCAATAACAACAACCCTTTATTTTACTTATAATTCACTATGAATATGTCATATTGATACCATCCATATTATTTATATGGTTTCTTAATTATCCTTTTGACCAAGAAAATTGTTGACATTCACTTCCTAGATTAGTTTTTGTATTCATTAACATTTTCTTTGAAATATCTGCTTTCCTATAATAAAGGGACATTAAGGTTCCCACAAATTTCTGTATTATTTATCATGGATATACTTATTTCTTAAAGTGTATATCATTTTTACATAAAGTTATTTATATTGAAAGTTATTTTATTGACTGGGGAAATATTGATAAATTATTATTCTTAATTCAATAAGAATATTTTTTGGTAAGGCATATTGTTCAGGAATTAAATTGATTATTAGATTTGTGAGGAATGATTTAGACATGATGATATTGGTGAGGATCAGCTATAAAGAGCTTCATGATGAATCAATAGTATCATGAGACAATTTTGTTAACCAACCTTAGTTAAATAGGTTTCTACTGTAAAGTTACCCATTAGTTTTAAATATTCTTGAGAAAGGTCTTAACTGTAGAGGTATAATGTGTCTAAGATAATAATTCAAAATAATTAACAAATTCCTTTGTTAAAAATTAATTTATTATTATCCATGATATTTTCAAAATGACATTATTTCTAGATGTATTCCATTCTTAGTTTATTGACTAAATGGCATGTGTTTTATGTTATTTTCCTTTCTTTATTTGATTATGCCTTATATTATTATATTTTGATTTGCACAATGATATAATATGTGGATGAATTTAATTTAATTTTATTGATTTAGTTGCATGTGTTTTCATCCATTTACCTTTACATATTGATCATTCCTTATCTTATCAGGATACTCAAGTTATTTAAATGGAATGTGTGTTCAGATGTTTTCCATTCAATATTGATTAAACTTATTGATTCATGATATATTCCATTATGCACTAGTACCTCACATATATTTAGATTTTATTATTTTATGGGAATTAACTATATCTATATCTTACTTCCTAAAATGGGAAACAATAATGTCTCTCTTGTGTATAGTGGACTACCACTGGGTGAACCGACATGACACATTTTCCATTAATATCTCTCACGGGTGGCTATGATGATAGATAAAAAGTATATATGATATATTTATAACAATATTTTAAATATTTTAAAGATGCAGAAATTTCAAGGAAATTTTTTTTCATCAATTCATTGGAATTTTATGAGTTCACAGTTTCTGACGCCGCCGAATTCCGAGGCCTAGAGTGCCCGGAATGATCCGTCGAAGTTTTGTTAAGCTTAAATTAATGCGCATAAGCAGTTTTCCTGAAAAAGTGGAATAACTCTTAGACTGTTTCTCGGATCAGAAATATGAGGGAATCGTTGTGCTCAGGATGGCGGGTTAACCCTAGGCGCAGCTGAAGTTTAGTCGGCACATGCCTCTCGTGAAAAAACCCAAAAATGGCTTAACCGTAAATAAAATAATTAAATAAATTATTTTATTTTTCAAATGCTTATAACTCACAAACGGTATATCCAATTAAAAATCTAAGACCACCAGTGAACTCATGAGGCAATGCTTTGTTTAAGAAGATACTAACATTGGCCAGCGCGGGCCAGTAGAAAAAGTAATTTTTTGGCTGCAAATAAAATAATTAAGTGACAATTATTTTATTGTAAAATAAATAACTTCTAAACAGTGAGTCAGATTAAAAAGATGAGAGTACCATTGGGTTCGTCAGGGCATGTTTCACCTAGGTAGAGCCTAACCTCGACCGACGTGAGTCGAGGGTGACTGATAAAAATTTTCCAAACTTTTTTTCAGGTACATTCAGTAAACAAATGTTCAGGATTTTATATATTTTGAACCAGTTCTCGGAATTAAAATTTGAGGGCACCGTTGAACTTGCAGCGTCGGTAATTTCTTAGTGATACCTTCACCACAGTTTCGTTCTGACAAGTATGGAAGTTGGTTTTTGAATTTTTATTAAAATATAATAATTAAATAAAGTACAACACTTTATTTTATTTTTAAGTTTTCATGTTTTGTGTGTGCGGTTAGTTGGTTAAAAGCTCCACATGGGAGTTAGTGGTGGGACCGCAACACCCTAACCTCCCATTGGAGGATAATTGGGGTGGGGACCACCCGAGCAGCATAACCTCCCATGAGAGGTTATGATGTGGGGTCCACACGTGGCTTAACCCCCCATTTAATGGGGAGGGAGAAGAAACCTCTCAACCCCCCATCAATTAATTTTATGTGACGACGTAAAATTAATTGCTGTCAATTAATCTTATGTGTCGATGAGAAATTAATTACTTTCAATTAATTTTATGTGACGATGTAAAATTTATTACTGTCAATTAATTTTATGTGTCAACGAGAAATTAATTGTTGTCAATTAATTTTATTTGTTGACGTAAAATTAATTACTCTCAATTAATTTTATGTGACAACAAAAAAAATTAATTATTGACAATTAATTTTGTGTGTCAACATAAAATTAATTCGTGTATTTTTTTTTGACGCAGGAAAGGTGGGGGAAACTTCATGGAATCCTCCCTTTTTTTATTGTGCCAACACACATCTTAAATTGTGTCAACTCAATTTAATTTTCCCGACCCCCCTTTTTAATTAAGTAACCGCATAATTTGAATTTAGGAAGGCTCTTAATAATTGAACCATCATAAATTCCACGATGGTTACATACCTCTCCCCCTATCCTATAAATATGGATCTTGGGAGAAGGTTTTGGGATGGATTCACCAAACAACGAAGTGCTGGTAATGTATCGTGACGCCCAACACTTGGAGAAACTTATCTTCTCCAATGAATAACGTGAAGATGCTGACGCCGATGCTAATTCCTCAGCTTCTTCCTTGGAACCCCCTTCCGACACGAGACCTCTTTGATGACCCTTTTTCCTTCCTCTTCGTCGTCAACGAACCGACGCACAAGCTCGGAAGTGGAAGCATACGGCGAGGGGTGACAACATCGTTTTCCCTCGCAACGAACGAATACCCGAAAATTAAAGAGGTAGGGGTGTGTTTTAAGTTTTTTAATGCCTAATCATATCTTATTAAATGAACTTCTTGAGCCGCTTGATATCATTCTAACATGGAGGGTTCGGGTCGCATGAACACGTCCCGACCCCTCCGCAACCTTTATGGTTTCAGAACCATGGATCGACGGTGACGTAACAGCGGCATGGAAATGTGGCGACGGTGACGAAGATGGAAAATAGATGTCTCGCTTCCCTCGACCTCCGCAAACCCTTCCGCTGGATGCGCGGTGCCCAACCAGCCTACCCGCGCACCGTCGGCATGTCGTGCACCTGCCCGGCGCCCTCCTGACCCCTGACCGGCGCCCAGGCCGCCTGCCCGGTGCGCCCTGCGCCCTTCTCGGTCCACCCATGGCCTGCCCGTGCCCCGCGCGGCCCGCTGTCGGCCTCTCGGGTCAAATTGTCTGAGTCGCGCCCCTCGCGGTGTCAGCCAGACTTGCCACTGGCCTTCGGGCCGAATCACCCACGTGGTGACTTCGGCCCGAATTGTCCACGCAGTCCGCTGGCCCGCGCCTAGTGGACTAGGCCAAACTTGGTGGGCTGAACTACCCAACGGGCTAGGTCAGACCCAGAAAGTCTGACCGGGTTGACCAAGACCGGGTCGACCCAAACTGAGTTGGGCCGAGTCGGCCCGACTTGGTTGGACCGGACCTGGGCCCACTTTTGACCCTTTTCTTGCGTTGGCCATATCTTTGGCACCGGATGTCCATTTGACAAACCATCAACGGTGCTGGTAATATCTTTGAGAATCAGTCCCTTCAAAAATACCCCATGGGAATTTGGGGTATAGTTGTGATACGATCAGTAGGTTCGTACACGAAACTAACTGGGCCCCTAGAACAAAAAGGCTAATAACTCACAGACCGGGCGTCTGATTGACGCTCTGTCTGTTGAGTTGAGACCCATATTATGAGGTGGTACTTTGTGACACTTCTACATGAGACTTTGTGACACTTGTATTATCGACCAGTAACTCGTGGAGCGGATCCTCCCGGAGATGAGCAGACAGAGTGTGGAGACCTAGTAGCTGTAGACCTGACGACTGCTTGACCGATTTGACTCGGAGTGATTCGACTAGCCTAGTGGATAGAGCGCCCAGTTTGGCGGTAGACTGATGGTGGACGGAGTGCCTGGTTTGGCAGCAGACTCGCGGTACTCGACAGGAGGAGTACCTCTGACGGCTATTCGGGGGAGCACTCGGTTTGGCGGCCGACCCACAGCGGAGGAGCGCCCGTTTTGGCAGTAGACCCATAGTACTCGACAGTAGGAGTACCTCATCAGTCTAAGGTTAGTGAGTAGCACCTCGGAGTCATGACAGATCCAATGTACTCGACATAGGAGGAGTTCTCCAGCATTTGTGGGTTCCTTAATGAAAATCTTGGTTTGAGCTGAGTCAATGACCTTTGTGGTTTCCTCATGATTGAGATGGGTTACTTGATAACTTAGGTATATGTATGGGCATTAACCCATGTAAAGGTTATCTGTTGAGATATTTCTTTGTGGTTTATCCTTGTTGGATATAGTGATACTTTGAGGGTCTCGAGGTCCCTACTTAGTATTGTTATACGCACCCCTACACGGGTTACGCCGACACCTCATTGTATTGGTTGTAGACGATGAACAACACTGATCATGGGTGAGGCTTGTAGAGCTAGACGGTACCCAGAGGTGGACTTCATGACGAGACGGTACTTGGAGGTGAGAGACGAACGTGGAGATCTAAGGTGGCCATCTATACCTACCCTTTAGGTAGGAACTTCGGAGGACGATCTAAGAGCAGCATGACACCTTCTTACTATTTTGTCTTTTCCTTGTACTTTACTGTTGGGCTTGTATTTCTGGACCCTTAACTTTCCAGCACATATTTTGTTATATAGTGTTTACTTAGTGTTTTCTTCCTCTTATACTCTAGTTGTGTGTGTGTGTGTTTGTGTTTTATTAAGGCAACTCCTTCCCAGTTATAGGGATTTATGCCTTTGGTGCTAGTCGCCAGCCCCTGGCCTATGGAAGGCGGTCTTGGGGTAGTTACGACATGGGCTTCTGGGGACGGGTCGTGAAAATTTAGTATCAGAGGGATGTTATACTGCAAAACATTGGACTCTGATATTTTCTTTCTGTGAAGAAATAGTGTTAAGGGTACTAAGTGTGGTCTTCGGTTCAAGGAGTCCAGTGTTGGTGTGGGCGGCCGATGTATCCATTCACCAGAACCTGGACTTCTGATTTCCAACTCACTGCATGGAAACACTGATTGTGTGAGTGTTTTCAAAAGTTTCTTTTAAATCAGCTCAAACCAGGTCAGCTCCTTAGGTATAGTCTTTGACCGTGTCGCATCTATTTTTTTCAGGATGCCTCCCTGCGAATGACCATCTAGAGCCCTGAGAGTTGTTTGTACTGACAGCCCGCCGAGTGACGAGGTCTCAGTACATGGCCCTCTCCCAATGGAGGCACCAGCGGAGGCACCAGTGGTATTACCACCCGTTGGGCCACCGATGACACCTGTCCCAGTAGCAGGTGATGCATGCCGCTTGAACGTGCTACACGAGTTCTAGCGCTAGAGGCCACCCAGGTTCTACAAAGAGACGGACCCACAGGCGACTAAGGATTGGTTGGAGGTTGTGGTGAGAGTCTTCTGGCTAGTAGGGATGCCAACAGACTTCATGGTGATCCTTGTCGCCATCCTCTTTCAGGTAGCAGCAGGAATATAGTGGAGCCCGATGATCCAGATGCACGATGAGGTGACACTTCTATGGGAAGACTTGGAGAGCCTATTCTGGGAAGAGTTTGTACCAACCACCCTTCGAGCGGTGTAGATACATGAGCTACTGCATCTTCAGCAGGGTAGCATGACGGTGGCGTAGTACTCAGGGAGGTTCATAGACCTCTCACACTACTCTATAGATATGGTACGAGACCCGTTCTTCAGGGCGTGGACCTTCGAGCAGGGGGTCAGGTGAGATATTAGAGCCTCAATTGTTTATCACAGCATCCTGACGCAGACAGGGGTGTTGGAGCGAGCCCTCCCAGTGGAGAGTTTCCTTGATGAGAAAACTCCAACAGTGGGACCCACCATTAGTCGACATGCAGTGGAGTCCTCTGCAGCTGTTAGTAGATAGATGAAACAGAGGTCCAAGAGGACCAAACCTACAGGTGTTCAACCGCAAGAATGAGGATAGGTAGCGCGGGGCACCCTGGGTAGAGACAGATCCAGGCATACCAGGAACAGGAAGTTTTACTCCTACGGCATGCTTGGTCACATGGCACGTGACTGTCCAACCCACTATGCAGATGATCCGCATATAGATGAAGGACCTCTCAGGCAGAGGAAGAGTTTTGATCAAGACGGTCCGCATAGAGAAGGCAGACATGGTAGGGGAGCGGGTCGTGCATCTGGCGGGGGACGACGCTTCTAGTTGTTGCCACCACCACCACCAGAAGGTCTACCACGACCGCAGGTAATGGGGGGGGGGGGGGTCAGGGGGAGCACAGCTTCAGGCAGCTGAAGCATATGACCATGGAGCTCTGGAAGCAGGTATACAGGAGTCGGACTAGTTCCCAGAATAAAGGCCTTTGTTCAGGATTCTTCTAGCTTTGTAAATGTCATTGTTTGTGGTTGCTTTGTGTCTTTTTACTTTGAGTTGTAGTAATAAAAGACACTTGTCCTTGTGTAGTTTTCTTTCTTTCCTTTTTGTTTACTAATAGGTTCTGGTTTAAACTATTGACTTGACCCTCACTTTCGAGATTCCTACTGGAGGAGACCTAGTGACCACGCACTGATGCCGACAGTGTGACTCAAACCTTGGAGATGTGAGTAATGGTTGGATCTATTGGTAGTAGCATCGAGGCCTTAAGATGTCATCCATGACATGGATTGTACTGTTCATGTTAGGATTGACTCTATTAGGAAAAGAACGTAGTTCATCCAGAGGATGAGACCTAATTTACCTTTTCGGCAAAGGAGAAATCTTAGTAGCTCTTGTAGAACGTAGGCGAGGTGGCTTACAGGCTGGACCTTCCACCTCAGTTTCACCGGGTCCGCGACGTCTTCCACGTATATCAGTAGAGGAGATTCATGCATGACCCATCCCACATCATCGACCATGGGGAGATGGACATCGATGATAGGGAAACTTTCATAGAGGTTACAGTGGAGATTGAGGATCAACAGGAGCGAGTCCTGCGTGGATGATCAATTCCCTTGGTGTGCATTCTCTGGCAGTAGGGGAACCACTAGGAGAGAACATTGGAGCGGAAGTCTCATATGCTTGCTCAGTACCTCCTTTTTGTTTACCTTGTGTGTGTTTTATATTTACGGGGACATAAAGCCCTGAGTTTGGGGTAATTTAAAGACCCATAAATTTCAAGGAAATTTTTTTTCTTAAATTCTTTATAATTTTACGAGTATTCAGTTTCTAACGGCACCAGATTCTGAGGCTCGGAGTGCCCGGAATGATCCTTTGAAGTTTTTTTAAGCTTAAATTAATTCGTGTAAGCAGTTTTCCTGAAAAAGTGGAATAACTCTTAAATGGTTACTCGGATCACAAATCTGAGGGCACTGTTGCACTCAGGATGGAAGGTTTACCCTAGGCACGACTTATGTTTAGTCGGCGCAGGCCTCCTGTGAAAAATCCCAAAAATGGCTTAACCGTAAATAAAATAATTAAATAAATTATTTTATTTTTCAAATGCTTCTAACTCACAAACAGTAGCTCGGATTAAAAATATGAGACCACCATTGAACTCATGAGGGCATTCTTTGTTTAAGAAGATACTAACTTTGGCTGGCACGAGCCAACAGAAAAAGTTAGTTTTTAGCCGCAAATAAAATATTTAAGTGACAATTATTTTATTGTAAAATTCATAACATCTAAATGGTGATTCAGATTAAAAATACAAGAGTACCATTGGGTTTTTCCGGGCGTGTTTCACCTAGGAAGAGCCTAACCTTGACTGTCGCGAGTTGAGGGTGACTAATAAAAATCTTTTGAACTTTTTTTTGGGTACGTTCAGTAAACGTACATTCGGGATTTTATATCCTTTGAACCAGTTATTATAATTGAAATCTGAGGGAAACGTTGAACTCACAACGTTAGTAATTGCTTTGTGAGACCTTCACCGCAGTTGCGTTCTGACAAGATTGGAAGTTGGTTTTTGGCTTTTTATTAAAGAAAATAATAATAAAATAAATTAAAACACTTTATTTTATTTTTAAGTTGTCATATGTTGTTTGTGAGGTTAGTTGGTTAATATCTCCACATGGGAGTTGGTGGTGGGACCGCAACACCCTAACCTCCCATGGGAGGATAATTGGGTTGGGGACCACCCGAGCAGCATAACCTCCCACGAGAGGTTATGAGGTGGGGTTCACACGTGGTTTAACCCCCAATTTAATGGGGAGAGAGAAGAAACCTCTCAACCCCCCATCGATTAATTTTATGGTTCGACGTAAAATTATTTTCTATCAATTAATTTTATGTGATGATGTAAAATTAATTGTTGTCAATTTATTTTATGTGTCGATGAGAAATTAATTTCTGTCAATTAATATTATGTGACGACGTAAAATTAATTTTTGTCAATTAATTTTATGTGTCAATGAGAAATTAATTGTTGTCAATTAATTTTATGTGTCGATGTGAAATTAATTGCTCTCAATTAATTTTCTGTGTCAACATAAAAATTAATTGATGTCAATTAATTTTGTGTATCAACATGAAATTAATTCGTGTCTTTTGTTTTGACACAGGCTAGGTGGGGGAAACTACTTGGAATCCTCCCTTTTTTTACTGCGTCAACGCACCTCTTAAATTGTTCAAATGCAATTAAATTTGCCTGAACCCCCTTTTTAATTAAGTAACTGCATCATTTGAATTTAGGAAGGCCCCTAATAAATGAACCGTCCTAAATTCCACGATGGTTACATACCTCTACCCCTCTCCTATATATAGGGAGCTCGGGAGAAGGTTTTGGGATGGATTCACCATGCAACGAAGTGCTAGTAAAGTATCGCGATGTCCAACACTTGGATAAACTTATCTTCTCCAATGAAGAACGTGAAGATGCTGACGCTGATGCTACTTCCTTTTCTTCTTCCTCAAAACCCCCTTCTGATGCGGGACCTCTCTCATGACCATTCTTCCTTCCTCTTCGTCATCAACGGACTGACGCATGAGCTCGGAAGTGGAAGTATACGACAAACGGAAATAACATCTTCTTCCCTCGCGATGAAGGAATGCCCGACAATTAAAGAGGTTGGGATGTGTTTTAAGTTGTTTAATGCTTAATAATATCTTGTTAAATGAACTTATTGAGCCACTTGATATCATTCTAACGTGGAGGGTTCGGGCCGCACGAACACGTCCCGACCCCGCCGCAACCTTTATGGTTTCAGAACCATCGATCGACAGTGACGTACCAGTGGAATGGGAATGTGGCGAGGGAGACGAAGATGGAAAATAGAGGTCGTGCTTCCCACGACCTCCTCAAACCCTGCCTCCAGTCAAGTGGCACCCAACCAGCCTACCCGCACGCTGTCAGCGTGCCCTGCACCTGCCCGACACACTCCTGGCACCTGCCCGGCGCCCAGGCCACCTCCCTCGCACCCCCCGGCCAACTTCCCGGCGTGCCTCGTGCCCTTCTTGGTCCACCCATGGCCTACCCGTGCCCCGTGTGGCCCGTTTTTGGCCTCTCGGTCCAAGACATCCGAGCCGCGCCCCTCACGGTGCCGGCTGGACCTGCCACTGGCCTTCGGGCCGAATCGCCCACATGGCGACTTCGGCCCGAATTGTCCACGCAGTCCGCTGGGCTCGGCCCAGAGGACTAGCCCAAACTAAGCAGGCTGAACTGCCCAACGAGCCAGGTCAGACCCAGCATGTCTGACCGGTTCAACCCAGACTGAGTCGACCCTAACTAAGTTGGGTCGTGTCGGTCTGACCGGGTCGGACCGGACCAGGGCCTACTTTTGACCCTTTGCTTGCGTTGGCCATATCTTTGGCAACGGACATCCGTTTGATGAACTGTCAATGGAGCTGGTAATATCTTTGAGAATTGGTCCCTTCAAAAACACCCCATGGGAATTCAGGGTACAATTGTCATATGGTCGATTGGTTCGTCCACGAAACAAATCGGGCCCCCAGGACAAAAAGGCTAATAACTCACAGACCGAGCATCTGATTGACGCGCCGTCTGTTGATTTGAGACCCCTATGATGAGGTGGTCCTTTGTGATATTTCTATGTGAGACTTTGTGAAAATTGGAGTATGGACCAGTAGCTCATGGAGGGGATCCTTCTGAAGATGAGAAGATAGAGTGCGGAGACCTAGTAGCTGTATACCTGACGACTACTTGACCGATTAGACTCGGAGTGATTTGACTAGCCCAGTGGACAGAGTGCCCAGTTTGGTGGCAGACCCATAGCGGAAAGAGCCCCTGGTTTAGAAGCAGACCCACGGTACTCGACAGGAGGAGTACCTTTGACGGCTATTAGGGGGAGCGCCTGATTTGGTAGCATACCCACAGCGAAGGAGCGCCTGGTTTGGCAGCAGACTCGCGGTACTCGATAGAAGGAGTACCTCAGCAGTCTAAGGTTAGTTAGTAGTGCCTCGGAGTCATGACGGGGCCACTGTAATCGATATAGGAGGATTTCTCCAGTAGTTGTGGTTTCGTTAATGAAAATCCTAGTTTGAGCTTAATCAATGACCTTTGTGGTTTCCTCATGACTGAGATGGGTTACTTGATAACTTAGGTATATGTATGGGAATATACCTAAGTAAAGGTTATCTATTCAGATATTTCTTTGTGGTTTATACTTGTTGGATTTAGTGAGAACTTGAGGGTCTCGGGGTCCGTACTGGGTATTGTAATACTCACCCCTACATGGGTTACACCCGAACCTCATTGTGTTGGTTGCAGACGGCGAACATCACTGATCATGGTTGAGGCGTGTAGAGCTAGACGGTACCCGGAGGCGGACTTCACGACGAGACGGTACCCAGAGGTGACAGATGGACATGGAGAGCTGAGGTGGCCATCTATACATACCATTCAGGTAGGAACTTCGGAGGATGATCCAGGTGCAACATGACACCTTCCTGTTGTTTTGTCTTTTCCTTGTACTTTACTGTTGGGATTGTATTTCTGGCCCCTTTACTTTCCAGCACATCTTTTGTTATATAGTGTTTACTTAGTGTTTTCTTCCGCTTATACTCTAGTTGTGTGTGTGTTTTTACATTTTATAAAGGCAATGCCTTCCCAGTTATAGGGATTTACGCCTTTGGTGCTAGTCGTCAGGCCCTGGCCTATGGAAGGCGGGCTTGGGGTAGTTACGACACGGGCCCCGGGGGACGGTTCGTGACAAATATGGAGTCATAATATCATATATATATATATATATATTCCATTATCTATGGGATATGTTAACATCTCTTGTGTATACAGCGAACTACCACGTCCTAAAACGATGTAAATCATTTTTCTCTAATTATTTATAGAGAATGTAATAAGGATAAAGTTAATGAATATATGTGATATATATGAAATAATTATTAAATTAATAACATAATTATAATTTTTAGAATATAATATATCATTTTTTTCTTACCTTTTCACTCACTTAAAGTTGATAACATCGTTCGTGTACGTGTGGAATATTGCCTTCATGAAGTGATGTGACTCTCTTTTCATGACCTCACAATATGGAAGATATATATAAGAATATTTAAAGAAAAATTATGGAATTTATGATATTATTATCATTTTTTAAATATTAAATATTACTTACCATCTATCCATAGCGATCGTTGAAAAATATAAATGTTACTCAATATTACGTATGACCTACTATCTCCCTGATCGTAATGTTCTGCATTTCTCAACCCCATATTTAATTATTAGTCTTTAAAGTATAATTAATTTATAAATATTATAATAATTTCAGGATTATTATTCGATATATTTTTAAATAATTACCACTTAGACTAATTGTCAACCAACTGATGTTATTTTTCACATATAAGTCAAATATCATTGAAACACCTAATGTTAACATAATAGATTAAGTGATTGTATATAACATGGTAATAAGTGAAACAATATAAATAATAACTTGATAATGGTTCTTGATAAATTAAATAATTAACAAATCTTTATTATTCAAGATGATAAAGAACATATTAGACAATTCAGACTCAAGGTAAGGGTCTCTATCTCAATTTCTCTTCATTAAGGAATATTTTAATGTTATGCACTTAATTTAATATATATGGTGTATATATTGAACCTTATTCATGTAATGTACAGAATAATTTATAATTTACGTAATTTTAAGTTCAAATTTGAATTATTTTAACCAAGGGTATTTTATTTAATAGTTACCAACTTCAAAAGAATTTAATAACTCAATTTCCTTTCATTGGGATAAATTACTTTTTTGTTGTCTTTAATATTATAAGATTATGTGTTAAATGAATTTTGAATATATATATTAGTATTTCAACATGATTTATGTGAATTTAAATTTTACAAAAATAATTTATTCATTTATTAATTCACACACCAACATTATTATCGTTGTTATGCTTTATTTCACAATCTAATTTTAATCTGGATTGTTAATATTTGAGTTTCCATTGAAATAAATTATATAATCATTCACTAATAAAACACGTTATTTTTATTTCCATCTATTTATTAATGTAATTTTCAATAAATTTCTCTATTTTTTCACTCTTTGGTACTTTAAATGACTAATAATTTTTTTAGTAAAATCCGACTCCATTTCTCTCTTCGATCGAAAAATATTTTTCTTCCAAACCCATATTCTCTAAAAATGTTCTCAAAAATGTTTTTAACATTCATATAATTGATTTATTAAATAAATTTTTTCCAATTTCTTACTTTCTTTAAAAAATCAAAAGTAATATTCATGTCATTTTCCAAACAATTCCCATTTTTATTTTTCCAAAAAATTGAAAGGAACCTTTTTTCACATGTGCTGAATGTAATAAATTTCCTATCATTATAACTGATAAATGTTTTAAATATTAATTTTTAATATTCGAAGTATATTTTTAAGGAAATTTATTTTGATTTTTTTTGTAAACATTTAGTTTTAAAATGTTCATTTCATGATGAAAATTATATTTTCTCGAGGATGTTTTCAATGGTATTTTATGGTATTTTTATTCATCAATAACAATAATCATTTATTTTACTTATAATAAAATGGGAATATGTTGTATTGATACCATCCTTATTCTTTAGAAGGATGGTTTATTATTATATTTACCAAGGAAAGTATTGACATTCACTTTCTTGATTCATTTTTGTAGTCCTTAAATTTATCTTGAAATATCCACTTTCTTGTGATCATTAGACGTTAAATTTTCCCTAAATATCCATATTATTTATCAAGTATATAATTATTCTTAAAATACTTATAATTTATATATTTTTTGAATTACATTGAAGTTTATTTGACTGACTAGGGTAATATTAAGAAATATATATTCTTTACTCAATATGAATATTTTTTGTAAGGCATATTGTTCATGAATTATATTGATTATTTTATATATGTGGAATGATTTGGTCATGAAGATATGGGTAGGGTCTAGTTATATATTTTCTATCAATTCATTGGTAGTTTCATGGGATGAATTAGTTATCCATCCTTAGTTAAATTGTTTTTTGTGTATACATATCCATTAGTTTTAAACTATCTTTTGAAAGGTGTGGACAATAAAGGTCTCATATGCCTGAGATCATGAATCCCAATAGTTATAAAATTTCCTTCATAAAGAATTAATTTATTTTGATTCATTATATTTTTACAATGATATTATCTCTAGATGCATTTAATTCTTATTTTATTGACTAAATAGCATGTGTTCTCAGTTATTTACCTTTCCATTTTGATTATGAATTATGCTTTAATCCATTATATTTTTTCAATGATATAATCTCAAGATGAATTTACTTCTTCATTGTTGATTAAATTGAATGATTTTTTAGTTATTTACCTATTCCATATTGATTATTCCTTATTTTATCATGATTTTCATGTTATTTAATGTCATGTATGTTCAATTATTTACCTTTACATGTTGATTATGATTATTGATTCAGGTAGATTCCGCTGTACTTAAATCATAATGAGCTTTTGAATTCACCCTTATTTTGGTTCCTTTCATATTAATAAGTGTATTATTTTATAATTAATATTCAAGGAAATTTAATAAGGAATAATGATATTCTCGAAAAAAAATATGTTGTAGTTTGTGTATTCAAATTTATTATAGGAATAATGTATTTATATATTTTACCAAAACTATTAAACTATTTAGTCCTTCAGTATGTGTTTCCTTGTATCATACTACAATTTAAAAAATCATCCACTATATCAAATCTACTAGGGTCAGGGTCATTATATTTGGTATCATAGGAATGATATTTACGTTATTTGGAACTATATTATGGAAAAAATATATTAGGTTACATAAAACTATGATAGAAATTGAGGATAATAATATATAAAAATCCTAATTTTTTGGTAAGTAAGATATTAGGTGGTCTTTCTAAGAAATATATCCCATTCTAGATAATAAAAGTTGACACAGTTTTGTAATAGATGTACCTAGGGATATGAACTCCAAAAAGGGTTCATTATGCTTGACCTAATCTCACCTGGTTCACAAAAATAATCCTTTCTACGCACCTCATTAGACACTCCTCAAGGACATACTTTGGATAATTAAAATTTTCATTAAAATAATTAAGAAATATTTTAAAAAAGCAGACATCCCCAAAGAAACAATGTTTATGATTATGAGATTTTCTTTTATAAAATTTTCAATTTATGTTAATTATTTCACAAGTTTTTGGATTGTACAATATTTTTCGTAATTTTATTCTCTAATATAGTGTATTTAATTATTAATAAATAGTTTCTAGTGGAACGAATGGGAACCATGTCAATGTTCATAATCCAAAGAGTAATAGTGATCATTTCTTTGATGATATTATGCCAATATTTCAAAAGGAACACATCTACCAAAAATTATCATCATATGAGGATATAGTTTCATGTTATATCAAGTTTGAGAAATAATTCTATAATTATTATGGATTTGAAGGTAATAAATAGAAAAGGAGGTCCACATATGAAAAATGAATAAGGGAAAGAAGGATTTCACATGTGATAATTATAGAATTAAAAACTATTTTACTTTCTTAAAGTGAATGAGATTTTTCTACATGTATGTAGAGAAACGACACCATGCTCATGATTATAAGGGAAAGAAAGCGATTTCCAATTTTTAATGCTTTATCTGTAAGTAGATGGGATACTTTGAAAACTAATTCCCCATGTTTCACAGAAATATACATTCAAAGAAGTTAAGGGATTATAGTCAATATTATGATATTAACATAGATTATGTGTATTGATCAATGTTATTATGTTTGGATTCAAGAATTATGTTATATAATTATTTTACCAATGTTGTTTTGGTTATTAGATGTATAAAACCTTTGATGATTGTGTTAAATTTTATAATCATATATATCTATATTAACATAAGAGTTAGGGATACTAACTTGGGTTTATGAGTTTCAGGTTGATCACAATTTTAAATTTTTAAACACCTATAATGAATTTTTTTTGGTTTGAATAAAAAATTATTACATATATTTTATGAAAAAATTATGAGAATAAAAACCATTGGTTTATTATATGAAATAATTATTTGTAAAATAATTCCTTTACATTTTCTAGAATTAAGATTCACTGAATTGGTAACCATTATATATTATCATATCTTTGGTGTTGTAGTAATTATGTGTCATCAAAATTTGAGAATGATATAGAATGTATATTAACATAGTTTTTTAGAAAAAGGAAAACTTATTGAATCTAGAAAAGGTCATAGGACTTGAACCCACAACCTAAGGACGATGACAATTTGGTGTCCATTACAGGCCTACATGATGTCCTAGTTAATATTTTTCTTTTTTATGTTAAATGATTTGATGACTAATTATAAATGATTAACCGGTGCTTTTTCTGTTGAGTTTTATATATTATTAACTTAATGGAATCATATTGGTTTTGGAAAATATTTAGAAGAAAATGGAAGGACTTGTCACTATTTGATGGATCATACAATCCAATAAAAGTAAATTTTAATGATTCATCCATAAAAAATTCATTTTGCATATTCATTTTATAGTGTAAGATATGAAGTTGAATTTGATCAAAGAACAAACAATATATGGAATTGTGATTATGGAATAAAAATATATAAAGTAAGTATATTTCATTATATTCATAGACATTAAAATCATTTCTCAACTTTAAGAAAAGGATCTTTAAAAAAATATCCAATTACATTCATATATTATCAATCAAATGATATTTTAAATAATCCTATATTTTTTGGTTTTAGGTCCTTATCTTTCCATTGATCATTCACTTTCTTATGATCAAGGATCTCTATCAATATTTATAAATATTTATGATTTTATTCCATGTATATATATATGAACTTCCTACCAATGTTCTCCTAAATGAAAACATAGTCAATTGTTATTCTAGATGAACTTTTTATTTCCCATTATCTCTTATCAAGATGATGTTTTATTAACCCTTTTTACAATTTAGGTTTTCAGTAAAATAATTTAGAATATAAACCCCTTTATTACTCAGTAGAAGATAAAATTATGTGGGAGTAATTTATTTTAGGTTGGGAGAATTTAAAACCCCCAAAATTATAAAACTAGAACATTTTATTATATATCATATGGTACACATACCTCTGATCTTAAAAAAGCCCATAAATATATTTCTTTAAATTTCATCTCTTTGATTGCTTACAGAACACACAAACCTGATTCTAAATGGACTGTAATATAGTAAAATGTTTTAACCTAGCTGTGAAATTGGACTTTATGAATTATACTAAATAAATTATGAAAATTATTGTAATATATTTATTATAAAAAACGAATCTTAAAAAAATAAATGTTTTTATTAAAACTGTATTTTTTTCAAAATGACTGTTTAGTCGCGCTTTTCCCACATTTAATAAAATTAATTTTTAACACTTTTACAAAATTTATTTGAAAAAATTAAAATAATGTTGTTAATTAAAATATAAAAATTATATTAGTGTAAATTTTTTTCATTTTTCAAAGAAGTTTCATTTTTCCATGAACATTTAAAAATATTGATTTTTATTGAAAACATGATTTCCATTTAAATAATATACAAGGATTAATTAAATATTAAACTATATTTAAGGTAAAATTAATTCAATTATATTGACATTTAACTAATAAATGTTATTTGAAACTATTTTCTATATAATTTTAATATTAAAACCTTTTATATTTATTATAATTTTCTTTCTGAAAACCAATGTTTTCATCATTTTTACACGTATAATTAGAAATTGAATTCTTCCAAATTTATGAATTAAATCTGTAAAAAATAAATAAATATTTGGACATAGAAAATTTCATATTTTCTAATAAGTTAAATATAATTTTTAACTTTAATGAATAGTGAAAAAAGTAAAAATTAATTACAACGATTAAAGTAAAACATTGTTTATTAGTGGTAAACTAAAAAGACAATGGTTAAAATGACTTAAACAATTGTCAAAGATATTTTTTATAACAATATTTTGACCTTATAATGTATTATTATAAATAATAATCCATTTCAGATGACTTTAGAATGTGAAACACATGGGTACTCATTTTTCTTTTCAAAAACTACAAGTGTACCACTCACCTCGCTTATAAATGGCATGCCCCTCTCCTCTATTATTCATACCTTAAAACAATTTTTGTTCATCTAGGAATATAAAAATTAATATAAAAACATATATACAATCATATTAGAAGCATGTTTTGTCTATAAATTCATTATTGTAATAAATTATGAATAATCCAAAAGAGGTGGTCTGAAAAAAGGTAAAATTACTAACTATGCATTTTTTTATTTCTTCTTCCAAATCCCTAAAATATTATTCATTTATTCTTATATAAAAATAAAAATATATAAAAAATAATATTATTTTATTATGTTAATTTAATTTCCATTATCTATCTTCTCTTCCCTCAAATGGGAAACAATAACATTGTTCGGGAGTATAGTGGATTATTTCCTTCTAAACTGATTGGATTCATTTTCCATCAAAACATCTCACAGTTGGGTATGATGTTGTATATAAAGTATATATATCATATTTATAAAAATATATATATTGATAAATTATATAATATATATCTTTTTAAATTCCATTTTTTAGGTGATATGATAATGTCGCTTATGTGTATGGTAGACTACCGCCTCACAAAGTGATCTGGTTAATTATTCACTAATGATTTTCATATAAAGTAATAAAGTTAAATTTAAGGAATATATGTGATATAAATGGAAAAATTATGATATTAATGTCATAATAATCATTTTTAAAAGATAATATATCATTTTATTTTTTACATTTTCACTCATTTAAGATTATAATGTTGTTCGTGTACGCGTGGACAACCACCTTCACAAAATGATGTGACAATTTTCATCACCACACCACATGGATAATATATATAAGTTTATTTAATGAAATCATATTATATTTATAATATTATTATCATATTCTAAATATAATATATTACTTACCTCTTTTCTATAATGATCGTTGAAAAAAGGAAATGTTACTCATGCATATGTACGGACAACCATCACCATGATCAAAATGTACTTCATTTCTCAAAAAAATAATTATTTTTATTAAAATTTTAATTTATGTATAAATATGATAATTATTTAATTATTATGTTTCTATATAGTTTTAAATTATTACCTCTTAGACCAATAGTCAGCCTATCGAAGCAATTTTCTAACACATAAGTCAAATATCATTGTAACACCAAGTGTAAAATTAATTTACTAATTAATTGTATATAACATGGTAATAATTGAAATAAAATGAATAATAAAATTTAAAAATTTTAGTTTGAAATAAAATAATTAACATAAGTTTATTAATTAGTAATATAAAGAATGTATGTGACAAGTCGGACTCATGATAAGGGACTCTGTTTCAATTTCTCTTCATTCAGTCATATTTTAATATGATACACCTAATCTATTTTATATGGTGTATATAATGCCTCTTTTACATTTCATATCACTAATTCATCATAATTAGTGGTATTTTTAGTTCTAATTTGAATTATCTTATCCAAGGGTATTTTAATTAATTGTTACAAAGTGGTAAATAATTTTATAACTCAATTTCCTTTCATTGGATTATATTAATTCTTCATTGCATTTGAAATTAATATATTATGTCTGGAAAAATTTAGATTATATTATGTTTTATTTACAATTTTTAATTTGGATTCACATTTGACATACATAATTGATTCATTTATTAATTTTCACTTCAATGTTATGATTTTTGTAGGGGTTTATTTCACAATCTCATTTTAATAAACATTATTTATTTATTTTTTTTCGAGAAAGGTGAGGAAATGCCTCTAAATTAAATAAAAAGTTGGAATTAAGAAAAGATGGAGGGGAATGGGGTCATACAAGACCTAAAGCCCTCATTCAGAAGAAAGCAGATCAGTAATCAAAACCAATAGGATCATATTCATCATAATCCCAATCAGACTCATCCTCTAATGGAATGAAAATATTACCTTGAACCTTTCTTCTTCTTGAGATGGATCCGGTACTCATAGTAGGTTTCAAGTGTGAGTAGTCCTTCCTTGGTCTTGACTTCTTCAAAGGTGCCGAAGAGAAACCTTCAACAATCGCCTTGCCTTTATCAGCAGCATCTCGGTATGATTTTTTCTTTGGGGATTATTTGTTATCTATGTCATTCCAGCTGCCCCCAATTTTGTTTAATCTCCACTGCATGTTGAGATCATCAATAAACTTAGAGCTTGCAATATCAGAGCCACAATCAACCAAGTCAGTAGAATGAGGAACCAACTCCACCGGCTTATGCTCTTCATGTCCATTTGGATTCTAACGAAAAAAACGAAAATATTTTTTTTAACTGTGTATAGAAGGTATGGAATTTATTGTAATCATTAAAAATAAATGTTTTAAATATTTATTTATAATATTAAATCGTTATTTCCAAAGATAATTATTTTAAAAAAATTAAATTTTAGTTTTATAATGTATTTTTCTTGAGGAAAAAATATTTACTTCAAGAATATTTTTAAATATATTTTTATGGTATTTCTATTCATCAATAATAAAAACCCTTTATCTTAATTATAATACACTGGTAATATGTTTTATTGATACCATGATAATTTTTTATAAGGATGTTTTATGATCATTCTAACCATATAAAGTATTGACATTATGTTTCTTGATTCATTTTTGTTGTCATTGACTTTCCCTTGATATATCAATGTTTTTTTGATCATTGGACAATAAATTTTCCCAAAATATCCATTTTATTTTCCAAGTATATACATATTAATTAAACTATATATCATTTATTTATATTTGTTTCTTTAAATTCAATGTTATTTTATTGACTTAGGAAATATTGATAAACATTTATTCTTTACTCTATACGAATAGTTTTTGGTAAGGCATATTGTTCATCTAGTAAATCGATCATTAAATATATGAGGAATTATTTGTATAACAAGAAGTGTTTTGGGACCAGTTATAGATATACTATAAATGCGTTTATAGTATCATTAGATGAATCGGTTTTCAATCCTTAGTTATATGGGTTTATGGAATATACCTACCCATCAGTTTTGAATTGTCTTATAAAAGATCTTGATAGTAAAGGTGTCATGTTCCTGAGATCATGACTTCCAATAATTAATCATTTACTTCATTAAGAATCATTTTATTATTATCCATGATATTTTTCCAATGATATTATCTCTAGATACTATTAATTCTCATTTTATTAACTAAATGTCAGGTCTTTATGTTATTTACCCTCCCATATTGATTATACCTTATCTTATTATCCATGATATTTTCTCAATGATATTATCTATGGATTCATTTCTTTCCTATTTTTTGATTAAATGGCATGTGGTTTCAATTATTTACCTTTACATATTTATTATACCTTATTTTATCATTAAATTCAAGTTATTTCAAGGGAATTTGTGTCAGTTATTTATATTTCCATGTTCATTGTGCTTATTGATTCAAGATTTCATCCATTGTGAAAAATCAATTACTGAGAATTTGAGCTCACCATTATTTTTATTTTATTTTATTAAGAATCCCTGAAGTATACTATTATTAATATTCAAGGATATTCTAGAGGTAATGATGATATTCTTGGAAAAGTTTGTGTTGTAATTTGTGTATTCGAATGTAATAGGGGGGTCATGAATGTATCTATTTTACCATGAATACAAAACTATTAGATACATTGATATGTGATTCCTTTTATATTATGCCAATATAAAAACCAAACACCAGCTCTGGGATATTGGGTTTGAGTTTATTCATGTTTGGATGTAGTCGAAATGATTCAGGAATAATGTTCTGATCTTTAAGACCTTTATTATCCATTTCCCCCAAATCTATTTTGATAGACTAAGATCCTACAGTTTGAAAATTTTAGAAAAATCAACCTTAAAATCCTTAATATAAAACATCATTAGTTCTACTAAGAGTATTTCATCAATTTATATAAGTAAAATGACAAAACACCCATCACTATACACCTTATAGTAAAAACAATCATCATTATTTCTCAAAATAAACTTTTGTTCCTTCATAAAGTCATTAAACATAAGGTTCCACTACATTAGTTGTATATTCAAACCATAAAGGATCTACTTCATATTATAAATCAGTCCCTCATTAATTTTCTATATAAAATTATTCATTTATTTCATAAAACACTACCACAAAAATGGGTTTCCGTAGTGCCACCCTTAAACAATGCTAAAAAAAGCACTGATAACGGGGGGCTTTATCACTGCTAAAAAATCACTCATAAAGGGTACTTTTAACAGTGCTAAAAAAACACTGTTAAAATTGACCCTTTATCAGCACTTTTTTCTAGCATAGATATACCCCCCCCCCCCCATCAGTGTTTTTATCACTATTAAAGGGGTCCCTTTTATCAGTGTTTTTTTAGTAACTCTGATAAAGGGGGATTTATCAGCACTTTTTCCTAGCACTGATAAATTTCCAAAAAATCATGAAAAATAATATATTTTTATATAAGTATATTTATATTGATATGAATCTAATAAGGTTTTTTTTAAATATGTTTTAAATAAGTATAAATAGACTATTACATTTAATAAATAAGAAATTTAGTGAAAATGTCTTTAATATATTTTTGAAAATATTATAAATTAATAATTTAATGATTATCATCTGTTAATAATAATTTAATAACAATTTGAAGAAACAAAAAATAAAAAAATAATAATGAAATATATAAAATAAGTTGAAAATGTAATTTAAACTTCAAACAGCCATAACTTTTTATCTGGGTGTCAGTTTGACCTCTACAATATATCAAACCGTATCTTTTGATGAGCTCTATGTGCATGTCACTAAAGGGAAACTTCTATGACATTATTTAAGGCCCAAAAGGCTCATAAGTCCTCTAAGACTGAGCTTTTAGTCAGGATACCCAAATGTTTTAACATTAAAGTTGGTATAACTTCTGATTCAGATGTATACTAGGCATGTACCACATATCATATTGAAGATTGTTCCATTTTCATAGATTTAACTTTTTTTTGAGTTGAAACAAACTTTTGGATTAGATGTTATGGTCTTTTTAACATTATATGGATTTTTAGATACACATATATATGTATTTATTCATATATATATATATATATATATCTGTGTGTGTGTGTGTTTGTGTGTGTTGTATAAATGTATATATTTATTTGTTTATTTATTTATAAAAACACATAAAAACAAATTTTATAAGTGTATTTAAAACCAATATTATAAATAAATATTAATATACAAATAAATATATGAATAAAAATTTATAACTAAAAATATATATATAAATAGATATATATATATATATTAATATATGAATAAAAATATATTTGTTAATATAACTAAATATATTTATATTAATATGAATCTATATTAATATAAAAATAAATAAATATATATATATATATCATTAAATATAGAAAAAACTAAATGGCTCAGTGGTAACGGTGTAGGAGCGCAAGGAGGGAGGTCTCAGGTTCGAGTTCTTGTGGCAGTAAAGGGTGCGCAAGCGCAAGTTGGAGGGGGTATCGCGAGAAAAGACTACATGGAGTGAGAGGGAGGGGGCTCTGCCTAGCATTGATAAAAGGGGGGGTCAAGCACTATTAAAATACCCCATACCTTGTATTCTATATTCTTTTTAATTTTTTTGACTTTTATAAGAGCTTAAAAAATCACTGATAAATGGGACCCCCCATGTTATCTTCGCCTCGATTAATAGTGCTTTTCTAGAATTGTTAATTAACTTCTCTAGCATTGATAAAGTCGGTATTTTCAGTTGTGAAAATTATGTCATTTATGTCTCTATGATGAAATGCAGTTTTATAATCAAATTTCTAGATTTAACACATTCATAGATACCATTTCAAGTACCATTTCAATAATTGTATCCTTAGAATCTAGAAAAATTATCTTGAAAGAATATATAAATTCAATTTACTGAAATTGATTTATGATGAGTCTTTTTATTCATCTTCTTAGACCATTCTCTTCTTCCATTAGTTGATAACCCCATTTATTCTAATGTAAACTCCACCTAGGAATTAATTTCATTAGCACTTATGTCCCTAAAACTTGCAGTGAATTCATTTCATCCCCCATCGCAAACTCCAACTAACCTGAGTCTCTCAGAAATTACACATATTTTAAATATTCATTTCTTCATCACATGTAAGAATCAAATAGGTTTTTTCACTCCCATATCTCAATATTTGGTTTCAAATACTATTATATCACTCCAATTGACATTGTAACTTAGCTTCTTCTAAAATCAATGCTTACATAACATTAAATTTTGGAGAACTCATATCATCTTCAATAGTGCATATCATCTCTAGTATTTATAACCTTGGAAACACTATCAAAACTTAACATCCACATTAAATTACTTCCAGACAATCTATTGTTTCTGAAACTATTATACTCCTCCAATTTTTTAAAACTTTAAAAACATTCAGACTTCCATTAAAATGAACGTCATATTATGATTATCCATTGATATAATCTATAAATTTTTCTTATTTCAAATCTTTAAATAATATCTATTCATGGAATATAAAATTTTGGCTTCATACATCCTTTTGTATTTTTTTATCCTAGAAACAATATTAAAATTCTACACTGTTATTCTATACAAAGAAACAAATCTAGGACATAAACTCTAACTTTTCCAATTTCTTGAAATCAATTTTGATATAGGTAAGTGAACCAAATACTTTTAGATGAAAAATTTCAATCTTTTCTCTAAGAAAACATTCTTGTAGATGTTCATTCCCCAATGAAAAAATGGTCTTCTATTCACCACATAGGCAACACAATTTGTAGCATCCACCCAAAAATATTATAGGAAACCATCTTGTATCATCATACACCTCTATTTATTTACTAATGTAGTATTCATACTCTTTGTGATTCCACTTTTTTTTTCAAATACCGGGTATGATCCTATCAAACCTTATGCCTTTCTTCCATTAGATACTCAATAATTTCCAGCTTCCATATTCCTTACCATTTTTTGACCTAAGACATCTCAATTTCATTTAATTTTAATCTTTAATTGTGACTCTAATTTGAATTAAGGTTAAAAAAATATTAGAATGTTTCCTGATAAAGAGACCATATACCTTCACTTTCACATCATGGATGAAGGTAACATAATATAGTGATCCCCCATGACAATATAAGGAATATGTCACCAATATGTCCATATGAACTTGCTATAAATTTGGATTTTTGGATGTATTTAATTTATTATATAATAACACATTTCGCTACTTATTAATGTGTAATATCCTGAGTTTTTAAGAATGAAATACAATGTTTGATAGCATACATAATATGTCACATCGACCTTAAACAAATAAGTAAATATTATTATTTAAATGGTATTATTATAACTTAGTCGTTAGAATAGTGGTTATGAATAGGGATAACTGAATTATGAAAATAATTTTTACACGCACACATTCACACACACATATATATATAATTAATTATTTGGTGGAAAATTAATTATCAAGGAAAATAGAACCCCTTTTATAATAAAAGGTAATTTTTTTTCTGAATAAACTATTTAAATATGCATAAGTGTATTTTATACCAATAAACTAACAAATAACTAATGTTGGATTTTATTAATTAAATATATATATATATTCAACGTAATGTTTAAAATTCATCTTATGTGTTTTCTAGACTTGATATAAGAACAAATCCAATTTTATGCATGAAGGAAGTACTTTTCTAAAAAGTTACATTTACTGCCATTTGATGGTGTACTCTTTTTAAATCTTGTTTTTTGACACTATTTTAAAATAATTTTTAAAAAATAAAGTTCTTATTTGAAATCAGAATATAATTATATACATTGTTTTAAATTTTTTTATTTTTATAATAGGTTTTATGTTTTGATAAATAGTTAAAATATACTACATTTTAATTAAAAAACGTTTTCACATAAAATTTATTTATAGTGATAAAGTATATATTATAAGGGTTTAAAATTACAATTAGATCAATTAATTATTATTTAATCCAATTTAGGACATTGTAATCAATTTCACATTGAATTTAGAAATAGAAACATTTGTATCATTTTAATGTTTTTACTTTAATACTCGCTTTCTCAATCCGTCAACAGGATTAATTTTCAATTAATTTTTTCCAATTATGTATTTTGAATTTAGAATAATAGATTCCATATTTAGAATCCAATTTTCCATGTTTACAAATCAGTTCCCTCTTATTTTTGGATGTCATGAATAGTAACTTTAATAAAAAAAATATTTTCAAGATTAATGGTAAATTAGGTAACTAAGGGTAAAAATAAAATTTTAATATTAAAAAATTACCATTACACATATAATGATTTTATTGAGTGAGTTATTGTTTACATAAATCATCCTTGGGCCAATTTCTTGAGCTCTTGGCGCCAATTAGATGACTAATCCATTTATATTATTTAATTCAAAGAAAATTCAATTTTCTCATAGTTTTGTTTTTAACAAGTGAAATGATTTTAATATTGGGTTATTTATGGGATATGTTTGACTATAAATAATATTTTTAATAAATAATTATTATCTTAATAATTATATTTTATTTTATTTTTTATGTAAAAAATAATTAATTAAAGGCTAAGACAATGATGATGCAGTAATTGGTTAATTGAAGGAAATATCAATTAAATGATACTAAAAATATTAAAATAAATATAATTTGAGGTAAAAAATATAATTCATGAATTTTATATATTTAATTTACATATTAGTGATGAGTTAAAAAGTTATTTTGAATATATCATGTTTTTATGATATTTTTAAATATTCAAGTAATGAATAGTGCCAACATTGACATTAATGGAATTTTAAAATAAATAATATTTTATTATACGATATAAAATTCATAAAAATATAAAATTAATCCAAATTATTTTGATTAGTCTAAAATTTTTATAAATTACTCATTTAATTGCCTTTTTTTATTTTATATTTATTGTATTAACCCTCAAAGTGTAAATTTCATGACATCACTCTAAGAGTTAAAGAGGTAGAATAATGGTCAAAATAAAAAGATATGGATTAAAAAAATTAAAACAAGACTAAATTAATTGAATTAATTTATTTAGACTCGTAATCATCCTATATTTTAAATAAATTTGTTTGGATACATTTTTAATATAAAAAACATTTATATAAATTTAATATTTTGAAGAATTCTAGGAGTGCCTCTCCCCTCTACTATATAAGGGAATCCATTATTATCTTTTATTCACACCTAAAAACCTATTTTATTGAGACAATATATTTCTAAATACATTAATATAACCCCTATCTGTATTCTAGAGATCTCATTTTATTTTAAGCAATCACCTTAGAGGTGTTAAGGTGTTACTCAAAGGAGATTTTCAGAAGAAAATGTATTGTTTTTAATTGAGTTTTTTTGTTTTGTTTCTTCTTATAGATACTTAGAATATTCTTAAACCATAATTAAATAATAACTCCATTATCATAAATATACATAGATTTTATTTTGTTAATATCATCACAAAAATTAATCTCCACTTTTATCAAATGGGAAATGAATTAATCTTTCGTTCGTACGGCGAACTACCACCTCATGAACTGATAAAATTTGTTTTCCATATCCATATCTCAAAAATAATTATAATGATGGAATTAATGTTTCTATATGATATTAATGAAATATTTATTATTAATAAATAATATTATATCATTTTTTCTTACCTATTCATGTTCATAAAAATTATAACGTTTCTTGTGCGTGTGTGTGAACTATCACCTCCACAAAGCGAAGTGATAAATTTTTCATCACCACATCACATCAATGATATATATAATAATATTTTAATTATTAATATGATATTAATTTTATTATTATCATTCTATAAAGATAAAATAATACTTACCTTCTTTTCATAGTGATCATTGAAAAATGAATACGTTTCTCAAGTGTGTATATAGATTACTGTCTCTATGATTGTAATGTAGTTCATTCTTTTATCTATATTTAGTGAATGGATTTAAAAGTATAATAGATCGATAATATTTATTATTATTTCCTGAATATTATTCTGAGTATGATTTACTAATTTCCAATTTTATTATTAACATCATACCAAATTCATTTTGGACTCTTGTATCGAATATCATCAAAATGTCTAAAATTAATTTAAATAATTAAGTAATTGTTATAACATGATATAAGTGATATATAAAAAAGATGAAATTTTTTCACAATAAATTAAATAATTAACCTAATATTATCATTTCAGAATAAAAATATTGTGTGTGATGAGTCAGGATCAATATAAGGGACATTGTCTCAATATCCTTTCATTGAGGAATATTTTGATGTTATACACACATCATATTTTATGAGGTTTATATACATCCCTCTTTGATATATATTTTTAGGAATTTATATATTCTCATGTTATTTAATTTTTTCTTAAATTTTTTACCTTCATGGTTCTTTTGATTAAAATATTTCAAAGTGGTATGGGACACTTTGATTTAAAAATATATTTCTTTTCTATCATGTCAATATACTTGATATTATTTTACATATTTATTTATATAGATATAATATGATTATAAATGAAATTTTATTTATATTATTATACTTGGATTCCCCAACAAGCCTTCATATTTTATTTAAATAAACTCCTCTTTTCCTTTTTTTGGTTTTTTTTAAAATGGGGTTTAAATGCTGATTGATTATTTTTATAACCTGAAATGTTTTCTAGTGATTGTAAATGATATTTTAAGAGTGACATGTTGAAAATTTATGATTTTATGTGTCATTATTATAAAATATTACTTGGATATTTTATGGGTGGTTAAGTGATAAACCAAGGAAGTGTGTTTCTATGTTAAACTAAGGATGTGTGGTTACATTATAACCTTTGATGAATTGGGTAAGAAGTCTACTATTTTGTTAGTAAATTTTTAAGGGTGACATGTATGGAAGTCGAATACACGTTTGTTCCATTTAAGTATAATTATGTACCAAGGTAACTTTATGTGTTATCAATACTTTCTATGGGTTTTTTAGTAATCTCGTGATTACATAAAAGGTAGGAAATAAACTTATTTTCAAAAGAAATTAATTACTACTTTTTATGGGTGAAAATTAATAATGTATCAAAAGTTTTCATGGGTTTTCTTGCTTTCAATGGACTAAAATATTTCATTCATTGTGTATTCTTTACTGATCTTTTTTTTCTCATCCTAAGTTAAATTTTTTTCAATCGGTTTAAGGGGGAATAGATACAAGGATGATATCAAGGGGATAATTGTGAAGATTTTTCATAAAGAGAAGTCATGTTTTATTTTAAAGAGTTTTATATAGTGAAAAAATTTATCTACAGTATAATTGTCTAATTTTAATGTTTGGGGTTTCTTTGTAAGATGTTTTACTTAATTCTATAAACTTATAAATAAAAATATAATTCTATGATATGTATAGTTCAAAAACACTAGAATATGTAATGTTTAAGGTTGGGTCCTTACAGTTGGTATCAAAGAAAATGTTTAAACAACTTTAGAGATTAGGATGATTTCTTATGAGTTATGAATATCATCATTGGTTTATAATTTTAAGTTTTATCATAATTTAAATGTATTAAAACCCCATTTTTAGTCTTAAGTTATGAAATTTTAAGGTTATTAATGGTTTTTTTAGACATTTATATTTGAGGTAATTAAGGGTTTGTAAATTTTGGGATAAAAAACAAAAGGAATGAGATATCCTTTGTAGTTAAAACATATTAAGTATAATTTTAATAATGTTTCTCACATTTCGAGAATTTTATGGGTATTATAATAATATATTCTTAGGAAAAGGATAACATGTAGTATTGACAACCCATCATGTTTGGTAAGGTTATGGGAATAAAACACACAACCGAAGGGCAATAGGGGTGCATTGCCAACCACTGGCCTATATGAAGTCTCTGTTAGTGACTTTTTATTTTTAGTTAAATGATTGTATGGATAAATAATAAGATGGGTTTTGGAACATATATTTATTCCAATAGATAACCATGGGATTGGAAAATTATTTGGTGATTAAGTGATTAATGTTATTTTAGAAGAAGTACAATATTTTAGGAACCCTATATGATCAAAGTAAACTGAATACAATAGGGTGTTATTTTAGAATTAAAGGATGAATTATATTTTCTAAGAATATATTATTTCTTCACTTATTATTATTCAATTTATTTATGTAAAAAATTATCATATCTTAAAGATTATGTGATTTAAGAAATTAAATTTGTGGTATGATACATTAAGATTAATTTATGTTATTTAGACATAAATGTTAAAATTTTCCTCAAAAGACAATGTTGTCAAATCCTTATGAATTTTGATTCTAAATAATAGTTGTATTATTTTGATTACTTTTAAAGATATTTATTTGTTGAATGGTATATGTCAAACATTGGGTATTACTATTTAACTTTGAAGATTTAAGTATTTTTTTTACCATATAAAGTTTATTATTTTTTATTAATTATCTTATCCCCACTATTTTGGTTTTGGTTAATGATTCACAATAAGTAAAATAAATATTTAATCTTTTAGGGATTATGTGATTCTTTAGAATTTGATTCTAGTTCTTTATTCATGAAATATTCATATTCAATACTCATAATTTGGAGAAAAAGATGAGATTGTGGTAGAAATTGAATAAAGGATGAAACATTAATTTTCAAGGAAGTATGGTTCCTTATGTTCTTAATCCAGATAGTAAAAAAATTCCTGACCCCTATGAAGATTTTCAGGAAATAAAAATATTATTCCGTTATTTTTATCTATGGTATTTTAAACCATCACATATTTATGGTTTTTTATGGTTAAATTCCTCATGATCATGTTCTATATCACTCTCAATTAATATTTTAGAGTTATATTTGTCTTCCTTGTCTGTTTTTTCCTACATGGAAACCTATTATGTGTTATATCAGGTGACCTTCATACTTACCTTTATTTATTTTAAAGTGGAAGTTTAACTAATCCTTTTTTATGTGGCATTTCAATAAATTAATTTTGAAAACTCACCCCTTATTTACTAATCCCGAATTCAAAATTTCAAGGTTGAAATTTTCAAAATGGGGTAGAATGTAACATTATATATTTTTAAGAAAGACGTACTATGTTTTCAATTGTACCAAATATGCCGCATTGAGATTAAACAAACAACTAAATATTATTATTTAAATATTATCATTATACTATTGTTGTTATAGTGGAAGATATAAACATGTTTAACTAAACTATGAATGTTTGGTTTAAAAATTTATATATAATTAATTATTTTATTATAAGGTAATTATAATGGAAGATAAAATCCTTTTCAAAATAAAAGGAAATGTTTTCTGAAAAACTATTTAAACATGCGCAAATGTGTTTTATACCAATAAATAAACATATCACTCATGTTGGAGCATATTAATGAAATATATATATATATATTATTCAATATAATTTTTAAAATTAACTTTATGTTTTTTATAGATTTTATATAAGAATAAATCCAATTTTATTCATAAAACAAGTATTTTTCGAAAAGGAAGTTTTCCACCATTAGATGTTGCACTTGTTTTAAATGCAATTTTCGAAAATTTTATAAATTATATTTCAAATAATTAACATCCCATTTGAAATAGGAATATCATAATTTAATTTTGTTTAATTTTTTTTATTTTTCTAATAAGATTCAAGTTTTGATGAATACTAAAAAATGCCGCATTTTAATTGAAAACAACATTTTCATGATATTTATTTTTAGTCATAAATTAGTTATTTCAGTGTTTTTAAAGTATAATTATATCAGTATTTTAGTATTTATTCCAATTTATGTCATTTTAATCAATTCTACATTAAATTTAGATAGAGAAATATTTCAATATTTTGAATGTTTTTACTTTAAAACTCATTTTCTCGATTCGTCAATGGATTTAATTTTAAATTAATTTTACCCAATTCTGTGTTTTGTATTTTAAAAAATAGATTCCATATATATATTTTTAATATAAAAAAATTATCAAGTAGTTATTTCATTTTTTTGGACATTATGAATAGTAACTTTACTATTTTGTATTACTACGGTTAAGGGTATATCGGGTAGTTAAGGGTAAAAATAATATTATACATGTCATAAAATTACACATTTCTGAATTTTATTGGATGATTGAATGTCAAAACAAATAATCCTTGGGAAGATTTTATGAGCTCTTGGATTCACTTGGCTGACATTAAGTAATTTGTATTATTTAATTCAAAGAAAAGCCACTTTTTCTATACTTTTTTTAACAGGTGTAATATTTTTAATATCGGGTTTGATAGATGATATGATCAACTATAAATAGTATTTTCTAATATAAAAAATTTATCACAATCATGATATTATATTTTCAATATTTAGGGAAGTAATAATTATATTAAAGGCTTGCATAATGATGATATATTAATTACATAATTAAAATAAATATCATAGAAATGATATTAAAAATATTAAAATAAATATTATTTGAGAAAACTAATGTCATCCAAAAATTTTATGGATTTATTTCACATGTTATTGATTTTTTAAAAGATTATTTTCAAAGATATAATGTTGTTATGATATTATCATAAAATCATGTAATGAATAGTGTCAAAATTGACATTTATAATATTTTAAAATTAATGATATTTTAATAAATGATATAAAATTCATAAAAATATAAAATTTGGCCAAGTAATTATGATAAGTATCAAAATTTCATAAATGTCTCATTTATTTGTTGATTTTAATTTTATAGTTATTATATTAACCCTCAAAGTTTAAATTACGAGATATTGTGGTAAGGGATAAAAGGGAAAAATAAGGATTAAAACAAAAATATAAATATTAAAAAAAACATATATTATTCTCATTGGGAGAATTATTTTTCACCCATAATCACCCTATCTTCTAAATAAATCTATTTTTAGTCATTTGGAGAATCAAATTAATTTATATTAATTTTATAATTTGAATAATTTCAAGAGTACCCATCACCTATCATTTAAAAAAGAACCAATTATTCTATTTTTTCACACCACAAATCCAATTTGGTTCATCCAATATCTTCCCAAATACCTTTCTATAATCCCTATCTACATTTTAGAGATCATAGTTTCGGAAAAACAATCAACTTAGAGTTAAAAAGGTGTTAATCAAAAGACGATTCTCTAAAGAAAAAAAAATGTATCATTTTAGACTGGAAATTAAATTTTTATTATCAAACACTTTTAAGGAAAAGTGAGAAAGTGCAAAGTTCAACTAAGAGGACATCCCTCATAGGAAAACACAAAATTATTAAAAAAACATAAACCTATTAGAATATTCCACCCTAAAGAGATTCTAGGTAATAGAGTACATCAGTGCATCTGGACTGTCGAGGATAAAGTGTTCAAAGTGATCCACCAACTTGCCCCATGTTTGAGAGTAATACTCTTTACTTATCTTACCTTCATTAAAAACCCTTATCAAAATAATGTCTTCGTTTTCGTACCATGCATCCTGCTCACTGTTGACATCCACCCGAAGTTCTCTACCCATCGTTTTATCTATCCCTTATTATGTAGCATTGATATAAAGAAATTCCTCCATCATTTTCTCTTCTAAATGTACAAGTAATACCATGGGTTTCTTTGTAACTCATTTTTCCACACCACCTTTGATAATACCAACCTCACCAGATTCGGCCATAGGACTCCCCTACATAATAGCAACATGATTACATTCGAAATATTTTGATTTAGTTTTTTTACATGACCTGGTCTCCATTGGCTTTGTAAGGTATGAGTAATCCTTGAGACCTTTGTTTTTCTTCCCTAAAGACAAGATGATATATCATGAATCCATACCTAGGATTACCTCATCCATATATATCCCTCCTATTATATGATACTCAATGAACATATTTTGATCTTGGGCTAAGCCCTCTAGACCTTTAAAACAATTTCCGATTTGAATATCGTTTTGTCTCTAACACTGGCCTATAACCCAATATCCTACCATCTCTATATGAGTACCATGCACACCCTATGATCTATTCAAAGACATCACCTCAGTATCCAACATTATATTTAAATCATCTGATGTCTATTTCCGAACCTACATTAGCTAAGAATCAATATTTTGTTGTCCCTCCAACTCCATAAGATCTATCACCCTTTTCACCCAAGGATAATAAGCATCATTAGTATCAATGAGAACATCCAATACCACTTCCTTAACTTTATGAGCCACAACCACTGGGGTGTTTGGTTCCTTAAGATCACCTAACATCTATTGAAGATATTATTAACCTTTGGATCAGAAGGTATAGGTTTAGATGGATTCAGCCTTCCCTGATTAGCTTCACTTTCATCCTTCTTGGAAATGGAAACATTACACTCAACATTCAACACCAATTAAGAACCATTAGTCTTCCAAGGGAGCTACTCAGAATCATCCATCACATAACCCATGGTAGAATAATTTACGTCTAAAGTATTGTCTTGAGAATCAGGCACCCAATACGGAACCAGATTGGTCCAAGAAGAAATAAATCTAGGATATTTCTGCAATGCATGCATGCATACCATCTCTCCTTGTACCATCTTCTTACACAAGGAACAAAAATAAAAAAATCTAAAATAATAGGTTATTTGTGCCTAAAATATTTACCAATAGAGATCTAGAAAAACTCAATATGAGGCTTTGATAAATAAACCTTAATGTATATTCTCGGTGAAATTTGGTGGAATAAAGATCAAATTATTCTATCCAAGAAAAGGTAATAACCTTTCAAATTCCCTAGCATAATAAGAATTAAAGGGTTCTGGAAGGGTATGGGAAGTTCAGGAAGCCTTACCCGAACCGCCATGGAGGGGGAATCTAATTGAATATGATAGTAAAATAAACATTTGAAGAGTATAATAAAAACCCCAATATAGGAATTAGAATCACATGACCAAGCCATGATAAAATAATCCTTCGAATAAAACCTTATCATAAATCTTTCAGAATTGAGAAGCTGGACTATCGTGCACTCCTAAAGACCCCATGAATCACATACCAATCAGTCAAACACATCCACTGATGGTCATAAAAGAAATAAATTTACAACACAGATCAGATGTATTAAATAAGTTGCTTCAGTGAACACCCAAATTAAAATTGGCACATGTAGAGCTCTATTGAATACGTTCAGAACCGTTGAGATGAGATCTATTAGATAAAAATAGGGGACACAATCAGGGTTTGAGAACGGGGTAAATGGCTTAGGTTGACTATCTTCACAATATTTCATAGGAACCTCACCCACTAAGGTTGGAGGGGGAAAACATCATTCATTAGTAGCTATGGTATGTCCAACCAAGCGGAGTGCTTCCCCTTCCTCAATCTTTTCTCAACTCGCATCAAAAAAGGTATCATTTTTAATTATGTTGTTTTTGTTTTAATTATTTTTCCACTTACTTCAAATATTTTTCAAAAAATATGAAAAATTAAATCGAATATCATCAATATACTGACATTTTGTATTTATCTCATATCATAACCAAAATCAATCTCCAGTCCCATTAAATAGAAAAATAATTAATCGTTCGTTCATACGGAGGACTAAAACCTCATGAACTGATATAATTTTTCTTCTATCACCATCTCTTAAGACTTTTTATATTGATGGAATTAATATTTATATATAATATTCATGAAATATTTATCATTTTTAAATAATAATATATCATTTTTCTCTTACCTTTCCATGAACATAAAATTGATAAAATTATTCATTAATACATGTGAACTATCACCTCCAAGAAGTGATGTGATTCATTTTTCAAAACCACATCACATGAATGATATATATAATTATATTTAAATTATAAATATTATATTAATGGTATTTTGATCATTCTATAAATATAAAATAATACTTACCCTCTTTCCATAATTATCATTGAAAATTGAAAACATTACTCATGTGTACTTACAGCTTACCATCTACATGATTATAACATTGTTCATTTTTCTTATACAAAAAAATGGATGGATTTAAAAGTTTAATTGATCTATAAAAGTGATTATTATGTATTTATTATTATTCTGGATATGATAAAATAAATATCACTATTACTATTGACATCAAACCAAAGTCATTTTGACTCATAAACCAAATTTAATCAAGATGTCTGATGTGTATTTAAATAATTAATTAATTATTATAACATGATAATAAGTGATATAAAAAGAATAACTAACATGGAAAAGTTCTCAATCTAGTAAAAAATTTACCTAAGTTTATTATTTAGGTATATAATGATTGTACGCGATGAGTATGTGTCAATGTAAGGGAGTTCATCTCAATATCCTTCCATTGAGGAATATTTTGATGTTATACACCAACATTATTTTATGAGGTTTATATACATACCCCTTTTAAATATAATATTAGGAATTTTTTTTTGTTATTGAATTTTTTAAACGTTCTTTTTTCATGGGTCATTTGATTCAAATATTTCTAAGTAGTATGGGACGCTTTGATTTAAAAACCACTTTCATTTCCTCCATGTAAATATACTTGATATTATTTTACATATTTATTTATATAGATATAAAAGGATTATAAAGGAAATTTTATGTCAATTTTTATATTTTTCTTCCTCTACAATCCATCATGTTTTCTTTAAAGAAACTCCTCTTTTTCTTTTTTGGGTATTTTCTAATTAAAATTGGTTTTATAAATGGATTTCTTATTTCTATAATGTAAAATGTTTTATTACTAGTATAAACACTATTTTAAGATTAACATGTTGAAATTTTAAAATCGTTTATGTATTGAGATTATATAATGGTACTTGGACATTTTATGGGAAGTTATAAGATAAACCAAGGATGGGTGGTTTAGTGATAAACTAAGGATGAGAGGTTACGTTATAATATACAATGCATTGGGTATGGAAGTAGAGTGTATTGTTATTCCATTTGTAAGAGTGTAATTTATGGAATTTGGCTGTATGGTTATTCCATTTTGAGTATAATTATGTCTGAAGATACCTTTATGTGTTATCTATGTTTTTTATAGGATTTCTGGTAATCTCTTGATTACAAAAAGGTGATAAATGATCTTGTTTACAGAGGAATGTATTTAATAATTTTTACTATTTAGAAGTATTAATTGATGATTTTTTTCCTAGTTTTTTATGTTTTTGAAAGATTAATAGTTTTCCTTCTTTGTGTATATATTACTAATATTTTTGTGCATATCCTAGTTTTTAAAATGTCTTTTACATGTAATATTGGGTAATAGAGTCAAGGATAATACCAATGAGATAATTGTGAATATTTTTTATAAAAACAAATCATGTTTTATTTTGAAGAGTTTTACATTGTGAAGAAAATGGATACTGATAATATGTTTCCACATGTAATATATCGGTTTACATTGTAATATTTGGCCCTAATTCACTAAAACTCTAAACTAAAAATATCCTTGAATGTGAATTATAGTTAAAAACACAATAATATATAATTTTAATAGGTGGTTCCTTACATAATGATTGATTATTTACATGTTTCAAGATTCTATATTGTAATCATAAACATTCCTTTATCCCTGATAACTTTTATCCCTTTCTCTCTTACGTGACCAATACATTCATACCAAAACAATTTAAAAGTTTATATATTTCACATTTCTCCTTTCATAATTATTGTTATATATAATGTTCTATATTACCCTCATTTGTCCACTTCCATGGAACCATATGAAACATTTTATGATTCATATTCAAAAGTAGTACTAAAACCTGCATCATCCAACTATACTATTGAAATAAATTTTTTCCATAAACCTTATTATGTGATGTACTCCTTGCAATTTCACAAAGCTTCTAATATGTGTTCAAATAGAAATATCACCCTTATGCACTATTAGGTGAATTTATCATCTATAAGGCATAAAATTATAAATATTTCAAAATTATAATTTATCATACTTATTATCATATATATAAAAAAAATTAATCCCTAAATTCTATAAAACAAAACTAAAGTGGACTGGAAACACTCTGTAGAATACCAAAGGTATCTTCTAAAATAGAATTTTCATAATCAATTCCAAAAGCATCTCTTCAAGAATTATCTCTTCTCTCACTACAATATTTCTTCATGTGTAATTTCTTCCAAATATTATTATATATGGTAATTCCTTTATTCTATCTAAATTGGAATCTTCTTGTTTTTCCTTTGATATTTTTTCAACTCTTCCATGCAACAGAACATCAAATAACTTCTACATTCAATTAATTTTTTATCAAATAAAGTTCCTCATTCTAGTGAATCTCATTGTTAAAAATTTGATATATAATATCATAAAAAACAAAATATATCTTATACATGAATTTTTTTACCATGATAACCATTTCATCCCATGATTCTCAGAGAGATGAAGTTAATAATATCTCCCACTTAAGATCCAAGAACCTTATCTTTATTGATTCCCACTAAATTTAAGTAATGTTGAATTGATCTTCAGGATCATGCCCCATTAATAACTTTAAAATTATCATGTTAACCAATATCCAAAATAGAAATGATTTATATATTTTATTTGGATCATCATACATATCATCAAGAGTATTTATATGTTTTGAAGTCATATTCACTTTAAAAAATGTTATGTCACACATTTTAGGATAATGAAATTTGAATTAGCATAACTCTTTCTATTCCATAATTTTCATATTAATCCTTCTCCATAACATCTATTTTGGTGTTATTGAATGTAAGATCAAGATATTTTTAGTATAAATTCATCTGTCTATATATTACAGAATCCAAAATATGTATTACAAAATTTCCCTACCCATATCATACCATCATCCAATGCAATTTATTATTGAATCAATTAAATTTAAATGAATTTAAAACACATAATATGGATTAAGAACTACTTAATGAAAATTATCTTATAGTTTTGAGAGTATAATGATTCCACTAAACCGATATATGAAACACATTTTCCAAAGTTAGGATGTATTGAAATACACAACTAAACTATGGTACAGATTTTTGGGTTCGGAACTTCCCAAATAGAATTGTTCCTTCAAAACATCCATAGTGGAAGAAGTATAGAGCTAATGAATTGGAATGAACCTATGTTTATAATTTTTTCATAACAATGAATATGTCACACCCCATACACTGTACCATGGTGCTCTTGTACTCACCAGTCAATAACATTCAAAAGGAAAATGATATAAAGGACAAAGAAAGGAACAACACAAATAAATAATTTAGTTCAGATTAAGTCTTAATAGATGGGGGAAATTCTATAAGTAATTTGACTAAAGTAATAGAATATGATTAAAACAAGTAAAATTATTATCCAAAATGATCAGTTCCCACAATTATAGAATTGATATCTATAACTACCATTTAGTTAAATGGTTTCACCACCTTTTGATCTTTAGAGAGAGTCTTCCATTTATATCTGATATCTATATTCATTATAAAACCCTAATATTTTATGATATATTTATCATTAAATAAAGTTAATTTCTTGGATATCTTACTTTACATGAAACACCAAGTTCAAATGAACTGCAATACACTAATTAATTATTATAAATATTTAAATGCGTTCATTATAACTTAGATAATAAATTGGTGGAATGAATAAAAATAAGAACATTATTAAAAATATGTATACAGCTTTTTTATAATGAAAATTTATTTTTTAAAATTATATTAAATAATTAATCGATTTTCAGTAAAGTTATTTTATGCATCAGAAAATTGTTTTCCTCAAAAATGGTTTAAATTATATTATGTGAGTGGATATTATAATTAACTTCCAAAAAATTTAAAAATTTAATTTATAAAAAGAAAAAAATTTCATTAAATCATAATATCAAAATTATCTTAATGTGGGGTAGTATTCTGAAAAGATTAATTTTTCATTGAATAGTGAAAAAATACTAATTTTTTAGAAAAATGCCTTTCCCATTAATGAATTTAAAATTTCTTATTTTGTTTTGAATTTATTTTAAAATTTATTATTTCATTTTGATTAAAAATAATCTAATTAATAACATTTTATTAAAAATTATAGTTAATTTTGGTATAAAGCCGTTATTATACATAAAATGCATTTTTCTAGAAACATATTTTTTATCATGCTTTATGGATTTATTTTAAACATAATTTTGTTCAATTATAGAGATTGAAAATGATAAAATGGATTGAATATTTGGAATAAGTATAATTAATATTATATAATATTAAAAATTATTTTTTGGTCATTATGAATAATAGTCGAGGTAAAAATTCATTATTATGATAAATGTTAAAAGGGATTAACAAGGGTTTAAACTAAAATAATATGGGTTAATATGACTTAAAAAATGTCTAAATCCTATTTGATATATATATATATACCTTATATAATATCATATTCTAATATGAGTCATTTGGTATCCATTTTTCTTGATTAATGTATTAATACATTTTAATATTTTGAAAAATTACCAGTGTGCCCTCTTCATCACTTATAAAAGGACACCACCTATTCTCTCTTATCTACACTCTATAAGTATTATAGTTTAGAAAATATCAACCCAAATTATTTCTTAAAATCCTTACTCACATCTTATAATTCATTATTTGATAATAATACCACACTTTATATGATTTAGGTGTTATCCAAAAGAGACTTCTCAATGAACATAAATAACTCTTAACTGAGTAACTTTGATCTTATTTATTATGATACCTTCTCTAAACCAATTGTATCCATAATTACATGATGATTAAATTATCATTAATATACATGGACTTTATTATGTTGATATTTAAACCATTATTCATCTATTTCCCTATAAAATAGAAAATGAAAGTATCATTCAGGACTACTACCACCTCATTAAGTGATGTAATGTATTTTTTCATTACCATAATTCATGGTTTTTATTATGAAGAATTAAATTTTTATATATTATATTTATGAAAAAATTATGATTATTTAATTTTAATATCTTATCTACTTTATTGACTTTCTATCTATTGTAAAATAATAATGTTTCTCGTGCATATGTGCGGACTTCCACCTCCATGATCCGATGTGATTCATTTTTCATTTCTTCTTTGGATGGTTTGTAATAAGGAGAGATTTAATAAAAATATATGATATTTATTGTATAATTATGATTTTATAAAGTTTATTTATTTTTTTCCTTTATTGTATTCAATCCATAAAATTGTGTAAATGTCACTCATGCATACGTATGGACTACCATCTCTACGAAGTGATGTAATTAATTTACCATCACTAATTTATATGAATGATTATAAAATTATAAATGATGAAAAAATACGATATTTATGTTTTGGTTAATATTTTTAATATCATTAAATCATGACCAAGGTGAAAGTATTAAATCCATTGAACCAAACATACATGGAAAATAGATCAATTTCCACCTGAATGTTCTTTTAAATAATGAAATTATTAATAAAAGGATATTAGAGACTATAATTGTAACAACTTGAGATTTTATGACATATATTATTTTTAATTTCTTTGATGTGTTCTATTATACACTACACCAAGATTAGCTTGTACTATACGCAACAGAGTATTAGCTTGCATTATACACAACATTATTTTGTGCTCGTGTTACACACAATTTCATGTTCGTTTTGTGGAAATTATTCTATGCAACATTAAGTATAGATTTTGGATAATTTATAAATGAAATAAGTTTTGATTATGTTATATGAAACACCAAACATAGCTTTCACTACTCACAGCCCTAACTTGGCTTTCATTACACGCAATCAAGACCTTCCTCGATAGTTTGTGTAGTACGCAATACTGAGTTTCACTAAACGAGGTATTATTATAATATTATTATGAACTAGCCGTTATAGATAGTAATACCCTCTTTTTGAAATTTTATAAATATTATCTTTCAAAATGGACGTCATTTTTTGATTCGGAATATTGAAATTATCTTAGAGTTAATTTTTGGTATTTTTCTGAAAACTTTCAATTTTTGATGAATAGTGAAAACACTAGGTTACTATTTAAAACCAGACCTTTTTTAAAATAATTATTTATTTAATTTAAATTTATCTTAGGTAAAAATTGATACATAATACCTAAATAAGTTCAATTTAATTCATTAGGGTCATTTTATAATAATTTTAGATATAAAAAAAAATTATTGAACTTTTCACCGTCTTTTACCCACCTCCTAGGAGAATTTGAAAATTTACATAAAACTTAATTTTACCGCTTTTGTGAGTGGAATTTCAAAAATATGAGAGGCACAGTTAATATCAAGCTGTAAAATGTGGTTCAATAAGATAAAAATAATTTTTGGTGAATAGTAACTTTTTACTATTATTTACCACGGTAAAAAGTAAATAGGGTAATTAAGGGTAAAAATGATATTATTATTACTACCCTAACACATGTTATAATTCTATTGGATAAGTGTAATTTGGCCAAAAACAACCTTAGGATTAAAATATTTCCCTTTAGGTCCACTTGGATTAGATTAGGACACTTATTATTATTTTATTTAAAGAAGAGTTAAAATAGTTAAAATAAAAGTTTAATAACTAAAATAATTTTAATATAGGGTTATACATAAGATAAATTAGACTATAAATATTCATTAGAAATATAAAAGTATTTCCTACATAATGGTATTTTATTTATAATTTTGATACATTATATAATTTTGTTTATTTATGACACAATGATGATGCAGTAATTACCTTTTTAATGAAATATTAACATAATTGATCTTATAAATACTCAAATAAATGTAATTTGAGACTTTTTATAAATTAAACTAAATTCATAGTTTAATATGACATTTTAGTTTTGATTTAATTAACTTTTTTAGAACTAATAATGTTGTTATTATTTTCACAAAAATCAATTACCAAATAGTGTCAAAATTGACATAAAATAGTTTTTAAAACAAATATTATATTATTAGTTGTTATTATATTCTTAAAAAATCTAAGGTTAGTCCAAATGTCATAGATAAGGTTATATATATCAATAATTAACCACTTGGGGTTCTTTTGACTGGTTATAGTATGTTTATTAACAATATAGTGTAAGAAAACAAGAAGACACGGTAAAAGTTAAATTATTTAACTTAGAGTTAAATCTAAATAATAATGTAAAAATAGTTACCTAAACTTGTCTAAAACCTATTGGTTGAGAGTATTGGGACCCATACCTACTTTATCTTCTAAATAAATCAATTTGGAGCTATTATAAATAGAATATGACTTTATTATAAAATAATATTTTAAGTTTTTCCAAAGGTGCCCCTCTCCTCCCTTATAAAAAGGCCACCCCTTCCATATTCTCTTCACACCCTTTTGAGCCTTAAATCGCCACCAAAACCTGCCCATTTCTCTTCTCCACATACCTAGAAACATTCTGGAGGTTCTGGCCTTCTCAAAAGACCAACTCAACTTCCTTAAGAGGAAGCTTAAAGGAGTTGCGTCGAAGAAGAGGTAATCTCTTCTTCCAATTCCCTCAAGTTTCTTTCTTCTGATACTTATTCTTCTTTAGTTGTCTCATTATAAATTAATAACATATGTATTACTTATATACTTATATATTATTATAAATTGAAATAAACCTATTTCACCTTCTATCCATCCTATGGAAAACAAAATCACCGCGCGTGCGTACGTACAGAATACCGTCTCCACGTCGTGGTGTAATCTGTTTTCGACCAACACCTTACTTGGATGGGTATAATGGTGTAAATAAATAACCATATATGATTATTGTAAAGTGATTTTTATTCTGAAATATTATACATACACTTCAATACAATTCCACAATTATGGGAATGATATCATCGCTCGTGCGTACTTACGGACTACCGTCTCCACGACAGATGAGATTCATTTTCCATGTTAGCCATTCAAGAATGATTATAAAGTATATATAATGAATAATAATGAAATATATTACATAATTAAGCTATTTGATTTATTTATATATTTATATATATATATATATATATATTCCATCAACTTACTTCCATTCAAGTCAAGAAAGAAAGGAAAACAGCGTTCATGCGTACGTACGACCTACCGTCTCCATGAACGGTGTGTTTCATTTCATTTATCTATACATTATATATATATACTGAATATATATGGTATATAAATCATGTTTTAAATTCTTGAAGTAAGTAAATCAGGATATAATTAATAATAATATCAAGAACAACAAGTCCAAACACGTACAATAAATGAAACAATTTTACCCAAAACGCTACTTTAACATGGAATTGACAAATGAACGGGTAATATAAATACCAAAGTGAACCATATATGATATAATAACAATGAATATGATTCTTTAATAAGTCAATGATATTATTTAAATCATTACATAGTAGGTTTGGATACATACTAAGAATATCGGACATAAGGTAAGGGATAATTATTCCAATCTCATTCTTATTTGGGATTGTTTATTCACAAGTACTTATTAGGGTTATGTTTATGTCCATATGTTCTCAAAATGTTTTCATATAATGTTTAATTTTCTTCCATTTATGCTTAATTTCATTTTTACCCTTTTTAATTTTACCACATCTTATGGAAGGAATATTTCTTTTGTTTACCATATGAGGTACTTTTGACTTTTTCGGCAAAAGTACGAGAAGAATGTTTTTTTAACCTATACGGAATGAACAGATATTTACGGTTTCATAAAACCTAATTTTCATGAATCTTAATATACAAGATTTAATGAATATTTTCAACAAAATCATTTCCTTTTAAAATTTCATAACATTTTGTGAAAATAAAATGATTTTTAAAAAGAAAGGATATTTTCTTCAAGAATTCATTTCTAGTGTTTTATCAAAACCATTTTCTCTCTAAGATGACATTATTCTCATATGTGTATATTTAAAGTATAATGTATCTATGATTTACATGGTTTCACTTTTATTATGATTATACAATATCCATTTGTTTTATATGGATTATGTTATGATGGGATGATGTTTATGAAACCCATTTTTTATTCTTTGAGTTATGATGAATGATTTATGTTTCTATTGTGGCACAAGTAAGAATGATTTCATTATGAGATGGGTGGGACCTATATCTTCCTCCAATGAATTGGGTAAAGATTTATATCTCATGAGATAGACATGGTTGGAACCGTAAGTTAATCCAGTTCAGTGTTACAGGACTGAAACAAGGAGTGAACTCGATTCAGAAAGGGACTTTTGCCACTAAGATGGTCTTGGCAGCAATGCCTTGGCTACTATGTAAATCATAACATGTTATTAATGGTTTCCAAAATTACATGTTTTATTCCCATGCTATTTTATCATTATTAATGTTTCTTTATGATCTATGCCTTATGTACTGCCATGTTTTATGTCATTGCTCAAGAATTTGATGTTTAAACATTATGTTCATGTTTTTATGATCAAATGTGTATGGTTTGTTTTATTTTTTTTCATTCTTACCCTTATTGAGAATTTTAGCTCACCCTTTTTATGTTTTCTTTTCCCCAAGATATAAAGAAAGGTTTTAGGTAAAAAACAAAAGGGGAAGATCTTTATGGGAGATGTTGAAGATCATTCACTACAGTTAGAAGATTATGTTCTGAGTTTCCAAAGACACTAAAATATTACGGTCCTTGTGTGTTTGTTTTTGTTATGTATTAAGTATTATGTAAAAGTAAAGTAATGTCTATGTACGTCAAGATTTGGGTTGTTAGAGATGGTATCAGAGGAAAGTTTTAGTTAACCTTTGGAAACTAGGATGCGAAAACTTTAGTGAAATCGCTAGAGATATTTCTAAGGTATGTCTAGGGATATCCCTAAGATTTAGTATAACTATAGGTTATAGTCCTAGAGTTATGTTGATGATCATGAATAAACTAGGGTGAAACTAAGGTGTCATGGATTAAATAATTTGTGATAAGTTAGACATCCCATAAGTGACTTTTAATGATTATGTGGTTCCTCATTATTTTGACTATTTCTTACATTATGGTTTCTGGTTTTGGTCAATGGAGGGAATGAGAAGGAATTCAATTAATGTTGAATCTGATGGAAAAATTGGTGAATGTGATAAAAAAAATGTGTAATGCCTAGAGAGATTGATATTGTGATTATGCCGAATCAGTCATCATGATATATGATTAACAAGGTTAACTTTGGTGGTATTCCTAAGTCATAAAATAAGAGGAATATAGAATTTTATGCATGTTCGCATGGTGAGGAGCATAGAGAAAGGAAGATTTAGATTTCTAAAGAAGGTAATAAGAACCTTGAGGAATACCTCAAATGGAGGGGAAGATGTTATCTATGTGGAGAAAAGGGTCATAGAGTGACAGACTGTTATGGAGTTCAATGTCTTATTTGTGGAGAACATGGGTATTACCCAACTCAATGCCCTGACCTAAGAGGTTACCTCTAAATCAAAGAAGGACTTACTCCATGACAATCATTAAAGAGGATGGATTGAAGTGTTTATATATTGGTATTCAAGAATAATGTTTTTGAGGTACTTTTATGGAATATTGGAATATTTTTTTATTAGTCTATTGTGGTTTTCAATAATTTTATGGTACCGGTAACCATGACAAGTGATTCAAATATTTTGGAAAGCAGATTATATGTGAATAACGAATGGATAAGGATAAAATAATTTGTTTGATATTATTCATGAGCTCATTATTGTTATAAGTAATATGTGATATCATGGTTGAGTATATAGAATTTTTTGGATTTTGGTATGTGGAACGTGTTAACTTTTAACTACATTCATGTTTTTACTATGGTTCAATGGGTATTCATTTTTCAAGAGAATACATGATTAAGGCCTTCGAATGTTTGGAATGTGACAAACAAGACATATCATATGATATATGAGGATCAATGATGTTATTAAAATTCTTATTATGTAAACTCTCTGGTAATCATTTTCACTATAATATGAGATTGGACAACATTATTTTGGATAATCCTAAAGAATGGAATGGATTATGTTGGACATAAGTTAGTATTGTTTAAGGCTCGAAATTTTTCAATATTATTGATGGAATGTTATAATAATGTATTTTTAGAAAAAGGACAACCTTTAGGATGGGTGACAACCCGTCATGTCGGACAAGGCTGTGGGAATCAAACCCACAATCAAAGTGCGACAGGCCTTTATCGCCTACCACTGGCCTACAAGAAGTCCCTAGTTATGGAAACGAGTTTTATTATATTAAGCAGTATGATATATGAACTATAAGCCCATTTTAGGAACCAAATATGATCAATCTAACTATAGATTGACTTATGTATATTTGATAACTTTTGCTAACCTTTTGTTTGATACAGATGGAATGACCCATCATTCTATCACCAGATCTACTAAAACTTCGCGAATGACAAATTCAACTTCATTTCTTTAAGAGATGAAGTGGAAATAGTCCAAGGAATTACCAACGGTGAGATTGTACCAAAATTAAGTAAGTATTTTTTCTAATTCAAAATTTTCATCTTTAGAGAAATGACATTGAAAACCAAAAATGTTGTCCTAGTTCCCTTATATCCTATGAATCAGATAGTACCTTTGATCATCAAAAATTTATGGCTTTGTGATTTTTGTATTTTTCATAGCCATGTTCTCTACCACTCTCCATCAGAACTTGATGGTTAGATTTCTCTTCCATATCCATATTTTCACTAATGTTGTCCTATGTGGAAACCCAGTGATTAGTTAATTTGGGTAACCGTTACATTTCATACTTTAGTTTTAAAGATAAGTTTTTGCATTGCTTTTTATGATGTGGGTTTCTATGAAAGAATCTCTCATGTAATAAACCATTTATAACCCTGACGAATTTCGAGGGAGAAATTCACTTTAAGGTGGGTAGAATGTAACAACCCGATATTTTATGATATATATTTTTTTTAATTTCTTTGATGTATTCTATTATACACTACACCAATATTATCTTGTACTATATGCAACACCATATTATCTTGTAGTATATACAACACTATTCTTTGCTCGTGTTACACACAATTTCAAGTCCGTTTTGTGGAAATTATTCTACGCAACATTAAGTATAGATTTTGTTTAATGTATAAATGAAATATGTTTTGATTATGTTATACGCAACACCAAATAGAGCTTTCACTACATGCACCCCTAACTTGGCTTGCATTACACACAATCAAGACCTTCCTCAATAGCGTGTGTAGTACGCAATACCGATTTTCACTAAACGAGATATTATTATGAACTAGCTGTTATGAAAAGTAATACCAACTTTTTGAAATTTTATAAATTTTATCATTCAAAATGGAATTCATTTTTGGATTTGAAATATCGATGTTATCCTAGGGTAAATTTTTGGTATTTTTCTGAAAACATTCAATTTTTGATGAATCGTGAAAACACTAGGTTACTATTTAAAAACTGACTTTTTATTTAAATAATTATTTATTTTATTTAAATTTATTTTAAGTCAAAATTGATACACAATACCTATATAAGTTCAATGTAATTAATTGGAGTCATTTTATAATAATTTTTTATATATAAAAATTTTATTGAACTTTTCACTGTCTTTTACCCACCTCCTAGGTGAATTTGAAAATTTACATAAAAATTGATTTTACCACTTCTGTGATTGAAATTTCGAAAATCCAGGAGACACTGTTAATATCAAAGAGTAAAATGTGCTTCAATAAGATAAAAATAATTTTTGGTGAATAGTAACTTTTTACTATTACTTACCATGGTAAAAAGTAAATGGGGGTAATTAAGGGTAAAAATGATATTAATATTACCCTAACACATGTCCTAATTCTATTGGATAAGTGTAATTTTACCAAAAACAACCTTAGGAAAAAAAATATTACCCTTTAGGTCGACATGGATTCGATTAGGACACCTATTATTATTTTATTTAAAGAAGAGTTAAAATAGTTAAAATAAAAGTTTAATAAATAAACCATTTTTAATATAGGGTTATACATAAGAAAAATTAGACTATAAATATTCATTATAAATATAAAATTATTTTCTACATGATTGTATTTTATTTATAATTTTTAGACATTAAATAATTTAGTTTATTTATGACATACTGATAATGTAGTAATTACCTTAGTAATGAAATATTAACATAATTGATATTATAAATATGAAAATAAATGTAATTTCAGAAGTTTTATAAATTCCACTAATTTTCTAGGTTAATATGACATGTTATTATTGATTTACGTAACTTTTTTAGAACTAATCATGTTGTTATAATTTTCACAAAAATCAATTACCAAATAGTGTCAAAATTGACATAAAATAGTTTTTAAAACAAATATTATATTATTAATTGTTATTATATTCCTAAAAATATAAGGTTTGTCCAAATGACATAGATAAGGTTATATATATTAATAATTAACCACTTGGGGTTCGTTTGGCGGGTTATAGTATGTTTATTAACCATATAGTGTAAGAAAACAAGAAGACACGATAAAAGTTATATTATTTAACTTAGAGTTAAATCGAAAAGATAAGGTTAAAATAGTTACCTAAACTTGTCTAAAGCCTATTTTTTGAGAGTATTTTGACCCATGCCCACTTTATCTTCGAAATAAATTAATTTTGAGCTATTATAAACCGAATATGACTTTATTATAAAATAATATTTTATGTTTTTCCAAAGGTGCCCCTCTCCTCCCTTATAAAAAGGGCACCCCTTCCCTCTTCTCTTTACACCCTTTTGATCCTTTAAGCTCATCCAAACTCTACCCATTTATCTTATACACATACCTAGAAACATTTTAGAGGTTCTGGTCTTCTCAAAAGACCAACTATACTTCCAAGAGAGGAATCTTAAAGGAGTTGCGTCGAAGAAGAGGTAATCTCTTCTTCCGATTCTCTGAAGTTTCTTTCTTCTTCTACTTCTTCTTCTTTTGTTGTATCATTATAAAGTAATAACATCAGTATTACTTATATACTTATATGTTATAATAAATATGAAACTACCCTATTTCACCTTCTATCCATCCTACGGAAAACAAAATCACCGCACGTGCGTATGTACGGAATACCGTCTCCACGCCGTGGTGTAATCTGTTTTCGACCACCACCTTACTTGGATGGGTATAATGGTGTAAATAAATAACCATATATGATTATTTTAAAGTGATTTTCATTCTGAAATAATATACATACACATCAAAACAATTCCACGATCCTAAGAATGATATCATCGCTCATGCGTACATACGGACTACCGTCTCCATGACGCGATAAGATTCATTTTCCATGTTAACCATTCAAGAATGATTATAAAATATATATAATGAATAATAATGAAATATATGACATAATTAAGCTAATGATATATGTATATATATATATATATATTCATCTACTTACTTCCATTTAAGTCAATAAAGAAGGAAAAACAACATTCATGCGTACGTACGACCTACCATCTCCATGAACGGTGTGTTTCATATCATTTATCTATCTATTATATATATTTATATACTGAATATATATGATATATAAATCATGTTTTAAATTCTGTAAGTAATTAAATCATGATATAAGTAATAATAATATCAAGAACAACAAGTCCAGACACGTACGATAAATGAAACAAATTTACCCAAAACGCTACTTTAACATGGAATTGAAAAATGAACGGGTAATATAAATACCTAACTAAACCATATATGATATAATAACAGTGAATATGATTATTTAATAATTCAATGACATTATTTAAATCATTATACATGAGGTTCGGATACATATAAAGCATATCACACATAAGGTAAAGGATAATTATTTCAATCTCATTCTTATCCGAGATTTTTTATTCGTAAGTATTTACTGGGGTTATGTTTATGTCCATATGTTCTCAAACTTTTTTCATAAAATGTTTAATTTTCTTCCATTTATGATTAAATTCATTTTTACCCTTTTTACTTTTACCACATCGTATGGAAGGAATCTTTATTTTTTTTACCATACGAGGTACTTTTTGACTTTTCTGAAAAAAGTACGAGAAGATTGTTTTTTTAACGTATACGACATAAACAGATTTTTACGGTTTCATAACGGCTAATTTTAATGAAGTTTAATCAACAAGATTTAATGACTATTTTCAAAAAAAAATCATTTCCTTTTAAAATTGCATGACATTTTGTGAAACGAAAATTATTTTTAAGAAGAAATGATATTTTCCTAAAAAATTAATTTTAAGTGTTTTATCAAAACCGTTTTCCCTCTAAGATTAAATTATTCTCATATGTGTATGTTTCAAGTATAATATCTCTATGATTAAAATGTTTTCAATTTTCTTATGATGAAACGATATCTATTTGTTTTATATGGATTATGTTATGATGGGATGATGTTTATGAAACCCATTTTTTATTCTTTGGGTTATGATGAATGAGTTATGTTTCTGTTGTGAAACAAGTAAGAATGATTTCATTATGAGATGGGTGGGATTTATATCTCCCTCTAATGCATTGGGTAAAAATTTATACCTCATGATATAGACATGTCTAGAACGGTAATTTAATATGGTTTAGTGTTACAGGACTGAAATGAGGAGTGAACTCGATTTAGAAAGGGACTTTGTCTACTAAGATGGTCTTGGTAGCAATGCCTTGGCTACTATCGAAATCATAACATGTGATTAATGGTTTCCACAATTAAATGTTTTATTCCCATGCTATTTTATCATGATTAATGTTTCTTTATGATCTATGCCTTATGTACTGCCATGTTTTATGTCATTGCTCAAGAATTTGATGTTTAAACATTATGTTCATGTTTTTAAGTTCAAATGTGTATGGTTTGTTTTATTTTTTTTTTATGTTTACCCTTACTGAGCATTTGAGCTCACCCTTTTTATTTTTTCTTTTCCCTTGGATATAAAGAAAGGTTTTAGGTAAGAAAACAAAAGGGGAAGATCTTTATGGGATATGTTGAAGATCTTTCACCATGATTGGAAGATTATGTTCTGAGTTTCCGAAGACACTAAACTATTACGGTCCCTGTGTGTTTGATTTTGTTATGTATTAAGTATTCCGAAAAAGTAATGTAATGTCTATGTACGTAAATCTTTGGGTCATTAGAATAATGGAATGATAAGTTGATTTTTATGTTTGAATATGGTTATGTAAGATATTTATAGTAAATATATATTTATTATAGAGAGGGTTTGAACACATACATAGTAGGATAGGACTTGAGGAAAGGGTTTTTGTTACAACCGCATTTATTTTTGTGATTGTACATAAAAAATTTCAATTGATGGAAAATATAATAATATTATACTTTAAACCAGATTTAGTTTATTCTTATATGGTTATTCATGAAATTTTCAAGTAATATTACTATTTTTATCTCTTTGGTACTTAAAATGACTGAGAAAATGTTCTTAATAAAAACCGACTTTACATCATATTTTTCCGTAAATATTATTATTCCATATCAATATTTCATTTAAAAAAATCAAGAACATTTTTATTAGTAAACAATTATTGATTAGATCCATTTTTATCAATATTTAAATTTCTAAAAAATGTTTTAAAATGATATTTTTTTTTGAATGAAGTAGTTTTTACTAATGGTGTGAATAGGTTCTTGGTCTTAATGTATACAACATGAACAGATTTTTCCACTATCATGACTACTCATTTCTTTGAATATTACATTACAAGATTATATAGTTATTTTCAAATAAGAATAATTCCTTGAAAGTTTGTAAAAAAATATATAATTTAGTTAAGTGATTTCAAAATTAAAAATTTATTTTCCTCAGTAAATAGTTTAGGGGTCTTCTAAATAAATTTCTCGTCTATGATAACATATTTGATGTTACTTATACTTAATTGGTGATATGATCCAATGATACCATTTGATTATTTTATTACGATGTTTTATGATTATGATGGTTTAGAGATGATTTTTTAAAATTCATTACCTTACTATAGGATAACTATATTAATATTAAATCTCTCTAAGACCCATTTATTTTCTATGGGTTATACTATAATTTCATAATTAATGTATTTATGATCTTGGAAAAAAATTATGGTTTATGGTTATGTAATGATTGGGTCCATTTTATCCATCCAATTCATTTGGTAAGGATGTATAACTATTGATATAACTATGTTATTCGTGAACCTAATTTCATATTCATAACAGCATATGAAGACGTGGTTTTGTGTCTATAAGTTAATGTGTGGACCTTTTTTCTTGTTCTTAAGTTTATAAAAGGGTCGAATTTTAATCTCCTAAACATAATGGGTGAACCGGTTGCTATTTTTAAATGTTCAAAAAGTTATATGGTTGTGTTTTTTCCACATTCCTATGTTTATGATATTCCTTCATAGCTCGTGATTGATTATTAATGATTCTATACACAAAATAAGTTTTTATTTTTTATGAAAAATCCATATGACATAACTCATGATCATTGATAATTAATTTATTTGGTATGACTATATTATATTATGATCATGTTATCATACACTTATTCTTACTTATGATCACTTATTTATATCTTTTATGTTTACCCTTATGGACCATTTGAGTTAACCCTTTCTTATGTTTTAATTTTTCAAATGTTGTGAAACAAATGTTTTATGAATGGTATGTTTAAATAAATTAATATAATAAAAAAAATTAGGTATATTTTGATGATACTTTATGAAAAAATATGTTTATATATCTTGTGTCAAAATACATGAAACCTTTTTGGTTCTAGGGAATGTATTGTTATGAGATGTATTGAATATTAATCTAAATGGATATAGTTTTTATGAATGAAATTCTTGAAATGTATTAGTTGTTATCGGAGAATGGTTTAGATTTTTTAAGATATTATGATTTAAAATATTTATTAAAATCCTTAATTTTAAGTATAAGTTTAGTATAACATCATAATGTTTTGGTAAATTGGAAATTATGTTTTTCCTTAGAAAATACTACCCTACATGGATACTGAAATGTGAATATAGTTACAGAAAAAATTCACCTAGGGGAAAAATTTTGAATAGAACGGATTGGTTATTAAGTCAATCATCACTAGTGAATGATGAGTTGGCCTAAGACTGTAAACCTAGAACGTCACTCCTAGAAAATATACTTTGGTTAATACGTAATTCTCTTTATGAACCATTAAAAAGGTTTCAAATAGATAATAACCATGAATGACCATGGTTAAACTTAAGGATTCATTGATTGAAAAGAAGTCTTCATTATTTGGAAATCTCATGAAGGATTTTTCATGATTATATGATTATTCACTATTGTTTTTTATTCTCCTGCTAACCATTTTCGTTTTATTAAGGGAATAAAGATAGAATGATGAAGTTAACATAGTGACTTGAATGATCAATTATTAAATAATATTATTGAGATTAATCATATGAATTCCTTTATATCATTAAAACTCTAAAGGGATATTCCTTAATATCCTAAATAAGTAGATGTTTATTACACATTAAAAATACATAATGGTATGATGATCGCATCTCAAGTCAATAGCTCCTCTCTGATAGAAATCCAAACTAAGTTACTTCTATTTTGTGTGTATTACTTCCTCATCATGGGGGAAATTTGTCTTAAATGGTTTATATAAACTCAACATAAAATAAGTTTCTATTATTATTTTTTATTCTAGAGTATTTTATATGGAATTTCCCAATCATCCACTAAATCATATATTTGAGTTTTCAATAGAACTCTTACCTGATGCTACACCTTTTTTAATGAGTTCACATATAATAGACCAATTTGAGTTTTAGGAATTAAGGAAGTAACTTCTTCAGAACCTTTATAAGATATTCATACACTCCAGTGTGTCACCATGGATTTCACCTACACTTTTGGTTAAGAAGATATATGGGTTCAATGCATTTTTTCATTGATAATCAAGAACTTAACAAAATAATTATCAAGAACAAGTTCACTATACTCTATACTAATGACTTATTTTATCAATTATGTGGATCTCACAAATTTTAAAGTATTGAAATTAATTGTAAATATAATCAATTGTGACAAAATATACATAATATATCCTTCAATATGAGGTATGTTCATTAATAAATTGTAATAATTCTATTTAAAATTATTAATTCCATCTTTATATTCATTGATCTAATGAATAGAGTCGTTATAGTTTATCTCGATAAATTTTTGGTATTATTTAGAGAAGATAATTTTACATATTACTTAGTAAAGGTAGAACATGAAGATCACTTGAATATTGTTTCAGACCCTAAATAAAGATAAGTTTTATTCCAAGTTCATCAAGTGTGAATTTTAGTTACAAAAAGTTTCATTATTCAACCAGACCAACCATGGTAAGTGATATGCATTTTTGTAATGGGTTTTATGGATACTAATAATAATTTAAGAGGAGTTTATTTTTGAATATATAATCTAATCAAATGGTATCTAGTTTTCTTTTGATAGATGAATGTGAGTAAAAATTCACAGAGATGAAATGAAGGTTGGTCAGTGCACATGTATTTACATTACCCCAAAGTGAAAAAGGTTTTGTGATCATTATTGACGCATAAAATAAGGGTATATAATACATAATCTTGATGAATTATATTTTGATATCTTATGCCTCATACCAATTGAAAATTCAAGATCAACATTACCCAACTCAAGATTTAGAGCTTGTAGCAGTATTTTTTCATTGAAAATATAGTTGTATTTTCTTTATGTGGAAATATGTGACATATATACTAAAAATAACATCATAAAGTACATATTCATATGGAATGAGTTTAATATGAACAAAATTATATTATTATAATTTAATAAATATCATGACTCCTCAATACACAACCACCATGGGGAGAAGAAAAAAGTCCTTGATGCTTAGAGTTGGAAAGACCATGCTAATTTTTCAATGATGAGTATTTATAGAGATATAATATTTATGGATTTACAAAATATGAATCTTCAAATCATTATATAAATGGAAAATTCATATCTCTCTCATATTAATATTCAATTATCCATCCATGTGAGGATTAAAGAGGTTCATAAGGAGTATGTGGAACTACATATGAAAAAGAAAAACTTTTCCTTATTCCAACCATTATTGTGGTGGAATGATAAGGTTTAGAAACCAAATATGTGTCCCAGAAATAATTTATATAAATAAATATCAATTTTATTGATATCAAATTTCATAATAATCAATTCATTCTATAATTATAAATATGTGTGGATATTAGAAAGAGTATTTTTGGTAGGATAACAAAAAAGGGATATTATAGAGCATTTATCGTGATGCCTAGTATGTCAAAAAGTTAAGACTGAGAGTATGAATTATAAGGGTATATTACAAACATTAATAATATTATAATACAAATTAGAAAAAAATTACTTGTATTTTTCCATTGGAATCCCCCAAACATCTAATAGTAATATTGGTATTTGGTTACATTCAATGATCTTATAAAGTAATAAGATTTCATAATTACCGTAGAATGTTTATCTCCTGTTAATTTTGTTAAATATAAATTATGGGAGTTTTAAGGTTGAATGGAGTACCAAATTAAATGTTATCTTATTGATATATTAGGTTTACCTTAAATTTTTTGTGAAGACTTCAGTAAAATCATGATATATAGTTGTGTTTTAATACTAATTATAATCTTTAGATAGATGTCCATCCTAAGAGAACCATTCTAACCTTAAAGAATTTTTTTATGTCTTGTTCTCTAGTTTTCAAAGGTTGTTCGGATCAACATCTTCCTCTTTTTGAATTCTCTTATAGCAATAGGTATCACTCAAGCATTCAAATGGATCCATATGAAGCCCTATATGGAATGAAGTGGAGAAATACAAAATATTTGGATGAAGTTAGAGGAAAAAAATCTATTAGGGCCTAATATAGAAAAGGAGATAATAGAGAATCTCATATCCATTTAAAAGCTCATCAAGGCAGCTTAGAGTTGACAAAAGGGTTATGTTGACACTCATTCGGGAGATCTTGAATTAAAATTTGGGAAGAAGTAATTCCTATAGATTTATCCATGGAATAAGGTTATGATATTTGAAAATGACTTAAATCATATCAATAGTTATATTATCTATTTTTAGATTCTTGATCGGATTGGGATGGTTCCTTATCGCTTTACGCTTCCATCAAACCATTCAAAAGTTCACAAATTATTCAACACATTTCCCTGAGCAAGTAAATAACTATCCTTCACATGTAATGAAATTAAATTTTAAACAAAAAGAGCATGATATCTATTATGGGGATCAACCAGTAGGAATATTGGATCATATAGATAAAGTGATATGAAAAAATAATACTCAATTGTGCAAATTTTTTCTCGTTAAACCATAAATTTGAGGAAGCTATGTGGGAACCCTAAGATGTGATGAGTCCAAAGTATCCTTAGTTGTTTCTATAAACATAATTTAATTTTGAGGGTAAAATTATTATAACGGGGTAAAATATAATGCCCTGGTATTTTATGGTATATTTCTATTAAAATAAATTTAATTTTTTCAATAGATTACTTTACATAAAATATAACGTTTATAAGAATAGTGATATACTATTAAATTATTATTATAAAAATGTGATAATTATAAAATAACTGTTAAATTAGAAGTATGAATAAGAATGACCACATAAAAAATATTTACAAAGGTTTTCTATAATAAAAATTAATTTTTAAATTCATAATAAATAAGAACTCAATTTTTAGTAATTTCATTTTATGCTTTAAAAATATGTTTTACTAAAAATAGGATTTTATTAACAATATTTCATGGATATTATAAATACTTTATACCACTATTTTAAAAATTATTTTATAAAAAATAACACTAAAAATAATCATATAGTTAAATTTTGAGATTTCTCTAAAAATATTAATTTTTCATTGAATATTGAAAATATATCTATTTTATAGAAAATAGCCTTTTCCATTCAAGGATTAAAAGTAAAATTTTTATAAATGACTTTATAATTTAATTACTTCCTTTTGATTAATATTATTCTAATTAACTTCATTTTAATTTACATTTTTCTTAATTTTAATTAGAAAACATTTTTATACTTGAAATAAATTTTTTTATGAAATAAGTTTTCATCGTGTTTTGTGGATTTATTTTAAAAATAATTTCTAACACTTATAGAAATTGAATTTGATAAAATAGATTTAATATTTTAAACTATAATAATTAAAATTATGTAATAAGGTCAACTTAATTTTTTTTATTATAAATAGAAACCTCATTAAAAATTCATTACAACTGTAAATGTTAGAAGGGGTTAACAAGGAATTAAACTAAAAAGGTAATCATTCTAATGGATTTGAAACATTTATAAATATTTTTTATCTCTATATTAAAATATTATATCCAATAATATTATGGTATGATTCATTTTGGAACCATTTTTCTTGATTAATACAATAATATATTTTAATCTCTTGACAATTTCTAGTGTGTCCTCTCCCTCGCTTAAAAAAGGAAACCACATATCCTCTCTTATACATACATTATGAGACATATGTTATAGATAAACCATACCCAAGTAATTTCTCAAGATACATAACCAAGTTATGTATGTTGTTTTTTTATTATAATACCATCCTTTCAGTGATTCAGGTTTAATCCCAAAGAGGTGTATAAATAAAGAGGTATAACTCTAAACCAAGTACTTTCAATTTTATATCTTCTTACACCTTCTAAAAAAATGTTGTATCAATAATAAAATGATTAAACAAGTATAATAAATATAATAATATGTTATTATGTTCATGTAAAACATTTCTTTATCTCTTTATCCATCAAATTGGAAACAAATGCATCATTAATGTGAACTACCACCTCACAAAGTGATGTATTTCATTTTTTCTCACCACCATTCATGGTTTTTTATATCAATGTATTTGATTTTAAAATTTTATATTTTTTTACATAATTATAATTAAATAATTATAATATCTTATATACCTTGTTACTATTCAATCTATTGAAAAACAATTATGTAGTCTATGCTTACGTGTGGAATACAACCACCAAAAATCTATGTGAATTAGTTTTAATTTATATTTAAAATTGATGGTAACAGGTATAGTTTTAATGAATATATATGACATTTATGATATAATAATGATTATTTAAAATTGGGTTATTAGTTATATTTATTTTTCCATCAATCAAAAAGTGGAAACATGACTCGTGTGTATGCACAAACTACCATCTCCTTGAAGTGATGTCTATCGTGTTTCATCACCTCTTTATATGAATGATTAAAAATGGACCAGTTTTCAAATAATGTAATTTTTAATGATCAAATTGAAAATAAAAGGATAATCATAAATTATAATTGAATGATAAATATTGTATTACGTATTAATATGGTTTTATGATATATTTATAAAATATTTATTATACCTATGTATTGAATGAAAACATAGTCAGATGAGACATGTGGTAAAGGTTTATGTTATAATCTCATTTCTTTTAGAGCTTTTTTATACTAACATTTAATTGAAGTAAATTGTATGTAGCTTATCCTTTAAAACCCATATATTTTATTCACCTCTAGTTATTAAAGATATTTTCTTTTAATAGTACCATTTCCATATCTTTGGTACTTAAAATGAATAAGAAAATGTTTTTATGAAAAAATGACTTTAATTCCATTTAAACTGGGAATCTTTTTCTTCCACGTACATATTTTATTAAAAGTGATTTCAACTATGTTTTTCATATAATCCAATGATTTATTAAATTAATTTTTATCCATATTTTAATTTTTATTAACACTTTTATAAATAATATTTTTTTCATTTTTTGAATGAGGTAATTTTTACCAAATGTGTGAATGGAATATCTGTTTTAACATATACCACATGAATGGATTTTCATGCCATCGTGAGTACTCCCATATTTTAAGATTCCTTAAAATATTCTTACGATATTTTTTAACAGATTGTTTTTCTTAATATTTTTGGAAATTTTTGTATTTATGAAAATTTATTTTCAAATTAAAAGGTTATTTTACATGATAAATATTCATAGTGGTCTCTTAAATGTATTTTTCATCTATTAAAATATCCATTGATGGTACTTATTCTTAATTGGGGATATGATACAATAACTCCATCCACTTATATTATCTATATATTTTATAATTATAATTTATTATTGAATATTTTATGAAACATTTTACCTTTCTATTGGTTAACTAAGTGAAGATTAAATCATTTAGAAACTCATTTATTTTCCACGGGTTATAATATGATGAAAAAATAAATAAAATATTATATTTTATAACATTTATTGTTTATTGTTTTTTATGAGTGTGTTTGTTATATCCTTCCATTTAATTTGTTATTTATGGATAACTTCTAAGATAATTATGTTATGCATGGAGATGATTTCAAATTCATAACATTATGTGGGTATGTGGATTCAAGCCATAAGTTATTGTGTAGAACTAATTTTATATCCATCAGTTTATGTGAGAACCTAATTTAATGTCCATAAATATATTAGTGAACTTTTTACTATTTATACATGTTCATAATGTTATAATATTTAGTTTTTTTCCACATTCATGTGTTTGCGATATGTTTTCATGGCTCGTGATTTATTATCGATGATTCCACACTCTTATGAATTTTTTATTTTGTTATAAAAAAATCAGTAGGTCTTGACTCATGATTAAGGATATTTAATTTTTTTGGTATGAATTTATTATGTATTGATCATATTCTCATAACCATGTTATTACTTATCATTATTAATTGATGTATCTTATATTTACCCTTAATGCGCATTTAATATCATCTTTTCTTGTGTTTTAATTTTCTATATGTTATTATAAATGGTTTTAATAATTTTATTTCTAAGGAAAGTAATCTAATAGAATAAAATTATGGGATATGTTAAAAATCCATTATGAAATAATATTTTTATGTATCTATTCTCCAATGACACTAAACCATTATAGTTAGTGGTAATATTTTATTATTAGTTGTGTTGAATATAATCCTAAAATAGAGAAATGTTTATGTTAAAAAAGACTAGGTCACCTCATACATCACATGACTTGTTCAAAATCATCCACCGACTTAACCTTTCTTTTTAATGAATCTTATGAGCTTCTAAATTCTCCATGTTATATTAATCATACATTTATATAAGTTTAATAACATGCCTCCTTTAAACTTTTATGATAATCCAAACCTATAATTCATCCCCTTCAAGATTTTTATTTATTATGTCACTTATACTGCTCTTATTTCAATTTTTTCTTCTTATGGGCCTCTGAACTTTGGTTTTTGTAACTAAAAAAAGTATAATATTTCTTTAGTTTTTTCTATGTAATTAAATAAACTAAACCCTATGAATTTTATAATTCATGAAAAAAATTAACATAGTTTTACTTTATAGGAATATTTTCATCCTTATTATAAATTTGACCAAAATTCATAATTTTAATTTATTTTATTAATTATTTAGATTTTGTGGAAATGGAAATAAATCAGTTTTTTGAGTTCTCATATTTGAGAATATTATTCTAGAATAAATGAAATATAAAAGAAAGGAAGCTAGGAATCAGGGTTCCAGAAGTAAAGAGATGAATTTTTGAATGATTCTTGAATTTTAAAATGTAGGCTCATGCATAAGATAATATTGAATGATACATAAAATCCTATGATGTGGTTAGTTCAACTGTAATATTTGTTATTTTTCTATCTAATGTAATATGTAATCGTAATATACTCATACAAGAGAGTAATTTTGATCTCTAATTGTAATATTTTAAAAGAACCTATGAGAGAGAAAAGGGGTGCATAATGTTTACTAAACACTCATCCTAGATATGTAATGATCTTACCGTTTTCATAAAAGTAAAAATTTCATACAGATGAGTGAAAAATTAAGTGTCCCTTGGCCTATATTTAATTTATATGACTTTATTATATGAGTATTTCATCCAAGATGATGAAAGGATATATAAGTTTGTTACATTTTTTTTAGTTATAGATACGTTTCATGCTTCCGTCAGAAAAATAGGGATTTTTAGACACAAAAGGATGATATACATACATAATAGTTACCATGACAACAATAATATTTAATATATTATCATTTCTTGTGGTGATAAAACACATCATATATAATCATCATATGATACATAATATCCAATTAGGGATACATGATGTTTTGAAATAAATGGAACTCTAGACATGACTTTAATGTAAGTTCTTATAATTTTTCACGAATTTAAATAAAATTTCACATCATAAAGGATAAAATTGTTTCAAAATGAGATCTCAAGACAAACATAATTTTAGTTAACTAATAAGATACTACACTTTGGTCGATGGATGTTGATCCAGGAGCTGATAACCCCACCTAACACAGAAAAATCCTTAAGAACCATATCATGGACAATTATCATTTCACATTGTGATGAATTAGGAATTAAATAATGGGATGAGATCTAAGATAATTTTATTTTATGTCACATCAATATATTCAAATTATTCACCTCAATGTATTTTTAACATACAATCAATTTAATATTATCCACTAATGTAGTTCTAATGGAACATTTTTTCTAAAATTTTATTCAATTTACCAAATTTGTGTCTTATACATCCTAATACAATCATATAAAAAACGATATTTAAAATATTTTTTACAAAGAAGAAATAATCAAATAATGAAAGAATAAAGCCCAGATCCTAGTTGTCAACCAATCCAAATAAGAAATAATTCAAAACTATAAATATTTAGAAATAACAAGATCCTAATGTGGATATTAAAAATCAATGAGGATATAATCTTAGAAGTTTTACTTGAATTAAAGTTGAAGGTTAAAATCATCAATAGAGGTTGTAGGTTGAGAAGGAAAGATTTTTTTTAGAATTTTTGGGAAATATAATTTTGTATAGAGGATGAATAGAAATGAGTGGGTGATGTTTTTTTTCCTAGATAGCCAGGTCTTCTAAACCAACAATAAAATTGATCTATTAGATACTCATAAAACACCTTATGATCCTATATTCCATTGGTCTCCTATTTGAGTTCTTCAAGAAATATTTATTTTAACTGAATCTAGTTGTATTTATTTTATGAAATGAAATTTCATTTGATTCTATTTTAATTATCTTCTATAAAGTATTACTGAATTTAGTTGCAATTTTATATTGTGAAATGAATAAATTTTCTTCATTTTGTGAAAAACATTATTTTTTGTCACTATATAAATTTCAAAATCAAGGGTTTTTTGTATGATTAGGTGAGCTTGACTTGTCATAATTTATAGATGTTTATTGTGAAGTTATATCACTTGTAAAAAAAGAATAGAACTCATAAAAAATATAATAATTACTAGGTTAGATTATATTTATTTATAATAGGTTATATTTTGCATTAAAAAATTCAATAAGGAGAAATATTTTTCAATAATGAAGAATTTGAAATCCAAAAGTCAAAACTATTTTACAGATGTTATATTTTACATTTTCATGTACCTTTTTCACTTAAATAGTTTTTGTCTGGATATATTTTCATTTTTTTTCACAAAAATCCTCATGTTTCTCAAAAATATATAAAAAATAATAATGAAAGGTAATATTAGAGTTTATTTTTCAACCTTTAAGGGAAGAAACCTCAAGTATTACTATCACTAAATTACTAGGAGATTAAAATTGAATATAGATTCATGAAAAATAAGGAATTATTTTCAATGAGGTTTCATATGACCTTGAAAATAAATCATTCAACTTTTAATAAAACTAATATGTTTTACTAGTTTCTTCTATGATATATTGAATTTAAATACTTCAATTTTAAATTTCGTCATTAAAATAGTTGTTGAATAACCTATGTAAACATTACATATTTTTTTATTTACCTGAATTTATACAATGATTTATTAACTTTAAACATTTAAGTAGATATAACTTATCACTTTAGATATTGAGAAGAAACCAATATTTAAAATTGAAACCAAGAAAAATTTTGGGTATTAACCTGTTACACCCTTCATTTCATGTGATAACTTGAACACACTATAAAGACAGTGTCAAGAACCAATAATTATCATGGATGACAATATATCACTTAAATAATTAACTACAGCACATGAGTATAATAAAAATAATATATAATTCCTTAAAAGGAATACCGAATTTTAATTAAAATAAATAATGTTTCATTATTCACGAATTTTTCATGGGGATGCCACGAAATATGAAAAAAAAAATCATAAGTAGTTTCATCATGATTGTGAATAATTGAATCCAACATGGTGGAATGGGGACCAATTAAAGTTAAGAACTATTACATTTTCCATAGATTGTTTGTATAAGAAGTGTTTTTAAAAATCCTAATCCACTCTAATAAGGGAATATAATGAAATGAAGAAACATTTACTAGAAAAAAGTCCATTCCATTAGGAAAGCTACCATTAGTATAGAGAAATATATATATATATGGGATGAAAAAAAACCTAGGGTAAAACCATATATGTGTATTGGGAGAGATATAATATATTATGTTTTTATTTCCAATTTCATCAAATCATTGAATATATTTTGATCCAAATATTTTATGAGGTTCTCATTCATACATATTAGAGCATTATATATACTCCCATTAGGGAAACATTTATAAGGACCCAGCCTTAAACATTACATAATCAAGTAAATTCCTACAAAATTTACTTATATACATTTCCAAAAGAAATTTTTTGTGTATAGTTTTTTAAAATTAGGAAATAATTCATATATATCAACCTAAAATCATATATATAGGGTAAAACTAAAACAATGTCCATTTTTTCATAATACAAATGTTTTTAATAAAAACATTAAATCTTTTCCTAAATATTATTCCCCACATTCATCTTGGATTCTTCATTTCTTTTACCCATCATTAAACTCTATGAAATGAATTTTAAAATGTGGGATCAGCACAAAAATATCATTATGGTATATAAGAAGAATTAGAGATACAATTAGTACATAAATACTTATAAACATATGAAATCCTTCTCATAAATATATACTTCTCAACCAATAGGTATCATATAGTTTCTTTAAGAAAACATAATATTTACATAAATCATATAAAACATAAATAATACCAAAAACTAAATTTGAGAATTACTTACTTAATATTTTAAACCTCGGAACTACCTTATGATCAGTAACCCTCGTAGATACATTGCAATGTAACTCTGACGGCTACCATATGGTGTAACCATCATAGTTACACTTGAAGTTACCATACAAACGCCCTCCAAATTAAAAATACCCAATGAATTGGAGGTAGATATAGGTCCCACATTTAATAATAAAAAATTCCCAAGAACCATAACATAATCATAAAACATGAATAATTTCATAAAAACATATCTTTTTAATTTTTTAAAATAGACATTGTAAAGAGGATTTGTAAAGAAAAGTCCCTTAGAGAATTCATATAATTTTAGTGAGAATTTATAGAAAAAAATTAATAATTGTATACACTATAACTACACATAATGTAAGATAATATAAAAAAAATTCATTTCACAAATAATCATAGTATTGTATAATTAAGGAAGTAGAAGGTTAACTCAAAGAATGGAAATTAGGTCAATAATTCCCTTCCATTTGGTTCATCTTACTTCAAACATGTTCAAAACTCCTATATGATGGTTAAAATACTATTATTAATATATCAAAAAACAATATTCATATTTATAATTACTTATATGATATTATAATTACATATTTCAACCCATTTATTAATAATATTTGGTTAATTTCATTGTTCTGGCTCATTTATTTCACAGTTTCTGTGGTCGGCTAATTATAGATTTTCTTTTCAGAAGGGTTAAAAAATAAAAAAATTAAATTAAAGTTTATTAATGAAATATATAATATTAAATGTTATTATATTTAATTTTAGTTATATATAATTAGTATGAATCATTATATAAAACATTAGTGATTAACATTATTTTGTTTCGGTGAATTTTGATCATTATGAACCACATTTATTTTGTTAATTATTATTATGCCTAAATACTAGTTCTAGAACAAAATATAACATATAATATATTTAGTAAAATATAAATTTACCATATTATTTTTTTTATAACCAACCTTGAAGGAGGTAATAGCTATTTAAAACACATCATCCATGATGTCTATAAATTGACACATCACAGATAGTGTTTTTATTTTTTGAATAAAAGAGCAAGGAGGACAAGTTTGATGATGATGTTTTTCTAAAAACATGATAAAATTATAATATATATAAGATACATGGGCTTTCATTCCTCTATAATAAGTTTAGGTGAATATAGTATAAGAAAATAAAATTAATTAAAATGAAAATAAAATAAATATTAAAGAGGATTTTCTACATATTCAATTATCTTCCTTAAGAACATCCTTGAGGCCCTTGGTTTTGGCCTTTTGGTGAGACTAGTAGATCTTGGACGTGGGGAAGATTATTAGAATGGAGTTTTGGTAGAAATTGAACAATATAAAAGGATTTGAGTTTTGAGTGAAAGAGGTGGTGATGGGTGATATTTATAGTGGAGGAGAGCGATGTTTTCTCATTATTATATTCATTAGTTTCTTAATTTGGATCAAGACTATAAATAGTTTGAGAATTATCAGAAAATATATTAAAATAATAAATGGAAGTACTAGATTATGGTTCTTACATAATTCATGACTCAAGGAATTGTTTATTTATCTGATAATGTTTATATACCATAAGTTACTATATTTTACTATTCACTAAAAAATAAATTATTTTATAAAAATACCAAAAATTCACCATAAACCATTTTTAAATGTATGGAATTCAAAAATTAATATAATTTTTTGAAAATAATTTTATAAATTTGAGAAATATAATTTTCAACTAAAATCATAATTAATTCTACAAATATCAATTTTGAAATTATAACTAATTTTATAACACTTTGAAAATTTAATTAAAGTATCATAAAATTATTCTATAATGATAAGAAAACAAAATATTAATTTATTAATGTACCTTATAAAGGTAATTTTCTTTTAAAATCATATAATAAATTATAAAATTGTAATTAAATATTTATGACTTTGAAAAATTACAACACTTAATTTATCATTTTTAAAACATTTATTTACTTTTTCCATGATATAAATACGCCATGATTATGCTTACAAGATATATAAATTTTATTTTTAATCTCAGAGGTGAGGTTACAATTCTAATTAACATATTTTTATTCCTAATTGTAATGTTATGATTTTTATGGTTAAGTTATTATTTCATCAGTATAAATTCATTAATTTATATAAATATCACTTATGTCATTATGAATTTGTAATGAGTTTAACTATTTAATTCCATAATGGAAAAAATTATTTTATAAGTACCTAGATTGTTACATTCTTCCCACATTTTAATAATTATTTCCTCGTAATTTTTATTTACTTATTAAATAAGTAAGGGCACCTTTACCTTATAAAATGTTCAGATTCACATGTTGCTTCTTCAACCATGTTGTTTCCCCAAAAAACCTTAACCTAGTGGATTACCTTATTCTACAATACTTTCTTTCTAAAATCATTAATCTAAACAAGTTTCTCTTTATAATTATGGTTCTTTTCTAGGAGAACTACTTCTGGGATCAAAACATGAGATAAATATAGCACATACTTTCTTAGCGTCAATATATAAAAAATATTATGTAGCTAAGAAAAACTCAGATGAAAATCTACTAAGTAGGCCACTGGTCCAACTTTCTCAATGATTTCATAAGTTCCAATAAACTGTGGACTTAGCTTTCCTTTCTTACCAAAATGCATAATTTTTTTCGATAGTGATATTCTAAGAAAACATGATCACCTACCCCAAAAAAATTATTTCCTCCTATTATTTTCAAAAAAATTCTTTCTTCCATAAGTTGTCCTTGTGTGTTGTTGGATCATATTCACTCTCACAACCACTTCCTTTACTAATTCTGGTCCCATTAACTTCCTTTTTCTGACTTCATCCCTAAATGATGGATTTCTACACTACTTTACATATAATGCCTCAAAAGGTTCCATCTATATACTAGAATGAAAAATTTTATTATCATAAAACTAAACTAAACAAAGATATAGATCCCAACATTCCTGGTAGTCCATTGAACTAGCCCAAAGCACATCCTCCAATATAGGAATTGTTCACTCAGTCTATCCTTCACATTGAGGATGAAAATCCGTGTAGAAATTTAACTTTATGCCCAAGGAATTCTAATTTTTTTCCAAAAGATAGAAGTGAACTTGGGATCATGGTAAGAGAAAATTGAAAGAAGAACTCCATGCACCCTAATAGTCTCTTTGAGGTACAGTTGAGAAAGTTGATCCAAAGACATAGTATCTTGAATATGAAAGAAATATTCAGATTTGATCAGATGATCAAGAATAATCCAAATCACAATTTACCTCCTTAATTATTTGGTAGTCCCCCCACAAATTCCATGGATATATTTTCCCATTTACACTCTAGAACTGGAAAAGGTTCAAGCATCCCATTTGGTATTTGTCCCTTTTTCTTATCCTATTAAAATGAAAAATATTTAAAAGTAGAATATGCAATATATATTTTCATTCCATCTCACTAATAATACTCTCTAAGGTCTATGTAAATCATATTTCTGTTAAAGTGAACTGAAAATAGAGAAACCATAAACTCCATACAACAACTCTTTCTTTAACTATGAATCCCATGGCACACATAATCTCTTTCCTATTTTTAAAACACAATATTTATATATGTTAAATTCTGGAAACTTTCCCCTTTTAACCAATTCTACCTTTTTATATAACTCATGGCCTTCCTTATGTGATTTATTAATTCCATATAATAGAGACAAATACACTAACACCATAAACACAATCGAGTAATTTCTTCCACCAACAAATTCTAATCCAAAATTTATAAAATAATTAATTAGGGGTCTTTTTCCAAACGTAACATGATTAATGATGGATGATGTTTTCTACTCAATGCATAAAACATTTTATTTTATTTTCTAGGATGGTAATTGATCATGAAATTATAATCCTTTATCAGTTTAATCCATCTTATCTTCTTCATATTTAAATTATTCTGAGTGAATATACACTTTAGACTTGTATGGTCAGAATATATTTCACATTTACCTCCGTATAAATGATGCATCCAATTTTTCAAAGAGAACCTCATATATGCTAATTCCAAATCTTGTGTGGGATAATTTAACTCATGAGGTGTTAGTTGTCTTAAAGCATAATCAATTACCTGATCAATATGCATCAGAACACATCCATTTCCATTCAATGATGCGTCATTGTAGTTGAAATATTCACCATTTCTAGAGGGATTCAGAAATCTCTTCTTTAGTTTTGGAAAAACAAAAATCACAGTCTTCTATAAAAATTAATTTAACCACTTTCTATATAAACATAGTTAGAAGACTAGATAACCATGAAATGTTTTTAACAAACCGTCAATAATAACCTCCAAATCCAGGAAAACTATAAATCTTTGTTACACTTTTGGGTCTTTCCCATTCATCAACCAATTGTTTTTGGTAGGATAAACTATTATTCCATCCTTATTTACAATTTCCACATGAAAAAAATTTGTTTCAACCAAAATTCACATTTTATATATTTTTCATATAACTTATTTTATATGAGAGTCTCCAATAAAATCCTCAAATGTTTTTCACGATCCTCATAATTTTTTTAAAAGGCCAACATATCATTAATAAAAGAATAAAAAACGTTTCCAAATATTCCATGGATATTTTGTAAATATGATCCATGAATACAGTAGGGTAATTTTTTATGCTAAAATGCATAACAACAAACTCATAATGCCCATATATAGTGTTAAAAGATGTTTTTGGGACGTCATCCTCCTTCACAATCAGCTGATGTTACCAATATCTCAAGTAAATCTTGGAGAAATAATGATCTCCACATATCTTATCAAAAAAGTTATCAATATGTGGAAAATTATAATTATTCAAAATAGTAATGTTATTCAAATCTCTATAATGAATTTAAAGTCTCATGGAACCATATTTTTTTTTAATCAACAAAATAGGATCACCTCATGGTTAAGTTCTAGGATAAATGATGCCTTTATGTACAAACTTCTATAATTGATCTTTAAATTCAAGAAGTTTGACTTGAGCCAATCGATAAGGGGATTTTAAAATTGGATTAGCATCAAGAACCAACTTAATTGTAAATTAAACTTCTCGGTGAGGTATAACACCATGAAACTCATTAGTAAAAACATCCAAATATTCATTAACCATCGGCACATCATTAGTATGTATAGTTCCCTTATTTTCAACAATATGAGAAAGAGAAATTTCATTTCCATATTTTAATAGTTTCTGAGCTTGTATTTGTGTTACCAATTTCATGGGTTTATTCTTGTAAAAATATTGTAACTCTTTCATAAAAATAACATCTTTTTCTCTACAATCAATCTCAGCATGATAAACAGAAAGGAAATCCATACCACAAATGACATAAAAATATAATAAGGAAAAAAATAAGGTTTTCATGTAATGTATTTCCATAGACAACAATAGAAATATTCTTATATTTTCATTTTCTATAAGATTTCCCCTGTTGTTTTAACCATAAATTCTTTTCCCATTTCTTAAGGTGAAATTTCCAATTTATTAAAAAACTTCTCAGAAATAAAGCAATTTGTAGACCCCATATCAAAAAATAATTAAAAAAATATTAGTAAAAAAACAAAGTACCTAATACCGCTTCATTGGATGGCATGACATCTGCCGATGTAGTTGAAAAGGATCTAATTTCACCTTTATGCTTATAATATAGCTTATTTCCATCATTTTTATCTTTCTTTTGGTAGGTATTTTCATAATGACATATCTCACAACATTCAAAATACCTTATAGTTTTATTATCATAATAAATATTAAGATCATTTTCATAATAATATTCTGCCATATTTCCAAACTTACTACATTGAAAACACTGACTAGTTTTTTGAGTCATTCCCCAGGGTTATTTTTACCACACTTTTCATAAACATAAAACTAAACTTTCTTACCATCATATTTATTCGATTGATTCATACCCATCGCTTTCCATATGGACATCTTATTCTTCTTTTCTTCAAAGTACATGTGATCATCTACAAACTCCATTTTTAACCTCTAATCACATCGGGAAACATTCTAATAACTTTTTAAATCATGGGAAGACAATTACCTTTGATATATTAGCTTCAATCCTGAGTAAAACAGTTGATTTTTCTATCAAGATCCCAAATGAGATTTAGATAATACCTTTCCAATTGAGTGATGTTTTCTCCATGAAAATCCACTAAATCCTCCTCCTTGCATTTCAATTCAAGTAATTTCTTTTCCATCCTAATCCAAAAAACCTTATGAAAATATTTTTAAATTCATCCCTTTCCAAGGAATTAATCTCCTCACTATCCTGAATATTCTTGACCATTGACCACCACTGTTCATCTTTACCATACAAATGATACATGGAAAGACTAAACTGTTTATTATCTAAACACCTCATAGAATCAAATATCCTTTCAAATTCTTTAATCCATCCTTCAGCTGCCACTGGGTCTGAAGATCCACTAAAATCAGGAGGGTAGTGGCTCATAAAATGTCCCACCATCATCATGTTCCATTATGGTGGATCTAGTTGTCCTCTTTCATGGATCACTTCACTATTTATAGGGTGTTTCAACTAATCCATTACTCTCAAAAACTATTTGATTCTAATTCCAACTATTCTAGGTTTCGGATTCATAAAGTTACTATCCTCTCGGTGCCTTCCTACATCAGTTTCCTTATATTTTTTATGGAAACCCATTTTGAGTAGACATATATTAGAATAGGAAACATGGTAATATTAAAATTATATATCATTTAAACATAAAAATAAGGTAAAAATAATTTATGGGGTTATATTAACATCCTCCTAACCCCTAATGTAATCTAAACCATGCTTTGATACCAACTATAAGGACTCAACCTTAAGCATTACATAATCTAGTAAATTTCTTAAGAATTCACTTCATTACATTCACAAATATATTTTGGGTTTTTGGATTTATAAAATTGGGACATAATTCATAAATATCAACCAAAAATCATACAATGTGTGTACAACTAATACAATATAACGTTTTTTATAATAAAAATGTTTTTAATAAAAACATGAAATCTTTTCATTAAAATTATTCAAAAATTTCATCTTGGATTCTTAGTTTCTCTTAAAAATCCTTAAAACCTATAAAAAAATTTAAAACTTGGTATAAGAATAAAAATTGCAGTAAGATATATAAGAATACGGAGAGAACCTGTTAGTACATGACGACTTATAAACATATGAAATCATTCTCACAAAGAAATAGTTCTCACCAAATAAGTATCATATAGTTACATTGTGAAAAAAATGAGATTTACATAATACACAAAAGAAATAAATAATACCATAAAGGTAACCTTTGGAATTAATTTCTTAATATTGTATCCCTTACGACTGCCTTATTATTTGTAACTCTCACAACTACCTTACAATGTAACCATGACAGCTACTTTGTGGTGTAACCATCATAGTTACACTTGAAGTAACCATATAGCCAACCTCCAACTTAAAAATACCCAATGTATTGGAGGGATATATAGGTCCCACATTTAATCATAAAAAATTCTCAAGAACTAGAACATAATCATGAAACATGAATAATTTATTTAAAAACATTCTTTTGAATTTTGTAAAATACAAATTTAAAATTGGATTTTTAAAGAAAAGACCCATACAGATATCATATAATTGAAGTGAGAATTAATCAAAAGAAATTAATATATATATATATAATTTAAATACAAATAATAAAATATAATATAAAAAACATTAATTAGGAAAATATTTTTAGTAACTCATAATTAATTAAGTAGAATGTCAACCCAACTAATGGAAATTGGGTTAAAAATTCCCTTACCTTAGGTCCTCCTTATATCAAACGTGTTCAAACATCTTGTATTATGTTTTAAAATGAATTATTTATATATTAAAGAAATATATTAATATTTATAATTTATAATACTATATTCTCATAAAATATTTCAACCCATTTATTAATAATATTTTGTTACTTTCATTCTATCGGTGCATTTATTTCATGGTTTCAATGGTTGGCTTATTATTCATTTTCTTCTCAAAAGGGAGAAAAAATATAGAATTTAAATTAAGTGTTATTAATTAAATTCCATAATATTAAATTTTTTTATTTTTCATTTTAGTCATATGTAATAATGATGAATCATTAGATAAAACATTGGTGATGAAAGTTAGTTTTTTTTGGTGAATTTTTATCATTACAAACCACTTTTGTTTTATTAATTAATTTTATTTCTAAACACTAGATCAAAAACATAATATAACATATAATATGTATAATAAAATATTATTTAACCATTTTAATGGTTTTATTGATAGATTTGAATGTGTTAATAGAAAATGAAAACACGTAGTCCACGATGTCGGTAAATCGACCCATCACGGATGATGTTTTTATTTTTATAATAAAAAGAAGATAAGAAAAAGTATGATGATGAATTTTTCCATAAACATGATAAAATTAAAATATATATAAGATAATAAGGGTTTTATGCCTATTTTATAAGGGGGTATCGATAGATTATAATAAAAGAAAAATAATCAAATATAAAATAAAAGGAAAGGAAAGAGGATTTTTTCCTCTTGAATTCTCTTCATTGACACCCTCCTTAAGGCCCTTTGTTTTTTCCTTTGGGTGAGACCAAAAGATATTGGACATGTAGAAGAATATTGAGAATATATTTTTTTAGAAATTAAGTATGATTCAGGTCTTTGAGTTGTGAGGGGAAGTGGTGGTGAGGGTGGTATTTATAATGGAGGAGAGATGTGTTTTCTCATCATTATATTCATTAGTTTATTAATTTTTCTCACAACATTGAATAGTTTCAGAATTATCATCAAATACATTTAATAATGAAGGGAAGTAACATATTATGGTTCTTAAATAATCTATGGCTCTTGGAATAGTGTATTTATCTTATAATGTTTATATACAGTAAATTATTGTATTTTACTAATCACCAAAAAATCAAGTATTTTAGAAAAATACCAAAAATTCACCCCAACCATTTTTTGACATGTACAAGTTAAAGATGAACTCCATTTTTTAAAAAATATTTTTCTAAATATTATAAATTTAATTTTTCTTTAAAATAATAACTTATTCAAAAAATACCATTTTTAAAATTATTACTAACTTTATAACACTTTGAAAAAATAGATAAACTATCACAAAATTATATTATAACCATTATAGAAGAAATAATAATTTATGAAGATATTTTATGAAAAAAATATATTTTAAATAATTATATTAATTAAAAAAAGTAATTAAATATTTATGACTTACAAAAATACCAACACTTAATTTATCACTTCCAAATAATTTATTCACTTATTCCATGATATAAATACACCATGATTACACTTATATGATACATGAGTTTTATTTATATTATCATAAGTGAATTTATTATTCTAATGGCTAGATTACTATTCCTAATTATCATTTTACTATTCCTAAGGTCAACCAACTATTACATCAGTATAAATTTATTAATTTTTATAAATATCACTTATTTCATTATAAATTTATAATGAATTTAACTATTTAACTCTAGAATGAAAAAAAAATTATACATACCTGGTTTATTAAAACAGTGGTAGATAAAACCCTTGTTGCGACTAGGAAACTCATTGATAACATAGACCAAAATTCTAAAAAAAATTGGAACTATGAGATTGATTCATGTAAATACTTGCCATAAATTACTTACTTTTGGTTCTAAAAATTGAAATATTATGAGTCATCTTAGTGATATTATGACTATGGTAAGGCCTATGATGTTGTATAACACTTCAATAAACCAAACTCATATTAAATACTTTCTTAACATTATGTTATCTAAAAAAGGTTTTCCTCATATGAAAACATTATTAACCAGTTCCCAAAATTTCATTATTCCCTGAAATCAAAAAACATTATGTTTAAACGGAGAAATTAACAAAAAAAAATAGTCAACACATTTAAAAATAAATAAAACCTATAATCAAGGGTAGAATAACCAACCAAGAGATAGTTTTAGGAAATAAAATAGAATGGAAGGTATTTACAAGGATAATAGAGTAACTCACCTCCTAAGTACTTTAAAAAGCAAGATAATTCTAAACCTGGAAGTAATTTTCATCCTAAAAAATCCCATTTATAAATTTGAAAATATCCTTCAGTAAATTATAAAAAATATCATGTTGAACACCTTGTTAACTCAAATGGGGAAAATAACTACTGATATTAGTATCATAAGAAATAAAATGAGTGGACTTCCATCAGAAATGGAAGTGAACCCAAAATAGAAAAAAATAGTGACATGAAACTTAGAAGTGGTATTGAATTGGACAACCCTCAGGCTCTCAGTTTTGAACCTAATCCTATTGAGAGGATTAAATCACTATATCTTCAAGATTGAGATCAAATTTACAAGAAACCATTATATAATGAGCCCACTGGAAAATTGATTATGTTGTGACAGATGATCCATTTTTAGAAGATGATTCTTTTCTTAAAAGAATCCATATAGAGTGGAGGATTATTATTTGATCTTATAGTGGTAAAAATAGTATTAATGATGACCAATAAATTACCCAACCACTATTACCTTAACCCTAGGTAAATACTCTAAATAAGAATAGGGTTAAGAGTGATTTAGATAAAGAGATTTTAGATGATTTTAGTAAATTTCATGTTATATTTCCATTATATTATATAGATAAATAGATTATAAAATATTCTAAATTCATGAAGTTAATGTTCTCTTATAATTGGAAGTTGAAGGGATAAGATAAATTGAACTCATGAGGAATGTTTCATCCATGATCCAACCTACCAACACAGTTAAATGTAAGGATCCTATAAAATCAGTATTCTATTAATTATAGGGTAGTTTGAGTTTAATATGTTATATTATAATTAGGATATTTATTAAATATGATGAATCTCTCTATATAATCCAATTTACAGGTTGTATAACTCAATCATATTTGTATTTTTATCTAATTATCCATTCAAAGTATAGTTAAACCTAATTTCTCTATTGATTATGTGTTGATAAGAGTAAGATATATGGTTTTTACTATTGATTTTTACTCTTTGTATAAAGAATATGATAGGTTTAGTGCACACACACCACTAAGTTTTGGAAGTGATTTTGTTAAAATAGTTAAATCAATAATTAATGTACAAAAAGTCACACATTTACATCAATTTTTAAAACAACTAGTTAAATTTAATATATATTTACTCTATAAAATATCATAGGGAGAGTCACACATCTCACTAAGTTAATATGATTTATTGATTTCTAGATTTTACAAATAGTGAATGGCCATTTTATGCTTCTTAAAATGATCTTATGCCTATTTTTGAAATTTTTTTATATGGATGTAATATTACATATATTTAAAAGAATTAAAATGATAAAATTTCTCTAACTAATACTTATGATGAAATAATAATTTCTTTAGTGATTTCATTGAAATCCATGAGAAATTTTATGTTATTAATCTTCAAACTATTTTCTAGAAAAACACGTTAATATATTTTTAAATCACTCAAGTGATTAGTGTTCTAAAAATGATTTAATTGATACTCTTAAGTTAAACCACTATTTTTTTAAAATCTATACTTTCACCTAAAAATGACACATTTCCAAAACATATTGAACACATGTCTGTCACCTCTATAACTATAAAATATTCTTGTTTTTTTATGATTTCTAAGGGATGAGTTAGAAGCTATAAAGTCAATAAAATCATATTTTCAAAGTTTAGATATCCCCAAAAATATAAAATTGAAATTTTTAACTAAGAATAAAAAATAAAAAAATTTAAATAGTAATTAGAAGCTTGATTCTATCATTTCTAAAAGGTTATACAGCATCAAAAAAATAAGATTTTAGGGGTCCTTAAAGAGAATAATGAAGCCATAGTATAACCCTCAGTTGGATTTCCTATAATTAGTCATTTGATGTTCTTGTATAGGATCTTACAAGTGGATTATACTAAAATTATTATAAAATATAAAAGTAGGTAAAATATTACACTTAAAGGGGTAGTTATTAAAGAAGTGAAAACTTTGATGGCTTATGGAATAATTTTCCAATTTCTGATATCCAATGGGTGATTGTGGTCTAAATAGTTTCGAAAGAAAGTGGTTTCATTGTTTATTTTAATGATTTTGGAGATATTTTACCTATTAGACTTCCTAATAAATTGATGGTGCGTATATAATTTAATAAATTCAACCTTGGGATCAGTAAATATCACTTACCTCTTCTATTCTCGGACCAAATTCTTCATGGACTTATAGGGAATCCCCACTACTATTTTTAATGGTTTTTTAGGATATTTTCATATTATAATTTCACATGAGGATTAATAAAACACCAACTTTACCTATCCTTTTAGAACCATTTATTATATGAAAATTCCCTTTTGGATTGTGTAATGATCTTTTCACCTTTCAAAGGTGTGTAACGAGTATTTTCAATTATTTTTTTTATGAATTTATGGATGTTTTTATGGATTAATTTATAGTGTATATATCTTATTTTAAGAGTTACTTAATATTATCATTATGATCCTCATAAATTTCCTTGAGAATTACCCTGTTCTCATGTTTTATAAATGTAATTTTATGGAGGATTGATGAAATGTTATTGGAATGATTTATCATGAAATGGAATCCAAGTTGATAAGTTTATGTTTGACCTTAATTAATCACTATCATACAACAAAATAGTGAATAATGATATATATTTACCCAAAAATGTTGAATTATATAGGAGTTTAATATGGGGTTTTAGCATGATAGCCCTCACTGTTTCTAGATTTCTATAAAAAATCTCACTTTGTCTTTGATGGAAGAAACAAAGAGGCCTTTAGATAGCTAAAAAAGAAGTTAGTTTCTCCTCCTATTATCCAACAACATATATGGGATATTACCTTTTAACTTATGATAAATTAATTATATTTTTATCTATTTTGATTCAGAAATGGGAAATGGGGAAGGGGATCTCATGTAATAAATTTTGTATCTAGGACTCTAGAATTAAACCTAGATAATTACCCAACCATTTGGAAGGAATGTTTTGTCCATTTTTAACTTTATATGAGTTTAAGTGATTTTTTTATGCTCTAAAGTGATTATTTTTACTGACCATTCATCCTTATGTTTTTTTATAAGCAAACATGAAGCAAAACTAAGGCTATTGAGATAGATTTTTCTACTTTAGAAATTTTATGTGAAAATAAATGATACTAAGGGTAGTGGTAAATTATTTATTGAAAATTTGAATACACAACCAACATTTCAAGGGAAAACCCACAAATATGTCCACATATTAGATAAACCTTACCTAATTAAGAACTTAATGTTGTTGAATGTTTTAAAACATGGTTTTCTCACCTTGTTAATAACTTGGATATTGATGCAATTCCACACAATCATTTAAAGAAACAAGGTTCCATATTAGAAAGTCAACCTATGAAGAGTATATGGGATGACCCTTATTTATGGCGCCTCAAAAGGGACCAAATCATTATGAAATTAATTTTGGATTCCAAATATATAATCAATGTGTATAAATTTTCATGCATTAATTTGGGTTGGGAAATTTGGACTGCAACATATAATTAAGAGGTTCTTAGTTTATATTTTTTTGGACCACAATATTTTAGGATACATTTAAATTATATATACATATATATTCAATTTTAATGAAATGTCTCATAGAAATATTATATTTAATAAAATTATCTTCTGTTTTGTGATGAATTTTATAATTTCTATTTGGATATCATGGGACTATTTCCAAAATATTTTGGATATCATTATATTTTACTTATTAGAGACATGTATGTAATTGGGAAGAGGATATTTCATCTGGACCTAATGATGATAAGTTATATTACCAGTATATATGAGAAAACTTGTTTTTGTAGGTTTTGACAACACATATTAATCATAACTAATTAAGGGAAATAATTTTTCAATAAGACTATGGAGACTATTTTTAGGAATTATGGAGTTCATCATATGGTTCATAATCCATTAAACCCCCAAATAAATTACATGGTTGGTGTGTCAAATATATAGATTAAACACATTCTTGAAAAAAATATCTTTTTAATAAGAAGGATTAGATATGGAGATTAGATTATTCACTTTGGACTTATAGAGCTTATTATAAAACATCAATTGGGATAACATATTTTAGGATAGTATGTGGGATAAATTTTATTGTTTATATAGATTTATAAAACAAATATTTTTGGGTTGTAAGGAGTTATTCAATATTTTATTTTGAAGCTGGTAATGAAAGGAAATTATACATGTATCAGTTAGAATAAATTAGAACCAATTCTTTTTAAAAATCAATGCTTTAGAAGGTGAAAACCAAAGTTTTCCATGATAAATTTATTTTCATTAACGATTTCATTAAAGGAGATAAAGTGATATTACTTGATTCCAATCTAATGATTATATATATAAATTTTGTTTCAAATGTCTTGGCTCTTTTATTTTTATTAATTATTTTCATTTTGGTTAAATACATATTATAAACCTAGAGACAAATTCACTATTTAGTATATAGGAATAGATTCAAACTGTTTAGTGATTATTTCAATAACCTCAAAATGAGGAAATTATTCTTCAATTTTGGGAGTGAATTTGAAGACAGGTGATGTCCTTATCATTTTATTATAATATCAATATAATTACTAGTTTAAAATTCTCTGCCAAAACTATTACACAATAAAAAAATTTCATAAAATAGTTATGGGTAAAGAACATCCTTTATTAGATTTGGATTTAAATTATTTTTCTTTATGTTTATGTATTTTAATTTTGTGCACATTTTTTTAATGTCTTTTTGAACATTTTTTAGGTCAAATTGAGTGTTATTATATGTTTGTAACCAATTCCAATTGTGATAAAAAAAATTCATAGAGAACTCAACTTAGATGAATACTAAAAGGTTTTTAAAATTCATAAAAATACCACTATATTTTTAATCCTATTCCATGAAATACTATTTTATTTTGAAATATCTAACATATGAGGCCTATAAAATATCTTTTATAACTTAATTATAGATTTATAACTTCTTTAGAGAACCAATTAATGTATGAATATCCTAAATTTACTTTGAAATATAGTAAAAACATAGAGCATTGAGAAAATTTTGTTTAAAATAAATAAGGTGTCCTTTTAATTGAAAATAAATTTCAATAATAAACTTATATTTTGGACTACCTTTTTATATAACCTATTATTCTCTATTATCCATGAACAACCTTGTTAGGAAGCCACATTACAATCCTAAAATCTCTAAACTCCAACCAATATAAGTAAAATCATGTTCATCATTGAAATCAAGTGTCTCGGGAAGCTATTTTGTGATATGGGTTGGGGAAAATCATGAAGTATGGTTAATAATTAAGGGGAAATATGAATTAAAATTATATAGGAAAGTTCAACTAATTATTTAATGTTTAAAAATTCATATCTAAGTTTAAAATTCAAATCTATGTAGAATTTAAAAAAACAAAAGAAAAACAATGTTCTCAAAGGAAGGAAATTGTTATTTCTAGGAAGGTAAATAATGGGTGAATATTCCATGAGAATATAAAAGGAGTTAGGTGTTGGGTTAGTGAAAAGAGGGTGAGTGACTATATCATTCTTTATTACAAATTGATTATAATAAATTTTTATTAAATTAAAACCAAACATCCTCATTCTAACTATGAAAATTTTAAAATCATAACCCACAAATCCTTAACATTGAAAATTAATAAAAAAAATACTTAGGAAAAGAATAAGTAATTGACTCATAGGGTGGATATTTGTAAACTCAATAAGCCTATATGGATCCATGCGTGTGTTTGTAATGAGAAAAACATCGTTAAAATTTCATTCTTTGTGTGATAAGAGGTATATTTTAAAAAGGTACGTATAAATGTTAATGAGAGGATAAAATTAAGTATATGTAAATTTAATATACTTTATAGAGATAACATAACATATAATATGTAAGATTCATGATAATATTGATTGAAAAGGCAATTAGAAAAGGAACTCATTTTGGTTACTGTTTTAAATTTTTTTATGGGAAAAATATTTAATGATTTCCTACAAGTATAATATTTAATTATCAAAGAATTAAAAAACATAGAATTTAATTATTTTTTTATTTAATTAAATGAATTAATCCTTAAAAAATTTATAATTTAAGAGGAAAATTTAATATATTTAGTTTATAGGTGTATTTTAAACTTTATTATAAATATGGTCTAAATTAATGATTTAAATTTATATTGTCAATAATTCATATTTTATTGTCACATAAAAACCTTAAATTCAATGTGTTTTGATATTAAAGTATATTTTTATAGAATAAAGCAATCCAAGAATAAATTCACTCCAAAAGAATGGTTTTGGAAGAAAGGGGGAATTTCTAGTGGATAGTTGAATTTGAAAAAGTATAGGCATACATAATATTATTAGACTTGAATTGTAATATCCATTGATGATATTAGCTCATATGTAAGATTTTTTAGTTCGATATCCAAAGGAATATATTAGAGTAATATACTCATATGTAATATTAATTCTTGAAAGTAGTTGAAAATTTAGAAAAGTGTCGGTAAGATTACAAAAGAATGTGTAAGGGTTAATGGAAACAAATCCAGCATACATAAAGGTTTTTATTTTTACACAAAAGTGAAAATTTGAATCTTCTAAGTGATTTGTAAGATAAAATTTTACAATAAATAATAGATATTTATTTATCACTAAAAAATATATTGGTCAAGCTGGTGCACTGATAAGTAAGAGTGGTTCCTTTTCCAATTGAGATGAATTTTGGTTCTTCCCTAAGATACATTAGAGTTTGCAAGCCATAAAGGATGATAAGTAATATTCTTTAACTTAATTTTTAAGAGTTATAGGACAATATACCTATATAAATAAATGTTTTTCTTTTTCTATTATTGTAAATATTCTAGACAATCTAGTGATACATAACAGTACCTTTTCCAATATGAAAGGGGTATGCCTTTATTACTAGTGAGGATTTCTGCCAAACTGATGCATTTATATTTAATATTGTTCCATCTTGTAGTTGATATAAATTTTAATTCTTCCTTGAGATAAATAAGGATTTCCCATTCATAAATTATGATATATAAGAGTCCACAACTTCATACATAAGGGTTCTCATGGCTACACTGATATGGAAGATATTGTACTTTATGATGGGGATGAAAATAGATAATACAATGTAGATGTGATATGTAATATCTAATCAAGGATACGTGATGTTTTTTACATAAGAGGACACTAGAAAATCTTATCTCATAAGGTTTTCTACTTTACGTGGAAGAAGAAGATAATAATGTGTCATAATGGATGAATTTTCACTATAATGAGCTATTAGGGAAAATATACATGGGAGTAACTAATATGAGACCACTTTAAGGACAATATAATTAATTTCAAGTGATGATAAAGCATATAGATATTATAAATTACTTAAGAATCACACCCTATCTAGTTCCCCTTTCATTCCATGAATCATTTGAAATTAAACAATGGGATGAGATCTTGGCTCTAGCATGTCATGTTGTAATATTCAAAGGATTTTCCACGATTTATTTGCAATCTCCACTCAATGTAATATTAACCACCAGTATAACTATTGTGGAACATGTTTTCTCAAGTTTTATTTAGATATCTAAATATTTTTGTATTTATCTTGATTTTCATGACTAAAAATGGATATCTTATATATTGTATACTAATAATATGGGATGAAATCAAGAAATAATAAAGATTAGATTTTTTTATTAACTAATTTATGTTAGAAAGACTATAAAAATGAATATTTTTATGAAGACCAAGATCTAAAAGGGGATACTTAGAGTCAACAAAAAGATAATCATGTAATTTTTAAACGAATAAAAGGGGAAATTAAATATCTATAAAGGACACAAAAGGATGATAAGTAAAGATGTTTTTTGGGTTTTTTGAGAAATATAGTTTTCAAGAGTGGAGGAATAGCGGTGAGAAAGAGATGGAGTTTTGAACTTTTCTAGTCATGTCCTGTTAAACCAACACTACTAGTGAGCTACTAGAGATTCTGAGATCCCCTTATAAGTAAAAATTTTCTTTTCTATCCTATTTAAATTTTTAGAAATTTTTTTCTTTATTTAAAACTAGTTTTCTTTATTCTGGGAAATAAAAAGTATTATTATTAACTTTTAATTATTTTATTTAAAACATTTGTGAGTATTATTTAATTTTTTGTCTGTAAACTGAAGGGATATTGTTTATTCTATGAATGTAAATTAATTTTTTACAATGTTTAAATTTTTTAATCACAATTTTTTAAGGAGAATAATGATCAATATTTTTTTATTTCTTAATGTTAATTAAGTGTTTAGATCACTTTAAATGGAAGAATAATATTCATATTGATGTTTTTTTATGAATATTAGGAAGGATTATATATTCTTATTAAGATCGTATATTTTTTATTTAATAATTAATGTATATGATCCTTATACTTACATCATATAATGTGGAATCTAAATGTTAAAACAAGTTTCCAATTGTTGTCTTTTGTATGGTCACAAAATTTTCTCACTTAAACTATTTCCTTCCCATGATTTTTTCTTGGTACTCATCAAATACCTATTTTTCTAAAAAATAATATATAAAAAACAACAATAATGAAGAGTGAATATAGTTTTTAGTTTGAATACTACAAGAGTGAAAAACTTTGAGACAAATATCATTACATTCCTAGGGGATTTAATATGAATAAATATTAATGTAAAATATATATATTTAAAATTAGAATTATATTTGAGGAGGTTGTTTAATATCATGAAAAAATCATTCATTTGTTTCAGGAAAACATATAAGTTTTACATCTTCTTTGGAAAATGTTTTATTTTTTCTATATGAATTTGAAATTCATCATTATAATAGCTACTCAACATCATATGTAAACATTTCATAAATAGTTTTCTCTTAATATGATCCTATACATTGATATATTTACTTATGAATCTAAAATAGATAAGATATATCACTTCATAGATAGGTTAGTGAGAGCTAAGTAATAGAAGGAACCAATCTTTAAACTAGTTATAGAATAAAATTTAGGGGAAAAATGGTAAAATCCATATTTCATGTGGAAACATGAAGACACTATAAAGAGAGTGTCAAGAACAAAAATTAACATGGTATACCAGAGAACTCTTAAAAATTAGATTCATCATATGAATATAATCAAAAAATAGTAATGTATATTGCCAAAAAGCACTTGTTGGTTTTGAATTAATATTAGAAATGTTACATTATTTACAAAAATATCATTGGTTTACTAGTGAAGATCTGTAAAATAATATCTTGTAGTTTAATCATAATTATTTAATAATGAAACCAACATGGTTAAATAGAAACCAATTAAATATGATATATTTTTCATTATTCTTATATTGAGTGGCTAAGGAGTAGTTTTATTACCCTTAATCCACACAAATAAATAATTATAACAAATAAAATTTTGGGTACCTGCTTTCTGCACCCTTACTTCATGTGGAAACATGAAGAAACCACAATGAGAGTTTCGAGAACCAAAAATTAACATGGATTACTATAGGAATTTTAATTAATTATATACATCATATGAAGATAATTAAATAGTAATAATAAATAATTTTTCAAGGAACCTCCTATTTTTGAATTAAAATCAATAATATTATATTATTTACCAAAAATTCTTGGGTTGACTAGTAAAGATCCATAAAATCATCTCTAGTAGTTTCATAATAATTATGAAAAAATGAAATCAGAAAGGGTAAATTAAAACCAATTCATTATGATAACCTTTCCATTCTTCTTTTATGGAGTGGATATGGAGTGGTTTTACTACCCTAAATCTACTCTAATAAACAATCATAATGAATAGAAGAAAACTTTACTAGAAAAATATTCTCCACCTCTAAGAAATATTACCATATGATAAACATATATGGCATTAGAACAACCTAGGTTGAAACTGTATATGAGTATTTGGAGAGATTTGAAATTTGAAATTTTATTTTCCCCACCATCTAATCAGTGAATAGTTGTTGATCCAACACATCTATGAGGGAATTATTCTTATAGATAGGAGAATAATAGTTACTCCCATGGGGGGTATATGGTGGATAAAACCATAGTTATGGTTAGTAATATGTAAAGACCTGTAAAATTCAAGGGAAATTTTTTCTTAATTTTCTTTGGAATTTTACAAGAGCGCGGTTTCTGACGGCACCTAATTCCGAGGCCCGGAGTGCCCGGAATCAATTTTCGAAGTTTGGCTCAGGTATGTTCTCTGAACGAACGAGCCGGATTTTCTAAATTTTGATCCGGTGCTCGGAATTGAAATCTGAGGGCACCGATGAACTCGCAGAGCCGTTATTCTCTTAAGGGGACCTTTTTCGAGGTTGCGATTTATGCGAGACGAAAGTTAGATTTTTGGAGAATTATAAGAAGTTAAATAAAAATGTGGAACACTTTTTATTTTATTTTGTTAGTTAACTTCTCCCAAATGGAGTTAAAGGTGGGACCCACATCCACTTAACCTCCCTTGGGAGGATTAAGTGTGGTGGGTCCCACACGAACCCCAACTTTTCATCTTCTCTCATAACTCCCTTTAACCCCTCTTTAAATGACATGACAACTTGTTATCTATTTTGGAGTTATTTTATTTGAATTTCAAACCATTGAAATTCAATTTGTTAAGTGTGTGAATAAAATAAGACTCTAACTTATTTTATTTGGTTAGATTTCTCTAGCCTTCTTGAGAGGATTTTGGGAGCTCCTTCTACTTCTTCAACTTTCACGAAGAACGCGAAGAACCTTCGAGCTCCGACGAAGAACGCCGCTCCTCTCTTCTTCGTAGCCGGTTGCTTCCGAAGATCGACGACGCCTTCCGTGTCAACGAAAGGGAACGCCGCTTTCTCCTCAGACTTCCTTCGTCGGCTTACGAAGATTCTCCAATGACGTACCTCTTCGGACGTACCTCTTCATCAACGGATTTGACGAACGATTACCGCGACGCCCGACCTCCGCGACGTTGTCTTCCACGGGTTGTTGACGATCATCGATCTTGAACCAAGTTAGGGGTTGTTGTTGATTATTTATTTATTCTCGTTCTTGGTTCTAGCTTGGCAATTTTGAGGTTTATTGTTAAGTGTTATCGACTAACGAGAGGGGGGCCGGACCGCACAAACACGGCCGAATTCCCCCTCCTCTGTTCTTGAATATTATTTTCCTTGCGTATGTACGAGATGGCGTGGTGTCGTCGCACCACGTGGGAATCGCAAGGCTATAATCGCGCGGCGCCGTCGCGCCACACCACGGGAAGTTTATCATGAGCGCGACGCCATCGCACCGCGTCGGAGGGAATCGAAGGCGCCGCGGCCGGAGCGGGGCCGTGGCGGAGGGGCGCAGTGCCGTCGCACCGCGCCGGACGACGAACACCACGGCCGGTTCCGGGCCGCGGCGAGATGGGAAGACCGGCGGCTCGTCAGGCCACCGATGTCGGAAACAGGAAGGGGACCGGCTTTGCCGGTCCGTTGAAGAAGAACCGGCCGGCCAGGTGGGCCGGCCGGAAGGGAAAAGCCGGGGGAATTTAATTCCCCCAGCCAACACAAATGCCCCCCTCCATTTATGAAGGGGGGGGGGGTGGTTTCATTAAGGGGGCAGGCGGCCCCCCGGTTTTCCTCAAAGCAGGACCCCACGAGGGGGGGCCGGTTCTCCAAAGGCGGGGCTAAAAGCCGCGCCGCCAACATGATGAAGCGGGGGCCTTGCCCCCCGTGCGTGGCACCAAGCGGCGCCAGGCCGCGCCGCCGCCAGCCGGACCACGCCGGACCGCCGCCGGCCGGGCCGGGTCGGACCCGGGTCGGGTCGACACGGTTCGGGCCGACCCAGGGGGGGTCGGGCCGTGTTGCCCCGGGCCCGGACCCCCTGTTTTCGAATTGTTTTCGGTCTTTTGGCCATAACATGAGCTATGGACCTCCGATCGACGAACCGTCAGTGGCATTGCGATCCTTGGATCGAGACGGTCGATTCGGTATATCTCACTCAAAGTTTCGGAATACTTTGAGTTCGGCCGGGTTGGTTCGTTCACGAAACCTATCGGGCCTTCGGAGCGGAAATGCTCATATCTTGAGCTACGGACGTCCGATTGACGTTCCGTTAGCTTTGTTGTGTTCCTCTTAGTGAGGCGGATCTTTTGGAATACTTCTCCCAAGGTTTGGACGTAGGTTGAGTATGGTCGGGTTGGTTTTTCCTTAAAAACCAACCGAGCCCCTGGGACGAAAATGCCAATAACTCTCAGACCGGGCGTCCGATCGACGCGCCGTCTGTTGCGTTGAGTTCCTGTTGACCATACGGAACTTTTGGATACATCAACTCTAGACTTTGTGACAGTTGTTGTATCAGCCTCTCGGCTCGTGGAGCGGACCCTCCTGAACGATCTTGCTATGTGCGGGAACCCTAGTGCTGGTTGCGACTGTTTTTGTGACTACTACTGCTACTGCTACTGTGACTGCGACGACGACAGTACTGAGATCCTATGTGGATTCGACGACGACTACAGCACTCAGCGATCCTACATGGATCAGTGCTACAGGTCCTGTGTGGGCCCGATCCTGTGTGGGTCTGATCCTGTGTGGGTCCTTGCGCTCAGCGGTCCTGTGTGAACCAGCACCTACAGGTCCTGTGTGGGCCCGATCCTGTGTGGGTCTTTTGCGTGGGTTAGTTACTTATCGATCCTTCGTGGGTCCGACGACTTAGATGGATCAGAGATCATCTTTATCATCCTTTGAAGAAGTATACCTGTGTGAGCTGAATCTTGTTGCTTTCCTGTGTTGATTGAGTTGTGCTATCCTGTGTGGAATTCGTTTTTCTTTCCTGTGCGGAATACGTTTACTTTCCTGTGTGGATTGAGTTGTTCTATCCTGTGTGGAATTCATTTTTCTTTCCTGTGTGGAATACGTTTACTTTCCTGTGTGGACTGAGTTATACTTGGGCTTGGAGGTTGGAGCGTATTGGAATTGATGACTTAGGTATATGTATGGGCATATACCTATGTAGTATCGGTTGTTACTTCGTGATTGTATCTTCCTTTGTGGTTTCTCCTTTGTCGATTTGGGGAGACCATCAGGGGTCTCGGGGTCCCTACTGAGTAGCTTATACTCACCCCTTCACGGGCTATGCCCGTACTTCGTTGTGTTGGTTGCAGACGACGGACAACGTTGATCTTGGCTGAGGCTTGCAGAGCAGGACGGTACCTGGTGGTGGACCACTGGGTAGGATGTGTTTGGGGCATATGGCGGGACCCGGGGAGCAGTGGAGCTATTTGTACCCACCCTTCAGGTGGGATCTCCAGTGGACAGCTCGGTGTAGTGGATTTTACTTACAGTTGTTGTTTTCCCTTTCGAGTTGTACTTTACTTTCAGTTTGGGTTTGTATACTGGCCCATTTACTTTTCCGCACTTTCAGTTTTACTCTGTTTTTACTTAGTGTTTACTTTCCGCTTTCTTACTCTGTGGTGTTTGTTTACTTTACAAAGGCAATGCCTTCCCTTTTTACCAAGAATTACGCCTTGGTGCTAGTCGCCATCCCCTGGCCTATGGAAGGCGGGCTTGGGGTAGTCACGGCACGGACCCCGAGGGCGGGTCGTGAAAAATTGGTATCAGAGGGGTTCGGTTCTACCGCGAACTCTGGTCTTTTCTATGTGAAGCAATAATGTTTAGCATATTGAGTGTGGTTATCAGTCTAGGGAGTCCAGTGTTGGTGCGGTGGCCGACGTATCCGTACATCAGGACCCTGACTACTGATATCCGACTTAATGCACGAAAACATTGATTGCGTGTGTGTTTCAAAGTTTTCTTTTTGATTACTTTATATCATCTCACCGGGTATATTGTTTGACCGTGGAGCACCTGATTCCTTTTCAGGATGGCACCACGAAGGCAGCCAGCTAGGGTTCCGAGAGTCGAGTGTGACGACAGCCCACCGAGCGACGAGGCCTCGGTGCAGGGCCCTTTGTCAGTAGTGGCACCGGCGGTAGCTCTACCCGTCGAGCCACCGATACTTCCAGCACCAGCCGCTGACGATGCACGTCGCCTCAGCGCATTGCATAAGTTTCAGCGCCAGCGACCACCCAGGATTCGTGGGGAGACGGATCCCCAGGTAGCATAGGACTAGCTGGAGGCAGTAGTACGTGTGTTTAGGCTAGTGAGGACACCAGCAGACCTCATGGTGATCCTCGCTGCGAGCCTACTACACGCAGCAGCAGGACGATGGTGGAGCTTGATGCTCCAGGTGAACGATGAGGCACCTCTACTTTGGATGGACTTTGAGAGCCTCTTCCGCTCGGAGTTCGTCCCAGCCACCCTTCGTGCGGTGCGTATCCAGGAGCTTCTTCAGCTGCGGCAGGGCAGCATGACGGTCGCTCAGTACTCGGCGAGATTTACTGATCTCTCACGCTACTCGACCGACATGGTACGGGACCAATTCTTCCGGGCCTGGACCTTCGAGCAGGGTTTGAGACACGAGATCAGGGCATTGCTGATCTCCCTCAGCATACCGACTCAGAAAAGAGTACTGGAGCGGGCCCTTTTGATCGAGAGCTTCCTTGCTGAGTCTACACCAGCACCGAAACTCACCGCAGGGCGGCACGTGGCAGAGTCTTCTGCGGCTGGCAGTCGACGGATGACTCAGGGGTCCAGGCAGACCAGACCTTCAGGCAGACGACCTCAGGACACTGGCTCAGCAGTGCGGGGCACACAGCGCGGAGCCAGTCTTTCGAGTGGAAGACAGTGCTATGCATGCGGCGGGCAAGGTCACATGGCTCGTGACTGCCCGACCCACCATGCAGAGGAGCAACAGACGGTTGAGGAACCACCTAGGAAGAGGCAGAGGTTCGACCGTGGCAGTCCGCAGGGATTAGGCGGACGAGGCAGAGGATCTGGCCGAGCAGCAGGTGGTGGGCGACGCTTTGAGGCTCTACCACCACCACCATCAGGAGGTCCACCCCGACCTCAGGGGAGAGCACAGCTTCAGGCAGCTGAAGCTTACGATCATGGAACTCTGGAAGCGGGTGGACTAGTGCGGGACTAGCTCCAGGCATAGAGGCCTTTTCCCATAATGCCTCTGGCTTCGTAGTTTGTGTTTCCTTGTGTCCTTGTACTTTGAGTTGAAGTATTAAATGACAATTGCTTTGGTGACTTTTGATTTCTTGTCTTTTGTTTGTTTTTACTAAGAGGTGCCGGTTAAAAAAACTGTTGACTTGACCCTCACTTGCGAGATTCTTACTGGAGGAGACCCAGTGACCACACACTGATGCCGACAGTGTGACTCAACCCTTGGAGGCGAGAGTAACGGTTGGATCTCTTGGTAGCAGCGTCGAGGCCTTACGACGTCATCCATGCCATGAATTAACTAATCATGACTGGATTGACTGTATTAGGAAAGGAACGTGGTTCATCCAGGGGATGAGACCGGATTTCACTTTTCGGCAAAGGAGAAATCTTTGCAGCTTTGCAGAACGTTAAGGAGGAAAGGGAAACCCTTCGTGTGGTCAGACAGATGTCAGCAGAGCTTCCAGGAGCTGAGACAGAGATTGACTAGCGCACCTATCTTGGGGTTTCCTGAGGAGGGAGTAGGGTACGTAGTTTACTGCGATGCATCAGGGACCGGACTCGGGTGCGTCCTGATGCAGGAGCGGTCAGTGATCACCTATGGATCACGTTAGTTGAAGCCGCATGAGCAGAACTACGCTACCCATGACCTGGAGTTAGCAGCAGTGGTCTTCGCTCTGAAGACATGGCGACATTACCTAATGGGCGAGCGCTTTACAGTCTTTTCTGATCATCAGAGACTCAGGTATATCTTCTCGCAGAAGGACCTTAACCTGAGACAGCGGCGATGGCTTGAGTTCCTCCAGGACTATGACTTTGAGATAGTCTATACTCCTGGGAAGGGGAACGTAGTAGCTGATGCCCTCAGCTAGTGGCCGGGCTTGAAGAAGGTTTTAGCAGAGTTCGTTTCTCAATGCCTCACCTGCCAGCAGGTGAAGGCAGAGCATCAGGTACCAGCAGGCTTGGTACAGCCCTTGGAGGTTCCGGAGTGGAAGTGGGACGGCATATCTATGGACTTCGTGACTGGACTTCCACGCACTTCCAGAGGTCACGAATCCATCTGGGTGATTGTTGACCGACTCACCAAGTCGGCACACTTCTTACCCATCAGAGAGCAGGGCTCAGTGGAGAGCTTGGGACGTCTCTACGTTCAGGAGATTGTTTGGCACCACGGCGTGCCATCATCTATCGTCTCCGATCGAGATGCTCGCTTTACTTCCCGGCTTTGGAAGGGGTTACAGGAGGCGTTCGGGACGCAGCTACATCTGAGCACAACCTTTCACCCTCAGAGGATGGTCAGACGGAGAGGACCATTTAGACTCTCGAGGACATGCTCCGTGCATGTGTCCTCGACTTTGGTCGTAGCTGGGAGGACCGCCTACCCTTGGTGGAGTTTGCGTACAACAACAGCTACCACTCCACTATCGGGATGGCACCGTACGAGGAATTGTACGGCCGACCTTGTAGATCTCCTTTGTGCTGGACAGACCCTGGGGAGAAAGCACTTGTGGGACCGGAGATGGTTCAGGCCACGACAGAGAAGGTCCAGGTCATCCAGGAGCAGATGAGGATATCTCAGAGCCGGCAGAAGTCATACGCTGATAGGAGGCGGAGGCCACTAGAGTTCGAGGATGGTGACCACGTCTTCTTGCGGGTCTCACCTCGACGTGGTATTTGGAGATTTGGCCGAGGCAGCAAGTTATCTCCGCGCTTCATCGGACCCTTCCAGGTCCTCAGCAGGATTGGCGAGGTGGCTTATCGCCTGGCTCTACCACCTCAGTTGCACCGGGTGCACGACGTCTTCCACGTGTCTCAGCTGAGGAGATACGTGCACGACCCGACGCACATTATTGACCATGGGGAGCTTGACGTTGACGATGGGGCGACTTTTACGGAGGTCCCGGTGGAGATAGAGGATCGACAGGAGCGGGTCCTACGTGGGCGATCAATTCCTCTTTTGCGCATCAGATGGCAGCACGGGAACCTCCAGGAGAGCACATGGGAGCGGGAGGCTCAGATGCGTTCTCAGTACCCTCATTTGTTTCCCTAGTTTTTGATGTATCTTTACGGGGACGTAAAGCCCTGAGGTGGGAGTAATGTAAAGACCCGTAAAATTCAAGGGAAATTTTTTCTTAATTTTCTTTGGAATTTTATAAGAGCGCGGTTTCTAACGGCACCTGATTCCGAGGCCCGGAGTGCCCGGAATCAATTTCCGAAGTTTGGCTCAGGTATGTTCAGTGAACGAACGAGCGGGATTTTCTAACTTTTTATCCAGTGCTCGGAATTGAAATCTGAGGGCACCGATGAACTCGCAGCACCGTTATTCGCTTAAGGGGACCTTTTCCGAGGTTGCGATTTATGCGAGACGAAAGTTAGATTTTGGGAGAATTATAAGAAGTTAAATAAAAATGTGGAACACTTTTTATTTTATTTTGTTAGTTAACTTCTCCCAAAGGGAGTTAAAGGTGGGACCCACATCCACTTAACCTCCCTTGGGAGGATTAAGTGTGGTGGGGCCCACACGAACCCCAACTTTTCATCTTCTCTCATAACTCCCTTTAACCCCTCTTTAAATGACATGACAACTTTTTATTTATTTAGGAGTTATTTTATTTGAATTTCAAACCTTTGAAATTCAATTTGTTAAGTGTGTGAATAAAATAAGACTCTAACTTATTTTATTTGGTTAGATTTCTCTAGCCTTCTTGAGAGGATTTTGGGAGCTCCTTCTTCTTCTTCAACTTTGACGAAGAACGCGAAGAACCTTCGAGCTTCGACGAAGAACGTCGCTCCTCTCTTCTTCGTAGTCGGTTGCTTCCGAAGATCGACGACGCCTTCCGTGTCAACGAAAGGGAACGCCGCTTTCTTCTTGGACTTCCTTCGTCGGCTTACAAAGATTCGCCAACGACGTACCTCTTCGGACGTACCTCTTCGTCAACGGATTTGACGAACGATTACCGCGACGCCTGACCTCCGCGACGTTGTCTTCTGTGGGTCGTTGACGATCATCGATCTTGAACTAAGGTAGGGGTTGTTCTTGATTATTTATTTATTCTCGTTCTTGGTTCTAGCTTGACAATTTTGAGGTTTATTGTTAAGTGTTATTGACTAACGAGAGGGGGGCCGGACCGCACAAACACGGCCGAATTCCCCCTCCTCTGTTCTTGAATATTATTTTCCATGCGGATGTACGAGATGGCGTGGTGCCGTCGCACCACGCAGGAATCGCAAGGCTATAATCGCGTGGTGCCGTCGCGCCACGCCACGGGAAGTTTATCATGAACGCGACGCCGTCACGCCATGTCGGAGGGAATCGAAGGCGTCGCGGCTGGAGCGGGGCCGCGGCGGAGGGGTGCGGTGCCTTCGCACCGCGCCGGACGACGAACACCGCGGCCGGTTCCGGGCCGCGGCAAGACGGGAAGACCGGACGCTCGCTGGGCCGCCGGTGTCGGAAACCGGAAGGGGACCGGCTTTGCCGGTCCGTTGAAGAAGAATCGGCCGGCCAGGTGGGCCGGCCGGAAGGGAAAAGCCGGGGGAATTTAATTCCCCGGCCAACACAAATGCCCCCCCCCCCATTTATGAAGGGGGGGCGGTTTCATTAAGGGGGGCAGGCGGCCCCCCGGTTTTCCTCAAAGCAGGCCCCCACGAGGGGGGGCCGGTTCTCCAAAGGCGCGGCTAAAAGACGCGCCGCCAACATGAAGAAGCGGGGGCCTTGCCCCCCACGCGTGGCACCAAGCGGCGCCAGGCCGCGCCGCCGCCGGCCGGACCGCGTCGCCGCGCCGGACCACCGCCGGCCGGGCCGGGTCGGACCTGGGTCGGGTCCACCCGGTTCGGGTCGCCATGGTTTGGGCCGACCCAGGGGGGTCGGTCCGGGTCGCCCCGGGCCCGGACCCCCCGTTTTCGAATCGTTTTCGGTATTTTAGCCATAACTTGAGCCACGAACCTCCGATCGATGAACCGTCAGTGGAATTGCGATCCTTGGATCGACACGGTCGATTCGGTATATTGCACTCAATGTTTCGGAATACTTTGAGTTCGGCCGGGTTGGTTCGTTCACGAAACCAACCGGGCCTTCGGAGCGGAAACGCTCATATCTTGAGCTACGGACGTCCGATTGACGTGTCGTCAGCTTTGTTGTGTTCCTCATAGTGAAACAGATCTTTTGGCATACTCCGCCTGAGGTTTGGACGCAGGTGGAGTATGGTCTGATTGATTTTTCCTTAAAAACCAACCGGGCCCCTGGGACGAAAAGGCCAATAACTCTCAGACCGGGCGTCCGATCGATGCGCCGTCTGTTGCGTTGAGTTCCTGTTGACGATACGGAACTTTTGGATACATCAACTCTGGACTTTGTGACAGTTGATGTACCAGCCTCTCGGCTCGTGGAGCGGACCCTCCTGAATGAGCTTGCTATGTGCGGGAACCCTAGTGCTGGCTGCGACTGTTTTTGTGACTACTACTGCTACTACTACTGTGACTACGACGACGACAGTACTGAGATCCTGTGTGGATTCGACGACGACTACAGCACTCAGCGATCCTATGTGGATCAGTGATACAGGTCCTGTGTGGGCCCGATCCTGTGTGGGTCCGATCCTGTGTGGGTCCTTGCGCTCAGCGGTCCTGTGTGAACCAGCGCCTACAGGTCCTGTGTGGGCCCGATCCTGTGTGGGTCTTTTGCGGGGGTTAGTTACCTATCGATCCTTCGTGGGTCTGACGACTTAGATGGATCAGAGATCATCATTATCTTCCTTTGAAGAAGTATACCTTTGTGAGCTGAATCTTGTTGCTTTCTTGTGTGGATTGAGTTGTGATATCCTGCGTGGAATTCGTTTTGCTTTCCTGTGCGGAATACGTTTACTTTCCTGTGTGGATTGAGTTGTGCTATCCTGTGTGGAATTCATTTTTCTTTCCTGTGTGGAATACGTTTACTTTCCTGTGTGGACTGAGTTGTACTTGGGCTCGGAGGTTGGAGCGTATTGGAATTGATGACTTAGGTATATGTATGGGCATATACCTAAGCAGTATCGGTTGTTACTTCGTGATTGTATCTTCCTTTGTGGTTTATCCTTTGTGGATTTGGGGAGACATTCAGGGGTCTCGGGGTCCCTACTGAGTATCTTATACTCACCCCTGCACGGGCTATGCCCGCACTTCGTTTTGTTGGTTGCAGACGACGGACAGCGTTGATCTTGGCTGAGGCTTGCAGAGCAGGACGGTACCTGGTGGTGGACCACTGGGCAGGACGTGTTCGGAGCAGACGGCGGGACCCGGGGAGCAGTGGAGCTATCTATACCCACCCTTCAGGTGGGATCTCCAGTGTACATCTCGGTGTAGCGGCTTTTACTTATAGTTGCTATTTTCCCTTTCGATTTTTACTTTACTTTCAGTTTGGGTTTGTATACTGGCCCATTTACTTTTCCGCACTTTCAGTTGTACTCTGTTTTTACGTAGTGTTTACTTTCCTCCTGCTTACTCTGTGGTGTTTTTTTACTTTACAAAGGCAATGCCTTCCCTTTTTACCGGGAATTACGCCTTGGTGCTAGTCGCCAGCCCCTGGCCTATGGAAGGCGGGCTTGGGGTAGTCACGGCACGGACCCCGAGGGCGGGTCGTGACATAATATCATTAATAACGTGGCCTAAAATTCCCAAATAGCTTGGAACTAGGGGCTTGATTTATGAGAAAACTTCCAAATAAGTGCATACTACTAGTTATAAAAATAGAATGACTGTGAGTTTATATAGTGATATTTTAACCATTAAAAGGCTTGTGATGAAATCTAAACCATCAACAAACCCAACACAAGATGAAATTTGTTTTCAACCTCAATTTATTTATGAAAGTTTTTCTTCTTTTGAACACTTTAGTAACCTGTTATCATAATTTAATGAGTCCCCAACAATCTTTCATGTTGTTTTTCCAATCAAACCTTTCCAAAAAAACAACCAACAAAGAACTTTACAAACAAATAAAACCGAAAATAATATGTAATTACCAATTAAGTGATATTTTTAAATAAATGAAATAAAAATGATGGTTTGTACAAATCCAAACAAGAAAATAATAGCCTATATAATTATAAAATCTAGGTAATGCCAGGCCTTGAAGAAATTTACATTCTGTATAACCCAATTAGAAACTTGAAAATAGCCTCTTGGACACTGTTAAACAAGAAATATCATGTTGATCCTTTGGAACTAAAATGGGGAAATAATATATTGATATTAATAAGATAATAAATGAAATGATTGGAGTACATACATTAACAACTAAAGTTAACACTAAAGGGAAATAGAATGTTAGTTCTATGAAAATTATAAGTGGTGCTAAGTCAAACATCCCTCAGGATGTGACTTCTAAAAAAACCGATTAAGGGGATTCCAAAACATTTTCTACCAGATTTAGAGCATATTTAATAGTGGATATAATATGATAATCCTACTAAAAATTTAAAACATTCTATGAGATATAATTCAATTTCAAAAGATGATAATTTTTTAGATATAATTCCTAAATTTCGAAGGAGAATAATGAGATCCTAAAGTTGTAAAAAGTGTTAAATATGAGCAATAAAAAACCAAATCAACATTTTCTTAACCTCTGTAAAATCCTCCAATTATGAAGAAAAATATAAGTGAGTTATATAAGAATATTCTATATGCATTTAGTAATGTTTATGTTAATATTACATTATTTTATATAGTGAAATAGATCACAAAATATGAAAAAACTGTTGAAAAAATCTGCTCGCACAAGAAAAATTTGAATAGAGGATATAAAATGAATATTTTTAGGAATGTTTCAACCATGATCTAACATACCCTCCTGGTCAAGTGTAAATATCCAAACACATTCACTATTCTATGAATTATGGGGTCTTTTAGTTTAAATATGTTATATTGGAATTAGTATCATTTATAAAAGTTATTCACACACTTTATTTCATCCACTTTATAGGTTTTAAAACTCAAACCAACTTGTATTGATATCCAATAAGTCAATAAAACTACAACTAAACATGCAAGTGACCTTAAATATGTGTTGGTAAGAGTAAATTATATGGTTTTTCCTACTAAGTTTTATGTTTTATATATAAAATATTATAGGTTCATAATAATACTCAATTTATCTTAGGAATACCTTTTCTTTAAATTGTTAAATCCATAATTCATTATTATAAAAGAATAATTTCACAAGAATTTGGGAAAAAATTATTAACTTTAATATATTTCATTATATGAAATATCTGGGGGAGTTTCACCCATCTCACAAATCCAAAATGATTTATTGGTTATCAGTAGCTTTATTTAATGATTTCACATATATTGAATAATTATTTTATTATTTTAAAATGATCTTATGCCTACTAGTGAAAATGTTTTTCAGGTTGTTAAGATTAATATTTTTGTAAAGGATTCAATTTCTAAAAAAATTATCCATTCCATCAAAAATTATAATTTTTTTATTCTTTCATTAAAAATTCCAATCATTTTGAATATAATGAATCTGATGACTATTTTTTTGATAAAGATAATAAATTTGTATATCAATAATTTGAAAATGATGATTAATATGATTTAAAATTAAGTGTTGAGTGTTCTAAAATTTTAAAAATTGGTATGTGTGCTTTTTATCTTGAATGTTTGGTGGAAACTGTAATTTCTCTTGAAAATAACACATTTCTAAAACATGTTGAACACCTATCTACCACTATAACTACAAACTCTTCTTGTTTTTGTAGCTTTCTGAAAGTTGATTTATATGTTTAAAAGTATATGAAATCCTCTTTCCCTAGTATAGATATCCAACTTTATTTCGAACTAAAACCAATGACTATTAATCTAAAATATTCATTTTTAAATAGATATTGTGAAGATGTTTGTTATCATTATTCAATTGATATATGCTAACTAAGAAAATAAGTGTTTAGGTGTCCTTAAAGAAACTAAGGAATACATAGGATGGAGACCACCTGGCCTACCTAGAATTATTTCTTTATTATGAATGAATAGAATGTTGTTAGAGGATAATTCCAACCCTATTAGATAGTGTTAAAGAAAGATAAATCTCATACTTTTGGAGGTTCTTAAGAAATAATTTAGTTCTTTGATAGCTTCTAGAATAATTTTTCAAATTTTTTTATAGAAAATAGGTGAGTCTAGTCTATATAGTATTGAAAAAGCGTGGAATCATGGTTTCAAAAATGATTTTACAAAGATTTTCCCTTTTAGACTTTCAAATAAATAGAGGGTGTGTATGGACTGTAGTAAAATCATCCTTTTGAATTAAAAATATCACTTCCTTCTTTTATCCCTTAATAAAATTATTGAGTGAGTTCTAGGGAAGACCCAATACAATATTTTTTATGGTTTTTCAGGGTATCTTTTTATTCACATTTCACCTTAGGATTAAGAAAAATCACATTTACATGTTCTTTTAGTACCTGTTCTTATTAGAGAATAAAATTTGGATTATGTAATTCTTTGTGAACCTGTAAAAAGTTTATGATGACTTTTTATATAGGTTTTTTGAGAATGTATAGAGGTTTTTATATATGATTTAATAGTGTATGGATCCTATTTTTAGATTTGTTTTAAGAGTCTTTCCTCTATCCTCAAAACATTTACTGAGAAAATCCTTATTCTCAACATTGATAAATGTCATTTTATAGTGGATGAAAGTAATATGATAAGACATATAGTGTCTAAGGATTAAATATAGGTTGATAATTCTATGTTTTATTTTATTTCCTCATCACCAAAAACAAATATAATAAAGAGTGTGAGATATTACCTCAAAATGTTGGTATCTATAAGAGGTTTATAAAGGATTTTAGCTAGATAGAAATTCCCTTATCTAGATTGCAATAAAAATGGTCTCACATTCTCATTGGTGAAATCCTTAAATATGACTTTTCAAAGATGAAATAAAATTAAGTTTCTCTACCAATTATAAAACCACATAGATAGGTTATACCCTTTAAACTTATGACTGGGGGAATAAATTTTCCTCTAGGGGTTTTTTTGAGTCAAAAAGTGGAAATGATATTTCATATCATATATTATGTATCTAGGACTATATATTCAACAAAAAACATACATAACAAAAGTGAAGGAGATATTGTAAATTATTTTATCTTTAGAAAAGTACAAATGTTATTTGTTAGTATTTAAAATTATTATTTTTTACAAATAATTATTCCTTCAAATGTTTAATGAGGAAACATAAGAAAAACACAAGGATATTGAGATAGATTTTATTATTTTAGGAATTTTATGTGGAAATAAAGGATATGAAGGGTAATAGAACATAGTGGTTGAATTTTTTAGTAGACTACCACAAATTATAGGTGAAAACACAACATCTATATAAATATTAAGTAAACCTCCCTGATGAGTAAAATGATGTTAGTGTCAGTTTTAGAACATGGTATTCTAAAAATTTTAATTAACAGGATTTAAATTAAATCCTGTATTTGTTTTTAAAGAAAATATTTTCGATTTTAGTGGGTATAATTATGAACTAAATTTGGGATGACCTTTATTTGTGGAACCTCAAAAATGATCAAATCATTAAGATATGTATATTGTCTTCTAGGATAAAAATAGTGTTGAAAATACTCTATGTATTAAGTTTTGGAGGACACATTGGAATAAAAATAATAACTATGGAGGTTCTTGATATGGGTTTTTTTGTCCAGCTTTCTTTAAGGGTTGGTTTTAATTTTTTATAAGTAGTCAATTTCTGGGAAATATTTCCATAAATGATGATATTATGAAGAATCCCGATTTTGGTTATGTATTTTTTGTTTGGGTATTTATTTTTTGGGATCATTTGATAATTATTGTATATTTATTTACAGTTTACATGTTCAAGACAACTGTTTTAAGTCATTATAGGTCATTCCCACCAAAACTGATGATATTAAAGTGGTATACCAGTTTGTAAGAAACAACTAGTTTGGTATGTTTGTAATTTCTTGATTTGTCATAATTTATCAGGGAACTAACTTTTGAAATAGGACTTAAGTTACTATTTTGAGTAAATATGGAGTTCGTCATAAGGTTTCTACTTCTTACCACTATTAAAAAAATAGCAAGTTTGAGGTATCAAATAGGGTTATCAAACACATTATTATGAAAATTTTCCATCCTAAAAGGAAGGATTTTAGATTTATATAAGATTATTCTCTTTTAAATTATAGGAATTCTAATAAAACTATAATCAGGATACCACCTTTTAGGCTAGTGTATGAAATAAATTTTCCCCTATAGAGTTAGAACACAACCCCTTTATGCTTTTTAAGAGTTATAACATGGATCTATTTGAATATAAAAAAGAAAATATATTATAATTGAAAGACTCAAAAAGATTTAAAAAAATTCTTATGAAAATTAAAGTCTTTACAAAGAGAAATAAAAAGTTTTCCTTGATAAATTGATTCTTTATGAGGAGTTAAAAATAGGGGATAAAGTGGTGTTGTTTAGTATACACTAAATTTTTTTTATGTAAATCTCATTCCAAATGGATTAAACCTTTTATTATTACTAATTTCTTTACCTATTAGTGTTATAAATATTAGATACATTGGAAAAAATGTACCATTTACAATAATTGGAATATATTGAAGTTTTTTAGATAAATTTGGAATGATCCTTTAGGGTATGAGTTTCTTCTTTAAGATATCAAGGAAATATGAGGATAGGTTGAGTCCTTTCTTCCCATTTTTTAGTTTTTTTATTATAATTATTACTTTAAAATTATAACATACAAATATAACACAATAATTAACATTCAAAAAATAATTATTGGGGAAGGAACATTTGTTATTATTATTATTTTCTTTTTTTCCTTTTTTAATTTTTGTTCGTTTTGTTTATTTTTCTATATTTTTTTGCACTTTTTGGTATAACATTTAATTTCATTTTAATTTTCGAAGTTATTCTAATTTTGAGAAATAAATTTTACCTTGGGAACTAAACCCATATGAATGTTGAAATAAACTTATTTTCATATTCTATGTTTTGTAAATTTTTAAAAAACCCAATATATTTTTGAATCTCAATAAATGAAATATTTTATAATTTCAAAATAACTTACATGTGAGCATCTAAGATGGTTTTTTTGTATTATTTATAATTTTATTACTTCTTGATAGAAGCAATACAATTTTGAATAACTAGAATTTTTTGTGACTTCTAGTAAATACTTTAGATAATTGAGGTTTATGTTGAAAATTATTTTGGAATTTATGTTATTGAAAATACCTTTTTTCAATAAACAATTATTTAATGCATATTTCAATATGACTAGCTAGGGAAGTGACCCAAGACAAAAACTTATAAATATTTCATTATTTGAGATTAAAACATAGCATATTACACAACAATTCACACCCCAGAACTGTAGAGGTTTAGTTTATTTTTAGACTAGATAATTAGTCAAATAATTTCATGAAATATTATTAATATATCCCTTAAATTTATTCTCTTTTATTTCCATTCTTATACAATACCATACTTAAAAACTTTCTTCATAATCTGGGTAAATTGGAAACTTAAGAAACAGTGATCTTAGATATCCGATAAGGGTAAACATATGAGATATCAATCGATGATCATATAAAAGAATAATATAATATTAAGGGTATGAGAGAATGATCATAAATATAAATTTCATGACTAATTATTCATAGTTAAAAAATAATGAGTTGTGACATACAAATTTATCATTTGAAAATAAATGAGTCATAAGAGTAAGGAATCACCATTAATAAATCAATATACTTAAGAGAATGTCATAATCATAATAATATGTCACAATAATTGTGGAATAATCAAAATCATATAGAATAATTTCGTTATTCAAGGATAACTTCCATCACCATCATCATATAATGGAAAAAATTCACATAATGTGTTGGGTTCATTCCCTAACTACTTTTCATTCTTGGAATGTGTTCACTCCATATACTCTTTAATATTACATTACCCAATGAATTGGAGTTTTATATAATTTTGGTCCCAACCATCATGTAATTAAAACCATACAAAATTATTCCACAATTTCATAAAAAAATTCCTCATAGCATAACCTGGGGAAAAGAAAGGGGTTTCATAAATATTTTATCATAACACAATTAGCCCATGGTAAAGAAAAGGGTTTCACATAATCATCCTTAAAACATATTCATAAAAATTCAAACACAGAAATAAATCGAATGTTATAATAATGTCATATCCCAAGTGAATCATAAGAAACATCAAAAAAATTTGACAAAAATAAAAAACACATTTAAAATAGAATTTGAACATTTCCTTGAAAACATGAAATAATATATTTTTCAATTGGTATCATAAAAAAAGATAAAAATCAAACATATATAGAAAAATACTTTCTTTTAAATAAACATTGAAACTTTTAAATAAATATTCAAAAATAATGAATAACACAATGGTTCAAAACCTGATGATGATGTTTATCTTAAAAACACATTATTTTTACGCTTTTGTAAAAAGTCAAAAGTGAGTCATATGAATAATATTTAAAAATGCTAATTTTAATCATTTTTTTAGTTAAATTTTTGTAAAAATAATCATCCTTATACATTTAACAATAGATAAAAACTTCCATTGAAATTTTAATATCATCATCATGGAGGAGAAATATTCTCAACCTCAAAAAATAAATTAAGTTGTTCTTTCTAAAGAAACTCAAACATTTTAAGTATCATAGAGAGGGAAATAGTGACAAAACATGTAATTATATAAATAAATAAAGGAAAATATAATATATGGGGTTTAAGAGTTAAATTTTGTATAATTATTCTAAATTACATTCAATCATATAAAATCTTGATTAAAAATGAGATCGCAAAATAAACTCTTTTCTTAGGTTTTGAAATTCTTCATATGTTCTCTTATCCTAAAACAAAATAAATTTAGATTTATTATAAATATATACTAGAATAATATTCATACTAATATTACTATATAAAGTTCCTATATAATTTTTAATTACCCTTTTATTAATAATTCTTCAATAAAATCTATATTATGGGTATTAACTTTTCTTTTCCCATGCATGTTTTGGTTTTACGGTTTTGGTCCTTACACCATGTTCATGGTTTCACTATTTCCATAATATTAATCATATTATAATTAATTATTTTTAATTATATACACTTTTATATCCATTTAAATAATGTGGTAATGATAAATTATTTACATCACACCATGTAGAGAGTAGTTTGTATATACACATGAGTATTGTTTATATTTTCAAATGAATGGAAAAAAATAATGTTAAATAATAATATATATTTAAATAATTATAACCATATCATATAAATCATATATATTATCAAACTCCATTCATATGACCATACATGTATGGAAGACATGAAAAAAAGTCACATCGCTTCATGGAAGAGGTAGTCCACACGTACGCACGAACAACATTATCATTTATTATAATATGAAAAGGGTATATAAATGGTTATAAAATTAATAATAAAATATTTAATTATATTAATTTTGTGTATGTAATCATTTAAATATTTTTATATAATATTTTTAGTATGGGGAACAAGTAATATACATAAAGTATTTGGTGAAGATGATGACCTCTTCTTTCAAAAACCCTCCTTTGGATCGCATATTAAGGACCCAAGGGTTGGTATTTTTGGAATACCATAACCTATATAACATGTATAGTAAGGCTAGGAAGATATTTAGGAATGTTTCAGTAGATATAAGTGTATCGTGATTGTTTAATTAGATAGGATATGTGGTTTTCTTTTATAAGTGAAGGGAGTGACACACCAGTAAGTTTTCTAAACTTCAAAAATAATATAAAGTCAATTTCAGGGAGAAGTGTCTCCAAATTGTATCAATTTAGAATATCAGATGATATAGGGTCAAAATAAATTCAAATAATGGAATTTATATGAGTTTTTTTTGGTAATTTTTTATACTTATCTTTTTAGTTTAGACTCTCATTTAACCTTCAAACTTTTACTATGGTAATGAATTTTCACCTTTGTTATTATTCATTATGAACAAAAATAAAATTAAACTATTTAAAAAATGTGTATATGTTAATATAAAACATGGAAAACCATTTATTCACATAAATTACTTTATTTATCACTAATTAATTTTAAAATAACATCAGAAAACACAATTAAACTCGTTTTTAGATAAATTCATATTTAATCATAACACTGAATTCATTCTGACTCCTTGCCTAGTAACAACCATTCAATGAATATTAAAATATTTTATTTAATATATTATAAAAAACATCATTTATTCAATTAATAACTAGTGAATAATTTAATTAATTAAGATAAAAACATATTTCATGCATAAAATTAGTTTTTAGGAAAAATATATATTTTTACCTTCAAAATATTTTGTTTTCATTTTTAACTAATTGATAACTAATAAATTAATTTCATACACATGTAAAAAATAATATTTAATTGGTATAATTATCATAAACAAAATATTTCAAAATAGTTCTGATTCTCGCTCAAATTTACCTAAAAGAAGAAGGTAGGACGGTCCTTGTAGTCAAGCTTGGGTTATCGAATCCTCGGAGACCTAAGAAGTAACCTATAGACATGTACATTATATGTATTGTTTTTGGATATTAAGTGGCCAACATTGGTTTATTTTATATGGTTTTAAGTGAACTCAAAGAGACTTAAGTGAATTCAATTTAAAAGAGTGAGTTGATCCTCGGTTATCACTTAGGGTGGATTGGAGGTATTTCCTTTTCAAGGATTTCAATTTCTTATATTTGAGATGGGTTCATTTAAGAAGATAAAACAACATCATAACTTAATGGTTTAATTCCTACACCCTTTAATACTAGTCACCTATAAACTTGAGGGATCAAAGTTTTGAACACTTCAAGGTAAATGTTCGTATTAGCACATGAAGTGTGTGGCCTTAAATTCAACAAGGACGATGGAGTTTAAAAATCATCAAATAAATATCTCAATTAAAGAGGTGATTATACATTAATTGGGTGATAAATAACATCCAATACATCCCCTTTATACTCCCTTGGATCAGCCCATATGTGGGTTTTCCCCCTATTGATTCTATGGTTTCAATGGAAGCGTAAAGTAGACTCATGAGGGAGGAAATAGAGAAGTAAAAAAACAATAAAATAACAATCACTCCAACATTGTGTGATAATATCACAAGGTTTGGTATGAAAAAATTCACACCTTGAACAAACGGTATCAAAGTGATAAGTAGAAAAATAGAATAATAAGATAAGAATAACTTTTATTAAGAAACAAGGATGAATTAAAACAACTTACATGTGGAAGTCAAATTTGAGACAACAAAACCGCAACATAACATTACAATGAAAGAAAGCTCAAATATGATCAAACTAATCAACCAACACTTCATTAAATAGGCATTTTGGAAGCCTTGGTCGATCCTCCAACAGTACAAAGAATCCTACTTGATTATGGTAGGCCTAGGGTGGTGGAAAGCTTGTGGAACTTGGACTTTTCCACATTTGACCCGAGGTGGGATCCAGCTTTCATCCACCGAAACGATGCGCTTGTAAGACATTCTATATGGCCAAATCAGAGGGGACCATATAATAAGAAAATGGATCCCCGAATGTATCCTAACCTCCTATAAAATTTTGGCCCATTTGGAGTTGTATATTCGGATATATGATTAGATTAGTGGGATTTTTTCTAGGTCGTACAATCTGGCCCATAATTTTATCTCTAACTTGCGACGCCTAAATTGCCACAATGGAGGCCGAATTAGCACTATATCATTAAGTATTATCTGTTCCTATATATTTATTATATCCTCCCACCAAATTTGGGCTTCATTGGGTTTGTATGTTGGGCCCCACATTCTTATAAGTGGGCTGGGGTCCAATCTGCCTTCTCTAAAATTGATTTCTTTCATCACAAAATATCCACATCTTCTTCCATGAATTCTCCATTGACCCCTGAATGAAACATGTTCATATTGAAGTGTAGATAAATTTAACAAAATATAAAATTAAAATATGGATAATTTCATTCCTTAAAATCATATGAATCATTGGGTACTTTAAATGATGTTAAAAAAATGTACCACATAATAGTGCATTTTAAGAAGGTATTACAATCATAATGCGAAATGATGTTCAAAGTGTAAAATGCACTAAAATGGTGTTTATGAATATTAAATCACATGAATATTATATATATTAACAATGAATATTAGCCTCATTTAGTGGCTAATCACACCCCCCAACATGAGTTTTTCTAGTCCCGAGCAAAATATATCTCATCAAAAATGAAATTCGAATTCCCTTTTCCAAAAACATTTTAATACACAATGATCACCAATAACCCTTATACCAAAAAATCATGAAACCCATCAAAATATTTTAATACAATATATTTTCAAAATCAGATGCCAATCCCAAGCCCATTCCTTTGTTAAAATTCATTTCCATATTTCATCCAATATCAATTAAGTATGAGGATTTGTTGTGCATCACAATAGACATGGGGGTTCATCTTTTTTCAAGGGGGAAATTGCGGAAGCGCTAGGTGGAATCACATTTCAATATTAAGATGAGTATTCAAAAAAATTGTATTATATATATATATATATTTTTGTTTTGTTTTGTTTTGTTTTTTTTTACAATTTTTCCATGGTAATTGAAATTGCACTCAAAAGAGTCAACCCCTGTAGCGAGACTTTGCCGATGACTCCCAGGCTCAAATACCTTAGGGCACCAAGTGAATCCCACATACTCGGGCATCATCTCGAGTTAGCTCAGTCAAAAACAAATTCAAATTGCCAAAAATAGAGATAAAATTACTACCTCTGGGGCAGACAACTATGGAGTCACAATCCCCAGGTGCCGAAAGCCACGCATTAGGTCATTTCATTACTCTACACACAAATTTAATATTATTTTTTTTATTTTTTTTATTGAATACTCATATTAAAACTAAAATGATCACCAAACCTATGTTATTTATTTGGGGGACCCCATGAACTCAAAATAAAACCCCACTATTCAAAGGACGTGCGTTGTGATCTTTTTTTATTTGGATGAAAATATAAACGATAAATATCACATTGGACATCCACACATTCCAAAATCTATTCTCAGGAAATTATATAAGGATTAAAATTAGAATTAGGGCATGCTAAATTATTTGATATTCAGTTTCAAAGTGTGCAATGTGTATTACCATGTTCAAATTTAAAGGAATTTTTCCTTCCATTAACACTTTTTTTTTCAAATCATTCATTTTTTTGACACAAAAGCATTTCTTATTTTATCTCCCCCCCAAATTAAAATAACATTGTCCCCAGTGTTTAAAGAAAATAAAATTTATAAGGGGGTAGAGGTAGAGAATGAATGTTCAAAAATGAAATTGAAAATGAGGATCATGGAATGACGTCACCTGGTGGTTGAAGATGAAATTATTGTTGCTCCCTTTTAATCCTTTGATATCCATGTCACTTGCAGAGTTCCCTAGTAGAAAAAGGAAAAAAAACAAAACAATATATATATATATATATTTATATATATTTATATAATAAAGAAAGTAAAATATAAGTATATATATATAAATTATAGAATAAGGAAGCACAAAAAACCATAGTTCAGTGGTAAGAGCACGCCCCTGTCTCCCTTCGGTCCTGGGTTCGAATCCTCATGGATTCACCAGTTGTGAAGGGGTTTGACCCACGACCCAGGACATGTCCCTTTTTATTATTATTATTATTATATTTTTATTTATTTTTTTTAATTTTATTTTAACCTACAAAAACATTAAAATAAAACAAACTGACGATACATTGTCTTTTTTTTAATTTCTAGGAAAGGAATTACTCAAGGATTGCACCACGTGACATGGATGAATGTGGTTTTCCCCTTTCATACCCATCCATACTCATAATAGAAGAATAGTTCAACAGTTTATTTTTTTTAAATATAAATTTTATTAAAACAACAAAATGATAGGAAACTTGAAAACCATGGGTTGACTCCCATGTAGCTCTTTGTTTATTGTCGTTAGCCCGACATGGATCCTAAATTTATCAATTTTTTCCCAGTTCATAGATTGGCTTAATTAACTCAACCTCTATTTCATGTTTATTGAATGATTCAATGAATAGTTTTAACCTTTGACCATTGACCTTGAAAATGTAACCACTTGTGGGATCTTGAATCTTTACTTCCCCATGAGGGTACACATGATGCACTATGAAAGGACCTGACCATCTAGACCTTAACTTTCTTGGGTGTAAATGATGTTTTGAACTATACAAGAGCACAAGTTTTCCCGTTTCAAAATGTTTAAAATTTATATTCCTAGATTGGTAGGCTTGAACTCTAGCTTTATTGATCCTTGAATTTTCATAAGCCTCCATCCTTAGTTCCTCCAGTTCATTGAGATCTAATTTCCTTTTTGTTCCGACCAATGAGAGGTCATAATCCATTTTCTTAATTTCTCAAAAGGCCTTATGCTCAATTTCAATAGGTAAATCGAATGCTTTTCCATAAACCAACCTATATGGTGACATTCCTAGAATGGTTTTGAATGTTGTATGATATTCCCAAAGAGCATCCAAGAGTTTCTCGGACCAATATTTCCTAGAAGGATTGAAAGTTTTCTCAAGAATTTTTTTGATTTCACGATTGGCTAACTCAGCTTGACCATTGGTTTGTGGGTTGTAAGCAGTGGAAAATTTGTGAGAAATTCCTTTTTTTTCATGAGTGATGAGAATGGACGATTGAAAAAATGAGTTCCATGATCACTAATGATATCCCTAGGAATTCCAAATCTAGAGAATATTTTTTCCTTGAGAAATCTAATCACAGTTTGATGATCATTGTATTTTTTAGGAATGGCCTCAACCCATTTCGAGACATAATCGATAGCTAAGATAATTTAAAGATATCCCCTAGAGTTTTGGAAGGGACCCATGAAATCAATTCCCCAACAGTCAAAGATTTCAACCACTAAGATGGGAGTGAGTGGCATTTGATTTCTTTTTGTTATGGACCCTACTTGTTGACACCTAGGACAGCTTTGACAAAATGTGTAGGAGTCCCTTGAGAGGTTGGGCCAGAAAAGACCACATTGAAGAATCTTAGAAGATGTTTTCTTAGAGGAAAAGTGACCTCTACATGCCTCACTATGACAGAATTTAAGGATGGACTCTTGTTCAGATTTTGGGGCACACCTCCTAATGACTTGGTCAGGGCAGAACTTATAGAGGTATGGATCATCAAACACATAGTTTCTAACATCATAAAGGAATTTCCTTCAATCTTGAGTCCCTAAGAATTTTGGAATGACTCCTATAACTAATAAATTGGCTATGTCAGCATACCAAGGGCAGTCACTCATAGAGTATAGGTGTTCATCAGGAAATGAATCAGACACAGAAAGGTGATTGGAGTTATCTTTGAATTCCATTATAGAGAGGTGATCGACTACAACATTTTCAATACTCTTTTTATCCTTGACTGTGAGGTCAAATTCTTATAAGAGAAGGACCCATCTAATTATTCTCGCCTTAGCATCTTGTTTTTAGAAGAGGTATTTTAGTGAAGATTGGTCAGTGAACACAGTGATGGGGGATCCTAAGAGGTAGGACCTAAACTTCTCTAAAACAAACAAAATAGCAAGTAACTCCTTCTCAATAGTGGTGTAGTTGATTTGGGCATCATTTGAGGATTTTATTGGATAAAAAATGACATAAGGAGTTTAATCACAACGTTTTCCTAACACATCTCCTACATCAAATTCACTGGCATCACACATAAGTTCGAAAGGAGGGATCCAATTTGGAGATTTCATGATGGGGGGAGAGGTGAGAGATGATTTGAGGGTTGAGAATGAACCCTCACAACTTTCGGTCCAAAAAAATGGAGCATCCTTTACTAGAAGAGCACAAAGGGGACAAGAGATTTAACTAAAGTCCTTGATGAATCTTCTATAGAAACCAGCATGTCCTAAGAAAGACCTCACTTCCTTGACAGTTTTGGGTGATGGAAGGTGATGGATGATGTCAACCTTGGCTTTATCAACTTCGACCCCCCTACCTGAGACCATATGGCCTAGAACTAGTCCCTCTTTAACCATGAAATGACATTTTTTCCAATTTAGGACCAGATTTTTTTCTTCACATCTTGACAAGACTCTCTCCACATTCTGCAGACATCCCTCAAATATATCCCCAAAAACAGAAAAGTTGTCCACGAAGACCTCTAGAAAACCCCCTACAATATCTGAGAATATTCCCAGCATGCACTGCTGGAAGGTTCCAGGGGCATTCCATAAACCAAAGGGCATGTGTTTGAAGGCAACAGTGTCGAATGGACAGGTGAATGTAGTCTTCCCTTGATCCTCTAGGGAGACCTCAATTTGATTATACCCTGATTACCCATCTAAGAAACAGTAGAAGGCATGGACTGCCACTCTCTCAAGGAATTGGTCAATGAATGGTAAGGGGAAACAGTCCTTCTTGGTGAATGAGTTTAGTTTCTTATAATCAATGCAGACCCTCCATCCACTACTCACCCTTGTTGGAAAAATCTCTCCATCCTCATTGGTTATCACTGTGATTCCAGCCTTTTTTGGAACCACATAAATTGGGCTCACCCACTCACTCTCAGCTATGGGATAGATGATACCAGCTTTTAACAATTTTATAAGTTCTTTTTGTACTACCTCTATGATATTAGGATGGATTCATCATTGAGGTTGATAACATGGCTTTGAATCGGATTCTAGAACTATCCTATGAGTCCCGATAAGTGGGATAATCCCAGGAATATCAGACAGGGTCCAACCAATGGCTTTCTTATGTTTCCTAAGGACATCTAGAAGCATCATATCATTATTGGCTTCATGAGAAGAAGAAATGACATTAGGATGTGTTTGATTGTCCCCTAGGAAGGCATACTTGAGTGCAGTGGGAAGTTACTTCAATTCAAGATCAGGTTGGTTCATAATTTCAGTAGAATATTGGGACATTGGATCAATATCAATTTCTTTTTTAGAGTTTTAGATAGGATTGATTCCCCGCATATAGAAGTTTCATCTACAAGATTGGTTTGATCAGATTTAGGGAACGAACTTTGAAAGGTTTCACTGATTTTTGTACCTAAGACTTCACCATAAGAGCAATTTGAAAATGATTCAATCCAAGGACATAAACTTCCTTCATGTGAACAAAGGAAATCAATCTCATCTTGACTTAAACATCCATCAAATATTCCTCAATTTTCTATGGATTCATTATCAATGCTTCCTATCATGTTTACTTCATGAATGTCCTCATCATCCTCTATTTGTGAGCTTGCATTATATATGTTCAATTCTAGACTCATGTTTCCAAAGTTGATGGTCATGTTCCCATTTCGGACTCAAATAATAGAGTTGATTGTTTCAAGGAAATTACGACCAAGGATAATTTGGGTTGGTTCCTTATTTCTTAAGTTTGGATGGTTTTCAAGGACAATAAATTCAGCAGGGTAGATGAAGTTTTCAACCTTTACCAGAACATCCTATAAAATACCCTTTGGAACCCTAATGCTACGGTAAGAAAGTTGAAGTGTGACAGATGTGGGTTGGATTCCTTCTAGGCCTAACTGGTAGTACACAACATAGGGAATGATATTGACACTAGCACCTAGGTCACAAATGGCCTTGACAACTTTTCTCTCTCCTAGTTCAACATTGATGTAAGGGCAACCCGGGACTTTTAACTTAGGAGGAATGGTCCCTTGAATGGTGGTACTCACATTAGCAGCCAAAAGTACTTGGTTTTTATGTAAAAATTGTCTTTAAAAGTGCACATGTCCTTAAGGTACTTTGAGTAGGTAGGTATTTTTTGGATGGCATTGAGAAGGGGAATGTTCAACATGACTTGTGAGAATATTTCCCTCAATGTTTCACTCAGTTCAGGCATGGTTTTCCCCCTCATGCATTGAGGAAATGGTGCAGGTTGTGGGGTTGTTTGTTGAATAGTTGTTTCTTTGACAATGTTATCGTGTTTTTGAATTTGATCATTTGGTTCATTTGAATTTTCATCCAAGTTTGAATCTTCAGGTGGGATCTGAATTAGTTGTTCAGCTTTCTCAATTGATTTACCACTTCTTAAAACAGTCACAGCCTTTAGTTTTTCATGAGTTGTTTGAGTACAAATTGACTCTCCCCTTGAAGTTGAGGACGGCACCGCTTGAGTAGGCATGGGTTCCTTTCCAGTTTTGATGGTTTGAAGTTCCTTTTTAAGGGAAGAGACTTCCGAGTTCATCATTTCAATTTGTATGCGCGGTTGTTCTAGTAGGATTTGTGGAACAGTTTGGGTTGGTGCTTGAGAAGATTGGTTTATCCCGGGGGTATATTTTGGAGGTGGGATGGTTTCTTGAAAATGTACCGGTGGCTGTTGGTATTGGATAGGTTAGTTTTGGAACTGGTTATGGGTTTGGTAGTTCTGATGGGGGTAAGGATTTTTTCTCTGTGGTTGGATAGGTTGTTGGTTATCTTTCTAGCGGAAGCCTGGGTGGTCATTATACCTTGGGTTGAAGTTGTTTTGGTATTGTGGCTTTTGAAAGTTTAAAGCATTTACTTCCACTGAGGGTCCTCCTAAAAGAACATCTTTTATGGATGGAATGGTTGGGCAGTTGTCTGTCTTATGGTCATGTTTGTCACAAATTGTGAAAACAAGGTCTACAGTTTGTATTTCATGGACTTTCCTATGGTCTATCTCTTCAACCTTCCTAGAGAGTTCTGCGAGTTTAGCCCTAAGGCTTTCCTCTTCTCTAAGTGTATTTATTCTAGTATTTCTTTGTGGATTTTTAGAATAAGGTGAAGTTCCCAATTTTTGGTTTTGTTCAAAAATGCTTTCTATATACTTGTAAGCATTATTTGGGGCTTTGTTTTTAAAGGTTCCATTACACATCATGTCAATGAATTGTTTGTTCCCCGGACCCAACCCTTTATAGAAAATTCTCACTTGTTCAGGAATAGAAAAACCATGGTGCGGAACTATTTTTAGAGTGTCTTTGAACCTCTCCCATGTTTCATAGAATGACTCTTCCTCTTTTTCAAAAAAGTTTTGGATACTCTTTTTAAGTGCAATTTTTTTGTGGTGGGGAAAGTATTTTTTGTAGAATTATCTTTGTAGTTAGTCCCAAGAGTTGATGGATGATGGCCTCAAATTGTTTAGCCAATGTTTAGATTGATCCTTTAAATAAAAAGGAAATGGCCTCATATTAGCTGATTCTAGTTGATGTGGGGGACACATGGTTTCTACAATGTCATTGAACTCCTTAATGTGAAGGTAGGGCATCTCAGACTCCTTTCCATAGAATGTGGGAAGGTAGTTTAGGACATGGGGTTTAAAGATGTAGTTGGCATCTCCTAGGGAATTGTGTCTAATGCATGAGGGGGCATTGGTCCAGGAAGTTGTGAGGTAGACATTCATGGTTTGATCATCTACATTCCCTATGTTTGGGGCTGCCTCATTTGGGTTTCCATTTTGGTTTCCACCCGGGTTTATGAGTTGGTTTCTTTGAAGACCTTCCATTGAATTGGGATCAATTTTGGACTCTAGAGTATTAGGAAGATTAGTATCTAATGGAATTAGTTCCCTTGGTGTACTTGACTCCCCAACCCCAGGACTATCCACCCTAACTAGACGGTTTGATTGATCGCAGGTGTAGGCGGACATGCGCCAAAAAAAAGGAGAAAGGGAAAAGATAACAGAATTTGGATGAGAAAAGAAGAAATGGGAGGGAATAGAATGGGTGTTTATATTACTTACTTGGGTCCCCAGAAATGGTGCCAAAATTTTATTCCCGCTAAAAATTACCCAAAAGAAGAAGGTAGGACGGTCCTTGTAGTCTAGCTTGGGTTGTCGAATCCTCAGAGACCTAAGAAGTAACCTATAGACACTTACATTATATGGATTTTTTTGGATATTAAGTGGCCAACTTGGGTTGATTTTATATTTGTTTAATTGAAATCTAAGATACTTAAGTGAATTCAATTTAAAATAGTGAGTTGATCCTATTTTATCACTTGGGGTGGATTGGACGTATTTCCTTTTCAATGATTTCAATTTCTTATATTTGAGATGGGTTCATTTAAGAAGATAAAACAAAATCATCACTTATTGGTTTAATGCTTACACCCTTTAATACTAATCACCTATAAACTCGTGGGATCAATGTTTTGAGTACTTCAAGGTAAAGGTTCGTATTAGCACATAAAGTGTGTGGCCTTAAATTCAACAACGACGATGGAGTTTAAAAATCATAAAATAAATATCTCAATTAAACAAGTGATTATACATTAATGGGGTGATAAATAACATCCAATCTAGACCCATTATACTCCCTTGGATCAAACCATAATTGTTTTATCCCTCCATTGATTCTATGGTTTCAATGGAAGAGGAATGCAGACTCATGAGGGAGCAAATGGAGAAGTAAAAAAATAGTAAAATAACAATCAATCAATCGTTGTGTGATAATGTCACAAGTTTTGGTATGAACAAGTTCACACATTGAACCAATGGTATCAAATTGATATGTATAATAATATAATAATAATATAAGAAGAACTTTTATTAAGAAACAAGGATGAATTAAAACAACTTACATGTGGAAGACAAATTTGAGACAACAAAACTGCAGCATAACATTACAATGAAAGAAAGATCAAATATGATCAAACTACTCCACCACTACTTCCTTAAATAGGATTTTTGGAAACCTTGGTTCTATCCTCCAACAGTAAAAATCATCCCACTTGATTATGGTAGGCCTAGGGTGGTGGAAAGCTTGTGTAACTTGGACTTCTCCACATTTGACCCGAGGTGGAACCTAGATTTAATCCACCGAAGAAACGCGCTTAGAAGACCTTTAGATGGACTAATCACAGTGAGCCATATAGGAAGAAAATGGATCCCCGGATGTCTTCTAACCTCCAGTAAAATTTGGGACCATTTGGAGTTGTATATTCGGATATATGATTATATTAGTGTTCTGTTTTTCTGGACTGCAGAATCTTGCCCTGAATTTTTTCTCTAATTTAGGCCGCCTAAATGACCACAATGGAGGCCGAATTAGCACTTTCTAATGAATAATTATTTGTTACTATATATGTCTTCTATCCTCCCACCAAATTTGGGATTCATTGGGTTTGTATGTTAGTCCCCACATTCTCATAAGTGGACTGGTGTCCAATCTTCCTTCTCTTAAATTGCTTCCTTTCATCACAAAATATTCTCATCTTCTTCCATGAATTCTCTATTGATCCCTGAATGAAACATGTTAATATTGAAGTTTAGATCAATTTAACAAAATATAAAATTAAAATATGGATAATTGAATTCCTTAAAATCATATTAATCATTGGGTACTTTAAATGATGTTAAAAAATGTACCACATAATAGTGCATTTTAAGAAGGTATTACAATCATAATGTGAAATGATGTTCAAAGTGTAAAATGAACTAAAATGGTGTTTATGAATAATAAATCACATGAATATTATATATATTAACAATTATTATTATCCTAATTTAGTGGATAATCATGTTCTTTATGATCAATTGTATTTCCCAAGTGAATTAATAATTATTTTTTAGAAATTGTATTTCATTCAAATACCATGTAATTTAAATAATTTTATAATTTATAAGTATTATAAACATAATCTTACAGTTTAATGATTCAAAAACTATCAAACACTTTTATTTATTAAAGGTAAATATATTTTAAAATCATGGTGTGTTAGATTCTACTCTTCCTTAGAAGAATCTAACCCTTGAAATTCTATCACTCAAATAAAAAAATAAGGATATATCTACCTCACCAAATGATAGGGATCCCATTTTCCTTCCTCAAATTTAAGATTCCTCTAAATAAACTTGGATATGTGAGTATTATTTTTCTATATAATTTTATCACTACTAGTTACTCCTTATAAGAAATATTATGGTCTAACTATATGAAATTTGTGTTCAATACATGTAAAGAATTGGGTATTTACTTCCTTAAAAGTGATACATGGAATAAAAAATGGATTTGTTGTAGTTTATAATGAAAATCCAAGGGATAAGATACCATCTCAATACAATCAGTAATCTCATTGGGACTGATATACCAAGGGATTATCTTTCCCATATTTCCAAATCTGGTAACATTATTCCAGGAAGATATTTAAATAAATACCTTATCACCAAATACAAACTCTATATATCTCCAAAGATTATCATTGTAAATTTTTGGTCAACTTTGAGAATAATTATTTTATATCTTAATATCCCTAACCTTCACTACCATTTCCTTAATGAGCTCAAGTCCCAATAGCTTTTTCACCCCAACTTCATTCCAGCATATTGGAGTCCTACACATCTTTGTATAGATTGGCTCATAAGGATATGTCTGAATGGTTGAATGAAAACCATTATTTAAAGAAACATTAACTCAAGTAACGTGTTGATATGAACCTCCTTTTTAATCTATATAGAAATATCTCAGTATATATTCTATGTTTTGAATTTTTCTCTCACAATAACCATCTATATTTGGATTTTATACAGTGATAAAGATCAAAATCATACTATAATATTATAAAAGGATTCTTGAAAACATTGATGTAGACATAAAATATCGATTAGATATGATTTATAGTGGTACTACATACAACCATACCATATACTAGACATATATATATGTAATACTATAAAAATATTAATCGTCTCTAACATTAATGAAACATGTAAATTTTTTAAGTTGATCAAATATAACCCAATTACCATTATACACATTAGATGTGTTGGGGAGTATCATGATTAAATCCAAGGTGGTTTTTTGGATTTCCACTCAAGTATGGATAATGTTTATAACATCCCTTTAGATTTATGTCCCTCAGCCTTAACTGGTCAGCATACCAAGAGTTGAGATACACACTCCACAATATCTCTCTTAATGTTATCCCAAAAAATACTATTTAAGATCTCAATACATATATTTAATTTTAGAATAAATATATAATGATAAACAATGAGATTCTTAGAATATCTCCTTCTCCAATTTTGGTATTGACAGGTTATATACTATATTATAGAACGTTATCATTCAATAACTATCATGAATGAAATCAATAATATTCCTTACCTTTTATTCAAATCCTCAACTTCCTTCTAAAACTCTTTAGTATTCACATAAATATAAGGTTGAATATTCATTTATAAAAATAGGATCTTTCTCCCTTACTTATGATTTAAAGGTATGTCATTTACTGATCTCTAAGTATTGGATCTATTTCAATCTACATCAGGGAAAAAATTTCATGGTTCTTCAAGCTCAGAGCATCATCCAGCTTATTTACCTTCATGTGGTGGTAATGTATTGAGAATTCATAATATTTAATCAGTTCCAACTATCTGATTACAATAAATTTAAAAATTTATGTGAGAATATAAACTTAAATATTTTTTAGTCATTATATATATATAACATTTCACCTTATAAAATATTTATCTATATATTAAAACAAGAAATTTCCACTTCTAATTCAAAATCATGAGATAGGTAATTTTCTCAGGACAATCATTTATTAAGAGGTATAAGCTACCACAATCGATAAAAATTTGAGATCACATCCCTTCACCTTATTTGATGCAACATTATAGATGAAAAACTATTATCCATTATAAGGTAGTGTGAGTATAGGTGTACTGACCAACCTTCTCTTCTATTCCATGAAATTTCCATCTAATTAATATATCCAAAGTAACATGGATCCCTTATATATCCACTCAGTTACTGGATTTGATATCCATGATATATTTCTCACAAAGAAACATTTGTATCCATATGGTATAAGAGAACTACGCTTTACCTTCATCATGGTTGGTTTGGGAATATGCTCAATGACATCTATAATTAAAGGATCCACCAATATCCCCTCACTAGTGATTACATCACCCGAGAATTATACTTTTTTATCCAAAATTAATTATTTCTAAATATCTATAACAAATTATCCTTTTCAAAGGTATTTAATACAACCCTAAAATGATCTTCATGCTCTACTTTCTCTTGGAATATATATGAATATCATCTATAAATACTACCAAAGAATGATTAATGTAATATTTAAAGACTCTATTCATTATATCCATGAATATAGAAGGGGCATTGGTAATTCCAAGTGGTGTCACTATACATTCATAGGGTCCATACCTCATATAGACGTTTTTCTTGGATAGACCCTCCTTTTTTACCATCAACTTATAATATATAGATTGTATTTAATAATTTGAAATGTATTTATTTGCTTATAGTTTATCAAATAAATCATCAATATATGGTATCATAAACATTTCTTGATATTGATCTAGTTATGTTCTCAATAATAAATGAAAAGATTCGTTTACCCATCATTCCTCTTAAAAAAAGAACAAACATTGTCCATAGTTATACACTTGTACAAATGAATCATGTATCAAGGTTTTACTATAGTTTATTATTCAATTACAGCAAATCAATTAAGTCTATTCTAGGAGGACTGTTTACAATAGGCATAGAACAAGGTATGGGTAATATTAGAAAATCAAATTCATAATTTTTTGGAAGACTAGGAAACTATTCAAAAAATACATCCTAATATTCCCACACAATAGGTATGTCATCAATATTGAGTTTATCTCTAACTATTTGAGATGGATAATCCTCATGAATAGATAAAAATAACAATTCAATGAAATTAATTTCCATTAGAATTTAATAATCATTGTCACATTCATATAGTATCATTGGTTGATTTGGAATATAAAATTTGAATAACCTTCCTCAAAAATTGATATGGGTTTAATATAAATAAATCCAATGCCTTCCCAAAATCAGATCAAATTCAACTAAATGGATAATAAAAAAATTTAAGAACCAAGTTCCTATAAAATTATATCGAATATTTGATGTAGAAAGAATATGAGATCATCATACCATTAGGTATTTTCACCAATAATTTAACATCTAATCAATGGAGCGGTGATGTAATACCCTTAAAAAATTATTTAGATATAAATTATTTAAAAGAACTAGAATTAAATAAGATATTTTTAGTTCTAAAGTGGATGATAATTGTACCTTTAACTAATTCATTCACGTGACCCACTTTGAATGTTTTGATCACATGATATTTCATTTTGCCCCTTGGATTGAGTTTTTATTTACACCAGTTTTCATTATTGACCCTGGGATTAATGAATTAGTTTTCATAATTTCCCTACTATTTATAGTTGTAGAATTGGATTGTAGGTGGTTCATTTAGTTGAGCTCTAACCACATTCATTTGATTAGATTCCCTATTTAAATATCTTTATCAATCACTTTACTAATGGATATCTTTTTCACTTTCAAAAAAAATTTCAGTTCCCTTAAGACAACTTCCCTTATGCTTCATCCCAGAATTCTGGCATAATAGAAGATTAATTTTCTTACCTATGTGGGTTTTATTATTTAAATTTCTTTGAAACTTCATATTTATCTTCTTATTAGAACCATGAAGATAATGGTAATCTCTAATCTTTATTTCTTCCTTGAGAGAAAATAGAATGATTTCATCATAGTTAATAAAGTCCCTTTTGGATAATGCTATCAGGATACACGGTTTTAAGACACTAAAGGATCAATAATTTTTTCTTTTGGGATTACTGATTAAACCAGAATCTTAATTTCTAATTATTTTAAAATTTTTCACATCGGTATGAATAGATTCATCATACTTATACTTAATCTCAAGGAATTTTTATTAAAATTTCATGCGAAGAGTTATGGGAAATTACTTACTAAAAAATATTCAATTAAAATCATATCATTCCATGGAGTAAATTTAATCATATTTCCTTGTATACTTAATAATATTCTATCATTGATCAGCATCACCTTAAAAATGATAAGAATCTATGACAACGTTTTCATTCTCTGAGCACTAGAAAATGGAAAATTTATTTTTAGAGGTACTAATCCAATGTACGATAACTAGTGGATCAGAAGACCCACTAAAAGGGGGTGGATGCTACCTCATGAAAGACTTAATAGTGCATTGGTCCCCACTTTGTGCATTAGGAAGCTTGTCATTATTCATGTATTTAGAGATTTTTTTAAGCATAATTAAAATATTTCACAACCAAATTCCAATTTCATTTGGTTTCTCATAAGGAAAATCATTTCATTGCCTACCACACTTTTAATTAACACGATTTCTCCTAGTTCCTTGAATTTAATAAAACCCAAAAAAATAATTTTTTAATCATCAAACTACAATAATTAGAGTGTTCAATCATATAATAATGAAAATTTTAAAGACCCCAACCAAAGTAGCCCAGAGTTGGTAGTTACATTATTATATTTTCACTGGATACAATTGATTGCATCCTAATAAAATGATTAGTTTAGTAGTATAGGTAAAATAGATATATTTTTCAATATCACATTACATTTGAAAATATAAAATACAAAAAATATAAATGTAAATATTTTGAATCATTTAACTCATTCAAATATTCCTTATCCATATCATGAGTAAATGGAAAAAATAAGGGTGATTTTGGATTCTCATTAAGGTTTACATATAGTGGAATGTATCATGTGTAAATAATTTATAAACAATATGGAAAGGTAAAAAACTAAAACACATTCCATTTAATCAATAACTTGGTAATGGAGAATAATACATTAGGAATAAATGATGATAAAATAATGACATATACATAATCAAAAGAGCTTAAAACTTATCCATGGATATTATAACCATTAAAATAATCACATGGATAATAATAAATTATTTTTTATTAATTTAATTCATAGTTATGGATATATGAAACTTAAAGTTGAGTCCTTGTGTCATTAAAACTAAAAATACTATCAAGGCCTCCTACTAAGAAATATACATAAATGGGTAAGGCCTCAGCCAAATACCCTATATATTTTATCACATGAGACCTACCAATGCATTGAGGGGATGTGTAATTTTAAGCCCCACCCTTCACTTAATAATCCCAATGCATTAATCATAAGAATAAATAATATAGCTTAATCAATGTGACATAAAAAAATAATAATGATTTGTATTGGTATAACTAACATATAGAATGTTAGTGTTATCCCCATTACAAAAATCATAAATCATATAAATAAATATGATTCATGCTATAATTATATTATATCCTCAGTAAAGTATAATATTAAACAAAGGATGTTTACATGGATGAAAATAATTCTAAAATATCACTGAAAAACTTCTGGAAGAAAATACCCTTTTAAATTTAAAATCACTTATTTAAAATATAAACATTCCCTAAATATTAAGAAATAAATTATTTCAAAATAACCTTTTATATTATTAAATAAATATTTAAATCATTGAGTGTTCTTGATGGTGGTAACTTCTTTTCATTCCATATAAATTAAAAAACATTATTTTAATACTTTTTAAAAAAAGATAATAGTACATCAATTAAAAAAAAGATCCCATTTAAAAAAAATTTAAAACAAAATCATCTGTGAAAATTTATTTAATAAATCATTATATAATATTAAAAAAATTACTTAAAATGTTTTACGGAAATTATGGACCTAGAATATAGAGATTCCCAACCAAGTTGAAAAACAAAGTTGGTTTTCCTTAAAAACATTATTCCAGTGTATCGAAAAATTTAAGAGAGGAAAAGTTAAGAAAAACTTTTAATTTCAAGAAATATAAATAGGATAATAAAATATATTGTTTGTAATATATAATGATCAAATAATTCCCCCAATGGATACTAAAATATAAACACTCTCAAATAATGATGAGATTGTTAAATAAATCCTTACCACTTTGGTAACTTTTGAATCATAACCCCTGTGAAAGAAATAACCTCAAATGAAATATTAAATAACATAAATATAAATAGATTCATGATATAAAATTTCAATGATTTCGTAGATATACCTCATAAAAAAAGATAAGTGTATAACAAAACAAATGTCCCAAAGAAGATAATATGAAATGAAGAACCCTTACCTCGGGTCTGACTTCCTTACTCTATGTTGGATCCTATTTTATAATAATTATATATTTATTATAAATACATTATATTACCATGGTTTTATAAATAATTCCATACAGAAATTACTTATAACCTTTTATCACCCATTAATGAAAAATTATTTATTAAAATCACTGTTTTGGGTTATGACAGCTTTGTTTTTCATAAATGTTTTAGTTCTGTGGTTTTTTTACTTATATAATGATCAAGGTTAAATAATATATATAATTTTAATAATGATATAAATATCTTTTATATTCATTAAAAATATCTTTTTTAAATCGTAAATGAAAAAATAGATCACATTACTTCATAGAGGTGGTAGTCCACATATACACATGAGTGATGTTTTCATTTTCTAATGGATTGGAAGGTAAGAAGTTATATATTTGATATTACTATTAAAAAAGAAAATATTTATATCATAAATATCATATATATTCATTGGTTACATATTTATAAAAATCAAAGAAAATTAGTGATGAAAACATAATTACACCACTATGTGGAGACGGTAAGTCATTCATATGCACGAGTCATGTTTTTGATATTCATATGATGGAAAGGAGATGAAAAATAGATGTGTAATGTTGGTACCATGATCATAATAACATATAAGTATATTTATAATACTAAAATTATTATTTTAGTATGGAAAAAACATATTTATATGAAGTTTAAAAATAAATAAATATAGAAGAGTCAGTAAAGATGATTACCTATTCCTCAAATGGGATCCTTTATATATTCTCTTAATGGACCTAGGGTTGGTATTTTAGGTAGAAAATAACCACAAAAAATATTTTAAAAAGTGGTTTTGGAATATTTTTATCAAGCTAAAAGGTTCTAGGTGGTGTATAGAAGAAAAGAGAGGTGGTGACTTTTTATAGTAAATGAAATGACACACAACGAATTAATAAAAATATTTAAATATAATAAATTCATTTTATGGTTAAATTTGAACAATGTGGAAAAACATTATAAGAAAAAATATGATATTATTTAACTCCCAACAAGCAATAAATTTCTTATATTTTTGTGTGGTATTTTAAACCTTATCTTTTGGTTTAACCCCTTAGTTAACTTATTTTAACCTTAATCGCGGTAACTCCTTTTCCATTATTAAAGGGTTATAATTTTACTTATAAGGTAAAAATTGGCCCATAAATGGACAAGGTATTATATTTAAGAAATAGTTTATGATAATTTTAGTATTTCAATATTTATGATTTTTAAATAATCAAATCATATATTATTTTTCAGAAAATATCAATAACGTAATTTTTGACACTATTAATTTAATTTGACTTTAAATACATCATGAAAATTATATACTTAGAATATAGGAATATAAAACATCTCTAAAATGTCATATATATATATATATCGATAATATTATTGTTACACAATAAATCACTCAAGAAATGGTACTTTTAGAGTTTTAAAAAATAATTTAGTTAATTTTTCTCTTAATTGAATAAGTACCATATCAATGTTGTGTATGAAAATAAGGTAATTATATAATCACTAAAAATTATAAATAAATTTCCATGATGGAAACAATTATCATATTTTTTTGATAAATATATAGAACCAAACATTCCCTAATTTTATTCTTATAATCAAAATTTATAATTATTAAAGTCAAAGGGAGATACATTTTTTATTTATTATTTTCGTAAATTAATATAATGGTACTAATAAAATAAATTTGGTACCAAGTGTCCATATATTTAACACCCTAAGATTTTTTAAAACCTGTTTTTTTTCAAATTAATTTAATCCTTTTGATATTTTTCATTTCACGCAACACTTAATATAGGTTTTTATATAAAATCAATAAATTTTGTTTGTATTATATGCAATACCATGGCAAGATTAAACTATAGGAAAAACTTAGATTAACATTAATTACACATAACCCTTTGTCGGTCTTGTGTTACGCATAATTCTGAGTTACTTCGATAGTTGTACAACATGAAAGTTCAGGTTTTACCGAACTACAGTATACTATTAATATTATAATTAAAATATTATTATAGCTACCACCTAGATGTTGGAAAAGAAGATATGAATAATAATGAAAAAAATTGTAAAACTAAGGGTTACACATGTATAAAAAATGAATCATTTGGTTATAAATTAGTTAAAAATAAACAAAAGAAATATTTGAAAATATAGAAATTCCCTTAATAAGAAAAATATTATTCTATGTCCTCGCACATTTTATCTCAATTAGTTAAAAAATCACTTTTGAAAAAAAATTATTATATTATATATTTAATCATTTTTTTGAAACTCACCCAATATATTTTATAGTAATAACATAAGAATAAATATATTTATATGAATTAGAAGAGGTATTTTTCTAAAATAGTAATTTTACCAGCTTTTAATGGTGAACCCATTTTAAATGTTATTTATAAAAATTTTATTATTTTTATTTGAACATATAAAATTAATTTTTTAAATATATTTTTTAAAATTTACATTGGGTGAATTTTTGGTACATTTCTATGAAACTAAATTTTTGGATGAATAGTAAAAATATTTAATTTTAATTCAACACTACTTTTCCATATAATTTTTTTATATAGTTAAATTATATTTTAATTTTCATTTAAAGTTTATTTATATTAAATATAAATTATTAATACAATTTATTTAGTTATAATTGTTTTCACTTTAAATTTGAATATAAAAACATTCCAAACATTTGGACCTTTTTACCTTAAAACTCACATTGGCATCCCATCTATGGGATTAAATTTAAATTAATTTATTCCAATTATATGTTTTTTATTTGAAAAAAATGATTCCATATTTGGAATAAGAATAATTTATAATTTATAATAATTTAAAATTAGTTTTGACTAAAAATATAAGTAAAATTAATTAAAATTAATTGCAGTGATTAAAGTAAAAAATGGGTCTACTTAATGGTTAAACTATAATATTAAGAGGCCAAATAACCAAGAAATTGGTTGAAAATAAATTTTATGGACAAATTTAGAACTATTCCCCTATTTTAGTTAATTTTATAAATTATTGGATTCCCCTAATGTAAGGTAGGCCTCTAAATAATGATTACCTTTTATATTTATAGGAATTCCACTCCATCTCCCCTATAAAAGGGAAATCACTACTCCAAAATACTCACACCTATAAAGAACTTTGGATCATCAAAAATATACTCAAATTTCCTCCAAAAATCCATCCCTTAATCCTTTATTTCTCCATTTATTGATAAATCTAACCAATTAATCCCTTTGTTGCAAACCAAAATGAGTTACCCAAAGAAGAGGTAACATGATTCCTCAAGATAATTTCTTTTATTATCATTATCCCCCACCTAAATTATTTTTATTCAATGAGAAAATAATAGAATAAGTATCCTCAATATACTTATAGTTTTTTATGTTAATTTTTTTACCTACACTTACACACACTTCCATAAAATGAGTAACGAAGTTATTGTTCTTGTGTATGGGCAACTACCACCTCCCGAAATGATGTTGTTCATTTTTCTTTTACCACCTATAATGGTTAGGAATTTTGTTGGACACTCTAGTTTTATATGATATATATTATATTTTTTATATACTTATGTTTCTTTAATTTTTATATAAAATATACCTTCATGATTTAAAATTTTTGGAATTATGATAACTTCGTTTGGGGAAGTGTACCTCCTCAAATTGATTCGATTCATTCACACTTTACGTAGAATATATTAAGGATTTTTTTAGTGAAATTATTAGATATATAGGAATAATAATGCTAATTTAATGATATTATATACCTAAATATATATATATGTCATTTACTTTCTTTTCTTCAATTCGATAATAAAATGGAAACAACGTTCATGTGTATCTACGTCCTACCGTCTCCATGAATGGTGTGTTCCATTTGATATTTCTATATTGTATAAATTATTATAAATAAATATATACTAAATATATATGATATCTATATCATGGTTTAATATTATAATATTGTTATATAATTATCAAGACCAAAGATATAACAAATAAAATCACAAGCGAAAAGTAAAATGACTATTACCCGAAACAAAACATTAACATGGAAGAGTTAATAAGTACATAACAATAGAACATAATAAAATCATATATGGTATGATTTAAATGAAAATGGTTACATTATAGATTTATAATAAACTTATAATTATTATATAGGAGGTTTGTATGACTACGAAGAGAGTTAAGACATAAGGTAAGGGGAATTTTAGTCTCACTTTTATTTCTGTGAGACTTATGTTTTATTCAAAATTCATTCCTTTTTTGGTGTATATACTAACCATTAATGTATTATAATATTATTATCCTTAAATTTATTGGTATTTACAAATCTATTTTATGATCTCTATTTCATGGGGTTTTTCCGTCAAGGGTTACCAAATCAGTAAGATAGTTTTGTCCCAATTTTCATTCTTTAAGACACATGTTTTGTTATACAGCTATATTATTTTAAGAGGTGTATATAATTCCATTTAAAATGTTGTATCATTAATATAACTCTTTTCATGTTATTTTAAACTTCACGTAGTTTCATTTTTTTCATGTGGAATATATTTCAATGTTACCAAGTGGTAAAATTTTAGAGGAACAATCTCATTATTTATCGAGACTATTTATGATTATGCTTCCATAGAAAAAAATATTATTATCCATCTCTCAAGAACTATAAAAAGTATTATTATAATCTATTTATTCATGATATCTTCATGTATTGGTACACTTTTCCAACTCTTTGGTACAAAAGATGATTAAGAATTTTTTTTTAAAAATGTATGACATTACCTCTCTCTTTGGCCAGAATTCTGTGTTCTTTCAAAACCATGTTTTCTAAAAAAACTTAAATATTATTTATAATATTTCAAGAAAATATATTTAAAAAATATTTTCAATATTATTTTATAATTTTTCAAGTAAAATGGATTTCAAAATATTTTCAAGCTTCTTTAATATATTTTCAAGATTATTTTATATTTTTTCAAGGAAAATGGATTTTAAAATGTTTTTAATATTATTTTATAATTTTTCAACAAAAATGGATTTTAAAACCTTTTCAAGCATCATTTGAAATATTTAAAATAAAAAGGTTTTCAAATTTTTTTCAAAGATTCCTTTGTAATTTTGCATGTTTATTTTCAGAAAAATGGTCTTGAAAATTTTTTATGTATTAAAATAAATTTTCAAATAAAAAAAGATAATTCCCTCATGAATTTTTTAAAAAATATATTTATAAGTTATTTCACACATAATAAGGCATTAGTTGGTGTTACTCATGCTTTTATAGGGGAATGATCCAAATGTTACATTTGTATTTTTTCTCTGAATAGTTTAAGTATTAATGGAATGGTGTTTATTAAACTTGTTTCTATTTTATAGGATATATGTTTATGAAACCTATTTTCCATTCACGGTTTATATGCTTATGAAACCCACTTCTTTTCATGGGTTATGATTTGATGAAATGATTATAAAACATGTATCTTTTCCATAGGTTGTGATATGATTACATGTTTTTGATACTCTTTTGTTTTTGATCTTTTGGCACACATATGTATGATTTCATTATGAGATGTATGGGACCTATATATCCATTCAATAGCTTTGGTAAAGATTTATATCTCATGAGATGGACATGGATATAATAGGAGTGAACTCAATTAAATAAAGGAATTTATCCACTAAGATGGTCTTGGGAGTGAACCTTAACTACTAAGATGGTCATGGGAGTGAACCATGACTTCCAAGATGGTATGGGGAGTGAATCCATACAACTAAGATGGTCGTTTAAGTAATGACTTGACTAATATAGAAATCATATGAAATTAATATGTGTCTACCACAATAACATGTCGTATTCCTATGTTATGTTTTCATAGATTATTTTCTTTATTTTCATATGATTCATGTATTATAAAATACCAATCATTATGCCAAGAATCATGTATATGATATTTTACATATAGGTTATAATCATTAAATTTCATTCTCATGTTATGATTATGTATCTCCACTATTTACCCATACTAAGCATCTAAGCTCACTATTTTCTTATGTTTCTTTTCCGTAGGTTATGAATAATGGTTTTAAGTAGATGTAATAAATGGGAAGATATTTGTGGGAAATATTGAATATCTTTAACCAAGATAGATGATTTTATTCCAATATTCCTAATTCAATAACATATTGTGGTCATTGAGAATTTATTTTAGTAATCTGATGAATATTTATCTAAAATGATGTAATATCTAGGTATGTTAATCCTGGGTTGTTATAATATATTAGAGAATTTGTTTTACATGGATAAAATCCACTCTTTTAATAAGAAAAATTAAATTTTTTTCTTTATTTTGAGACCTGATATCATGGTTTTGACCTTATTTTAACCATTTTATCCTTACTAAGGTGATAAAAATTTACTAAGGTTACTATTCATAATGACCAAAAATAAAAGGGTGCAATTTAAAAAAAATAACCGCCTAAATAAAAATACGGGATCTATTTCTCAAAATTAAATTTCTAAAAGTGGTGGGAAATTAATTTAACATAAAAACACAAAACACAACGGAAAATTGTTTTTATGAAAAAGGGATTTTTAGGTATAAGAATGTTTTTATACCGAATTATGATTAATGTACTTAATTGTATTGTTCATAATATAGGATAACAGTTGGAGTTTGTGTCCTAGAACCTACTAAGTTGTACTTTATTCATTAATAAATACCTTTACACATCTTGATTGTTCTTCTGTGTGACAATGCATTTGATAATGTCCTAAGCATAGCTGTTGCATTAAAGGGTCATAGAAAATCCCTATTATGATTAGTACCCAAAAGTTCTATAACACTGTTCTTGAATATTTGTTCTATGTCCGGATGTTGTTATTTGAGAGACACAAATAATACAGGCCATTAGGGGTGAGAAATCAAAAAACATTAAGGCACCTTCTCATGGTGTGCACCCTTTGTAATGTCCATGAGGGTATTATGAAAAAAAACCCACCAATCGGAAATATACATTTCATAGTGTCATTGGATTTTCATATCAGCAGGCATGTGTATTGGTCCTTAGACTTTACGATTATTATAAATGGTTATTACAACTCACACACTTAGATGTATTGACGAAAACTATGACGACACACTGTTCGTAGTGAGGTAGGATATATTGGCTGTGTCACGGGTGATATTGTATTAATAGATGATGTGAGAAAGGATTTTTCCCTTCTATTCCATAATGGAAGTAGATATCTTAGGCACTTTGATGGAATTAATACATCCTAAATAAATCTATTTCCATGGTGAGGAATTGGCAAGTTCAATTTTGGAAAGTCAAAGAAAGAATAATCGAGAACATAGGTAGATGGCACTAGAAATCAAACTGCTTGATCCAATATATCATGTAAAAAGGGATTACATTACATGGTAAGCATTCGTAGGAGGTGACAAGTAGTTGTGGTGTTAACTCCTTTATCTATGAGTGCCTTTGCGTGTTTCTAGATGTTAACCTTGGAGTTTAGATAGGCTCCGTCTAATGCCACTAAGACAGAGGTCTAGAGCGTCAGACACTAAGTGTGTCCAAGTATCTCAGTTAAATATTAATTTAACAAGTTGAATAAACATTATTCCTGACTGTGGTTTAATAATTATTCAAGGATACCTCATCGCATTTATTTCGATGCTAGTTATTCGAAAGAATATATTGTTGGAGAAATAATATATTTATTAGTGAGGAATTCAGTTATATTTATTTGTGAAAAAATAGTCATTATTAATGGTCTAATAAATGCGGTGGAAAAAATTAAGAAAAATGTAAAATTAAAGTACACCCTGTGTATATTAATATATACACGTCGTGTAGTTTTTCTGGGTATTTTTGAGATATAATATTATTTATTTAATTAAATTATATTAGGTATAATTCGCTAGGCGCATGTCAAGTAATAATAATAGTAAACTATTATTATTAAACATGGGGTATTACTAAGAATTAAATGAAATGAACAAATGGTTTTGGGTAATTAATTCATTTTAGTATTCTATGTAATTAAAAATCCCAATTATATATTTATCAATAGCCAAGCCATTTTGAGTGGTTGTTCACAATGGATTTGGAAAAGCTCTCAAAGCCAAGAGAGAATTCTTTTTCCACCAAGAACGCTTTCAATCTATGAGAGAGATATCCACCTCCACCAGATCAAGGCGATTGAAGGCATACATCACAAGCGAAGGATCTTCTGTGCTAGCACCCGAAGATACCTTCAACGACATCCATAAATAATTGGATCACGTGTGAATCACTACTAGAGGAATCCTACACTTGGATTCTATGACGCAATGACGGATCACATCAGATCGTGACCAGAGACATCAACGAAGAAAGAATTCTATCAAGGTAATTCTTATAAATTAATTGAATTAATTATAACCAACATATTATTATCCTCTATAGGTTTCTGGGACTCCCCTCTTTATTTTTCATTCGTCATTCTATTCCAAAGATCTGGAATTTTATTATTGTGACGGATCTCCGATTGATCATTGTTAACACTAAAATTAAAGTTGGGTAAACCCACCAACGCGCTTCCGCTATGCCCGGAACCTACAAGTGGTATTAAATGGAGTAATATAATTTATTATAATTATTTAGTTTTTCATTGGATATTTATGCATTTAATAATTTATTTGTTTCAATTCACATTAATATTTTCATAAATCTAAATCTTGAGATTTATTCCTCCTCTCTCATTTCTCGTTCACCTTACAGAAACAATTTTTTCTTTTAATTTTGATTAAAATAAAATAGAGGATCTCATCTGTAGGTTCCAAAAGTTCCTTGACGTACAACACCAGAATACACAGCGTGTATTCAGAATTACATGCCATGTAGTTTAGGTTCAATGCATTGGACTGGTCTGCTAAATCAGGTCGTGTAAATGGATCATATCTAAGTCTTTAAGACATTATGTGTTGACTAGAAATAGGTGGCACACAGTTTCCAGATTACACATCATGTGGCCCAAGGAACACGGCATGTAGTCCCTTCAGGTTAGGGTTGGACCGTGTACCCCATACATGACTTTCCCGATCAGAAATCATGTAATGAAGATACTACATGGCATGGCTCCCATTTAACAAACTGTGTACTGCAAAATATTCTAACTTACATCTTCACTCCATGTCCCTAGGCGTGTACTTCAGGTGGACAGTGAACAAAAGTACACGTCCTTTAGTCTGAACTACATGCTGTGTACTCATCCAAATTACAAATATTTATTAAAAATTTATTATTATATTATACAAACCCCTGAGATGTGTACCATAGTGCATGTGTAAAGCTAAGGCACAACACTTGATAGGTATTTTATATATATGTGTTTAATTTAACATCTTTGTAATTTTCATTTCTACTCATTGGGTGGTTATGAATATGAATTCACCAGGTTTCCTCCAAGGTACAAGTTACGTACAAATATAATTTTAAATAAATTTATTTGTATAAAATTATGATGGATGAGAATCTCAAGGAAATTAAAAAAATGGTTTAATAAAAAAGGATTGATTAATTAAAGATAATTAATTGATTCGAGGGTGATTTATCTTAAACAAAAATTATTATTGAATTGAATGCTAGTTTTATTTATATATAAATATCATTTCATGCATGGATGATCATGATCTAGACCGAGACCATTATATGTGAATGGTTTCTTTTAATTTATTTATTTAAATTAAATTTTTTGTCTTATGAGCCTTCGCCTCATTAATATATAGGTCTTGAACACTCAAGGTTTCTTTTATGTAAAACCCCATTTTACCCCTAACCTGCGTGTGCGATAAAAGCATATGTAATGGATAGAGATCCCCAGCTAGTGTAGGCTGCTCAATTTAGAAGCTAAAGTGAAACCAATCCAAGGAGTTACAAAGGTGGACAAGTGGAAAGCTTTAAACATGAACCCAAAAGGTTCAAGGTGTTTCTCTTTTAGGTCTTGGGTTATTTTATCAACTACTAGATAAACTAGCCAATAGAACAAGCTCATGATCATACTATTGATTTTATTTCTATCAGTTGCATGGTTTATTTATTGTGGGTGTATTTTCACGATCCCACAATTAATGAATTAAACAATCATGCAATATAGAACTAAAATAAGACCGGCTTATGCATAAAATATTATCTTAGACATGGTTAATCATTTAAGTATATCCCACTTAATATTAACAATCATGTAATCAAAGATAATAAAATGGAAATTTACGTATAAGGATAAAATCCCTCAAATAAATATTAAGTCGGTATATCCTTCCATAATCTTAGTTATAATCGAACCATAGTTCAATGTGCTTGACCAACCCTAGTTGGGGTGATTTCAATTATCGAGGAATTCTAATTCAAGGTTTTGGGTTGAATTGACTTGGTCCGCATCAAGGGTTCACTGCCATAGTAGGACTTTGTGTTACCAAGAGGCAAAGGTTGAGGAAATCAAAAATAAAAGGATTTCAGGATTGGGGAGTCCACTCAATGGATTAAGGAGCTATGAGTTAATGCAGTTTTTATTTGGAATGCCTACCTAAAACACTTCAAGTTTCTTGACCAACCCTATTTGTGGTAATGTGAAGGGAAATATGGATAATTTATACTAGAATATTTAGGTAATAAAATATTTTAAATTCAATGGTGAGGGCTATTGGATCTCGATAAAATAGTGGGAGACTAATAAGTATTAATTTATTTATTTCCCTCAGTTTTATTATAATAAATTAATAAGACTTTTCTCATCTTAATTTGTAGAAACAGTAATAAAAATTACTTCAAACATTTCATTGTTAACTATTCTCAAGAGGGAAAACCTTCTCACCAGAACCAATTTCCAAGAGTGGCAGAGGTTTTTAGGCGTCATCCTTCACCATGAGAGGAGATTGTACGTGTTGGAAGAGACTATTCCAGTTGCGCCTAGGAAAGAATCCAGTGATGAGGAAATATCTATCTATATAAAACATATGAATGATTCCACATATGTCTAATGTTTCATGCTATTTTCCATGTCTAATGAGCACTTTAAGAACCATGAAAAAATGGAAGAGTATTGCATAATGTCTCTCCTTAAGGATCTCTACCAAGAGAAGGCGAGACGGGAGAGATATGAGATCTCCAACGCTTTGTTTAAAACTTATCTTGGAGAGTCTACACCAACTGGGCCTCCTGTAGTCAAGATTATTTTCTACATAGAATACCTAGACGTCTTAGAGATTATGTTCCCGGATGATTTGCGTACAGATCTCATCCTATCATCACTGATCAAGACCATCTCTAGCTTTACTGTCAACTATAACATGAGAAACAATGAGAAGAGTCTATCGGATCTTCTGACCTTAATTCTCTAGTTATATACGTACATGGGGTAGGAAAAACCCACAGTTCTTATAGTGAATAAGAAAAATGAAGGAAAAGGAAAAGGGTCCAAGGAATTACAAATGGTCTGAAGCCCTCGAGCACCATCCCTCCAAGAAGGGGAAGATCCAGAGGTAGGTCCAGGAATGGGAGGCGGTACGTTTTTCATGTGGAAAGCAAGGCCACTGAAAGAGAAACTGAACCCAGAAGCATGGGGATGCTAAAGTTGTTTTTGTTATCTAGTGTAATATTTCCATTTATACACATTGGGTATTAGATTTAGCATGTGGGGATCACATCTATATTCAAATGTATGAACCAATTATATTTAGAAATATTTCCATAGGAGAGGTGGATCTTTGAGCTGCCAATGGTGTGAGGATGGCTATGTTAGCCATTGGTGATTACCACCTTTCATTTCCAACTGGGATGATTTTTGTTTTACATAACTTATATAATGTGCCTAGTGTTATAAAAAATATAATATTTGTATCATGTTTGGATATGGAAGGATTTATTTTCAAGTTTGGAAATAATGTTTTCTTATTTTATAATAACGTATGTTATGGTATGGCACATTTAAATAATATTTTGTATGTATTAAATTACAAAAACCAAGTGTTGTAAATTGATAAAGAAACAAAATCACATGACTCAAACATCACTCAGCTATGGCATCACTATCTCGGTCATGTAAATGATAAGTTCTAGAAAAATCTCTGAAAAGATGGATATTTATACTCTAATAAGCTAAAACCACTTGATTGATTCCATGATTGTTTACAAGGTAAAATTACCAAGCCACCTTTCGGTGGACATGGTGAACGGGCTATAGAGCTTCTAGGATTAATGCACACAGATGTATGTGGACCATTTCCAGTAGAAGCTAGAGGTAGATATTCTTACTTCATTACTTTCACTGATGATTTAAGTAGATATGGATATGTCTAATTAATGAGGTAAAAGTCAGAATCCTTATAGAAATTTTAGGAACTCAATAATGAAGTTTAAATTTAGCTTGGGAAAAAGATAAAAAATATTTGATCGGATTGAGGTGAAGAATATCTGAACCAATAGTTATTCGATCATCTACGGGATTCTGGGATACTATCTTAGCATACTCCTCCTTATACACTGTTGTGTAATGGTGTTAGTGAAAGTAGGAACCACACCTTGTTGAACATGGTGAGGTTTATGATGAGTCATGTAGATATTCCATTATCCTTTTGGGGATATTCATTACAAACTGCTGCATACACATTAAACTGAGTACCAACTAAGGTGGAAAATGGAATTCCATCCCAGTTATGGAATGGAAAGAAACCCATTTTGTCGCACACACATGTATGGGGATGTTAGTAATTTTTTAAGACCTTATAAGGAAAAAAACTTTCACCCCAGGGTACAAATTGAATCTGTATAGGATATCCCTAGGAAATAAAAGGATATTACCTTTATAACCCTTCAGACAAGAAGGTGATTTTCACTAGACAAGCTTTCTCTCCCAAGAGGGAGAAGATCCTAAAAAAGGATAGTGGAAGAAATATTGTAGTACCCCCAGTTTCTATTATGTAACCATTTCTTGATGCTTTTAATGGTTTAAAAGTTAAGGGTGATGATGGGAGAGTCGGGAGAACATTAAATGATGTTTTGAGGAAAAGGGGATGTCGCATGGGTAGGGCACAGGTTGTCTAAACTGTGCGGCCAAAATTTGCATGGAGTGTTTTCCGAGGTAGTGGCTAATGCACGGTTAGCGTACAGTTTGTCTAACCGTGCAGGCAATCCGTGCAACCACTAAAATGAAATCCTATAAAAGTGGATCTCACACTTTTTTGCCTCTAAGTGCCTCATTTTTCTTCATAAGCAGCCCTAACTCAGGATTTTTCTTCTCCTAAGGTCATAGAAGTTTCTCCCATCATTCTGGAGGTGATCCAAATGTATCTCTTGGTGAATCGAAGCCTGATTCTTGAGGTATGTGATCGTTCTTCATAGTTCTTGATCGGTTTCATAGATCTACATAGATCTACTTCTCCACTTCTCTTGGTTTCTTATATCTACATCTATTATGGGTATATCTATGTGTGTGGATGCCAAATATGATGATATTTGGTCTTGATCTTGCTAGAAGATGAGATCAAAGGTGGGTTTTTGGAGAATTGACCCATGTTTCTTGAGCGTTCTTCGACCGTTGTGGTTTTCATCAAAACCATTGAGGTGGGTGGATTCACTCTCGACTCCTCTTATTAGAATTGATTGGTTTAGTTTCAAATTGGTTTGTTTGAATGGATTTGATTGTGAAAAGCATGGAATAAATATTCTTCAGTGATGATTTATGGTTTTGTTGAAATTGTGAAATCTTAGTGAATTGTTGTGAAAAGTGTTTTGGCTTCTTGAATTTAAAATGATGATTTTAAATTATGGATTTTATAAAATCATAAATGGTTTGATGAAAAGTTATTTTTCAATAAAAAGGGGTTTTTATTGAACTGGTTTGAGATTGAAATGTCTTTGATGGAATTGGTTTTCAATAAAATGGCACTTTTAATGAAATGGTTTGAATTGGATGAACAGACTTGTTAGTTGACATGATTGTTGTGTGTGTTGAAGGGTATGTTGGACAGATGAGGGTTAGGGGTCTCCCCCATCAATGTTGGGATGGATAAGGGTTAGGGCTGTCCACCGTCAAACATTCATATTGCATTAGGGACGGATAAGAGTTAGGAGTCTCCCCCATCAGTGTTGGGATGGATAAGGGTTAGGGATATCCCCCACCAAGAATTCATGTGCATTCGGGTTGGATAAGGGTAATAAGTCTCCCACATAATGGTTAGGATGGATAAGGGTTAGGGCTTCTCCCCTCTTCCAGGTAGCATGCATGGTTGGTTTCAAAGGTTTGTGTAATGGTTTGGGTGTTCCAAAAAGGGATCTTGTGAAATGGTTCTAAGGCTTGTTTGGTTATTTTCTGGAAAAATAACTTGCTGGAAAATTGGTTTCAAATGCTCTTGAAGTTCCTTTGGTTATAAATTGTTTTGTAAACTTGTTTATATTTAGTTATAAACTATTTTTGAGAAAACTTTTATATAAACTGTTTTTTATAAATGTGGCTAACTCTTTTATCTAAGTAGAGTGAGTAGGGAAGTCATTGGGGAAAACCTACTAATTTTTATACCCACCCCTTCTTTGGCATGTTTGTGATTTTGCAGATGTTGTATTCCAGGACACAATTAAAGGGAAAGAATATTATTACTAGTGGCTTGTGGTGATGCTTGGGAGATGTTGTAGAGCTTGGAGCCTATGGAGTAGGGATTTGTAGTGTCTTTTGAGAGTCTTGAATTGTTCATCCACTATTTTCTTTGATGTTTAGTTGGTATTCTTCTCTTGTGTACCTTGATGTAGTTTGATATTAATGAAGTGTTTATTGGTCTTTCATTTTTTCATGCATCATATAGTGAATGTTTGGTTATGGTTGGTTTATGGGTTATTTCTTAAAGGGTAAATCTTCCCCCAACTTATATTTGAAACCATTCGGCATTTATTTCCAGCCTTTGGCATCTTGGGGGTGTCTCTTAAGGCCTAGTAATGACTCGTTGTACTCTTAAGTGAATGAGAATTGGCGGGTCATTACAAATGGTATCAGCTTGTTCGGTCCTTGACTAAAAAGTAGTCATCGATGTTCTTGTTCTTGGAGTTGAAATTCATTCTTGTCTATTCCTTGGGTCTAAATCTTAGACGGGAGTAGGATTGTTGGAACTTGAAATGTATAGCATAAAAGGACATAGCTAACCCGTTAATGATGAACTTCATGTTATCAGGGTTTTGGGTACATAAGTGTTTTGGATACACTTCTAGAATGTTAGAAAATCTCATTGTCATGGGTTTAGCCAATGTAATGATAATGTCATGAATTATAAAGGAATGATTTCCCACTAGTATTTCTTATCTCATTGTGAGGAATGAGTAAGGATTTTGTGCAAGGTGCAATTTTTTTGGAAAATTCAGAATTTGATTTCAAGTAAAGATTTTGAAACCAGGGTATTTGGTGTATTTTGAAAATGGGTTGATTTTCAAAAGGCATGTGGAATGTTTCCAAATATTATTGAACCTAGGAAAAAGGATGTTTTGAAAAAAAATGTTGTGATAGATGATGTGATAGAATTTTAAATGCTAAGCCATCAGTTACTAGAGAGTGAGATTGATGGGTTTTGTTATCGGTTTAGAAAATGGCACTCGGTAGGCATCATCAGAACCAACCCGAAGAGGCTGTAGAGAATGTGGTTTCACTAGAACCACGTGTGAACCAAGATCTAGTTTAGAGTATTTTCCATGATTTTCATGCTATGGATACGGGGAACTAGAGGAATAAACCAAGGAATGTGGATCATACAATCAAGTTCATGAAGGATAATCCACTGAACTTTTGGGGTGATGTTAAACCTGAGAAGGAAGAGGTGTGTCTATGTAGGATGAATCATATCTTCGATTTCATCGACACACCAGTAGAGATAAAAGTAATGTTGGCGACGTATTTTCTTTAAGGATCTTGAACATAAGTGGTGGGATTTAGTGGTGTAGGCTAAATTGGATGATGGCCTTACCTGGGAGGATTTTGAATAATTGTTCAACAAAAAATTCTATCCTCACACATTCAAGATCCAGAAAATGATGTACATCTTTAGCTTGAAACAATAGACTCTCTCTATCCCAGAGTATGTGGCTAAATTCCTGAATTTAGTCCATTTTACACTAGGGGTTGCGTCAAGTGTGTCATTGAAGGCATGCATCTCCAAATCGGGGCTAAGTCAAGAGATTAGATCAAAGATTGTGGTTTTTTGTATTATGGATTATACAGAGATAGTGAACAGAGTGATTATTGCTGAATGTGATATCTCGGGATCAATAGGAGGGGGAATGATGATACCTATAGGAAACAGTGGGAACTCAAACTATGGGAACAAGAGGAAAAGGGACACTCATTTCCACGATGCAAGTGGAAATCACTATCAGACAATGGGATCAGTGAACCTTCCTCCATGACCCCAGAGCAAAGAAGGTTGTTTTCAATGTGGTTTACTTGACCACTAAAGGCAAGATTGTATGGAGCAACATTGAGCCTATCACAATTAAAAGAATATGGGGCATCTACAATGCTATTGTAGGAATGCACTGAGGTCGGTTGTGCGTGACACCCCTCAGGCATAACAAGCATCATATACTTCGACAGGACGTAGATAGAAGAATCTGTCTCATCAACATAAAAAATATAGCCATGGTGATTCTCGAAATACCATTACTTCTCAAATAGGGAAATCTCATCAAGGAAACAAGTATAATAGTGCAGCAACAAAGCAATTGTATGGAGATGAGAAGATGATGGTCGATGATCAGGATGGACTATATACGGTGAGTGGTACGATTCTTTTGAATTCTACCCTTGTGAAATTGCTCTTTGATACTGGTTCATCACATTACTTCATTCTTCTCATGTTTTTCACTTGTTATGTTTAAAACTGGAAATGATGACTTCTATTTTGAAACTGAAAACTCTTCTTGGTGAAAGAGAATGTCAAAACAATGTGTGTAGAGCATGTGCTATAACTATTAATGGATCTGAGTTAAAATGGGACATCTAGATGTTGGACATGGATTTCTATGACGTAATCATGGGTATGGATTGGTTGACAATGTTTAAGGCTCACATCAACTGTTATAGGAGAATGGTTAGTTTCAAAACTGAGGATGGCATCAACCATCTCTTCATATGAGAGAGGATGGTAGAGAAAGGTGAAAAAATCTTGTTGGCACCAATGGTGGGATGATCTCTTACCAACTGGCAGCATTGAATTTGGAATCAATGAAAGATATTGAGGAAAATAGTCTTCCAGCTGTTGTGGATCAATTTCTAGATGTCTTTCCCAATAACTTCTTAGGGTTACCACCTCTAAGGGAAGTGGATTTTATGATTGATCTCCTTTTGTGGACCAATCCAATTTCCCTTACGTCTTATAGGATGACACCAACAGAGTTATGGAAACTGAAAGTGTAGTTAGAGGAGCTGGAAAGCAAGGGTTTCATTCGACCAAGTACTTCTCCATGTGAAGCATCAGTTTTTTTGTGAAGAAGGTAGATGGAACTATTCGGCAGTGTATTGATTATCGTAATCTTAACCAAGTTACGATAAAGAATAGATATCCACTTCCATGCATTGATGATCTGTTCGATCAACTAAGGGGAGCTCAGTGGATCTCAAAGATTGAATTTCAATCAGGATATCTCCAATTGTGTGTTCAGAAGGAGGATATTTCATATATAGCTTTCAGAAGAAGATATGGCCACTATGAATATGTAGTCATGCCTTTCTGTCTAACGAATGCACCAGCGGTCTTCTTGGCTTCGATGAATCGGATATTTCAGCGCTATTCGGATTCTTTTGTTGTGGTGTTTGTGGATGATATTTTGGTCTATTCAAAAACAAGGTCTGATCATGAGGTGCACATGGAAACAGTGTTACAAATCTTGAGAGATCATCATTTATATGCCAAATTATCACTGTGTGATTTTTGGATATGGGAAGTACGTTTCCTGGGCCATGTCATTTCTGAGAAAGGTGTTTCTGTTGATCCTGAAAAGATAGAAGTTGTTATCTCTTGGAAACCATTGAAGAATGTGATCGAGATACATAGTTTTCTTGGTCTATATGGTTACTACTGACGCTTTGTGCGTGATTTATCATGACTAGCTTCACCAATGACAGCTCTAAAAAATGATAATTATCTCTTCCAATGGATGGAAGAATGTCAGAAATCCTTTCAGGAACAAAATTTTTGGCTTATATCAGAACCTATATTGATCTTTCCAGAATCAAGATAGGGGTATGTGGTGTATTGTGATGATTTGGGATTATATTTGGGTTGTGTTCTCATGAAAAGAGATCATGTGGTTTCTTATGGTTCAAGGAATTTTAGGGTGCATGAGAAAAATTACCCAACACATCATTTGGAGTTAGTTGTAGTCGTCCATGCTTTGAAAACATGGAGACATTATCTCTTTGGTGAAAAATTTACTATGTTTACGGATCAAAAAAGCTTGAAACACATTTTCTCACAGCGAGATTTGAATCTCATGAAAATGAGATGGATGCAGTATCTCCAAATGTTTGACTTTGACTTGATTTACACACCCAAGAAAGGAAATTTGGTGGCAGATGAATTGAGTAGAAAGTCATATTCTCATTAGCAAAAGAATATTCAAATGAATTTTAGTTGATGTCGGTATTAGCTGAAATGCATGTAGAATGTGAAGACATAGGTGATGTTGTTGTTTTCTTTTCATCTACACTCGTTCCTGATTTAGTAATGATGATCAAAGAAGCACAAACATCTGATTCAGAATTTCTGGTTGTAAGTTCAAAACTCAATGGTGGGGAGACCATTGATGGCTGGAAACATGATGGGGGTTTAGTTTTGGGTTTCCGAGATCAGATTATTGTAACTATGGTTTTTCAAGAACAACACCTTCATGCCTGCCACCATTCAATATGGGTTGTACATCCCGGTACACAGAAGATGTACAAGGAATTTAAGGCGCAGTTTTGGTGGAGCGGCATGAAAAGGAAGGTGGTCAAGTTCGTCTCGCGGTGCTTAAATTATCAGCAGGTTAAAGCAAAGCATCAGAGACCAGCTAGTATATTACAATATTTACCTATCCTAGTGTGTAAATTGGATCAAATAGCAACGTATTTTGTTACAGTTATTCTAAGAATGGTCCAAAAACACGATTCCATTTGGGTGATAGTGGATCAACTAACCAAGTCGGACCATTTCACCCATATTCGTGAAACCCATACGGTTGAAGATCTTTCAAAAATCGATATTTGATAAGTGGTAAAGAGTCATGGTGTACTAGTGTCTATAGTCTCATATAGAGATCCAAGGTTCAAATCTCGTTTATGGAAATTATTAAAGCAAGTCCTCAAAACTCAGTTGACTATGAGAATGACGTTTCATCCCCAAACGGATGGGAAATCCGAGCAGATGATACAAATGTTGGATGACATGTTTCAGGCATGTGTAATGAATTCTCGTGGCTCATTGCAGGAGAATATAACCTTAGTGGAGTTCTCATACAATAAAATCTATCAAGCCTCGATATGCATGGCTCCGTTTGAAGCATTGTATGGGCATCCTTGCCGTTCTCCACTATACTGGGTGGAAATGGGTGAATATTAACTATGCATGCCAATCCTTGTCCAAGAGACAACAAAAAAGATCCAGTTGATTAGAAAAAGGATGGAGATGGCTCAGAGTCGTCATAAATCTTATGCAGATCACCGTTGAAGACTGTTGTCATTCATTGTCGGTGATCATGTCTTCTTGAGGATCTCTACAAGGCTTGTACATCGTCATTTCGGGAAGCAGGGAAAGTTATCCCATAGATACATTGACCCTTTTGAGATATTGGAATAGGTTGGAGAGGTGGAATATCGGTTGGCCTTACCACCACGATTTAGATTGGTGAATAATGTGTTCCATGTATCTCAGTTGAAAAAGTATCAACCTGATCCTTACCATGTGATCAGATGGAATCACGTTGATCTAGATCCAGATACATTGTTGATACATATCCCAGTACAGATTGTGGATAGCAAAGATAAATTATTTTACGGAAAAAGCATCGTTATAGTGCAAGTTTTATGGTAGCATGGTCAGATTCAGGAATAGACTTGGGAACGTGAGAAGGAAATGAAAGAGCAGTGGTCGGAGCTCTTTCAGTTGGGTGAAGGTTTTCTACTTTCCATGGATGGAAATAGAGATGGTGGGGAGAATGTAGTACCCATGGTTTCTGGTATGTAACTCTCTATTGATTCTTTTAATGGTTTTAATGTTAAGGGTGATGATGGTAGAGTCAGAAGAACTTTAAATGATGTTTTGAGGCAAAGGGGAAGTCGAACGGGCGGTGCACGGGTTGTCTAAACTGTGTGGCCAAACCGTGCGTAGTTGGTCTTGGAGGTAGTAGCTTCCACACGGGCGGCTCATAGTTTGTCGAACAATGTGGCTAAACCTTTCATGGAGTTTCTTCCAAGGCAGTTTCTAACGCACAGTTAGCGCACGGTTTGTCTAACTATGCGGGAAAACTATGCGGCCACTTAAATGAGATCCTATAAAAGTGGATCTCATGCATTTTTTCCTCTAAGTGCCTATTTTTTCTCCTAAGCGGCCCTAACTCAGGATTTTGCTTCTCCTAAGGTCAGAGAAGGTTATCCCATCGTTTCGGAGCTGATCCAGAGGTTTCTCTTGGTGAATCGAAGTCGTATTCTTGAGTTATGTGATCATTCTTCATCGTTCTTGATCGGTTTCTTAGATCTAATTAGATCTACTTATCCACTTCTCTCGGTTTCATAGATATATGTCTGTTATGGGTAGATCTAAGTGTGTGGATACCAAATAATATGATATTTGGTCTTGATCTTTCTAGGTGAATAGGTCTAAGTAAGGTTTTTGGAGAATCGACCCGGGTTTCTTGATCATTCTTCGACCGTTGTGGTTTTTGTAAAAACCTTTGAGGTAGGTGGATTCAATCTTGAATCCTCTTGTTAGAATTGATTGTCTTAGTTTCAAATTAGTTTTTTTGAATTTATTTGATTGTTAAAATAATGGAATAAATTTTCTTTAGTGATAATTTATGGTTTTGTTGAATTTGTGAAATCTTGGTGAATTGTTGTGCAAAGTGATTTGGCTTCTTGAATTTAAAATGATGATTTTAAATTATGGATTTGCTGAAATCGTAAATGGTTTGATGAAAAATGGGTTTTCAATAAAAAGGTCATTTTATTGGAAAGGTTTGATATTGAAATGACCATGATGGAATTGGTTTTCAATAAAAAGGTAGTTTTAATGAAATGGTTTGAATTGGTTGAACACACTTGGTAGTTGACATGATGGTTGTGTGTGTTGAAGGGTATGTCGGACGGATGAGGGTTAAGGATCTCCCCCATCAGTGTTGGGATGGATAAGGGTTAAGGCTATCCCCTGTCAAACATTCATATTTCATTCGGGATGGATAAGGGTTAGGAGTCTCCCCCATTAGTGTTAGGATTGATAAGGGTTAGGGCTCTCCCTCGTCAAGCATTTATGTGCATTTGGGTTGGATAAGGGTAAGAAGTCTCCCCCATCATGGTTAGGATGGATAACAGTTAAGGCTTCTCCCCTCTTCCAGGTAGCATTCATGGTTGGTTGTATGGGTTTGTGGAATGGTTTGGGTGTGCCAAAAAGGGATCTTGTGAAATGGTTCTAAAGCTTGTTTGGTTATATTTTTGGAAAAATAACTTTCTAGAAAATTGGTTTCAATTGCTCTTTAAATTCCTTTGGTTACGAATGGTTTTGGAAACTTGTTTATATTTAGTTATATACTGTTCTTGAAAAAAAAATTATATAAAATGGTTATATATAAATGTGGCTATCTCTTCTATCCCAGTGGCATGAGTAGGGAAGTCATTGGGGAAAACCTATAGAGTTTTATACTCACCCCAACTTTGGCACATTGGTGCTTTTGCAGATGTCGTATTCTGAAACACAAGTAAAGGTAAATCATCTTATTGCTAGTGTCTTGTGGTGATGCTTGAGAGATGTTCTAGAGCATGAAGATTGTGGAGCATGGAGTCATAGTGTCTTTTGAGAGTCTTGAATTTTTTATCTGTTGTGTACTTTTATGCTTATTTCGTCTTCTGCTATTATGTACCATGATGTAGTTTGATATGAATGAAGTGTTTATTGGTCTTTCATTTTTTCAGGGATCATATAGTGAATGTTTGGTTATGGTTGGTTTATGGGTTATTTCTTAAAAGTTAAATCATCCCCCAACTTTTATTTTAAACCCTTCAGTATTTATTGCCATCCTTTAGCGTCTTGGGGATGTCTCTTAAGGCCTAATAATGACTTGTTGTACTCTCAAGCCAATGATAATTGGCATGTTATTAAAAATATTGACTTCGAAAAAGTTGAGGCCCAAGATACACAATAGTTGGTACAGGAACAGGTTCCACAAGTCCCTATAGAAGAGGTCCCAGAAACACAAGTACTACGTAGGATCTTAAGAGAGGTAAGAGAATCAGAGAGATTTGGTTTCCTAGTCCCCGAGGATGGTGAGTCATTATTGTTAGAAAATGATGAACCACACTCCTATAAGGAATCAGTAGAAATCTCAGAAGCTGCAAGATGGCTAGAAGCTATGAATTTTGAGATGGATTCCATGTATTAGAACTAAGTCTAGGTTCTGGTCGATGAGCCAATTGATGTAAAGCATGTTGCATGCAAATGGGTATTAAATGGAAAATTGGACATGGTATGTCAATTTAGAACCTATAAAGCAAGGCTAGTGGCTAGATGATTCAGACAGCGTCAAGGAATTGACTATGATGAAACCTTCTATCCATCTTCCATGTTTAAATCCATAAGAATCATACTTTATATGGTATCTTACCATGACTAAAATATTTGGAAAATGGATGTCAAAATAGCATTCTTTAACAGGAACCTTTAGGAAGATGTCTATATGACACAACCATAAGGGTTTGTGACACCAGGTGAAGCCAAATGGGTTTGCAAGTTGTAGAAATCCATTTATGGACTAAATCAAGCATCCAGGTTGTAGAACATTCAATTGGATGAATCCATAAAAGAATTTGGTTTTATTAAAAATGAATGTGAGCCATGTGTCTATAAGCGGTTTAATGAGAATGCGATCATTATCCAAGTAGTATATGTTGATGACATATTACTTATTGGAAACGATGTACCAGTCTTACAGTCAGTTAAGGACAGGTTGAAAAAGTGTTTCTCTATGAAGGAATTTGGTGAAGAAACCTATATTCTAGGGATGAAGATCATTCATGCTAGATCCAAGAGGATTCTTGGACTAAGTTAGGGTACATACATTGACCAGATACTAAAGAGATTTAGTATGGATCAATCCAATAAGGGATTGGTTCCAGTGTCACATGGCCTACATCATTCAAAGAAAATGTGTCCTTAGACACAATAAGAGAAAGATAGAATGAGTAATATCCCATACGCTTCAGCTATAGGATTTATCATGTATGCGATGTTATATACCGGGCATGATGTTTCCTATGAACTGAGCATGGTAGGCAGATATCAAGCAGATCCAGGAGAACAACATAGGACTTCTGTTAAGACTATTATTAAGTATCTGAGAATAAATAAGGATATGTTCTTAGTGTATGGAGGAGATGAAGAGCTTTTCATCAGAGGGTATGCTGATGCTTGTTTTCAGATAGATCGGAATGAACTGAAGTCGCAATCTGGATATGTTTTCTTTCCCAATAGAGGAGTTGTTTGCTGGAAGAGTTCTAAGAATCCAGTTGTCGCCAATTATACAGTGGCATCTGAATATATAGCGTCTTATGATTCAACCAAGAAAGTCGTCTGGATTCAGAAATTTGTCCAGGAGCTTGATGTGGTGCCTAACAGTAAATATCTTATCACGTTGTATTGTGATAATACTACAATGGTGTCTCTTGCAAAAGAACCATGGTCACATCAATGGACAAAGCACATAATCCATAAGTATCACCTCTTGAGGAATTTATATCAAATAGGTGAAGTTGTATTGAGAAGAGTGTTCACAGAAGAGAATTTAGCAGACCCCGTGACTAAAGGCCTATTTCAGCAGAAGAATGAATATCATGTGAGAGATAGTGGGTTAAAGGTTATTAGCAGTTGGCTCTAGTCAATGTGATAGTCTATTGGAGTTAGTGGCCTAGAACCAACTACTTTGTACTTTATTCATTAATAAATACCTTATCACATCTAGATTTTTTTGTGTGACAAAGCATGTTATAATGTCCTAAGGATAGCTGTTGCATTAAAGGGTCATAGAATATCTCTACTATGATGAGAACCCGGAAGTACCATAACACTGTTCTTGAATATATATTCTATGTCCGGATGATGTTATTTGAGGAACACAAATAATAGAGGCCATTAAGGGTGAGGACTCATAAAACATTGAGTCACCTTCTCATGGTGTGATCCCTTGTTAATTTCCAGGAAGATATTATGAGAACAAGACCCGCCAATAGGAAATCCACATTTCATAGTGTCATAGAATGTTCCTATCTGCAGACCTTTGTATTGGTCCTTAGACTTTAAGATTATTATTAATGAGAAGTACAACTTCTAAACTTATATGTATTGATAAAAACTGTGATGACACACAATTCATAGTGAGGTAAGATATGTTGGGTGTGTCACGAGTTATATTTCATTTATATATAATGTGAGAAATGATTTCTCCCTTATATTCTATAATGAAAGTATATATCTCAGGCCCTTTAATGGAATTGATATAGCCTAAAAAAATCCACGTCCATGGTGAATAATGGTCAAGTTCAATTTCAGAAGGTCAAAGAAAGAATAATTGAGCACATGGGTTGATGGCACTAGCATGCAACCCACTTGATTCAAGATATTGTGACAAAGGGATTACATTAGATGGTAAGCATTCGTAGGAGGTGACATGTCATTGCAGTGTTAACTTTTTTCTCTATGGGTTCCTTGGCATATTTCTAGATGCTAACCTTGGACATTAAGTAGGCTCTGCCAAATGCCATTGAGAAAGAGGCCCAGAGGGTCACACTCTAAGTTTGTCCAAGTATCTCAGTTAAATAGTAGTTTAACAAGTTGAATAAAGATTATTCCCGACTGTGGTTCAATAATTATTCAAGGATGCCTGATCACATTTATATCAACACTAGTTATTCAAGAGAATATATTGTGGGAAAAATAATATATTTATTAGGGAGTATTGTAGTGATATTTATTTGGGAAATAAATAGTCATTATTCAAGGTCTAATAAATGTGGTGGAATAAATTAAGAAAAATGGAAAATAAAAGTACGTGTCGTGTATATTAATATATACACACCATGTAGTTTTTCGGGGAATTTATGAGAAATAATATTATTTATCTAATTAAATAATATTGGGTGTAATTATCTGGGTGCATGTCGAGTAATAATAACAATCAACTGTAATTATTAAACATGGGGTATTACTAAGAATAGAATAGAATGAATAAATTCCTTCACGTAATTAATTCATTTTATTGTTCTATGTAATTAAAAATACCAAATATATATTTCTCATTAGCCTATCCATTTTGAGTGGTTGTGCACAATGAATTTGGAAATTCGATTAAAGCTAAGAGATAATTCTTTTTCCACCAAGAATGCTCTCAGGCAATGAGAGAGAGATCCACCTCCACCGGATCAAGGTGATCGAAGGAGGACATCGCAAGAAAAGGATCTTTTACACTATCACTTGGAGATCCATTTGGCTACTTCTAGAGATATGTGGAGTATGTATGGATCACCGCTAGAGGAATCTTACACATGGATTCTACGATGCAACGACGGATCACATCAGATTGTGACCAGAGACATCAACGAAGAAAGAATTCCATCAAGGTAATTATTGTCAATTAATTAAATTATTTAAAACCAACATATGATGATTCTCTATATGGTTTTGGAACTCCACTCTTTCTTTTTAGTTCTTCGTTCTATTTCGAAGATCTGGCATTTTATTATCGTGACAGATCTCGGATTGATCGTTGTTAACGCTAAAATTAAAGTTCGATAAACCCACTAACGCGCTTCTGTTGTGCCTAGAACCTACAATAACTAGTTTTACTTAGAAACCACTTTAAAAAATGGAATTTCATAAATTATTGAAACAAAAATACAATTTTCAATAGAAATAGTATTTATCACTATTCACTGTAAATTCTATCTTTTCAGGGAAAAAACCAATAAATTAGATATAAGATAATTTTTACAGGATGATTAAAAAAATAATATCCTTTTTAACAATTAAAATTTATAAAATTTACATAAATTAATTATAATATTCCCTAAAAAATGAAAAAAATAATGAAAACATATTTTGGAGAATAATAGGTCTTTACTAAAAATTGAGTGCTTATTACTTTTAATTAATCAATTAATTTGTATCGATTAATTATTTTTGATTTATATATATTTCATAATATAGTTATTTATATTTATACACACTAATTCAATGTATAGTTTATAATGGTTATATTTAAATAATATTATTTCATGGTTTGTTAAATCTTAGTGGTGTGTGTTGTATAATCTAGAAAACATTGTGTTATTTTAAAATCTTAGTTTATCACATTCTCCCCCCACTACCATTATTAAGTTTTTTTCTCACAATTTGAACTTTTTATTGGTATTCAATGGTTATACATTTTGAAATACCATGGTAAAAAACCTATATCATAAAAAAAAGGTTAGTTAAACTCCTCTTAAAAATAGGGAAATTAAAATATGAATGTCATCAAAAATAAAACAAACTAGGTCTCAAAATATGATAAAATTATTGAAAAGGAAAAATATTGACATATAATGGAAAAAATAACACCCAAGTACAAAGAGAGAGTGGTAGGTAATATGTTCCATAGAAACTTAAAGGCCAAAAAATAATAAAATTATAACAGATTAAAAGACCATTGATTCATTGAAAATTAAGATAAAAGAAAAGAATTTTTTATTTCATGATCCTTTTCATAAAGTTGATGTATTATTTTAATATCAATATAGATGACACAATAAAATATACTTACTTGATATCTTTTATTTCATAAGAAAAATTTCATCCTTTGGTTGTGCTTCAATCAATTTTCACTATAACTCTTACTCCAAGTAATGAATATTCAGGATGAAAAATTTTATTACTAAAGTACTAAAATTTACTTTTATTATATCATAATATCTAAAAAATAATGAAACGTCTCCCTATATATCTCAAAATATTTACCATGACCAAAATTGTTAGCACAAGTTATCCAATATAATACATTAATGTCTATAACCTCAATAGAAATGTAACAACCCTTAATCCAATAAACCAAATTCTATTGTTATTTTATTAAATTGTAATAATATACAAGGTATCACAACACAAAGTATCAATCAATTAATCAATATTTAATAACTAGATATATACATGATTCCCATTTTTACATTGGAAATAAAATTTCAAACATAGTAATAGAAAACATTCGACAAAATTGAACTCATTCAAAAAAATCATCTTCATATACTAGGGAAAGGAAAAAAATAAGGGTGAGATCAAATTCTCTGTAAGGATTACATACATTGGAATCAATCTTGAGTAAATAAGGTATAATCAATATGAAAATGTAAATAACTAAAAACACATTCCATTTAATCAATAACTTGAGAATCAAATGAATCCATAGATAATATCAATGATATAATCTCATTGACAATAATAATTGAATTCTAAATGAAGTAAATGAATAATACTAGATGTTATGAGCAGCATTATCATTTCCTTAATGGATGGTAGGGTAGGGAAGTAGATGATATATTAATTTTAACGAATAAATATTAAATCATAATTATCATATATATTAATTGGTTCCATAATTATGTTTATTCATGTGAGTCAATAATGGAAAACAAAATGCGTCAGTTCATGAGGTGGTAGTCCATGATACACACGAGCATTATTTTTGTTACCCATTTTATGGAGAAGTAAAAAACAAAATTATTATTGCATAAATAAAATAACATGTAAATATATGGTATGTACTGATATTATTATATTGGAATTATTAATACATAATTTAATGGTCTAAAAGAGAAATTAAAAAATAAAGATCTTGGTGAAGACAATTACATTCGTTTAGAAAAACCACCTTTGGATCTCTTATTAAGGACTCTTGGGTTGGAATTTTGTGAAAATGAGAATCATCATAACATGTATATAGATGTTTGGAAGATATTTTGGTAGTTTTTCTTCAATATAAATGGCATATAAAGTTTGAATAAGTGAGGTGAGCAGGGTCTCTTTTATAATTGAGGTGAGTATCCCACTTGTCATTTTAAAAGTTTTAAAATAATGTCAAGTCACATTCTTAGAAAAATAGATCCAAAATGTATCATTTTGGAATTTAATAACAGTAAGATATCAATAAAACCATCCAATGGGATTTAAGGAATTTTTAAATTTTTTTATTTCTTACCTTTATAGATTAACCCCCCCCCCAGTAAACCCTTTTTGACTATAACTATGACAATTATATTTTACTATTTTAAATATTAATTATGGAAAAAAAATAAGTTAAATTTATTACCAAATAATTATTATTTTTATTCCAAATACGTAACCCATTTTATAAAATTCATTTTTTATAAGTGGAATAATTTAATTTAAAAATAAACCTGAAAAACGTTTTGAAAACAAGTTTTTCAATAAAATCATTTTTAAGCATAAGATAATCTTAAATGGACCATTTTACTAGTAATAATAATTATATGGATTTAAATTTATATATTTAGATATATAATCTAAAAATTTTATTTAAATATTTCATCATTATATATTATTTTAATTAATTAAAATGTGAACACATTATGCATTTAAAAAAGTTTTATGAAAAATATACTTTTTACCTCCGAATGATCTTATCTTTATTTATATAAATTTGATAATAAATACATGGTTAATTATAAGTATTACAAAAAATTATTTTAAATATAATTCGGATAATTAAATCATTTAAAAATCTTACTTCTAATGAAAAATTTCAGAAACTTAGTCTCGGGTTATTTTGGCCAAGAAAGTTCAAAATTGATATCCATCCTATAAATTTTGAATTTTTGTGATAGAAAATAGTAAAATGTAAAATGTAATATAGATTAATTAAAATATAATATTTAGTTACTATAATTGAATATAATTTGTTTCATTCTTCCCTCCTAAAAAATTAGTACTTGAAATTTGTATGGATATTATTTTCTAAACAAATGAGGGTCATTATTCTTTATAACATCTTCTGGTTCCCACATTTCTTCAACCATTTTATGATTTACCCAAATTAATTTTAATATCTAATTCATATAATTCCTAAACATGTTACCTCTAGTCTTAATAATCTTAATAGTTTCTTCATAGTAACATATATTAGGTTCCAACTCTATTTCTCCATAGGTGAACACATGCAATGGTTCTGGCATGTACTTCCTTAACAATGGTATATAGAACACATCATATAATTTAGGGAGGTTTTTTTCACTTAAATCAGTAATAAACATCTCAAATTATTTATATAATTTAAAAAGTCTTGATGTATCTGGGGATCATTTTCCCTTTCTTACTGAATCTTACAACACCCTTATAAAGACCTACTTTCCAAAAAACAAGATGTCACGCTTGGAATTCCAAATATTTCATCTATTTTTTGGCATAACTCTTTTGAATACATTTAGATTATTTAATATTATTCTCTATAGTCTTTATATTTATCATTGTATCCTCTATATATTCTAGGCCTATAAGTTTTCTTTCACTAAATTTATCCCAACAAGTTGGAGTATAACATATATTACCATATAATGGTTTATATAGATCCATTAAAATTACTTGAATAGAAACTACTATTATAGTAAAACTTGACCTAAGGTAATAATGATAACACATACCTTTAAATTAAAGTTATTTTGATCTCAACATGTCTTCAAATTTTTGTATAGTCCTTTAGGATTATCCTTCATTTTGAGGATGGTAGTTAGTTCTCAAATGTTTTTTAGGATCAAGATCCTTTAAAATAATTTTCAATAATTTTAATGTAAATTTGGGATCATGATTAGAAACAATTAAAATAGGTTTACTATTAAGTCTTACAACTTTATTAATATATATCCATGTAAGTAGATAAAGATGTAAATCTTCTCTTATAATGAGGAAATGTGTTGATTTGGTTAGGTGATCAACAATAACCCATATTGCATCATTATTTATAGGTGTATTTGGTAATATAGTGAAAAATTACATAGTAATGTCACCCCATTTCCACATCAAAAAATGTAGAGGTTTCAAAAATCCTCTACGATGATGTCACTGAGCCTTTATCTGCTGAAATACCAAGAATCTTGATACATAATCAGCAATATACTGCTTCATATTATCCTACAAAATAATTTTTCTCAAATAATTATAAATATTGGCACTATAATAGTGTATAGAGAATTTAGAGCAATAATAATCATAAAATAATTAAATTTTTAACTTAGGTATAGATGAAACATGTAGCCTCTTTCCAAATTTCATAATACCATCTTCATAAATGAATTCTGCTAATTTTATGTCATTCACATCATTAATTTTATTTGTAAAATTATTTTCATCAGGTAGATAACTTTTTATATTTTAAAATAAATTTTGATTCCCAATAATTTGGAAAAAGGATTGATGTTTCCCCTTCCATAATAATTCTCATATCATTATTTATTAAACCCATGAACATGTATCCTTTTTAATATTAAATTTGGTAAGGACTCATTTATCTTTCATACTCAATTCATAAACTAAATTATTTTCCTTCCCTAGTTGGTAGTGCATTTTTTAGTCATAATCCTTAATTAGTTCAAGCCATCACCTTTGACTCATGTTGATATCCTTTCATGAAAATATGTATTTTAGTCTCTTATAGTCTATGTAAATCTCACATCTCTTACCATAGAGATAATTTCTCCATATAATCAAATCAAATATTACAGCTGCCAACTCAAGATCATGAGCTGGATGGTTCTATTCATGAGTCTTCAACTAACATGATGCATTGGTAATAAAATTATAATTCTGCGTATGGATACAATTGATTCCCAACATTGATTAATCACTATATTCCCAAAATCCATCATTTCTTAATTGTAAATTCAAAATTTATGCATTGACTAATATTCTCATCATGTCCTCAAAACATTCTTCATATTTAATTTTCCATATGAACATAACACCTTTTTATTGTAAGCTTAATTAACTGGTTGTCCAATCAAAAAAAAGTTTGAAATTTTTTTTGATAGTAACATTCCAAACAAATGAAATGATATACCTTAGTAATATTTATTGTAGTGTACCATTCATTGAATTCCTTTTTCTTTTAAATATCCACTGAGATTATATTATTATAGAAAATATGGCCAATAAAGGAGACTTTCTGAATCCATAATTCACACTTTCTAAATTTATCATATAACTCTTTTACTCTAAGAGTCTCAATAATTATCTACAATTGTTTATCATGGTCCTCGTAACTTTTATAAAAAACAGAGATATAATTATTAAATACTGTAACAAAATCATTAAGATATTCATTGAATTATTTTTTTATTGTATCAAAAAAATAGAGGGAATATTACTCCATACAAATGAAATTACTGTAAACTCGTAATGTCCATACATCATATTAAATGATGTCTTCAGAATATATTCCTAATTTACTAGAAATTTTTAATACTTAGGATGAATTTAAATCATTGAAAAATATTGAGCTCCATGAATTAGATCAAATAAGTCATCAATAAAAGAATATGATACTTTTTCATTATCATAATAGATACGATTACCCTATAATTAATTAATAACCTCATGGATACATATTTATTCATATTAAAAATAAAGGGGGACCTATGGTGAAAAAATGGGACTATAAATCCCTTATCACACAAATCCTCTACTATTTTATTAAACTCCACTAATTCCATGGTGGAAATTCTATAGGGAGCTTTTTATATAGGTTTTACATATGGTATTAGATCAATGGAAATATCATCTTCATGCACTAGTGGATGTCCAGGTAATTCTTCAAGAAATACATAAATTTAGTCTTATAAAACATGTAAATCCTTAATTTGAATATTTAATTTTCAATTAGTTTTTTATGGATGGTCTTCTTCCACAATAATACCATTTAGAAGAGCTATAGTGGGTGGATCTAAGTATAACTCGGTTGATGAAGTCTCCACAATAAAAATAAAAAATTTCATACCTTCATCAAAAATAATAATTTCCTTCACTTTGAAATATATTTTTCTTCATATTTTTAAATTCATTCCATTCATAGAATTATATAAAATTCAACCATAGTTATAATAATAATGATTGAAAAAGGATCATGTTTATGAGTCATAATGGGAAATTCCTGACAAATCCTTATTATAATTATACTTCCAACATGAGTTTTGACTGGTAACTCCCTTCTAAAGGATCTAGGAAAAAATGTATTTTTATTAGAAAATATAAAAGATATAAAAGAGTGAAAATATGAAAAATAAAATAAATAATTGTCTAGATTTTATTTTTTGATTAAATTACCCTACATTGTATCTTTAGGCACTTCAACATCAACTGTAGTGATTGAATAAGCTTAGCCTTCTCCCCTTAGTCTCTTTATTGGTATGTTCCCTTGATACTTGGGAAATTAGTTTAAATAATGCCCTATGTAATTAGATCTAAATATCTACGTATTTTTGTTCACCATATTTACTTTATACTCATTATCTATATTACCCTTAACTGTAACAAACTTATATTCCCTTTAATCATTTTTTCGGATGTTTACTTCCATAATTTTCAAATTTTGTGAATTACTTAATTTTATTATTATTCTTTGATGCATTTAATTTTTATTGGTGTTAAATCAACATTTTATTATATATATTCCACTTTAATATATATGATCTATAAAATTCCTTCTTTGATTTTTCGGTGCATAAAACTTTTTCATCATATGATGAAAAAGTTTTATAAACTATTTCCCTTCAAATGATTGGCTTATGTCCTTGAAATAAATTTTCAATATTTTTTCTCTATTATGTATTAAATCTATAGTATACCTATAGAGTATTGTAAAGGTAATATCATAATCTATATCACTTTATTCATCCTTTTTCATTATGCTAAGTAACTTTCTCTTCATTTTAGATCATTACTCATGAGGAAAATATTTTTTTAATAATGTTGCTTTAAAAGATCCTTATTACATGTGTTATATTTCCTTTTATTCCCTAGAATTATAAATCAATGACTACTATTTGTTATAATTACCTTTGAGATAATATTATTCAAGTACAAATTTATCCATTTTATTTCATTCCAATGCCAAAAATATTTTTTCAATGGACTTAATACATTTCACAATTACTACTGGATTACTAGTTATACTAAATTTTTGGGTCCTCTATAACATATAAAAGCAATATAGTTGTCTCATATCAGGAAACATTATTTTTCTCCATATGTGCAAGGTTTTTAGTTATAACCTGGGTCAGATTCCCTAATATGGCCATGATCTACTCACCTCCAACACCAGTTTTATTGGATTTTCAGTCAAGTAAATTCTTACATTGGCCACAAGTATTGATTATTTTTTTTTCTTTGGTGAACCATTACTAAAACAGGAATATAATGGATTATCTCAAATAATTATGAATTTTAAATCAAATTATATAATTCAAAATCATATGTATCACTTAACACAAATTGAAAATTTATGCATTGTTAATCTAAAGATTATAATCTTGGTTTCTTTGGGAATATTCTCAAATCATATTCATATTTTCAAATAATCTATAATTATTTGTAAAGAAAATTTTAATTAACCTAAGAATGTCACATATGAGTTTCAAACTAGGTTCATAGTAAGGGAACACTCGTCGTACGCTAGAATGATGGCTAAGATATACTCAAACAAACTCTTTTCCCAGTTATTACCCCTAGATGCATATATTCCAAAACCATGTCCACATTTAGTATCCAAAAAATGATGTATTTCTACTAAAACCACATATTCTCTACCTAACCAAAACATTAAGTTATTATCCTACACTTATACATATCCTCAAAGTCATTCGCAAGGTTATATTTCATTAATATATGTTTTCTTAAATTCAGTTCCCAAGGTTTATACTAAAATTTATTTAATACCAACTACAATAAAAACAACTCTAGTAACCTAGTTCCAGTGGTTACATTATTACATTGTCATAATATACAATGGACCACATAAAAAAGGATCAATCAGTTTTGCAGTCATGAATAACAAGATACATATATGATTCCCATTTTTATGTTGAATAAAAAATATAAAATGTAGTGATAGAAAACATTCATCATCATTGAAATCATTCAAATAATTCTTCTTCATATCCTGAGAAAAGGAAACAAAATAAGTATGAGCTCAAATGATCTATAAGGGTTATGTATAGTAGAATATATCATAAGAAAATAATGAATAAACCATATGGAAAGGTAAATAACTGAAAACACCTATAATTCAATCAATAAATTGAGCATGAAATTTATCTATGTATCGTACCAATTCAATAATATAATTGATAATGATAATGTAATTCCAAATGTGGATGCAGATGGGGTGAACACAAGAGGGTCATGTATTGGGGCCTTTGGTCTTCGGTAATTTAAAGAATTCTTTCCAATGGTCTTACGGGATAGGTAATGGGACTTCTTCTACCAAGAAAAAGAAATAGGAATTTTCTTTAACATTAATAATAATAGGATGTTTTTCTAGATTAAAAAATTATCTATATTAAGTAAATAAAAAATCAATATTTTCCCATTCAATAAAATAAATTTCAAAATAAACATCATATGTTGAAATGGTATATGATTTAATAAAAAATTATATCAATGATAAAAATAATATGGATATTTAAAATCAATGTAATTTCCAACAACCATAAGAATGAGAATGTTTCAAGAGAAAGTTAAGGACCACAAAATTAATGAGAGATAATATAGATTTTCTGATAAATTCATGTCTCTTGGAGAATAACATAAATAAAACATTGAAATAAGATTTATTAAAACTTTTTTATTTGTAAAACCATTGAAAACTTATAGAATAAGATAAATATCTTTAAATGGTTAAGGCAACATGAAATTTTGTTAATGTCGTATTGGTTAAAATGAAACATTCCCTTTGACTTTTTGTAAGGAAAGTTGAAAAATAACCTTCTAAAAATTATTATAAATATTCCATTCAAAGAAATTTAAAAAATCAATATTAACGTAAAATATCCTTAATAAATCATTTTATTATATATAAATTACTTTTGTAAATCAATATTTAAAAATATGGACATGGAATAAAAATGTACCCAATCAAAAAGTGAAATAAGATCAGATTTTATTATGAACATTTCATTGCATAATTAAAGTGAAAATGAATAAAAATTTCATAAGAAAATATTTAATCTCATTATATATCTACTCTATAGGAAAATATATGGATTTTATGAATAATATTTTAAAATATTTCGTCAATGAAAATAAAATTAATCTTAAAAATTGATATTGTAAAAATAAATCCTTACATCTTTGGTAACATCTGATTTATAACACATTGAAATATTAAATTTGAATTGAAACATTAATAATAATCAATAAATATTTATTCATTTTAAATATATCAATTTTTCATTATATACACCATATAAAAGTAAATAGGTTCATAATACTAAATATCTCTTAATGAAGTGGAAATTAAGACAAAATCTCTTACATCACCCATGCCTTTAGTTTAACATGCTTTAACCTTATATATAATAGTTTTAAACATGTTATTAATTTATACTAGAACTATATTCAAAGTTATAATATAATATATTCTCCTATTATAACATCTTATCATCCATTTGTTAATAATATTTTATTATTATCATTTTTCGGGTATTAAATACTCCATTCTCTCATACGTGTTTTGTCATTAAATTTTTGATTATTATTCATAGGATATAGTTCCATCATCACCATAATGATATTAAAGTTATAAATTTTATATTTATTCATTATTTACTTGTTTATAATAATTCTAGAAATTTGTACAAGGAAAATGAATCACATCGCTTCATGGAGATGGTTGGTCGTATGTACGCATGACATACGTTATCATTTCTTTAATGGATGAAAGGGTAAATGAGTATATGATATATTTAAATTTAAGAATAAATATTATATCATAAGTATCTTATATATAAATAGGTTCCATAATTTTACTATCCATGTGACTTAGTGATTAAAATTAAATTACATTTATATCAGTTTGTGATGTGGTAGTTTGTCATACACATGATCGATGGTTTTTATTACCATTTAATAGAGAAATAAATGGATAAATATTATTCCATAAATATTATTCCATAAATATAATAAAATAAAATTATATGGTAGATATTTGTGTTATTATATTTTAATTCTTTATAAATAAATAAAGGTGGTAAATTAATAGGTAAAAAAGAAAGATCTTGCTGAATATAATTACCATTGCTTAGAAAAAACTCCTCTGGGTCTCTTATTAAAGACATTATGTTTTGTTTTTGGGAAAACCAAAAGCACTAAAAAGTTGATAATAATTTTAATGTGATATTGTTTTAGGGTTTCTTTGAAATAAATTTCTTAATAGGTGTGAATAAGTGAGGGTAGGAGGTTTTATTTTATAATTTAGGTTAGTGTCACACTTATAATTTTTCAAAGTTTTAAAATAATGATAAGTTACATTCTTGGAGAAATGGATATAAAATAGATAATATTAAACTTTGATAATGTTAGGATTGAAATAAAACAAAAAATTATTTTTTTAATATTCTTTTATATTATTTTAACCCTTCTATTTTTAGATTAACCCCTAGTAAAGTCATTTTGACCATAACCATAGTAACTAATTTTTACTATTCATTATGGCCAAAAAATAAGTTGAAATTGTAATATAATATTAATTTTTATAATTAAAAATATTTTATATATTTTATATAATTCAATTCACATAATTTTCAGAATATATTTTTAAAAAGTTACCAAATTTTTTTTGAAAAACATTTTTTCAATAAATTCATTTTTAAGAATAAGATAACCTTACATTATCTATATGAATAGTAATAATCATTATGTGGATTTAAATTCATATATTTAGATATTTAAGCTATAAATATCATTTAAAACATTCATCAATACATGTTTTTCTATTTAATTAAAATGGTAAGAAATTATGCGTTTAGAAATAGTTTTATGAAAAGTTTTCTTTTTTCACATCCAAATTCCTAAATATCCTTGACCAATTATTCCAATAGTCTCTGATAATATGGTGAGGCAGAAATATCTATTTTCTCTCCCCAAGGTTTCACATAAAGTCTCTAGGGATGCATGATGCTACAACAACTGAAAAACACAAGGAATACATCAATACACCAACTAGAAAATCTTCAGTAACAACAAAAAAACCTTTAAAAAAACTAAACCATAAATAACACAATAAAAAGTCAAACCAATTCACCCCCACTCAATTTCCATGCATATTATTTAGCATGTATGTCATATCGGAAGGATAATTCAAAACTTATCACAAACATCCCATGGTGACCCAAGTCTTATCATTATGTGTGTTGGCCAGACACCCCACATGAAACTAGAACCTCGAGCCTCAATTATCCTATTTCCTATATATATAGACTCTCCCAAATATAGTGACCTAAATATTAGTAAAACCCCACTTTAATACCATTTTTTCTTGAAAAAACTGATATTCGATCTGACTTGATAGTCAACCTAGCCCATGGCATGGCCCGAAGGGCGTTCCCGATCCCCACGGGATAGAAACTAGTGACAGGGAATCAAACATCACATTTAGGAACAATTTGTCCCATAATAATCAACTAATAATCCACCCAAAAAATCATACATAAAATAATAAACATTAATCAAACCATAAGAATCCACGATATGACACCACAATATGAGTTAAACATTTTACATTTTTAACCAAAAACCAAAATACCAAAATAGGGAGGGTAACCAACTATACAACCCAACCTCCAGGCCATAAGAGGGTCAAAACACTCATTCCACCACCACTAACACCTTAAATAGAAAAACCACTAGAAACTAGACCCACCATCATCACTATGAAATATCTTTCCTTTACCTAGGTCAAACGTAATAAGGTCTACATACACCCATGGGTGTATATAGGGTGTGATTCAATGCCCAGTAGGATACAACCAAAATAGATTCCATGATATAACATTATAAAGAAAACCAACATGCTAGTTTTATAAGAAGGAATGGACTAATAAAATTTACCATTATTTAAAATAGAATTTAATGTAAATACAATAACAAGTTGAACCATGAGAATATAATCACTTGAGTACCATGGGTAATCCCAAAGGCTCTAGGGTTAGCAGGGTCCTAAGATCCTTGTACCTTAGTGATAAGAGCCTAAAAACCATAGAATCCTCCTGAATAAGCCACTATATGGGAATCACATCCCATTTTCTAGTGGTCTCCAATCATCATCATATGTTTAGTTAGTGTTGTAGTGTCAATCCTTTTAGTAGAACTAGGCCTCGACCCTTCCGGACTACCTAGAGTTCTAGACCAATTCCTTCCACCTAGATAACTAGGATTCTATTTTTTTCAATTCCCTTTTCCATGCCAAAATAACCACATCTTACACATACACATATCCAACTATATAAATGTGTATTAAAAGCCTCCATTTTTAACAGGAAAACACCTTTCAAACCCTTCTGCACACCAATGCCTTTTGATATCATGATTCACACCACACACACAACCCATTGAACCCTTTTAGAAATTATAATAATAATAATAAAATCATATAATAATGTTAAATCATGGTACCACCTACCTTTCACTTGAAAACTTCCATAAACTAGTGAAAAACAATAATTGCACCTTTCACTTGAAAACTTCCATAAACTAGTGAAAAACAATAATTGCACCACAAAGATACCCTATAGAGGCAATATCATAACACAACTATTAATATTTAACCCAAGGAATCAAGATTGATCCCATATTGGTTCAACACATCCACTAGAGAAATGTGAACCCAAGAGAGAAGGATAAAGGAATTGAAGATAAGGATGCAGAAAAGAGATTAGAGGCCTACTTGAAGAGTTTTTGAAGGATCCACACCAAAACCACCCAAGTATTGAAACCCAAGGGATAAGAGAGGAAGGGGAAGGTTCACCTAGGGATGGGAATCCAGAATGGGGTGAATTAGGGTTGGTTTGGGTTTAAAATATTGAGAGGTTAGAAATATGAATTCCACATTTTTAATGTTTTGGATATGGTGCATGATTTTTAAAACCATGTGCCCACAATGTGGAACCTCTATCCATTGATAAAAGAGTTCAAATGGTTTCTTGAGAAAGGGTTTACACCCATGTTTCTAGCCATGCACCTCAGATAGTTCTAGTGTTTGTGGTGCATGGTTAGCCCACATTCTCGTGTGCTAAGTCATTCATCCTAGATTGTTTCATTCTTCCGGGTGCACATTCTCATCTTGGACGGTGCAAAATTTCTACTAACCATGTGACAACCATTCCCACCTCCTATTGGGAAAAAAAATTTAATTCTTATCCAAAAACACTGGGGAATAAAAAGATACAAAAATGAGACCAAATAAAAGACAAAATACCTAAAAATAAAGCCTTGGGTGTGATAGAGTCTAAGGATTCCTATCCTATGTAATCTATAGAGAATAATGATTTGGAGCCCAAGGAGGAAATCATTAGCATTTCATGTCTAAGTGAATAAATGTGAATACAAGGAGTTAATCCAAGGAAATAAAATTTTTTGCATATAAATATGAATCATTGGTACCATGTAGATATATTCACATATAGATAAGACATTGACCTGACCCCGGTGCAGTATCAAACCCTTCATTCAGACCAATTAATCAAGGTGGTGTCTTTTTAGTGCTCATGTCATTCCCTAAGGAATCTAATGTTGGATCATGTCCACAAACTCATTTAACAAGAAAATGTCCAAAATCATAAGGCACCTTGAATTAATAAATAATATTAGTCTATAGAAAAAATCAGTGCCAAAACACAATTTATTTTTATTTAATCTATTTATAATTTCATTGATAAATAAAAATGATGCTAGGTAGTGGTATTTAACCATTTTGAAATTTATTTAATTTGATTTCATAATCCACTAACTAAAGGAAATAATGTATTTGTGCATTTATAAAATAAAACCATTTCATTATTGATCTTTCTCAAAAGTGATAAAAGTCCATGTGAGAATACATGATTTATTATAATAAAAATAATAGATTTTATGACATTTAATCAATTTAATTTTCTTATAAATAAAACAAAAAATACCTAAGTATTATTCTGGTTGAGTATAACCAACAATAAGGAAAATTATAGGGAACACACAATGGGTGGCCCAAGTTGAGGTTACAACCTTCAGTCATGTCATAGGGTTCTAGAGAATATCTAGCATAACGTATATGCATTTAATTTAATTATTTATTCAAAAATTGGGAATAATACTCATAAATTAAAGTGCATAGCACAATGACGCATTTTATAAATGACAAAAGGATGTGGTAAAATTATATAGACCTCCTACATCATGTTTAGGTGGCTTCACATGTCCATTACGAATTTTTTATTCAAGCTAGAATGAGAAAAATTTGAAGAATAGACAACACCCTGTAAATAGAAAATATGATCTCACATAGAAATAGAATTCAGCATAGTAATTCAAATTGAAAAAATAGGGATGATTAATCATAAACCTACCTAGGGGATTCCAATACAATATACGATGAGTGATTTTGATCATAGATGCAGGATATGTCTCTATTCCTAGAGGAGAGGAAGAAGTATTCCAATGAGAGGGGTTGTTTTGTATGGATGGGAGAAGAAAAGGAGGTGGAATAGTAAAATAAAACAAGCTAAAATGGTAATAGTTTACCTTTAAATCAATCTCATAGTTTAACTGCATGGTTTTGGACAAACCATGATCCAACCATATGGGATCACTTATTAAGTGGCACTACCCATGTTTCCAAGGTGCGCAATTTGAAAAACCATGTGCAACCCATTCATTGTCCTCTTTCATTTTCTACAGAACCACTCACGCAGTCTTGTGTCCTTGGGTATAGGGTTTGAAAATCATAGAAATGCCCTCCATCCCCCCCCCACACACACACAGTTGAGGTGCATGGTTTTAACTAACCATGTGCTAACTATGCACCTCCCTTTAGCATTCCAAAAATATTGATTTCAAAGCATGACAACCCCAAAATTCAATAGAACACCCAATGAACTTCTTAGAACTTAAAATCCTATTAAAAACAAAACCTTTAAGAACTATAATGATCAGAAATACATTCTAAAACTCAAATTAAAATTCATTGTATCCACCAAATGAATTATTTAATACTCATTTATAATTTCAATGTCTCAAAACCATGTAACCTTACGATATCCCCACCTTATAAATTCTGACCCCTGAGAATCCATGGATAACAAAAAACATCACATACACAACTTGGGTCATATATTTTCTATTGAAACATCTAGGTTATGTTTTAATGACCCAAAATTCTTGTAAGAATCCCTTTTTAATACATGGTATATAAGATATGAAACTAGATCTAACACACACATTCAAAACTAAAACATTTAGATTGTGCTTCTTCGGCCTTTCTGACTTGATACATGATCACATCATCAACTCTTTCACCAATCAACCTTTGAGACTCCTTTCTCTAAATTCCCACATTTAATGACCAATACCAACTCATGGTACCTCCACCATCTTAGGTTTCTATTTAATCGATCCCTTAGAATTCTAACAATTCTCCCAGCATGATTCAAAATTAAATTAAACAAAAAAAATTCAATTGACCCTATGTATTCTAGTCAAGCCATATTTTTTAGGAAATTTTTCAAACAAACTTGTGTTGAACTCTAATTATCTCAATAATTTTCCAAAAGCAGTTCCTCACCGACCACATGAATCCATATAATAGAATCAATTTAGGCCACTATCGGCTAACTATTTCTGAAAATGATTGGCTTTAATAAATGGAACTTATAAAAACATGATTTAAGTCCATTTTTAATTATGGGGTAAACTCAAGATCAACTAATGGAGTCCATGGATCACATACAAGGTATTTTATTCTCAAGAGTTTACCATTCAGATGCCATTACATAGTTGAAACATCCACTTATCATGAAAACTAACTAATCCCAATAGTGGTATATCACCTGGAAATAAAGTCAACTAATAATTAGGTGTCTTTGTTTCTATCCATGATATTCATACATGGGAATCCAAATGTCACTCATGAAATCCATTCCTCTATAATTATCCACACTCCTAGAGCACATATTTTAAATAGTCCATTTGTTAAGCCAAAAAGGGGCTTAATTTAATTTCTTTAGCTCAGTGTATAAGTGACTCTCTCTGAATTTACATTGGAAGATTTCAAGATAAGGGGAGTTATCAATACTACACCAAGACTCTACTATGAGGACATCAATGATTAAAAATAATAAATGAGACACTCACATCATATACAAGATGAATTGATTTTCACAGTTTCCAGCAAACCATAACCAACTATAGTTAAAGATAATAGTCTAACCATTATGTTTTGACTTATTTTAAAAGTGATCATCTATACCTACTAAATAATCCAAATTAACTAAACAAGATTCCCTTAATACTGAGGCATTTCATGATTGTTTCAAAAAAACGCACCATATTCCAACCTTGACTCATGGAGTCCCTAAAGGTTGAATACATAGCTGACCATTTCATCATCATGATTTCTATCAAACCCTGACACACCTCAAAATAATTACATTCCTGGGTAACTTATGAACCTTGATCCTAAATCTTGCATCCAAACTTGATTTCAATCCATTATGGGGTTTTATATTAAGTATCATCTCAAGGTTATATATCCCAAAATAATGGCCTTATGGGATTCTAGAATAACTTTTGACCATTTTAAAATGGTTCTATGTGATTATGTTCTGTCTACATAGAAGGATGTGATAATCCATGGTCAACGTTATGATCCCCCTTTCTAAGATTGTCCTAGTATTTTTTTACTCAGAATGTGAACTTATCCCATGTAACATGTTCCATTAACCACCAATTATGGGTTATGTATGTTTCCAACTTGCGTTTACCATGAGCCGAACCAAAAAAATGAGGAGAAATATGAAACTTAACATTGAACTAGACCTGAGTTTACTCTAGATTTATGAGTGAAAATATCTCAAACCATGATCACTCATGTTATTAGAATCATCCATAGAATCCAAACTAAATCAATCAATATAATTACAACACTCAGTCCTTTTGTAACTTCACCTTGAGCACTGGGATGAGTTAGATTTCCTTTAATGTTCAGGTCACTCTTCCTTAGAGATTTCCTATGATCAAAGAATAACATCTCAAGGATTAAAAAATTTGCACAAAAATCATATGGTTTGTTACACCAATTTTATTAACTCAACATGTACCACATATATCGACACTTACAACCTTAATATCTCATCAACTCAATGGAATTTCATTCGATACTATCCATGGGAATATAAACCCTATGCATCATAGTATATGGTGGACCATATAAAATATTTATCATTGATTCATATTATCCTTAGGACTTTTAATCAAGATTATTACCTCCAGATTCATCCATCATTGAAGAATATTATGGGTCACATGACACATTATGTAGCTAACCATTCCCTAGGCTTGTCTAACTCAATGTTCCAAATAACTACATAATTCTCACATTCTTAACATGGTTATACTTACTAAATAACCACCCATATACCCACATATGTTTTTTCAACACTAAGATTCATATACATAACAAATGACACTTGAACGAAACCTATTATCGGATAACTATGATCATAATTTACTAGAGTTAATTTACCTCAGTGGGGTTCTATCTCAATGGGATATCCCCAATTTTAGAGCGGGTTAAAAAATTTAAACTAGATTCATCTTAAAAAAGTCACTAGGCTCCACTGACTACCATTCAGGTTCAACCGATAAAAGAAAATTCCTATAAGAAACTATCATGTTCTTATTATAAGGAAACTTGCAGGTAAACATTTGAATTAACCCTTACTTTATGTCTCATTGTATACACAACACTAAAATGTTTTATTAAATTATTTTCATCAAATAACATTTATTTTTAACATTAAGGAGTCTAAATTTAAGGAAAATCAAGTACCATTTATGAATAAAAATTATAATTGGTACTCTATTTATCTTACTCCATAAGAAAACATCAGAAGTTATATCAAGCTTCCTTTAAAAGATTATTTATTTAGATATCATCATATTACCATTAGACAATTTATCTTACAAATTTATTTTTTTTACTATTCTATTTATCCAAAAATTCTCATAATTGGGCTTAGTTAATGAAAATGTAAATTCTAAGCTATAGTGGAAAATACTATTTAGGTTGAAATTGTAATTTTAATTAACTGTCCCCATAAATTTATAAATATCAAAATAAGATTATAGTTTTTTATTAATTAATTTCAATGTGATTAGTAATATGAAATAATAAATTTATACATGACCCTTATAAGTGGTTGTTGACACTTCAAATAACTATACCTATATAGAATGATTATACCCTCATGGGGTTAACTACTAAATAATAAAAGATAATGGAAACATATTATGGTATCGTCAAGATAATCTTGGTTTAGTTAAGTGCATCTCATAACAGTTAAATTTTTAAAAATTTAAAACACCCTTAATGGGTTTATCTCACAAGTAACATGCCACAACTGACCTACATGGTCTAGTTGTGCATTTAGGGATTCGTTTTTATGGGTTTTCATGATCAAAACATAGAGGTACAAGACATTATAAATTTAAAATTTATAAATTTATTTAAAATCAATAATTTTTTATATGAATCATAGTCTATCATAAATATATACCATGGTTCAATTTGATTAATTACCATTCCCATGTTATAAAGTTATTTTTCCTTATAAGCTACAATTATCATTCACATAACTATAACTAGGTTCTCTTACCTATGATTTCATAATATGAAAGCTTTTATATGATGGTTTGATTATATGGTCCTCCCTTCCCAATTTTTTAAGGACCATACACTTTATAAATTTTTATTGGCACTCATTTAATAATAACCACCAATGTTTCAACCCAGGAAACCAATGTTCCATGTCACAAACATTCCTATATTAGTTAATTAATATACCACTAAAAAGATATATGGGAGAAATAATTTATATTTATTTTGATAATTTAATATTAAATATAATATAATAATTAAAACAAGGCACACTATAACAAAAAAATGATTAAAAGTAGGCATGAAAATGTAATAAATAAGTAGGTAATACAGGTAACCACGTTAAATAATCACCTAAACACTTAATATAGGTAAGAATATTGCTTAATCTCATAAGGCACATACAAAATATATCATACAGTCAAAAATTTCATACTATGTGGTATGTAATATGCCTCAAATGTGAATCTATATGTTCCTATAATGATTCATGTAACAATAATTACTTCTTCAAGTGCCATCGGTTTGAGGTATGTGTCCCTTTTTTATGAATTTTTATTTGTGTAATGTAGTTGGGTAATGTTTAGGATGGTTTGGAAGGGTTTTGGGATGTTTTTGGGTATTTTCTATGGGTACACAGTTTGATCACTGTGAGTAAAAACTATGAAAAACTTGTAGGAAACCGTGCAAGTTGAGATAGTGGCATAGGTGATAGTGCATAGTTAAGGTGACAGTTTGTCAAACCATTAGGCCTCCCCAAGTAAAAATAACAACATGGGATAGTGGGCTTCCACATGGTTGGTTCACAGTTTAGTCTAATCATGTGTGGTAACTGTGCGGGTTCCATCTTGAGGTAGTAACAAATGCATTGTTTTTTGCACGGTTTTCCTAATTGTGCAGATAAACCATGTGCATCTTAAAAAGTGGTTTTTTCTAAAAAATATGGATTGGTTTATATTTTCCCTAAACACACTATTCTTCCTCTTATATGGCCCATACTTAGGATTCCATCTTCTCCAATGTTATGACTCTCTCCTAATCATTTTGGAATTGATTTGAAGGGTTTTCAAGCTGATTTGAAGGCGATTCCCCCTTGGTAAGTCTCCTCTCTTGGTGGTTTAGTGGTTTTCTCTAGATCTAATTCTCCCTCTCCTGGTTTACTATATATATTTCCATAACATGTATGTATATGGGTTTTTATGCCTATAATGGTATGATTTGGGATTTTTGATGTTAGGGAAAGCGACTTAAGGAAATTTTGTGGAAATTTTACCCAGCTTTGGTGTGCGGTTGTGCAGTGGGTTGATTTCACCAAACCATAAGGTTGGTTTCTTTACTCTCAACTCCATTTTTTCTATATATATAAGGATTAATTTCAAATTAATTGGTTTTTCTTGAAATTTATTGTGAATATGATGTCTGAAGCTTAGTAGGAACTTATTTTGTGATGATTTTTGGATTTTTTAGAAAATGGGTTATTGTTGTGAAATGTTCTTTATTGATGGATTTTAAAATGATGATTTTAAAATAAGTATCTTTCTTAATTAATGGAAAATGTTTTGTGAAAAAAACAATAATAATGTTTTTTATGGAAATTTGGTTTGGCATGGATAATGTCTTGAGGGTGTTTTCAAAAAATGGGTAATTTATTGAATTGGTTTTGGAATGTTATTGGAATTTTTTATTTGATTAAAGGGTTGTTTGGTTTGGAAATTGTTGGGTAGTATGGTTTGGAATGTTTTGGTTGATATGATATTGGATATTTTTTATTTTCATGTTGTTTTTATTTTTGAAAATGATGTTGTCATGGTTGTTGGATTTCAGTTAAGCATGGGTGGGAATGGATGAATAGTTAGCATGAAGGAACACTATAAAAAGGGGTTGGATGGTGGGAATGAAGAACACCATCAAGACTAAGTGTACATGAAGTAATACTATAATTAAATGGTGGATGGGTTTGAATGTGATGTTTCACTGTCATGGGAACACTGAGCTTGAGTTTCTTTGTGTGGAACTTGTGAAGATGGTTGGAATATTTGTGCAACCACGTAAGAAGAAATGGGTTATGACAATATGTGTTGGGAAATTTTTTAATTATGTTTTTTTATTTTTTTTCCTTAGTATTGTGATGATTTGGTTAAATGGATTGATAAGGGTTTGTTTGTCTTGTTGGAAATTGTTTCAATTATTATCGGTTTCATATAAATTGTTTTATATAAATGTGTTAATGGTTCAATATTAGTTTCATGTGTAGGGAGGTCATTTGGGTAAATCCTATAGAGTATTATTATTCCCCCCTACATTGGAACTTTAGTTTTTTGAAAATTTTGTATTCCAAGACATGGGTAAATATAAATCATCTCATTCTATTTGTTGTGCATTATGATGAATGGCCAGTCTTGTGGTGTTGGATCTTGGATCTTGGTGTGGAGCTTGGGAGCTATGTTGGAGTCTTTGAGCTTCGTTGTTTTAGTCTTCCTCTTGGTACTCTAATTTTGCATGTGTATGGTTGTTTATTGTTATCACGGGTATGAAGTTGAATTGTAATACATTGTTGACATGCATCATGTAGTTGTCTTTGGTAATGGCACATTTGGTAGGTTCTTTTATTTCTAAAGGGGAAATATTCTCCCACTTTTCATGAAGACCTAAAAATTTATTTCCAGACTTTGGCACCTTGTGGATATCTCATAAGTCCAAGTATCACCTCCACCTCAACTTAAGACAATGAGGTGGGACAAGATGTTACAAGTGGTATCAGTTTGTTTGGTCCTTGACTTATAAGTGAGACCATTCTTGTTTGGACTCTTTATCATTGATTATCAGTTTTGGAGTTTGCATTTGTTCTTGATTTATTCTGGGAGATGAGATGGTATCAAGGATTATGATTTTTGGAACTTAACATTTTAGCATAAAAGGACGTAGATAACCCTTTTATGCTAAAATTCAAGTTACCAGGGAGTTGGGTACATAATTTTTTTGGAGAAAATTATAAGATAGTAATCTCATTTTCATGGGCGTATCCAATGATATGAGCATGGAATTTCTTCAAGAAAATACTTCCACTATGATTTAATATTTCATTTGGAAGAATTATTTATATTGTGATATGAATGTGTTGATTTTTGAAAATCTAGAAATGGTTCTCAAATGTGTTGTTCTGAAAAGAGAATGTTTGTGATATTTTTAAAATGGATTGATGTTCAAAAAACTGGTGGATTTTTTAAAAATGGTTAAACATGGAAAATGGTACTTTTGGAAATCATGGTTGTGATAGACTAAATGTGATATAAATATAAATTGTAAGGTTTCAATTGCTAGGGAGTGAGACTTATGGTGATTTTGTGTTGATAGAAATGGAATTAGGTAGGCATTGTAGAGACCAACCATAGGAAGTTGTTGAAAACATGGTTTCACCTAAGCCCAAGTTAAACCAAAATCAAGTTCATAGAATATTGAAAGCTTTCTAAGCCATGGAATTTGGGAATAAAATGGATGATCTGAAGCATGTGGATCTCTCGGTTAAGTTTTAGAAATAGAATCTACATATCTTTAGGGGTGATTCAGAACTGGAAAGGTTGGAAGCACGGTTGAATATGATGAATTGAATCTTTGATTTCCTAAGAACACCAATGGATTTGAAAGATAGGTTAGTGGTCTACGTGTTGGATGATCTTTCATGTCAATGGTGGGAGTTATTGGTCCAGGTTAAAGTGAACCATGGTATGACATTGGAAGATTTTGAAGAATTATTCCACCAACAATTACATCCTCACAAGATTAGAATTTTTAAAATGATGTATTTACTTATATTAAAACAAGATGACCATTCAATGATGGAGTATGTGGGTAAATTTATGAATTTAGTCTGTTTTTTCACCAGAGTTTTCTTCAAGTACATTGTTAAAAGCACATATTTTTTAAACAGGATAGAGACTGGAAATTCATTTGAAAATTATGGTGTTTTGTAAAACGAATTATATAGATATGGTAAACATATAAATAGTGAATTAAAGGTATATATTGGGGCTTATAGGAGGGGAAATCATGTTGGTACCCATGGTAAATAGTGGTAATTCTAATGTGATGAAAAATTGGAAGAGGGACACTTATTTATCAAGTGGGAGTATGGCTTAGAATCCGACAAAAGGATCGGTGTATCTTCCTCTAAAGCCTCAGAGTATACCATGATGTTTCCAGTGTGGTTCTACAGGACACAAGAAGATGGATTGTATGGAAAAACCACAAGAATGTCATAACATCAAGTAAATAGGAAAACTTCAGCGTAATTTTTGTAATTTTATGAGTTTAGGTGTTTTTCACACTCCTCAGGGATCACAGGCATCCTATGCCTCGATGATATGGGGGTAGCAATATACCCCTCATTAGTAGAGTAGAGTTAGTCATGGTGATTCTAGTAATACCATGACTTCACAGTATGGAAAATTTTAGTAGGGTAATAGAGAGCCAAGTGTGGCCATAAAATAGGTGTTCGGATCTGAGTAGGTTGTGGTGGATGATTAGTTGATACCATCCATGGTAATAGGTTTGATTCATTGGAATTATAAATTTTTGGAAGCCTTGTTTTATATGGGTTTATCTAATTCTTTCATTTATTCTCTTATCTTTTATGTGTTGGGTTTAAATGTGGAAATGAATCCTTTATTTTTGAAACATTAAACTTCTCAGGTTTAAAGAGAGTGTCTCACATTTTTATGTAGAGCATGTTATTTTATTTTTGATGGGGTTGAGTTGATGTGGGACTTCTCAGTGCTTGAGATGGATTTTTATGATATAATCTTGGTTATAGATTAGAAGCTGATGTTTAAGTCCCACATCCACTATTATGCATGAACGATTAGTTTCAAGATGGATGATAGCATTGAGAATCTCTTTAGAGTAGAGAAGAGGGAAAGGGTGGATGTAATAGTTTTTTGGCACCAGTAGTTGGGATGATCTCGTATTAGTTGGTGGCTTTATTCTTGGAATCGGTGGACCGAGTTAGAACAAGCAGTTTTCTATCAGTGGTGGATCAGTTATGGATGTCTTTTCTAAAAAATTATCCAGGTTTATTCCCATGAGAGAATTGGATTTTATGATTTATCTCCACCCTATTACTAATCCTATATCACTTCTATCTTACTAGTTGGAACCAACATAGTTGATGTGAAGAAATAATGGTTGAAAGAGCAAGAAAACATAGGTTTCATCCATCCTAGTATGTAATAGTGGGAAACACTAATTTGGTTTGATAAAAAGGTGGATAGAACTCTTCAGTTGTGTGTATATTATCATATTATTAATTATGTTATGATAAAGAATATATATCCACTCCCATGCATTGAGGACATGTTCAATCAGTTAAGGGTAGATTATTGGTCCTCTATAATTGACTTGAGATTGGGATATCATCATTTGTGGGTGCATTAGGAGGATATTCCAAACATAGAATTCAAAAGTAGATATGTTCATTATGAGTATTTGGTTATTCCCTTTGTTCTAACAAATTCACCTGCCATCTTTATGATACTGATAAATCAGATATTTCATAGATATTTGGTTTTTTATGGGGGTTTTTTTATATGATATATTGGGGTATTCAAGGAAAAATCATGAACATGAGAAACACATTGAAATAGTGTTGGGAACCTTGATAGATCATCAGTTTAATGCAAAATTATAAAAGTGTGATTTTTGGATACAAGAGGTTTGTTTCCTTCTCCATGTTATTTCAGAGAAAGGTGTTTTAATGGATCTAAAAAAGATAAATGTTTTTACCTCTTCAAAACCACAAAATAATTTCTTTTTGATGCATTGCTTCCTTAGTCTAGCTGCGTATTATCAGTGCTTTGTTCATGACTGTTTATGACTAGTTTCATCAAAGATATCTTTGACAAGGAAGAATGTTCCATTTCAATAAAATAAGAATTATTATAAGTCTATTAAAGAGATTAAGGGATTCCTTACATAAAGACCAATATTTGTTTTGTGATAACCATGGAAAGGGTACGTGGTGTATTGTGATGCATTGGGATCAGGTTTTGGGTGTCTTTTCAAGAAAGGGGATCTTGTTGTTGCATATGAATCACAGTAATTTAGGTTTCATGATTATAACTACCCAACACATGATTTGGAGTTAACTACTGTGGTGGATGCTTTGAAAACGTAGCATCATTGTCTCTTTGGTGGAAAATTCATAGTATCCATTGATCATAAGAGATTAAAGCATATTTTATCACAAAGATATTTGAATTTGAGGTAAAGGATATGGATGGAGTATCTCTATATGTTTGACTTCGACTTGACCTACAAACCGGGTAAAGGCAATTCAGTGTCGGATGCATTAAGTTGAAAGTCATACGTGAAGGTGGTGAAATAGGCATTAGATCAGTGGTATTTGAAATCAGTTATAACTGAAATGCTATTGGAATATGAATATCAGGGTGATTTAGCATTTTTATTTTTATCTTCATTGGTTTCTAACATGATTGGTTTTGTTAAAGAGGTGAAGATGTCTGATATAGAGTGTGTGTCCATGAAATTGAAACTCAATGGTAGGGATACCATTGAGGGATGGAAACTGTGTGGGAATTTAGTGTCGTTATTTTTGGATAAGATGGTTATACTGGTGATTTTTTAGGAAAAAATTCTTAGTGATTATCATCACTCTATATTGGATGTCTATCTTAGATTTTAGAAAATGTATAAGGAAATGAAAGTGTATTTTTGGTGGGATGATATGAAAAGGAAAGTGGATGAGTTTGTTTCAAGATCCATGACTTGTCAGCAAGTAAAGGCAGAGCATCCATGGTCGGTGGGTTTCATGTAGTGTTTACCTATCCCTATGTGTAAAAGGGAGATGATAGCTATGTTTTTTTTCTACAAGGATCCCAAAAATGGTTCGAAAACAAAATGTCATATGGGTTATTGTGGATTGGTTTACAAAGTTGGCTCATTTATTCCCTATTCGTGAATCTTATATGGTGGAGGATCTATCAAATATCTATATCTGTGAGGTGCTAAAAAGGCATGGTGTATCAGTTTATATAGTACCAAATGGAGATCCAAGGTTCATGTCTCATTTCTATAAATCCTTATAGTAATTCATTTGGACTCAAATGATGATGAGTATGGAATATCATCCTCAGACAGATATAAAATTTAATAGGATGATAGAAAAATTGTAAGACATGTTGCGAGCTTGTGTTATAGATTTAGTTGGCTAGTAGGAGGATCACTTACCCTTGGTGGAATTCTCATATAATAACAATTATCAAGATTTGATACTTTTTGATCTAGTTGAATCATTGTATGGGTGTCCATGTCGTTCTCCAATTTTTTGGGTGGAAATGGGTGAGACTTCAATGGTTGTTCTGAGCCTTGTCCAAGAGACTATGGAGAAGATTAAGTTGGTCAATAAGAGAATAGAGAAGGATCAGATTCATCATAAATCATATTTGGATCATCATTTATGGTCATTTTCGTTCGAGGTGAGTGATCATGTGTTATTGAGAATCTCTCCTAGGCTTGTACATCATTATTTTGGAAAGTATGGTAAGTTATCTACGAGGTATATTAGGCCTTTTGAGATACTTGATCGGGTTGGATAGGTGGAACATAATTTTGATTTTCCACCATGGTTCAGTGGGGTTCACAATGTGTTTTTTTGTCTCAGTTGAATAAGTATCATCCCAATATTATCCATTTGATTAGAGGGGATCATGTCAAGATAGAACTAGATGCTTCATCGGTTCTTATGTCAGTACAGATTGCAGATAGGCGAGAATAAGTCTTTCATGGTAAAAGCATCATTCTAGTTCAGGTTTTTTGGAAACAAGGTCAGTTTTAGGATGAGACATGGAAACGGGAGAAATAGATCACCAAGCAATGACCCCAATTTTTTCAGAAAAGGGATGGTTTTCTATTTTATGAGGATCGAAAGTAAAATGGTGGGGAGAATGTAGTACCCTTGGATTGAGGTATGTATCCCTTGTTTATGTGTTTTTATGTTTGTAATGTGGATGGGAATTGTTTAGCATGGTTTGGAAGGTTTTTGGGATGTTTTTGTATCTTTTATAATGGTTCATGGTTTGAGCACGATTAGTGAAAACCATCCAACACTTGAAGGAAAATATGAAATCTAATACATAGGCAAGGGAGATGGCACATGATTTTATAAATCATGCAGCCTCCCCAGGTATCTTGTGAAACATGGGACAGTGGGATTTCTTGTGGAACACGATTTGTCTAACCATGGGGGTAACCATGTGGGGTCCCTCTTGAGATAGTAGTAGGTACCCAGTTAGTGCATGGTTTACCTAAACATGTGGCCAAACCATAAATGGATTAAAAGTTTGGATTTTAAAAAATAGTTCTTGGTCGTGATTTATCCTAAACAGCCCATTTTTCATCTTATACGACCCTAACTTTGGATTCATTCTTCTCTAAGGTTAGGGAGTCTTTCCTACTCATTTTGGAATCTATTTGAAGGGTTTTAAATGTGATTTGAAGGTGATTCTACCTTGGTAAGTCCCCTATATTTTTGGTTTAGTAGTATTCTATAAATATACTTATTTTTATATCCTATTTTACTATATCTACTTCTGTCAGATGTAGATATAGGGTTTTTGTTTCCTATAATGGTAATATTTGGTCTTTTGATGTTATGGAATGTAATATAAGGTAATTTTATGGAAGTTTTACCTATTTCTGGTATGCAGTTTTGTGTTGAGTTGATTTCACCGACCCCTATGGTAGGTGGATTCACTCTCAACTCCATTTTTCTAGAACTAGAAGGCTTAATTTCAAATTAATTGGTTTCAATTGAAATTTGTTATGAAGGTGATGTGAGAAGATTTTTGGGAACCCATTTTGTGATGATTTGTGGATTTTGGGGAAAATGGGTTATTATTGTGAAATAATCTTTGTAGTTGGATTTTAAAATCAGTGGCATGGTTGATTTCTGAAAAATGGTTTGTAAAAAATGTTATTCAATAAAAATTTGTTTTATCGAAATGAGTTTTGTTATGGATAATGCCTTAAGGGTGTTTTCATTAAATAGTTTCTTTATTGAAGAGTTTTTAGCATGTTTTTTGAATTTCTTATTGGCTTAAATGGTTTTTTTGTTTTGAATTTTTTGGGTATTGTGGATTGGATTGTGTTGGTTGATATGATATTGGAAATTATTTATTTTCATGTTGTTTTGATTTTGGAAAATGATATTGGCATGGTTGTTGTATGACAGGGTATGCCTGAGATTGAATGGATAGATAGTGGGTGTGAAGGACCACTATAAAAATGAGATAAATAGTGGGCATGAAGGACAATCAAGGCTAAGTGGGCATGAAGTACAACTATAAATAAAGGCGGATAGTGTTGGATGTGAAGTTTCACCATCATGGTAACACCAAGCTCAGGTGTGTGTGTGGAACTTGTGAAGATGGTTGTAATATGTGTGTGTACATTCAAGGTGAAATGGGTTATTCTAATATGTGTTGGAAAAATGGTTAATGACACGTTTGGTTACTTTCTTTGGTATTTTGATGATTTAGGTAAAATGTTTATGAAGGTTGTGTTTTTCTTGCAAGAAATTATTACATTGGTTATTGGTTTTATATAAATTTCTTTATATAAATTTGATAACGATTCTATCCTAGTATCATGTGTAGGGAATTCATTTGGGAAAAGACTTTGGATTAGTATTACTCACTCCCTAATTTGGAACTTTGGTACTTTTTCATATGTTGTATTCCAAGTAACAGGTAATGATAAAGAATATCATTCCATTAGTGGTGCATCTTGATACTTGGGTGGTCTTGTGGTGTTGGATCTTGGTTATTGGTGTGAATCTTGGGAGAAATGTTTGAGTCTTTGAGCTCTGTTGTTTTAGTCTTCCGCTTGGTACTCAGATTTGGTACTGATATGGTCGTGTACTTTTGTCATGGGTATGAGGTTTAATTGAAATACAATGTTTACATGCATCATGTAGTTCTCTATGGTAATGTAACATTTGGTTGGTTGTATTATTTCCAAATTAAAAATCAACCTCCCCTTTTCATGAAGCCAACAACATTTATTTCCAGCCTTTGGCACCTTGGGGATATCGTTTAAGACCAAGTTACACCTCCTCCTTGACTCACGACAATGTGGAGGTGGGGATGTTAAACATTACATATTATCCCAAGGGTAAAATATTATAAATCTATTAAACTAGTATAAAGAATAATTACATCAATAACTTAGGGTTAAATAATAAAAAACTGTAATAACAAATAGCATGAACAACAGTCCTATCTTGGACCACTTGGCCTTTTCACCGTGTATGGGTTAATCACTCCCAAACACAAATATCTACCAGGTTTTACACATTTCATGTCTCTTATATACCATCTAAAAACAAAAATAAAAAGGGAAAAAAATAAGGTCATGATACCACTTTGTATTGTCCCAACCATGGTGACACTTGAATGATGCCCCAAATCAGTGGGTCACAAATCCTCAAGCTCACATCACTATACACTAGAGGCCGCTACCTAGAAACAAGGTTCTAAATTTTATAGGTTGGGGATATTATAACCTCATGATAAGAGTAACATATAGGTATAACTGATAACCAATATTGGAAGAGAAATAAATAACTTATCAATGAAAGATAATAACAATTGATAACTATGTTCAATTCCAAATATAAAACCACCCTAAAAATATGTATAGTTTTACAATTTAAAATGTAGTAGATATACAATATTAATACATAGAAAATGCATAGTGAAAGAAAAAAATACCCCAAAACTGACTCCATGAGTATCCTAAGATTCATCGTAGTCCATTTCTCCAAAGTTCTCATGTATTATAATAGTATCACATAGTATAACTATAAACAAGAAAAATCCAAAATCATAATCTTGTAACCATGTGGTCTAATCGGGTAACAATCAGCGGCCTGAACTGGGTGTGAGATAATCTCAACATGCCACCACCAACATCTTCTAAATTTATCTAGTATGAGAAAATAAAATAATTCAGTGTGTAGGTATATCAAAATTAAAGTATTGTAATAAAAATAAACTCATGTCATGGTCAAGTTCCTCAAAGGATACCTAGCTGAATGTAATTGCCTCAGCCTAAGTTGAAATTTCTATCAACATGTCATTATGTATAGATTTTTATAAATAAAATCATATAGAGAGAGATATAAATAGAACAACAAACACCCAAGGATTATAGCCTAGACATCTACATAGGTAAAAGATATTTCATGGATATCATACATTAAATAAGGAACATCATGATAAAGATAATAATAAAGAATGACCCAAGGTGTAACTAAGGCATTCATGACCTTAGAGGGTCAAGAAAACTCATATTAATAACTCTTGTAGTCTGGGTATAGGTTTCTGAGTGTAATACACAAGATAAATCCATGGAATTCCACCATAAAATATTCTAACTGAGTTTGGGGAGTCATGTCCTAAGTAATATCAGGATATGCATGATTTAGATCCCAAGGAAGTAATCCTTAGCATCTCATGTTTGAGGATATCATGATGAATCCAAGGAGTTAATCCAAAGCATTTTTATTTTCTAGATATGAAAGTGAATCATTAGTACCATGTGGAAGAATTTACATAGAGATAAGATATTGATCGAACCCTGGTGTGTTATCTCACTCAGTGGTCATACTAATGATTTAGGGTGGCATCCTTTTAGTTCTCAATTCAATCCCTTGGGAATGAAAGGCTGACTCAAGTATGACTACTCCTTTATCAATAAAAAGGTCCAAAAGAATAAGTCACCATGCACTAATAAATAATATTATTCCAAGTAAAACATCCTTTCCAAAACACTATTTTTTCATTTATTCAATTTATCATTTCATTTATAAATGACAATCAGTGCAAGAATTGGTATTTAACCATTTAAAATTTCATTTTAATTCAATTTTATCATCCCTTAAATATAGGAAAGAAGGTATCCATACATTAATAAAATTAAACCATTTCATTAGTAATCTCACTCAAAAGTGATAAAAGTTCATGGGAGTATACATGACTTGTTATAAATAAAATAATTGGTTTTCTAACATTTAATCAATTTCATTTTCAAAGTACTCAAACTAAACATACCTAAGAAGTATTTCAGTTGATTACAACCATCATCTAATATGTAAAATAATAGGGCATATCCAAGGGATGGACATAGTTGAGGTTACAACTCATAACCAAGTCAAGGTGTCTAGAGAACATCAAGTGTGAGGCCTAGGAATTTAATTTAATGTTTCTTTAATAAATTAGGAGTGATTACCATAAATTCCAGTGTGCAGAATAATGAAACATTTTATAAATGACACGACATTTAATTAAAAGAATATATACCACCTACCCCATGATTAGGTTTCTTCTCTCATCATTTATTGAGCTTTGATTCGATCTAAAATGTGAGGAATTTGAAGAATAAACAATCCCACTAAAAAAAGTTCATATGAGATCACATTTAAATAATATTCAATACATTTAGATAAGTTGATAAAAAGTTAAAGGGGAATCATAAACTCAATTAGGGGATTCTAATGTGACAGATAGTGAGTGATTCTGAGCTAGGATTGAAGATATCTCTCTGTGACAAGATTAGAGGGAGAGGTCTCCTAGTGAGAGGGGATGTTGTGTGTAGATGGGAGGATAAAAAAGAGTAGAAGGTTTAAATAAAATATGATCAAAGGGTAATTTATACAATCTAAATCCAGCACAAGGTTAGGCCAAACCATTCTCCAACCATGCAGTATCATTTGTCTAAGTGGAACTACCAATTTTGGAAAGGTGTAACATCCCAATATTTTTATGGTATCTCTATCTTTATTAAAATTCAATTTCTTTGATAGCTTACATTTCATGCAACAGAATGCTTAAAAAACAACTAAATATTATTATTTAAATGTTACCATTATAACCTAATTGATAAATTAGTATCTATTAATAGTATTAAGTAACTTATGAAAAATATGGTTTATGAAAATATACGATGAATTCAATGGTTGCCAACTAATTAGAAATGAAAATATAAACTCATTTAATATAAAGGAAAAATTTTCATTTTTATGCTCTCAAATGTGTTTTGACTAAATAAATTCATTCAATTATAATTACTAAATTATATTAACTAAATATATATGTTATATATTAAATAAAATATTTTTTTATTCATCCAATATATGTTATAGGCATAATATAAGAATAAATATAGTTTAAAGCCTAAAATTTGTTTTTTTCTAAAGAGGTAATTTTGTCACCTTTTCACGGGGAACATATTTTAAATCAAATTTTTGACACTTTTATATATTATATTTGAAAAATAATCTTCCTATTTAAAATTGAAATATAAAAATTACATTGGTTCTATTTTATGTATTTTTTAGATAAGTTTAATGTTTTGATGAATAGTGATAAAATGTTACATTTTAATTCAAAAGAGATTTTCCATCTAAATAATTTATAGTGTTAAATTATATTTTAAATTGGTTTTAAAGTATAATTAAATAAATTTTATATCCTTTAATGCGATTTATTTCATTGTGATAAATTTTACATTGAATATGAATATAAAAACATTTCAATATCTTGTACATTTTCAATTTAAAAACTTATTTTTACATTTTTTAAACGGGATTAATTTTCAATTAATTAAGACACCTTATATGTTATGAATTTTGAAAACTGTATTCTATATTTGGAATTAGTTGATCAAAATTATCTAAATATTTTTATTTTATTTTTAGAAATATGAATATTAAATTTAGTAATGTTTTATTTTCCACAGTTAATGATAAATTAGGTAATTATTTGTAAAAATAAAATAATAACTATTAGAAAAATACCCTAAAACATGCAAAAATTTCATTTTATGAGTGTTTTTAGACTAAAAGAATCCTTGTGTTAATATTATAACCTTTTTCAATCCACTTGATCAGAGTATGACATTTATTATTTTATATTCAAAAAAAGGACAATTTTGTCATACTTTTTTCTAACAAGGGAAATATTTTTAATATGGGGTAATATAGAATATATTTTTCACTATAAAAATTATTTATAAATATAATGTTTTTACTTTCATCATGGTAATATATTAAAAAAATTAGAAATAAACATTTAATTTAAATGTGGACACAATGATGATATAGTAATTTCTTGTTTAACCGAAGAATCAAATAAATGGTATTAAAATTAATAAAATGAATAACATTTGAGAAATTTAATGTCATTAAGAAATTTTATTGATAAATTTGAAATTTTATTAAGGTTTTATAAGTATTTTCTTCTAATTTATATTGTCTTTTTTATTTTTTATAAGACAAAATAATGAATATTGTCAAAATTGACATTGTAGATATTTTAAAATAAATAATATTTTATTAAATGATATAAAGTATATAAAAATATAAAATTTATAAAAATAATTGGGATAAGTTTCAAATTTTAATCAATGACTCATTTAGTGGTCTATTTTTATTTCATATTAATTCTATTAACCCATAACGTATAAAATACATGATATCATGTTAAAAGTTAAAGGGGGTAAATAAGGGTTAAAAAATATAAGGATTAAAAAAGTAATAAAAACATGTCCAAATAATGTTAGATTAATAATATTATGCACTTATCACATTATAATATAATTAGAGTTTTTTAATGGACATGTATCCAAGATAATAACTTATATATTATTTAAATCAAAGATAGTTATAAAATGTCACTCTCTTTGTATTTAATGTATTTTATGTGTCCACATGGAGAAAAAACCAAGATATCAACGAAAATAAATATTTATTTTGATCAAAATAAAATTATTTTCATTATAGGGATTTAATTTTAATTCTTATAAATTATATAATTACCTTAAAATCTTATTCAATACTAAAATAGTATTTATTTAATTAACAGATATATAAAATATTTTGTTTTAATAATATTAATTTGGTATATTTTTTATGATTTAATGTGTATAATGAATTTTATAGATAAATAAGATATATTTTAAATGTTTTGAGGTATTATATTCTAAATCCTACTTTGTCTTGATATATTTAAAGTCCAATTAAATGAATAATACCAAATTTTACAATAATGGTACTTTATTGAATTAATATGTTATTAAATTATTTAAAAATCTAAAATTATTAATAATTTTAAAATTGGATAATATATGGTATAAAATGTATTCCTATATTAATTTATAGGCCATTTGGAAGTATTTATCTCTAGAATAGCCTTAGTATTTTTAAATATTTTAAGAGTTTCCAAAAGTGCTCCTCACCTCAATTATAATAGAGAACATCCTCCCTCATTTCTTCAATCCACTTTGATCCTTCTAGATCAACTAAGTCTGGTAAATTTCTCCTCCCAAAATCCTTATAAAATTTCTGGACTTCTTGGTTTTCCAAAAAGAACAACATTATATCCCTTAAGAAGAGATCTAAATGGAGTCTGCAAAAGAAGAGGTAATCATTTTTACCAACACATCCATGTTCATTTTTTCTTCTACTTACTCTTCATGAGTTGTTTCTATGATAATGTAATAACTAAAGTACCATATATATGTTTAGATATTATTATTATTATGTTACAACCATATTATATGATTTTTCCATCCTATGAAAAACGAAATCACCAAATGTGTTTACATACGACCTACCATCTCCACACCGTGATGTAATCTATTTTTCATCACCACTTTTTTTGGATGTGATAATGATGGATATATTAGATATAAAAAATAAATATGAAAGAAAATTTATTATTTATAATTAATTTACCATCCAATTTCTTACCCTTTTAATATTAAGGGAATTATATCATCGCTTGTGCGTACGTAAGCCATATTGTCTCCATGGCGTGACGATATTAATATTCCATGTTAACCATTCACGAATGATTAAAAAAATTTATAATGATTGAATATAATAAATATGAACTTAATATAATTATTTATATGAAATATACATATTTTATGCATAATAAAAAGGACTTTCATGACAAAACATGCATAAGAAATTGAATCAATTGACACCTGAAACAAGGTTAATAACGAAATATTATCAAAAATATGGTATAGAAGGATCATATATGATATCATAAATATTAATTTGGTTTTTAAATAAATTAATAAAATGATATAAACCATTATAAATGAGATTAAATCTTGTTAAACTAATATAAATTGAAAAGTAAGGGTTAATTTTAAAAACTCATTTTTATTCAGGACTGTTTATATATAAGTATCAACTGGGGAATATTTACCATCCATGTCCATATTTCATAAAAATATTTTAAAAAATATTATTAATATTATACAACCATTTTTCTAATTCTTTTACCCATGTTTTTATTTTTATGGTTTGAAAGAAATCTTTTTTTGTTTTCCAATGAGGTATTTTATGACTTTTTCAAAAACAAATATGGAAAGATTGTTTATTTTTAACTTATATGGAATGATCATATTTTACCTCCATCATGATAACTTTATGTTTTGAAGATTTATTTACATTTTTACAATTTTATTTTTAAATAAATTGTTTTCTTTTATAAATGTGTGAATTTTAAATAAAATATTTCAAAGTAAAAGCGTACTTTTCTCAAGATATTTGAAATGATTTTATTAGAGTATTTTAATCTATGTCAGCCTAATTTATTGAATATAGTGTTTGATTGAGTATAATCTTTTATGATACAATATACCTTGTTTTATTAAGTTTTTTATGATCAGTTTGATTATGGATGTGCTTTTTTTATACCATTCATGGTTTATGGTTAAATTATTCTCATTTTTTGGCTAGTTTTTCAATATGAATGTTTATGTTGTTTATGTTTTCATATGAGGAATGCATTGGAATTATTATGTAATAGATGGGGACCGCAATAACCCCTTGATGCATCAGTTGGTATCATGATAAAAACCAGTTTGTGTATCGACTGATGTATTAGCTATTTATGTATATTTTATTGGCTAAAGCATTTACGGTATGTTTATGATGTCCATCATTATTCATTTCTTCATTATGAGATTAGTTATTGATATTACATGTGATTAATCGACTAGTAGAATAGTCATGGTTATGTTTTATATCTCATGTGATTATTTATATGGTATTATTTATTCTATACATAATATGCACAATATATGTTAAAATGGAATATGTTTCAGTTATTAACATTTTCTTATTGTTTGTGATTATACATTCATGATAGCTTCCATTGTACGCTTACCCTTACTGAGCATCTAATATCACCATTTTCTTATGTTTTGTTTTTTACTGGATGCCAAGATGTGTATTGTGACTGATATGCAGGGTTAATCTAAGATAATATTGATTCTCTCAAAGGACTGACAATATTGTATTTTATATTTTCAATTTCAATGTAAGGTTCATGAATATAATCTAGATTCTAAAACTGATAAACAAAATAATGGTTGGACCTTTGGGATTTGATTCCTTATAATCATGCCAATGTAAAAAAGTGAGGCATCAGCTTTGAGTTTCTAGGGGCAGGGTGTTATATTTAGTATCAAAGGAAGTTTAGAATAAAACTTTAAAACAATATTTAGAAATCAAATATTATGGAACATAACCATAAGATAAAAATTTAGGATAAGCATAAAATAACATCCTATAATTTTTGTAAGGTAAATATTATGTGGGTCCATCTACCAATACATCCATGTATAGATACAAAAAGTGGACATGTTTCTGGAATAGATGCTCTTAGGGGTAACAACTCTGACAAGGTCTGTCAGGCTTAACTCTGTGTAACCTGGTACACGACAATAGGCCTTACTTCACACCTAGTTTGACACTCCTAGGGGATGTGCATAAGATAATTAACATTTTATTAACAAATAATAATGAAGGATTTAAAAGTGAATATATCACTAAAGAAACCATGTTTGTGATTATAATATTATCTATAAATGAATTATTGATTTATGTTAAGTGTTTTACTAGTTCAAAATTATGCATTATAATTCATAACATTATCTAGTGTATGCCATTATTTAGACATGGATCCTTATGGAAGTAATGTAAATTGTATAAATGCACATAATACATGTAGGTATTTCCTTGCAATGTAAGATAATGATGTTGGAGCAGGAGATGAAACTATTGCTAAAAAACTTATAACCATACTGAGACAACTGGTTCAGGTTATGAATAATAACCCTACTCTTATGAAGCATCCTAATCCAAAATGTGGAGGAACGATGTTAGAAATCTTCATGAGACAACAACATTAAACATTAAATGGGACTATAAATCCATTTTTATGGGAATAATGGATAAGTTCCTTAGAGAAGATGTGTCTTGATTTGGGATGTAAGGAAAGGGTGAAATTTGTCTTGTCATTTTATCATATTTTGGGAGATACCCATCAATGGTAGTTATTAATTCAAAACACTAAGGAGGATAAGGAAATAGAAATCATGGAATTGAAGTATTTTTAGGAAATTTTATTAGAAAAATATTTTCTTCACGAACTGATAGTATAAATGGAGAAGAAATTTATGTGTCTATGGAAAAATGATAATGGGAATGTTTCTTAATATGAAGAAAACTTTACAAGGTTACCAAGTCATTCTGCATACTACATACATAACTCAAGGATTAAGATTTATAATTTATTTTATGGGTTAAATACATTCCTATGAATTTAATTTGTCTACCAGGCATTATCATTATATAAATATATAGTCTTATGTGAAATCATGATAAAGAAAGAATTATTTAAGTATGATAACTTTATGGGAAAGGAATAAAATAAGTGAATGGTATAGAAAGAGATGGATATAGGGAAAAAGGAAATTTTGATTTTCCGGCATGTGATAATTGTGTGAGGAAACACCCTGGTAGTTTCTTGAAGGGAATGGGTTTTTGTTTCAAGTGTAGATAAAAATGCCACCAAACTCGTGATTGTAAGGAAGTGAAAATAACATTAAATATGTAATGTTTTAACTATAAGGATTTGGGGAACTATGAAAATCAATGTACCAAGCATTAAAGAAATATATCTCAAAAAAATCTAAGGAATAAATGTCAATATTATGTTGTTACTATAGTCAAAGTGGAATAAATAACGCATTTTTTTAATGAAGAATAATTCTATTATGTTCTAGTTTTAGTAATCATTAAATTAATAATGATTGTACTACAATACTTTTTCTTTATGTATTTGGAAGCATGAAAAAATTTTATTAAGGTTTTCAAGGAGATAAAATATTTGGAATTTAACAATAATAGATACATTACGTTGTTCGTATAATTTTATGTTATGATTGATTTTTTAAATTGAAAGACCTTTTTGAAATATCAATTTGAACAAAAATATTTTGGATGACTATAAAGGATGTAATAGATTAAGTTAAACATTGGATATTATTGTTTGAGGTTAAAAAATATATTTAATATTCCATATATTAAGGTTATTTCTAGAATATTATAAAAATATTGTTTTAGAAAAATGAAAACCTTCAAGTCGGGCAATAACCTATCACATCCGGCAAGGCCTTGAGACTTGAACCCACAACCAAAGGGTGATAAGGGTGCATCACCTACCACTTGTATATGTGATTTCATAGTTAGTATAACATGGTTTTATTTATTTAAATAGTATTATAAAATAATTATATGTTCATTCTTGGAACCCTATACAATTAAGACAAAGATAATATTTTGAATTGTGTTATATTTTGAAGAGAAAGATGAGTTTGTGGTAGAAATTAGTTAAAGGATGAAACTATACTATTCAAGTAAGTATGTTTCCATATGTTCTTAGTCTATGAAGTAAATAATTTCCTCAAATCCAAGGAAAATATCTTTAAATCAAAAATATTATCCTAATACCTTCTTTTATAATGAATCAAATGGTCCCTTAGATTGTATCAGATTTATAGCTTTGTAGATGTTAAATTTCACCGAATCATGTTCTATATAACTCTCCATCATTACTTGATGGTAAGAATTATCTTCCATGTCCATGTTTTCTACATGGAACCCTAGTGTGTGTTATCTCTCGTGACCATCATGAATCCCTTTATTTATTTAAAAGTGGAAGTTTTATCAACCATTTTTCCGATGTTGGATTTAAATAAAAGAATTTTGAATATTCAAACCTTTATTAACAAACCTAAATTTAAAAATTGAGAGGGAAAATTTTATTAAATGAGGGGATAATTTAACACCTCAATATTTTTATGTTATGTCTTTTTTTTTAATTCAGTTAATTTGATATATTATGTTGCACAAAACATCGAGCTTAAACAGACAACTAAATATTATTATTTAAATATAACCATTATAACCTAGTTGTTAAAATAGTTGTTATGAATATTATTAACTCAACTATGAAAATATATTTTTTATCAAAATTTAAGATTAATTCATTGGTTACCAATTAATTAGAAACGAAAATATAAACCAAATGAATGTATAGGAAATAATTTTAATTGTATGCACTCAAAGTAATTTTGTCTTAATAAATTAAATTACTTATAATTAGTAAATGATATTAATGAAATATATATTTTATATATTCTATAAAAAAAATTATATTCATCCATTATATTTTATAGGAATAAAATAAGAATAAATCCAATTATAAGCTTAAAAATTGTATTTTTCTATAAAGGAAATTTTGTCGCCATTTAATGGAGAACCTATTTCAAATAATTTTTTTGAAACTTTTATATATTATATTTGAAAAAATAAAATTTCTATTTTAAATTTGAATATATAAATTTTCATTTGTTTAAATTTTGTTATTTTTCAGATAAGTTTAATGTTTTGATGAATAGAGATAAAATATTTCATTTCAATTTAAAACAACTTTTTTATCTAAATAATTTATTGTGTTAAATTATATATATTTTTTGGTTTTAAAGTATAATTATATTATATAATATAATACAATTTATGTCATTGTAATCAATTTTACATTGAATATTAATATAAAAACAATACAATCTTTTGTACGTTTTCACTTTAAAAACTCGTTTTCTCATGTTCTGTCAATCAGATTAATTTTAAATTAATTATAGAAAATTATGTGTTATGAATTTTGAAAAATGGATTATATTTTTAGAATAAAAGTTTACAAGTTATTTACATAGGTTTATTATATTTTTGGGAATATTAATAGTAAATTTAGTAATATTTTGATTTCCACGGTTAAGGGTTAATCGGGTAATTAAGGATAAAAAAATCTTATAACTATTATAAAATTAGGCTTACACTTGTCCTAAATCATTTTATGAGTTTTTATATAATAAAATAATACTTTTTATGATATTATAACCTTTTGGAAGACACTTAGATGATAGTATGACATTTATTTTGTTATATTCATAGAAAAGTCAATTTTGTCACATTTTTTTATAAGAGAAATATTTTTAATATTGGTGATAAAAAACATATGTTAAAATATAAATATTATTTATAAATATAAATTTTTTAGCTACATTTATTTAATTTATATATAATTTTTTGGAAATAAATAATAAAACAAATGGTGACATAATGATGATGTAGTAACTTCTTAATTAAGGGAAGAATCGAATACATGATATTAAAAATGTTAAAATAACTAAAATTTTAGATATTTAGTGTCCTAAAAATGAAATTGATCAATTAAATATTTTATTAATATTTTATAAGTCTTAGTTAGAATTTTTTTTTTGATTTTTTTTATAAGACACAACAACGAATAGTCCTGAAATTGACATTATTTATATTTTAAAATAAATAATATCTTATTAAATGATATAAAATATCTAAAAATATAAAATTTGGCCAAATAATTGGGATAAGTCTCAGAATTTCTTCACTAACTCATTTAGTGGTTTTTTTTTGTTTTATAGTAATTATATTAATCCATAATGTATAAAATACTTAATATCACATTAAGAGTTAAATGTGATAAATAAGGGTTAAAACAAAACGATAAGGATTAAAAAATGATTAAAATGTGTAAAAACTTATTTTATGAAGATTCTTCGACCTTTATCACATTATTATTAAATTGGAGTTGTTTAATATACAATTTTCCATTAAAATAACTTATATATTATTTAAATCAAATATAGTTACAAAATATCACTCTTTTTCTATTTAATATATTTTATGTGTTCATATGTGGAAAAAACCAAGATATGAATGAAAATAGATGTCAATTTTGATCATAATGAAATAATTTTCCTTATATACATTTAGTTTTAATTTTTAATAAGTATATAACAACATTAAAATCTTCTTCAATTCTAAAACATTATTTACTTAATTAATAGATAAATAAAATAATTGATTTTAATAATATTAATTTTGATATATTTTGGATGTGTTAATGAGTATAAATAATTTTATAGATCAATATGATATATTATAAATTTTTTAAACAACTATATTTTAAATCCCACTTTTTATTGATATATTTACAGTCAATTTAAATTAATAGAACCAAATTTTACAATAATTGTACTTTATTAAATTAATATTTTATTAAAATATTTAAAAATCATAAAATTATATATTAATTTAAATGGGAATAATATATGGTCTAAAAAAATTTCCCTTTTTCATTTATAGTCCATTATTTAATCTTTGTATCATGAGTAGCCTTATTATATTTTAATATCTTAGGAGTTTTCAAAAGTGCCCCATATATGAAATATAAAAGGGAACCTCATACCTTACTTATTCACATTATATTGAGCCCAATAAACTGACTAATTACTCTAAATTTCTCCTCCCAACATCCTTATTCTAGGTATGGAGGTCCTAGCCTTCCAAAAATTCCAACTCTAGATCCCTTAAAAAGATTACTGAAGGGAGTCTTCCAAATAAAAGAAAATCATTTTTACCAACTCATCCAAGTTCATTTCATATTCTAATTCCTATTAATTAGTTATTTCTATGATAAAGTCACTATTAAAATATAATCTATGTTCTCAGATGTTATTATGATTATTGGAAAACCATATTTCATTATTTATCCATCCTATGAAAATCAAATCACCACGCGTGCGTACGTAAGGCCTATCATCTCCACGTTGTGGTGTAATTTTGTTTCATAAGCACTTTATTTGGATGGGTATAATGACATATATAATGGATATACATAATAAATATGAAATTATATTGATTTTGTATGATTAATTTATCTTCCAATTTCTTACCTTTTTACCATTAAGAGAATGATATTATTTCTTGTGCGAACGTACGGCCTACCATCTCCACAATGCGATGAGATTCATATTTCACGTTAACAATTCAAGAATAATTATAAAAATATATATAATGATTAAATATAAAATCTATAAACTTAATTTTATTATTTAGATGAAATATATATATTATATTTAAAAGAAATAAGACATTCACGACAAAACATGCATAGGAAAATGATACAGTTGACACCCGAAACAAGGGTAATAAAGAAATATTATTACAAAATTGATATAATAGGATCATATATGTTTTAATAAATATTAATATGGTTATATAATAAATTAATAACCTTATTTAAACCATTATACAATATTTTAAAGCATGTTCAACTAAAGGAATGTGAAAGGTAAGGGCTAATTTTACAATCTCATTATTCGTCAAGATTTTTTATACGTAAGTATATGTTGGGGAATATTTATCAACCATTTACATGTTTCTTAAAAATATTTTTAATATTATCCTACTAATTTTTTAATTATTTTACCCATGTTAAACGTTTTATGGTTTGAAAGCAATCTTTTTTTTCCAAATAAGGTACTTTATGACTTTTTCGAAAAAAATTTATGGAAAGAATGTTAATTTTTAACTTACACAACATGAGTGGGATTCACTTCTATCATGATTACTTGATTTTTTGAAGCTTACTTTATAGGTTTATAAAGTTATTTTTAAATAATATTGATTCTTTTATAAATGTTCAGCTTTTAAATAAATTACTTCAAAAGTAAAAGGGTATTTTTCATAAGAAATTTCAAATGATTTTAATATATAATTTTCATATATGTCAAAATCAATTGTTTAATCTTATGTTTTATTTATTATGATCTCTTATGATACAATATACCTTATTTTATTGATGGTTTTATTATTAGTTTGATTTTGGATGTTCTATTTTGATACCATTCATGGTTTATGGTCAAATTACTCACATTTCGTATGCTAGTTTCTAAATACGATTATTTATGTTGTTTATGTTTTCATATGATGAATGAATTGTACTTATTAATTGATAGGTAGGGCCTATTTCAGCCCCTTGATTCATCGGTAGTTCTTATGAGAGAAACTAGTTTTGGAATTTGTTGATGTCTTATCTTTTTTTGTTTGGTGTCTTTAATGAATCATTGATGGTATGTTTATAATGTCTGACATTATGAATTCCCTCATTATGAGATTAAATATTGATATTATAGGTTATTATTCAACTAATAGAATATACATGGTTATTTTTTCTAGATCATGTGATTATCTATATGGTATTATTTATTCCCGACATGTTACGCTCAAGATATTTTTAAATGGCATGTGTTTTAGTTATTCACCTTGCCTTATTGTTTATGATTATACATTCATGATAGATTTCATTGTATTCTTACCCTTACTGAGAATCTGAGATCAACCCCTTCATATGATTTATTTTTTACAATATTCAAAGATGTGTATTATGATTGATATATAGGGTTAATCTAAGAGAACATCGATTCTCTCAAAAGATTGACTATATTGTTTTTTTATAGTTTTAATTATAATGTAAGGTTCATGTATGTAATTTGGCTTCCAAAACTGTTAAACTGATCGGCCCTTCAAGATTCCATTCCTTGTAATCAGGATAATGTAATGAGGCACCATCTCTAGGATTCTGTGTTTTGGGAGTTACACTAGGCACATGGTTTGAAAAGCCAAATGGATACCATCTATCCTCCTTTTTAATTTTCTACAGAACCTCTTGCAGAACCATGTGGCCTCAGGTGCATGGTTTTACAAACCATGTGACACCCTTTAAGCCCACACAAAATTGAGGTTCATAGTTATCATTAATTATTGTTCTTACATTGAACCTCCCTTTGGATTTCCAAAAACATGAATTTGAAATCCTAACACCACGGAAACTCCACAAAACACCTGATACACCTCTAAATCCTCAAAATCCATATAAAAACAACACTTTTATGTTTTATAATTCTCTTAATTCCATTTCAAATCTCAAATTAAAAATTTTCATTTACCCCAAATGAAACATTTAGTATTTCTTTATAATTTCTATGGTTCAAAAACATTGGACATTATAGTTGGTTTTTTGCAAAATCAAAATCTGTGATTAGTGTGAAATCAAATAAAGATTCTTTATGTTTTGAAAAAAGAATCAATATGTTGGAACTCAACGTTTTATTCCTTCATAGAAGTAATAGGTTTCCTATGGAATAATTCTGATCATTTTTTTATTGGAAGTAATTCAGAGGAAATGAATTTATAATATTTCTTTTGTATATAGATGATATAATATTAGTGGGTATGAATATTTAGTTGATTCAAAAGTTGAGGGAGGAATTATCTAGAAATTCATAAAATAAAGATCATGGTGAAGAAAAGATTATGTTGGGAATAAGGTTTGAACATGATATCAAAATTGAAATCTTAGTTTTATCATAGAAGGATTAAATCTAAAAGATCATTGAAATATTTTAAATGAGTGGATGTAATCTGGTTATTTCCCCTATCACTTCTTTCACTAAAATTTCAAAGTAACAAGTACCATAGATGAAATAATGAAAGAAGTACATGTTCAAAGTTTATTATGCCTTATAATTTTGATGTCTAATGTATGATATGGTGCATACACTCCTAGATTTTACTCATGTCAGAGGGTTGGTAATTTAATTTATGGAAAATCTCAAAATGGTTTATTGGGAATCTATTAAATGGATTATTCGGTACCACAAATTAATTAAATTAATAAATATTTATTTTGAATTTGAAAATCTATTACTCAAGTTTTTTGATCCAAACTTTGGGGAAGATTCTGATTCTATTAATAAAAAAATCAGATATGTTTACACTTTTGGAGGAATTGTATTACTTTGGATTTCTAGGTTAAAACTGGTGACAAAACATTATACAATAGGAGTAGAGCATTTGGTTTTAACTAAAGTAATTAAGTAGATGTTAAGGTTGTGTTTTTTGAATGAAGAACTATATTATAACCAAGAGAAATGATTTATCTATTATTATAGTAGGATTATAGTTCATTTTTAATAGATTATTGTGTTTAACTCAAGAACTACATGCATTTATTTGAAGTACCGTTATATTCAAGAGATGCTGGAGGATGGAGAGTTGGAATTATATAAGGTATCTAGAACAAAATCCAGATGATATGTTTTCTGTGATTTTGGTTCCAAGATAACTAAGGAAACATAAATCCTTAGTGGGACATGGTTAAATGGATGGAGATAATTGAAAATTAGGTCAAGTAGAATCAAAAGATTTGTTTCAGACATTTAAGGTGATGATAAGGTTTTCCCTAAAGTGTACCTCAAGTGGGAGATTATTGGGAATGATAATACTATTTATTTTGATCAAAAGGAGACAACAAGAAGGATTAGTTCTATAAGTTATTTCATTTTTTGAATTTAAGTTTTAAAATATTGGTTCTTCTTTATGTGTTCCATAATGAGGTTTCTGAAATCTTCGTGACTTATTAGGGGTTTTTATGATGTGCTAAATTTCAGGGGGTCTGGTTTTGAGGGTTTTATCTTGTTCTTTCAAGAGTTGGTAATTATTTTTAATCTTATTGTGAAATTACTAGTTTACTGGAAGTTAAAGTCACTTTGAATATTACTATAGTAGATTAGCAGTTGGAATAGTGGAACAGATAGTCACCCTCACTTTTCGAAGGTCAATGCAACATGATGACTGGATGACTCTTCCAATAAATGGGGGTGTAACCACTTGAGTTCTAATAGTATTTTAAACACAACATGATTACTTATGTAAAAATAATTTCTAAGTTGTAATCTTTCTTCCATATATTTGTAGTGTTGTAGTGTTTCTCCCATGGATATCAAACTATTAGTTCCAACCATGTAAAACCAAAGTGTTCTTTTACTTTCTTAAATTTACTTTACATTTCATAACACTCAATATGTTGGATTGAACATGGCTAAATTAAGGTTCAAATTAGTGTGGTGTCTTGGGTGAACAATGAATCTACCATGTTCAATAACATTAATTTGGGATAAGTTCCTTTCAAAAATTTGTTCCTCTAGAATATTATGGAATTACTACTTTCAGTAAACATCTCGAAAGATGGTTAAGTTAAAGTAATAGTCTACAAAATAATGATAATAATAATAATATTTTATATTATTTTTAATATAAAATTATTTTTTGGTTATGTAATTGATTTAAAAAAATTATAAATTGGAAATGTTGTCCTAAAAAATAAAATTACCTGATATAAAATATGATATAAAAATTATACTTAAAAAATAAAATTTGAGGAAAATAATTCGACTTGAAAGTTTCTATTTGAAATAAATATTTTCATACCCTTAAAATTTGGAAAATTAAATAAATATATTTTAATTAAAAATTGAATATTTTTAAAGTTGTGTTAACAATATAAGTATTTTAAACAAAAATCAATAAATGTGGTAGGTTTTTTTGTGAAATATAAATATGAAATAAATATAAATTCTCAATTTTTAAATTTATAAAACTTATGTAAAAGTTAATTTTCCTTCATAAAGTGAGATAATTTTTTTTAAATAAATTATATAGATGACATAAAATTTATTAAAAATATATATATACTAGTGAAAATTATTTAATCTCATACATGAGATAAATTTTATAAAATTTGTATCATTATACATGAAATTTTTTTCATATTATATATGTGATAAATTTTGTCTTAAAAAGTATATAACAGAGTACATGAAATTTTTATCATATCATACTTGTGATACATTTAATTTTTTTAAAATCTTTTTTGTTGTATGTGAAATTTACCTCATCTAATAGATGGGATAAATTTCATTTTATAAAATATGTATCATTATACATGAAGTTTATCACATTTAATACATGATATAAATTTCATTTTTTAAAATGTATAACTTGATATGTGAAATTTATCTCATCTCATACATGATATAAATTTTAGTTTTTTTAAATTTTATTTGTAAAATATATTGTTCTCATTTTAAGCATGCAATAATTTTCATTTTACTAAATTTTTATCATTTTGCATGAAACATATTTTACCTCATTTTTTGAGATAAATTTAATTAGTTTAAATATGTAATATGACACATGAAACTTATCTCATCTCATACATCAACACCACAGACAAATCGCCACATAGAAACGGTTTTTTTATATGGCATTGGATTATACCACTGCCATATGATTCTGTAGTGGTTTCCAAAAACCATCAGTAAATTGTGTGTTGGCATACAATACATGGTGGTTTCTTCAATTTGGTGGAGATTTCAAGTAACCGTTGTAGAGATCGCATTTCGTGGTGGTTGGTTGTGGGTTTAGTTGCGGTTTTAACTACAGCTGATAGTACGATACCAAATTATAGCATCAGTTATAACCTCCACTAAAGAACATCAGTTTACTTTGCAGTGGTTTAAACTACTACTAATGGTAGATTTATAAAAAAAATGATCTGATTTTGCAGCCCCATTACCAGTGCCCTGAAAAAAAATGTGTCAATTTCACATGCACATACTTCTTACATCAAAATAATATAGGGAAACTAACATTTTCTTAAGAAGAAGCACTTTCAAATCCACACACTTATTCAATTTGGAAACACATAATAGAGATAAGATATATGGTAGGGGGTATAAATATGATCTTACTTCTTACCATTGTGGTTTAAATATCTAACAGTAATATTTGTAAAAGAAAAATTCATTACATAGAGGGAGTTACCATGCCATTTCAATTGTAAAGTCATAAGGGACATGTAATAATCCACCCATATTCTGTGGTGATAAGGAAACCTAGGAATATGATGAATATCTTGATCAAATATATATTATCCTCAATTTATAGAATACTCATAAGGAATTAAAGGTGGGTTTCTCTATGTATATGCTCAAAGGACCATGTAGGAGATGGTGGGACTCCATCGTGCAAGCTATGTTTCACTAGGAAATTACTTGGACTTTTTTAAATAAAATATTTAACCAATAGTTTTACCCTGAGTAATTATGTTTGTAAATTATCATTAGTTTAGGACCTTGGAGAAGGGGAAGTATTCCATTATAGAGTATTCCCCCCCATTTTGATGAGTTGGTGTATCTAGCAACAGAGCTAGTCACCAATGAGTAGATAAAGGAAAAACGGTTTGAGTTAGGATTGAGTCCAGATATTCAATAAATATTGACTATCATGTGTATTTTGACCTTCATAGAGGTAGTCTAAAAATAAGGTCTATATTTGGTAGATATATCTAGAAAGACATGTTTGGCTGGAGCTTCAGTTGGAGGGTTTGTTACCCATGGTGTATTTTTTGCCCAAAAAATAATACACAAGGGGGATCAGTTTCATTTAGGATTTGTTTTAGGGGCTTCATTAGGGGTAGCACAACTTTTCCTTATAATAGTGTAGATGGTGTGTTCATATAACTCTTAACTATGTGGAGGATCCAAATACATGTCATCGTTGTGGACAGTTTGGTCATCTAAAGTGTTTTGTTAATGGATATCCCAGGGTAGTAAGGAAGGATCCACATTACCAAGGTTTGAATGGTTTATAAAGATGATTCTAAGGGTGGTGGGTCTAATCCTCAGGCCAATAGGAATTTTTATTTGGATAATACTAGATGGATTTATGTGGAAGATTATGTGATATATGAATTTGAAGAAGGACTAACTACTGTTAGAGGTACCATGTTTATTTAATATTTTGTGGTTCTAGATTTTTTTTGATACATGTGCTAATAATTCCTTTATATTATCAAAGTTAGTTGAAATGTTGTAATTAATTTTAGAACTTATTTCATTCTTATTTCATCTTTCCACACCTTTGAAAAAATGGCCTGATCTTGGTTTCAATTTTCCCACATGTCAGGTGATGATAAATGAATTCAAGGTGGTGTGTGAATTTTTAGTTCACGATGTTGGCATCTTCAAACTAATAATTAGAATATATTAAATGATCAACATTAATTAAGTCCCACATAGACTTTTATCTTCATTTGGTATAGTTTTTATCTTCCAATGGGGCACTCATTATTTTTAGTGTGAGTGAGATACTAGATCATGAAGTATGGGGCTTGTTGTTCCTTTTAATTGGCTAATATCATTCTAGTTGTCAGAGATTTTTCTTGATTTCAATGAACCTTTTTTGGGATGTTAACTTCCTACTATGGTGTGTGCATACCCCAAATACTTTTAGTATTATTTTTCTAGTTTACCACTATAGAGAGGTCAAATTTAATATTGATATTCTAAATAGTATGATGTCCATTTCTACTCCATCTTATCAAATGAAACCTAATGTGTTGGTGTATTCTGATCTTAAGAACCTAAAATATATTTTTTTCTTAGAGGGATATTGTCATGACCCAGCCTCGGGGCTCGTGTCGTGACTACCCCAAGCCTGCCTTCCATAGGCCAGGGGCTGGCGACTAGCACCAAGGCGTAATTCCCGATAAAAGAAGGGAAGGCATTGCCTTTGTAAAGTAAACAAACACCACAGACAAAGCAAGAAGAAGTAAACACTAAGTAAAACTGGGTACAAAAGTAAGTACGGAAAAGTAAGTGGTCCAGAATACAAACCCAAAATGAAAGTAAAGTACAACTAGAAAGAAAGTACAGCAACTGAAAAGTAAAGCCGCAACGTCGTGCCGTCCACATGAAGTCCCACCTGAAGGGTGGGTACAGATAGCCTCCTCAGCTCCATGGGTCTAGCTGTCCACACCGTGTACATCCCGCCCAGTGGTCCACCTCCAGGTACCGACTTTCTCCACAAGCCTCCACCACGATTAGCGTTGTCCGTCATTTGCATCCAACACAACGTAGTGTGGGCATAACCCGTGCAGTGGTGAGTATAAGCTACTCAGTATGGACCCCGAGACCCCCGAAGGTCACCCAGAATCCACAAAGGATAATCCACAAAGGAAAGATACAATCACGAAGTAACATCCAACACTACTTAGGTATATGCCCATACATATACCAAAGTCATCAATTCCAGTTCGGCTCCAGCATCCGAGCCCAAGTTCAAACACGTCCACACAGGATAGAACAACACAATCCACATAGGAAAGCAAGTCAATCATATCGAAGATAATGATTGAAAGTCAAGACTTAGCTCACACAGGTATACTTCTTCATAATACAATAGAGATGATCAGATGTAGCCACTGATTCATCTAAGTCATCGGACCCACAAAGGATCGATAGGTACTAACCCACGCAATGACCCACAAAGGATCGATAGGTACTAACCCCCGCAATGACCCACACAGGATCTGACCCACACAAGATCGGTATGTGCTGGCCCACACAGGACCGCTGAGCGCTGACCCACACAAGATCTGACCCACACAGGATCGATAGGCACTGATCCATAGAGGATCGATGAGTGATGTAGTCATCGTTGTCGAACCCACGGAGGATTCCCATACAGTCTTCATTGTTGTCGTAGTCACAGCCAGCTCTAGGGTTCCCGCACACAGCAAGCTCGTTTCGGGAGGGTCCGCTCCACGAGCCAAGGGGCTGATACATCAATTGACACAAAGTCCGGAGTTTATGTATCCCAAAGTTCTGTATCATCAACAGGAACTCAACGTGAAAAACGGTGCGTCAATCGGACGCCCGATCTGAGAGTTATTGGCTTTTTCGTCCTAGGGGCCCGGTTGGTTTTTAAGTCAAAACCAACCCGACCATACTCCAACTACGTCCAAACCTTGAGAAGAGTAAGCGAAAAGGTCAGTCTCACTAAGAGTAATCCATCAAAGTCAACGGCACATCAATCGGATGTCAGGAGCTCAAGTTATAAGTGTTTCCGCTCCGAGGGCCCGTTTGGTTTCGTGTACGAACCAACCCGGCCAAACCCCAAGTTCTCCGAAACCTTGAATGTAATATACCGAAATGACCTCCTCGATCCAAGGATCGCATCATAGCTGACGGTGCATCAATCGGAGGTCTGTAGCCCAAGTTATGGGCAAAAGACCGAAAGAGGAACGAAAATAGGGGGTTCGGGGCCGGTCTGACACGGCCCGATACCCCCTGGGTCGGCCCGATACCCCCTGGGTCGGCCCGAACCGGGTTGGCCCGAACCGGTTCGACCCGACCCGGGTCCGGGTCCGGCCCAATAGGGCGAGGCCCGGCCTGGACAGCGCGGCTCGGCCTGGCCTGGGCGCGGCCCAGCCTGGCGCGCTCGGCCTGGCCAGTGTGGCCAGGCGGCTCAGCCATAACGGTCGAGCGGATGGAGGGGGGCACGCTGCCCCCCTATTTGGAAAACTGCGGCCCCCATCTGGGGGTCTGCTCCTTCGGCCGGCCGGGGGTTACGATCCCTGGATCTTCGTTCAGCCGGCCCGGCTGGCCGGTCGTGCTGCTGCCGCGGGACCCCGCAGTCCCACCCTCCTGCTCCGGTGTCGGTGGCCGAAAGCCGACCGCCGCTTCCTGCTCCCCCGCGGCCAAAGGCCGAGGCTTTGGTCCGACCGGCGCGGCGCGACGGAGCCGCGCCCCTCCACCGCAGCCCCGCTCCGGCCGCGGCCTCTTCGAGGTTCTCCGGCGTGGCGCGACGGCGCCGCGCTTCTCTGCCCATTCTTTATCATTTTCTGCACGGTGCATCGGCACCGTGCTGCCTTGTTCGTGCCGCAAACAAATCAAGCAATCAAGGGGGGAGGAGGTTCGGCCGTGTTCGTGCAATCCGACCTCCTCTCGTTATTTCGATATCAGGCGACTCAAATAAAGACGATAATCGGCGATGAAAGTAGTCACGAACAAAAACAAAATAATCCCCTGCCTTGAAGAAAAATTTGAACGAAGGTTCATTGCGGAATTGAACGTCGGGGAAGAAGGTTCTGTACACATTGACGGAGATCGTCTGAGGAGGAACGGTGTCTCCCTTCCTTTGACGCCGAAAGAAGGAACGAAGGAATGCACATCAAGTCGTCGATATCCGAGGAAGGTGTCTCTCACCATCATCCATCATCGGAGGTCGGCGTTCTTCGCATTCTTCATCGAGGAAGAATAACTTCAAGACATTGAGAAATTCTCTCCAAAATCCTCTCGCACAACCAAGAAAACCCTAATAAAATAAGTGTTTCCCTATTTTTATTACTCACGCCAAACGTTTTGAAATTCAAAGCCAAATCAATCAATTAATTGAATTAATTGAGAAGTTTAAACCGCCCAATTAATGAGGCGTTTAATAAATAGATAAACGCAAGAGTTGAATTTCATTTAATGGGGGTGCGGGTGCGTTACCTTATTAAAGGATGGGGGTTTGAGGGAGTTTAAAAGGTGGGTCTCGTGTGGGCCTCACCTCACAAATATCCTACCTAGTGGAGTAGGATATAGTGGGTCCCACTCCAACCACTTATCTTAGGTTAAACAACTTTAAATTAAATAAAATTGGTTGCACCATTTTATTTTATTCTTTTATTTAACCCAAAATTTTAAGTACCACACTTGAGAAAACACAACTCCGGAAAAGGTGTTCCTAAGCAAATATCGGCGCTGCGATTCCATCGGTACCCTTGGAATTCTATTCCGAGCACCAGTTAAAAAGTTAGGAAAACCCGTTGGTTCGTTCATTAAACGTACCTGAGCTAAACTTCGTAAAATGATCCTGGGGACACCGGGCCTCAGAATTAGGTGCCGTCATAAACTGCATTCTTGTAAAATCCAAAAGTAAAATTAATAAAGAAAAAAAAATCCCTTGAATTGTATGGGTCTTTACATTAATCCCACCTCAGGGCTTTACGTCCTCGTAAAGATGCATCATAAACTAGGGGAACAAATGTGGGTACTGTGCACGCATCTGAGACTCCCACTCTCAAGTGCTCTCCTGGAGGTTCCCGTGCTACCATATGATGCATACTAGAGGTATCGACCGTCCACGTAGGACCCACTTCTGTCGATCCTCGATCTCCACCGGGACCTATGAAAAAGTCACCCCATCATCAATGTCCATCTCCCCATGGTCAATGATATGCATCGGGTCATGCACGTATCTCCTCAGCTGAGATACGTGGAAGACGTCGTGCACTCGGTGCAACTGAGGTGGTAGAGCCAAGTGATAAGCCACCTCACCAATCCTGCTGAGGACTTGGAATGGTCCGATGAAGCGGGGAGATAACTTGCCACCTCGGCCAAATCTCTGTAATCCACGTCGAGGTGAGACCCGCAAGAAGACGCGGTCACCATCCTCGAACTCCAGTGGCCTCCGCCTCCTGTCAGCATAAGACTTTTGCCGGCTCTGAGTTGTCCTCATCCACTCCTGGATGACCTGGACCTTCTCTATCGTGGCTTGGATCATCTCTGGTCCCACAAGTGCTGACTCCCCAGGGTCTGTCCAGCACAGCGTTGATCTGCAAGGTCATTCGTACAACGCCTCGTATAGTGCCATCGCGATGGTGGAGTGGTAGTTGTTGTTGTACGCGAACTCCACCAAGGGTAGGTGATCCTCCTAGCTGCGACCAAAGTCGAAGACACATGCACGGAGCTTGTCCTAGAGAGTCTAAATGGTACTCTCTGTCTGACCATCCGTATAAGGGTGAAAGGCGGTGCTTAGACGTAGCTGCGTCTCGAATGCCTCCTACAACCCCTTCCAAATCCGGGAAGTAAATCGAGTATCTCGATTAGAGATGATAGATGATGGAACACCATGAAGCTGTACAATCTCCTGAATGTAGAGAATTCCCAAGATCTCTACTGATCCCTGCTCTCTGATGGGTAAGAAGTGAGCCGACTTGGTGAGTCGGTCGATAATCACCCAAATGGAGTCGTGACCTCTGGAAGTGCGTGGAAGTCCAGTCACAAAGTCCATAGATATTCTGTCCCACTTCCACTCTGGGACCTCCAAAGGCTATACCAAGCCTGCTGGTACCTGGTGCTCTGCATTCACCTACTGAAAGGTGAGGCATCGAGAAACGAACTCTGCCACAACCTTCTTCATACCCAGACACCAGTGTTGTCATTTGAGGTCATGGTACATCTTCGCAACTCCTGGATGTACCGCTAAAGGGGAAGTTTGAAACTCTCTCAGCACCTCCTCCTGTAAAGTAGTTGGTACCATGGTATGTCATCTGAAAATGATGGTGTGCTCTCCTCCCACAGAGAATCCATCAGGTGCGTGTCCTGAGGATATCCGTGCACTCCATGTCTCATAGTCATCGTCCCCACGCTGTGCCTCTCTGACCCGCTGTAGAAGTGGAGGAGTGACTGTGAGTGACTGTAGAATGGCCGCTCCATCACTATCCACGAAGGATATCTGCAAAGCGGCTAGCTGCTTTGTCTCCTCCCCAAGTAGCTGAATGCATGTCCTCCTACTGAGAGCATCGGCTACTACATTCCCCTTTCCAAGATTATAGACTATATCAAAGTCATAGTCCTGGAGGAACTCGATCCATCACCGCTGTCTCAGGTTCAGGTCCTTCTGTGAGAAGATGTACCTGAGACTCTGATGGTCAGAATAGACTATAAAGCGCTCGCCTATCAGGTAGTGTCGCCACATCTTCATAGCGAAGACCACTGTTGCTAACTCCAGGTCATGGGTAGCGTAGTTCTGCGCATGATGCCTCAACTGACATGATCCATAGGAGATCACGGCCCGCTCCTACATCAGGACACATCCGAGTCCAGTCCCTGATGCATCGCAGTAGACTACGTACCCTACTCCCTCATCCGGTATCCTCATGATAGGCATGCTGTTCAATATCTGTCTCAGCTCTTGGAAGCTCTGCTGACATCTGTCTGACCACACAAAGGGTTTCCCCTTCTTCAAATATGATAGTGGTTCCGCAACTCTGGAAAAGTCTGGCACGAATCTCTTGTAGTACCCAGCTAGCCCCAAGAAACTCTGCACCTCCGTCACGCTCCTGGGTGGCTCCCAAGACAGCACTGCCTCGATCTTCACAGGATCCACCGCAACTCCCACCTCATAGATGACGTGTCCCAAGAAGTGGACTTCACGTATCCAGAACTGACACTTCAAGAGCTTTCCATAAATCTGGTGCTCTCGGAGTGTGTCTAGTACAACCCGCAAGTGATAGGCGTGCTCCTTTTTAGTGGTCGAGTATATCAAAATGTCGTCAATGAAGACCATGAAAAATCAATCGAGGTATGGCTGAAAGATCCTATTCATGAGGCCCATGAACACTACTGGGGAATTGGTTACGCCAAATGGCATAACCAAGAACTCATAGTGGCCATACCGACATCTGAAGGTCGTCTTCTGCACGTCCTCGTCCCGAACTCTAAGCTGATGATAGCCTGGCCTGAGGTCTATCTTCGAGAACCACCGTGCTCCCTTGAGCTGATCAAAGAGGTCTTCAATCCTCGGTAGCAGATACTTGTTCCTCACGGTCACATGGTTCAGGAGACGATAGTCAACACACAGTCGCAAGCTCCTGTCTGCCTTCTTGGCAAACAATATCGGGGAAGTCGAGGGTGAAACACTGGGTCGGATGAATCCCTTGCCCTGCAAGTCCTCCAACTGTACTCGTAGCTCTCGTAGCTTAGCGGGGGCCATCCGATAAGATGGGGTGGATATCACGGCTGTCCCGGGGTAGAGATCAATATAAAAGTCTACCTCTCTGCGAGGAGGTAGTCCTGAAACGTCGTCGGGGAAAACATCCGCATATTGATCCACCACTGTAGGAAAACCAGGACTTCACACGTCAACTTCTCATAGGATGAGGCTAGCCAACTGATGAGTGATGGGTTGTCCTCTCCTCTGCGAGAGTCCATCCTGTGTTGCGAAGGCTCCCTTCTCGCCGGTGAAGGTGAACCTGCTCCCGTTGGTGCATACACACCGCACCTTGCGCCTAATGCCGTCAATCTGAGCATGGACTGTAGATAACCAATCCATGCCCAAGATGACATTGTAAGGCCTCGACACCGCTAAAAGAAGATCCCAGCCAAAGCTCTCGCATCATAGAGTAAGCTCACACTGTCAGTACTAGTGCGTAATCATCGAGTCTTCTCTCGTAGGAGTCTCTAGCCGTAAGGATCGAGCCAACGACTCCATTGGAATCTCTGAGCTCCGAACAAGGATAGAGGCAATGAAAGAACGACTCGCTCCTGTGTCTATAAGAACTACAGCAAGGGTGGAATAGACACAAATAGTACCTCGAATCATCTCGGGCGCACCGTGGTCGTAGGCCTCCGCTGCCTGGAGTTGTGCCTGTCTCTGCCCGCCAGCTCCCTATGGTCGGGGTGGACCTCCTGGTGGTGGTGGTGGTAGAGCCTCGAAGCATCGCCCACCACCTGCTGCTCGGCCAGCACCTCTGCCTCGTCCGCCTTCTCCCTGCGGACTACCACGGTCGACCCTCTGCCTCTGCCTAGGTGGTCCCTCAACCGTCTGCTGCTCCTCCGCACGGCGGGTCGGGCAGTCACGAGCCTTATGGCCCTGCCCGCCGCATGCGTAGCACTGTCTGCCTCTCGTAAGACTAGCTCTGCGCTGTGTTCCCCACACCTCTGAGCCAGTTTTCTGAGGTCATCCGCCTGAGGGTCTGGTCTGCCTGGACCCATGTGTCATTCGTCGACTTCCAGCTGCAGAAGACTTTGTTACTTGCCACCCTGCGGTAGGTCTCACTGCTGTTGTAGGCTCAGCAAGAAATCTCTCGATGAGAAGGGCTCGCTCTAGTACCCCTTCCTGTGTCAGAATGCTGAGGGAGATCAGAGATGCCCTGATCTAATGCCTCAATCCCTGCTCGAGGGTCCGGGCCTGGAAGAATGGGTCCCCTACCATGTCCATCGAATAGCGCGAGAGATCAGTAAATCTCGCCGAGTACTGGGCGACCGACAAGATGCCCTGCCACAGCTGTAGAATCTCCTGGATGTGCACCGCACGGAGGGTGGCTGGGAAAAACTCCGAGCGGAAGAGGCTCTAAAAGTCTGTCCAAAGGATAGATGCCTCGTCGTGCACCTGGAACATCAAGCTCCACCATCTACCTGCTGCCGCGTGAGGAGACTCGCTGCAAGGATCGCCATGAGGTCTGCTAGTGTCCCTACCAATCGAAAAACTCATACAACTGCCACCAGCCAATCCTCGGCTTCCTGGGGGTCTGTCTCCCCACGGAACCTGGGCGGTCTATGTCGCTGAAACTCATGCAGTGCACTAAGGCAACATGCACTATCAGCGGTTGGGGCTGCTAGCATCGGTGGCTCGGCTGGTAGAGGTTCCGTCGGTGCCTCTGCTATCAAAGGGCCCTACAGCGAGGCCTCGTCGCTCGATAGGATTTCGTCACGTACAAAACTCGAAACCCTAGCTGGCTGTTGTCGTGGGGCCATCCTGAAAAGAGACAGGTGTGCCACGGTCAAATAGTATACCTGGTGAGCTGACACAAAGTAATCACAAAGAAAACTTTTAAAACACACATGCAATCAATGTTTTCGTGCATTGAGTCAGAAATCAGAAGTCAGGTTCCTGGTGTACAGATACGTCGGCCTCCGCACCAACACTAGACTCCCTGGACTGATAACCACACTCAATAACCTTAACACTATTGCTTCACATAGAAGAAAGATCAGAGTCCTGAGTTCTACGGTAGAACCGAACTCCTTTGATACCAATTTGTCACGACCCAACCTCGGGGCTCGTGTCGTGACTACCCCAAGACTGCCTTCTATAGGCCAGGGGCTGGCGACTAGCACCAAGGTGTAATTCCCGATAAAATAAGGGAAGGAATTGCCTTTGTAAAGTAAACAAACACCACAGAGTAAGAAAGCAGAAGTAAACACTAAGTAAAATTGGGTACAAAAGTAAGTGCGGAAAATTAAGTGGGCTAGAATACAAACCCAAACTAAAAGTAAAGTACAACTGGAAAGAAAGTACAACAACTAAAAAGTAAAGCCGCAACGTCGTGTCGTCCACAGGAAGTCCCACCTTAAGGGTGGGTACAGATAGCCTCCTCAGCTCCATGGGTCCAGCTATCCGCTCCGTGTACGTCTCGCCCAGTGTTCCACCTCCAGGTACCGACTTGCTTCACATGCCTCCACCACGATCAGCGTTATCCATCGTCTACATCCAACACAACATAGTGTGGGCATATCCCGTGCAGGGGTGAGTATAAGCTACTCAGTAGGGACCCCGAGACCCCAGAAGGTCTCCCAGAATCCACAAAGGATAATCCACAAAGGAAAGATACAATCACGAAGTAACATCCAACACTACTTAGGTATATTCCCATACATATACCTAAGTCATCAATTCCAGTTCATCTCCAGCATCCGAGCCCAAGTTCAAACACGTCCGCACAGGATAGCACAACACAATCCACATAGGAAAGCAAGTCAATCATATCGAAGATAATGATTGAAAGTCAAGACTCAGCTCACACAGGTATACTTCTTCGTAAGACGAAAGATATGATCAGATGTAGCCCCTGACTCATCTAAGCCGTCGGACCCACAAGGAATCGATAGGTACAAACCCCCGCAATGACCCACAAAGGATCGAAAGGTACTAACCCCCGCAGTGACCCAGACAGGATCTGACCCACACAGGATCGGTATGCACTGGCCCACACATGACCGCTGAGCGCTGTCCCACACAGGATCTGACCCACACAGGATCGGTAGGCACTGATCCACAGAGGATCTATGAGTGATGTAGTCATCGTTGTCGAACCCACGGAGGATTCTCGTACAGTCTTCATTGTCTTCGTAGTCACAACCAGCTCTAGGGTTCCCGCAAGCAGCAAGCTCGTTTCGGGAGGGTCCAATCCACGAGCCGAGGGGCTGATACATCAACTGACACAAAGTCTGGAGTTTATGTATCCCAAAATTCTGTATCGTCAACAGGAACTCAACCTGACAAATGCCACGTCAATCGGACACCCGGTCTGAGAGTTATTGGCTTTTTCGTCCTAGGGGCCCGGTTGGTTTTTAAGTCAAAACCAACCCGACCATACTCTAAATGCATCCAAACCTCGAGTGGAGTAAGCCGAAAGGTCCGTCTCACTAAGAGGAATCCATCAAATTTGATGGCACGTCAATCGGGCGTCTGGATCTCATGTTATAAGTGTTTCCGCTCCGAGGGCCCGGTTGGTTTCGTGTACGAACCAACCTGGTCGAACCCCATGTTCTCAAAAACCTTGAGTGTAATATATTGAAACGCCAATCTCGATCCAAGGATCGCATCGCAACTGATGGTGCGTCGATCGGAGGTCTGTAGCTCAAGTTATGGGCAAAAGACCGAAAGAGGTTCGGAAATAGGGGGTTCGGGCCCGGTCCGACCCGGCCCGATACCCCCTGGGTTGACCCGAACCGGGTCGACCAGACCAGGGTCAGGGTCCACCCCGGTGGGCGCGGCCCGGCCCGGCCGGCGCGGCCCGACCCGGCCTGGTGCGCTCGGCCTGGCCCGCGTGGCCAGGCGGCTCGGCCGTAACGGCCGAGCAGATGGAGGGGGGGCGCTGCCCCTATGTTTGGCAAACTGCGGCCCCCATGTGGGGGGCCACTCCTTCGGCCGGCCGGGGGTTACGACCCCTGGTTCTTCGTTCAGCCGGCCCGGTTGGCCGGCCGTGCTGCGGCTGCAGGACCCCATGGTCCTGCCCTCCTGCTCCGGTGCTGGTAGCCGGAAGCCGGCCGCCGCTTCCTGCTCCACCACGGCCAAAGGCCGCGGCCTTGGTGTGACCGGCACGGCGCGACGGCGCCGCGCCCCTCCGTCACGGCCCCGCTCCGTCCGCGGCCTCTTCGAGGTTCTCCGGCGTGGCGCGACGGTGTCGCGGCTTTGTTCGTCTTCAACGTCGCGGCGCGACGGCGCCGTGCTTCTCCGCCCATTCTTTATCATTTTCCGCGCGGTGCATCGGCACCGCGCTGCCTTGTTCGTGCCTCAAACAAATCAAACAATCAAGGGGGGAGGACGGTCGGCTGTGTTCGTGCAGTCCGACCTCCTCTTGTTATTGCGATATCAGGCGGCTCAAATAAAGACGATAATCGGTGATGAAAGTAGTCACGAACAAAAAAAATAATCGCCTACCTTGAAGAAAAGGTTGAACGAAGGTTCGTCACGAAATTGAACATTGTGGAAGAAGGTTCCCTACATGTTGACGGAGATCGTCCGAGGAGGAACGATGTCTCCCTTCCTTTGACGCTGAAAAAAGGAATGAAGGAATGCTGGTCGGGTCGTCGATCTACGAGGAAGGCGTCTCTCACCGTCGTCCGTCATCGGAGGTCAGTGTTCTTCGCGTTCTTCGTCGAGGAAGAAGAACTTCAGGACTTTGAGAAATTCTCTCCAAAATCCTCTCGCACAACCAAGAAAACCCTAATAAAATAAGCGTTGCCTTATTTTTATTACTCACACCAAAAATTTTTAAATTCAAAACCGAATCAATCAATTAATTGAATTAATTAAGAAGTTTAAACCACCCAATTAATGAGGCGTTTAATAAATAGATAAACGCAAGAGTTGACTTTCATTTAATGGGGGTGTGGGTGCGTTACTTTATTAAAGGAGGGGGGTTTGTGGGAGTTGAAAAGGTGGGGCTCGTGTGGTCCCCGCCTCACAAATATCCTACCTAGTGGAATAGGATATAGTGGGTCCCACTCTAACCACTTGGCTTAGGTTAATCAACTTTAAATAAAATAAAATTGGTTGCACCATTTTATTTTATTCTTTTATTTAACCCAAAATTTTAAGTACCACACCTGAGAAAACGCAACTCCAGAAAAGGTGTTCCTAAGCAAATACCAGCGCTTTGATTCTATCGGTGCCCTTGGAATTCGATTCCGAGCACCGGTTCAAAAGTTAGGAAAACCCGCTCGTTCGTTCCCTGAACGTACCCGAGCTAAACTTTGGAAAATGATTCCGGGCACACTGGGCCTCGGAATCAGGTGCCATCAGAAACTGCGTTCATGTAAAATCCAAAAGAAAAATTAAGAAAGAAAATAAAATTCCCTTGAATTTTACGGGTCTTTACAGATATGAACTTGTGATAGAAATTTTAAGTGGTGTATCTTCATAATTTTTATCATTACATTTCATGGAAACTTAGGAAAGGGAAAGTGTTTTTCGATGAATTGAGAATAAAATTACTAACACAAGTCGTGAAGGAATCATTTATGGAGTGGTCTCTTATGATTTTGTTTTCTAAGAAGGTTTTGGGAGTTGAAGAATTTTGTGGAATGGTATTCTTGTATTTGATAAATTCTAACTTATCCTTTGATGAGTGGGATTAGAAATAATAGGTGAAAACACTGAGTTCAAATGATTTAGTAAAATCCGTTATGATAGGGAGACCTCAGGTGAGTGGTGTTGGTCTCCCAGTGGAGCTTCATTCTTCGATAATAGGTTAGTTGTTCCATTTTAATTTAGGTAAGTGTTGATAGAAAATGGACATCGATATTGTTAGACCTTACACCCTGGAGCTACCTAGATGTGTCACAACATGAGATGTAAGCATTGGTGGGATTGGATGGGGTGGATAATTGTATATTTCATCTCATGGTGTCTTAGTTTTTAGAAAATTAAGGGAGAACACTAGAGACCCACCGGTTTGTTTCAACCTTTACCCATTCTAGTATGTAAGTGGGTGATATTTCTATGGGCTTCATTATTTTTTCCCCCAAATCCTAGTGGGGATGATGTGATTTGGGTGATCATTGACAAACATAAAAATCAATTATTTTCATACCTATCAACAAAAAGATACATTTGGGGCGCCTTTGAGACTTGTATGTTTGAGAGATTGTGAGTCTTCATGGGTTTCCCTTAAGGATTTTTTTTAATAGGGACCCAAGCTTCACATCTAGGTTCTATATAGGTTTGTATGAGGTGATGGGTTCCAAGATAAAATTATGTATGGATTATCCTCAATAGATGGATGGATTGGAAGAGAGAGTTATCTATGTTCTTGAGGATATGATTCAGGCTTGTGTTCTTGATTTTGGTGGATCTTGGGAAAATCATTTTCCACTAGTAAGACATTCCTATAATAATAGTTTTTAGGTTTCAATAAATATAGTTCCATCTGAATCATTACATATACATCCATATAGATCTCCCTTTTTATAGGTAGAGTTGGGATAGTGGTCCTTATTTGGGTTAAGTATCATTTAAGAGATGATGGAAAAGTTGTAGTTGATCTATAAGAGGTTGGTCACAACACATATTTGTCATAAATCTAGAATAGGTGGTCCAATATTTTCATCTGGTCATAGGACAGTATTTAAGTCTCCAATAACTATCCATTTTTTATCCATATATGATTCATAAATATAAATATTCATTAATAAAACATTAGTATCGTAAATTCTTAGTGTTTTTGAAGACTGGGTTCATAATACATAAAAGAAAACATGAGAAATCAAGAAATATTTAGGTCATGAACATGTTAAGTGAAAACTCTATGCCACACATGATACATATACAAATCGATTGTTATAATATTTGTATAACATATTAAAAATACCACAAATCACTGTCTGATGATGAACATAACTCATCACCCTCTCCACCTCCATCTCTACTTCTTAAAACCAATTGTAAGAACATCATATTGAAAATAAAATATTGTTGTATATTTATATTTAAACTTAAATCAAAGAATTTTTTTAAAAACAAAATGATTTTTAATTTTTGTGATTTACTCGATCACAACCAGTCGATGAAATACCACCAGGGGAAGATCCGGTCATCTTCTGATATAAATCAATCACAAATTTCTGCAAAGAGGATATCTGAGTCCCCTATTCCTGAACTATGTTTCGTAGAGAAACAATATCTCTCTGAGTATCTCGGGGTATGGACTGACTATAACTAGAAGTAGATACAACTTCCATCCCAAGTGTCCTACCAATGACCTTAGATGTTGAAGATCCCAAACCCAACCCACACACTCGACCAGGATGCTCCTTCTCGAGAACTTTAGCAACTAGGTCATCCTAGGAGACTGTGTAGGACTTCGTAGAATTGAAATCCCATAGTTATTTAATTTTTACCCATAAATAAAATATCATTCATATTAGAAGAAATTTATATTAACATATTGACAACTAATAGTAAGTTATAATAATGAAAAATGAGTTCATGCCCCAACTTCTTTGGCAGGCTCATTAAAAAAACTTCCATCATATTTTTTGTGAACATTCAACAACACTTATGTTTGGGATGATGGGTGTCCTAAAATATGTGATGACTTTAAATAAAGATAAATAAAAAATTTAATATATTACACATATAATATTTTCTTATAAATAGTTAAACTAATGAAAAGATTACTAGAGCTGATCAACTTCTAGAAAAACTCTTTAACCCTATAGTGTGAGGGATGACTTGTTTATCCCAGCATGATGCATTCTTCCTTGAAAGATCCTAGAATAAATAAAATATAATTTAATATTAATGTATTCAATTACATTTCTTCTAAATATAGAGGTAAAAATGCAAAATGATATTGATATAATAATATTTATTTAAATACCACATGCTTCTCATCACGATGTCTGTCAAAAAAAACTTTACATTGCTCTTTAGGTACCCAATTGGGTAGCCTTTCATACATCTGTTGGGTGGTCAATGAAGTATCGTTGACATCTCTCCACAATCTCCATTTAAATTCTTTCTATTTCTAGCCCAGATTTTTAAATTTCCACTTTCGTATTAGCACATCAACAACCATAAAGTAGAATAACATCTGTACACATAAAATTATTTTGAAAATATTATAATTTAATAACATAATGACATTCAATAATACCATATTTTTTTAAAATTAACTTTATTTGGGAATCAAAAACTTCATTTTTTTAAGTTAAAGGCATATGCCTCCAATCATCATACGTAATCAAAAAAGGGAAATCAGCTCTGCAGCCAGCTGACCAAGAATCTGTCCAAGTAATCATGTGCCATTATCCCTAGGGACCCTATAAAAATCAAATGGGAAAATGATCTTCTCTTCGGTAAGATTCCATACATTTCAACTTTTTATAATTTTCTCCTTAGTCGCATTGTTTCCATCTTTAATTAACAAAAAGTTAGAATAAAAAAGTGCAATAAATTTATTCATATTAAAATTTTTACCTATGAAATTCACCCTCTCGTATCCCCGGGAAGAACTAGAAGTGCCACTTTGCTCCCTCACTACTGAGGCTCCTGAAGGAGGAAGCGATGACTGAGATGATGAAGGGACACTCACAGAGGGTGTAAGAGATGTTTTAGGGGGAGATGTTGTAAAGGAGTAAGAGAATAGTGGCTCAAATGTCATAGGGAGCGATTTGAATTAATCGTCATCTCTCAGTGTGGTCGATGAAATATTATGACACTTACTCCTTGGTATTCCTATCATTTAATTAAATAAAATAAAATTAAGAACATATATTTCAAAAAAATTATGTAGAAAGAAAAATAAAAAATGATAACAGATACACGGTACTAACGAAAAAATATACATAATAATGAGAATTAATGACTCAACAAATTCAATAACTGGTTGCTAAATGAATTCATAACTATACATACAATCATTTTACTCTTAAATATTGTATGTTTATTGCCCCATTAGTTCATCCACTTTGTCCATCCATGCTAGACTAATGTTTTCAATATCATTATGAACAAATAATTATTCTTTTTTCTATTGATGAGATTCAATGTCAGAGGTAAAATCTTCCACTTCATCACCCATATCATAAAAATATCTTTGTTTTTTGTGAGAAACTACACTCCATCCTTCATCCACTACATCATTCACATAATATTCCACTTTCTCTTGTGATGATAAGATATACGGATCATGCCGTTCATGGCCACTAACATCCATCAAGGGAGATAAGTTCACATATGTAAATTGCATGGAATCTGTTTAATACCTCTGATGTTATTAACCCAATTTCATTTGAATACAAAACATAGAAATGCCAATGGTTGTTTAATTCAATATTATTAGTCATATTTCTATATTAGTCCACTTTAGAATATGTAAATATACCACTATTTTGTGTTTTCAAATCCTCTTCTCAATCGACTGTATGAAATCTAAATCCATTCATGTTGTAAGCGTCGAACATTCTAACTTGTTTTAGAGGACCTCGAGCAAGAAACTTCAAATCTTCTAACAAATCTGCACAAATATCAATATTCATGGTCAAAAAAAAACATTATTATATTTACCAAATATATGTGTCAACCTAATATCCGTTTTTATTGAAATATTTAAGAACTTAAATGTCATTAAAACCATTCTAAAATATCTTTATTAACATCTTTCATTATATCTTTCTCATTTCATGTTTGGACTCTCATTCGTATCTTTGTTTGTATCTTCTACTCTTTAATAAATAGATTTTCAATTTCACTATTCATCAGTACATATTTATGTGCCTGTAATAATTCCATTTCTATCAGTGTATCATTTGAGGTTCTCCCAACTGATCGGCCAATGGTAGAAAATATTTTTGATTTTACATGTATTTGAGATTCATTATATGTGTCTTCAACACATACAACTCAATTAAATATTGTCTCAATGTCACCCATGTATCTGGAACAAAAGGTAAGACACTCCTCTTCCAAATATCCTTCAGCAATAGAGCCTTCGGTTTGAGATTTATTTCTCACGTATGACTTCAAATTCCCAAGATATATGTGAAATAAAATAAACAAAAATAATTATGCATTTAATTAAGTTCCAAGAATTTTTTACTTAACTGAAAAAAATATAAATATAATACCTCTCAATTGGATGCATCCACTGATAATGTACGATCCTTCTTAATTTCGCTTCCTCAACCAAATTCACAGTTAAATGCATCATGATGGTAAAAAATGACGGAGGAAAGATCATCTCCACTGCATAAAGTTTCAATAAAAACCTCTCATGAATGTTTATAAGCTCAAATGGATGTAGATATATCTTACATAGTTGTCTAAAAATGTGCAGAATTAGTGTACAAAAGTAATAACTTTTTAATGTAATAATGTTTGCAATGCCAATGGAAGTAATTGTTGTAACAAAATATGTGAATCCTGACCTTTTAAGTTCATGTAACCTATGATTCTTTAATTCAAAACACCTTGATATGTTACTTGAATACCCATAAGATACCTTCACATGCTTTAAAATTTAAAGGAATGTATCTTTAACCCTATTTTTCATTGAAAAAATTGTCAGAGCATACTTTTCATTCTCATCTAGCCAAAAATCACATTTTATGTTCATTAATTGTTAGTAATTCTGATCATTGAGATGATCCTTAGATTTTCCATGCTCATTAAGAAATGTGAAGATCTAATTTTCACAAACATTCTTCTTAACATGCATCACATCAGGATTATTCTACAAAAAATTAAATTCCCAACACATAAGTTTGAAGAATTTAATTTTTGTATTCAATTATTGTGTTCCTATTTCACTTGAAGATGAAATTAGAACTCATTTACCACTATCATACAAATGATGCACCTTCCTAAATTATGTTTCAACATTTCCAAGTTTTGCCAATATTTTAGAACTAGTTAACAACTTTGGAGGTGGTCTATGATCAATGAAACTATTTAATTTTGATTTGTTCATCTGAAATCTATGAGATGATTCTAGAAATATTTTATGGCACCAGAAACACCATTTTCTACTGTGAGGTAGCCATTTGGGCTCAAAATCAAAGTTACAAACAGTACAATCCAAACCCATATAAGTGTTCCAACCAGATAAATTCCCATTTCCAGGGAAGTCATTAATTGTCCACATTAGAGCACCATTCATTTCAAACATTTTTTTATAAGAAGCATCATATGTCTCAATATCGTTGCTCCATAACTATTATAATTCTTCAACTAAAGGATGAAAGTATACATCAATATCATTTCCAAGAATTTTTTTTATAGGAATAATCATCAAAATGATAAAATACATTTTTTCATACACATCCACAGATGCATATTGTAAGTGATCAAAACAACTGGCCAAATGCTATAACTGGTAATCAAAGTCTCTAATGGGTTGAATCCGTCAGTAGATAATCCCAATCAAACATTCCTAGGATCAGCTAATAAATCTGGATGTAATGAATCAAATTTCTTCCATGATTGTGAATCTCATGGACGTCACATTAACCCATCATTTTTATTATATACAGAATGCCACTTCATGTATTTGGCTGTTTTTGATGACATGAATAATCTTTATAATGGACGATTTAAAGGAAAGCAATACAAAAACATTGTAGGTATGTTCCTTTTCTTCTTCTTCATGGTAGTATGTTGATTCAAACTTCCAATATCACCCATTGACTACCATCCAGAAGAACAACATTTTTTACAATCCAGTCTACTAGAATCCTCTCACCAATAAAGCATACAATCATTAGGACACACATGTATTTTTTTATAATTCGAACCAATCATGTTAACAACTTTTTTCATATCATAAAAAGACTTTGGATGTTTTGGTTTAGGAAATCCATCACGCAACAATTCCAATATCATGGACATTTCCTTATATTTAATTTCACATCGGCATTTGATATGGTACAACTTCAGCATAAATGAATGTTTTGAATATTTTAAACATCCACTATACAACTCTTGATTTCTATTTTGAACTAAACCATGAAACATGTTTTCCTCAGTGAATATTTCTCTTTCATTATTCTCCATATAATCAAGAGGAGGATCCAAGGATATGTTAAAATATTGATCTATTTGTCCTAAAGTCTCAAAAACATCACTTGTCATGTTGGTATTTGTAGAACCCTCACCAAGTTTTTATGATATATTTTTTTTGTTGATGTAGGTGTCTTGTAATGCCGAATGCATCATTTATAAGGTTCTTAATTTTATTTCCCATTTCCAATGAATTTGGGAGCTCTTTCTGTGGATTGACATCAGTGATCAACTTTTCTATAACATTCGATTCTCTGTGCCAAATCCAATACAAAAATTAAGCAGGTAATTTATTCAATAAAAATTGTTCATAAACTTCATCTCTCTTTAACCATATTCTAAATTTACAATTAGGACATGGACATCTTATTCTCCATTCAATGGATTGATTGGAAATTGAAAAATCTAAAAACTCCTCCAAACCCTTAGCATACTAATTTTTGTTCCCTTAAAATGTGATCCAGCTTTTATCCATGTATATCACAATGTGCCTAAACAATATTAAAAAAATGAAAACACATAACTATTACTAAATAGGGAAAGAGATTCATATATAATAGTTGAAAAATATATAAATATGTTAAAGAAGGTTTTCCTATATAAATACATATGGTAAATAATGAACCCACCCACTAGAAAACCAAAGCATGCAAATTAAAATGATTCGTAAAAGAAGAGGAGAAAAAGGATCCCATCCCTGTAGTTTTTTGTATGCCATTCTACAGAAAAACAGATGGACAAACTAATGATTCCATAACTATTATATCACTAAGGTAAGGTATTGATAAATCATATAATAATTTAATAGAAGTTAGGAATATGAAATAGAAACAAACTCCCACCTTAAACATCCCTCACTACTTTAGAAAATATATGGGGAACCAAGATGTATAACATGCCAAGTATCATCAGGTGAAAGGATTAATGGCTAGGGTGGATGAATCCAACAATTATGAGTAAGGTATTTTTTTCCCAAACACAATGGAAACATGAAATTCTTATGATAAATGAAATCATGTATATTAAATTTCCCAAAAATAGATCCTATAATAACACTAAAAATTATTGTTGTCAATATACCTTTTCAATTTCCATTTAATTTTGTTTCACTTATAGAAAGTTGGAAAACCTATTAAATCCATGGTTTTATGGAATTCAAATAAAATATTCAATCCCCAAAACTTATCAATATATCATTAATTGTTAGATCATATAAGTATATGGTAAACATGATCATGGGATAAATAACTTATTAAAAATGCAATGGATTCATGAGAGTTGATCACATGTCATGATAGATGGACATGTAATATCAAATGACCAAAAAAAAATCCATAGTGTAAGAGTACAAAAACATAATATAATAAAGATGAACCATTGATTATAATTTAGGCATTAAAGAGTGTGACATAAAATTGTTACATAGAAATAATCATAGTAAATCATGACATATAGGATCAGATATCACTACATGTTTCCCCTAATATAGTGTAGTATGCATTAAAATTCATGGAACACATTTAGAAAGCATAAAGAAGAAGTACCACAAGAAACCTAACCAATTTCATTTTCAAAATCATATTTCAACCCATACGCACCTCAAAAACCTTTGAAAACATATTATGCTTCATTCAAACAATTCATAAAACACAATTAAGAAGAACATAAATCATACTAAATTCATCTAATAATGATAAATTATGGAATCACATACCACAAGCTTGGACAATTCTAGAATCTTTTGGAAAACCACAACCGCACCACAAAGGGAACATATAAATGCAAGATCATACCACAACCATCAATATTGAAAATAAAGAACGAAGACCATATCCAACCCACGCCACTTTATCATGAAAGCACTAAAATTGAGCAGTGATTCTCCCCCAACCAGGTGCCATTTTCAGTGCTATTTTTAAGTGAAACCACCGTAATGATCTATATATGATACACCCATGTTCAGGAAAAATATTTTTTTTAAGATTTAGCACAAAATATGGAATTGTTTGGAGCACCTTCCAATTGTTGTGCTATTTTAGAGTAATGTATACTTCAATTTAATGATGTACATTTTAATTGATCTAATATTCAACCAAACCAACCCAAAATCATACTACAACGGCACCAAAAAGGTATAAAGACCTGCACATAGGGGCAGAAAAGGTACTGACTGGAATCGATGGGTGGCAAGGCAAAATGAGAGGCAGCGAGATGCATCGAGGGATTAGGGGGGTTTCTGGGGTCACTGGGGTTGTAGGTGTCTTCAGGGTCATTGTTGAGTCAATAAGGTTTTCCTTATGACTTTTCCATTCCTTCATACTTGAGGATATTATTGAGTCATTAATGTTTCCTTATGACTTTACCATTCCTTCTTGTTTTGAAAATCACAAACACCTTATCTCAAGGAAAATATCTTTTTACCCTATGTTTTACTTCTATAAGGAAATTTATCCCTACCATGTTTTTATTGTTCATATCATAATTGTTTCTAAGTGTAAAATTCGGTTTGTAACCAAAACCTTGGAATCCTAAAAATACCTAGATATAAAGAATTCTGTTTTAGGATCTGAATTCTCAGCATTCTGGTTATGAACTCTTATGATTTTTGACTCCGAATTCTGAAAATAGAATTCTGGTTACAAACACTTATGAGTTCTGACTCCGAATTCTGAATACGAATTCTGGTTACAAACTCTTATGAGTTCTGACTCCAAATTCTGAAAACAGAATTATGGTTACGAACACTTAGGAGTTCTGACTCTTATTTATTAATATGAATTAAGGTTACAAACTATTCCGAGTTCTGACTCTGAATTCTCATGAACTCTAACTCTGAACATTGTAAGTTCAGGTTCTGAATTCTTGTGAATCCAGATTCTGAATTTCCTTAAAATTCAGACTCCGAAATTCTATAGAGTTCAGGTTCTGAATTCCTAGAAAACCGAATTCAAATATCCTTGTATTATAGACTCTGAATTCATTTTTTGTTAGACTCTGAGCTTTTTATTTTCTTACATTTCGAATATTGGATTTTGGTTATGTATCCATATTTATGCTTACACTTATTTTAGTTATAAAATGATATCGTTCATTCAGTTACTAACTAACCGTTGTTTGATTGACACGTGTATAGGTCCCTCCAAAATTCAATGAAAAATATGATCGTTGGAGGAGGCAGCTGACTGTTAAAGCTGTACCTATAAATATGAGCTCATTTGAATGAGCTCAGGTATTTTGGACAACTTTTGATCTGAAGTGATTTCTAGAGAGAGATACTCTCATGCTTTGTACGTACTAAACTTCTTGTTCAGATTTTCTTTGTGCGACTCCGATTGTTGTTGTGTACAATCAAGGGTTTCTGGGGATATGAAGATAGAGGTTCCGACTACCATGAAGTTGAGGGCTTCCTTGCTGAGGAAGACAGAGGTGTCAACTACCTTGAAGTTGAGGGCTTGCGGGGATAGTAAGACAGACTCTAATCTTTGTATCGAGGGCTTACCCTGGTGTGGGTAAGATAGACTTTCTTGAAAGTATAAATTAAGGGACCTTTATCCAAGGTTATTGGATACCCTTCTCTTTGGGTTATATGATTTACTACAAGTTACTTGTTTTGTTACAAGTTTTCCGCTGATTTTTTTTGTTGGGAAAAGTATAACTATCTTATACATCCTTATATTTGTAATCTGATTTTCTAAGATTCTATACGCTTTAAGGTAGAATCTTTGTCATTATAAACTTTCATTAAGTTTCATTTTTCCAGAACCATCTTTCCAGATTCACTTTCTTGGAAACATATTTCCAGAATCAAGAAAGTGTGTAGAACTAGAGGTTTTGTGAATTATCTTGTTTAACCTTGTTAAACATAACTATCTTTAAAAGTTCCAATAGATTTTTTTAAAGTATACAATTCACCCCCCCCCCCCTCTTGTATATTGAGTATCATTAGATACAACATATAGTATCTCTATTATTTAGATACTACTTTTTGTATTATAGAGTATATCATACTCACATACCATCTCAACATTTGGTATTAGAGGAGGTGAACTTGTATCCTGAACCAATTTAACTATTAGATTCAGAATTTTGGTTCAATCTAAATTCGTCTCACGATTAAATTCAGAAGAGAATTATTCTTCTTTTTATTTTTGGAATCAATATTTTTCAGACTCATAATGTTTGGATTCATATTTTTCTTAGAGATACTCTAGTTTTATTTTCCTTGCTGGGGAATATTTTTCTTGTTTACAAGCTTTTATTATTAACATGTTTTTGTGGAATGATTTTTTTAAGATGGAAGGAATCAATGTGGGTTCTACTGACAACTTAAATCCAACAAGACCACCTATTTTTGATGGAAATGAATATGATTATTGGAGAGATCGAATGAAGACTTTTATTATCAATACTGGAGTAGATAATTTTGTAATGCTTACTAGAGGATATAAAATTCTTGACAAGGAAGTTAGTACATTCACAAATCAAGAAAAGAAAGAATATCAACTGAATTATAAGGTATGCAATACTTTTCTTTGTTCCATGACCAAAAATATATATATCCAGATATCTTCTTGTGAAGCTGAAAACAGTATTTAGAAGAAACTTGAAGTTACACATTTTGGTACTTCCAAAGTTATTGAAACTAGAAGAGCTTTGATCAGAGCTGAATACCATGGATTTAACTTTATTTATGGAGAACCCGTATGAAAAGTCCAACAAAGGTTTATGAAAATCATTAATATATTACAGTCTATGGGTGAAAAGGGATTAGATGATGATTCTCTTGTTGATAAGATCATAGAAATCATTCCCAATGAGTGGGAATCCAAGAGAATAGCTATTTATGAGAACAGAAAGGTTACTCAGATTACTCTTGATGAACTCTTTGGAACTCTTCTTCAACATGAGACTAGAAGGAAGAGAGATGCTGATAATGTAAAGAAGAATAATTGAAATGGTAGTGTTGCTTTTACTACAACTTCGAATCACATGAAATCCAAAACTCCTGAGAGAGTTACTAAATCCAAATATAAGAAGGTTATTATTCAATCTGAATCTAGTGGACGTGAATCTTCAAGATGTGAGTTTTCCAATCTTGCTCAAAGGATGAACAAGATATTTGGCCAGAAAAACATTCAATCCAGATATAAAAAAATTAAAGAAAAGACAAAAAACATTCATAAGTCACATGTTACAAATGCAAGAGAGCTGGACATATAAGGTATGATTATCCTATACTTAAGATAAAAGAGAGAAAGGAAAATAATTCTGAGATAAATAGAAAGAAGTACTACAAAGATAAAGCTAAGAATTTATTGAAAGCGAATGACACCTGGAGTTCCAGTGGTGGTGGCTCTTCAGATGAATCATCAGATTATGAATTTTCTAGATAAAATAATCTTGGTCTAATAGCCAGACTACCTATTGAAAATCATTTCTTTATGGATAAGGTACACAATGATAAATGTATGACCAATATATCTTGGAATGCTAATTATAGTAAATATTATAACTCTTCAGATAAATAATATTCTTCTGATGAAGATAATACTTTACCTACCTATGAAGAAGTTTCTAGATTTTCCAAATTCATTGAAATTGATAATTCAAAACTCATGAAAAATCTTGATAAGGAAAATTCTAGGAATACAATTCTTAATAAGGAAATATCAAATATTTCTAAAGATCTTGATAAGAAAAATGTTGATTTTGAAATTATTTCAAAAAATCATGAGGAAGTAAATTTTGAGAAGGATAAACTTTCTAAAGATCTAGAAAAAGTGATTTCTAAGAAAAATGTTTTTTAGTCTAACTCTAGTTCTAAATCAAATGTTTTAGAAGACAAGAACTTGGTTATCAAACTGAAATCTGTAAATTTTTCCTTGAGGATGTTTTTTCAAACATTACCTTAGCTACAGAAAATTTGGATAAAATGTAATCTCATATCCGACCTCTAAGGAATAGTTCTGGTATTGGTTATACTAGTTCTAAACTGGTTTTTAGTAACAATTATTTTGTTCCTCAAATTGCTCCATTCTGCACTAAGTGTTAGTATGGAGGACACTGGGTAAAAAATTGTTCCTTAATTAAAACTAAATATTTAGGATTTCATAAAGCCTATTTTTCTAAGAAGATGTGGATTCCTAAAATTTTTATTTCTGAAATTTCTGGATCCAAGAAAGTTTGGGTTCTGAAAGTCTAACTCTTTTGTTTTCAAGAAAATAGAAAGAGTACCAACAACAATAATTGGTACATGGATTGTAGATGTTCCTATCATATGACTGGTAACAAAAACTATTTTGAAAATATTATCAAGATTAAAGGAGGGAAAGTAAATTTGAGAGATAATGATCAGGGAGAAATTAATGGTATAGGTAACATCGTACTTCTTGGAAAAACATTGATTTCAAATGTTTTATTTGTTAAGGGTCTTAAGCACAACCTCATTAGCATAAGTCAATTATGTGATGAAGGTTACCTTGTGAATTTTAGGAATAATAATTTCTTAGTACACAATTCCACAGAGGAGTTTATTCTTACTACCCATAGGCAAGATAATGTATACACACTAAACATAGAAAACCTTAGAAGCCATGATCTACCTTGCCTTAGTGCAATGGAATATCATTCTTGGATGTGGAAAAGAAGGTTAGGTCACTGTAACCTTGAGAACCTATGAAAACTTTCTAAGAAAATATTATTTAAGGATCTACCGGATCTTAGATTTGATTCTTTAAAAGTTTGTGACCCTTGTCAATATGGAAAGCAACACAAATCAAGTTTTAAATCAATTGGTGAAGTATCAACTACTGGTGCAATATAATTAGTGTATATGGATCTCTTTGTTCCTACACAAACTGGAATCATTGGAGGAAAGTATTATGTATTTGTTTTAGTTAATGATTACACTAGATTTACGTGGCTATATTTTCTAGAAAAGAAGTCTGAATCCTTCTCAGATTTTAAAAGTTTTAGAGCTGAAGATAAAAATGAGAAACAACTTCCATTGAAAACTATTCATAGTGATCATGGTGGAGAATTTCAAAATTATGATTTTGAATCTTTTTGTAGTAGAAAATGAATTACTCACAATTTCTCATCACTGAGAACTCCTCAACAGAATGGTGTTGTTGAAATAAGAAATAGAATTCTATAAGAGATAACAAGAACCATGTTTAGTGAATATTCTTTAGCAAAACATTTTTTGGCTGAAACTGTAAGTACTTCTTGTTATAAAATAAATCAAGTTTTGATTAGACCTTTTCTTAATAAAACTCCTTATGAGTTATGGAGTGGTAGATAACCAAGAATTTCCGACTTTAAGGTTTTTGGTTGCAAGGTATTCATCCTGAATACTAAAGACAATCTTCATAAATTTGCACCAAAATATGATGAAGGAATTTTCTTAGGCTACTCCACAACTTCTAAGGCTTATAGAGTTTTCAATAAAAACACATGTACTATTGAAGAAACAGTACATGTAAAATTTGATGAAACTGATCCTTTTGTTTTTAAACAACCCCAACCTACATCTTCAGATGTGTTTTCAAAAAATGATTATCAACTTTTGTTAGAATATCCTTCTGATAAGGAAAATGTCCAAGAAGATTTTTCTGAAGCATTTACCCTAGAATATTTTCTACCCTATATTGATGAACAGGTTTTAAAAAACCCAAATCAGGTGTTTCTCAAGAATCATCTAAGTGATAGTATCATTTTTTATGTGAATCAACCTGTAAGTACTAGAAGTTACTTAATAAATGAAGTAGAACATCTAGAATTTCTTTCCCAATTAGAACCAAAAAGCACTGATGAGGCTTTAGGTGATGATGATTGGATTAAATTCATACAAGATGAACTAAATGAATTTGAAAGAAATAAAGTCTAGATCTTGGTTGAAAGACCTAAGGAAACTTCTGTTATTGGTGTAAAATGGGTCTTCAGAAATAAGTGTGATGAAAATGGAATCATAGTAAGAAATAAAGCTAGATTAGTTGCTAAAGGCTATAATCAACAAGAGGGAATAGACTATGATGAAAACTATGATCCAGTAGCTAGACTTGAATCTATTCATATCCTACATTCCTTTGTAGGATTCTTCTATTTTTAACTTTTTCAAATGGATGTGAAATGTGTTTTTCTTAATGGTTATGTTCAAGAGGAAGTTTTTTTTTTATCAACCTCCTGGTTTTGAAGATACAAAACATCCTGATCACGTTTTTAGACTTATGAAAGCTTTGTATGGACTTAAGCAAGCCCCTCGATCCTAGTATGATAGACTTACATAATTTTTGCTTCAAAATAATTATGTTAATGGAAATGCAGATCTAACCCTTTTTATAAAGAAATATAAGAAAAAAAAATTGATTGTTAAAATTTATGTTGATGACATTATATTTTGTTCACCAAAGAAATCTCTAATTTATTACTTTGTGGATCTAATGAAATCTGAGTTTAAAATGAATATGATGGGTGATTTAACATTTTTCCTTGGTTTTAAAATATCTCAAAAACTAGAAGGAATCTATATATCCCAACATAATTATATTAAATATCTTCTTAAAAAGTATGGATATGACCACCCTAAGAGTATAAGTACTCCTATCGGTACCTCAAACACACTTGATCTTGATGAATCTAGGAAACCAGTAAATCAAACATATTTTAGAGGTATGATAGGAAGTTTAATTTACATGATAGCTAGTCATCCAAACTTAATGTTTTCAGTATACTTATGTATAAGATATCAATCCAATCCTAAGGAATCTCATTTAAAGGTAGTGAAAAGAGTTTTTCGCTACATAAAGGGAACAATGGATTTAGGACTTTTCTATACTTCTAGAAATGATTTTGTTTTGAAAAGTTTTCATATGATGAATTTGGTGGATGTAGAATGGATAGAAAGAGTACATTCGGAACTTGTCATTTCTTAGGAGATTCATTAGTTTCTTGGTCTTGTAAGAAGCAACACTTAGTAGCACTATACACTGCTAAAGCTGAATATGTAGTAGCTAGAAGTTGTTGTGATCAAGTGTTGTGGATGCAACACACACTCATAGACTATGGTATGAGTTTTACCAAAACACAAATTTTGTGTGATAATACAAGTTCCATTTCCCATAGTAAAAACGTTACACATCACTCTCGTGAAAACACATAGATATAAGACATCACTTTCTTAGTAATCACACACTTAAAGTAGATATCATTCGTCAATTTATTGGAACACAAGATCAACTTGATGATATTTTCACAAAAACTTTATCCATCGATAGGTTTGAATACATTAAACAGAAGTTAGGAATGATAACCATAAGGTAATATTCCTTTTTAACTTTCTGTTGAAATTAATATCCTTATAGTAATAAAATCTTTTTCATAGGGGGAGTGCATTTGATTAATATGTTTGAAGTTTTCCATAATGAAGTTTTTCATGTTTTTCATAATAAAGGATTTCAATTTTTTCATTATGAAGTTTTTCAAGTTTTTCATAATGAAGTTTTTCATTTTTTTCGTAATTAAGTTTTTTATATTTTTCATAATAAAGTTTTTCATGTTTTTCGTAATGAATTTTTTCATGTTTTTTGTAATGAAGTTTTTCATGTTTTTCGTAATGAATTTTTTCAGGTTTTTTTTAATGAAGTTTTTCATTTTTTTCGTAATAAAGAGTTTCGTAAATAAAATTTTCGTAATGAAAATTTGTGTAATGGAGGTTTTCGTAGTTGTTTTCTTCTAATGTTCTTTAAGAGGAATATTACCTATTACGAATAATATTCCTGGTAATCCAAAAGGTATGATTTTTTTCTTATGCTTTTGTAGTCATTATTTTATTGCTGCTATTTTCTTTTGTGTTTTAAATTTTTTTAGGATTCTAGTTTCTTTAAATCCGTTTGTTTTCCTTTACAAACTTCAAAAGATCAGATACTACCAAATTTTCCTTGCAACTATCATTTCAACTATCATATCTAATCAGAAGAATTTTCAGCCGTTATATCGAGTTTCCAAGTTCAATCGTCGCGTCAATGCTTATATAAAGGACCCCTGAAGGGTGATCCCACATCGGTTTTCAAGCCTCTACGTGCCGAAGCTCTGCCCCTCTTTCAAAAGCTCGTTCTGAACCTCTCAATCTTTTCTCAAATCTGAATGTCTGGTGAAGTTATTTCTCAATAAATGTCAACTGTCAAGTCCATTTTGGAGTGGCAAATTTACAGAGAGAGTTTGGTGCATCCCAATTTCTTTTCCAAGTATGATTCTATAATCTAGAAGAATATAAAACTTAGTGTATGGGAAAGCGTTTGTATTTCAAGGCCAGGAGCTCAAGACTTGGTGTATCCGGATCTTCTTATTGAGTTCTATGAGTCCGTCAGATTCTTTAAGGAAGAAGGCAGAAAAAATATTTCATTCAGAAGTTATGGTAAGACCTATGATCTATCTTATACAAAGGATGCTAGCTTTGTTGGAATCCCATATGAAGGAGAAGCTGAGTTCTGTTCTCACAAGTTGCCTGATGTTCAAGGAAGTTTTTTCAGGGTGAAATCTATGGAGTTTCTTGGACTTTTAGATTTCAAGACTCCAAATATTGCTCATTTGACAAAAAATAATCAGATCCTTGAGTTGTGGGTTCAAGGTTTCATCATACCGAGAAAAGTTGATAAGGACACCTTGATGAAGAGTGACATGTACATCATAGATTTTTTGGTGAATCTGAGGAAAATAAACTTGATGAAGCATATTCTCATTACGATAGAGAATATCAAGAATGTAAATCTGAAAGCTCAGATTCTAATGTACCCATCCATCCTTTCCAAGATTATTGTTCGATGTCTGTAGTCTTTCAAAATCCCTTGTAGTTACAAGATGAGGAATTTCAAAGTCATGTTGGTAAGTGATGATACTTTGAAGAGGATGAATGCTGGTTTCTCTAAAGAATCCGTAGAATTTTATTACTTACTATAGGAGGAAGTAGAAGTCATTTTGAAGGAACAAGAAGTTCCTGAACCATCGAAGAAAGGATAAAAGAAGAGGAAGCTAATGGAAGTGGAATAAGAAGAGAAAACCCGTAAATATAAAGAAACTCAATCCGCACCTCCAAAGTCCAAGAAGAAGAAAGCTTATCCAGATGAGGTGGCTGCTAAGTGGAGGGAAGAAAAAAAATCATAAGGAAGGAGAGCCATAGTTTGGAATGGATCCTTTAGTGGCCAAAGCTTTCAAAGAGAAGGCATCAGATGAGCTTGAGAAGCAAGCCAAGGAAAAAACCAAAATAAGAAGATATTTGAGGTTGAGGTTTTTTAATCCCTTTTGAGGGACACTGAAATAGCATCTGAACAAATTCCAATACCGAAATCTTTCTTGGTTGAGACTTTTCCTGAGACTCTGGGAATAAGTACATGACTCTGGAAAACCCCAAGAGAAGGTTTCTGTAGAAAAGGAATATTTGGAAGAAGGGAAAGAAGAAGAAAGCAGTTCTGACATAGAATACCTCATTCAGCAAGTTGAAGACAATCATGAGAAGGAAACCCCATCCAAGAAACTATCAATCTGAACTTCTGAAGAAGATTCTTCAAAGATGCTAACTCCTAGGAAGGATGCGGAAGGTGAATATGAGAAGGGTAAAGAAGAAGTTAATAAATTTCCTGAGGAAGAGAGTTATAATCAAAATTTTATACACCTTGAGGATGCTGAGGCTAGAGCTGAGAAAGAAAAGGTAGATGAAGACAAGATTGTTCAGCTGTCCGACAGTGAACATAAATCTCAAAATGAATAAGTTGTTCTGAGAACCGATAAATGGAAACAAGTGGTTGTGGATACACCTAAAAAGAAATCTTTAGGAAGAAGGAATATGGTGGATATTCGAAGATAAATCTTTTTGATCTAGAGAAACATCCCTCATGAAGAAAATTTTCGGATTCGGAATCATCTTTTCTGGGACATGATTTCATTGTTCAATCCTTGAAGAATCTTGTTGGTACAATTTCGATTTTTCCAAGCATAGATTCAAGATGCCAGATGCTTCAACATAATTTGAACCAAAAATCGGATTCAGTGTCCATAGTGATAGACAAATGTGTCAAGCTGGAGACAGACTACAAATCTTTCATTATCAAATATGAAGGCCACAAAAGATCTTGTAAGAAAATGGTGAGCTGGTCAAAGAATATAGTTAAAGATTTGAGATAGATTTATGAGTTTCAAGATGATGTTAAAGAAGCTTTTGATAATGAAGATAGAAAAATCAAGGATCTTACAAATAGATTTAAGTAAAAGCTAAACCTTGAGCAGAATACTCAGATTTAGGAGTTCAAGTATCTGAATGGGAAGTTATACTTTATTGCTCAAAGCTGGAAAAGAGAAATGGATCTTCGGATCGAGATTGAAGAGAATCTAGTGAAGCAAGATGACTTGTTGAAAGATCAGGCAGAGGCTCTGAAGGCTCATGAAGAAAAAATCAAAGCATTAGAGAAGCAAACAGAGGAAGACCACAAGGAGCTAATGAATCTGAAAACCATAGTGAAGAAATTGATACCCAAAGAAAAAGAAGGAAAACAGATCCAATCCGATATTTTTTTGTATTTTCTTCCTTGTACAAATACTTCCTATTATAATAAAATCGTGGTTACTCATTTCTATTTGCATTATTTGTACTAATATTTTAGGTACCTTAATTTCTTTTTAATTCCCTCAAATTACTTTTTGAAAATCTAAAATTTGGATAAAAGAAAAAAGAATACTATGTAAAGAATAAATATTCTGAAGTAAGGGGGAGTTTATCTATGGAGGATTTTTCATTACAGAGATTTTCGTACACAAGATAATAAAAAATATCATTCCGGAAATCTATAATATGATCCTTAGTGTTTCAAATCCTAAGGGGGAGCTAGTTATATTCATCATTTTCCATATGAGAAGGGAGATATGTTTTATTTTCGAAGTCTGGAAATTATTTCTAATTCCTTTTATTCTTTTTTGTAAGGATGTTTGTGTTTCCAAAAATGGGGAGATTGTTGAGTCATTAAGGTTTTCCTTATAACTTTTCCATTCTTTCATACTTGGGGAGATTGTTGAGTTATTAAGGTTTCCTTATGACTTTATCATTCCTTCTTGTTTTGAAAATCACAAACACCTTATCTCAAGTCAAATCTATTTTTACCCCGTATTTTACTTCTATAAGGAAAAATTTACTTCCCCAAGGAAATTTATCCCTACCATGTTTTTATTGTTCATATCATAATTGTTTATAAGTGTAAAATTAGATTTGAAACTAAAAACTTGGAATCCTACAAATACCTAGATATGAAGCATTCTGTTTTAGGATCCAAATTCTTAGAATTCTGGTTACAAATTCTTATAAGTTTAGACTCCAAATTCTGAAAACAGAATTTTGGTTACAAACACTTATGAGTTCTGACTCTGAATTCTAAATATGAATTCTAGTTATGAACTCTTATGATTTATGACTCCAAATTGTAAAAACCGAATTCTGGTTACGAACACTTATGAGTTATGACTCTGAATTATAAATTCGAATTTTGGTTATGAACTCTTCTGAGTTCTGACTCAAAATTCTCATGAACTCTAACTCCGAAATTTTTAATTTCAGGTTCTGAATTCTTGTGAATCTAGATTCTGAATTTCCTTGAAATTTAGACTCTAAAATTCTATAGATTTCAGGTTCTTAATTCCTAGAAAACGGAATCCTAATATCCTAGTATTATAGACTCCAAATTCATTTTTTTAGACTCAAAACTTTTTATTTGCTTACATTCCGAATATTGGATTTTGGTTCTGTAACCATATTTTTTCTTACACCTTGTTTAGTTATAAAATAATGTTGTTCATTCAGTTACTAACTAACTGTTGTTTGATTGACATGTGTACAGGTCCCTCCGAAATTCAAGGAAGAATATGACTATTGGATGAGGGAGCCGACTGTTAAAGTTATACCGATAAATAGGAGCTCGTTTGAATGAGATCAGGACTTCTGGACAACTGTTGATCTGAAATGATTTCTAGAGAGAGATACTCTCATGCTTTGGGTGTACTGAACTTTTTGTTCATATTTTTTTTGTGCGACTCGGATTTTTGTTGTGTACAATCGAGGGCTTCCGGGGATAGGAAGACAGAGGTGACAACTACCTTGAAGTTGAAGGCTTCCTTGCTAATGAAGACAGAGGTGCTGACTACCTTGAAGTTAAGGGCTTGCGGGGATAGCAAGAAGGAATTCGATCTTCATATTGAGGGCTTACCCTGGTGTAGGTAAAACAAAATTTTTTGAAAGTATAAATCAAGGGACCTTTATCCACGTTTTTTGGATACCCTTCTCTTTGGGTTAAAAGATTTACTAATTGTTACTTGTTGTGTTACAAGTTTTCCGCTGAATTGTTTTTTGAGGAAAGTATAACTATCTTATACTTCCTTATATTTGTACTCTGATTTTGTAAGATTCTATACGCTTTAAGGTAGAATCTTTGTCATTGTAAAGATTCATTAAATTTCATTTTTCCGGAACCATCTTTCCAGATTCACTTTCTTGGAATCATATTTCCGGAATCAAGAAAGTGTGTAGAACTAAAGGTTTTGTGAATTACATTGTTTAACCTTGTTAAACATAACCATATTTAAAAGTTCCAAAGGATTTTTTTTAAATTATAAAATTCACCCCCCCCCCCCCCTTGTATATTGAGTATCATCAGATACTACATATAGTATCTATATTATTTTGATCCTACTTTTGGTATTATAGAGTATATCACACTCACATACCATCTCAATAGTCTTCGGGGTCACTGGGGTCACGGGGGTCGCTGGGGTCAAGGGCTCCTAAGGCTTCTGGGGGTCATGGGTTCGTGATGGGTCGAGGGTTCATTGGGTTCGTGCGGGGTGATGGGGGTAGCGGGGGTCGTCAGTGTCGCGGGGGTCACTGGGGTCAGGCCTGGGGTCTTAGGGGGTCAAGGGAGACAGGGGGGTTGGATGGTCGGGGGGTCAGGGGTGTCAGGGTAGTCGGGACAGTCGGGGGGAGAAGGGTCATGGCTGTTAAAAAAATGTTTAGCGGTGGTTCAATAAACCACCGATAAAGGCGATGATGTTGTAGTAGAATAAATTAATTCTTAAAATATGTTTTATTGGAATTAAAAATTATTTCATTACATGCATGAGTTAAAGTTTAATTTTATAAAATATGTATAGTTTTAAAAATAAAATATTTCAACTTAAGCATGCCATAAATTCATTGTTTTGATATATGTATCATTTTATATTAAATTTAACTCATTTTATACAATAGATAAATTTTATTTTCTAAGAGATGTATTATCATACATTAAAAATATCTCATAACATATGTGAGATAAATTTCATTTTCTAAAATATTAGACATGCTATATAAATTTTATCACAAATAATACATGAGACAATTTTTTTTAAAGATATATCATTATATGAAAAATTAATATCATCTCATCTATGAGATAAATTTTATTTTTTTGATGTATATAATATAACATAGATAATTTATCTCATCTCTTATATGCAATGAATTTCAATTTATAAAATATTTAAAATATGGTGTAAATTTTACTTCATACATTATATAATTTTATTTTTTAAAAAATGAATCATCTTGAATAAAATTTATCTCAATATATAAAAAAGATAAATTCCAATATTTAAAATATAAAGTAATTTATTAAATTTATCTCATTAAGTATGTTAGATAAATTTTAATTTTAAAGTTTAATTTAAATTTATCTCATCTCATTCATGAGAAAAAAAATTGTTTTATAAGATATGTACCATTTCATATAAAGTTTATATCATCTCATATGTGGTAAGAATTTTATTTTTTAAAATATATAATATAATAAATGAAATTGATCTCATCTCATATATGAATATATTAAATTATTCAAACTATGCTTCACTGAATGGGAAACTGCTCTAATATAATTCATTTGATAAATTTCATTTTATAAAAGATGTATCATTGCACATAAATTTTATCACATAAGGTACTTTATAAAAAAATTATTTTTTAGACGATATAATATAATATGTTAAAAATGTCCCAAATTATACATGTGAAACATTTTATTTCTTGAAATATTTATTATTATATCTTAAATTTATTTCATACCATTCATTAAATAAATTTCATTTTTTATAATATATATCATAAATTATTTTTATCTCATACCTTAAATAATAAGTTTTATCTTTTGAAAGATATAATATTGTATGTCAAATTTATCTCATCTTATACATGAGATAAATTTCATTTCTAAAATATGTATTATTATTAATGAAATTCATCTCATATCATTTATGAGATAAATTTTATTTTCTAAAATATGATACAATATTCATATATTTGTCTTATCTCATACTTGAGATGAATTTCAGTTCATAAAAGTAACATAATTGTATGTAAAATTTATCTCATACTGTACATGAGTTAAATTTTATTTTTTTTAAGATATCTTGTCGTAAATTAAATTTATCAGATATCATACATGCAATAAATTTGATTTTGTAAATTTTTTATAACTATACACGATATTTATCTCATTTCACCAATGTGATTAATTTTATTTTTTAAAAGATATATTATGTAAAATTTAATTCATTTGTGCATAAACTAAATTTCATTTTTATAAGATATTACATGTTGTATAAAATTTATCACATATTGTACATGATATAACATTCTTTTTTTAAAACATATAATATTTATCATAAAATTTAAATTATATTTTATTTGAGTTAAATTACAGTTTTTAAAATTTATATAATTTTCAACATATTTATCTAATTTCATGAATCACATAAATTTCATCATTTAAATGATATAACAATGTACATAAAATTTATCTTAACTCATTCCAATGATATATTTTATTTTTTAAAAAAATATATAACATTATTCGAAAAATTAATTTTATTTAAAACATAGGTTAATTTTCATTTTATAAAAGTTATATAATTATATATGTAATCTATCTCAACTTATACACAATGTAAATTTCATTTTTTAAAAGGAAAAATATTCTGTATAAAATTTATCTAATATCATACATGGGATGTTTCTTATTTTCTAAAAGATTTTACATTGAATATAAAATTCATTTATCATGAGATAAATTTCATTTATCAAATAAATATATATACAAAAAACAATACTACTATTATATGTTTACATTTATTTTATAATGATATAAAAAATAACATTTATTGCACTGAATATGTGATAAAACCCTTTTATAAAAAACTAAACATTTAAAGATTCTAAAATTTATCACCCTAGTGAGGAAAAATTATGTTTGAACAAAAAAGTTTTTTTTGTATTCTTTCAAATTTTATGAAAGAAAATTACAACATAAAACAAATAAAGTAAAATTAATTTATCGATTAAATATATGGGGAAAAATAACATTATTTTTTGTGAGTTTAAATTATAAGAAATATAATTAATGTAGTAGCTCACATTCATAAAATGAACAAATTTATAAGTTTTATGTAATTATGGTATTTTTTATAAGTAATTTTATATGAATTTTACATCTTTTATACAATTACATGTATATAATATAAATAATTTTATATGAAAAAATTTATTATCAAAAAATTAAACTCATCATTGGTAAGATATTAAATAAATTTAGAATAAAATAATTAAAATAAAATAATTAATTTAATAAGAAATTTGATGAGTTAGATTTATATTTTATTTTAAATAAATTTCATAAAAAATGGGATTTTCTAAATTGTCATAAATAAAATATTTTCATATTGTATTTGTGTTCAAATAAATTACAATTTTTATAATAATTTATTTATGATAAATGAAAAATAATATTTTATGATGAAATAAATATATCAAAAATAATAAAAAATTGTGCATAACTTATTTGGATGGTAAAATTATTAAAATAAATATTTGGGTTTAGGTTTTTAAAATCTTATAAAATAGTTTTTCCAAGTGTCAAACCATTTTATTACAAATTATTTCATTTATATGTGTGTGTCTGTGTCTCTGTCTGTGTCTGTGTTACAAAATTTTACACATTATTTTCAATATTTTTATTTTATTTGAAATTACTCATATTAAAGTAATTCCGAATTTTAATAAAAAACATCCCTAGGGACACCATTTTTTAAGGGAAGGTACCTGGACATCTATTATGTATTTTCCAGGTGAAAATTAGTTCACTTTGTCTACATTGTAATAATAATATATTAATAATTATTATTATACATAAATAGTAACATATAATTTAGAATATAACTTATTGAATTAAAATATCATTAATATAAATAATTGGAAATTACAAAAACCACAGATTTTCACCCAAATTCATCGCCCCAATAAATGTTTTGAAGAAAAACTAACACAAACACAATACAAGGGTTGAAAATTCATGAAATCTAATTCCCCCTAAAGAGACAAAAATGGAAGTAAAAAATGATCATGTCTCATTAGCATAAACAATAATTAATATTATAAATAACAAAAATTAATAATATAATTAGTAATTAAATTGATAAATAAAAAATAAAAATATAATTTTTATCCATAATATTATTAACAATTAATAATATAATTAACATGTAATAATATATTTAAGAATAAAAAAATTAAAATTCAAAAATAAATTAATATGATAATTAATAATTAATAATTTGTCTAATAATTAATAACTCAACTAATAGATAATTTATAATTGTTAATATAAATAATAATAATTAATAATTTATTTGAACATTAATAATATGATTGATAATTAATAATAACCTTAATAATTAATAATAAACAATTAAAAATATAGTTAAGGGTGATTAATTAAAAATACTACTAATATAATTAATAAGATAAATAATAATTAATAATATGATTAATAATATGATTAATAATATGATTAATAATATGATTAATAATATGATTAATAATATTATTAATAATTATTAATAATATTATTAATAATGATTAATAATATAAATAATAACATGTAATAATATAATTAATAATTATTAATAATATACTAGTTATATTAATGCATAAATAATATATTATTAAAAATTATACATATTTAATAGTATATGATTAATAATAATACATATATAATATTATATAAGAAATAATTTAATTCATTAACAATTAATAATGTAAAATTAATATTATAATCAACAGTTGACTTACCATTATTCTAATTAATAATGTACTTAACATTAATTAATACAATTAATAATATGACTAAGAATATTATAAATTACATTACTAATTATTAATCATATTAGTAATTATTAAAAATATTATCATGTTGTATTATTTATATTATTACTTATAATTAACCATATTATAAATTATATTATTAATTAATATTTATCTTATTAGTTATTTATATAAGGTACTAGAAGTTACCAGAAACAAAACAACACACACACACCCTTGGGCCAATAGTGACATATCACACCCCCTCCACTCCAATGGTTGACTCACTCTATAACTAACTCATTAAAATATTTAAATATCATGAAGGCCCACTATTTGATGGCCCAAAGGACTATTCATCTGAGCCCAAAGGCCCCCTGCCTATGTTTTATGCTATGTTAGTGTGTACATGGGTTTGAACCCCTGCCTGCATCATCATCTATATCATCAGGCATAAATGGTTAAGAAATCCCCCCCCCCCAAGAGAGGCTTCAAGAATTTAAACCCCAATCATATTGTCTATTATTAATTATTAATTATAAGTCTAATTATATATTATTAAATTCCATTAATTGGAAATTCTATTATTAATTATATGACTACTGTTTGGTCAAGTGGTACAGTGTAAGGCGTTTTCTCCTTTAAAATGGAACTAGAATTGGTTTGAGTCCTGACATGATTGAATTTATCTAGGTTCGAATGATGTGTTGGTGATGTGTTGGACCTAGGAAAGGTGTGGTGTGGTGTGGTCCCTAATAAAACAAAGTAACCCAATAATTTGTTTATAGTTGGGGTGGTGGCTGAGTGGTGTACACCCAATCATCCTAAATCAGAGACCAATGTTCAAATCTAGGTGGAGTATTATTTATGAAGTTACTATAGAAGTACTATAGTAGGTACTGTAATGGTGATATAACAATAAAAGAATTAACCTAAATTGGGATTTTAGTCCACAGATTTGGGCCAACAGGCCACCATTAGGCATTCAGACCATAGGGCATCAAGGCCATCATGAGCCATTGGACCACTAGGCCTTTGAGCCATGAATAATGGAAAACATGTAACATGGTGGGTTAAAATGAACAATTTGAAGAAATAGACATGTGGTTCAACATTAGAATATTCAAGAACCATCATGTGGAGGATTGAAAGAGTAATGGGTTCACAATAACCTATCATCATCCATTAATGCTCATAGGTTTCTGATGCTGAAATATGGGTGACCTTCCATGTGAAAATCAATGTAGTGGGACCAGTTAGATGGTGTGGAACAATAGTTGGAAAATGTGGCGGGGCACCACACATGCATTTCATGGTGGAAAACTCAAAAGAAAGGTGGGTGTGCTGAAACCTATCATCTGGCCCTCCTTCCATATGGATATTCAATGTGGGATGGAGGTATTAACATCCATGGATCATCGGAGTTGGCATGATGCATTGAATCTTGGTGGGTGGAAACACAACTTCCAAGACTAGGAACACAGTGTGATGACTACTAAGAGGGTAAATGAGGCATAAGTCTGGTGACATGGAATAAAGAAGACTTCTAATTCATGGAACGCATGTATTCAGTCTTTGGGTCATTGGGACTTCAAGTCACCTATATTATAAGGCCTTTGGTTCTTTGGGTCTTCAAACCATATTTATAATAATAGATCTAGTGGGTTTTTGTCATTCCTAATGGGGAGCAGTAAGGCTTGACCCATTGGGGTGTCTCAGAGTGTGTGTTGTTTAGTACTTGTAATCCCTTATTCCTATAATAAATGAAAAAATTATTAATTATTTTATTACGTATTAGTATTTATATAATTAATTATTACTTATAATATTAATTGTATTAGTAATATTTTTATATTAATTATATTGTTAATTTTTAATTGTTAATTTTTTAGTTATTTATTATTAATAATTAATTGTATTATTAATTATGTTATTAATTATTAATCATATGATTAATTATTAATTATGTTATTACTTATCATTATTATTTACTATTAATTATTAGTTATGTTAGTACTTATTATTATTGATATTATTTATTATTTATTATATTTTTAATTTTTAATATAGAAATTATATTATTAATTATTAATTATCATATTAATTATATTAATAATATTGTTAATTAATAGTTAGATTAATAATTGTTAAAAAATAATTTTATTACCAATTATTATTTATCTTATTCATTATTAATTATATTAATATAGATAATGTGAAAGTATGTGTTGTTGAATATTCTCATATTTATATATTCCAATTTCATAGGAAGATATAGAGGATGAATGGAAGTTTAAACATGCATGGATTATCTTCTAGGATTCCCTGTCTATTAATATAGGAGATGTTCATTAAGATGATGAATCTATAGTGGTTAGGTAATCATGGATGTAGTTGCTCGAGCTAAGGAGGACCTTGATTTATGGAAGAAACATAAAATGGTGTCTAAAAAATATTTCAAGGGGATTCTGAAGATAGATGTTTTATATTTAGTAGAATACAAGTCCAGAAAGTACTCTCCTTCCCCTAGTCCTAATTAGGATGGAACTCGTATCCTAAATCAGGAGGAAGCTAGAGCCTCGCCTAAGAAGGTCCTTGATACTGTTCATATAATACCCTAGCCATTATATTCTATATTATTTTATTAATTTTAGGGTCCTTATTCATTTCCTCAACTTTTGGATCAAACTACTTAAATTTCATAAGTTTTGATATTTTAGTGTAGGTTGCATGGTTATCCCACATAGTTATTAATAATCATATTATAATTATGTTAATGTCTACAGCATTTAACAGAGCCACTTTTCACTATTGGGGAATGGTTTTTTCACTTATGAAACCTAATTTTTATATCTCTAGGTAATTAGTGAAAGTGATTCGGCATGACCTTTTGTTTTTGAATTTTTATAGAAAGAATGTTGTTTCCATAGAAAAATGATTACTAGTTTTAAATGATAAGTCCTGATTGGTACCTTGGAATATTTTTCATATGAAAGATGCACCTTTATGGAATCCCTTCCTTATTTTTTATGTTTGGATGTGATTTTTCTCTATTAAATAGTGGTGTTTGTAATGAGTGGGTGTAGGGAGGTGGAATTGAATATAAATCACCTATGACTTACCCACTTCTCCCACTTCTAATGACCTAATCATCCATGGACAATATCACAGACCCTCCCCCGCCTATGGGGGAGGGTTATGTGCCCACTTACTATCTCTATCCTGACATGTGGATCATTCCTTATATTCCCATAAACATTCACTTACCAATATTCCCCTTTTACCCAAAGATTTAGGTTTCCACAAAATATCTTCATCCCTAAAAATTTATTTATTGGAATATTTTACAGATTCTTTTCTCCTTCACTACTCCTATGTGGCTTGATTTTGTGGTAGTCATCCATCGATAGGTGTATACAACAACTTTATCAAAAAAATCTTATGAATTATTGAGTTTGGTGATTATATGGATTATCAAACTGTGTCAACTTATAATTCCCTATAGGGATGAAGATGACATGGCTCAAGCATGGCCTAGATATCCTGATCTTTTAATTCATTTTGATTCAACCTTTTTTAGTGGTTATTATATTTTCACCTGCATCATCATTTTCCCTCTTCAGTTATTTGGGTACGACTATCTGGCTTACCCCTTCTCTTTTATAATCTATCCATCCTTAGGTTAATAGGCAGTTCTCTTGGGAATTTTCTCTATGTATACTAAAAAACTCAATCTCTTTTACATCCCATAAAACCTCAAAAAAAATTATAGGTCAATGTTTCAAAAGAACACATATATTTCTTCTAGATTGAAATAAAATTGGAGTGATACTTTGGGGAAGGCGTTTCTTATGAATCATGGACCAAATTCTATGTTAATTTAATTTTATTGGGACATCTGGTTCATCATTATCAATGGGTAATACACAAGGATATTCCTATTAGATTCCATATTTATTTAAACCCTAGTTTGTTGGGAGGTACAGAGGACCTGTGGACTGGTGATTCTAGTAATGGTAATGATGGCGGTGAGTCTCTTCCATAAAGGTATCCTTGAGTTTTCTATCCTATTCATGTATCAACAGATGATATTGAGGCAACCTGAGATGGAGATCATAACCATATAAAGGATTTTAGGATTCAAAATCTCAAGTTGGCATATGGATCTATGCATAAGGCATACATTATATATCATGTTGAATCTGTTTCTATTTCCTTTGTGCAAGTTGTGAATTGGGAAACATTGGAGGACCCTTTGAATCTATGGGAATAGAAGATAAATCCTCTAACCAATTATTTATAGATTTATCAAGATTTCAATGGGCCTAAGGTGAGATCAATTATGGTAGTGTTAACATGGAATAAAGGGTAGACTTACCTCTATGGAACTTGTTTTATTTCTTGAGTGATATCTCAAACATTCCCTTGAAGGGTGGAGGTTGTACGAAAGTTGGTTCTAAGAAGAAAAGGAATTTGGATAATACTAGTGGCAGTAGGGAAGATAGTAAGACAATAGTGAAGGAATCACCACCAATATCATAAAAAGGAGTATAACTATATATTATTGTAGAGAGATTTGTGAGTCCTATTGAATCCTAGAAGGATGGATGGGAGTATACCCATATTTCACTAGGCCTTGATGATATTCTTGTAGATGAGAGTTACCATAGAATTGGTGTGGGTGTAGGAAAAAAAGTTCTCTGTTAATTAGGGTATTTCACAGTGTCACCTAATAATAAATATAATCCTTGAAAATACAACTCTTATCTGCCTAAGAAGATGACCACTATATATTTAGGGAGAAAATTAAGTGTCAGGACTCATGAATGATACTCTAAAATAGAAAAGGGATGAAATATGTGAACCAATATTTTATTGTTGAAACTCAAGTCCTTGTTGAATAACTTGTATCTTCTATGAATAAATGAAAGTCAAGTGTGTCTCAGCAAACTGAGATTGAAGGTCGGGATCCTACTCCTACTTTAATTCTTGTGCCACTAGAGCTAATAGACCATGATTCTCAGGTGGAGGTGAATAAACAGGACCTAGTGGACCTTAAAGGATTAAATCTAAGAAACTTCTCCTCCCCTACATTTTTTTGACCAGATAAATACCAAAATTATATATAAAAACTAAGAATGAAATTATTGATGAGTACCCTTAGTCTAGACACTAGTAGTTTCATAAGTTTCTCTTTTCTTATGGCTATGATTCTATTTCCAGAGCTATCATTTTTTTGGTTCCCACTCAAACCAATGTCGTTTTCTTAAAAATCGATAAAAATGGATTTATAGGAAGGAAGTGGAGGGAGGTGGGATGAGTATATGGGTTTAGAGTAAGTTTATTAGAAATAAATGTGTTTTATGTTAAGGCTACCTCACCTCCCATCTTTATTATCATAATGAGAACCTAAGGTCTCCTCATGAGATATTTAGGAATTTCTTGTGATTACATACTTTGTATTTCTTACTATTTACTTTCACTTTGTTTCTCTATTTTATTTTACTTTTATTTATCATCTCCCATTGTAGAATGTTGTTTTTCTTATATAATTTATTGGTTATTATTTCTTATATATTTATATATCTATTGTCTCTTTCATATATTTACTAAATTTTTTCTTTGGTGTGTTTTAAAATTATGATTTTCAAAAAAAATGGAAATTTAAAAAAAAATGTTTTAAATGGGTTTTCAAAGATTCAAGAGAAAAATATGAGTTTGTTTTAGAAAATGGTGAAAACTCTATTTTTTTATAATATATTTTCAAACTAGTGTTTATGGTCTTTATTTGGAAAGGTAGTGAATAAAATATATAGTTCTTACCTACTAAGATATTTTATGCTCACATCTTACTTGTTCCACTCAATATCGGTAGACTCGATCGATTTTATAGGTTATGGTTCTAGTTCTTCAATGCTCCTCGAGCCGGTTGGTGTCATTGATGGATATGGACCTTGGAGATCATAAAAGATTATATTGGATATTTTGGATTTCATTTCTATTTAGTAGATGTATCATCTATGTCAGTATTTATCTTATATAATTATATCTTTTCACTTTTCTTGTATATTTATTTGGAGTTTCATCTACAAATGGGTATTTTTTATATAGAGCTAATTTTTATTCTATTTATGCTATTTTTTATTTTTTATTTTTTTCTTTATTATTTGTGTGGAATATAAGTACAATGTCTTGATGTATGAAGTAAAAATTATTGTACAATACTGCTACTGGGTTAATATTATTTACTAGGAAAAAAATTCCCATGAGCTCTTATGTGATTCACTGATACTAGTTGTGATATTAGGGTAATTAGGAACACACCTTGGGCATTTTGAGCACTGGATGGGTACCCAATTCAAGGTGTTATATCACTCTCTGTTTTTTAGGAAGTAATAGTAGATTAGGGTTAGGATCATTAGATCTCAGGAAGTGGTCATGGTTGGGTGTTTTATCACCACCTCTCAAAATGAAAACCGAGTTACTATAGGATTTCAAGTTATAAGTATTGGATGTTGAGCTTAATTTATTTATATCTGTTTCGTTTTTAATATACATTGATGTTTTTTTGGAATATTCAAAGGATTTTCTTGTTTTAGGTGATGATAATGTGAGTTCAACTCTTATCACATAGTCAGATTTCATGACCTAACAAATCATGTAGAGCTCGAGTGCATGGCTTGTCCAAACTTCTAGTGGTAGTTGTACGTTTGGAACATGGTCCGCTAAAACTTTCAGCCAAGTTATGAACAACCATTAGTCCCTCATAAATATTATTCGGTGTTATTTAGACTTATTTATTTAGTTTCGGTTATTTTTTGGAAATAAAATTTTTTTCCCCAAAATAAAATAAAAAATTATCTAGTTTTAAAAAGAAATGAAAAAGGTATTTTTTTATGAGAAATTAATTTTTAAAAAAAATATATTTGGGAAGTTTTTTTCTAGTAAAAACTAAATTTTTTTTAATGTTTAAATGTGGGTCAATAATTTTATTAAATAGATATTTGGAATTTTAAAATTGTCATGAAATGGTATTTAAAGGTTTTAAATATTAAAATGATTTATTTTTAGGTCGTTTTAAAAGAAATTGTTTTCCTTATATTATGGATTTCTTGAATTGTATTATGACATGATTCTGTGAGGTATTATTTTGAATTAAGAAGTATTTTAGGTTGGTTTTATTGATATTTGGTTTGCTATCGATCGAGTTTATGTTTTCATGTTATTTAGAGTGTGATACCTCGAATGCACCTGAAGATTCATAGGAGTAATATCTTCCAGAGTATGGTTGTCATTATTCCAATAGATAACTCTCCTTAGACTCCTATTATAGTGTTGGATCTATAATCATTTTGATGTTTACTAATATTTCATTGTGAATCAATACATGTTAGAGGGTAAGAGTGGCTAGAGTCAATTAAATGGATATTAGAGTCCCTGGGAACTCTATGAGACTTAAGTTTGACAGTTTTCATGGGTCTATCAGTGGTACAAGGTCTGGATCGGTATCCCTATTTAAATATGGAATGATGCGGGAATTATATCTACCATACTTTTTTATGTATTACCATTACACATTTTAAAGATAAAAAACATAATGGCGCTACAAAACTATGATCTAAATGTTTAGTGTCTTGGGAAAATTAAGATGATACATAACTTTTACATAAAAAAATATAAACAATTATTTAATTCCTTCTATTATAGATTCTTATTGTCCCTCATGTTCTCCTTAGTACAAGTATTCACCTAAGGATATACATCAAAAGAAGGGGTGAGATAAAATCACTAGAATAGGATATATAAATACATGAATCAATATAACATGGGTGAGAATAAACATAATCATGACATCATAATCATTATAAGAACATTAGATAAAGTCATTTAATGTTCAAATGCATAAAAATTAAACATAACGTCTTTGTTGTCAAATACCACACATAGCTGTGAACAAAGCTAGCATCATGTTCATACAAATTTATACTTTATCTAATGAGATAAATCACATTACCTAATGCATTAAAGTTATATATAATTCCAGTTTTACCCATAACATCATAAAATTTTCATGCACTATATAATTTTGGGTTTACCTATCACATCAAAACATTTACATTATCATTCATTCTACATAGAACATATATCAATATTGGAAATAAAATAACCCATGGAGAGAAATGGGTTTTATTTCACAAAGAATAAATTCATAAATAAACTTTGGGGTTCCCAAGTAAAATAGGTAATAACATACTTTTTATAAGAATCATCTTTCTTTAGTGAAGAAGAAACAATCTCATGATATGTAAAAATGTATTTTTAGAAAGAACATTTATTTTTGAAAAATCGCTGAATTTATCATAAAACTAGATTAGAAACATTAATATTCCTAAAAATAAAATGAAAGATAAATAAATAAATTATATTTAATAAAATTAAAGGAACTTACATACTAAAAATGGAATGAAACAGTGAAAACCCAAAGAAAGATATTTGGGTTCAAAAAACCCCATACCTTATGTCTCAATGTGTTTTTCACTTTAATATCGTAGATAATAAAATTAAATTAATTAATTAAAAATTCAGAACCTCTTATAGATTAATTTTATTCATTATAGATTTATTAAGTTCATTTTTAGTTTTTTTGATGAGTTGTAGAGTTTAATTTCAATGCTCAGGAGTGTTCATTTTCATGGTTTTTAGGATCTATTTGCTTGTATATGAGTATAGAAGTTCATGTATAATTGGAATAGTTATCTAGAATTAAAATTATATGTTATTAAAGAAATTATTGAATATTAAATGATCTTATACATCATTTGGTTATATGGTATGAAAATTAATCATTAGATAAATAGTTAATAAAATTATTTAATTTATTTGGAATATTTTTACGACTATGCAAAAACTCATATCATTTTATATAATATGATGTTTAAATATTTCATCTATAATAGTATATAACATATAATGTGTATAAAAAATATTATTAAACCATAATTATGGTTTTAGGACCATCCTTGAATGCTGTAGTGAAAAATAAAAATGCATCATCCACGATGGCGATAAATCGATAAACCACGGATGATATTATCATTTTTAGAAAAAATGGTTGAGGAGAAGGGTTTTGATGATGGATTATTACACAAACATAATAAAATTATGTTATATAAAATATACTAGATTTATTATTCCATTTTTATGAGGGGTGAGGAGATAATAAGAAAAGAAAATAAATTGAATGAAATTAAAATAAAACAAAAGAGGATTTTACCTCTTGAATTATTCTGCTTGATAACATCCTTAGGGAAATTGGTTTATTCTTTGTTTGATAAAAATTATCTTGTATTTGGGGAAGAGGCTTGGTAAGAGTATTTGGAAAAATATTTACAATCAAAAAATCTTATAAGGTGTGAGAAGAAGAGGTGGTGATGGGTGATAGTTATAGTGGAGGAGAGGGGTGTTTTCTCATTATTTTATTCATTAGTTTATTATTTTAGCTCAAGATTATAAATAGTTTGAGAATTATCACTAAATATATTAAAATAATGAAATATAGTTTGAAATTTTGTGATTTCATCAGCCATACCTCATCTATGACTCAATAATTCATCTTTTTAGGTTTTATCATAACTTATCGTATTTTACTATTCACCAAAAATTCATGTATTTTAGAAAAATCAAAAAAAATTAACCATAATTATTTTTCAGTGCGTATAATTCAAAAATGACCTCAATTTTATGAAAATAATTTTTTAAATATGAGAAATTTAATTTTTAATTAAAATATTCATTTTCTGGGAAAATACTAATTTTAAACATAAATTTGATTTTATAGCACGTTGAAAAATTAAATAAGAATTTATAAAATAATATTATAATCATAAGAGAAAAAAATTTTAATTTATAAATATAATTTATGAAAATAAATTTTCTTTTAAATAATTATATTAATTATAAAATTATAAATAAATATTTATGTTTCAATAAAAAAAATACCAACACTTAATTTATAATTTATAAAATATTTATTTACTTATAGAATTATATAATTATATCATATTTTCATGTATAATATTCTTAAATTTTTTTAAAGAATATTTACATAAGGTTTCTATTTTATTGTTTAAATTACTATTCCTAATGGTCATGTTACAATTCCAAAGGTTAGGTTACTATTCCATCAGTATAGGTTCTTTAATTTCTAGAAATACCTCATGTTACATTCATTCATTATTTATAAATTTTTTAATGTATTAACAAAGTGATTTTATGTGTTTTATAATATATGAAATAATTATAAGAAGGGTATTTTCATTGATAAAATTTTGGGACATTACATTCTTCCCTCCATATAAAATGTTTTCCTTGAAATTTTATTTTATATTCTATATTGAAATATGGTGAGGGTAATATTAATGGTGTTATGGGATCCCAATGGCTTTGTTGATGATGAGGATCTGCAATTAGACCGTTAGAGTGGATCGTTTCAGTGGGGCTTGTAGATGATGAGTGAGGCTTGCAAATCCCGATGGTGGTCCTTGTGCAACAATGGTGGACGACAGGCATATAGCTGATCTAGTCATGGGATATCCTCTGTGTTACGGGGTGGTGGATCGATGGAGGATCAAATGATGCAGTGCAGATCACAGGTCTTCTTTAGGGTTTTTGGGTGATTGAGACATAGGATGTGGTAGGGGCTTGATGGTGGTTAGAATTCACATTAGACGATGGTCTTCTAGCACTTTGGATTCAGTGTTATTGATAGTTCGGGTAGCGTGGTGCCAGGAAATCTTGGAAGGAGCTGATTTTGCATTATATTTTGCTATGATTTTGGTGTTGGGCCTTTGGGATTTGCTTTTTATTGGGATTTTCTCCACTGGTCTCTCAGGCCATGAAATTTTTTTAATGGTTTTGTTCCATTAGGTCTTTGGGCCTTTGTATTCTAATTCCTTTGTTCCTTGAATGTTCGGTTTCTATTTGATTCCCCCTATTCCCACAAAATATGTTTGTGTGTGTTTATTTTTTTAATAAAGGGGATTTCCCCCAAAAATTTTAGTAAGGTGAGGGTAATTCTCCTTCATTGCTTCCTCAGGTTCTCATGTTGCCTATTTGTACTTATGGTTTCACCATAGTACATTGAATAGGTGACTAGTCTTTTTTCATTGAACTTTATCTCTATGTTCCAAGATCTTTATTGGATTCTTCTAGTAAGAGAGATCATTTTCCAACTGTACCACCTCCAGATTCAGTACATGTGAGGGATCTAGTATATACCTTCTCAATGGGGATACATAGAATAGATTGTGTACTTGATACAAGGTAGGTGGTTGTTCCATTCGATAGAACATAGCTCTGACTTAATCAATGATACCAAATGGGTTAATGTACCTGGGACTCAACTTTCCTGTCTTCCCAAATCTCATTATCCTCTTCCATTGAGATGTGCATAAGAATAGTGACACTCTAGCCTTAAACTCTAGGTTCCATAGATGACTGTCTGCATAACTCCTCTTTCAAATTTGGGATTCCTTTATATGTTTCAAAATAGTTTTCAACTTCTACACCATTTCATGTCCTAGCAGATTATGTTCGCTTAATTCATCCCAGTATGTCTACTTCTTTTCCCATAATGGGCTCTATATGGAGCCATTTGGATGCTTGAGTGGAAACGTTTATTGTAATAGAACTCATCCACAGGTAGATGTTGGTCCCATGCTCCTTTGAAGTCCATAGTACATTATATCAACATTTATTTTAGTTTCTGAATAGTCTGTTCATACTGGCCATCAGTTTGAGGATGATAATTCATACTGAATTTCAGATCATTTTTAGAGCATATTGGAGACTTTTCCATAACTTTGAGATGAATCTTAAATATCTATCAGATATAATAAATAGTGGTACTTAATTATATCATACCAATTCTCTAATTTATATCAGTGCAAGTTGATCCAGTGAAAAGTCATATTGAATTGAGGTAAAGCTATATTTCATTATAAGATAATCCACTACAACCCATATATAATTGATTCCTCTAGATGTATTTGGATGTCCATTGAAAAATTACATGGTGATGTTTTCACATTTCCATGTTGGCATGGGTAATAGTTTTATCATCCCCATAGACATTTTTATTTAATATTTCACTTGCTAACATAGTAGGCACTTTGATGTATATTTAGTGATTCATATTGTCACACTAATAGTTCTCTCAGAGATCTTGATACATATTTTCACTCCATAAATGAATTGAGTAGGTTGACCTATGTTAATTATTCAGAATGTCCATCTTTATATATTGATTAGATGGTACACATATCCATGACCCCCAACTTATAATTCCTTCCTCATCAATTTTATACTATGAGGATTTACCTTTTCTCATAGAGTACACCTTCTTTTGAATTTCCACATCATTTCTTTGAGAATCTATTTTTATTCTCCATTACGGATGGTCAGGAAATAATTTGATAAAGTATTGGTGGTTTTCCTTAATCATTTCCATGTCCATTATTTGAAAATCTTAGAAGATTGTATCCTTCCCAATTTTCATCATTGATAATGATAGAGGATACATTCTACTTAGAGAATCTTCCACTTTATTTACTTTTTTAGGATGATAGTTGATTGAGCAGTTGTAATCCTTGATACTCACTAACCATCTTCATTGGTGAATATTAAGATCCCTTGTGTGAATATATATTTTAGGCTCTTATGATTAATTTATATTTCACATGTCTCTCTATAATGATAATGCTGCAATATTTTCAATGCAAAGATTACAACAGCCAACTCCAAATCATGTGTGGGGTAGTTTTTCTCATAAATTTTCAACTACCTTGAGGTGTAAGCTGTCACATTATCATTTTTTTATCATTACACAACATAATACATTCTTTTATTCATCTCTTTATACCACAAATAGTTCCCCACTTGTCATAAGTGTGAGTAATGGTGTGGTTATAAGCCTCTCTTTTAACTCTTTGAAGTATTATTCACATTCACTAGTTTAGAAAAAAAAAATCGCCCTTCGGAGTTAGCTTGTTAGTGGGTTTGGAAGTCTTGATAAGTTCTTCACAAGTCTCTAGGAATACCCAACTAGACCAAGGAAACTATTAATCTCCATTATAGATGTTGGACTGGGACACTCTTCAATTTTATTTATCTTAGAAGGGTCTACAGATATTCCTTTATCGGTGATAACATGCCCCAAGAATGATACTTCCTCCATCCAGAACTCATATTTAGTGTAATTTGCATAAAATTTATACCTTCTCAGATTCTTATGAATAGTTTTTAAATTCTCCTCATGTTCCTCCGTACTCTTGGAGTATATCATAATATCATTGATAAAGACTACAAAAAAATTGTTGAGTAATATCTAAATAAATTATTCATTAAATCGATGAATATTGTTGGAGTGTTAGTGATTCTGAAAAGAATCACTATGAAATCAGTGTTTATACTGTATTCAAAATTTAGTTTTGGGAATATTTTCCTTCCTCACCTTTAATTGTTGATATCCCAACTGAAGGCCCACCTTTGCAAAAATATTTGTCCCCACATAGTTGATTGAACAATTCATCTATCAATGGAAGAGGAAACTTGTTTTTTATCAAGATTTTGTTGAGATAATGATATTCAATGTAGAGGAACACTGATCTGTCCTTCTTCTTTAATAAAATGAAAGGTACACCCCATGGTGAAGCACTCGAGCATATAAAACTCTTGTCCAAATTCTCTTGCAACTACTTCACTACTATAAATACGGATTTTATCAGCGCTAAAAATGGCCTTTATCAGTGCTAGAAAAAGCGCTGATAAAGCCAGCGAAGATAAAGGGGGGGTCCCCTTTATCAGCACTCTGAAAATCACTGATAAATACCCCTTTTATCAGGGCTAAAAAAGCGCTGATAAAAGGGTCCTTTATCAGTGCTTTGTTTTAGCGCTGATAAAAGACCCATATATTATCACTTCCTTTATCAGCGCTTTCGTTTTTATACTGATAAAGGACCCCTTTTATCAATGCTTTTTTAAAAGCGCTGATAAAAGGTAAAAAAAATTAAAAAATTAAAAAAATTAAAAAAAATTAAAAAAAATAAAATATACTGCCAATCGGGGGGCTTTTATAGCGCTTGAGCCCCCCCCCTTTTACAGTGCTTTTCTTCCCCTGTACAGCACCCCACACACCCCTTTCACCCTTTAACAGCGCTTGCTCCTATATTCCCCCATGCGCATGCGCCCCTGCCTCCACGAGGATTTGAACTCGAGACCTCCCCTCTGCGCGCCTAAGACTTTACCACTACTCTATTTTGATTTGTCTTCCAATTCATGATATCTATATATATATATATATATATATATTTATATATTTAGTTATATTTATTCGTATAGTAATATATATTTATATTAATATATATATATAGTTATATTATAATATATATATATATAGTTATATTAATATATATATATAGTTATATTAATATATATCTATATATATAGTTATATTTATTCGTATAGTAATATATATTTATATTAATATATATATAGTTATATTATAATATATATAGTTATATAGTTATATTATAATATATATATATATAGTTATATTAATATATATATATAGTTATATTAATATATATATTTATATATTTATTTAGTTATATTTATTCGTATAGTAATATATATTTATATGAATATATATATATATAGTTATATTAACATATATATAGTTATATTAACATATATATAGTTATATTAATATATATATATATAGTTATATGAATATATATATATATAGTTATATGAATATATATATATAGTTATATTAATATATATATAGTGATATTAATATATATACTTATAGTGATATTAATATATATATTTATAGTAATACTAATATATATATATGTAGTTATATTAATATATATATAGTTATTAGATTAATATATATATATATATATAGTTAGATTAATATATATATATATAGTTAGATTAATATATAGGTATATAAATATTCATATATTTGTATTTTAAATAAAATGGATGTTAGTTATTATTTAGATAAAGCTAATATATTTTATATGTAAATATATTTTATTATTTATATTTATAATTAAATTTTTAGGTGTGAATATATAAAAAAATATGAATATATTTTTATATATTTGATTATAAATAGAAGTGCATTATAAAAAAGGATAAAATTTCAAAGACATAATATCAATATGAATGTAATACCTTGTAATAAATTTAGACCCCACCAAAAAAATCCAATAATACCCCCTTAAATGAGGCTGAAAATCCACAAAATGTTAAAAAATCGGGGTACCCCGACTAAAAACTCAGTTTTGGAGGCCTTCTGGGCCTCTTTTTTCCTCTAAAATCTCTTGACCAAGCTCCCCCCAGTCACAGTGACATAGCGCTCATCGGAAGCTTCGATTTGATATGTGGTAGAGCTCAAACGGACACCCAGATCAAAAGTTATGGTCGTTTGAAGTTTGAGTTGCGTTTTCAACATATTTTGGATCTTTTTTGAATTTTTTGAATTTTTTTAGTCTTCAATTTGTTATTAGATGACTATTACTCCACAATAATTATCAAATTATTAATTAAAAATATTTTTTTAATTTTTTAAGAAGCTATTTTCACTAAATATATTATATATTAAGTATATTAAGTGTAAATGTACATTTATACTTATCTAAAATATATTTAAAAATTATATATTATATTTATATATCAATATAACTATATTTATATATTAATATATTAATATAACTATATTTATATATTAATATATTAATATATTTTTTTAAATTTTTTTTGAAGTCGACCCTTTATCGGCGCTTTTAAAAAAAGCGCTGATAAAGTCCCCCCCCCCTTTATCAGCGCTACTAAACGAGCGCTGATAAAGGGGTGCTTATATCAGCGCTTTTTTTAGCACTGATAAAGGCACCCTTTATCAGCACTTTTTCGTTAGCGCTGATAAAGGGGGGGCGCTGCGAAAAACTGTTTTTGTGGTAGTGCTTCCTCAGTTCCTCCAACTCAGTGATGTTAATTATATAAGTTTTCTTTCATATATCAAGATATCTCCTAATAAGTTTGATTGAGAACTAAACTTATCCATTTGGAGGAATACCATCCAATTCGTCAGGGAACACATCAGTGTCGTCCCTCACAATGGGAATGTCCTCAATAATGACTCTTTCCTTTGTCTCAATCATTTGAGCTAGATATGATTTTTCATAAGGTAATAATATCAACAATTGAGACGATGATTATGAATGATATTTTTCCTACTCCTTATATAGAATTGGACGATTCCTTAGGATATGAATAGTGATCTCCCTTTCCTGGCAGTTGATTTTATCTTTGTATAAAGAAATCTAATCCATGCTAAAAATGGAATCAAACTCTACCAAAGGATGTATCATAATATTTTCTTTGAGGTTCAGTCCAAAAAAAATTAACCGAGATGGAGTTATATACATTAGATGAAAGAATTTCTTCATTTTTTGTTCTCACTAAAAACTCACTTTCTATATTTTGAGGTCGTGTATGAATAGTTCTATAAACTTTCAATATATTAAATAATGAATTAAACTAGAATCAAATAGTGTGTTCGCTATTCTTGAATGAATAACCAGTGTACCTAGCACCACATATTTTTGGGGCTATACATCAGCAATAGTGATGGCATAATCCTTCACTTTCTCATTTTTCTTTGGTGGTTGATGATGATGATTACACTTGAAGACTCATGGTTTAGTGTACTAGCCTGCATAGTGCCCTTTCTCCCTAAAATTAAAGAACCGAACCATGGTTAGTGCTCTGCTTTCCAATATCATACTGTCTGTATTCTTTATGTATCTTCAATGTTTAATTTCTTGGTGTCCTTCTCTCCAATACTTATATCATTTCCCTTTCCTTTTGAGGGAGTTCTCATGATGCTTCTTCCCACATTTTTGACATGTTAGGGGTTGATCTTTCTTTCCACCTTTCTCCTTAGATCCCCCATCTTGAAACTCTATCTTTTGTTTCTTTTCACCATAGCCATGGAACCATTCTAAAAACTCCATATACACATTGAGATCACATACAACATATTTTTCATAATTCCCATAGTCTCAAATTTATAGAGCCTTTTGACGGTGTGGTTTTAAACCACTAAATAATCTATCTATTTTCTATCATTTTTTATAAAAAAACCTGAATCATACCATGAAATTCTTGTGAAATTTTCTTCATAGGATATAAAAAATTCAACTTCCTTTTTCTTCAACTCTATGAATTCTCTCTCCATATTTGTATGAAGAGTTTGAGGGAAATAATTGTTAAGAAACATTATCTTGATGTATTCCAACTCCATCTCTTAAATTTTTTCCTTCATCTTGGCATTTTTAATCAACTCCAACCATTGATCGGCCTCTCCATCTAGATGATAAATGGAAAGATTCACTATCTCATTCTCAGAATAGTGGATCATAAAAAAGATCTTCTTCATTGAGTTGACCCACTGTTCCAAGACTAGCAGATTGAAAGATCCACTAAATGTCGATATTTATTTCCTCATAAAATACTCGATAGAAATTTTATCCCTCTTAGGTGAAGGAAAACATTCTACATTATTTAGTTTATTATTTATATCCTGAGATATCTAGGTAAGCATCACCATTAAATTTTGAACTACATCTTCCAAAGCATTGGGGATATTATTCAGGCAATCACATCATTATCCCTCACAAGGGTTTTTATCCAGGTTTCTTCTAGTTCCTACAATTTTCTAAAATAGAAATCTTTTAAAAAAACATAAGTCAACAGTTCATGAATAAATATTTTATTTATTTGTGAAATTAACTCTAAAGGTATATCTTATAGGATCTCTATGTTTAGAATATTTCTAAAACAAATATCCATGGGTGATTACTTACTCTTAGTCTCATACTAAGTATTTTCACTATGGTTCTCTAACAATAATTCCCAAATTAACTAAATCATGATTTGATACCAAATATAGCAACCCTGTTTTTATTACATAACTATGACATCATTATAAAGATAAAAACCATAAAAGTGCTACAAAACTATGATCCAAAGCTTTAGTGTATTGGTAAAATTAGAACCATACATAAATTTTATATAATAAAATATAAACATTTATTTAATTCCTTCTGCTCTAGCTATTTATTGGCCCCGATTTTCAACTTAATACAAGTATTCACCTAAGAATATACATCAAAAGAAAGGGTTATTTAAAAGCCTGGTAAAAGGATTGATTAAAAATTAATAAATAAAACATAGGTTTGCATAAACATCATTATAGAATCATAATCATAATAGTAACATTAGATAAATTCATGGAAGGTGGAAATGCATAAAAATGAAACATCATCTCTTAGTGGTTAAATACAACACATAGTTGTAAACAAAGCTAGAATCATGTTTATGAATATTTCACTTTATCTCATGAGATACATCATGTTACCAAAATTATTGGAGAACTATATAATTCCTCATGAACCCATCACATCATAACATTTTCATGCACTGTATAATTCTAGGTGTACTCGTCACATCGTAACATTTACATTATCATTCATTCCACTTAGAACATATATTAATCTTGGACATAAAATAATACATGGAAAGAAATGGGTTTCATTTCAAAAATCATTCATTAATTAAAAAACCTTGAGGTTCCCAAATAAAATAACTAATAAATAACTTTTTATAACAATCATCTATCTTGTGTGAAGAGGAAACAATCTCGCGATAAGTGAAAGACATATTTTTTGAAAGAATAGTTGTTTTGGAAAAAACTTTTCATTTGTTAAAAAACTAGATTGGAAACATATAAATCACAGAAAATAAAAGTAAAGGAAAAAATAAATGATATTTAAGGAAAATTAAAGTAATATACACACTAAAACTTGAGTGAAAGAGGGAAAACCCAAAGAAAGAGAGTTGGGTTCGAGAATCCTCTTACCTTATGTCTGAATGTGTTATTCACTTTAATATCCTTGATGATAAAATTAAATTAATCAATTAAAAAATAAATAACCATTTGTACATGAATTTAATTCATTATAGCTTCATTAAGTTCATTTATGGTCTTTTCTATTCGTTATAAATTTTAATTACATCATTTGGGAGTGTTTTTTTCTTGCTTTTCATGATCGGTTCGCTTGTATATGAGTATGGAAGTTCATGTATAATTGGAATAGTTATATAGAATTTAAATTATATGTTATTAATGAACATAAAAAAATATTAAATGATATTATATATAATTTTGTTATATTATATGAGAATAAATCATTAGATAATTAGTTAATGAAAATGATTTAATTTATTTTTCGCATTTTACGACCATCACGAGCTCATATAATATTATTTAATATCAAGATTATATACATCTTCTAGAGAAATATATAACTTATAATATGTATAATAAAATCTTATTTAACCATAATTATAGTTTCAATACCATCATTGAAGGCATTAGTGAAAAATAAAAATGCATTGTCCACAGTAGTGGTAAATCGACACACCACAAATGATATCTCCCTTTCTATAAAAAAGGGAGAGAAGAAGGGGTTTGATGATGGATTATCCCACTAACATAATAAAATTATAGTATATAAAATTCAATGGATTTATAATTCCATTTGGATGATGGGAGGTGATGAAATAATAAGAAGAGAAAAGAAATTTATAGAAATTAAAAGAAAAAAAAAATAGAATTTTTTCTCTTTAATTCTCCTCATTGAGAACCTACTTAGGGAAATTGTATTTGGCATTTTTTTTAAGACCAAAGGCTCTTAGATGTAGGTAAGAGTATTGGGAAGATTATTTGGTAGAATTATTACACGTCTCAATGCTTTGAATGTGTGAGGAGAAGAGGTGGTGATGGTAGCATTTATAGTGGAGGAGAGGGGTGTTTTCTCATTATTTTATTCATTAGTTTATTATTTGGATCAAGAATATGAATATTTTAAAAATTATAAATAAATATATTAAAATAAATAAGGGAAGTTTTATATTTGGACTTTCATCATCCATATATCATCTATGACTCATTAATTAATGTATTTTTCTTTTGTCGTAAATTATCGTATTTTACTTTCACAAAAAATAAAGTAGTTTATAAAAATACCAAAAATTTACCGCAACCTTTTTTTGATGTTTAGAATTAAAAAATAAGCTTCATTTTATGAAAATAATTTTCTAAATATGAGGAATTTAATTTTTAAATAAAATCATCCTTTCCTTATAAAATACTAATTTTAAAATTAAATCTGATTTTATAACACTATAAAATTATCTTATAATCATAAGAAAAAAATGATGATTTATTAATATATTATATGAAAAGAAATTTTCTTTTAAATAATTATATTAATTATAAAATTATAAATAAAAATTTATGTTTTATAAAAAAGTACCAACACTTAATTAATAATTTCTAAAAAAAATTATTTACTTATACGATGATAAAATTATATCATATTATAATTTATAATGTGCCTCAATTTTATTTATACTTTCATAGATGATGTTACTATTCTATTGTCTTAATTACTATTCCTAATGGTCATGTTACTATTCCAAGGTCTAGGTTACTATTCCATTGGGATAGGTTCCTTAATTTCTAGAAATACCTCTAATTTCATTCATTCAACATTTAAAAAGTTTTGATTGTGTTATAAATGTGATTTTATGTGGTTTATACTATATGATATAATTATAAGAATGTAATTTCCATTAATAAAATTTCGGTTCATTATAATAATTCTTTAAGACCGCCTTTTTTAGTGGTTTCTTCCTGAGGAAGTGAAGGTGAATCGGGTGGAGGAGATTATGAGTCTCTAATATGATCAGTGAATAATGAAGGAGTATATTGACCACTTCAATGAAATTTTCTCATTTTTTATGAGATTATAGTGATTGATTCCTTAAAGTATTACTTATTTTTAAATTTCATTCATCAAAATCTTGGTGTTTGGTTTCCTTCATCTAGAGTTGTCCTGTTTAATGATTTTTTATGAGACTTATGTAGATATATTGGTTTCTATAGGGTTACCCATGATGGTTGGAAGATCCATTCCACATGGTGATGAGGAAATTTCCTCATCCAGTGTTGATTGGAGAATAGAGGAACCAGAGTCAAGTTGATCTTATTTGGTTTCTTCTTCTTTTCAAAGGAAGTGTTCACTCATGTGAATCAAGTATCAAAAATTTGAGCATTCCAAGCCCCATTTATCTAGTTCTTTGAAGACATGTTATAATTGAGGTTTATTGGGATGTATACAAATATTCAACGGGTCGAGATACTAATAGAATATAAATAATTCCTTGCCTACTCTAGAATATTGATAGCGGTTCCTCCTCTAATTTTGAGGTAACCCATAATAGAATTTTTCTTGTTTTATCTATAATATCCTATTTTTTTTATTTTTCTTGATCTATGAGTTGAAATATTGGTTATGTTATGCATCATTCATGATTGGAGAGTTATATGTTTTGTGAAATCTCAAACAATTTCTTAACTAGGAGATTCATTTGATTTATCATTTTCATAATATCTAATCTTTTTTAGATGAGGTCCTCTCAGGTACCTTGTTTTATCAAAACACCATGCTAGTATAATACATAAATGCTAGTGAGACTCATAATGTGTCTTATAAATTTAGTTATCCCTTGTGATTTTTTGGAGTGACTTGTGGTTCTAATATTCATTACATCTGTAGTGGTTTCATTTGGTTTTGGATCGATTTAGAGGTTATCATTTGGAAGGTCATTTAATTTAGTCTAAGAGTCCTTTTTAGTTTATTTCATTTTTAATTAACTGACTTTATTGGGGTATAAAGTGTTATGTTTGGATAATTATTAAACCATTTCATTTATATTTCATATTATTTTATTTATTTTAGTATTCTTGGTTTATTACATTAGTTTTTAGTTGAAATAGTTTAATTTTTGATGTTTTGGGATTTTAGTGGAGGGCTTAAAATTAACAATAACAGTAAGTTCTAACTATACTATAACAATTTTAATGTTTCCATAATTTAATGGATCCCCATTACATGATTTATACAAATTTTATCAAACTTTATGGTCCAGCCATGTGATATTCAGGTACTTTTCAGTGAAGGTTTCACGATTGCCACATGATTTGGAAAGCCATGCAGCCCAACCATGTGGATCACCCAGTTTTATTAAAAATTGATTTTTCTAAACAAACCTCCTAATTTTAAAACCCTGGATGAACCCAAACCACTCCTCTCTGGGACAAGATACATGAATGGGATCCAATCCACCTCCCTCTTTTCCCCCCTTTATGTTTTTGGGTCCATCTTCTTCATATTTTGGTTTTTCATCCTCAAGTAAGTTAAAACACCTCATATCGTTGTTTACCCAGAATTGAATGTGTTGGTAATGTATTTTCTCAACAATACTCTATAAATACTATTTATTTTTATGTTCACATATACCATTTTTTTTACTAATGAAGTTACTTTTGTTATTATTTTGGAACATATTTCATTAAAATATTATCTTATTTATAGGTTAAAATATTTGGTAAAGTATTCTGAATGTGTTTAATTATTATATAAATACTTTTCATACCCTATATTTTTAAATTTAATGTATGGTTCAGCAACCCTATATTTGAAATAACACATATGGATCATGTACCCTACATTATTGGAAAAATATTGATTGTCAACCCTACATTTGTATGGAATCCTATCTTTAAGAAAAAGGAAAATATTGATTAACAACCTAATGTTTGATGAAGAAAACATATGTTACATCAACCCTACTTTTTTAATCAATCGTACATTATCATAGTTTCATTTGGAGTTTTTTCATCACATTAAGGAACACTAAGTTTTTCTATTCAATAACATAGTTTAAATTAAAGATATTTTCCATGATTTATGAAATGGTATTGAGGGAATTAAATATAATTTCAAAGATATTTTACAACTAATTAAAAGTTTCATATTCAACATAGTAAATTTCTCATGTTTCTAAGGGAAGTTATGACTCTCTTAAATGATGTAAATTTGAATGATTGTGATCTGTTAGGAAACATTTGTGAATTTACTAAACCGAAATAAATTTATGGGTTATATATATATAATGATTGTTTTTAGTTTAAATAACCTTATATATGAAATATATTTCTGAATACATAACTATTTTAGAGAAACAATAGATCAAATAACTCTTTTATTATGAATAAATGATACTACGGAGACATACATGTTTAAACCTCGTGTTTTGTAAATATTGATATTTGTTTTTCACTTATTTTATTAAATATCATTCATAAACAGGTTCTCTAAAAGGATATTATTTCTTAAATACATTAATATTTAATTAATAATATCTATATTCTGTTATTTTCTACTAAAATTGTGTATAATAACCTTTCATTTCAATCAAATCAAACTCTTTTGATTTATTGGAGTTTCGGCTACTCGGACTCAGTCGGGGAAGAGTAACAGCTTTCCAAACTAAGCTTTGGAGAAACAGATTCCCTATAGAGGAAACATAAGGCTCTATAAATCCCTTTTCAAAATGTTTCAATGGCTTGTACTCAACTATGAAGGTCTTATAACAAGAGGAACTTTCTAGTGAAAATATCTAAGCTTACAAAGAGATCATTGGTGGAGTGTACTAGGGGATCTTTGCACCCCAAACCACTATAAAAATTTATGTGTTCTTATTTATTTTTTATCCTCAGATCAAACTACTTATAAAATAGAATGATTCATATCTTCATAAATATCAAATAATGCTAAAAGACAAAATTAGTCAAGACTCTTGAAAAGACACTATTTACCCACCCCCCCCCCCCCCCATATTGTATATCTTTGTATTATTCAAACCTAACAATTGGTATCAAAGGAAATATTTTTTAATTATAGAATCTCTAGAAAGATCAAATTATATGATCTATACATATACAGATTTCAATGGCTAATCCTTAATAAGGTATGTTAATGATACATGATTTATACTTCAATGGTGATAACTATGGATGTTTGAAATATAGAAGGATAATCTATCTGAATAATCATGGATTTAAAGTATAAATAAATATTACAACTCTGTATGAAATTACTGAAGAACTAGAAACATGGGATACTACCAAAGAATCTGAGCATGATATCAATTCAAAATCAATTGTTTCTATAATTTGTGGATTGATCATATTAATTCAATCGGGTATCACAATGTTCTATTACTTATGAAATATATAATATAATCACTATTGAATATAATGGAATGGTAAATGTTAGAAAATTGAGGTTCACAACTATAAAACTAAATTTTGATACCTTTAGAATGTATGATGGTGAAATCATCACACAAATGAATGGATGGTTAATAGAAGTAGTTAATGATGTTGATTCCTTAGAAACAACAATTACCCAGCTAGATCAAATAATGAAATTACTTAGATTACAACCCTTAAAATGGAATGTAATATCTAATACTATAATAAAATCATCAATAGCCAGAAATTTAATAATGAAGGACTTAATTGGAACCCTCATGATGCACAAATCATAGAAACAAGGAGAAGCTGAATATCATAATATGGTAAAAAGTTAAAATAAAGATCTTAAAGTTACATCCTAAAATCATGAAAAGAAACTAAAAAAAAGATATCAAAATCTAAAAGGAATTATATTAATTGGATTCTGAAAATGGAACTAGATCAGCTAGGATGTAACTTTAAGATCTTTATTTTAACTTTTTACCATATTATGATATTCAGCTTCTCCTTGTTTCTATGATTTGTGCATCACGAGGGTTCCAATTAAGTCCTTAATTATTAAATATTTGGTTATTGATGATTTTATTATAGTATTAGATATTACATTCCATTTTAAGGGTTGTAATCTAAGTAATTTCATTATTAAAGGAACTAAAGAAGTAAGATATTATGAATTCAAACAGATGGTTCATATCAGACCTGATTGAGCCCAGTTAAAATAATAAAGTAGAAAGATGGAAAATAAAAAATATAATAAAAATGATTATGATCATAAATGGGAAATATCTACGAAGGCTACTTATAGTATGTTTAAACACTCCAACAGCTCTTCCAAATATGATTCAGAAACAGAGAAAAAAATCTAAAAGAAAACATGATATTTTTTTCTATGGAATAAGATGAGGTAAAATATTATTATTCTTTTACATTTGATTTTTTAGTTGCTTAAGAAGAAAATTAGCTACTTATTTCTCATTGCCTGAAGAAAAATTTGATTCTCTAGTAAAAAACATATGTCACTAAAGAATATACATAATGTTGTTCTAAGTGAAAAGTGTTTAGTGTTCAAACAACACTAAGAATTTAAAGAAAAAATTAATACATCACCATCAAATTGTATTATTCATGAAAATATAATAAAATAAAAATAATATAAAGTAAAATCATTCAAAATTGTTCTAATGCCACAAAAATCTAAAGTTGGAACATTGTATTTGATAGTGTGTGTGACACGAAACATCAAGTGTGTTTGGGAATATAATATCTTGAGAATTTATAATATATTTAATATTTTAAAAAATTAAATATATTTTACAACATGGAATGCATGCAACACTGAGTTTGTATACATAACACACAGCAACGAGTTTCTTCAATGTCTTGTGTTACACGCAAGACCGAGAATTACCGAACAACAATATATTATTAAAATATAATTTTTTAATATAAAAAGATATAACCTAGTCATAATACTAGTAATTATGAAAAGGATTAACAAATTTATTAAAATATATGTTTTACAAAAATATGAAATGAATTAATTGGTTATTAATTGATTAGAAATGAATATATAAACCAATTAAATGTAATGGGATTGTTTTTATAGACAACGATTTTTTCTCTCACAATGCTATTTTATCCTAATAAATTAAATTAATTACTATTATATTCAATAAATCAGTTTATATATTCATCCAATATATTTGGTATGGATTAGATAAGAACAAACCCAATTTTATGCATAAAATATTATATTTTTATTAATGAACTTTTACCGCCTTTTAATGGAATGCCTATTTTAAATACATTTTTTGTTACTTTTATAAATATTATATTTTTAAATAAACTTAATATGTGAAATAGAAACATAAAAATTAAGTTAGGGTGAATTTTTGGTATTTTTTGTGAAGTTTAATTTTCTAATGAATAATGAAAAATACTCTATTTTAATTCAAAAAAAAATTCATCTAATTTATTTATAAGGTAAAATAATATTTTAAAATGTTATTAAAGTTTAATTATATCAATTTATTATTATTTAATCCAATTTATCTCATTGTAATCAATTTCACTTTTAAATTTAATAAGAAAACCTAGCAATCTTTTGAACATTTTTACTTTAAAAACTCGTATTGTCATCCCATCTGTGGAATTAAATTTAAATTAATTTCAACCAATTATATGATAGTAATTTGTAAAAAAGGATTCCATATTTTAAATCATCATAAAATTATAATTTATAATAAGGTAAAATTATTTTTCGACTGAAATATTAGTGAAAATAATATTAATTAATTACAATGCTTAAGGTGGTATTAAGCTTAATAAGGGACTTAACCTTAAACTTAGGGCCCAAATGACCTAGAAAGTTATAAAAAATTAATTTTAGGGTCATCTTTTTTCCCTATAACCACTTGAATATAATTTTTACCATTATTGGATCTAGTTTCAATGGGAAATTTCTGGGTGGAATTCCATTTTCTATATTTTACAAGAGTGTCACTCCTCCACCACTATAAAAAGGCCTCTTATCTTCCCACTTCATCACACCTCTCAAGAAACTTTGGATTGACCAATATCTACCCAAATAGTTCCTAAAAATTCCTACACACAACCTAGAATCTGTAAATTTTTCATAAATCCATCCATGGAAGCCCTTTGTTTTAAACCAAACGAAGTTACTCGATTAAGAGGTAACATCTTTCCTCAAACTCTTTAGTTATATTTTCACTCTCCAACCCCTCAAATATTATAATTAAATATTATAGATAAAACCAGTATCCTCAATTTACTATGATGTTATTATTTTAAGGGTTTTACCTACACTTACACACACTTTCGTCTAATGGGTAACAAATTTACCATTTATGTGTACAAAGAACTACTGCCTCGCAAAATGATGATTATATTTTCTTACTTTACTGCCTCTCATGGTGGAAATTATGATGGAAAATATGTTTATATATGATATATAATATTTTTATAATTTCTTAAAACTTTTTTAATTATTTTATAACATATACCTTTATACTTTCCATTTTGTGTAAATACGATAACATCGTTTGTGGAAGTGTGGACTACTTCTCCCTCACAGCAATGTTATTCATTCATGCAATACATGGAATGTATTAAGGATGATTTTGATAAACATATGTAATATATATGACATATATATGATAAAGGAATTATTATATACATACATGTATATATATATCATTTAATTTTAATTCTTTTAATATGTAAAAGTAATGAAAGTAGCATTCATTTGTACATATGACTTATCTTCTCTATGAATGGTGCACTCTATTTCTTATATCATAATATTATGGATTATTATAAATATATATATATACTGAATATATATTATATTTAAATCATGGTTTACACTCTGTATATTATGAAACTATGATAGGAACAACAATTAACAAGTTAAAACATAGTCAATAAACTAGGCAATTAACATCAAAAATAGTGAAAATAATGAAATATTGTTATCAAATGGGTAATAAGATATTATAAGAAGATAATATAAAATATTATAAAAAAATATGAATCTATAATAAGTTAAAAACACTATTAAAATACTTATACAATAATTTAAAGGATTTTTACACAAAATAAAACACATGGTAATGGATTTTTATTTTGATTTTTTCATTTGTGAGATAAATGTCATATTCACCACTTACTTATTTGTGCGATGTGTCTGCTATCCATTTTGATATATTATATCCTAAATTATTTTATTTTCATGGTATTGGAAAATTTTATTTAATTTTATTCCTTCACGAGGCTTATGAATTTAAATGATTCAACGTGGTATGGGACACTTTGGAATGTTTACAAATTATTTTCCTCAAGAATAATTTTAATGATATTTCATTTCCATTTGAGGAAATTGTATGACCATATTTCAATAAATGATTTAATTTTACTATACTCTATTATTCATGACTTTATCAAGTAATAATACCATTTTTTACTCTTTGATACTCAAGATGTTTTATAAAATGTATTTTATAAAACTCGACTTCATTTGTCCTTTTATTCAACAACCTATTTTCTAATAAAAAAATATATTTTATAAAATGTTTTCATAAAAAATTAACCTCTTAAAAACGATTTATCAAATTAATTTTCACACTTTAAAATATATTCTATGTTTTTTAAATTGATTTTCAAAGAAAAGGAATTTCAAAACAAAGGATATTTTCTTCAATAATATTTTTAAATTCTTTCAATTTCATTAATGAAAACACACCTTTATTTCACATCACTTAGGATATGTTGTATTTATCCTATCCTTAATCTTCCTATATATTGTTTTTGATTTATTAGGCCAATTATAGATTGACATTAACTTCCTTTATTCCTTTTATTTACCATGAAATACTCAATTTTCTATGATCCTTTGACATTGAATTTCCCATAAGTATACATAACATTTTTCATGAATATAATTATTGCCAAAACTATAAAATATTTTTATACAAAGTTCACATTGAAATATGATAATTGATGCACACACTATGGTTTTTGGTTTTAATAAATTCCCTCTTCAAAAGGTTAAAACTTAGACAAAGGAAGGACCTATGTGAAAATAAATGGATGAAGTAATAATGTATTGAGGTTTTGTTGAAAACCATAGTTAAAATGTTACTTAGTGATTAGCCTTATTTCTTGGATTTCCATCATATTTATTTTGGAAATTATATTAATATGGTTTTAGAAAAGGATAACTTGTATGTTGGGTGACAACCAATCAAATCCAGAAAGGCTGTGGGACCTGAATCTATGATTAATGTATGATGAGGGTTTAACACCAACCACTGACCTACACATTGTCCTGGTTAATATGTATTTGTTTTTAGTTGAACAATTTGATAAATAAATATTAATTATAAATCAGTAGTGTAAGTTTTAGGGTTTACAGATTAATTTCTTAACCATAATGGATTTTTAGAATAGTTAGAGAAGAATGTAAATACTTTTCACTCTTTTATGCACCTTAAAATCCATTAAATTTTTATTTTAGTGCTTCAGGGATCAAAGTTAATTTTTTTATATCCATTTCTTGAAGTAATGGGTGAATTAAAATTTGATCGAATCATAAAAAAAGATGGAATAGTTCATATGAAATAAAAATGTATCAGGTAAGTAAATTTTTTTATATTATTAGGTTGTAAAATAATTACTCAACATTAAGAAAATGATAAAAAAAATGTTTTCCTAATACATTAATTTTCTTTGGAATTTATGGTCTTTAAAATCATCACATATTTATGGCTTTGAGGCCCTAAAAATTCCATTTATCATTCACTTGTTTGTGATTTATGACCTCATTCACTCCCTATAAATATTTATTCATTTCTTATAAGTATTTATCTATACTTTCCACTAATGATCTCTTACTTAGACACCAAGTTATATGTTATTCCATGTGACCTTTGTACTTCTCATTCTCTCTTTTCTAGAGGATTTCTGAAGAACAATTCTTGAGCTGTGGGATTTTAAACATAGTAAATAACAAAAAAATATGTCACCAAGATCGAGTTTAAATTGTGAGGATGCAATTTAATTAAGGTGGGGATAATTTAATTCTTTTAAAAATATAATATAGGAACATTTTATTCAACAGCATGTATGAAACGCAACATCAAGCGCGTAAGGGAGTATAATATCCCAATAATTTATAATATATTTACTATTCCAATAAATTCAATATATTTTATATCTTTCAATACATGTAACTCTAAGTTATCATACATCTCACACAATAACAAGTTTCTTTAATGTCTTTCATTACACTCAAGAACGGGATTTACCAAACAACAATGTATTATTAAAATATTATTATTTAATATAATAAGATATAACCATGTTGTTGAATTAGTAGTTACGAAAATAATTAACTAAATTATGAAAATATATGGTTTAAAAAATAATAAATTAATTCATTGGTTATTAATTCATTGGAAATTAATATATGAACCAATATAATATAAAGGGATTCTTCTTATAAAAAACAATATTTATGCCCACAAATCTATTTTATCTTAATAATTTAAATCTATTATAATTAGTGAGTGATATAAATTTCATATATATATATATTATATTCAATAAAATATTATTTATATTCATCCAATATATTTTATAGTCATAAGATAAGAAGAAACCCAATTTTACGTGTAAAATAAAATATTTTTATAAAGACGCATTTACAACCTTTTAATGGAAACCCTATTTTAAATCCATTTTTTTGTGATTTTTAAATCTTATATTTAAAAATAAACATAATATTTGAAATATATAAATAAAATTTGTGTTATAATTAATTTTTGATATTTTTTCTGTGAAGTTTAATTATTTAATGAATAATGAAAAATATTGAATTTTAAATTAAAACTTCTCTTTCATATAATTTATTTATATGGTTAAATAATATTTCAAATTGTTTTCAAAGTTTATTTAGATATATTTTCTATTAATTAATCTAATTTAGCTTATTTTAATCAATTTTACATTAAAATTGGATATGAAAACCTAGAAAATGTTTGAATGTTTTTACTTTAAAAAATCTTGTTGTCATCCCATCTGCGGGATTAAATTTAAATTAATTTACGCCACTTATGTGACTGGAATTTGGAAATATTGATTATATATTTGTAATAATAAAAATTTACAATATAAAATAATTTCAAATTAGTTTTTTACTAAAATATTTGTGAATGTAATTAAAATTAATTGCAATGCTTAGGGTGACATTAAGCTTAACAAGGGACCAAACCTTAAACTTATTATCCAAAATAGCATATAAAATTTTCTAAAATCTGTTTTTTTGTAATATTTAAATCATACCCTCCATTTTCTAGAATTTATACCATTATTGGATCCACTTTAAATGGTAAAAATGTAGGTGGAATTCCCTTTTAAAAATTTATAAGAGTATCACTCCTCCGCTATAAAAAGACATCATCTCCACCAACTTCCTCACAAATATCATGCCAATTTGGATCCAGAAATATCTACCCAAATAGTTCTTCAACATCCATCCCCTAAACCGAGAGGCCTCACCTTGGTGAAAAATCTATCCAAGGAAACCCTTTGGTTCAAACCAAAAGGAGTTACCTGATTGAGAGGTAACATCTTTTCTTAAGCTCTTTAGTTTTATTTCCATTCTCCACCCACTAAAATATAATTATTACATTATTATATAAAAAAAAATATCCTCAATATACTAGTATTTTTATATGTTAAGTTTTATACCTACACTTATACACACTTCCATCTAACGGGTAATGAATTTATCGTGTATTTTTACGTTGAACTACCACCACACAAAATGATGATTGTTTGTTATTATTTTACCACCTATAATGGTGGTTATTATGACGGAAAATATGTTTATATACATTATATATTATATTAATAATCTATTTATACTTATTTAATTATTTTATAACACATACCTTTACACTTTCCATTTTCTGTAAATACTATAACATCATTTGTTGAAATGTAGAATACCGCCCCCTCAAAGTGATGTGATTCGTTCATAATATACATGGAATATATTAAGAATGATTTTAATAAAAATATGTAATATATTTGAAATATATATTATAATTTAGTTATTATATATATATATCATTTAATTTTCTTTCTTTTAAGATGGAAAAGAAATGAAAGTAGCATTCATGCGTATGTACGACCTACCGTCTCCATGAATGGTGCATTCCATTTATTATCTCCAAATATTATAGAGTATTACATATATATATATATATATATATAATTTCTATTATATTTACATAATTTTTAGAATAATTGATATTATGAAATTATTATAGGAACAATAATTAACATGTTTAAACATACTTGATAGACTTGGCAATTAACAGCTGAAATAATGAAAATAAAGAAAGATTGTCATAAAACGGGAAATAATATATTATAATAAGATAATATATAATATTATAAACATGAATATGGTTATATAATAAGTTATTAAGACTCTTAAAACATGTATACATGAATATAAAGTGTGTTAGCTTGAAAGGAAACACAAGGTAATGGATTTTCATCTCACTATTTACATTTGTGAGATAAATGTCATATTCACCACTTACTTCTTTGTGTGGTGTATCTAGTGTCCATTTTGATATATTATATAATTAATTATTTTATCTTCAAGGTATTTAAAACTTTAATTTAATTTTATTCCTTCATGAGACATATAATTTAAAATGATTCAACATGGTATGGGACACATTGGAATGTTTAAAGACAATTTTACTCAAGAATAACTTTATTGATATTCTATTTACATCTGAAGAAATTATAAGACCATTGTTCAATAAAATATATTATTTTACACTCCTATTTTTATTAATGATATTTTTCAAGTAATTTTTCTATTTTACACTCTTTGTTATTTAAAATGTTTTTAATAAAACCTGACTTCATTTCTCTCTTTAGTTGAAGAACCAATTTTCTTCTAAATACCATTTTTCATAAAACAAAATTAAAAATTTTTTAAAACATTTTAAAATTATTTATAAAATTAATTTTCACCGTTAAAAATATTTTATATGTTTTTTAAAGTTATTTTCAAAGAAGTATTTTTTCAAAATAAAGGTTATTTTCCTCAATAATATTTTTAAAGTTATTATTCTATTTAATAAATGAAAACAACCATTTATTTTACTCCACTTGGGATATGTTGTATTGATAGAATCCTTATTCTTCCTCTGTATGGTTTTTGATTGAATTTTCTAAGTATAGTATCAATATTCACTTCTTTGATTCCATTTAGTCCCATTAAACTATTTAATTTCTTATGATCCTTTAACATTGAATTTACCCAAACTATCCATATCATTTTTCAAGGATATAATTATTACCAAAACCTTATAAAATTTTTCATATAGAGTTCACTTTTAAATTTATTTGGTTATTTTGTTAAATATTGATAATTATATATCTTTTATTTAATACAGATATTTGATAAGGCATATTGTCTATTCGATATGAGGAATTCTTAGGGTATGAAATATATAGGTTGGGGACCATTTAACGAATTATCAATCGGTTGGGGACCGATTAATATAATCCCATAGATGCATTGGTAGTCCCATGAGACAATATTAGTTAGAAAAAACCCTTCCTTCATGTTTCCAGGTAGGGTAAATGGGTTTCTACCCATAGTTTTAAAAAGCCCAGAGGATATATCTTGACAATAGAGGTTTTGATGTGCCTTAGACATGATGTCAAATAATTAATCATTTCATCCATTTTGATTTAGTATTTATTTATCCATGATATTTAGTGTTGACATATCTATGGATTTATTTCATTATCAGTTCATTGATTAAATGGAATTTTTTTCTGTTTCTTACATTTCCATGTGGATTTTTCCTTAGTTGTTTTAATGGGATGTATTTACATATATTATCATGCCATACAATTTATGCACTTCATTATTGGTTTATTGATTTCATAGTATGTGTGTTTAGTTATTTACCATGCTATAATTATTATTATCATTGATTCATTATTCTCTCCAATATACTTTACCCTTAATGGGAATTTTAGTTCACACTTATTATGTTTCCATTCCTCGGGAATCGAACAAGTATACTAAGAAAGATATGAAAGGATATGAGACATGGAAGAAAGTTATTATCCTCGAAAGAAAAAAAATATTTTGTAATTAGTTTATTCATTTATAATACAAAACTCATTATGTATCTAGTTTACCAATACTACTAAACTATTTGGTCCTTTAGATTTTCTTCCTTATAATCATGCCAATGTAATTGTAGTAGGCACCAACTACAGGATTTCTGGGGTTGGTTCGCTACTAGTGTTATTAGTATATTAATCAAAGGAGAAAAATATTTGAATGAAATTACTGGAAAAATGTAATTTAAAAGTAAAAATATGGAATATTAAGAAAAGGATAAAAAACAAAGTTATAAAAAAATATATTTTGTACCTTGATATAAAACTAATACATATTTTTATTTTTGAATAAAAGTAAATTATTCTAACAATTGTTGGTTAATAAATCCTTGGATAAGTGTAATTAAAAAATGATTTTATTTCCAAAAACATGTTCGAATCAAGTAATAAAAATTTTGTAAAAATAATAAAAATATGTATTCCTAGATCCTGGATTACTAACATAGCTAGACCCAAGAAAATATGGGAACCAAAACAAACTATTTCTTAAATACTTTTGTAGGAAAAGGGACACCAGAACAAAATTTTTGTATGGTACATGGATAGTGGATGCTCAAGACACATGTGTAGAGACTCTTCCAATTTTCATACACTATAAAAATTTGATGGAGTTATACGCATCATTAGAGATAATTCTTAAGGGAAGATAGTTGGAGTTGGGTCAGTTAGATATCCCAAGTAAATTTTAGTCAATATAATGTTATATGTTCAAGGGATAAATCATAACCTCAAATGTATTTCTCAACTTTGTGAGGATGGTTTTTATTTAGATTTATCAAACAATTATTTCTTATTTTTTTAAACATAAATGGCTTAAATTTAGAGAACCTAGAACTGAAAATGTTTATTCAATGGATCTTGATTCCTTGTGTAAAAAAATTTGAATTTTATAATAGCTAAGATAAATGGGTCTTAGATATAGAATAGAGGACTTAGACACTGAAATGTATTTAATTAATAAAAAATTTCTATGAAACACTTAGTTTATAAATTTCCTAATTTTATATTTGATAATGATAGATTCTGTGAAGCATGTGAAATTAGAAAACATTAGAAATTATCTTTCAAGTCAATTAATAAAGTTTCTACATCTAAATCACTAGAACATACCCAAATTGATTTTCTATACCCTAAAAGGTATAAAGTTTGGATAGAAAATTATATGTATATGTATTAATTGATAATTTTTTAAGATTTACATGGGATTATTCTCTAAAACACAAAAGTTAAGTGTTAACTATTTTTGAAAACTTTTATAAAATTGTGAAAAATATAAAAGATTTTAAAATAATTTTATTAATAAGTGACCATGGTGAATAATTTTAGAATCAAGAATTTAATTATTTTTCTCAAAAATAAGTATTAAACACACCTTATCTATACCAAGAACACCTAAATAGAATGTAATTGTAGAAAGAAGAAATAGAAATATTCAAGAAATTGAATGGACTGTGTTAAATAAATATAATCATCCTACCTATTTTTGGATAGAAGCTGTAAACATAGCTTGAAATATCCTAAATAGAGTTTAAATAAGACCTCTTATTAAATAGGAACCCAATGAACTTTGTAATAATAGAAAAACTAAATTAAAGTACTTTAATTTTTTGGATACAAGGTGTATATCTTGAACGTTAATGAAAAACATGGTAAATTATATCCAAATGTGATTGAAGGAATCTTTCTAGGATATTATTATATTTCTAAATCCTATAGAGTGTATAATAAAAATTCAGGGATTATTGAATAATCAAATCATGTTAATTTTGATGAGAGTGATCCTTTTGATTAAAGGAAAGATCAAACATATGAAATTGTTGACTCTTTTGACAACATGACTCTTGAATCACCAAAGACTGATTTGAAAATAAAATAAATGAAATTCAGTCAAGTCCAAAATAATATTAAGTAGATGAACCTGAATTTTTCTTAACTATAAAATCTAGAACCTTAAATGATCATCCTTTAAAAACTGTAATGTGAAATCTAGATTAAGGATTAAAAACTAGAAGAAGTGAAGGAAACTTAGCTAAATTTGATTTATTCCTCTCATAATTAAAACCTATAACTATTTAATAAGATTGAAATGATAAAATTTGGTTAATGGTTATTCAAGAAGAACTTAATCAATTCCTTAGAAATAAATTTTGAGAATTAGTTGATAGACCAACAAATTATCCTATAATGGGAAAATGGGGTTTTTTTTAAAAAATATAGATTATTAGAAAAAGTATACAACTAGGAGGAAGGAAAATATTATGATGAAACATATTCACATGTTTCTAGATTATAAGTAATTTGGATCCCTATAGCTTATGCATCTCATATGAATTTTAAATTATATTATATGGATGTAAAATTGGATTTTTAAAATAGATATTTAATAGAGGAAGTTTAAATTTAACAACAACTATGTTTTAAAACCCTCATCAACCAAATTTAGTCTTCAAACTTACAAAATATCTTTATAGAATTAAACAAATACCTAGGGATTGATATGAATTATTATAGTTTTTTATTGGAAAATGGATTTTCTGAAGGCTTAGAAGATCCTACACTTTTTAAGAAATCCATTTTTTCTAATATATTATTAGTAAAATTTCATTTAGAAGAACTATTTTTCAGTTCAATAAATAAAAATATTGTAATTATTTTTCAAACCTAATACAATTTTTTTTGAAATTAGTATGATGGGAGAAATAAATTTCTTTTTTCGATTTAAAATTTATAAAAATGATTACATAAATATTTTAAATCAAAGAAAATACATTATTGATTTATTGAAAATGTTTGGACTATAAAATAGTAATACTTATACAACTTCCACATGTACTAATATAAAACGTGATTTGGATAAATATTGAAAACTAGTTGAGAATAAGTTATACTAAGGTGTGACTGGTAGTTTATTATATTTTACTCTTAGAAAAACAAACATAATGTTTTTTATATTTTTATGTGATATATTTCAGTCAAACCCAAAATAATACAATCCTACTACTATTAAAAAAATTGATATTTAAATTGAACTATTTTTCAATCTCTAATTTACCAAAAAACATATGATTTTAATTTAATTTCCTATTCAGAAGATGATTTTAGAGGATATAGATTACATATAAAAAGTACATCAGGAACCTATCACTTTTTAAGAAAATATTTAGTTTCATGGTCGGGTAAGAAACAATATTCAGTTTCTCTTTAAATGTCTAAAGTAGAATATATATTTGATGGTAGTTTTGTGCACAATTATTGTGGATGAAACACACCTTACTGGACATTGAACTGAATTTTAATAATATTCATATTCTATGTGATAATACAAGTGAAATTAATATTTCAAAAAATTTAGTAAGTCACTCAATAACCAAGAATATTAATATAAGACATCATTTTAGAAGAGATCATGTTCTTAAAAAAATATAACTTTTGAATTTGTAAGTACCAAATATCAACTTACTGATATTTTTACCAAACCACATACCACTTTATGCTTTGATTTTATTAAGGTGGAGTTAGGAATATTTAATTTCAAGTAAATATTTATTAATTATTTTAGTAAATTCCTTATTCATAGTTTGTATTTTATTGAGTTACTATTTATTTATTTATAATTTAAATATAATAGTAATATATTTTATTTTATTGAAAATTTCATCTTTTCAAAATAAATAAATAATTATTATACTAAGTAATTGGTTCAATAAACTAGATAGTTTCCACCAAAACTTTCAAAAAACCATCTCTCTTTCACTCTCACTCTCGGTATTCAAACCCTTTTGAATTACATAGCTCTCTTTTGTTGAGTCAATAAGGTTTTCTTTATGAATTTTCCATCCCTTCATACATGGGGGAGATTTATAAGTCATTAAGGCTTTCCTTATGACTTTACAATTCCTTCTTGTTTTGAAAATCACAAACACCTTATCATAAGGAAAAATTCCTTTTACCCTTATCATGATTTCATTATTCAATAAAAATTTTCTGAGTAGAAAATTCGGTTTGAAACCAAAACCTTGGAATCCTATAAATACATAGATTAGAAGAATTCTGTTTTAGAATCCAAATTATTAGATTTCTGATTATGAATTCTGGAGACGAACTTTCTAAGTTCTGACTCCGAATTCTGATTATTAATTCTAGTTACAAACTTCCTGAGTTTTGAATCCAAATTCTAATTAGAAATTCCTGTTACGAACTTTCTGAGTTCTGACTCTGAATTCTGATTATGAATTATGCTTACAAATTTTTATTATGAACTTTTCTAAGTTCTAACACCAAGTTTTCTAAATACAGACTTTGAACTCTTATGATTTCTGACTCCGAATTCTCATGAACTCTGACTCCAAACATTGTAAGTTCCAGTTCCGAATTCTTATGAATCCAGACTCTGAATTTCCTTGAAATTCAGACTCCAGAATTCTATAGAATTCAGGTTCCAAATTCCTAGAAAATATAATTTTAATATCACTATATTATAGACACCAAATTCAATTTTGGTTAGACTCTAAACTTTCATTTTTGATTACATTTTGAATATTGGATTTTAGTTATGTAACCATATTTTACTTACACATGTTTTGTTATAAAACGATTTCTTTCATTCAGTTATTAACTAACTGTAGTTTGAGTGACACGTGTACAGTTCCCTCCGAAATTCAAGGAAAATATAATCGTTGGAGGAGGGAGATAACCATTTAAGTCGTGCCTATAAATATGAGCTCATTTAAAAGAGTTCAATACTATTCTACAACTCTAGAGATTGCGTACTGTTGAAGTGATTTCTAGAGAGTGACTCTCACTACTTTGTGTGTACTGAACTTCTTGTTCAGACTTGCTTTGTGCGACTCCGATTGTTGTTGTGTACAATCGAGGGCTTCTGGGGATAGTAAGACAGAGGTGTCGACTACCTTGAAGTTGAGGGATTCCTTGCTGAGGAAGACAGAGGTACCAACTACCTTGAAGTTGAGGGCTTGTGGGGATAGAAAGACAGTCTCTGATCTTTATATCGAGGACTTACCCTGGTGTGGGTAAGACATAATTTCTTCAAATTATAAATCAAGGGACCTTTATCCATGGTTTTTGGATACCCTTCTCTTTGTGTTAAAGGATTTACTATTTTTTATTTGTTTTGTTACAAGTTTTCTGGTGCATTTGTATTGTAGAGTAAAGTATAACTATCTTATACTTCCTTATATTTGTACTCTGGTTTAGTTAGATTCTATATGCGTTAAGGTAGAATCTTAATCTTTGTAAACTTTCAATATGTTTCATTTCCAGAATCACATTTCCATAATTTCTTTCTCAGAATCATATTTCCTGATTCAAGCAAGTTTATAGATCTATAGGTTTTATGAATTACCTTGTTTGACCTTGTTAAACATAACCATCTTCAAAGTTCCAAAGGAATTTTTAAAGAATACAATTCACCCCCCTCTTTTATTTGAGCATCTCATCTTTATATATTTGATCCAACATTTGGTATTATAGAGTATATCATACTCAGACATATCATCTCAAAAATTGGTATCAAAGGAGGTGACCTTTAATCATGAACCAATCTAACAATTGGCTTCAGAATTTTTGGTTCAATCGGAATTAATATCATGATTATATTCAGAAGAGAATTCTTATTCTTCTTACTTTCGGAATTGATTTAATGGAATCATATTTTTTGGAATCATATTTTTTGAACTTCTATACGTTTGGATTCATTTTTTTTAGATACACTTGTTCTATATTTTTTTTCTTTTATTAGGAATATTTTCCTTATTTACAATCTTTTTCTATTAACAAGTTTTTGTGTGGAAAGAATTTTCCTTCAGATGGCAGGAATCAATGTTGGTTCCATAGACAATCTCAATCCAACTAGACCACCTATTTTTAATGGAAATGACTATGAGTATTAGAGAGGTCACATGAAGACTTTCATTATCAACAATGGTGTTGATAATTTTGTTATCCTTACTGGAGGATATAAAATTCCATACAAAGAAGTTAGTACCTTTACCAATAAAGAAAATCATGAATATCAACTGACTTATAAGGTACACAATACATTCCTTTGCTCCATGACTAGAAATATATATAGCCAAATTTCATCTTGTGAAGCAGCAAACAGTATTTGGAAGAAACTTGAACTTACAAATTTTGGTACATCCAAAATAATTGAGACTAAAAGAGCTATGGTCAGAGCTGAATACCATGGCTCTAACATTCATTATGGAGAACCCATATGTAAGGTGAAACAAAGATTCATGACTATTGTAAATAGTTTACAATCAATGGGTGAGAAAGGATTAGATGATGAAGCTCTTGTTGATATGATCATACACATCATTCCCAATGAGTGGGAATCCAAGAGGACTGATATTGATGAGAACAGAAAGGTTACTCAGATTACTCTTGATGAACTCTTTGGAACTCTTCTTCAAAATAGAACTATAATGAAGAGAGATTTTGATAATGTAAAGAATAATAATGGAAATGGAAGTGTTTCTTTTACCACAACTTCTTATCATATGAAAGCCAAGACTCCGAAGAGATTTACCATATCCAAATCTAAGAATGTTGTTATCCAATCTGAATCTAGTGGAAGTGAATCCTCGGAGAATGAATTATCAAATCTTGCTTGAAGGATGAACAAGATATATGGAAAAAGGAATTTTCAATCCAGATATAAGAAAAAGTAAAGGAAAGACAAGAAAGATTCAGAAGTCACATATTATGAATGCAAGAGAGTTGGACACATAAGACCTGATTTCCCTATGCTTAAGAGAAAATAAAGAAAGGAAAATCATTCTAAGAGAAACAGAAAGAAGTTTTACAGGGCTAAAACTAATAAATTCTTGAAAGCCAATGACGCCTAGAGTGCCAGTAGTGGAGACTCTTCAGATGAATCTTTGGATTTTGAATCTTCTAGAAAGAAGAATCTTGGTCTAATAGCCAGACTACCTATTGAAAATAATTTTTTAATGGCTAAGGTACACACTGATGAATCTATGACCAATATATCTTCGAATACTAATGATAGTAAATATTATAACTCTTATAATGAAGAATCTTCTTATGATGAAGATAAAACTTTACCTATCTATGAAGAAGTATCTAGGTTTTCCAAACTTCTTGAGATTGAGAATTCAAAACTCATGAAAAAACATGATAAAGAAAATTCTAGGAATACTATTCTTACTAAAGAGATATCAGATCTTTCTAAATATCTTGATAAGAAAAATGCTGATTTTGAATGTATTTCAAAAAATCTTGAGGAATTAAATTCTGAAAAGAATAAACTTTCTAAAGATCTAGAAAACATAATTTCTAAGAAAAATATTTTCGAGCCTAGCTCTAGTTCAAAATCAAATGTTTTTTAAGACAAGAACTTGGTTGTCAAACTGAAATCTGAAATATTTTCCTTGAGGAAGTATTTTTCAAACTTTACCTTAGGTAAATAAAATTTTGATAAAATGTATTCTCAAATCTAACCTCTAAGGAATAGTTCTAGTTTTGGTTATACTAGTTCTAAACCTGTTTTTAGTAACAATTATTTTGTTCCACAAAGTGGTCCTTTTTTCAATAAGTGTCAGTGTGGTGGACACTGGGCAAAGAATTGTTCTCTAAACAAAACCCAATATTTAGGACTTCATAAAGCCTATTTTTCAAAGAAGATGTGGGTGCTGAAAATTTTTCTTTCTAAAAATTCCAGATCCAAGAATGTTTGGATTCTGAAAACCTAAATTTTTCTTATTTTCAGGAAAATAGAGAAGGTACCAATATCAGTACATGGTACATGGATAGTGGGTGTTCCCGGCTTATGACTGGTAACAAAAACTACTTTGAAAATATTATCAAGACGAAAGGAGGGAAAGTAACTTTCAGAGATAATGCTCAGGGATAAATTATTGGTATAGGTAAGATTTTTCTTCTTGAAAAAAAATTGATTTCAAATGTTTTATTTGTTAAGGGTCTTAAGCACAACCTCATTAGTATAAGCCAATTATGTGATGAAGGTTACCTTGTGAATTTTAGGAATGAAAAGTGCTTAGTACACAATTCCAAGGAACAGTTTGTTCTTTCTACCCATGGTTAAGAGAATGTATACACACTAAACTTAGAAGACCTTAGGATACAAGATCTACCTTGCCTTAGTCCAATGGAAGATCATTCTTGGTTGTGGCATAGAAGGTTAGGACACTGTAACCTTATGAACGTATAAAAACTTTCTAAGAAAAGATTTGTTAAGGATCTACCAGAGCTTAGATTTGATTCTTCAAAATTTTGTGATCCTTGTCAATATTTAAAGCAACATAAATAAAGTTTTAAATCATTTGGTTAAGTCTTAACTACTTGATGCATTACATTTAGTGCATATGGATCTATTTGGTCCTACAAAAACTGGAAGCATTTAGGGAAAGTATTATGTATTTGTCTTTGTTGATGATTACACTAGATTTTTGTGGGTGTTTTTCTAGCAAAGAAGTCTGAAGATTTTTCTTATTTCAAAAGTTTTAGATCCCAAGTTAAAAATGAGAAAAAACTTCCATTGAAAACTATTCATAGTGATCATGGTGGATAATTTCAAAATTCTGATTTTGAAACTTTTTGTGGTAGAAAAGGCATTACTCATAACTTCTCAACACCTAGAACACCTCAACAGAATGGTGTTGTTGAAAGAAGAAATATAATTCTTCAAGAGATAACAATAACCATGTTGAGTGAGTATTCTGTAGCCAAACATTTTTAGGCTGAAGCTTTAATTACTACTTGTTATACTATAAATCGAGTTTCTATTAGACATTTTCTTAATAAAACTCCTTATGAGTTATGGAATGGTAGAAAACCTAAATATTCCTACTTTAAGGTTTTTGGTTGCAAGGTATTCATCCTGAATACTAAAGATAATCTACGTAAATTCACACCAAAATCTAATGAAGGAATTTTCTTAGGCTACTCCACAACTTCTAAGGCATATAGAGTTTTCAACAAAAACACTTGTAGAGTTTAAGAGACAGTACATGCAAATTTGATGAAACTAATCCTTTTGTTTTTAAACAACCCCAACCTATATCCTCGGATGTGTTTTCAAAAACTAATTATCAACCTGTGTTAGAAGATCCTTCTGAAAAGGAAAATGTTCAAGAAGATACTTCTAAATCATTTAATCTAGAATATTTTCTTCCCTATGTTGATGAACAGGTTTTACAAAACCTAAATCAGTCATTTCTAAAGAATCATCCTAGTGAAAGCATCATTGGGGATGTAAATCAACCTGTAAGGACTAGAAGTTCCTTATGAAATGAAGTAGAACATCTAGCATTCCTTTCTTAATTATAACCAAAAATCACTAACGAAGCTTTAGGTGATGATGATTGGATTAAATTCATACAATATGAACTAAATGAATTCGAAAGGAATAAAGTCTAGACCTTGGTTGAAAGACCTAAGTAAACTTCTGTTATTGGTGTAAAATGGGTCTTCAGAAATAAGTGTGATGAAAATGTAATCATTGTAAGAAATAAATCTAGATTAGTTACTAAAGGCTGTAATCAACAAGAAGGAATAGACTATGAAGAAACCTATGCTCTAGTAGCTAGACATGAATCTATTCGTATTTTACTTGACTTTGTAGCATTTTTCAATTTCAAACTTTTTCAAATGGATGTGAAATGTGATTTCCTTAATGGTTATGTTCAAGAGGATGTTTTTTTGAACAAAATCCTGTTTTTGAAGATACAAAACATCCTGATCATGTTTTTAGACTTACCAAAGCTCTGTATGGCCTTAAACAAGCCCCTCAAGCTTGGTATGATAGACTTGCAGGGTTTTTGTTTCAAAATAACTATGTTAAGGGGAATGAAGATCCAACCCTTTTTATAAATGAAGATAAGAAAAATGTTTTGATTGTTCAAATTTATGTTGATGACATTATATTTGGTTCAACTCAACAATATTTAACTGATTCCTTTGTAGATCTAATGAAATCTAAGTTTTAAATGAGTATAATGGGTGAGATAACATTTTTCCTGGGTTTTCAAATTTCTAAAAAACAAGAAGGAATCTATATATCCCAACATAAGTATATTAAATATCTTCTTAAAAAGTACGGATATGACAACACTAAAAGTATAAGTACTCCCATTGGTACCTCAAACACACTTGATCTTGTTGAAGCTAGGAAACCAGAAGATCAAACAACTTTTAGAGGTATGATAGGAAGTTTAATTTACTTGATAGATAGTCATCAAAACTTAATTTTTTCATTCTGCTTATGTGAGAGATATCAATATAATCCTAAGGAATCTCATTTAAAGGTAGTAAAAAGAATTTTTTGCTACTTAAAGGGAACCATGGATTTAGGACTATTTTATTCTTATGGAAATGATTTTGTTTTCAAAATTTTTTCCAATGCTGACTTTGGTGGATGTAGAATGGATATAAAGAGTACATCTATAACTTTTCATTTCTTAGGAGATTCATTAGTTTCTTGGTCATTCATGAAGCAACACCCAATAGAACTTTCCACTATTGAAGCTGAATATGTAGCAGCTGGAAATTGTTGTGCTCAAGTATTGTGGATGCAACACACACTCACAAACTATGGTATGAGTTTTACCAAAACACAAATTTTATGTGATAATACAAGTGCCATTTCCCTTAGCAAAAATCCTACACATCACTCTCGTGCAAAGCACATATATATTAGGCATCACTTTCTTAGGGATCACACACTAAAATGAGATATCATTCTTCAATTTATTGGAACGCAAGATCAAATTGCTGATGTTTTCACAAAATCTTTACCCTCCAATAGATTTGAATACACTAAAAAGAAGTTAATAATGATAATTGTAAGGTAATCCTCCTCAATAACTTCCAGTTGAACCAATATCTTTATAGTAATAAACTTCTTTTCATAGGGGGGTACATTTCATTGTAAAGTTTTTCATATTTTTCGTAATGGTGTTTTTCAAATTTTTCGTAATGATGTTTTTCATATTTTTCTTAATGAAGTTTTTCATATTTTTCATAATGAGGTTTTTCATATTTTTCGTAATGGTGTTTTTCATATTTTTTTCAATGAGGTTTTTCATATTTTTCATAATGGTGTTTTTCATATTTTTCATAATGAAGTTTTTCATATTTTTTGTAATGGTGTTTTTCATATTTTTCGTAATGATGTTTTTCATATTTTTTGTAATGATGATTTTCATATTTTTTGTAATGAATATTTTCATATTTTTCATATTGAAGTTTTTCATATTTTTCATAATGAAGTTTTCATATTTTTCTTAATGGTGCTTTTCATCTTTTTCGTAATGATGTTTTTCATATTTTTCGTAATGAAGTCTTTCATATTTTTCGTAATGATTTTTTCATATTTTTCATAATAATGTTTTTCATATTTTTCATAATGAAGTTTTTCATATTTTTCATAATAAAGTTTTTCATATTTTTCATAATTATGTATTTCATATTTTTTGTAATGGAAATTTTCAGACCTCAAATTTTCGTAATGGAAATTTTTGGACTTAAAATTTTCGTAGTGAAGTTTTCCGTACTGAAGATTTTTGTAATGAAGATTTTCGTAATGAAAATTTTCATAATGAAGATTGGTGTACTCAATTTCTTTTTCATACTCAAGTTTTTTTATCTAAAGTCCTTCAAGAAGAATTTTCCTCAATACGAATAATTCTCCTGACAATCCGAAAGGTATGATTCTTTCTTGAGTTTTCGTAATATCCTTTTACTTACTATTAGGTTATTTTTTTAAAACATTTATCAGATTCAAGTTTTCTTAAATCCGAATTTTTTCCTTTAAAAACCTCAAAAGATCAGATCCCACCAAATTTTCTTTGCAGATATCATCTCGACTGTCAGATCAGATCTGAAGAATTCTCAGCCATTGGATTGAAATGGGAAGATGAACTATCACTTAAACACCTATAAATGGGGACCCCTGATAGTTTTCCCACATCGGTTTTCAAAGCTTGTGCGGGTCAAAGCTCTCCTCCTCTTTAAAATAATGTTCTGAACATTTCAAAAGTGCTCAATTTTGAATTTCGGCAGAAGTTCCTTCTCAAGATATGTCTTATGTCAAGCCAATTGCGGAGTGGAAAATATACAGGGAGAGGTTAGTGCACCCAAACTTCTTCAATAAGTATGACTCCATTATCTCTAAGAACATCAATCTTAATGGATGGGAAAGTGTAGCCATATCAAAGACATAAGCTCAGGATGTTGTGTATCTAGATCTTCTCATAGAATTTTATGAATCAGTTTGTTTTTTCAAGGAAGATGGCAGAGAAAAATTTTCCTTCAAAAGTTATGGAAAGAAATATGTACTTTCTTACACCAAGGCTGCTAGCCTTGAAGGGTTAGTCTATGAAGGGGAAGCTAAGTTTTGTTCCCACAAATTACAGGATGTGCAAGGAATTTTCATCAAAGTGAAATCTATGAAAAGTCTTGTACTTACAGATGTCAAGACCATAAATATTTCTCATTTTTCTACCAATAATTGGATACTAGAGTTATGGGTCCATGTTCTTATCGTACTAAGAAAGTGTGACAAGGATACTCTTAAGAAAAGTGATATGTATATCTTAGATTTTTTGGTAAATATAAGGAAAATCAATCTGATGAAACATATTCTCATTACAATTGAGAATATCAAGAATGGGAATCTAAGAGAATAGATAATCATGTAACTTGCCCTACTCCCCAAGTTTATAAGTTCGGTGTCTTGAATCTTTCAAGATCCCTTACAGTTCCAAGCTAAGTAATTGTAAAGTAATTTTGATTAGTGATGATACCCTCAAAAGGATGAAGGTTGGTTTCTCCAAGGAGTCAGGTGAATTTTATGATCTTCCAGAGGATGAGGTAGAAGCCATTCCAAAAAATGCTGAAGAGGTTGAACCATCAAAGAAATCTGGAAAGAAGAGGAAGCTAAAGGAAGTGGAATAAATAGAGAAAACCCCTATGTCCAAAGAAACTGAATCTGCACCTCCAAATACCATGAAACAGAAAGCGTATCCGGATGAGGTAGTTGCCAAATGGAGGGAGGATAAGAAGAATCAAAAGGAAGGGGAGCCACAGTTTGGCCTAGATCCTGTATAGGTCAAAGCATTAAAGTAGAAATCTTTTGATGAGGTTTACAAACAAGCCAAAGAGAATAAGCTTAATAAAAATATGACAGATAAAGATATTGCGAAATCTATTTTGAAGTCTACTGAAGTTTCATCCAAGAACATTCCCGTACCGAAAACCTTCCTAGTAGAACCATTTCCTGAGACTATGGGAAAGAAGTTCATGTCCCCAGAAAAATTTCAAGAGAATGTTGCTGAACAAATAGAAGCTGTATAATAAGTGAAAGAAAAGGAAGAAAGTTGTAATCGTACTAAATATCTGATTAAGCAAGTAGAAGATTATCATGAGAAATAAAGTTCTTCTGAAAAGTTATCAATCCAGACTTCTCAAGTTGGATCCTCAAGACTAGCTACTCCTGGGGTTCATGATAAGGATGAAGAGGATGTGAACAAGTTTTCTAAATAAGAGAGTCATAATCATGACTTTATTCATCCTGAGGATATTGAGGCTGGAGTTGAGAAAGAAAAAATTGATAAAGATAAGATTGTTCAATTATCTGAAAGTGAGTAGGAATCTCCAGTTGCAGAAGCTATTTTGAAAACCAACAAGGCAAAACAAGTGGTTGTTGATACCCCAACCAAGGAAATTCTAAGGAAGAAGGAAGTTTGAGGATCCTCTAAGAGGAATCCTATCGAGTTAGAGGAAGAACTGCAATCTAGAAGAATGTTAGATTCAGAGTCATCAGCTTTAGAACATGATTTTGTCATTGCGTCCTTGAAGAAGTAAGTGGATACCATTCCAATCTTTCCAAAAATTGACTCCAGATTCCAAATGCTCCAGTATAGCATGAATTAGAAATCATACTTTGTATCCATGATGATGGATAGGTTCATAAATATTGAGTCTGAACACAATAATTTCCTTATCAACTATAAATAACACATAAAATCTTGCAAGAAAATGGTTAGCTGGTCAAAGAATGTTATCAAAGATCTGAGAGAGCTTGATGACTTTCAAGATGATGTTAAGAAACCCTTTGATACTTCATATGGTAAAATCAAGGATCTTACAAATATCTTTGAGGAAAATCTAAATCTTGAGAAGAATACTCGAATTCAAGATGTCAAAGATCTAAATGGAAAGTTAAATTTTGTTGTCCAAAGTTGGAAAACAAAAAGGGATATTTGGATTGAGATTCAAGAAAAGTTAGTAAAGCAAGATGATTTACTGAGGGATCAGGAAGAGGCCATGAAAGCTCAGGAAGACAGGATCAATGCTTTAGAAAAGTAAGCAGAGGAGGATCACAAAGAGCTAAAGAAGCTGAAAACCATTGTAAAGAAGCTGATACCCAAGGAAAAAGAACCAAAATAGATCTAAATCTGATCTTTTGTTGTATCTGTTCTTCCTTGTACAAATTATTTCAATCATAATGAAATTTTGGTTTCTTGTTTTTCTTGGATGTTTGTACTAATATTTCAGGTACCATTTTTATATTCTATTCCCTAAATTTCTTTTTGAAAATCACAAAGGGGGGAAAGGAAATAGAATTTCAAGTAAAGAAGAAATATCCCTAAGTGGGAATTTATCTAAGGGAGAGTTCTCATTACAAATATTTCCATACTCAAGATAATTAAAATTCTCATTCCAGAAATCTAGAATATGAACCTTAGTGTTCTAAAGCCTAAGGGGGAGTTATTCGTATTCACCATTGTTCATATGTAAAGGGAGATAAGCTTTCTTTCAAAGTATAGAAATTTTTTCCAAGTCCTTATATTTTCTTTCGTAAGGATGTTTGTGCTTTCCAAAAAGGGGGAGATTGTTGAGTCAATAAGGTTTTATTTATGAATTTTCCATCCCTTTATACATGGAGAGATTTCTAAGTCATTAAGGCTTTCCATATGACTTTACAATTCCTTCTTGTTTTGAAAATCACAAAAACCTTATCTTAAGGAAAATTTATTTTTACCCTTATCAAGTTTTTATTATTCAATCAAAATTTCTAATTAGAAAATTCAGTTTGAAACCAAAACCTCAGAATCCTATAAATACCTAGATATGAAGCATTCTGTTTTAGAATCCGAATTCTCAGAATTCTGATTATGAATTCTAGATACTATCTTTCTAAGTTCTGACTCCGAATTCTGATTATGAATTCTGGTTATGAACTTTCTGAGTTTTGACTCTGAATTCTAATTACAAATTCTGGTTACGAACTTTCTGAGTTCTGACTCTGAATTTTGATTATGAATTCTGATTACAAATTCTGATTACGAACTTTTCAAAGTTCTGACTCTGTGTTTTCTGAATATAAACTCTGAACTCTTATGAGTTCTGACTCTGAATTGTCATGAACTCTGACTCCGAACTTTTTAAGTTCTAGTTCAGAATTCTTGTGAATTCAGACTCTAAATTTCCATGAAATTCAAACTCTGAAATTCTATAGAATTCGGGTTTTGAATTCCTAGAAAATAGAATCTGAATATCCATGTATTATAGACTTCAAATTCAATTTTGGTTAGACTCTGAACTTTAATTTTTTCTTACATTTTTAATATTGGATTTTAGTTATGTAACCATATTTTACTTAAAATTTTTTTTATAAAACAATGTCGTGCATTCAATTATTAACTAACCGTTGTTTGAGTGACACGTGTATAGGTCCCTCCGAAATTAAAGGAAAAATATGACCGTTGGAGGAGGGATTCGACCATTGATGTCATGCCTATAAATAGGAGATCATTTAAAAGAGTTCCATACTATTCTACGACTCTAGAGATTACATGTTATTGAAGTGATTTCTAGAGAGAGACTATCACTGCTTTTGCGTACTAAAATTCTTGTTCAGACTTTCATTGTGCGACTCCGATTTTTACTATGTACAATCGAGGGCTTCTGGGGATAGGAAGACAGAGGTGTCGACTACCTTGAGGTTGAGGGATTCCTTACTGAGGAAGACAGAGGTACCAACTAACTTGAAGTTTAGGGCTTTCGAGGTTATCAAGAAAGACTCTGGTCTTCGTATCGAGGTCTTACCCGGGTGTGGGTAAGACAGACTTTCTTAAAAATATAAATCAAGGGGCCTTTATCCAAGGTTGTTGGATACCCTTATCTTTAGTTTAAAAGATTTACTATTTGTTACTTATTTTGTTACAAGTTTTGTAAAGACCCTGAAATTTCAAGGAAATTTTTTTTCTTAAATACTTTAGAATTTTACAAGTCTGTGGTATCTGACGGCGCCTAATTCCGAGGCCCGGTGTGCCCAGAATCAATTTCTGAAGTTTTGTTCGGGTACGTTCAGTAAATGTAGGTGCGAGTTTTTCTATCTTTTGAACCGGTGCTCGGAATTGAAATCCTAGGGCAGTGATGAACTCATTGTGTCGTTATTCACTTAAGGGGACCTTTTCCACAGTTGCATTTTGTCGTATGTGGTAGTTAAAATTTGGGGTTTCTTTAAGACTTAAAAAAAAGTGTTGTGTTACAATTTTTATTTTAAAGATGTTAGTTATATCCTACAAGGGGATGTTATAGGTGGGGGCCCACACCCACATAACCTCCCATGAAAGGATAATGTGATTTGGGTCCCACAATAACCCCTAACCTTTCAACTCCCTTAAACTCTCCATTAATCCCCCCTTATTTAATTTGACACCACTCCCCTTAATTAATGTGATCTCTTCACCTTCTTCTCTCCCATTAATTTTTTCTAACACTTCTGATTAATGAATTGAACCCTAAAATTAATTAATTAAAGTTTTTTAATTTTGAAAATTCATGTGTGAATAAAATAATAGCCTTAGATATTATTTTAGTTTGTCACTTGTTGTGTTGAGAGAATTTTGGGAGTGCTCTTGAGAAACAGAAGAATAGAATTCTTCTTTCGAAGAAGAACCGCCGAAGAATGACGATCATCTCCTTCGATCTTCAGCCAAGCCAAAGGAGAAGGATCCACCCTCAAGAAACACAGACGATTCTCCTTCCTCGGCCCCTTCTTCCCCGATGTCAACGAGTTGACGCCGCCTCCCCATGACTTCGTCCACGAATGAACCTTATTTCGAGGTAGGGGGTTTGCTTCAATTTTAATTGAATAAAATTGTTCTTCGTTCTACGTTGAAACCATGTTTTATCTTCAGACATATGATACCGCCTAACGTGGAGGGAAAAGGCCGGACGAACATGGCCCAACGACCCTCTGATTGATCCGCGTTTTATTCTGTTGGAGGCGGTGATGAAAGAGGTGGCGGCGACCGGTGGAAGCGAAGGTCGTATGCCAGCCACGTGGAGTAGAACCGCGACCCGCATCTGCGGGCCGCTTGGCCGAAGAAGAACCAGCCTGCCAAAGCCGACCGGGCTGGTGGAACCGCGGCACCCCATGGCGCCACGCTGTGGAGGACTATGGCCCGTGCTCCTCAGGCCACTTCGACGGGCGAACCAGCCAGCTCGTCGGCCAGCCGGGTTGATGAAGGTCGCAACACCTGCAGGTGTCGTACAAGAGGACCGCAGCCTGCCCATGCGGGCCGCTCACGCTGGAGAAGCCGTTCGGGTAGGAGGGCGGCGCCGATCGGCACTGCAGGTTCCGGAAGTCAGGGGGACGCACTCCCCCCGCATTGCTCGGCCACTAGGGCCGAGCCGCCTGGCCAGCCGGGCCGAGCCATGGCCAGTCCGGGTCACGCCCCACCGGGCTGGGTCGTGCCGCGCTACACTGGGCCAGGCCATGCACTTCACTGGGCCGGTCTGACACCAGCCAGGTCAGACCCTCCAAAACCGGGTTAACCCGACCCGCCAGCCCACTAGGCTTAACGGGCCGGGCCCGTTATGCTTAAATGTGAATAACTTCACGTCCGTGTGTCCGATCGAAGCGCCGTCTGCGGAACTGGGATCCTCGTGATGAGGCAGTCCTTTTGAGATACTCTAAGTGAGTTTTGGAGGACTCTGAAAAATGGTCGAGTTTGGAACGAGCATAATTCCAATTGTGCCCCTGGAACGAAAATGCTAATAACTCTCAGACCGGGTGTCCGATTGACGCGCCGTCTATTGTTATGGGTTCCTTTTTACAAGACGGAACATTTGGATACATCAAATCTAGACTTCGTGATAGTTGATGTATTGATCCCTTGGATCGAGGTGCGGACCCTCCCAGAATCGAGCATGTTGTGTGCGGGAACCCTAGAGCTGGTTGTGACTGTGACGACAATCGTACTGGAATCCTCCGTGGGTTCGACGATGATGACAACGGTTCTGGAATCCTCCGTGGGTTCGATAGCGATGACTACTGTACTTTTATCCTAAGTGGTTCTGACGGTTTGACTTCTGTTCTAGTATCCTACGTGGTTCTGACAAAGTATCCGGTCTAGTATCCTACATGGCTCTGACAGCTTAGCTGGACTAGTATCCTACGTGGGTCCGACAGCTTAGATGAATTAGTGACTACATCTGGTCATCTCTATCGCTATACAAAAGATGTATACTTGTGTGAGCTGAGTCTTGATTTTAAATCAATATCATCGATGGGATTGACTTTCTTTCCTGTGTGGACTGGGTTGTGCTTCGGCCTCAGTGTTGGAGCTGAACTGAGATTGATAACTTAGGTATATGTATGGGAATATACCTAAGTATATTTGGTTAATACTTCATGATTGTATCTTTCCTTTTTTTGGTTTATCCTTTGTGGATTCTGAGATACCTTCAGGGGTCTCAGGGTCCCTACTGAGTATCGTATACTCACCCCTGAACGGGCTATGCCCGCACTACGTTGTGTTGGATGTAGAGGACGGCCAGTCCTGATTGAGGTGGAGGCTTGTAGAGCTGGACGGTACTCAGATGTGGACCACTTGACGAGACATACACAGAGCAGACAACCGAACCCAAGGTACTGAGGTGGCCATCTGTACCCACCCTTCAGGTGGGATTCCCATAGTACGACTCAGTGGTTGTTGTTTTACTTTATTGCAGTTGTATTAGCTTTTCATTTGTATTGTACTTTACAGTTGGGTTTGTATATTGGACCATTTACTTTTCAGCACATACTTTTGTACTCAGTTTTATTTAGTGCTTTCTTCTATTGCGTACTCTATTGTGTTGGTTTAACTTTTATAAAGGAAATTCCTTCCCTTTTTATTGGGATTTTATGCCTTTGGTGCTAGTCTCCAGCCCCTGGACTATGGAAGGAGGTCTTGGGGTAGTCACGGCACAGGCCCTGGGGGACGGGTCGTGACAAATTCGTATCAGAGGGAGGTTTCGACTGGAGAACTCAGGACTCTGATCATTTTTTTCTGTGAAGCAATAGTGTTAAGAGTATTGACTGTGGTTTTCAGTCCAGGGAGTCCAGTGTTGGTGCGGTGGCCGACGTATCCATACACCAGGACCCTGGCCTCTGATTTCCGACTCAGTGCATGAAAACACTAATTTCCTGTGTGTTTTTCTTTGAAATGTTTTATTTGTGATTACTTTGTGTTAGCTAACCAAGTATACTATTTGACTGTGGCGCACTTGTTTATTTTCAGGATGTCCCCAAGAAGGCATCCAGCTAGGGTTCCAAGTTACGTACGAGATGGCAGCCCACCGAGCGACGAGGCCTCGGTGTAGGGCCCCATCACAGCGGAGGCACCAGCAGTACCACTACCCGATGGGCCACCGATACCACCATCCCCAGTAGAAGATATTTCACGTCGCCTAGGTTCATTTCACGAGTTCCAGTGACAGAGGTCTCCCAGGTTCCTCGTAGAGACGAACCCACAGGAAGCTGAGGACTGGATGGAGGCTGTTTTCATAGTTTTCAGATTGGTAGGGACACCAGCTGAACTTATAGTGATCCTTGCAGCTAGTCTCCTGCACGCAGTAGTAGGTAGTTGGTGGAGCTTGATGCTCCAGGTGCATGACGAGGAATATTCACTTTGGACAGACTTTGAGGGTCTCTTTTGCTCGGAGTTTTTTCTAGCCACAATTCATGTTGTGCGGATTCATGAATTACTTCATCTGCGATAGGGAAGCACGACAGTAGCTCAGTACTTAGTGAGGTTCACTGACCTCTCGTGATACTCAATGGATATGGTGCGGGACCAATTATTCAGGGCCCGAACCATTGAGCAGGGACTTAGACATGAGATCAGGGCTTCGATGATCTCCCTCAGAATTCAGACATAGGAGGGAGTGCTGGAGCGAGCCCTTCTTGTGGAGATCTTTCTTGCTGAGCCGACACCAGTGGCGAGACCCACCGTAGGGTGACACATAGCAGAGTCTTCTGCAGCGGGCAGTGGACAGTTGACGCAGAGGTCCAAGCAGACCGGGCCATAAGAAGAGCGACCTCAGGATACAGGTTCTATTGTGCGGGGCACCCAAAACAGATATAGCTATATGAGGAGCAGGCAGTGTTATGCATACGGCGGGCAGGGTCACATTGCTCGAGACTATCTGACCCGCCATGCGGTCGATCATCAGACATTAGAGGGACCTCCCAGGAAGAGGTAGAGGTTTGACCATAGTGGTCCGCTGGGAGCAAGAAGATGTGGCAGAGGAGCTGGCTGAGCAGCAGGTGGTGGACAACGTTTTGAGGCTCTACCACCACCAGCACCAGGAGGTCCACCCAGACCACAGGGAGCTAGCGGACAGAGGTAGGCTCAGCACCAGGCAGTCGAGGCCTACGACCACGACACACCTGATATGATTCAAGGTACTATCTATATCTACTCCACCCTTGATGTAGTAATTATAGACACAGGTGCGAGTCATTCTTTTATTTTTTCTGCCCTTATTTGGAGATCGGATATTCCAACAGAGTCGTTGGCTCGATCCTTATGGCTAGAGACTCCTATGGGAGCAAACTCGATGATTACGCACTAGTTTTGGCAGTGTGAGATTACTCTAGGAGGCGAGATATTTGGTTGGGATCTTCTTGTAGCGGCTTCTAGGCCTTACAACATCATCTTGGGTATGTACTAGTTATCTACAGTCCATGATCAGATTGACTCTACTAAGCGCGAAGTGCGATGTATCCGCATGGATGGAACCAGGTTCACCTTCACCAGTGAGAAAGAAGCATTTGCAGCACAGGATGGACTTACTAAGAGGAGGAGGCAGCCGATCACACATCAGTTGGCTAGTCTCATCCTTAGAGCAGTTGATGTGTGGAGTCCGATTTTTCCTGTTATGGTGGATCAGTATGCAGACGTTTTTCCTAACGACGTTCCAGGACTACCTCCTCGCAGAGGGTAGAATTCTACATTGACCAGTACCCCAGGATAGCACTGATATCTTCTCTAGCATATCATATGGCTCCCACTGAGCTTTGTGAGCTGTGGGTATAGCTGGAGGACTTGCTGGGGAAGGTATTTATCCGACCCAGTGTTTCACCCTGGACATCTCCGATTTTGTTCTCCAAGAAGGTGAATGGGAGCTTGCGACTGTGTGTCGACTACCATCACCTGAATCAGGTGACTGTGAAGAACAAGTATGCACTCCAGAGGATTGAAGACCTATTTGATCAGATCAAGGGAGCACGATGGTTCTCAAAGACAGACCTCAAGTCAGGCTATCACCACCTCAAAGTTCGAGACAAGGATGTGCAGAAGACGGCCTTCAGGTGTCGGTATGGACAATAAGAGTTCTTGGTTATTCCCTTCCGTGTAACCAATGCTCCAGCGGTGTTCATGAGTCTCATTAATAGGATCTTCCAGCCTTACCTCAATCGATTTGTCTTATTTTTCATCGATGACATACTGATTTACTCGAATACTGAGGAGGAGCACGCCTACCACTTGCGGGTTGTACTAGACACACTCCAAGAGCGCCAGCTTTATGGTAAGCTCTCAAAGTTCTAGTTCTTGATTCAAGAGGTTCAATTTATGGGACATGTCATCTCAGAGGCTGGGGTAGTATTGGATCCAGTGAAGATCGAGGTAGTGCTTTCTTGGGATCCACCCAGGAGCGTGATGGAGGTGCAGAGTTTCCTGGGTCTGGCTAGGTACTATCATAGATTTGTGCCAGACTTCTACAGAGTTGTAGCACCACTTTCCACTTTGAAAAAGAAGGGGAAACAATTCGTGTGGTCAGATAGATTCTAGTAGAGCATTCAAGAGCTGAGACCGACATTGACCAGTGCGCCCATCTTGAGGCTACCAGAGGAGTTCGTTGGGTATGTAGTTTACTGTGACGCATCAGGGACCGAACTTGGGAGTTTCCTGATATAAGAGGGAGTAGTGATCGTGTATGGTTCATGGCAGTTGAGGTATCACGAGCAGAACTACGCTACCCATGACCTGAAATTAGCAGCAGTGGTCTTCTCCTTGAAGATGTGGCAGCACAATCTGATGGGCGAGCACTTTACAGTCTACTCTGACCACCAGAGTCTCAGGTACATCTTCTCACAGAAGAACCTGAACCTGAGATAGTGACGTTGGCTCGAGTTCCTCCATAACTATGACTTCGAGATAGTCTATACTCCTGGGAAGGGGAACGTTGCAGCAGATGCTCTCAGTAGGAGATCGGGAATTCAGCTGCTAGGAGAGGCGACAGAGCAGCTGTAACGCCCCGACCCCAGTTACCCAAAGTCAGTGCATTATTACATAACATTGGCATGATCACAAAAGATCAAGTCTCGAAAGACTGATTAGTGTAGTCTTGGAAACACTAGATACATTCATAAAGTTTACATTACATCATGAAGTGAAAACTACAACAACATATTGTCTCCACACTCATATCCTCTTATACTATCCCTGCAGGTCATTCATAAAATACTTCTTCACATACTAGGAAAGATAAAACATTGAAAGGGGTGAGATCAAATGCCCAATAAGGATAACAATATAGCGGAAACTTTCATAAATAAGCATAAATGTTTAAGGCAATTTATAAATAAAACAAAAGCCTTTTAAACTTGAACTTCAGCATAATATGGAAAAGATAAAATGAAATAATGCCATTTACTTGTTCACGTGGATATTCTACTAGTCAAATAATCACATGCAATATCAATAACCATTTTCATAATGATGGAATGCATAATTCTGAACTTTAATTTCTGTGTCAAGGCCTCGTGCCAATACCTAAGGGATAACTATAACCGGAACCCAACCCAGAGATCCTCTGTAACCGGACTCCAACGCGGAGTGCCTCTAATAACCGGACACCAACCCGGAGTGCCTCTAATAACCGGACACCAACCTGGAGTGCCTCTAATAACCGGACACCAACCCGGAGTGCCTCTAATAACCGGACACCAACCCGGAGGGTCTGCTGTAACCGGACCCCAACCCAGAACATACTATTCCAACACATTCATCTTAAGAAAAAAATGAAATATAACATAAACATTCGTATTAAAACTAGCATACGGAATGCCAAAACATTAATCATAAATCATTAATGGCATAAAAATAACTCATCCATAGTCAAACATATCACAAAACCTTAAATACAATATGGATGATTTTTATCATAATAAATCAACTTCAAACAAGTGTAAAATTTATCAAAGGATGTTGACATAGATGAAATCAAAACTATTTGAGAGAAATATCTTTTTTTTAAATCATTTAAAAGTTACATAATTATAGAGAAAACCTTTATTTTGAAAACATTATTATAAGATTTTAAGGGAAGCTTCAATGACTTCATAATGGTGGAAAATAGCCTTACCCGCTATATAAGTTGAAAAAAAGACATTCTTACCTTAATTCTGTCTAAAAGGTTAGAAAGGACCTTGTTTGGAAAACGACAGAAAGATTCCTTTATAAAATTCTTATAAAAATTCAAACAAGGGTATAAATAAATTTAACCCATATTCTGTAAAATAGTAAGAATGTTTTGAAATACATTTTTAAGAAACATGGACGTGGATGATAAAGAGGTCCCAGTAGATAATTACTTATAAACAACCTCGGATAATGAAGAGATTGTGAAATAAACCCTTAACAATTTGGTAACTTACAAAACATACACCCCATGAAAGAGGTATCATAAAATGAATATGTAGATACACATAAATTAAAGTGTATTACACAAAGAATACAATTATGGGTAGTACATACACCACACAAAAGGTAATAGTGGCAATATGGCATGAATCTCACGGGAATAAGGAGTGAGATGAAAACCCCTTACCTTGTACTTTTCCTTGGTTGAGGGCAGGATAACCTCCTGTATAACGGTGAAATAATTGTTATTAAATTATACAAGAATCATATACATTAATATTATATCATATATGATCTTTTAAAATTTCTTTGTTAATAATATCTTAGTATTGTTGTCATTTTGGGTGTTAATTTACTCGTTTTATTTTATATGTTTTGTTACATAAGCCATGTTTGTTATGAATAGGTTGTATCTTATTTATATCCGGAATGATATTAAGTACTTAAACATTATTTTTAATCATCAAATGAGAATTATACTTGAATGGATACAATGGGGAATGAAACTCATCGCATTCGTGGAGATGGTAGTCCGTAGGTACGCATGAGCGACAATATCATCCTTTTGATATTAAAATAATATATAATTGGATGGTATATCATATATACAGAATCATTATCATGTTATATTTATTATTTTCATGAATTACATGTCATTATTATACCCATCCAAATAATAATATATTGAATAACAATTACACCACGACGTGGAGACGGTAAACCGCACGTATGCACGTATGGTGACATGTCATTCAAAGGATGGATAGAATACTGAATATGGTTGTACCATATTTATAATAATATCATAGTATATAGGATATACTGGATTTATTATTTTATAATGGGTATAACAAATAAAGAAGAAGTTTAAGAATAAAGGAACTTGAAAGACGGTGGTGAAAATATTACCTCCTCTTCGGGTTCTTCCTTTTGATTTGATCAAAAGGGATCCTTAGGTTGTCTTTCTGATCAACTTAAGGCCTCTAGGATGAATTTAATGAAGTTTAGAGAGTATTTGGGCAGGGTTTGGATGAACCAAAAGGCTTTCAAAGTGTGAATAATTGGTTATAGGTGGTGTCCTTTTATAAGAGGAGTGAGGGGCACCTTATGAAAAGCAAGAAATATTATTTTATTATAAATTCATATTGGGTTTTTAATGGATCCAAAGTGGATTATTTAATGTTTAAGGTGGGGATGGGTCTAAAAACACTCAACCAATAGAATTTAGACAGGTTTTGGTCATTATATTAACCTTATATTTTAGTTTTAACTCTTAGTTAATTAGTTTGACACTTACCATGTCACTTTTTATTTTTATATTATATAGTTAATAAACTTACTATATACCTCAAATAAACCCCCAAGTGGTCCATTAATGATAAAAATATCATGATATAAGTCTCTTGGCTGAACCTTATATTTTTATGAATTGAATATAAATTAATAATATAATTTGTTTTTAAAAAACTCATTTATGTCAATTTTGACACTATTCAATAATTGATTTTTGTTAAAGTCTTAAAAACTTTATTAATTCAAAAACAATTCAGTTAAGAAATACTATAATGTTATATTAACCAATAAAATTCATGTATTTCATCAAAACTTTCAAATTATATTTATTTTAACATTTATAATACCAATTATTTGATTCCTTCATCAATAAGAAAAATATTGCATCATTATTGTGTCATAAATAATATTAATTATTAAATGTCTAAAAATTATAAATAAATTACCCTTATGTAGGAAATCTTTTTATATTTCTAATTAATATGTATAGTTGATAATCCAACATATATAACCCTATGTAAAAATTGTTTTTCTAAAAGATATATGCTTATGTCATTTTTGTATTTATTTTAACTTAATTAATATAAAGTGTCCTTATCACTTACAAGTGAATCCATGGGGTCCCAAAATCGACCCAAAGATGCCCATGGTCGGACATGTATCAAAAAATAAGGTTAGGACATATTTTAGGGTAATTTATTATTATTATAATATTATTTTTTTACCCTTATTTATCGGATTTACCCTTTAACCATGGTAAATAAAATATTTAGCGAAATAATTATTCAAAATGTCTAAAAATAAAAGTTACCTATTTACACAATTTTAAAATCCTGATTCCAAAAATAGAATCCATTTTTCCAAATTCAAAATGCAGAAGTGGCAGAAATTAATTTAAAATTAATTCCTGTTGTTAAAATAAAAAGCGTGTTTTTAAGAGATAATTACTATCAAAAGATTGACACTTGTTTATGTCCGGTTTAATTATTAAATTAGGTCCAATGACCAACATTGTATTAAATGGTAAAAATATATTCTAAATATACTTTAAAACCACTCAAATTCATAATTTATCATTTTTAATTATTTTGATTAAAAAATTGTTTTTAATTAAAATTTAGTAATTTTCACTATTCATCAAAATATAAATGTTATCCGAAAAGTACCAAAATTTCACCCTAGGATAATTTCGATATTCCGAATCCAAAAATTAAGTCCATTTTGAGAGTTAAAATCTATAAAATTTCAAAAAGTGGGTATTAATATTCATAACGGCTACTTTAATTGGTCGCGGTGTGTTAGAATCTCGAAGTTGCGTACAACACACGCTACTGTATTATTCAACTAGAAGCGTACCATGGAATCTTGGGATGTTATATTATCCCCTCCTTCAATAAATTTCTTCCTCGTAATTTGAAATTATTCTTCAAAAATAAAAGGTTGAAAATAAAAAATATCTTTGTGGGAAAACCCACATCGGAAATTGGGTTAATAAAATTTAGTCTTAATAAGAGGAAAAGAGAAATGAAAGGTTCACCACCAAATTATGATCTAGATTTGGAGAACATTGGTGGAAATTATAGATACATAATTGGAGGAAAATTCTAAATATTTATAGGGTTGATTGAGGTCATCAGTCACAAACAATTGTAGAATTGAGGACCTCAAAGCCATCAATCTATGATGATTTAAAATATCATTGATTCAACAAAACATAAGGTATTAGGATAACACATTTTTGGTTTTAATATCCCTTACCTAATTTTTATGAATTAGTTTCTTCATAGAACAAGAGAAATATATATACATATATATACATATATATATACTTGACAAGTAGAGTTTCATCCTTCAACTAATTTCTACCACAAACTCATCTTTCACTCCAAAATATAATAGAACTAAAAAATTTTATATTTATCCTAATGTTATAAGGATCCATAAATTACCATTAAAATAAAGAAAAATACTTTGTAATGACCAGGGACTTCCTATAGGCTAGTGGTAGGTAATAAAGGCCTGTCACACTATGGTTGTGGGTTCGATTCCTACAGCTTTGTCCGACGCGATGGGTTATCCCCTAACCTGCAGGTTGTTCTTTTCCTAAAACTATAGTATTACTCCAAAAATAATCTTAATAAATGTTTTAACCTTAAGCCATACTATCCAAATTTCAACATAATCCTTTCCAACCTTTATAGTTATCCAAAATACTTCTGTCCAGACTCTCTCTCTTAAAGGTTTCTATTTTCCAAAATCAATTGTAACATCAGATTCCCCAAACAAATTAATTATTCTTATTGTCACATACTAAAAATATGATTACCTTTATCATATTAAAACCTTAATGTAAATAACAAGTACTGTAGTACAATCCTTATATATATCACATTATTCTAATAACCAGAATATAATCCTTGAGTCCAAAAACACAAATACATTAATTATTCAACTTAATCTGTAGTAACATCATAAGCTTGGCCTTGCTCCCTTGTCCTTTTCCGAGGTAAGTTTCCTTGGCGCTTAGGGAATTCATTTTCATAATGCCCAATTTCTCTACAATTGTAGCATTCAATATTGACAACCTCTTTCTTTCCCTTGCAATCACGAGTCTGGTGACCTTTTTCTCCACATTTGTAACAAACTCTCATTCCTTTTAGGCAAGTACCAGAGTGTTTCTTACCAAAATTATCACATAATGGAAAATCCTTCTTTCCCTTTTCCCCTTTATCTATCTCTTGCTCCACTGTTATCTTCTTCTCTTGCTTTACTTTGTTGTCATAAGACTTAGATAATTCCTTTTTATGTCTTAATAGCACACGAGACAATATCTTCGTACGATGAGAAGGATTGTGATACTAAAGCTCGATAGAGAAATGGTTTTAACCCATCAAAGAAATTATCAATATTACTTCTTGGGTTACACATATAATCTGCAGCTTTCCTCGCTAACCTTGTAAAGTTAGACTCATACTTTGCAACATTCTCATCCTCCTTTTGCCTCAAACTCAGAAATTTTCTTTCCATATCTTCTTGATGGTCACGAGGAAAGTATTTTTCTAATAAAATCTCTTTGAACTCCCTCCATTCCATACTTGATACTTCATCATCTTCCTTTGTGTTTTGAATCAATGACCACCATTTATCAGCATCTCCAGTGAGGCGATAAACTGCCATGATAACTTTTTCTCTTTCACTACTCCCCAAAGCCTGAAATATTTTCTCTAGGGAACTTATCCATTTCTCAGCTACTAATTTATTTTTACTCCCATTTAATGTTGGTGATTGTTGCCTCATGAAGCGATCTAACATTGATCCTTCATGCTGTGGATTAGGGTGCTCCATACGGGTAAGGTTATTATTCATAACCTGAGTGAGTTTTCCCAGTACGGTGATTAACTGATCAACACTAGTTGCATCACTAGCTCCACTATAATTATCTTGAGCAGGAGGGAAATCCCTAAATGGAGTGCATGCATTGATATGGTTTACATTTCTTCCACTAGTCTCCATTTCTAAACAATGGCATAAACTAGATCAGTTTATGAATCAAAATACATAATTTTATACTTGTAAATCACTTAACATAAATTGAACAGTTTATGGATATAATCCATAATCATAAAAAAAATCTTTGAGGAAGTATATACTCATAAACCCTACATAATGGTTCGTAAGGAAAATCATAATTATCCTAAGAATATCCCCCGGGAGTGTCGTAACCAAGAGTGAAGCAAGGCCCGTTGTCATGCACCCGTTCTCATTCAAGTCTAGCTCAAAGCGGTGTTTTTGTGTTTTACCCCTATGTACATTTGTGCCAGAGCCGCCTCTACCTACTCGTATCCAGACAGGGATGTATTTCTTGGAAAACTCACAAAATTTATACAATACCAAAATTCTAGGAAGTTATTATATACTAATCCTAAAAGTCTATCTTAGTTCTATGTGCTCTAATCAGAGTTTACCTAAATCTAGCTTCCAAGGTTTTTATTAAACTTCCTCTGATATCAATTGTAACACCCCGACCCCAGTTACCCAGAGTCGGTGCATTATTATATAACATTGGCATGATCACAAAACATCAAGTCTCGAAAGGCCAATTATTTTAGTAGTCTTGGAAACACTAGATACATTCATAAAGTTTACATTACATCATGAAGTGAAAACTACAACAACATCTTGTCTCCATACTCATATCCCCTTATACTATCCCTGCAGGTCATTCATAAAATACTTCTTCACATCCTGGGAAAAATAAAACATTTAAAGGGGTGAGCTCAAATTCCCAGTAAGGATAACAATATAGCGGAAACTTTCATAAATAAGAATAAACATTTAAGATAAAGTATAACTAAAACAAAAGCCTTTTAAACTTGAACTTCAGCATAATATGGCAAAGATAAAATGAAATAATGCCATTTACTTATTCACATGGATATTCTACTAGTCTAATAATCACATGAAATATCAATAACCACTTTCATAATGATGGAATGCATAATTCCAAACTTTAATTTCTATGTCAAGGCCTCGTTCCAAGACATAAGGGATAACTGTAACCAGAACCCAACCCGGAGAGCCTCTGTAACCGGACTCTAACCCGGAGTGCCTCTAACAACCGGACACCAACCCGGAGTGCCTCTAATAACCGGAAACCAACTCTGAGTGACTCTAATAACCGGACACCAACCCGGAGGGTCTTTTGTAACCAAACCCCAACCTGGAACACACTAGTCCAATACATTAATCTTAATAAGAGTATGAAATATAACATAAACATTCGTATTAAAACTAGCATACGGAATGCCAAAACATTAATCATAAACCATTAATGTCATAAAAATAACTCATCCATAGTCAAAAATATCACAAAACCTTAAATACAATATGGATGATTTGTATCACAATAAATAAACTTCAAACAAGTTTAAAATTTATCAAAAGATGTTGACATAGATGAAATCAAAACTATTTGAGAGAAATATCTTTTTTTGAAATCATTTAAAAGTAACATAATTATAGAGAAAACCTTTATTTTTAAAACATTATTATAAGATTTTAAGGGAAGCTTCGACGACTTCATAATGGCGGAAAATATCCCACCCGCTGTATAAGTTAAAAAAATACATTCTTACCTTAATTCTGTCGAAAAGGTTAGAAAGGACCTTGTTTGGAAAATGACGGAAAGATTCCTTTATAAACTTATAATAAAAAATCAAACAAGGGTATAAATGACTTTAACCCATATTCTGTAAAATAGTAAGAATGTTTTTAAATACATTTTTAAGAAACATGGATGTGGATGATAAATAGGTCCCAATAGATAATTACGTATAAACAAGCTCGGATAATGAAGAGATTGTGAAATAAACCCTTACCAATTTGGTAACTTACGAAACATAAACCCCATGAAAGAGGTATCATAGAATGAATATGTAGATACACATAAATTAAAGTGTATTACACAAATAATACAATTATGGGCAGTACATACACCACACAAAAGGTAATAGTGGCAATATGACATGAATCTCACGGGAATAAGGAGTGAGATGAAAACCCCTTACCTTGTACTTTTCCTTGGTTGAGGGTAGGATAAACTCTTGTATAATGGTGAAATAATTGTTATTAAATTATAAAATAATCATATATATTAATATGATATCATATATTATCTTTTAACATTGCTTTGTTAATAATATCTTAGTATTATTGTCGTTTTGGGTGTTAATTTACTCGTTTTCTTTTATATGTTTTGTTACATAAGACAAGTTTGTTATGGATAGGTTGTATCTTATTCATATCTATAATGATATTAAGTCCTTAAAAATTATTTTTAATCATCAAATGAGAATTATACTTGAATGTATATGATGGGGAATGAATCTCATCGCGTTTGTGGAGACGGTAGTCTGTACGTACGCACGAGAGAAAATATCATCCTTTTGATATTAAAATAATATATAATTGGATGGTATATCATATATAAAGAATCATTATCATGTTATATTTATTATTTTCATGAATTACACATCATTATTATACCCATTCAAATAATAATATATTGAATAACAATTACACCACGACGTGGAGACAGTAAGTCGTACGTACACACGTATGGTGACATGTCATTCAAAGGATGGATAGAATAATGAATATGGTTGTAACATATTTATAATAATATCATATTATATAGGATATACTGGAGTTATTATTTTAGAATGGTAATAACAAAGAAAGAAGAAGTTGAGGAAGAAAGGAACTTGAAAGAGGGTGGTGAAAACATTACCTCTTCTACGGGTTCTTCCTTTTGATTTGATCAAAAGGGCTCCTTAGGTTGTCTTTCGGATCAACCTAAGGCCTCTAGGTTAAAGTGAGGGAAGTTGAGAGAGTATTTTGTCAGGTTTTGGAGGAACCAAAAGGCTTTGAAAGTGTGAAGAATTGGTTAGAAGTGGTGTCGTTTTATAAGAGGAGTGAGGGGAACCTTAGGAAAATCTAGAAATATTATTTTATAATAAAATCATATTCAGTTTATAATGGATCCAAAGTGTATTATTTAAAGGTTAAGGTGGTTATAGGTCGAAAAAAACTCAACCGATAGAATTTATACAGGTTTGGGTCATTATATAAACCTTATCTTTTAGTTTTAACTCTTAGTTAATTAGTTTGACACTTACCATGTCACTTTGTATTTTTATATTATATAGTTAATAAAATTACTATATACCTCTATGAAACCCCCAAGTGGTCCATTAATGATACACCTATCATGATATAAGTCTATTGGCCAAACATTAGATTTTTAGGAATTGAATATAAATTAATAATATAATATTGTTTTTAAAAAACTCATTTATGTCAATTTTGACACTATTCAATAATTGATTTTTGTTAAAGTCCTAAAAACTTTATTAATTCAAAAAAAATTCATTTAATCAATACTATAATGTCATATTAACAAATAAAATTAATTTTTGTCATCAAAGCTTTCAAATTATATTTATTTTAACATTTATAATACTATTTATTTGATTCTTTCATTAATAAGGAAAATACTGCATCATTATTGTGTCATAAATAATATTAATTATTAAATGTCTAAAAATTATAGATAAATTACCATTATGTAGGAAATATTTTTATATTTCCAATTAATATTTATAGTCAAAAATCCGACATATATAACCCTATGTAAAAATTGTTTTGCTAAAAGATATATGCTTATGTCATTTTTGTATTTATTTTAACTTAATTAATATAAAGTGTCCTTATCACTTACAAGTGGATCCATGGGGTCCCAAAATCTACCCAAAGATGAACATGGTCGGCCATGTATAAACCAATAAGTTTAGGACACAATTTAGGGTAATTTATTATTAATATAATATTATTTTTTACCCTTATTTATCGGATTTACCCTTTAACCATGGTAAATAAAATATTTACCGAATTAATTATTCAAAATGTCTAAAAATAAAAGTTACCTATTTAAAAAATTTAAACATCCTGATTCCAAATATGGAATCAATTTTTTCAAATTCAAAACACAAAAGTGGCAGAAATTAATTTAAAATAAATTCTCGTTGTTAAAACAAAACGCGTGTTTTTAAGAGATAATAACTAACAAAATATTGACACTTGTTTATGTCCGGTTTAATTGTGAAATTATGTACAATGACCAAAATTGTATTAAATGGTAAAAATATATTCTAAATATACTTTAAAACCACTCGAATTCATAATTTATCACTGTTAATTATTTTGATTAAAAAAGTTGTTTTTAATTAAAATTTAGTAATTTTCACTATTCATCAAAATATAAAAGTTCTCTGAAAAGTACCAAAATTTCACCCTAGGCTAATTTTGATATTCCGAATCCAAAAATGAAGTCCATTTTGAGAGATAAAATTTATAAAATTTCAAAAAGTGGGTATTAATATTCATAACGGCTACTTTGATTGGTCGCAGTGTGTTAGAATCTCGAAGTTGCGTACAACACACGCTACTGTATTATTCAAAAAGAATAGTACCATGGAATATTGGGGTGTTACAGCAGCTAGCCTCATTGTAGATATCCTTCATGGATAGAGATGGAGCATCCTTTCTTCAGTCTCTCACAGACACTCCTCCACTTATTCAGTGAGTCAGAGAGGCAAAATGTGGGCAAGTTAACTGTGAGACGCGACGCGCTCAGATATCCATAGGGCAGGTGCCTGATGGATTTTATGAAGGAGGGGAGCATGTCATCTTCTTCAGAGGACGTACCATGGTACAAGTTTCACTAAAGGAGGATGTTCTGAGGGAGTTCCACACTTCCCCTCTAGTGGTACATCCAGGAGTGGTGAAGATGAATCAGGACCTCATACGACAGCACTAGTGGTTGGGTATGAAGAAGGTTGTAGTAGAGTTTTTATCCCGATGCCTCACTTGCTAGCAAGTGAAGGCAGAGCACCAGGTACCAGCAGGCTTGGTACAACCCTTAGAGGACCCAAAGTGGAAGTGGGACGGGATATCCATGGATTTCGTGATGGGGCTTCCACGTACATCCAGAGGACACGACTCTATCTGGGTGATTGTCGACCGACTCACCAAGTCGGCCCACTTCCTACCGATCAGAGAGCAGGGCACAGTAGAGAGCTTAATACACCTCTATGTTTGGGAGATCGTATGGATTCATGGTGTTCCATCAACTATCGTCTCTGATCGAGATGCTCGTTTCACTTCCCGGCTACGAAAGGGGTTACAGGAGGCGTTTGGGACGCAGCTACGTCTGAGCACTGCCTTCCATCCTTAGACGGATGTCCAGATAGAGAGGACCATTCATACTCTCAAGGAAATGCTTTGTGAATGTGTTCTTGACTTTGGTCATAGCTAGGAGGATCACTTACCCTTGGTGGAGTTTGTGTACAACAACAGTTACCACTCCACCATCGGGATGGCCCCTTACGAGGCATTGTACGGCCGACCTTGCAGATCACCTCTATACTTGACTAACCTAGGGGAGTCAGCACTTGTAGCACCAGAGATGGTTCAGGAAACGACGGAGAAGGTGCAGATCATCCAGGAGAGGATGAAGACTTCACAGAGCAGACAGAAGTCCTATGTTGATAGGAGACAGATACCAATAGAGTTCGAGGATGGCGACCACGTCTTCTTAAGGGTCTCACCTCAACAAGGTCTATGGATATTTGGGAGGTGCGTCAAGTTATCTCCACGTTTCATCGGACCTTTCCAGGTCCTCAGCAGAGTAGGCGAGGTGGCTTAACGCCTGGCCCTTCTACCTCAGTTGCATTGGGTGCACGACGTCTTCTATGTATCTCAGCTGAGGAGATACATGCACGATCTGAACCACATCATAGATCACAGGGAGATGAACATTGATGATGGGGTGACATTCACGGAGGTCCTGTTGCAGATCGATGATGGATAGGAGCGGGTCCTACGTGGATGGTCGATTCCTCTGGTGTGCATTTGCTAGCTGCATGGGAACCTCCAGGAGAGCACATGGGAGCGGGAGGCTCAGATTCATGCTCAGTACCCTCATTTGTTTCCCTAGTGTTTGTTTTAGCTTTATGGGGACGTAAATCCCTGAGGTGGGGGTAATGTAAATACCCAGAAATTTCAAGGAATTTTTTTTTCTTAAATACATTGGAATTTTATGAGTCAGCGGTTTTTGACGGCGCCTGATTCTGAGGCCTAGTGTGGCCGGAATCAATTTCTAAACTTTTGTTTGGGTACATTCAGTAAAGGTACATGCATATTTCTCTATCTTTTGAACCGATGCTCAGAATTGAAATCTGAGGGCACCGATGAACTTGCAGCGCTGGTATTCGCTTAAGGGGACCTTTACCGCAGTTGTGTTTTATCGTATGTGGTAGTTCAAATTTGGGGTTTCATTAAGACATAAATAAAATTTTTGTGTTACAATTTTTATTTTAAAGATGTTAGTTATATCCTACAAGGGGAAGTTATAGGTGGGGGCCCACACCCACATAACCTCCCATGATAGGATAATGTGAGTTGGGGCCCACAAGAACCCCTAACCTTTCAACTCCCTTAAACTCCCCATTAATCCCCCCTTATATAATTTGACAACTCTCCCCTTAATTAATGTGATCTCTTCACCTTCCTCTCTCCCATTAATTTTTTCTAACACTTTTGTTTAATGAATTGAACCCTACAATTAATAATTAAAGTGTTTGACTTTTGAAAATTCATGTGTGAATAAAATAATATCCTTAGTTATTATTTTAGTTTGGCACTCGTTGTGTTGAGAAAATTTTGGGAGTGATCTTGACAAATAAAAGAATAGAGTTATTCTTTCGACGAAGAACCACTGAAGAACAATGATCATCTCCTTCGATCTTTGGCCAAGCAAAAGGAGAAGGAGCCACCCGTGAGGAATGCCGCCGACGCGCCTTCCTCGGCCCTTCTTCCCCGACGTCAATGAGTTGACACCACCTCCTCGCGACTCGGTCTACGAACGAACCTTCTTTCAAGGTAAGGGGTTTTCTTCAATTTTAATTTAATAAAATTGTTCTTCGTTCTACGTTGAAACCATATTTTATCTTTGAACATATGATACCACCAAATGCGGAGGGCACGAGCCAAACAAACACGACCTGACGACCCTCTGATTGATCCTCGTTTTATTCCGATGGAGGTGGTGACAGAAGAGGCGGCGACGACCAGAGGAAGCGGCGGAGGTATGTCGATCATGTGGAGAGGAACCGCGGCCCGCATCCGCGGGCCGCTCGGCTGAAGAAGAACTGGCCGGCAGAATCCAATCGGGCTGGTGGAACCGCGATGCCCCATGGAGCCACACTACAGAGGACCAAGTCCCGCGCTCCATGGGCTGCTTCGGCGAGAGAACAGGCCGGCTCGTCGACCGGCCGAGTTGATGAAGGTCACGTCACCCGCAGGTGCTGCGCAGGAGGACTGGGGCCCGCCCATGCGGGCCGCTCAAGCTGGAGAAGCTGGCCGGATTCAGCCGGCTGGGAAGGAGGGTGGCGCCGCTCGGTACCACCAGTTAGGGAAATCGGGGGGTCGCACTCCCCCCGCATCTCTCGGCCACCCGGGATGACCCGCTCGGCCAACAGGGCTGAGCAGCGGCCAGCCAGGCTGCGCCGCACCCTGCTGGGCCGGACCGCGCAGTTCACCGGGCCTGTCTGACACCAGCCGGGCAAGGCCGCATTCTTCTCCAGGCCGTTCTGACACCATCCGGGTAAGAACCGCCGAAACCGGGTCGACCCGACCCGCCAACCCACTGGGCTTAACGGCCCGGGCTCGTTACACTTAAATACGAATAACTTCACGACCGTGCATCCGATCAATGAGCCGTCTATGGAACTGGGATCCTCGTGATGAGTCGGTCCTTTTGCGATAATGTAAGTGAGTTTTGGACGGCTTTTGAATATAGACGGGTTTGGAACGAGCGTAATTCCTACAGGGCCCTTGAAATGAAATTACTAATAACTCTCAGACTGGGCGTTCAATTGGTGCGCCGTATGTTGCGTTGGGTTCCTTATTACGAGAAATAACTTTGGGATACATCAACTCTGGACTTCATGATAGTTGATGTATCGATCCCTTGGCTCGAGGATTGAACCCTCTTGGAATCGAGCGTGCTGTGTGCGGGAACCCTAGAGCTAGTTGCGACTGTGACGACAATTGTACAGGAATCCTCAGTGGGTTCAACGAAGATGAAAATCGTACTGGAATCCTCTGTGGGTTTGACGACGACGAAAACTGTACTGGAATCCTCTGTGGGTTCGATAGCGATGACTACTATACTTGTATCCTAAGTGGGTCTGACAGTTTGACTTTTGTTCTAGTATCCTATGTGGGTCTGACATAGTAGCTGGTCTAGTATCCTACGTGGGTCCGACAGCTTAGCTGGACTAGTATCCTACGTGGTTCTGATAGCTTAGATGAATCAGTTACTACATCTAGTCATCTCTGTTGCTATACGAAAGATGTATACCTGCGTGAGCTGAGTCTTGATTTTCAATCAATATCATCTATGTGATTGATTTGCTTTCCTGTGTGGACTAGGTTTTTCTTGGGCCCAAGATTTGGATCCTAATAGAGATTGATAACTTAGGTATATGTATGGGCATATACCTAAGTAGAGTTGGTTGATACTTCGTGATTGTATCTTTCCTTTTTGTGGTTTATCCTTTGTGGATTCTGGGAGACCTTCAGGGGTCTCAGGGTCCCTACTGAGTATCGTATACTCACCCCTGCACGGGCTATGCCCGCACTACATTGTGTTGGATGCAGATGACAGACAGTATTGGTTGAGGTGTAGGCTTATGGAGTCGGACGGTACCTCAAGGTGGACCACTTGGAAAGACGTACACGGAGCGGACAGCCGGACCCGAGGTGTTGAGGTGGCCATCTGTACCCACCCTTCAGGTGGGATTCCCGGAGGAAGAATCAGTGGTTGCTGTTTTACTTTACTACAGTTGTACTATCTTTTTAGTTGTATTGGAATTTACAGTTGGGTTTGTATACTGGCCCATTTACTTTTCAGCACATACTTTTTTACTCAGTTTTATGTAGTGCTTTCTTCTTTTGCATACTCTGTTGTGTTCATTTACCTTTTATAAAGGCAATGCCTTCCCTTTTTATTGGGATTTTATGCCTTTGGTGATAGTCGTCATCCCCTGGCCTATGGAAGGCGGGCTTGGGGTAGTCACGGCATGGGCCCCGGGAGACGGGTCGTGACAAGTTTTCCACTGCATTTGTATTGTTGAGGAAAGTATAACTATCTTATAATTCCTTATATTTGTACTCTGATTTAGTTAGATTATATATGCTTTAAGGTTTAATCTTCATCTTTTTAAACTTTCATTATGTTTCATTTCTGGAATCACTTTTCTGAAATTTCTTTTTTGGAATCATATTTCCTGATTCAAGCAAGTTTATAGATCTAGAGGTTTTGTGAATTACCTTGTCTAACCTTATTATACATAACCATCTTTAAAGTTAAAAAGTAATTTTTAAAGAATACAATTCACCCCCCCCCCCTCTTGTATTTGAGCATCTCATCTTTATATATTCGATCCTACATTTGGTATTATAGAGTATATCATACTCAGACATACAATCTCAACATATTTCTCATTCAAAACACTAGAATCTGAAACCTTCAACCTTAAGATTCATAGAAATGATGATGGTTCAGATAATATATTCTAAGAACAAAGTGAAACTAACCGATAGTGCATCACCTACAGAAAAATTCTTCAAGTAAATGTAATAGATCTTGAATGGATCCATCAGAAAAATGTTCTTCTAAAGCATTATCTAGCATTTCAATGTCTATAAAATCTTTTTACTAAAGGAAAAAAACAAGTTTATTTTTTGATATAGAAGTAAATGAGTTCTTTAGAAATATCTAGTTCAATTTTGGTGACACAGATGATGACATCATATCTCAGGTAAATGATAGGGATTTTTCAGTCTCTTTAGTCTAAATAAATAATCCTTTTAAATATACCCATGAAGTGGTTTTTCATTTTTATCTTTGTTTGATAGTAAATCAAGAACATAATTCATAGGATGTTATTTTGTTTCTCTTCATCTCTACCAAAATAAAAAAAATGATAGTAAAATATCTTGATGTGTACTCGAAGATGTTGGTCAAGTTTATTCAGTCAAAAATAATTCAAATAACTGTTGAGTTTAGAAAGATTTTGTATCTAGACATGTATTTAATTTTTTGATGATGAGTGATATTAAGTTTAATTTCACAAGGTACATATTAAGGTACATACCCCACTATTTTTGGGAGGAGTTAAGAATGTATCTTTATCCTTGTGAAAGGATAATTTATTTTCTGCTATACAAAAGAGGTACAATTAGAGATGTACAAATGCACACAAAGTGGCATCATAGTAATATTTTTAATGATGTAACTTGGAGGAAGATAGGTTTATTTTGGATTACAGAAGATAGAAAGTTATAACATGTTCATGTAGAAGAATAAGAAAGATCTAGTCTAATTTCTCTAGGGAGCAATGAATTTTTCATTTGCTGTTGTAGACCAAATTCAAGGAGAATAAGTTCCAGAATCTAGAATAGATGATATAGTTCAACCAAAAAGATGCAGAATCAGATATAATGTCTCTGATATAGAAGCTACAAGAGATGTCCCTCAATCTTTTGAAGAAAATATGGAAGAAGAAAATGAAAAGGCCATTTTTATTGGTCTAGGCAAAGGAATGAAACTACAACCTAGGTAAGTGAATTTTAGCAACCAAACGGAGAGGTTGTTACAACTAGTGAAATTTCTCAATTAGATAATAGAGAAGACAATGAGTCTCTCATTATCAATCAAGATGAAAATCATAATCAAATAACTCATTATAAAGAACAAGTTCTATAATATTCTCAATGAAATTAGAAAACTCAACTAGTAGTTGTTGACACTACAAGGATCTCTATTAATTAATCAATTTATGAAATATTTGATTCCTTATACATGGAATATTTTGAACCTATTGAGGTTACAGTAGTTCTTGATGTTGAATTTTCTACCTCTAATGAGAAATATAAATAAAAATATTTAACCCTGGTTGATAGAGGCCAACCACCTCAAGCTCAAAAAGTAGAATCTTATGATTCTTTGAATAATAAAATTGGAGAATTTTTTCTTCATTTAAACAAGCTATGCAAAGAAAATTAAATATTTCAGGGGGAAATTGATGCTATAAGAAAATATTTGGTATATTTAATAAGTATAATCATTTTCATAGAGGAATTAGAATCTAATAATACCCAAATAAACAACCTCAGATAAATTTCAGTTTCAAGAAGATATTTTGATGGTTTTCATAGAGAAATGGCTGATTAGTTTGGAAAACACCAAATAAAGCCTGTTTCAAAAATTGATTTCAGATATTTAAAAAGATATTTGGGGAGTCAGTTGGAATCTGTCATAAGTAGTGTCAATCAATATAGATAATCTATATCAGCACCTCAAAATTTTCCAAATCTAGTCACAAGGTTCAAAGTCGTTATTTTTTTCATGTCTAGTTTCAATGATCAGATTCACACTCTTCAATGTGATAGTGAACCACTCAATGATTTTTTGTAAAATTAACAAGATATTATTGAGAAGATAACTTCAGTAGTAACTAACATAATGACTCTTCTCAATCAGTTTGGTATAATTATATTTCAGTTTTTTCAATACGAGGAAGAAATTAATGAATTTATGAAAGTGAGTTTGGTTGAATGTTTAAATATTGGTAAATATTCAATGATTTTAATTCAACTATTTTCTGAAAATATTAGTAAAAGTTTAAGAGGATAGATGGAAGAATTGGTGTAATTATTCAGGCTATTCGAGTTTCACCAGAATTTGACACCTCTTCTGAACCATCCCTTTCATATTCAGTCATCCCTACTTTTTAAAAATTTATTACCTAATATGAATCTTGTAATCATAAGCATCTATTTATAAAATTCTGACATTTTTATTTTTTTTATCTTAATTTTCATTCATTTATACTACTAGAACACATGTGTCATTTTTTATCATAGGAAAAATGGTACATTAATTTACAGTTATGTCCTATATTGAAATTTTTTTAATCAATTTTCATTCATAATATTTTTTATATAACAAAAATGGGGATAGAATTAGGTAAATATAATATATTGGATCCTTTTATTCAATTTCTAGTTTTTGTTATCAATTAAATGGAATGGATTTACTATGTAGATTAATTTTACAATAAATGTAATCTCTATATCATTTTAATGATATTATTTCATTTGTGTATTCAATTACTATATTTTCTAAGTTAAGTTATGGGTTTTGTGATCATAAAAAATGGGAGATTTTTGGGAATGTATTATCTCAAAAATACTCTATAAATATTATTGATTTTGATGCTCAAAAATACCCTTTTTATTTTAATAATGAAGTTACTTTAATTATTTTTCAAGAATATATTTCTTGGAAATATTTTATTATTTATGGGTTATAATATTTTTAATGTATTCTTAAAGAGTTTAAGTATTTTAGAAACACAATTTGTATACTATGTTTGTAAGAATTATGTATGGTTTAAAAATCCCATGTTTGAAATAACACATATAGATAATTTACCCTATGTTGTTGGGAAAGTATCAATTATCAACGCTAAGTTTAGATGGAACCATACATTTATGGAATGTTAAAGTATTGATTAAAACCCCAAGGTTTGAGGAAGTAAACTTATGGTACATCAACCTTACTTTTGTAATCAATCGTACATTTTCAACCCTTCATTTAGAGTTTTTTCATCAAATTAAGGAACAATATGTTTGGCTATTCAATGACAAAGTTTAAATTAAATATATTTTTCTTGATTACTACAATTGTCTCAATAGAATTTAATATAGTGTTAAACAGGTTTTACAACCAATTCAATGGATCTTATTCAATGGAGTAAATCGCTCATGTTTATAAGGAAAGTTATGACACTCTTAAATGATTTAAATATCAATTATTTCAATCTATCAGGTGACATTTGTGGATTTACTCAACTAAAATAAAGCCAAGTTTTCTATATATTTATATATATATGTCATGATTATTTTTTATTTTAGCAACTATGAATGTGCAATATATTTTTCAATACAAAAATTATATAGAGAAATAATAGATTGAATAACTTTTTTATTCTAAAGAAACAATACTTTGGATACATAGATGTTTTAACCCCATGTTATATAACTACTTCTATTTTTTTTTGCTGCTTTTATTAAAGATAATTCATAACTATGATCTCTTCAAATCTAATATTTTTTAAAGCATTCATCTTTGAAGATATTCTGTTAGTTTTGGATATAACTATGTACAAGAACATGTCTATTAAATCAAATCAAACTTTTTGGATTTATTGGAGTTTTGACTGCTTAGAATCAGTAATGGAAGAGTATCAGCTCCTTAGACTAAGATATGGGGAAATTTGTTCCCAGTAAAAGAACCATAAGTCTCTATAAGGACTTATTGTAATGGTTTTAACTGTATTTACTCAGTTTTGAAGGTCTTGTGAGAAGAGGATTTCTCTAGTGAAAATCACCAAACTCATAGAGAGAGTGTTCTCTGAGTAGGGTCGAGGATCTATAGGCCCAAACCACTATAAAAATTATTGTGTTCTTATTTACTGTTTACCCAATTCTTAAAATATTTATATAATATAATGTTTCATATCTTCATAAATCGAGAATAATGTAAAAATCTAGAATATGTCAATATTATTGAAAAGACAAAATTTACACCCCCCCCCCCCCCACTTGAGTTTCTTTGTATTATTCTGAGCCAATAACATGTTTTATTACAAGGGTTGAACTTTCTTATATTTCTATAATCTTTTAGTTTTAAATTTTATTAGAATTAGGAAATCCATTATATAATATAGTGGACATTTTCAAATAGTGTGCATTTTTTCATAAAAATAGGTTCCAATGTTAACACACCTATTTCATTCATAAAAATTTTTCTTCATTCAATATGTGTCACCAATTATCTTTCTATAATATTTACGCATCCTTAATCCCTATGAAAAACATTTTAAAACATGGGATGAGAAAAAAAATATTAAGGGATATAAAAAGAAAGGAAAACCATTAATCCCTCTTGACCCACATGAAAATCTGTAAGTAAGTTTTCTTTTTTTTAAAAGAAACTTTGAGCTCAAACAACCATTTACTATAGTGACCCAATAATTCTACATATATTATTACATGATTTAAATCATAAATATCTATTAAATACAAACTAAGGATGAAAAATTCTAGTTTATTTGGAAGAGTGGGTACATAATTAGAAAATGTGAAACTAAAATAAAACATATATTAATTAATATTATTAATGATATCTTAATATCCTTTTAAATCTTAAAAATACATAGGATGACCTGGGGAATACATAGAAAAAAGGGATGATCTAAAATATCAGTAAGGTAATAGAAAAGGAAAAGAAGCATAACACATGGGTCAGAATAAATAACATGATAACATAAAAGGCATGGATCTTGAATAAATAGATATGTATATAACATACAGATCATGTAATCATATTCCAATAGAGGAATTTATAAGTAACACATAACATTACATAAATATTAGTCAAGGCTAACTACTAAGATAATATCAAATTATAAATAAAGATCCATAATGGATTAGGTTTACTCCCTAATCCCATATATAACATCTCATGAGACAAAACATTACCCAATTAATTAGAGAAATATCTCGTAACATCTATCATAACATGTACATGCATATATGTTCCATATAAAGAAATCGAACATAAGAAATAAATTTAAGGGTTACACATGAAAAGAATTGGGTTTCGAAATCATGTCATAATGAATAACCAAAGGGTGTATCAGAATGGTATCCATGAAAGAAAGGATTAAATCAATCTTGAAAAATTATAAATTACAAAAACATCAGGCATAATGATGTCCAACTAAATTGAAAACATGGAAAAGAGTGTTTATGTAACTTTATAAATGTGCCACATTAGTGTAGTTTAAAGGAAAATATTAAAGGGTACTTAAAGAAGATAAAGTCATAATTATTTCCATAAAACAAATAATTAACTAAAATAGTTTTTAATTTTAAAATGAGTGATTTTATAAAATATGGTTGGATTAGAATACTTTATTTAGTATGCTTAAAATGGAAAATAAACTGAGAATTTCCCTTTAATCGGGTTTTCTTATCAAAAGTAATTGAGAAGGGAACCTTTTATAAATTTTATTTCCCCATAAAATAATGATGAATTGTGGTAGATACACATTTCCGGTACATTTATAAATAATATATAATAATTATATAATATTAATGGAGTTATAAATTGAGAAAAGTAGGGATAAAATGTAAACTATAGGAAATATAGAGGTTTGGAGAGATCTCTTACCTTATATATGAATGTGTTCTGCAATCGCACTTAATGTCCTATATAATCAAATTAAATCCACTAATTATTTAATTAAGAACCTATTACACATATATTTATTTATTATAATTTTTAATTCCCAGATCATTCGTTCTAGGTTTTTATGGTTGGTTTTCTTGTGTTTAATTATTGATGTTTTTTCAGATAAAAATAAAAATATAGAAGTGAAATGAAATGGTATTAATAAACTTACAAAATTTTAAATTTTCCCTTATATAATTTTATTTTTTGACATGATGATGATTAATTTTATAAAATGTTATGGATAAATGTATAGTTTATTTTGGTGGTTTTTTTTACCATCCCAAACTAGTTTCATTTTATTTAATATTATAGATATATACTATTTACAGAATATGAAAAAACATATAATATATATAATTAGTTTATTTTTTTAAAAAAAATAAGATAATTTAAACCTATTGTGAAGGAATTAGTTGAAAATAAAAACTCATTATACATGATGGAAATTAACCAATATAATACAGACAACAGTTTCATTTTTTCATTAAACAAGAGGAGATGAGAGAAGAGTTTTATAGAATATATTCCATTATAAATATAAAATTATTCTATATAAATGATACTATAGTTATTATGATATAATGGATGAAGGAGGTGAGGAGAAGGTATAAGAGGAAAAGAAATTAAAATATGTATTTTGAGAATGTGAACTCTTGAATATCACCTTCTTAAAAACCCCCTTAAGAAACTTGGAATTAGTCTTTTAGTGAGACCAGAAGCACTTGGAACTTGGCAGAGTGGGTAGGATTTTATTTTTCATTGATTTTTCAAGTTTTAAGACTAATAATTTGAGTATAATGGGTGGTGAGGTGTGGTGAGGGGTGGTGATGGGTGGTGAGGGGTGGTGTGGGGTGGTATTTATAAGGGGAGGAGAGGGGTGTTTTTATTATTATATTCATTTTTTATTATTTAGGCTTAGGATATCAATAATATTTATTCTTGTGACAATATAAAGTAAATATTCCATTTGAGCACTAAATAATGGGTGATTACATCATACATGACTCAAAAAATTATGTATTTTGAATATAATGTTAAATACCATAAATTATTGTATTTCACTATTCATCAAAAATTAAACTATTTTATAAAAATTCCAAAAAATCACCCTAACCATTTTTTTATCTGTAGATTTAAAAATTGGAATCCATTTTATTAAAATAATTTCCTAACTATTAGAAATTAAGTATTTAAATAAAATCATCATTTATTAAAAAAAATACCAATTTTAATATTATAATCAATTTTATAACTCTTTGAAAATTTACTTATGGTATCATAAAATTATCCTATAATTATAATAAAACATAATATTAATTTATGAATCCATTTTATGAAAATAACTTTTCTTTTATATCATTATATTCATTTAAAAATTTCAAATAAAATAGTTACTTTTTATAAAAATACTAAAACTTAATTTATCATTTTTAAAACATTTATTTACTTGTACCATGATATAAACATATCATATTTTCATTTTATAAGATACCTAAATATTATTTTACTTTTTCATAGGTTAGGTTACTATTCTAATGGTCAAGTTAATATTCTAATGGTGAAATTACTATTTCAATGGTCTGGCTACCATTCCAATGGTCATATAGGTTCCCTACTTCATATAAATACATATTATTACAATCATTCTTAATCCAATTATATTTTCTATCATATTTATATATAATTTCATCTTAAAAATGAATATTGTGTTATTAACATTATTTATTATTTATATAGCTTTGCCTATGAGTGCTGTCATTCTAATGGATCGAGCCGATCTAAATTATCTAATTCTTATTCTCTTATTTTCTATTTATCATCCTATTGCTATATTTGAAATTCTTATTCGTTTATTTTCTAAGTAAATTTTCATTCTTAATGTTTTTTTAGTTTCTATATATAATGTATGTGATTCATAATACATGAAATAATTATAACAATGTAAATTCCATTGATAAAATTATGGGTCGTTACATTCTCCCTCCCTTATATAATTTTTCCCTTGAAATTATTTTTACATAATAAGGTGACTACAAGTTAAGGTACTTCTACTTCATCACCCTCTCTGGTTCCAATTTGTGCCTATTCATATTTATGGTTCCGCCAAAGTACTTTGACCTAGTCTTGTTTTATATAAATTTATCTCTATGTTCCAAGATCTTCATGAGCTGGTCCTCATAAGAGATATCATTTTCTAGTTGTACCACCTCATAATTTAGTACATGTGAGGGATATAGTATGTAGTTTTTTAATAGGGATACATGGAATACATCATGTCCAAGAGACATGTTTTTTGGATGCTTTATTCGACATTATATAGCTTTAATGCAATCAATAATAACAATGGCATCGATGTACCTAGAAGTTAGCTTTTATTTCTTCCAAAATCTCATGAATCTATTCCATTGAGATATATAGTGTAATACCTTATCTCCAACCTCAAAAATATATCTCCGATAGATGATTTTCTACATAGATAATCTATCGAATTTAGGCTACCCTAATGTGTTTTTGAATGGTCTTTACCTATTCTAACATTTTATTGACCATTTTAGGTCCTAGAAACTTGTGTTCACTGACTTTATCCCAATATGAAGGCATTCAACATATCTTTCCATAAAGGTATTCATATTGATCCATTTGGATGATTTAGTGGAAACTATTATTGTAAGAGAACTCCACCAAAGGAATATGTTCGAGTCATCCTCCTTTTAAGTCCATCAAGAATGATATCAAAATTTCTTATAGTGTCTAGATACCCTTCTCAGACTAGCCATCAGTTTGGGGGAGATAATATGTACTTATGTTCAGCTCAGTGTTTATATAATATTAGATACTTTTCCAAAACATAGAGGTAAATCTCATATCTCTATCAGATACAATCTACAATGATAGTTCCAGCCACACCACTTCTTTGATGTATATCTCTGCAAGTTTATTTAGTGATAAATCCTTGTTAATTGCAATAAAGTGAGTAGTATTTAAAGACTATCCACAAAAACCCATATTTCATTATTTACTCTATATGTATTTGTATATCCAATGACAAAGTAGATGGTGATGTTTTCCCATTTCCATGTAGGTATGGGTAATAGTTGCATCATCCCCTTAGATATTTTCCTTTCAACCTTCACTTTTTGACATACCAAAAAGTTTGATGAAAATTTATAAATCTTCTTCTTCATATTGTCCCACCAATAGTGCTTCTAGATATCTCTAAATATATTTTTAATAAATGAGTCGATATATAAGGTCAAGCTATGTGAATCATTCAAAATGTAACTCTTTATCTCAAGATTTTATGGTACACATAGTTTTGACACAAATATTATGTCTCTATCAATATCTATTTTAAACTCTGAGGATTTTCCATTTTTGAAAACTTCTACCTTTTTATAAATTTCCTTATCATCTATTTATTAATCCTATATATTATCTAAAAGTTATGGTTCAGAAATAATTTGAGAAATTAATGATGATGTTACTTTCTTTATGATACACATGACCTTCCTTTTAAAGTCTATGAAGAGTGGATCCTTCTCAATTCTTTCATTGATAATGTTGCAAGATCATTTCTACTTAGAGAGTATATCACTTTATTTGAATTATTAATATGCTAGTGTATTGAGTGGTGATAATACTTGATTATCTAAAACCATCTTTGTTGGAACATATTATAATCCTTCTACATGATAATATATTTGACTCAATTGTGATCTGTATATATCTCACACTTCTCCCCATAGAGATAATGTCTACATATTTTCAATGTGAAGATCAACACCACAAACTCTAGATCATGTGTGGGATAGTTTTTCACATGAAATCTCTTATTCTTTGAGGCGTGAGCTATCACTTTATCATTTTACAACAGTAAAATACCTAATAATTTCTTTAATGCATCATTTTATACTACTAAGAGTTCCCCACTTTTAGACATTTTAAGTACTGGTGCAGTGGTAAGCCTATTTTTCAATACTTTAAAGAAGTATTCACATTCACTTTTCTAGAAAAACATTACACCCTTTCGATTCATCTTGGTTAGTGTGTTTTAAAATTATGATAATTTCCTCATAAATCATCAATAATACCCAAATTGACTAAGTAAAATATGAATATTTATTACAGATATTGTCCTAGGACACTCTTCAGTAGCCTTTTTCTTACAAATTTCCACATACATCCCTTTTCTCGTGATATAATTCCCCAATAATGATAATTCCTCTATAAATAACTCACAATTTCTATAATTTGATATAGTTTATCCCTTTGTAAAGTCTTTTATATCGTATTCAAATTCTCCCCATGATTCTCCTTTCTCTTGGAGTATATTATAATATCATATATAGAGACTACAAAAAATTTGTTGAGGTAATCTATAAAGACTATATTCATTAACTCCATGAATATTGTTGGAGATTTGCTGTGTCTTAAGGGCATAATTATGAGCTCAAAGTGTCTATACCTTGTTTGAAATGCATTTTTGGTAACATCTTCTTACTTAATGTTTAATTAGTGATATATCTAATGGTAGACCACCTTAGAGAAATACTTTTCCCCATATAGTTGATCGAATGAGTCATCAGTCCATGGAAGGGGATACTTGGACTTTATCATGATTTTTTTATGATCATGATAATTAATGAAGAGTGGAATTAATACATTACTCTTTCTTATGAATAGGACTGGAGCACCCCATGATGAAGCACTCAGGCGAATGAAACCCTTGTCCGAATTTTTTTGTAACTACTTCTTTAGTTCTTATAACTTAATAGTGATCATCATGTAAGGAGGCTTTGATATGGGAAGATATCTAGGTATATGTTCAATTTAGAACTAAACCTATCATATAGAAGGAAGATCAATAAATTCTCCAGGTAACACATCTCTATAATCTCTCACAATGGTAATGTCTTCAATCATGATCCTCAAATTTGTATCAATAATTTTAGATATATATGCTTTCTCATAAGGAAATAGTATCCATTAATGAGAATAAGATTCCAAAGGAAATCCATTTTCCTCCTTACATTTGTATAGAATTGGAGGATGCCTCACGATGTGTAGAGTGATCTCCCTTTCCTGATATTAGATGTTGTTTTTATGTAAATATATACAATCTATTCCCAATATAGCATCAAACTCCACTAAAATAAGTAATATGAGATTTACTGGGAGTTTCATTCCACAAACACTGACTAAGGAGGAGTTATATACTTTAGATGAAAAAAATTCCATATTTTCCATTTTCATGGATAACTCAACCTCCATATTTTAAGGTGGTGTTTTAAAAGTTTTACTAAACTTGAAAGATATAAAAGAATTCATAGAACCCAAAAAAAAGTAATCAAATTATTCTTGAATGAATAACCAGTGTACATATCACCACATCATTGTTGGCATCCACCTTAGTAGTAGTGATAGCATATGACTTTCCTTACTACCTTGGAGGTTTTTTTTATTTTCAATGACAACCTTAGGATTATGGAATTGGCTCTAATAATTAATGTGCTCCTTACAGTTGAAACATTTTAATGTAAGCAAACTTTTTATCTAAACCTTCACTTCTTACTCTTTATTTTTGGGATTCTTCATATCCATTCAGAAATTATTAGGTCGATTCCCCCCTTTTCAAAATTTGAAACACCTCCATGTTTCCATTATAAAGTTCTCAGGATGCTTCTTCGTACACTTTTGACACGTGTGAGTTGGGTGTTCTTGCCTCCATATGATTTATTTTTTTGATCCTCCTATATTAAATTATATTTTCATCTTTTTATCTTTGAGCGCATGATACCACTAAGAGTCTCCAATATCCTTCTCAACCTTAATGTAATAATGCAAAATCTCCTCATAGATATCAAAATATTTAATCACCAAGCTTTTTTTAGACTCATATTTATTCTACTAAAGAACAAATCCACACTAATTTTAGTTTTCATTACAAATATAAAGGTGAATCATGAAATCCTTGTGAATTTTTCCTCATACAACTCAACAGACTCATCTTCTTTTTATTCATTATGAGGAACTCCATCTCCATATTAAGATGGATAGTTTAGGGAAAATATTTATTGAAAAGTATTCTCTTGAATCCTTCCCATTCCTTGGAATCAATTTCCTCATTAAACTTCAAGTTCATGATGAATTTCCACCATTGATCAGTTTCTCCATTAAAACTATAAACATCAAATAAAACTTTTTCTTCTTATAAGCATTGAGGAATAGAGAATATATTATCAATAGAGTTAATACATTATTTCATGATGAGGGGATTTGAAGATCCAAAAAAATGTATAAGGCCATGTTCACATAAAGGAATCGACCACAACATGATATTTCATAGGATAAGGTGGTAATTCCATGGGATTTAAGTTATTATTTATAACTTCATATAGTTGATCCAGTACTATCATGAAGTCCTGAGCTCTAATTCCCTTTAGGTTTAGCATCTCATTTGGTAAATAGTCACATTACCTATCATAAAAGTTATTGGAATGAGTTCTTCTATTTCACTCCACTAATAAAAATTTGAAAAATAAAATTAGGGGCATTGAATAATTAACTAATGAGAATATAAAAATTTAACTATGAATATAGAAGGATAAACTTAGAAATGAGAATTATATCCTAAAATATGAGTCCCTAGGTTTCAATCTAGGTTATCCAAGGCAATAGAATTATCCATAGGGTTCGTACTAATTATTTCAAGTCCTAAACACAAAAATAAACAAGACCATCCTCAGATACCAACTATAATGACCCGAACCTTCTACATTATTTATTATATGATTTTAATCATAAGTATCCATTAAATACAAACCCAGGACCAAAAATTCTAGTATCTTTGGAAGACTAGGAAAATAATTAAAAAACATAAAACTAGAATAAAAAATATTTTTATTAATCTATTTAATAACATCCTGACACCATTTTAACTCTGAAAACTGCATAGTATAACTATGAGAATACATAGAAAAAAGGGATGAGCAAAAAATACCAGTAAGGAAATAAACATAGAAAAGAAGCATAACACATGAATCATCAGTCATAAAATGATAAAATAAAATTCATGGATCATGAATAAATATATGGGTGTATAAAATATAGAACATGGAATCATATGGAAACCTAAGAATGTGGTAGAAACACATAACGTGACATAATCATGATTCAATGCTAACAGCTAAGATGATATCACATGGTGGATAGATTCTCATGATGGATTAGTTTTACTCCTAAATACTATACATAACATCTCATGAGACAAAACATTACCCAATACATTATAGTTATATCAAGTTGAACCCATCATAACATATATATTCATATGTGTGCCATATAAAGAAATCAAACATAAGCAATAAATGTAAGGGTTACTCATAGAATGAAATGGGTTTCATAATCATGTCATAAGGCATAACAAAATGGTGTATCATAATGGTATACATGAAAGAATGGATTTAATCGTTATTTGAAAATAATTAATTAAAAAATAATAAAAGATCATAAATAACTATTTCTAACTTATGTGAAAACATGTAAAAGGGTGTTAAGGTATCTTTGGACATGGGCCACCTTAGTGCAGTTTAAGGGAAAACATTAAAGAGTCCTTAAAGAGTATAATGGAATAATTATGTCCATAAAACCAAAAAAACTAAAATATTTTTTAATTATAAAATGAGTTATTTTATAAAATATGGATGACTTAAAACATTTTATAGAGTGTACTTTAAAATGGATAAGAAACTGAGAAGTTACCTTTAACTGGGTTTGCATATCAAGAGGAATTTAGAAGTGAACCTTTTATAACAAGTATTTACCCATAAAAGAAAGATTAATTAAGATATATATACATGTTTGGAACATTTATACCAAATAGATGACAATTATATTATATTAATGGATAGATAAATTGAGGAAAATTGAGAGAAAATATAACCCATAGAAAATATGGAGGTTTGGAGAGATCTCTTACCTTATGTATAAATGTGTTCTATACTTGAAATTAATGTCCTATATAATAAAATTAGATTCATTTATTACTTAATTACGAACCTATTACACATATATTCTATTAATTATAATTTTATTAAGTTCATTTTTTTCCATTTTAATGAGTTATAAAGTTCAATTTTATCATTCTGAGAGCATTCGTTTCATGGTTTCATGATCAGTTCGCTTATGTATAATTATGTTTTTTTGTAAAATGGAACTAAAACTCTCTAAGTGAAATGAAATGGTATTAATACACTTCCATAATTTTAAATATTCCCATATATCTTTTTTTTACATAAGTATTATTCATTTGATATAACATTAATGATAAATGAATAGTTCATTTTTTCGGGTTTTCAGACCATCCCGAACTAGTTTCATTTTATTTAATTTTCTGGATATATACTCTTTCCAAAATGTAAAAACATATATAATATATATAATTATTTAATTTTAAACAATTATAAGTGAATCTAAACCTTCAATTAAGTCATTAATGTAAAATAAAAACTCATCATCCATAACTGTAGTTAACTAACATAATATGGAAAATGGTTTTGTTTTTCATTGACCAAGAGTATATAAGATAAGGGTTGGATAGAAGATATTAAATTATAAATATAAAATTATATTATGTAAATTATACTATATTTATTATTATTTTGTTTATGAAGAAGTTGAGGATAACGTAGAATAAAAAATAAATTAAAAGTGTTAGTTTAAGAATGTTGCCACTTTAATATCACCTCCTTGAAGAACCCCTTATGTAACATGAAATTGGAATTTTAGTGAGACTAGAAGAACTTGTTCATGGGGATAGTGAGAAGAAGATTGTTTGTAAAAGATTTTGAAAGATTAAAGGCTTAGAATGTGTGAGTATAATGGGTGGTTATGGGTGGTATTTATAAGGGGAGAATATGGGTTTCTTTGATTATTATATTCATTTACTTATTATTTTGGCTCAGAACTATCAATTGTATTGATTCTTGTGACTATATAAAGAAACTATTACATGTTTTTTGACCTAATGTATTCTTCATATTAAAAACAAGTATTTTCATAGCTTTAAATAGAGTTTATTTTGTGTTTTTTGTCAATCCACACCAAGGTTGATTAGGAAGTTTTCAAGTCATGATATCTTACGGTACAGATGACTTCAGTGTTGAGGTTGGAATCATTTACTAGTGTTTTCCAAATTTTTGGATTACAAAATAAGGAAGAAGGATAAAAATTTGTGAAAGGAGTATTTTCAAGATTAACACTTCATAAATATGGTAAAGACATCATTTTCATGAATAATGGGTTTCTCGATGTTTGGGTTTGGTGAAGGTTGGGCTTTCATGAAATTATGTAGATTCACAAACGTGTGATGGTGTTCTCATGACTATGAGAAGCTTCTTGAATGTTCAATTAGGTGATGGTAAATCTACGCAACTATGAGAAGGTTTGAAAATGGTTGAGATTTCATGGGAGCTTCATGAATAAGGGAGCCTTAGAAACTAGATAGAAGATGTTTTGAAATGGCTATTGGGAGCTTGTAATCTTCGCAAAGATAAAAGTCTATAGATAGGTGACCACCCCTCATTTTAAAACATGAAGAGAATTTGAGAAAAGGCTGAAACGTTTTTAATTTTTGAAGGTATGGATCTTCAAAAATCATGGATTCTTTGTAAGCTTGAGAATCATGAAAATACTTGTTACGTATCAAATGGTGATAAGGATTTTCTAAAAATGTATTTTTTTGAAGACTGGGAGTTTCATGAAGATGTTGTGTTCCATGAAGGATATGAGCTTCATAAAGGCATGGAGCTTCATGAAGGTTGGTATCTTCACAAAGGTTGGGATCTTCATGAAATTTTGTTGGTTCACAAACACTATTATTTCCTTTAAACATAAAGAGGGTTTGTAAAGGTGGGATATTTACAAACATTAGTGTTAAACATCTAGTTTAAGTGGATAATGCTTTCCAGTTCATCAACATATGACTATGGTGCAAGAAATGTCTCATTCTAATCAAGAATAAAAACTTAAATTCTCAATCTACGGAAGTGAACATCATGTTGTTAAACTAAGTAAGAATTCACCCAAGACAGTGATCTAGGAGGAGCAAACAAAAGTGTTATGAGGGAGGTAGTGTGTTATCCCTAAAATTCTTACAAAGGTGGTGTGCCTATCATAGAGTGATTGTATCTGATATTATATATTTCACTCTAACTCGTGAATTATAGTGGATTTAAGTACAACTGACACAATTTCATAAAATTCTCCTTGTACTATTCTTTAGTGGTGAACCAAGTAAAAATGTTGTGTTGTCCCTCTACAGGTGATTTTTTAATAACTGCATGATTACATCAGATAGGTTTTACAAGTTCTTACCAATGTAGGAACAAGATCCATCACTTTAAAATAAAATGTTGACACCCTGATTCATCCCACCACTCTCAGGGTGTTATGGGGTCCTACACTTACATCATCCATGAATCAAAAATTCATGTATTTCTCTAATAATTTTAAATGCCATAAATTACCATATTTCATTATTCATAAAATATTTCACTATTTTAAAAAAATACCAAAAAATTGCCCTAACCATTTTGTGACATGTAGATTTTAAAAATGAATTGATTTTTATTAAAATAATTTTCTAAATATGATAAATTAAATTTTTAAATTAAATTGTCATTTATTTAAAGAATATTGATTTTAATATTATAATCAATTTTATGACCCTTTGAAATATTACTTATAGTCTCATAAAATTATATTATAATTATAATAAAAAATAATATTAATTTATGAATCCATTTTATGAAAATAAATTTTCTTTTAAATCATTATATTCATTATAAAATTAAAAATTAAATAGTTAAATTTTATAAAAATACTAACAGTAAATTTATCATTTTTAAAACATTTATTTAATTCTACCATGATATAAATATATCTTAATTTAATTTTTTAAGATACCTAATTATTATTTTACATTTCTATTTGTGAGGTTTTTATTTTAATGGTCAGGTTACTAATCTTAATGGTCATGTTACTATTTCAATAGTGAGGTTACTATTCCAATGGTCAGATTTATAATGGTCATATGGGTTCTCCACTTCCTATAAATACCTATTATTCCAATAATTTTTTGTCTACTTATTTTCTATAAAGTTTATATATACTTTCATATTTAAAATGAATACAGTATTATTAACATTATGTTTTATTTCTACATATTTTTTCATGGGTGCATTCATTCTAGTGGATTGAGTATATCTAAATTATCCTATTCTTATTCTCTTATTTTCTATTTATTATCCAAATATAATATTTTTCATTATTATTGGTTTATTTTTTAACAAAAGTATCATTATTAATGTTTTCTTGGTTACTCTATGTGATTTATGTGATTTATACCACATGACATAATCATAATACTGGAAATTTTGTTGATAAAATGTTGGGTTGTTACAATTACTCACTCATAAAACTAACTTTATTTCTAAAAAAAATCATGAAACATTGTTTATCATGCATGAAGGTAAAATAAAAATTCTTGATGATTCCTTAAGAAATATGAATTGTTTATAGTGAAAACATCCTTTCACATTTAGAATATCATAAATAGACCTTAAATCCATAAACTTGTTGTATACCTTTTGAAATCACAATAACTCCATGAAAACCCATTTTAAGGAATATAAAAATATGTAAATGAATTTAGTCATTATCTTCATATAACTCTTACAATCACTTTTAAAAAGAAATAACCAACTTTGTATATACCAATTACCTCATAGAAGTAACATATAAATTGTTAACATCATCCACTTCATAAGATTAACTTAAAAATAGTTAACTCTATCCAATTAATAAGATTAATTATAAATAGTTAACTCTATACAATTCATTGGATTAACTTGTAAATAGTTAACTCCGTCAACATTACCCAATGCATTAGAGAGAAATATCAGGCTCACCTATCATCATTATCTATATTAGGCTCACCCATCATCATCAATAATGTGTAAGAATTATAAAATTAATGAAACACACAAAATATTTAATTTATATGAAAACACATATAAGAATTGGATTTTCATCCCATGAGAAAAATAACCTTCAGTTATCTCACAAAAATGATAATAAATACACCTTTCTTTTGAAAACATTTTTCAAATAAAAATTCTCAAAATAATTAGAATAAGATATTATTCAAAATAACTATTGAAACTTTTATAATAATTTTGTTAATTAAGAAAGTACATAATGTGTAACATCCTACCCCTCACCCATTGTCTTGGGAAGATGTGGTGGGTGTTATTGGCCTTAGGTGACATCCCAAAACACAAAAATATGGCAATAAATGAAAAGGGACTCATAAAAATTTGGGGTATGATTTCCCATTTTGGTGATAAAAACAACCAAAACATAAGAAAATAACTAAAGAAACCACGATATGATTCATGAGTATAAGGAAAAAAATACAAGTATAACCAAACCGACAACCATATCAGAGTACAAGAAAAAACCAAAACCAACAAAACTCAAAGGCACCAAAGGCTTAAAATCAATAACTCCCAACTTTCTCCAAACTCTTACTCAACAAGCCATGTACATGCAATCATGATGCATCACTAAAAACTGAGATACCTTACCTTTAATTTTGTCTCAATAGATAACATCTGAAAATTCACAATAGTGCCCAAGTATGGGGTTAGTCTAAACATAGAAAGATTTCCCCAAATACTTCCCAACTCACACCACTAGGACAAAACTTGTGATCACATTTAAATAAAGAAATTTAAAAACTGTTTAATGTAATCTATATCAAAGCCAAATAATTTTCTAAACCAAAACAGTTTTCCATGGAAAGAAAAAAATAATCCTCTAAAACCTTTCTCAAATATATTTGGCATACCCATTCCCTGATTCCACACATCCACACATCCACACATGCATGCCCAGTTGATATTTTTATACTCATGAGAAGTCTCTATTAAATCTACCTAGTCATCATAAGGTAACTAATACCAAGTACCCTAATGGTACATGACCCTTCTACAAGGTCACATCAAATACAAATGAACTCACACCAACCATGTTTTCCAAATACCATGCCAAACCAATCAGGTCAATCCATTTTAGTAAATCATTTATTTTATTGAAAATAGTTATACAAACCTTTTTATATCAGAAAAAACTATAGCTATAATTTTAAAATAACCATTTTAAAATTAACATCATGAGGATTTTCCAAAATAACCTCTAATATCCAACATTTCACAAAAGCATCACTAAAACGGTTTTCCATCAAGAATCGCACATAAATTTCACAATTTATTAATTAAACAAAATTATTTCAAACTAAGAATTTGTGTTCTAATAAAGTGGAATTGAGAGAGAATCCACGTACCTCTCAAACTTCGGAAAAAATGAATAATAGTACTTAAAACTTTTATATCTGAATGCCAACCACAATTCCAATTTTAGTTAAAATAAGAATTCATTATAAAAAAATCCACAACATGCAGATATAACCATAAAATAATATATATATATATATATATATATGGTTTGGAGAGATTAAAGATTCAAGGATCGAAGAAGAACAAGAACTTACCATTGAATTCAGTCCTCCAACGCACTTTGATTTGCCTATAGATTACTCCCATACCAAAGGGAATTGTCTTTCATGCCTTAGGAGGAATATTAATTCATGTTATTGGTGAATTAGGGAAACAACATGGTCATATAGGGATAAAATGAGTTAGATACATAATTTTAGGATTAGAAACTTCACAGTGCATGGTTAGAGTGCATAGTTTGACAAACCATGCACTAATCATGCACAAGAAATTATCTCAGGCCACACCTTGTATGGTTAGCTCACATGGTTTGACAAAACATGTGCCAACCATTCATTTATACAATATCCCAAAGTGAATAGTTCCCCCTAGGAATCCACATATTTTGGTAAAACCATGTGTTAATTGTATGCATGCACAGTGCTCACTATTTTACCTTTCATGGATTTCTGGTGATTTTTCACTATTTTTACTAACCATTCTCAAATCATGAACCTACAAAAATCCTATAATAAGTGTCAAAAACCATTAGAACCTCTAAAAACATAACTCAATCATTATATAAAACTAAAATACAAAAATTAAGGGTCTAGTGCCTGAAATTGGGGGTGCTACATTCTCCCCACCATTGGCCTATCCATCCTCAAAAGTTATAAAACTCTCATTTCCATGGATGAGTTTGGGACATTAATCCAACATTTCCTTTTCATGCTCCTATTTTTCTTCCTGAATCTGACTATGTTTCCATAAAACCAACAATCAACTGATGTTTTTCCCATGAAAAACTTTCTATTTCCAATCTACAATATATATTGACACATAAACCAACATAGAATCTATATCTAGGGTAATGTGATTCCATAAAATCACATGGTAATGATATTATTGATACTTATTCAGTCAAGATACATAAAATACATTATGAACTAAACTGAACCTTGGTGGAAAATCTAACCAATATGCCACCTCACCAACCCATTCAAGTGTCTCAAAATAAACTATTTATCGAGGAGATAAGTTTCCCTAGTTACCGAAACATGATATCCAATCCTTGAAAAGATTCTCACCAACACATGATCACTCATGTCAAATGATATCAATCATCAAAGATGTTTCACATATGTTTTATGATGACTCTGAGTCATCTCCATTATCTTCCTAATCAACTAAATCTTTTCCATTATCTCTTACATAATTTTGGGTCCAATCAGTTAAGTCTCACCTATTTCCATTTAATAAAGCATATAATGATAAGGATTTCCATAAAATTATTCAAAAATATCCATATTTATCGAGTCCTGATAAATATTATTATATGAGAACTCCACTAATATTATGTTCTATTCCCATTATCCAGCATAATCTATCACATATTCTCTATGCATGTCATATGAAATTTGAATCATCCTCTTAGATTTTATGTCTATTTAAGGTTGATATTATGTTCTTATAGTCAACTGATTACCAATGGATTACTGTAAGGACTACCAAAAACAATATGTAAACACGGGGTCTCTTTCTGACATAATTGATACTAGAATTCCATTCTTTTTTAAAACATCATGGATAATTATTTTTGACAAGTCCTCTACTATATGAGATTCACAAATAAGGATAAAATGATCCGAATTGGTGAGTTAATTCATAATTAACCATATGGAACCATGGTTCCTAACCATACTTGGTAAATTTTTCACAAAATCCATGGTTATTTGTTCTCATTCCCACATATCAATCTATAAATACGACAAAATGTATTCTGGTCATTGATTTTACACCATTACCTGCTAATATATGAGGTATCTTGAAACAAAATACACCACTTCTCTTTTCATTCCAACCCACAAAGACTATTCTTTCAATGTTTTACATGTCTTTTGAATGTCTAGATGAATTTAAGATTTCAAATAGAGATAATCCATAAGGATATATTCCAAAAAAACCATAGGTACCATGATCTGATATTTAAACCACAAAATTGGACTCTCATCCGGCTTTCATCCCTCAATGGCCTCCCCAACACTGAGTTCTTACCTAATAGAAACACATTAAGAATTGGATCTCTTAGACTCATTCGAATGTTGAACCAAATCAAGAACAAACAAAATTGGGAAGAAATTTGCAACAACAACCTGGTCAATACAATCCAGGTGCATGTCTGTTATAACTAACATCATCTACCAATGATCCAAATATTATTTATCCAATGGATTACATTCCTTCATGGTTAATGAATCTACCACCAAATTTACTTTACCCAATGTATACATCAAGTCAAAGGAGAACATTTGAAGGTATTACATCCATATTATTTACCTTAGATTCAAATCTATTTGTGATAAAATGTATTGTAAACTCTTATAATCGGTAAAAACTATAAATTTATCATGAAAAATATAATGACTCTAGGTCTTAAAACAATTGACTACCATATCTAATTCCAAATAATGCGTTGGGTAGTTATTCTCATACAATCTTAATTTTTATTAACCATAAGAAGCAATATGATATCCCTACATGAGAACACATCCCAACCTCAATCCCTATGTATCAAAATAGAATATATATCCCTGTACTGATTTTGGAAACTTACGGATAGGTACTAATGTAAGTCTGACCTTAAGATCTTTAAAATATTTAAGACTTTCCTTGTTCCACTTAAAAGGAACTCTTTTCCTCATCAAAGGTTCCATCGATGATTCCAAACATGAAAATTCATGTACAAAATGTCTGTATTATCCTTATAAGAAAGGGAAAATATGTATCTAAAAAACATTCTTTAGAGTTTTCTAAGATATAATAGATTTTATCTTTTCAAGACCCACAAAAATGTATTTTTCAAATATTACATGGACAAGAAAATGAACCTCTTATATCCAGAAATCAAATTTTTATAACTTGTAATACACATGATGCTCTCAAAAAAATATCCAACACTATAGCCAAGAATTTATTAGGATACTCCTTTTTCCTTGAATACACCAATATATCATCCACAAACACTATCATAATGAAATATAGATACCTTTTAAATATTTGTTTCATAAATTCCATAGAGACATATCCTGAATTTGTACGACTGAATGGAATAACAAAGAACTCATAATGGTCATATATTATTCTGAAATCTATCTTCAAAACATCCACTTTCTGAACCCGTAGTTGGTGATATCCTAAATGCAATTCAATTTTAGAGAACCACTGGTATCCCCTCAATTGATCAAATAGTTCATCAATAAATTGAATAGGATATTGATTCCTTATAGTAACTCAGTTAATATTATGATAATGTATAAAAATTCTAAGAGTTTGATCCTCCTTGTTCATAAAAATAACCAATTCTTCCCATAGAGATGTTATCGATCAAATGAACCCATTAGTTTCTTACTTTTCTAACTAATTTTTTAATTCCATTAATTCCATTAGTGACATATTATAAGATAAAAGTGAGATATTACTAGCCCCTTATAAGAGATCAATCATAAACTGAACTTCTATTTTGGGTGGAAACCCCAAGAAATTTTTAGGAAAAACTTCAAGAAATAGGTCCACTATGGTTGGAAAATAACTATTCTCAATCCCATCTATAGATGCTAAAGAAATTTATATCAACTGGTAAGATATAGTTCCAACCATGGGTACTAAGGTACTTCTCTACTTTCATCTGCTACCAAATATCCTTTAAAGAGATTCCTAACACCGTTAAAAGATTTGAAACTCATCTTCTAGCATAACAATCAATATGGTCCTCAAAGTTCATAAGCCAATCCATTCTTAGAATCAAGTTATATACATTCATATCTATCATATATAAATCCAATAACAACTCAATGCCATCAATTTTTATCAAACACGCATCACATTTTAGGGCTCAACACTCTTCTTGTCCCAAAGTTGATTGGATTTTCAAAACAGAAAGAATCATCTCAACATGTAAACCCATAATATCAACAACACAAAAAGTAATAAATGACTAGGATATTCTCATATAAAAAAATATTTCATAAGAGTAGAATTAAAAATAATCTTACTTATCACCTTCTAAGGTCTAGATTGATCATCCATGATCACTTTCTCATCTCCATACAATTTCTTACTCTGAACTATGCTCTTTATTACCCTATTGATATTTCACTAGTTGACGACTCATGGATTTCCTAGAATAACCATGAATTTCTAAGTTATATTGATGATATCTATTCTACTAAAATCATCCCATTAAATCATATGATGCCTATGAATCATGAGATGTGTCCCTAGAACCCAACCTTGGATCACTATGATAATAGCACCGAATATGTCCCATTCAGTTAAAATTGAAACATACTCTTGGTCATGTCATACAATATCACTTAATATGCTCAAAATAACCACACTAAAAACATAAAGTATTACTCTTAAGTTGATGAGGTAAGTTGAATTATCCCAAAGTATAATTTTGAAATATTCTACCCCCTTGAAAATAGTTGCCCCTCCTCTTCTTGTTCCCAGTATTGGATTTCCCACCATTTCTCGTTTGAATAAGAATTCTTCCAATGACCATGTTCCCAAAGATGTGTCTTTCTACCATAGTGTCTCCATTGACCATCTATGTATAATTCATTATAAAAATCACATCAATATTTGAGTGAATCTATGGTTTCAACCCCAATTAAAAAATGAATTCCTTAAAGGATGCACTTACAGCAAATTCAAATGCAATGCAGACAAAGTTCATATATTTAAATACATAATATATTATAAAGATATTTTCATGATTCAAATTAAATATGTCCATTTTTCTAAAAATTATATATGTGTGAGGATATAATTCTTTATTGAAAAAATCTACAAATCCATCGCATGCCATGCCTTGGTTTAATTTAGCCTGAATTTTAAAATCTCACCATCAGCATACTAAATCCTCTAGCATGTACATTTATAAATTCAATTTTATCTCAACTTTAGTGCTAAGTGAATAGAATATTTGATTCATCCTATTCATCTACACTTCTATTTTTTCAAGTTCAAAATCCCCCTGAAAGGTGGGAAGATTCTTCTTCTGCAACTTAACTGAATGATCCAATTTCCATGGTTCATTATTTTTGTTCCCTCTATCCACAATTTGAAAGTCCTAGAAAATAATATAGATTAATTGTTGATTCACCTATGGCTTAGGTGAAACCACATTCTCAACATCCTCTTTTAGTTGGCTCTTAATAATCCTACATAATTCTATTAGCTATAACCAAAACACAAATTTATTTATTCTCACTCTCTAGCAACTAAATGTTTAGATATTTCAATTTAACACATTTACACACATTACCACATAACTTTACACAAACTCATTTCTCCATAATTAACCATTTTATCTATTTTCAAAATAACTTCATCCAGACTTTTCAAAATCTCACATTTGAAAACATTTTTCAACAATTTTCAAAAATTATTACATCTTACCATTTCCATGAATCATTAACTCAATAATAAACAATATAATCCAATTATAAATTTATACTAATAATTAATTAAATTTAACTCTCATCGGATAAACCCATGAAGATTAGGTGAAAACTCACCTAGAAGTGTCTCAAGACACTCGGGTACCCAAACTCCCCGGTAACATGATTTTTAGTATAAATGGGTTAGTTAAGCCTTTTTATTCACTACATCTCAAGTTATAAAAATCATAATCCTTACTACCATCCTAAGGACAAACAAAATTATCAAGACTAATAATCAAGGATTTGAAAAACTAATACCATTTGTAACATCTCATTCCTCAACCATTGTCTTGGGAAGATTTGGTGGGTGTTATAGGCCTTAAGTGACATACCCAAGACACCAAAGTCAAGTAATAAATTCCAAATACTTCAAAAATATTTAGAGGATAAATTTCCCTTTTAAATATAAATACAAAAAACCACAAGAAAATAACCAAATAAACCAATATATGATGCATGAGTATAAGGAAAACCAGCTCAAATTATAACCAAACCAACAACTCTATAAAAGTACAAGAAGAAACTGAAACCAAAAAAAAGACACAAAAGAAATCAACTTAGAATATCCCAACCTTATCCAAGATCCAACTCAACAAGACATTCCCATGGAATCACAATGCATCATTAGCTAACTGATATACCTTTCATTTACCTATGTCTCAACAGATAACATCTATAAATGCACAAAAGTTCCCAAGCAAGGGGTGAGTATAAATTTGGTAGGATTTCCACAAAGACTTACCAACTCATTCCAATAGGAAAAAACTTATTATCACATTTTTATAAAGTTGTTTAAAAACAATTTAATGTAGTTTACATCAAATCCAAACATTTTTTCAAGGAAAAATAGTTTTCCCTAAAAAGAAATAAAACAAGACTTTAAAAAAATTCTCAAATTCATTAGGAATACCCATTATATGATTACACACATCCAAACTAAAATTATGAGGTGATAGTTCCATACTCATGAGTGGTCTCTCATTGATATACCAAGTTGTTACAAGGTAACCTATACAAGGTTCCCTAATGGAACATGCCCCTTCCACATGGTAATGTCTAATGAAAATTAACTCACACTGACTATGTTTGAGAAATACCATTCCAAACCAATCATGTTAATCCATTTAAAAAAAGAATTTCCATTATTGAAAAAAAATTACAAACATTTTTTAGGATATAAAATGAGATAAATAGTTTTAAAATAACCTTTTTAAAATTAACATCATGATGTTTTTTCAAAAAAACCATCCAATTTACACTATTTCACAAAACCATCACTAAATAGGTTTTCCATCAAGAATCACACATCAATTTTAAAATTTATTCAAGACAAAAAAAATTCAAACTAATACTTTAGGTTCTGATAAAGTGGAATCGAGAGAGAATCCACATATCTCTCATGCTTTGGTGAAAAAAAAGAATGGTGCTTAAAAATTCTAGATTTGATCACAAAATTTTTTTTCCCTAATTATATCCAACAAGAATTCATCATATAACAGTACAAAAAAACATATATCTAGCCATAATGGAATAGAAATATGGTTCCAATAGAGATATTAATCATGGATCTAAGAATAAAGACCAAGAATTATCACTTAGAAATGAATCTGAATCTCTTACTAACTTTTATTCACCTACATATCATTCCCCAACCAAATGTAAATGTATCCCATGATTTGGTAGGAAAAGGAAATCATGTTATGGGAGGATTAGGGAAACAATGTGTGCTTAAGGGGATAAATTGAGTTAGATACATAATTTTTTGATCTAAAAACGCATGTTGCATGGTTAGGGTGAATTTTTAGAAAAAATATGTGCTAACTATGATCAAGATACTATATAAAACCACACATCTCAAAGTTGGATCACATGGTTAGAAATACCATGCACTAACCATGTGTTTCCCCACTATCCCAAAGTGCACAGTTTCTTCTAGGAATCCACAGGTTTTGCCAAAACCATGCACCAACAAGGCTCCTACCCAGTGCTCACTATTTTCCCTTTCACGGTTTCTTAGAGGTGTTCCACGGTTTCCAATAATAATTCTCAAACCGTGTACCTCCATAAAATACATCAATAAGTGTAATAAACCCTCTAAACCTCCTAAAACATAACCCAATTAGTATATGGACTTAGAATACATAAATAAAGGTTCAAGTACCTGATATTTTAGGTAAAACATAACTATATAAAATTTATTTCAATCATATATATTAGAAAACATTCTTTTTACACTTAAAATAGAGTTAAAAATGTATCATACAAAAAATATTTTTAAGAGATTCATTTAAATAATTAGTAAATAAAGAAAAGCTACTAGAAAATACGTTTAATAAAATTAATTATATATAAAACTTCTATAAATTTTTTTTAAAAACATGAACATGTAATAGAAAGAGATTAAAATGATTAAAATCACATTTTAAAAAAATCCATTACCCTGTATCCCAACTCACCATGCACGCCTTTTTATTTTCTAAAATTTCATTAATTATATAATTTATTAAAATCCTTTTTAACGTTCTTTCCCTTATTATTATTCTTTTTTTCATTAAGTACCATTTTTAATTTAGTTACTAAGTCAGTTAATTTTACATCAGACAATTTGAAGTCATTTGGTTCATAACCTAAAAATTAATTCGGTGCATTGACCGTGGTAAATGGGGTCATGGTTCTATTATATATAGAACATTAAACATGTTATAATTTTTATTCTTATACATTATATACAATCTTATAATCATCCATGTAATGTGGCCATTAAAATTAAATCACATCATTTCATGGAGATGGTAGCTTGTACATACACATGAATGAAGTTTTCATTTTTCAAATGGATGAAAAATAAATATAGTAGACAAAGGTTTACCTTTAAAAACTTATATTCTTATTATAAATATCATATTTATTTATTAAATCAATCCTTCTTTCCAACCATTTAAGGTGGAAATGAAAAATGAATCATATCATTTCATGGAGGTGGTAGTCTATATGTACACACGAGTGATAATATCATTTTCCATCATATTAGAGGGTAAGAAGTTAAGTAATATATCATATATCCAAAATAATAATTATATCATGAATAGAATATATATTTATTTGATTCATCATTTTAACCATCCATATGAGGCGGTGATGAAAAACAAAACACACTACTCCATGGAGACAGTATTATGTACGTACGAATGAGCAAAGTGTTCATTTTAATTTAGATGGAAATGGTAATGAAAAAGGGTTTTAACATGAAAATAATGAAATTTAAACATACTAAAGGTTACTATTTTATTATATCATAATTTTATTATTTATTTTAAGTAGGTAGAAGAAGAAATAAACTTAAAATAATCGGTTAAGACTTATACATCCACTTTTGTTACCCTCCATTTGATTGAGCTTAGAATTTGAAGGATTGGTTAATGGTCACTCTAGGGAATCAAGAATATAGTAATTAAAGATTATATAGGGATAAAATCCAAAGTTTTTTGAGAAAAATTAACTTGATTTGTGTTTTAAAAATGTTGAAATGAATCCCTTTTATAGGCAAAATCCATGGTATTTTCATAATTGTTTTTTATTTTTAAGGGTCTTGAATGTAATTTTAAAAAATCTAAGTGGAACGTAAATAAAAAATGAATAATATACTATAAAAATTTCCATAAAATAATTAATATAATATATTAATTATTTTATAATGACTTAAAATAATTTTTAAACATTAAGATGGGATCGAGAAATTCAGGGGAGGAAAGGAGAACTGGAGTCCCCCTAACAGGCGCTCTTTTAGAGATATTGTTCATGATGGGATCAAGAAAGGGTATGTTGCTGATAGACCCCCATCTGAAACCTCATCAAGGAGGCCAAGAAGAGACTACTAATATCTCTTGAGGCCAATGCAGACAAGGTCTGCTTCTAAATGTAATAGCCAGGTGGTTCTTGCAGTCAAAAAGGGAAGCGGGGTTAAGAAGGAAACATCGGTTATGAATAATTTGGAAACACTTCGCAATCGGGTTCAAAGTGATAATTTTTGGAGAAACCCAGAATGGGAATCAGCTACAGGAGAAGACGAATCATGTTTGGGATATGGGGAGGATTTTGGTTATTATGATGTTTAACTCTATGTTGGTTTTGTATTTTTGTTGTTTTGGTTTCTATTGTAATGCTTTGGCGTTGTATGTTGGGCACCGGTCACCCATAAACTGGCTTTTATAAAATTAAAAAAAAAATGATTTGCCGGCTAAAACACAAAAATAATTAACTATACTTAATAATAATATCTAAAATTTATGGGATACCATAATTCATTAAAAAATATTTTTTTTTAATATCATTTACATGATTTTTATCTCGTATTTATAAATATTGTGTTAATGCAACATTAGCATTTCAAACAATTATACTATTTTAAAAAAATTAAAAAAATATATAAACATTAATATAATTTATTTTCCATCATTATAGTCATATAGTTTCATTAATAATTTATAATTACTCATGAACTTACCATGAAAACATATTTAAGATATTAAATAATAGAATCCAACATTTTTTGTAAATATAATTTTTTTTAATATAAAAATGGAATTCATAATCATTCCAAGTGGATCTAATTGAATCAAAATTAACCAAATATAATGGATTAGTCAAAAAATATCCACCCATTTTTAGATAATATTTTTTGATCTTATAAAATAGTTTTAACATTAATTTACTTGTTTTACCCGTATTCAAATTATTATTATAAAGGTGCTCTCAACTCGTGTTTCACTAGAGACGCCTCCCCTCTCAGCCAGGGTATTTTTTCATAGGAGATTTAGAAAAATTGAAGCCTCTAATTATTGGAAGGTGATCATTATTTCTTTAATATGGAATGTTTATTTCATTGGGAATCCATACGATTCAGGATCTGAGGTTTTCCCTACTTCAACTTCTCCTTATTCAGCGGCGGGCGTCAACCTTCAATATTAATAGATTTGGGATCATAAATGATTGATCTCATCCCATTACGAGTCTCTAAAAATTGTTTTTACCTATGGTGATGAATAAATGTGAACTATGGTGACTTCAATGGAGGGAAGCGGTAGTTTCTTGTTCAGCGACTGGTGACTTATCTTTGGTTTTTAGGTTGATAGACGACAATGCCTTTAATTAACTCTAACTGCATTACCTTCAAGTTTTTTTGTTTATACAAGAATATTCTATATGGATTTTTCACTGATTTATAGTACTATTTAATTTTTGGGTTGCTGATTTATTATCAAAAATTGGTTCTTGTATTGTTTCTTTTGGTTCACAATACAATAATTTGAAAATATCGTTGGGTGGGAAATATAAATGGATGGATCGGTGTACTCACACCCATCATCAACCATATGTTCTCCTTCTTGAATGAAATAATTAAACATTCAATTGACTTCTTTCACATATTTATTACTCGGAATTTTTGTTTCATTGGGTTGATATAGTGTTGAGTTCCTTGTTTCTTTTTCAAGTGGGTGACTCGAAAGAGAGATAGGTGTGCAAGAATGTATCATTCAGAACTCCCCTCACATTTTAGTATAGGTTGGAGGATCACTTTTCCATGTTGTGTTGACTTGAATTATGCAAATTCTTGTAAAGGGGGTAAATGAATCTTCATCAACTAATTCCTCTATTTCATTTTCTGGAGTGGTGCTGATGAGACTTTTTCTGATGTTTTCCATGATGTTTTCTTCCCTTTGATCATTTGAGACCATGTTAGAACCTTTGAGTCATGTTTATTTTATAAAATTATGCCTCTGTGTATTTTATGGGTTCCCACATTACCCATTCTCAAATGGGTTTTTTATTTTATATTGAATAAAGACCTCTTGACCCTCAACCTATTTAAAAAAACTCATTTTACCCATTACAATGGTGAAATTTTTTTACCTTGGTAAATTATTTATATGGGAAAATATAAAAGGCACCAATTTAAATAATGTGACCTTAATGATTCTAAATATGAAATAAATTTTATAGTATTAAATCTCTAGTTTTGGAAAAAAATTCTTTAATATAAGTTCAGAAAACAAAACCTACAATGATTTTTAGAAAAATACGCTATAAAGTATAAAATAATTTTACACCAAACCCAATTATAATGCTGATTCCCATGGAATTTAATGTATTATTTTTAATTAAAAGAAACATGTTTGACTATAAAATAAATACAAAAAATAAAACATTGAAATTAATTTAATTGAAATTAAATATATGATGTTTTTTTGAAATGAGTATTTTTCATCATTCACCCAAAAAAATACTTCATTAGAAAAATCCAAAAAAATTATCTATTGGTTATTTTAAGATGATGATTTCAAAAATTATTTTCATTTTATCAAGTACAATTTCAAAAATGGGCATAAATTAATCATAATATCAAACACACAAAATGCAATAAAAACCATTTTTATATAAAATATATTTTTAAACTATAAAATGAATTTATACTCATTCCTTATATACTAACCACCATTAGATGAATGTTACTATATTTTATCAAATATATTATATAAACATTTAATAAAAATAATCCATCTCTAATGATTAACTTAATTTACATTGATAAAAATGAATTGCACACATTAATCAGTTTTCAAAAATATATATCCTTTAATATTATATGATTTTATTTATAATTGAGTACTTACTTCATAGGTATTAATAAATACATTTTTATTAAGGAAAAATTTTCAACAGATATTTTATAATATGGAAACTCTTATTAAAACCCACCAATCCAATATCTAGGTTATAACAGTAATATTTCAATAATAATATTTTAATATTATATCTCAGTTCATTTTAAGTTCGGTATTACATGTGGTACCTGGAATCAAACATAACAATATTTTTAAACTAAAATCTTGGATTTTCACATCCCCCCCACCAAAGAAATAGAATCCTCACAATTTTTAATATTTCTTAACAAAAGAGTATATTGTGAATAGTAAATAAAATCGAAAGTAAATTTTTTCATGATAAGTAATTTCTATGTTACTTAAATTTTTCCAAAACCATACTTGTTGATTATTTTTCAAAAAAAAATATTTATAGAAAAGTAATAAGTATCAATATATTTATCTTTCACTTTATTGAGATTTGTATTATTTTTACCATCGAGGTAAATAATATTTGAAAATATATTTACTTGATATCTTTCAATAATTTCATCATTTTCTTGTGTTTCGATTAGTTTTTCACCTCTAATTCATCCCATCTTCTAAATGATATATAACGATGACGAATTTTCATGAATGAAGAAAAAAATTAAATTTATATTAATCTTAAGATCTATAAATGTATGAAAAGTTATTCCTCCTTTTTTTATACATCAAACACATCCAAAATGGTTCCTACAAGTTAAGATAATATCTAATATGAATAAACTTTCTTATAATGAAATAATACATTAATCTTAAAGACCTTAATAAAAACACCAAAATTCAACTTAAATCATTCCAAAAATAACTAACCCTAAGACTCTTAGAAATGTGGTTGACCAAAATTAAAACCTGAAGATTATAATGATTTTCTCACATATTATTCCAAAATAAACTTAACATTAAACTTTGTTTTCCCTAAAATGTGTGTTTTTGTTAGTAATTACTACTTCCATATGGTTTCCATCAAATTTATTTATTGAACCAGAAACACCAAGTGGTTCAGTTTCCATAGGGACCTGCTTTCCAAAGGTAGGAATTCATTAGGTTTATTGACCTACGATGCTTAAGAAGTCACATTGGTTGAGAGGATGTGAGTTCGGGATCATCACACACTTTTGGTGAAAATTATTTCCTACTCTATGACTCTATTATAGATTTAAGATATGTTCATGAGTCCTTATTAATTTAATAAGAAAAATGTAGGTTTCCCTTTAAATTTTCAATCAATTATTTAGCATGTGTGGAATTCAGAATCATCCATATGTTTTGGAGGTTCTTCAATAATGTAGATATTTGTATGTATTTGAGGTTATTTATTAATGGTATCCTCTCATATACTACTTAGATATTATTTAGTAATTGTTACGATGATTTCGATTTTTAAGCCACTCAGTGGGGAACTCTAAAATTTATTATCATCCAGGGAGATATAAGTTTGATTTGATGTTGGGATCGTACCCATAAATGGGCTACATACATATCATCATTAAAGGAATCATAAACCTTATATTTTGGTGCCGCTTAATGGGACACATCATACATTTTAAGGTCATTTGATAATAACCTAACCTTACAGTTCAATGACGTGTGGTAAATACATATATCTGGAAGGTGCCTAATCAAATCTTGATATGGGACTCATATCTAAGAATCCCAAGGAACTTGGAATAGATATGAGTTTCCAAGTTAGATTATACCCTTCTGATAATGTAGCCTAGAAAGAAAATGGTTGATTTGGAGTGTTGGGTTTGAACCTCAGGGAGGATTCCTACATATCTCACTTGGATGGGAATCAAATCCCACATAGTTTGATAAGTCTCATAGGGGAGTATGAAACTTTGAGAGAAATATGTTGGGGCTTACTCCTAAAAAGTATTCCCTTGTAACATGGTCCATGAGAGATGTCTTAACTCATAGTGATTCAAGGGGGACTTAATTTGAGGCTTACTCGTAAATAGGATTCCTGGATTGATGGAATTATAATTGTATTATTGAGGATTATGTCTAGTGAGCTCATTCCCTCGGTTAAGGCTTCCTATATATCCCAATTATGGTGGGAATTAGAGTTCTCATAGTTCAAGCAACGACGTCTATTGTGCGGATGTTGTGATTATCATAAATCTCTAAGCCCACAAGGGTCATGCTCAGTGTGGGAAACAAGAGGATGTGAAAGATTCAAAAAACCACACACTTTCTCCTTTACTGATAGAAGTGGTTGGGACTATGGTTAAAGGAGCTAGGGTGACGGTGGATTAGCACATGGAGCAATGAACCTTTCATTATGGAATGAAAGCAAAGGTCATTAGTTATGGCCCAAAAGGCTAGGGTATTACTCTATGAGGGATGTCCTTAATGATTTGGTTGGGGATTATTTTTAAGGAGGATTCCCATTTGATATTTGGGTTGGGCCTACGCCTAAGGATAATGCCCATTGTGCTTTGGTTAGGGATTACTTCTAAAGAGGATGCCCAATTGAGGTTGGTTGAACCTGGAATAGGAGTCAGGTGATGTGGTTTGAGGAGTATCTTGAAGAGTGTGTCTACTCAAGGTACTCTAGGAATCCAAGAGGATAAACTAGACTCATAACATATGAAAAGAACCAAGAGGAGTATGTAAATTCAAAGAATTTTAAGGATTGTGAAGGCTTATCCCAAATCATGGTATTCCTAGGGGTGAAAGTTGGGCCATATAAAGGGCGCAATGAAATAAATCATTGACCCATACTGAAAATTTCATGGGGTGACTCTCCATTACTTATGGGGTTCAGTGACAGGAGTGTAGGGGCCAGCTTGAAGGTTTGGGACCATATCCCATCACTAATCCAGAGCAGAGGTTCGAGGGCGCATATGTTCTCTACCTAGGTGGTTCATGGGGGTAGGCCGCACAAGTGCTCCACCAAAGGGGTCATGCAGGTGGTCAACCAAGGTGGTTTGCATAGGTCGGCCACATAGTGTCCCGCCAAGGTGGTTCATAAAGGTGAGCCACATAGGTTCTCTGTGTAGTTCCTTGGCGTAGGTCTTTGGTGCAGGTATTCAGAACAGGTCTATGTGTTCTAGACCCTAATGGGACTTTGAACCACTTATCCCCTTAAATTCTTTCTTATCTCGTGTTTCAGAGAATTACTTGATATTTTTTTGAGGACCTGGGCAAAGGGGCATTGTGCAATGAGAGCTCTGAGGCTTTTTCCAAACTTCTAGCCTTTCAAAAGGAGAGCCTAAGGGTTTTATTTAAGGTATAGGAGGAGACCTAATTGAAGATAGATATTCTACGCAAGTCCTCCACAGAGGTCCTTCAAGTATCTCTTCTGCACAGGGGTGTAAAACATACACATCTGTGTAGGACACTTAGAATAGGTCCATGGTGCAGTTTTACCATGTAGGTCCTCCGTATAGGTCTTCTGTATAGGTCCTCCACATAGGTGATGCAGACTCATTTATAAATTTTATCCATCAGTGCCATAACTTTCGATCTGTAAGTCCATTTGGGCTCTAAGAGAAGTAAAATCTAAGCTCTTGAAGAGATATACACTTATTGAGATAGTTAATACACCATGTATTCATGGAAAAAAAACTCAAAAATCTCATTTTGAGGCATCAACATCCTTTTTATCATTGATCTTGGAAATCCACAGCCTACTCCTAGAGAGGGGGTCCTTTCTCTTATCCCTCATTGTCGAGCAATCTCATGAAAATGGAAATTGAACCATGAATTGTGTAGTAAAGTTCATGAAACACATTCTATGGTGTCAACAATATCCAAAAAATATAAATCACTCATGAAGTCACATTCCAAAAATGTATATTCCCTAATCATATAATCTAAAATACATTCTAATATTTTTCCATAAATAAACCTAATTACCATAAATAAAAAATAAAATAAAAAATTCTTCCATAAATTAAGTTAATCATCATACATAAAATTTTGTATACCTTAATCATATGTTGTTCCCAATATAATGAAATTATTCAAAAAAATATTAATCTCTTAGTCACCAAATCACTTTTCAATCCCATTTTTATCTATATAGTAAAGAATGGGTTACCAAAATATAATATCCCTCTATCCCAATTAAGCATATTAACATCAAATATCATATTAACCCAAAATATTATCAAAACCTTTTAACTTATGTTCACAAAATATAATAGCTTTCCTCCTCAAATAACATTTCCACTAAAACACATATTAAAATTAAGGGTTACATATACCTTAATCATATATTGAATCTTAATAAATGTCTCCCAAATTATCTTTAATCATATTAAACTTCTATTATCTAAAACATTATAAGGTTTATCAATGCCTTTAAACTTATGATCATCTCTAAACTTATTAATCCTTAAACAAAATTCATATACATCATAACTATTAAAAACCTATATGTAGATACTCCATTCATTAAATTTATATATTAAAAGTTTAATCATACTTTATTTCCTCATTTAATAATATATTCTTCCTAAAATAAAAAAAATTAATCATGTCCCAATATTCATCACTCTCAGTTTAATCATGTTTTCTACTTTAAATGTAGGTAAAACCATTAAAATAATCCATACCTTTTATATTTTATTGGTATTTTATTCATCTTCCATGTATGAACTTTCTAAACCATTATTCATAAAATCTTGGTGATTCCCTCTATGAGATTTCCTACAAGGGAATCGATTTTAATAATTCCCAAACTCCCTATATTTAAAACATTTAATTGAAACCTTATGAAGAATGTTATTCCCCTCCGTTGTGTCAAATGGACTCTTCATTTTTCATCAAAAATTTATTACTCTATTCCCTCCATTACCTTTTATAGAACATCTTTATGTTCCTTTGAGACTTTTCAATGGGTTCTTCTCCCCACATTATTAACATGTATGAAGTTGAAATTTCTTTCTTCTCTGGTCTTTATCACTTGAACTCCCATGAAGCTCCATTTTTATCTTATTTGGTGCATTATAAAACTCACTTAGGACCTGGTTGTAGATCATAAATCAAGATAGATAGTTATACATAACAATAAAATTTTTTAATCCACATACTATCCTATTTTATTTCTCATTCGAACTACCATTATAGTGTCCTTCACATCCATTGTTAACTTTATTCCTACAGGTACTGACTATTTACTAAAAAAAATAGTAAATGTTAATTAAAATAATAAAAACCCGTCTAATGAGGGGGATAAGTACTAATATATCCTTAACCAATCCATATTCTATCCAAATATTTTGATTCAGTTAAAATAACCACAATTCTTTTTAACATACCAACCTTCAGGGTTATTAAATAATTATAGCATATGTTTAAATAATATCTTTACCTCTAAATTTATCTAAACCCTTGATATAATACCAACTATAACACATCATATTATAATCTACCAATAATTTCTTGTTTTATAACAAGTTTTTCACTTTTTTACATTTCCCTAATATTTTAGGTTTAGAGTTTTTTATAATTAGGAAAAAAATTACATAACAAAGTGAAAATTTCCATATATAGTATATTTTTTCCATAAAAATAAGTTCTTATATTAATACTTAGGTTTTATTCATTTCAATTTTTCCTCATTCAAGATATGTGCCCATTGAAATCTTTATAATCTCTACACATGCATAATCCCAAATAAAAACATTTGAAAATATTAGATGACCAAAAAAAAATTAGTAAGGGATATAAAAATATAGGAAAATGTTAATCCAATTTTAAAAAATTAAAATATATAATTAATTTTACCTTTTTACAAAATAAACATTGAGTTTAAACAGTAATTTATTCACACATGAAACCAACTTTATTACCAATGTCTTTTATGAAAAAAAATTATAAAAACTATAAATCCAAAATCATAATTTGTGAGGGTGTCTTGAAAAAATTTAATGATTTTCCTTAAAAATACCCTTCACCTTTATAAGATCATAAAAATTCCATTAAATCATAAACACAATGTTTACCTATTAAAATAAAAATATTTCTTTAAAAAAACATTCAAAAGAATAGAAAAATATGTAGGTACCATGAATCTTAAAGATCTGGTTTCATGGCCATGGTGTCTAGGATGAACAAATCTATGATTGTTGGAGATCGATGGGACATGACGGTGGAAGAAAAGGGTTATGGAACTTGGCTAAATATATAGGTGATATATGATGTGGATGGAGCTCATCGATTTCAGGTGGTGGTGGTTATGGTGAATGGTTCTCACTGATCCTTGGTGGTTGTTGTGGTGGTTGAGTCTGAGGTAGAAGATGTCATATAGCCTATGGTGGTAATGTTAAATGTATGTGTAGGTTGATGATCTATAGTGAATCAAGAGAATGTTGTGAATAACTGATCCATTGTCCTAGTATAAGCGGGTGGACCGAATCAACTCAGTACTACAACTTTAGTGGTGGTCGGCCAAAATGTGACTGGGTTGAATCATTCGGAAATTTCTACTACAGCAGACTCAAGCAGGAAGATAAAATTCTTATTTTCTATCCTTGAATAAAATGAAAGGGATTCAAAAACAAGTAATTTTTTATTTCAAAACGAATTCTATTTCATAATGAATTGTGAAAATTGGGGACACTGCATGTATTTCCCCTAATAGAGAGGTTGTTCTTGATATGTTCAAAATTTGTGAGCATTACATCATTTTTAGGTTCATTCTTTCCATTAGAAGAAATATTTCTAAAATCACAGATTTAGTTATAAATCTAACATCAATATGGGGTTTTCTGATTGTATATATATTCCAATGGGTTGGGGGTTTTTTCATATCATTTTCCTATTAAATTATCTGAACTGTAGGGCATTGGGATCAGTTCAATAACATTAAATCCAAGTATGGTATGTTTCAAGAATGGTATTTTTTGTTCAATACATTTTCTATAAAAGAAATACTATGATGAAAGTCTGAATAAAAATTATTGTTCTTAATTGGATCCTGTACCATCCTAATATTTTATTTGATATAGTCTCGATTGTGTGAATTCTGATCAAAATGGATAGGAACACTGAGGTTTCCAAATTTGGTCACCATTTTAGAATCCTGAGGGTGGTAGAATTAATATATTTCTAGATTTATAAAAAAAATTCAACACTAGATGATGATATCTATTTAGAAGTGCAATATGAAATACTTCCTTAGTTTTGTCTATATTTTCAAATTATTGTTTATGTCAAGGATAACTATCACCATCATGTGTTTTTATTTTTTTGTTTATTAAAATGGAATCATGAGGCTTCTCATAGGAAGAAATTAAAGTGGTAGTAAATACATAATAATTTAGTTTTTGTTCATAATAGATAATCCCCTCTTGATAAGGGAAATGAGAATTTTGGCACTGGTTCTTCACAAATTGATGTGGAGCCTTCTCCAATGTTGGAACAGGTAACTCAATAGGCTCTAGATATTGTCCACAAGTCATAGACTAATGAGAAATACTAGGTGGATGAGGATAGACTTAATCCTAGAGATCATTTTTCATAGAAAATGATCTTATAATTTTGGGTCATTCAAATCCAAGTGTTGGTGATAAGCTCTCAAATATTCAAGAGGAAATCAATAAATTGAGAGAAATATAGGGCATCCATCAAAAAATGGGATAATATTGAGGATGAATCCACTAAAAATATTTAACCCATTCATTAATTTTCTAAAGGAAAAAAATTCTCTGTGGATGACAATAATTTCCAAGTTGTCCTACCTTGGAAATCAAGACAAAGTAAATACTACTATTATCTGAATCCAACCATGGTTAGTAGGTCTCATGGACCTATACACTCTGAATCATATTTCTATTATGATTATAATTATTCCTACCAATTTTATTATGATATATAATGTTTTCTTGTAATAAGGTAATAATTTCTTATATAACCATTTCCATCTTCTCTGTATTTTTCTTTTTTCTTTCTAATAAAATGCTCTTTACCTTTTTCCTTTTAAAAAAATCGACCTTATTAATTCCAATTACTTCATAGGAGTAACTTATAAATAGTTAAATCTACCCACTTCTCTAGAATAACCTATAAATATTTAACTCCATCCACTTAATAGGAGTACCTTATAAACATTTAACGTTTTCCACTTCATAGGATAAACATAAAAAAATTAACTTCATCCACATTACCTAATGCATTTTAGATCTATATCAGGCTCACCCATCATCATGAGCTATATCAGGATAACCCATCATCATAAATAACATATAAAAATATAACATTAATGGAATATATAAATCTTTAATTTATGACATAAAACACATAATAATTGAATTTCGATCCTATAAGAAAAATCGCATTTATTTATCTCATAAAAATGAGAAGAAATTCCTTTTTATAAAAAAAATTAAACTAAAATTTCCTAAAAAAAATGTGAATAGGTTATTATTTAAAAAAACATTAAAATTAGAGGGTAATCTTGATAATAAAGAAATTATATGATAAAGGTAAAAAAAATCATTTTTTATGAATTAAAAAATGTGTTTTTTACACATTTGTAATGAAAGAAAAAAAATGTGTCGTAAGGAAAAAAATTAAAATTAAAATTTTCATAATTTAAAAATAAATTAAAAGGTATTTGAATGTAAAATTATAATAAATTAAATTGTATAAAAATATTCTAAAAACATTTTTAATAAAATGTAAATGTAAGAAAAAGAGTATAAATAATTTAAATAAATTTTTTAAAGAAAAATATCTTACCTCATCTCCCGAATCAGCACATATGTATTTTAATTTTCAAAATAATAAAATTATAATAATTTTATACTTGATTAAGAACAATTTTAATGATAATTAACTTATTATTATTCCTTTTATTCCATTTATTACCATGTGTAATTTAGTTATTAAGTCAGTTAAGTTTGCATAGTATGTTTTGAGGTCGTTTGGTTTGTAACCTCAAAAAATACACCGATATATTGATTATGTTAAAAAAAGGTCATAGTTATATTATATAAATAATCCTAAACATGATATAATTATTATTTTTATACATTATATACACTTTTAAATCTACCCATGCAAGGTGGTCTTGAAAAATGAATCACATTATTTCATGGAGATGGTATTTTGTACGTATGTTTGAATGGCGTTTTCATTTTTCTAATAAAATAAAATGAAATATAGTAGATAAAGTATTACCTTTATCAAATATTATAACTATTATAAATATAATATTTATTCATTAAATTTGTCTTTATGTCCAAGCATGTAAGGTGGAAATGAAAACCCAATCACATCACTTCTTGCAAGTGGTAGTTCATACATACACATGAGCGATGTTATCATTTTCCAATGTATATAAGGGTAAGAAAGTAAGTAAAATATCATCTTTAGATTAACATAATTATATTATAAATATCATATATATTCATTTTATTCATCATTTTAAACATCCATAAGTGGGAGTGATGAAAAATAAAACACATCACTTCATGGAGACGGTAGTTCGTACGTATACACCAGAAAAGTGTTCATTTTACATTGGATGTAAAAGGTTTTTACCATCAAAAAAATGAAATTTTAATTATATTTAAGATAAATATGTTATTATATTATCATTTTTATGCTATATTTTAAGGATTAATAATAATAAATAAACTTAAAAAGAAATTGGTTAAGACCTATACCACCTCTTTTGATATCCTCCTATCAATTGAGCTTAAGTCTTTGGAAGGAGATGTTTATGGTCACTAAAGGGTATTGAAGACAAGGTAATGAAATTTTATAGATGTATTTTTTTATATTTTCTAGATAAAACCTTACTTGAGTTGTATTTCGGAAAGGTTGAAGTGAGTTCCTTTTTATAGTCAAAAATCAAAGGCATTTTCATAATTTTTAAAACTTTAAGGGTCATGGATGTAATTTTAAAAAATACAAGTGGTGAATACATTTACCATTAATGATTGGATCTTATGTATAACATAAAAATTATTTAATATAGGATTTTTAATGCCTTAAAATTATTTAAAAATAAATAAACATTAAATCAATTTAAAGTCATTTTTGAGACTATTCATGAAATTTGACTTTAATCATATAAATATAAAAATGGAATTTGAATTAAAACACATAAATAACCAATTATCTTTAATAATTATATATAAAATTATTTAAACACCATAATTTATCAAAAAAATATTACTTTTAATATTTTTCAAATCATTTACTTTATTTTATCTTGTTTTTATAAACATTGCCTTAATCCAACGTGAGATTTTTTGGCAATTATAAAATTCAAAAAAAATTAAATATATATATAAATTAATTTAATTTATTTATAATAACTATATTAATATATTTTCATTAATAATTTATATTTACTCTTATCCAAAACATGACAACGAATTTTAGATATTAAATGAGAGAAAGTGAAATTTTTTGGTAAATATAATTATATTAATATAAATTGGGAAGTAATAATTAAGTAAATTGGATCCAAATGGATCAAAATCTTCCATGGCTATGGTATTGGTTTCTTAGGACTCATCCTCCCATTTTTATATAATTTTTTTTATCGTATCACATTTTTTTAACATTAATTAACTCATTTTACCCATTACTGCAGTGAAAACTTTTTACCCAAGTAAATTATTTATATGGACCAAAATAAATAGTAATTGTTTACCCAATTTGACCCTTTTAATTTAAAATAAAAAATAAATTATAAAATATTCAATTTCCCTTAGTGTGATAAATTAATTTTTATATGAGTGTAGAAAACGCAATGAAAATCAGTTTTTAGAAAAAATTATTTTAAGAATAAATGATTTTTTTCCAAAAATCAAGTATAATGTTTATTTTCATAAAATTAATTGGATTATACTTAATAAAACTAAAATTATTTGACTTCAAAAAATTACAACCAAATATAACATTGAGATTATTTTGATTTAAATAAAAACAAATGATAGTTTTTATAAAACCTGTATTTTTCCCAATTCATTAAAAAATAATCCTTTTTCAAAAAATCCCAGAAAAATTTTATTAAGATTGGTTTAAAAATATGATATAAAAAATTATTACTCTTATTATTAAATAAAATTTCTAAATTTTAAATAATTTAATCATAATATTTAATAAAAAGTTCAATAAAAATCATTTTAGAAGAAAATGTATTTTTTTGATGTATAAAATGAATTTTAACCAATTCCTTTCCTAGTAACCACCATTGGTTGAATGTTAATTTATTTCATTAAATATATAATATATAAATTTTATCAATATAATATATATATAGCTATTAAATTAAATTAATTTGAAATGAATACATTGAGTACATAAATCAGTTTTCTGAAAAGTATCTCCTTTGATCATATTTGATTTTATTTAAAATTGAGTACATATTTTTTAGGCATTAATCTGTATATTTTTATTAAGGAAAACTTTTTTAATATATATTTCTTAATTTGGTTACTCTTTTTTAAACTCATCAATCAAACAGCTAGGTTATAATAATTATATTTCAATAATAATATTTTAATGGCATATAGTAGTTCATTTTAGGCTTAGTATTGTGTATGGTGCATTCAATTGAGCATAGTATTATTTTTAAACTGAAATCTTAGAGTGTTACATTCTCCCCCTTTAAATAAATTTATTCCTTAAAAATTTTAATTATTTATTTTCAAAAAACTATATAATGACATAATAAATAAAATAAAAAGTAAATTTTATCATGATAAGTAATTTCTATGTTACTTAAATATTTATAAAACCATACATGTGAATGAGTTTCCAAAAGCATGACTTGATATTATAGTGATGAGACTCAATAGATTTATCTTCTTCTATCTTAAGATAAGAAAATTTTTTTACCATTAAGATATAGAATAAAAGAAAATATACTTATTTTATTTCTTTCTAAAATTTCATTCTTTAGTTATATTTTTATCCGTTTTTCACCTATACCTCATCTCATGTTCTATAATATAAATAACCATGATGAATTTTTCATCCCTAAATCACTAAAATTAACTTTATATGGATCAAAACATCTGAAAAAATCATGAAAATTTATTCCTCCTAATTATATCAATTAAAAAACTAAATTGGGTAGCACAAGTTAAGATAGTATACTATTTGAATATACCATAATATAAATAAAGAATAAATTAATCTTCAAATCCTCAATAATAACACCCAACAATCAACTTAAATAATTCCACAAGTAACAAGCCCTAAAACTCTTCAAAATATGTTAGACCAAAATTGAAACCCAAATATTAGAATAATTTGGTCACATATTCTTCCAAAATAAACTAAATATTTATCTCCAAGAAACATAAATCACTCATAAATACACATACCAAAAATATATATGCCCTAATCATAAACTCTCTCAGATATTCTAATAATTTACATAAATAACCTAAATCACCATAAATTCACAAAAGAAAAACTCATATATGGTTCAATAAATTAATCCAATATTTATTCCTCAAATTATATTTACCTTAATCATATAATTTTCCCAATATACTAAACTTCTTGAAAAATAGCATTAATTACTTAGTCACCAAATCACTTTTTAATCTCATGGTTATCTACACTATAAAACATATTTTCTCAAAATTTAATAACCCTTTATACCAATTAACCATATTAATATAAAAGATCATATTGACTCTAAAGGTTATCAATAATTTTCAACTTATGTCCACAAAATATAACAGCATTCTTTCTAAAATAACCTTTTCACTAAAACACATGTTAAACTTAAGGGTTATATATACGTCAATCATATATCAAAGCCCAATAAATGTTTCCCAAATTATTTTTAATACACTTAAAATCCCATAACATAGAATTTTAAAAGGTGTATCAATGTCATTAAACATATAATAATATTTAAACTTATCAATCCTTAACTAAAACACCACTATTTCATAACTCTTGAAACACTATATATAGATGCTCCATTCATTCAATTTACTTCTTAAACCTGTAACCATTCTTTGTAATATAATTCCTTAATATTTCTTTCTAACAATAAAAAATATGAATCATGTCCTAAAATTCATCAATCTTAGTTTAATCATGTTTCATACCTTAAGCATAATAAATACTATTAAAATAATCCATTATAATTTTATATTATTTTCAACTACTTAAACTTTAGTATATAACCATTATATACCTTTATTCATATGATCTTTTTAATATCCTTCATAATATTTCCACCTATGTAATCTATTTACATAATTCCAAAACACCCCATAATTAAAACATTCAATTAATACCTTATAAAGCACTTTATTCCACTCCATTCTGTTAATTTAACTCTTTATTTTTTCCTTAATAGATTGTTTCTATATTCCCTCCTTTAACACATATGAAAAATCATTATATTCCTTCAAGAAATTTACCAGGGTGATTCTTCCCCATTCTTGACAAAAAAAAAAGTAGGACCTTCTTTCCTGTATGGTCTTTATCATTTAAAATCCCATAAACCTCTATTTTATCTTATTTAATGAATTTGGAAGCTCACATAGGTTTAGGTTATTAATTATAACTCTATATATTTTTCCAGAATAACAATAATATTTTTCACTTTAACTCTTATCTCATTTGGTTTATCATTTGAAAAAACATTGTAGTGTCCTTCACATATATTTTTAACATATTTCTAGCATATATTGTCCATTTACTAAATCCAAATAGACAATGTTAAATAAAATCATTACAAACCATCTTATGAGGAGGGTAAATACAAATATATTCTTAACCATGTTATCTTTTATTCAACTCATTTGATTTAGAAAAAAAATAATCATAATTCTATTTAATATACTGAACTTTATGGTTATATAATGATTCTAACATGTGATTAAATAACATTTTATCCTCTATAGTTTTCTAAACCATTTCTTTGATACCCACTATAATACCCCATATCATAATCAACTCATAATTATATGTTATATAACAACGGTTTCACTTTATTACATTTATAGGATATTTTAAATTTATAGTTTTACAGAATTAGTAAATCCATTAAACAACATAGTGGATATTTCCACTTAGTGTACATTTTTTCCATAGAAATGGGTTTTTATGTTGATACTCCAATTTCATTCATAAAAAATTTTCATCGTTTAATATTTTTCACCATTGACTTCGCTATAATCCCTACACATCCTTAATCCTGATGAAAAACATTTGAAAATGTGGGGTGATTAAAAAAAATCATAGTAAGGGATATAAAAATAAATAAAATCCATTAATACTTTTTGTAAAACATGAAAATTCATAAGGAATATTTTCTTTTCACCCAAAAACTTATAGATTAAACAATAATTTACTCTCTCATGAAAACAAATTTATTTACCAATTTTTTTAATAAATTTTGGTAGAAGACATATAGTGAAAAATCATAATTCATTAGGATTTCTTAAAAATAATGAATGGTTTACATTGAAAAAAAAACATTTTACCAAGATAATATCATAAACATAACTTTAAATTGTAAAATCATTTTTTACCTTTTGAAATAAAATGATTTCAAAGAAAACCCATTTTCAAGAATAGAAAAATATGTAGGTACCTTTGTATATTATCTTTAAATCATTCTTTAATCACTATTAAAAAGGAATAACCTACCCAGTTAATAATAATTACTTTATAGGAGTAACTTATAAATAAATAACTTCGTCAACTTCATAAGATTAACTTGTAAATAATTATATCCATCCAATTTATATCAGTAAATTAAAAAAAAATTAACTTCATCCACCTTATAGGAGTAACTTATAAATAATTAACTCCATCTACATTACTCAATGAATTAGAGAGCTATATCGGGATCACCTATTATCATGAGCTATATCGAGATCACCATATCATCAATAATTTCCAAGATATATAACATTAATGATATGTATAAAATATTTCATTTCTATTATAACAAAATAATAATTATATTTGGAACCCATAATAAAAATAACAATCATTTATCTCATAAAAATGAGAAGAAATACCCCTTTCATTTGAAAAAAATGAAATTAAAAATTCCTAGAATAATGGTAATAGCATATCCTTTAAAAACTAATTCAGACTTGTAGATTCATCTTGATAACTAATAAAATACATATAAATAAGAAATTACATTCATTACAAATATGTTAAAATACATTCTTTTTACAATTTATCAAAGAAAGTCATAAATGTGTCATAAAAAAGTTTTAAATGATTACTTTTAATAATTTTTAATGAAATTAAAATTAATATAAAATAAAATTATCAAAATTTTATGTATAGATAAAACTTTCATAAAAAAATTTAAATAATGTGTACATTGAGGAAAAAAATTAAAACATTTAAAATAACGTTGAAAATCTCTTACCTGTCTCCTGACTCACTACGTGCTACTTTTACTTTTTGGAATAATAAAATTTTATTAATTTTATAATTTCTTAACAAAAATTTAAATTTTAATTAAAATATAATTTTTCTATTTATTTTATTTATTATCATGATTAATTTATTTATTAAGTCAGTTAAGTCTACATTGAATGTTTTGAGGTCATTTGGTTCATAACCTCAAAATAACATCAGTGTGTTGACCATAGTCAAAGGGTTCGCGGTTAAATTATATGAAAAAAATTAAACATTATATAATTATAATTTTTATACATTAAATATGATTTTATAACCATCCATTAATGGTGTTCATGAAAAATGAAGCACATCATTTCATGGAGATGATAGTTCATACAAACACATGAAAGGTGTTTTCATTTTTCTAATGGATAAAAAAGAAATATAGTATATAGAGGGTTACCTTTAAATAATAATATTCATATTTTCATATTTATTTATTAAATCCATACTTGTGTCCATCCATGTAAAGAAGAAATGGAAAAAAATGCATCACTTTGTAGAGGTGGTAGTCCACAGATACGCATGAGGGATATTATCATTTTCTAATATATGGGAGGGTAAGTAGTTAAATAATATATAATCTTTATTAAATAATATTAATGTAAAAATTATCATATATGTTAATTTCATCCATCATTTTAACCATCTATATGTGGAAGTGATGAAAAATAAAACACATCGCTTCATGGAGATGGTAGTTCATACATACACATAAGTGAACTTTTCATTTTCCATTGGATGGAAAAAAGTGATCGATGATGGTTTTAACATAAACATAATAAAATTTTATTATAGTGAAGATATTGGTGTTATTATATCAATATTTTTATTATTTATTTGAAGGAATTATAATAATAAATAAACCTAAAAGAAATCTATTAAAACATATACATCATCTTTTGATATCCTCCTTTCTATTAAGATTAAGGATTTTTAAGGAAATATTTATTGTCACTATATGAAGTTTATGACATGTTAATTAACATTTATAGAGGTATTTGGGTATATTTTTTATAAAAAACTGAACTTGAGTTGTGTTTCGAAAAGGTATAAGTGAGTCCCTTTTTATAGGCAAAAATCAATGGCATTTTAACAATTTTTCGGTCATTAACGGTCATTAATGTAATTTTAAAAGTTCAATGTGGAAAATACATGGGCCATAAATTATACTCCCAAAAATTTCCAAACAAATATAGTTATTTTTTATTATTTATTATTTTTGTAATGATTTAAAAATAGATTGTAAACATTAAATACCATTTAAAGTCATTTTCGGGATTATTCGCAAAATTTGACTTCAAATATATCAAAACAACATTGGAATTAGAATTAAAATAATAATAAATTATACATAATAATAACTATAAAATTCATAGAATACCAAAATTAATCTTAAAATATTACTTTTAGTGCTTTTAAAAAAATCACTATATTTTTATCTTATTTTTATAAATGTTGAGTTAAAATGGCGTATGCGCTTTAGAAAAATTATACTATTTTAACAACTTCAAAAATTATCAACATGAATATTTTTTATTTATAATAATTATATTCCTATATTTTCATTAATAATGTATATTTACTCTTATAATTACTATGAAAACTTATTTAAGATATTAAATGACAGAAAGTGACATTTTTTGTGAATATAAATCTTTTAATATTAAAAGGTAAGTAATAATAATTTAATGTGAATAAAAATGAATAAAAATTGAACAAGGATAACAAAGTGGTCAATCTAGATTCATCCACCCATTGGGTGATAATAGTTTTTGATCTTATCACACATATTAATCTTTAATTTACATGTTTTACTCATTAACATGGTGAAAATTCTTTACCTTGGTAAATTATTTATATGGAAAAAATATTCATATATATATAATTTTACCTATAACACCCATACCCAAATCACCATGTCTGATTTGGAGTTCCCCATAATGACATGCACACATCCCCTTATACAATAGGTTGTTGACTAGCGACTAGGATCTGAGAGGCGTCATGGGGAAACTATTCCCTCGGTAACATACAACCATTAGAGAAGTACACAAAAGCCAAAAATATAATAATAATAATAATATGTAATAAATAATATAATGAGATTATTATCCCATGAAATATAAAGGATCCCTATATGTGTCATATCAATGTACTAAAGTCGATAGAGAAAAATAAGTGACATGTGGAAAAACATTTATGGCTCTGAGTCTGTCTCGAAATCACCCTTCACTATCTTATTTCTCATACTCAATCATCAAATATAGGGCCCTTTCCCTTAAAAATATTCCTAATCCTTAATTTTATATGTTCACTAATATCCTCGTGTATGGTGTGAGTATAAAACCCAGTAAGGAACCACTAATGGTAAAACCCGGTAAGGAACCACAAATGGGTCTTTAACATAAGTTTACAATATATACAAGTGTATTCAATAACAATAATCAATGCATAATTAAAAACAAAAAATGATACAAGTGCCCTCATATTATGGGTCTTTGAAGATCAACTCAACCTTCTTTGACTCTATACTAGAGGAAAATCATATATTTTCCGTACATACTTAGCCAACTGATCATCTTTCCACATCACACTTGAAGGGATAATCACACCCACCTTTGATGGAAATAATCATGTTGACCCAATTCATGTATCTTGGGAAAGAAACACACACCACATATTGACCTAATCTCAATATTTGGGGAAAATAATACCACGGATCGACCCAATATCATAATTATGGGGAAATCTATCACGTTATCCACACTACGTCTCTTAGGGAGATACTAGCCCATACAACTCAACCTAGTCATTCAGTAATTGAATTAGAGAAAAAACACATGTAACACACAATGCTACAAAAATTCATTTCATACTCATGTCATTCCAATAAAGAATCACATAACCAACACACATCCACGTGAAAATCTTATCAAGAATCATTCTTACAATCCATACACACACCACATGTGGATCATATCAATAATGGGTCTCATGGGGTTATACACACCACATAAGAATAATATCAAGCATAGGAATAACAAGGCTACACATTCACACCACACAATCCAATAATCACAATTTACATATGCCCTATATGGTAAGGAATATCTACCTCAAGGTCAATCACACAACGCAATGCAACAGGAGAAGATCTGAGAGATGTGGATGATCATCCTAGAACCCATTCAAAAAAATAGATATCTTCTGGGCCACCATTCCTAGAATTTGTGATTCATGGAGTAACTCCATTGATATTTTTAAAGAAAAGCATTATGTTTGATAGCTTATACCACATGCAACACCATGCTTGAAAAACCCTGAAATTTTATTATTTGAATATGATCATTATAACAAATACATTGAATCGATAGCTATGAATAGGAATAACCAAATTATGAAATATATATAAATTTCTTGATCAATATAATTTTTTTGATTAACACTTGGGAAATAAGATTTCATTTTTTTATAAAATTAATATTACGCTTCAAAAAATATGTTTCCTTAAAACGTGATTTTTATTGCCTTTTGTGCGTAAATATTATATTTAGTTCTTAAAACCTTTAGAAAATAAATTTGAAACACTGAAATTAATTTTTGAAATAAAAAATTAAAAATTATCTTAAATTGAATTTTTAATAATTTTCTACAAAGAGTTATTTTCCAATGAATAATATTAAAATATTGATTTTTATTTCAAAAATTTACAAATTTTATTTTTTTTAATTGTTTAAAAGTTAAATAATATCTATTATAATTTTAATAATCTAATTGAGTTCATTTTAACCAATTTTATTGTTCAATTTTATATAAAAATATTTTTATACTTAAAAATCATTTTTCTGAAGAACTATTTTTCAGTACGTTCTATGTTTTAATTTAAAATTAATTCCTTAAAATTTTATAAATTGAATATTGAAAAATTTATTCAATTTTCTTAATAATCAGGTCTAAATTTGGTAAATATATCCCTTTTAGCTTTTTTTATTGTGAATAGTAATCATAATAAAAAATTATCAACATGGTAAGGGTAAATCAGGTAATTAAGGTTAAAAATAATATGATAAACACTAAAAAATGACCCTAACACTTGACTTAATCCTATTTTATGATTAAATTTTAGTAATTTCCATCCAATATTCAAAAATATGGAAACTAGATTCCATATTTCTTGGATTTTAACCTTTATAATACTTTAGTAAAAGATAGTAAGAAATGTCACTTTCTTACTTCTAATAACTATAATATTTTTTATACAGATAAAAACAAATTATATTATGTTATAAATGGTTATATAAAAGATATATTATTTATTTATACCATGGAAATTTATTTTTAATTTTTAATGGTGAAATAATTACCTTAAATGTTTAAGAAACACCGACATAGAGCTTGTACAAGAAGTAGAAAAATCAATTAAATGATTTTAAAAACCATAAAAGTAATATTATTTGGGTGAGCTAAATTATATAAAGAATTTTTATGATATAAATAATATAAAATGAATTTTTAAATGTTTAAATTCCAATTAAATTTCTTTCATGTTGTTTTCAAAGTCAAATTATGTGAACAATGTCAAAAATGGAATCAATAATATTTTATTTTAAATATATTTTATTAAATTATTTAAAAATTATTTAAAAAATTAAATAAAACAATTAGGATTATTATTGGTATAAAATTTCATCCCTTATCAATTTATGAGGCAAGTTTCACCTTATAAGAAAAATTATAACCCTTTAATATTGAATAATACATTATCACAGTTAAAGTTAAAACTAGATAACCAAGCGGATAAACCAAAAGATAAGGTTTGAAAGAATATATTAACCTATATAAATTTTATTGAGTGATTATATAAGACCTTTTAATCCTTATATTTGAAAAAAAAAAATTTAGAACTGTTTTATAGGAGTTAGACACATATTATATAATATTATTTCATCTTTTTCAATAAATGACATTAATAATATTTTACTATAAATAATATTTAATTAAAAGATATTAAACTTATAAAAATACTACATTAGTAAAATTTAATGTTATATTTTTTTTAAAATATCAACCATATTCTATTTATGGGTCACTTTTCCTTTAATAGTAACTTTCTTTACCCCTAAAGAGTAAAAAACTATGTGTTTGTGGTAATTGTCAAAAGAGTTAGTGACGGGTTGACACAAAAATATAAGGGTGAAAATAGAACCTAAAAATGTAAAACTTTTATTTTATGAGAGGAATTATACTCATACTAATATTATATTTTACTTTTATCATTTTTATCCATATTAACATAAAAAATAATTTATTTTAATATAATCCTTTAAGAAATTCAAAGAATGTCTTTCCCTCACTATTAAAATCACACCACACTCTCCACATATATCCACACATAAAGATCCATTTTTTCATCATATACCTACCTAAATCCATTTCAAACAATTCTTCTCAAAATATAGAGGTCTTATTTTATAATGATAGCAACCTTAGATGGCTTAAGGTTTAAAGCAAAGGAGGTTGTCTGAAGAAGATGTTTGACTTTTAACCGAATGTTTTAGTTTTCTTTATTCTTAAAAATCCTTAAAATATTATTAATAAAAGATTAAATAAAAGAAATTATATTCCATAAAACTATTTTTTTATGATAATTTAATACTCTATATACATTTCATCTTCCATCAAATGGTAAAAAAATTAATGTTCATGTGTATGGTGGACTACCACCTCACTAAACGATTTAAAATTTTTCCATTAACACATATAATTTCTAGTTATAATGATGGATTTAATTTTTATATATTAAATTAGTAAAATATTTATCATTATTAAAACTTAATATATCAGCTTATTTCTTACCCTTTCATCCATTGAAAACTGATTATTTCATCATGCATATGTGTGGACTACCACCTCCACGAAGCGATGTGATTCAGTTTCTGTCACCATATCACATGGATGATATAATAAAGTTTATTTAAAAAAAATGTTATTTATGATATGAATATCATTTTTTAAATAATAAATAATTATTATTTTCTTACTATCATGATTATTGAAAAATTGAAATGTTACTCATGTGTATGTATGCCTTAGCATCTATGTTATTGTAACATAGTTCATTTTTCATAACAAAATTTAATGAATGGGTTTAAAAATATAATTTACATATAAAAATGATAATTATATCGATATTATTTTACTGTAAATAATGGAATAATGACCTATTTTATCATAGTCAACCTACCGAATCATTTTGAATATATGAATTGAATATCATCAAAACGTATGACATGAACATAATTGATTAATTAAATAAATATAAAATGGCAACAAATAAAATAAAATGAATAATAAACTATAAAAGGCGGTTTAAGAAAGAAAATAATTTACATATTTTTATTATTTAATAATATAAATAATGTATGTGATGAGTCGAACCTGAGGTGAGGGTTTTCATAACTAAATTTCTTTTCATTGAGTTATATTACTTCCACTTTGTCTTTGATAAGATAATATTATGTGTGTAATTTCATATGATTTTTTTATATTGTATTTAAAATTTTTATGTGGATTTACATTTGTTACACACAAACACTTCATTGATTAATTCTCACTACGATCTTTATAAAGGATTTATTAACTCAATCTTATTTATTTGGGTTATATCACTTCTTCATTAATTATATTATTCCCATATTATGTGTAAAATAACCTGTGATTGATTTATTTTTATTTCCAATTTTTTATATGGATTTACATTTTTTCTCCACAATAATCACTTTGATTAATTATCAATTCAATGATAGGATATTTTTAAGGGTTTCTCATCTCACTTTTGTATCTGTGAGACATATTTAATATTCATCACTTTTTTATTCAATGTGGTGTATATAATACCCCTTGATATGATATATATTTATTCTATTTATATAAACAGTATTTAAAGATTAATTTTAATTTATTTATTTAATGGGGATTTTGATTCAAAAGTTACCAAAGCGATAAGGGTTAATTCCATAATCTCATCATTATTCAAGATTTTTTATGTTAAAGTCATCACAGGGGGAATTATATGATATTTAAATGTTAAAAATAATATATTTTCTTCTCATGTGTTATTTCTTATAGTTATAAATTTTCTTTTCATTTTCCTCTTTTAAGTACTCAAGATATCCAAAGAATATTTTTAATTAAAATCAATTTTGTTTTCTATTCATCCAAGAATATTTTTATTCTATGTCCATATTTTCCTTAAAAATTAATTTTTTTAATATTTTCCAATGGTTTATTAAGTAAATTTAAACCCACATTTTTTTAAAAAAATGGTATAAATGGAATCTTCTTTTCTTTTTATAAATGATGTAATTTTTAAATTTTAACTGAAAATGTATAATGAATCATTTTTATAACATACTCAATATGAATAGAATTTACCACCATCTTGACCACTAAATTATTTAAAGAATCCTTCTCAATTATCCATGATTATTTTCAATAAAAAATCCTAAAATTTTGGAAATTTTTATTTTTTAAAAGTTATTTTTAAGGTGAAAATGGTATTTTCCTCAAGGATGTTTTAAATGGTATTTTAGGTTATTTATATTCATCAATGGAAATAAACCTTTATATTAATTATACTCCAATGGGGATATGTTTTAAGGATACCATACTTATTATTTATTTGGATGATTTATAATTAGTTTGACTGGGGAAATATTAACATTTCATATGCTGGTTAAATAATACAAATGTTTATATTGATTCTATATTGAATTTTTATTATCTCCTTTCATATGTTGAATGAATTTTACTTATTAAGTGATAGTAAGGGACCTATATATCCCCTTGATGAATCGGTATGTCACATGATACAAATTATATTGGGTATTTGGTTGATGCCTTACCTATTTATGTAAGATGTCATGGCATGATACCTCGACAATATGTTTATGTTGTTTGACATCATGCATTCAATAATTATGATATTTTTTATTGATGCCCATGTGATTATTTTAATATTTATGATATCGATGGATAAGTTACAAGATTATGTGATTAGTTATTGTAAATTATTTGACCATTATTTACTCCTAACATATTCTTCATAATACTCAATATATTGATTAAATGGAATATGTTTTAAGTTATTTAAATTTATATATTGATTATTACTTATTTACTCATTATAAATTCCACTGTATGTAACTCTTAATGATCATTTTATATCACCCTATTTTTCTTTCCTTTCCCCAAGATATGAAGAAGGAATATTTGAATGAGTTCAATAATGAAAAATATTTACTTTCACTTTGTTTAATTTTTATGTTTTTATATGTAATGAGTTATTAAATTATGTATCAATTTTACCAAGATTACAAAACCATTCGGTAATTTGGGATGTGATCTCGTGTATCTTATGCAAATGTAATAATGTAACCATAGGCACTAGGTTACTAGGGCTGGGGAATTTACAGTTGGTATTAAATAAAGTTCAGTAGAAACCTTGGGAAATATATTTAGATAAACATAGATTAGGGAATATAACCCTATGAAAATTTTTGAGGATGTTTCTTATTATAAGATAATATCATAATTTTTTTGGTAAGATAGATATTATTTTTTTCCCTAGAAATACATCCATATCTGGTTTCTATAAATAGATTTGGTTTTATCATAGATGTATCTAGGTGTGATAACCTTGAAAATAGTTGGCCGAATATATCTTATCTATCATTGTAGACCATGGTGAGTGTTCCCTTACAATGAACCTATTTGAAACTCAAAGGATATATTCTTTGGTAAATTTAAATTTTCATTATAAACCATTATAAGAGAATAAAACAAATAGAAATCTATGATATGACATAGTGATATGGGATAATCCTAAAGTGTATTGGGTTGATAAGTCTAAGGTTGATCATAAGTTTAATGGTATATATACCCCTTTTGATGTTTTAATAGATGGAAGTCGAAAATGGTTAAGAGTATTTTGGGGGATATTTATGGTAATATAACCCTTGGGTTTTAATATGGATTTTAGTGATAATGTTACTTGAGGAAAAATGCATTTAGATTTTTTGGATGTATGTTTGAAGGTATTGGTAACATTTAGGGTTTATCTTATCTTTAATGCTAAGGTGATTATGGGTTATTAAAATTATGTAACACATGATTTATCTTATAACTAACCAGGGGACTAAAAAGTGATTTAGTGACTATGTGACTAATTTAGTTTTTTAATAATTTCGTTATTGAGGGGTCATTATATAATTAAGTTAAATAGAAATAATTTTAGCTGAAATTGGTTTTTATTTTATGAAGAAAGTTTGATTTATATTTTGTAAGAATAAATTAATTTATTATGACATTATTTTGGGATATGATTTATATATTTTGGATAATATATGAAAAAGGAATATACATTCTTTATATGATACATTAAGAGTTATTAGTGTTATTAGGAGATAAATATTAAATTTATATTTGAATAATGTATGATCAAATCATTGTAATCTTTGGGTATCAAAATTAGTCCAGAATATTTTAAATAATTTCAAGGATAGTTATTTATAGAATGATATAGTTTTAACTTTGGGTATTTCTTTTTAATTTATTATATTAATATATTATTTATTCAAATGAAGGTTTATTTATTTTCGGAATTATCTTAGATAGTGATAACAATTTTGATTTTGATTAATTTATAAAGATTGTAATATTTTCTTCTCATCCTTTTATATACCTTATGGTTAATAATAAGTTGATTTTAGTCCTTCGGAATAAAAAAATAATCTTGAAAACTCATTTCTTAGAAAAAAATATGAAATTGTGGTGGCAATTTATTAAAGGATGAAATTATAATTTTCGATTAAGTATATTTCCTTATGTTCTTATTCTAGATGGTAAAGTAATTCCAAAACTATGGTAAAAGGATCTTAAATAAAAAATGTTATCCTATTAAGATCATTTCCAAATAATTGGTAGCCTTTTTCACACATCACAGATTTATGGTTTTGTGGTCATTAAATTTCTCTAGACCATGTTATCCATCACTTTATATTATTCTATTGGTCTTAGTTTTCTCCTCCTTGTCTATATTTTCACTTCCCATTAATTTTCTCATATTTGGAATCTTATTTTTGTGTTGACCTTCAAATTTATCTTTCCCTATTTTCAATAGGAAGTTTATAAACGCTTTTTATGAGGTGGTTTTTCCACAAATGGATGTTCAAGTTTAAAACACTTGATTACCAAGACCAATTATATCAACCAATTCCTTTTTCATATATTAATACATTATTTTAAATATTAAGATATATTAATTACAACCAAAATATCATGAGACCTAGAGTTTTTTGAAGTGTTGGTTCATAATACATCACAAAGTGATACAAAAATAAAACTTCTTTATTTTATTCTACAGAATCATTTTTTAAATACTATAGAGATCCTAAAATTACATGGTATAATATAGGGAATACAAATAAAAAATATGGGAGATACAAAACCTGGTAATGGAATAAACATGATAAGAAAGCATAACGAGTGTGTCAAAGGTATACCATGATATAATAAAATATAATTCTCATGAGTAATCACATAGGATCATAATATAAAGAACATGGTATCAAAAGATCATGGAATTATAGGAAATATGTAACAAAAATTTAACATGAAAAAAACATGAGTTAAGGCTAACTTCCTAGACAATATCACAGAGTGGACAAAGTCCTATAATGAATTTGGTTTACTCCCTAATATCATAAATAATGTATCATGAGAATAAATATTTACACAATTAATTTGAGTGTTATCTGGATGAAACCATCATAAAATGTTCATGAGTATCTATGCCACAAAAGAAAATAAATCATAAATAAAAATAAAAAAAATTACCCACGGAATGAAATGGGTTTCACAATATTACCTCAAATCATAATCAAAATAAATTTCATAAATAAGGAATTTGAGAAATGAACATAAATCATGTATTACCCCATAAAAGGATGAGAGAATAAGATATTCATATATTTAAGATACATATATTCCAATTTTGAAAGCAATACTTAATGATAATGGATTTTTTAATCAATTAAAATGTATTTAAAAGATCACATGGAGTATTTATTTAGGAAAATACCCTTTTAAATTTGAAATTACATATGTAAAATATAAAAAATTACAAAATGTTATAGAAAAATTTTCCTTTGAAAATACCCATGGAAAATTTTAAAGGAATCCTCAAATTATTTATTGGTGATGGTGATAGGAAATTTCATTCATGCTATATAAGTTAAAATAAAACACACTTTTCACATTTTTTTAAAAAGTCAAAATGTACCTTATTTAGAAAATGACAGAAATATTCCTTTTAAACCAATTTTTAAAATGATAAACTTGGGTAAAATAATCTTTAATAAATCATTGAATAATATTAAAAATATTTTTCAAAAAATTTCTAGGAAAATATGTATATGGAAAAAAATCATTTTCGACCTAAAAGATAAATAAAGTTGGATTTTCTTAATAACATTTTCTCATTCATTTTTAGTACCCAAGAGAGTAAAATGGTACTATTACTTTAAAATTTATTTAATAAATAGATTAGAAAAAAATTAAATGTGTTTTATTAAATAATGATCAAATAATTTCCTTCAATGCAAATTTAAGCATAAATATTCCCAATTCAAATGAGATTGAATCATAGACCCTTACCGATTTGGTAACATTTGAATCATAGCACCCATAAAATAAATAACTTAAATTGAAACATTAAATATGTTGAATATAAAGATATTAATGATATAAAATATCAAAGGGGTAGTATATGAACCTCATAAAAATAAATAGGTTCATAATACCAAATATGTCTCAATGAAGTGGAAATTGAGATGAAATCTATTACAAAGATCATACTATTGAAGTGATGATTAATCAATGAATTGATTATATGTATCAAATATAAATCCACATATAACAAGTTTAAATACAATATAAAATAATCAATATACATTACACACATAATATTATAATATCAAAGAAAATGAAAAAGTAATATAACCCTATAAAAAGAAATTGACTTATGCTATTCTTTACCAATAAGTGACTTTCAAGTCAAATCCCCATTGATGAGATAACAAAAATTTAAACTTAAAATACCATGAATTATGAAGTATTAATTATATTAACTAACAAAGGGGAAGTATATACACCATATAAAATAAATCAGTGCATAATATTTAAATATACCCCAATGAAAAGAAATTAAGTTGAAGTCCCTTACGGTTAAAGAAACACCTTAATAAAAACTACTTGAAAGAGAGAGCACCAAAATTTGAAGTTAAAATAACTTTTATAATAATAATAAATGATCTTAAATATTAAATTGATATTATATGAACTATTTAACAAACATTGGGTTCATAAAAGGACATGTGTCTGAAAGAAGGGATTTTTGAGATGAAAACCCTTACCTTGAGTTTCAATTGTCACGTATGTACCTTATATTCCAGAATAAAAAAAATATGTTAATTATTTAATTTATTAAGAAATTTTTTAAATTTTATTATTATTATTTTTATTACCATGTTATATATATTTACTTAACTAATTAAGTTCATATCGAATGTTAAGATGGTATTCAATTCATGTGTCTAAAATAAATATGATAGGTTCACTATAGTAAAATAATTCATTATTACATTATATAAAAAATAATCATCATGAAAAAATAGTCATATTTATACATAAATTTTATTTTTAAACCCACCCATGAAATATAGTTATGAAAAATTAACCGTATCACAATCATGGAGATGGTAGGTCGTATATACACATGAATAACATTTCCATTTTTCAATAATCATGATGGAAATAAGGTAGGAATAATTTTATTTTTAAAAAAGATAATTATATCATAAATATAATATAATATCTATAAATGTACATAAATATTCCATCCATATGACATGGTAATAAAAAAATTACATTACATTTTGAGGCAGTAGTCTGCCACACACACAAACAACGTTATCATTTTCCAATGGATGGTACGGTAAAAATGTATATGATATACTAATTTTAAATAATTATTAATATTTAATTAATATCATATATATAATTATATCTATCATCGTTAGTTTTTTTGAGAGGCAATGATGTAAAATGAGTTACATCGGTTTGTGAGGTGGTAGTCTCTCGTACACACGAAGGATGGTTTTGTTTCCCACTTGATGGAAGACGAGATGGATGTAGTTTATGAAAATAAAATAAGAAAATATCGGTATATAGTATATACTAATGTTATTATATCATTATTATTCATTTATATTATAATTATGTATAATAATAAATAAAATAAAGATGAAATGATAAGAACAATACCTCTTATTCGGACAACCTCTTTATGATTATACCTAAATACTCCCTAGATTGGATTTATGATGACATACAGTCCTAAATTATGTGGTTACGGAATTGAGTAAATAATTTTTTTAGTTATTTTATGAACCAAAATTATTTTTAAAAGTGTAAAGGATATGTGATGAAGTTCTCTTTTATTTGTGGGAGGGAGTGTCATTTTCTGAAAAATACCCAAAACTATTCAATAATGGGAAGTCAATCTTAAGAAAAGTGCCTAAAATTTTGATAAATAATGGATTTTAGGGGTTATATGTTTGATAAAAACCTCCAACATTAAAAAAATAAACATATTTTAAACATTTTATTCCATTTACTTCAATGATTACTCACTTTTACCATTTTATTTTTTCACTATAGTAACTAGTATTTTTACTATTTTTACTATTCATTATGACCAAAATTAAGTTGAAATTTCTAACTAATATTATCTATGTTTATTAAAAATATGTAATAAAATTTATAAAAATCAAATCACATATTTGGCGGAATTCAATTTAGATCTTAAACCCACAAAACGTGTCGAAAATGGTTTTTCAAGAAATGCATTTTTCAAGGAATATATTATCTTATATTAACTCCATGACTAGAAATAACTATTATATGAATTTAAATTAATATAAATATATACATAATAAATTAATTTAATTTAAATATTTCCTTTATAGGAGTTATTTTAATCAATTAAACTAGATAAACATTATGCATGTAAAAATAGTTTGTAGAAAACTGTGTTTTTAAGCATAAAAAAGCTTATAAAAAATCAAGAAAATTGATTATTAAAATGAATTTAATTAGATTATTATAAATAAAATGGTACATATTTAACTTTAGTAATAAATATAAAATATAATTTTACTTTTAAATTACTTTATTTAATGAAGTGACATTAAAGTATTTGAAAAATCATTAATTTTCACTCTTCTGTGAAAAATCAAATATTTCAGAAAAATCCCAAAATTTCATCGTGAGTTAATTTTGATATGATTATTTAAAAAAATTTCATTTTATAAAATAACATTTTTAAAATATCCATAAAATAATTATAATATTTTATCTCCAAAATTAATAAAAATCATTTTTGAAAGAAATGTATTTTTTATAGAATAAAATATCTATATTAAAAGTGTAGTGCTTATTTGTTAATAATTTATCAATAAATTTATATTGATAAGTATATTGATATATATTTAATAAAATAGGTAATACTATTTATATCCACAAATTTAATGACTAATTTTTAATGGTCGTGTTTAAATAATAATATTTCATGGTTTTCTAAAGTTCAGTGTTTCATATTGTATATAATATCAAATATAGTGTTATATTAAAATATTAGGGTGTTACACCCCCCCCCCCACCCCATTAATAAATTTTTCCCTCTAAATTTTAACTTGAACCTAATAATCAATGTTTTGAAATTTGAAAATACCTTTATTAAAAACCCACATAATAAAAGGGTTAATAAAACATACATTTAAAAAGGGAAAGGGAAATAAGAAGGTTAACTAGAATTGAAAAAAAAACTATATTTCCAAATAGGGAAAAAAATAATGGGAAGTGAACAAATATATATAGATTAGAAACATAATTCCCAAGGAATAATATATAATGATAAATAATATTGACCACAAGAAAGTGAGTGATCATAAGAAAGCTGATGACCATAAATCTATAAACCCAAGAGATGTGAAAAGGCCATCAGTTCATCAGAAATGAATGTACTAGGATAACATTTCTTATTACAATATCCATTTCCTAGATTTGAATAATTATTTTACCATCCATACTAAGAACATAATAAAATATATGCAATGACTCTGATTTTTCTATGTATTTTTTGGAATATTATATGGATTATTTTTAGAGCTAGGCGTAGAGACGGTATAAAATTATAAGGCCTAGGGTGACTAGAAATCATTTTTAAAATATTTTAAATATATTAAATACATGAAAACATATATTTCATAAAAAAACTAGAATAAACTCTAACTGAATGCTCAGATTTTAAATATGATGACTTCGTTGAGTTTAGAGCATGGGCTTCACCCTAGACATGATATAACCTTGGAACACATTGGGAGTTAAAACTGAGGTGTGGTCCTGAGAGGGTATTTAAATAAATTAATTGAATAAGTAATTTTATTTAGTTAATTAATAGACCTAATAATGTATCTATATAAACATTTTTATAGTTTATTTGTAGGGTTACCTTCATAACTATACAAATCAAGAGGAACCATTAGAGAGAATTGGAGGACCTCCATTAGTAAGAGATGACTGGATCATGGATCATCGATCGGTGTATAGTGGAACTCAGGGATCATGATAATGATAAATAATCAGAATCATTCTTAACTAAAAATTGATCCAATTTGAGGTAAAATGTTTATGTATTATGGTTTTACCTCGATTTGTTATTTTTATGATGAATGTGAATCAATCGAGATATGGAATGATTCACGAATAGATTATATTAAAAGTATGGGATTTATCTATGGGAAATATTAGGAGAATTTTATATTTTATTATAGATCATTTTTTGTTATTTTAATGGAAAACATTGATTATAACCAAACATGGCCAAGGTTAGTTCCAATTTTTCCTATTTTCTTGTATTTCTACCATCATTCTTTATTTTTTCATCATGGGAAATTATTTTCACCCATGGTTTAACAAATATTTTATAAAAAATAATTGTTCACATATTTCTTGGAATAATGGATTCTCATCATAGATCCAGTCTTGGTATGATGGGGATCGGGTGATGACGATAGCGACAAGCGAATCAGATTGGATTACAGACCTATGGTTTGTGTGGTGTGTGAAACGGTGAAGAAGATGAATGATAATAAATTCCCATTTGAATTATATGACTTAATTTTGAAAATTTTAAATGGAAATGTTCATCCAGAGTAGATAAGTATTCATTAGTATGATTCATGTCAATATTCTAGGCCTGAGGATCGGGCAACAATGTGGAAAAAATTGTGGATTTTAGGAAAATCATGCAGAACACTGTGTATAATCTAAGATTATATAGCATGTGGGACCCCTGGTGTAGTTCTAGGGTTTCCATAGAGAATTTAAATATCACATGGTGTGTGACCCCTGTTACATGGTGTGGGACTTGACTTGGTGTCTCAGCGTATATTGTAGATGGTATATGAGCATGGCTACTCGTACATGGAAACAGATAGCTAGACATGGACATGAACATGAGTACATAGTCTCATACATGTCATGTACTCAATCACTAACATAGACATGGGAATGGTTTATGATACAAGGGTAGTAGCGAGTGCTAAATGGACACATTGTGTACTTCTAGTACACATCATGTACTCCTTAAAAAATAGATTGAAGCCCTTTTCCTCTTCAGATTGGAGAAGTTTCATTAGGGAGTGTTCCTTTAATCCATTCCCTATGTTTTAGTATTGAATCATTTCATACATATAGGATATTGATGCCTTCAATGGGACTTCTTGGATAGAGTTATTGGAATCCTTTTATGAGACCCAAAGTGAGATCCTCTATCATCATCTTTGCCTAGGTTGAGTTCTTAGTATTATTATGACCAACACTACATGGGTTTATATCCTCTACTAAGTGGGTTATTCCATATTAATTTTTTAGTATACCCTTTAGCCTTGTTTGTGATTCTCATCTATGTAGAATATCTCTTCATACTTCCAATGTGTAGTTCTTATGGAGAAACACAATGATCATGAAATATTAGATTGTTGTCATTAGTGCTATCAGGCTCACAGAGCAGGTTCTATTAAATAACTACTATGTGGAACCTTAGATTAGGATTCCTAGACTATCATTATAGTTGTGATTTTACTTTGAGATATTGTGTATTTCTTGAGTATATCTGGATATTCTTGTTATATATTTTTTAGACATAAACCTTTATTGAACTAAATTTTATTTATGTTGTTGTATTCTTAGTGATTTTGGGGTTTCCTACTTGGTATCATTATACTCACCCCATAATTGTGTTTTCAAGTTTGTGTCATATCTTATGCATATGATCAAACTTTTAATGGAGTCCTAGAGAGACCAAGACTTGGTGGAGTTTAGTGAGCTATATTGACCGAGGTTTGTTCTGGTGGTTACATTGACACCATTCCCTTCTATTATTTCAAGTTAGACTTATTTTTAGACTATTTTTAATAGGCTTATATTTATCCCTTTTCTCTTTTAATACTTTCTATCATATTATGATAGTTATATTTAGTTTTATTCATGCATTTTTTATTAGTTTTTTTACATGTAAACATTATATGGTCTTGAATATGTGTGTATGTGTATATGTACCTTAGGCTAAGGCCTCCCATGTGAGTGATATGCCTACTAGATGATATTATCCATACCCTATAATATTTTAGGTGTGCTTTGGGTAATCGCATCATGGGCCCCATTGGGATAATTCATGATAGAGTGGTATCAAAGGAATTTGGTTCTACCTTAGGATCAGATTTTGTGATATTGGTGTGGGGAAAAAGTGTTTAGTGTTTTGAGTTTGGATTTTTTCTAGGGAATTAAGTTTTGGTGTGGAAACCAACATGTCTGTGCACTAGGACTATGATCACTTGCCTTTTGACTTAGTATATGTGGACATAGGTTTTAGGAAAAAACATTAGTGCATGCATCATATAGGAATGGGTTGTGGTTTTCATTTCCTTCTTAAGTCATATCTTTAAATATGATCATTGACCATGGTATATATTTTCAATTTTAAGATACCTATGTGACATATTCCAGCTAGGATTCAATATTAGGATTATGAGGATGGTCCCCTCGGTGGTGAGGCATTTATATAGGGACATGTTCAAGAGGTGTTACCTCTAGGTGGTGCACTAGTTATACCACCATTTATTGAGCAGAAGATGGTACCCACAATACTAGCATATGAGGTGCATAGGATAAACATGCTTCATGAGTTTCAATAGTAATGAACATTCTGGTTTTGAGAATAAACTGACCCATAGGTATTTTAGGGCTTTCTTGTGGTGGTGACATGATTTTTCCATCTTTTTAGGACACCATCATATCATATGGAAGTCCTGACATCGAGCCTTCTCCTTGGTTATATAAGAAGTATAGTGGGGTTTAGTGACTCATTTGTATTATAATGTTACTCTATCATGGTAATAATATGATAACCTTTTTATATAGGAGTTCACTCTAGTTATTTTAAGTTTTGTGTACATCTAGGATCTTCTACAGCTTCAGTAGGGAAGTTGATAGTGGCTAGGTATTCATCGAGGTTCACCAACCTCTCTAGGTGATTGATGAATATGGTTTGTGATAAGTTCCATCAAGATTGAAACTTTGAGTAAGTATTGTATAGATATATCGGATATGACATTCTAAATCTATGCATTCCTACCAATTCTTGGTTCTAGGGTGTGCTTTGGTGTTCAAAATTTTCCTGGATGAGTAGACGCAAACAGTTGTTTCCAGAAGTGGTCACACAGGAGAAGAAACATCAATAACAGGGAGTCAACATCAATATTAGGGACCTATATGTGTGGTGAATTTCAGGAGGTGGTCCTAGGATAGCAGTTATACCAGTCATGTCTCGCAGTATGGGTATAGTCATCACAAGGTGAAGTGGTACTACTCTTGTGATGGAAGAGTGACATCTTACATGAGATTTTATGACCCTTCATATGGTTGATAGAGATAATATGGATGGGACACCTAGGAAGAGGAAGAAATAAAAGCAAATAGATCTGTAGGGTGGAAAGCATGAAAAATCTTCTAGGAGAGTTGATAGAGGTGGTATACATTTTGACTTGTTACCACCACCACCCCAAAGTGGTCTGTGCTAGCCTCAGGGGGTTGGAGTACAGGGGTGAGGGTAACTGCTGGCAGTTGAGGCTTATGACCTAGAGGCACTAGGGATGATATGAGGTATTATATGTGTATTTTCTACCTTAGTTAAATTAATTATACACACAAGTGTTATCTATTAATTTATTTCTAAATATTTGGTTTGGGACTTAGGGATTCTGGTTAAGACTTTGGATCGACCCTTGCGCTTGGAGAATCCAATAAGAAGTGACTCGGTAATCACAAACTTCTACTGATAGTGTAACCTAACTCTTTGAGGTGATAGTATTTATTGGTATCTCTTTGTATCATCGATGAGGCCTAAAAATTTCATCTTAGGTATGAACGGGTTATCTACGGTTCATGCCCAGATAGACTGTTTCAGGGGAAAGGATGTGGTGTGTTTATAGCGATGGGACTAGGTTTTCCTTTATGGGTGAAAAGGAAACCTAGTAATCATGGGATGGACTCATTCATAAAATTTTTCAGCTGTTTACTCAATAGTTGGCTAGTTTGACCCTTTTTTCAGTGGACCTAGTGAGTTTCTAGTTCTCTACAATAGTGTCAGAGTATGAGGATGTCTTTATGAGGATGTTCCGGGATTAACTCCCCACCGAGGAATAGACTTTTTCATTGAACTACACATTAAGATAACCCTGATATATGTTCATTATATCAAATGGATCTCACAAATATTCATGATTTGAGGGTGTAGTTTAAAGAAATACAGTGTAAGGGATTTTTTAGACCCAGTGTTTCACTTTAGGCAGCCCCAGTGTTGTTCACCAAGAAGGTGGACATGATCTTAAGGTTATGTGTGGAATATTTTCACCTAAACTAGGTGAATATAAAGAAAAATTCTCCAATACCAAGGATTTATGAACTCTTTGATTAGTTGAGAGGGGCACGATGGTTATCTAAGATTTACCTCATATCAGGCTATCACCGGTTGCAAGTACAGGATGAGGACATACTGAAGATGACATTTAGATGTCGCTATGATCAATGTGATTACTTGATGATTTCCTTTGGCATGATGAACTCCCAGACAGTTTTCATGGGAATCATGAAACATATCTTTCATCCCTTCTTAGACTATTTCATGGTAATAATCATCAAATATATCCAAGTGTACTCGAGGACTAAAGAGGAGTACACGAGGCACTTGAGGATGGAACTAGACGTACTCCAAGAGCACCAACTTTATGGGAATCTCTCAAAGTGTCAGTTCTGAATTCAAGAGGTCTAATTTTTGGGACATGTAATCTCATAAAATAGTGTAGTAGTGGACTAGTTGAAGCTCGTAGTAGTGTTATCTTAGGATCCACCCAAGAGTGTGATGGAGGTACAAAGTTTACTTGGGTTTAAAGAATACTATTATAGATTCATATCTGATTTCTCTAGGATATTATCTCCCTTACATATTTGACTCAAAATGGGAATCCCTTTTCATAGACATAGAGGTTCTAGTTGGCTTTACATGAGTTGATATAGAGATTTAAATGTGCTCATATATTTATATTTTCATAGGAGGGTGTCGAGTATGTAGTGTTCTATTGTGCATCATGAACCAGGCTTAGTTTTTTTTTGATGCAGCAGCAGGTGATGATTTCCTATGGTTCACATCATTTGAAACCACATTTTTAGAACTATGTGACCCATAATATTGATTTAGCAAATGTATCCTTCACACTGAATATGTGGTGACACTACCTTATGGGTGAGGGGTTTATCATCTATTCTAACCATAAAAGTATGAAGTATATATTATCTCATAATTATATTAACTTTAGATAGAGGTAATGTCTAGAGTTTCTCAAGTATTATGACTAATATATTTTCTATACTCCTTGGAAGGTGAACATAGAAGTAGATGCTCTTAATAGGATATCTTGTTCGTAGTTGCTGGGTGAGGAGTCGTAGCAGTTAGCCTCATTATAAATATCCTTAGTGGATTGAGATGGGTCATCTTACCTCCAGTCAATGGTTGTAACCCCACTGGTTTTTTAGTGAGTTAGGGATTTATATCTTGGGGATACCAACTATGAGACCCTATATACTCAAATATTTATTTGACATGATCCTGGTTAATTTTATGAAGGTGGGGAGCATGTTTTTATTTTTAGAGGATGCATGATGGTACCAATGATTTTATGGGAGGTGGTCCTAAGAGATTTATATATATATATATATATATATATATATATATATCTTGGAGGTACATTCAGGTGTGGAAAAGATGCATCAAAATATCTGGTGTTAGTTTTTGTTTCCATGGATGAATAAGGGAGTTGCAGGATTTTTCTTTCAATGCCTTACTTGACAACAAGTTATGACTGGGAACTAGGTTCCAGCAGGATTATCTCAACCCCTTGAGGTTCCATAGTAAAATTTGAATGGGATATTCATGGACCTCATGATGATATTACCACTTAGGTCTATGGTACATGATTCTATTTGGGTGATCATAGACCGACTCATTGAGTCATCCCTCTTCCAATATATTTGGGACCAGAGTTTAGTAGAGAGATTGGGATGCTTCTACATGCAAAAGATAGTCTGAATCCATGGATTTCTCTTGATGATCGTTTCTGGTCATGATGCTCACCTCAAATTTTGGTTATGTAAGGTATTAAAGGAGGCTTTTGGGACTCAACTGCATTTGAGCATGTCTTTTCACCCCCAGAATGAAGGCTAGACTAAGTGGACCATTAAATTCCTGAAGGAAATGGTGTGTTTTTTCATGTTATATTTCAAATATATTTGGGATAATTTTATAACTTTAGTGGAGTTTTCATAAAAAAAATTCCATTCTACCATCAATATGAAACCATTCAAGGCCATTTACATAAGACCATCTAGGTCACCAATATGTTAGACTGACCAAGGAGAGTCTGCAATTACGGTCCTAGAGTTAGTGTGTGCCACTATAGAAAAGGTGTAGGTCATATAGGAGAGGATGAGGACTACACAGAGCCATCATAAGTCCTATGTTAACCAATGATGTAGACCATTTTAGTTTGAGGAGGGATACCATGTGTTCATATGGGTTTCACCTCGATATGGATTGCATATATTTGGCTACAGTGGTAAGATATCTCTGAGATTCATTATCCCTTTATAGATACTACATAGAGTTGGTGAGGTAGAATACCACTTACCTATAACACCAATGTTATACAAGGTATATGATTTCTTCCACGTGCCACATCTGAGGAGGTTTATTCATGATCTGGCACATGTTATCGACCGGGGTGAATTTGACATTGAGGATGAAGCTACCATTTCTAAGAGTCCAGTAGTGATTAAGAATAAACAATATAAAATCATTCTTGTGAAATTTATTACCCTAGTGTGTGTCTTTTGTCATCATAGGAATCTTTAGATTAGCATCTGGGAGTAGGAGACTCAGATGCGTGCTTAGCACCCACATTTCTTTGGGTAAAATTTTGTTTTAGATTTCTAGGATGTAAAACCCCAATGTGGGGAGAATGTGAAAACTCTTATTTTTCTATGTATTGTTTTTTATTATTATATGGATTATTTTCAAAGTTACTCATGGAGACAATGTGATATTTCGAGGCCTAATGTGCCTAGATTAATTTTTTAAATATATTAAATATATTAAATACACGTGCATGTAGTTTTATTAAAGAAGTTAAATAAATTATAAATGTGGGATTGGATTATAAATATAAGTCTTCCATTGAGTTCATAGTATGGGTTTTACCCTAGGTGTGATATAACCTTAGTACGCATCGGGTGTTTGGGTTGAGGTGCGGTCATGGGAAGACATTAAAATAAATTAATTGAATAAATAAATTTATTTAATTAATTACCCAACCTAATAATTTATCTATATAAAATTTTATATGGTGGATTTGTAGGGCTATCCACATAACCCTACAAATCAAGAGGTTTCATTGTAGAACATTGGAGGAGCTTCTGTTCTCGAGTGATGACTGGATTTTGGATCATTGATTAGTGTGCAACAGAACCTCAAGATATTTCCATTACTAACAAATCAGAATTATTCTACACCAAAAATTGATCCAATTTGAGGTAGGATGTTTGTGTTTTGTGGTTTTATATCCATTTATTATTTCTATGAAAAACACGAATCAATCAACCAATGAATTGAGCTAAGAATTGATCTTATTTTATGTATGGGATTTATCTATGAGTATTTTTGGTAGAATTGTTTATTTTATTATGGGTCTTCATTTATTGTTCTAATAGAAATGAATCATGGCCAACCGAACATGGATGAGGTTCGTTCCTATTTTGTGATTTTTCTTGTATTTCTCTCATTATTATTTTTTCGTTCCTAATAGATAATTATTTTGGCCTGTGGTTGAATAATGAAAGAAAAATAGTCATTGTGAACCCATTTCATAGTAAAAAGGATTATTATCATAGATCCAAGATCAGTATGATGGGGTCATGTGATGATGGTAGAGATGAGTAAATTTAATTATATTGGAGACCTCTGGTTTGAGGGGTGTGTGTGATAGGGATAAAGATGAATGATAATTGATTCATGTGTGAATCAGATGACTTGATTTCAAAAATTGGGGATGGTAAGGCTTGGATAGTGCATATCCACATTCCACGGTGTGATTCATGGATGAATTTGAGGTTGGAGGAGTGGGAGGTGATGTGGAAGAAGATTATAGATTTTTGGAAAATCTCATAGAACACGGAAAATAATCCCGAATTATAATGCATGTGGGACCCTTACTGAGACACTATGGTTTCCACAAAGAAGTTAAATATCAAATGGCATGTGACCCCAATCACGTGGAATGTGATTCAACTTGGGAGATTTATATGTACCTGGTATGGCACATGGGAACAAGCACACACACGACTATCCATTCATGGACATGACTATCCAGACATGAATATAGCTAGGAATGCATGGGCTCCAACACACCATGTAATCAGGAATGTACACAGACATGATCATGGGTCATCATACATGGGTAAGACCTAGTGCTGAAAAGACACACCATGTAAAACTAGTAAACATCATGTACTCCTTAAAATCTGGCTTGGATCCCTTGTCCTCTTCATCTTGAAATGTTTTTTTAGGTACTCTTACCTTTATACATTACCTAAGGGTTAGTATGGAATCAAATCCTATATATATGATAATTATCCCTTTAGTTTGAATTCTTGGATATAATTTTTGGAATTCTTCTGTGAGGCACGAAGTGAGATCCTCTATCATTATCTTTCCCAAGGTAGAGTTCTTAGTGTAATCATGACCAAAAATACATGGTTGTTGATCATTTACTTAGAAGTTTATTACAGATTAAGTTCTTGGTATACCTCATAGCCTTGTGTATAATCCTCATATGTGTATCATATCTCTTCGTACTTCCACAATGTACTTATTATGGTGACACCCGATGATCATGACATCTTGGATGGACACCATCAGGGTTATATAACTCATGGAGAAAGTTATCTCGGTTGTGTGCTATGTGGAACCTTTGAGCATAATTCTTGGACTGGCATACCAATTGTAATTTTACTTTGAGATAGTGTGTCTTTCTTGAGTACATCTGGATATTTTGGTTATGTGTGTTGTAGACATACACCTGTGTTTAGACGAATGTTATTATTTTTTGTATGATTAGTTATTTTGGGGGTGTCCTACTAGGTATCATAATACTCACCCCTACATGGTATTTTCCTACATATTTCATGTATTATGAAGACGGTCGACCTTTTGATGGAGTCTTAGAGGGATTAGGACCCGGAGGAGCTTAGTGAGTCAGAATGACCGAGGTGGGTTCTAGTGTTTACCTTGATAACAGTCCCCTAGTATGCTTTCAGGATGGACTTTTTTTAGACTATTTGTGGTGGTCTTTTATTTGGATATTTTTCTTTCAATACTTGGTTTTGTACTATGATATTAGGATTTAGTTCTATGAATTCATTTTTTATTACTTTTTTTACATTTTAGCATTATATAGGCTTGGATATTTTTGTGTGTGTGTGTGTGTTTATAGGTACATAAGTCTAAGGCCTCCCATGTGATTGATATGCCTACTAGGTGGTAGTTATTAGCCCCTAGACTATTATAGGTAGGTTTGGGATAGTCATGGCATGGGACCCGTTGGGATGGGGCCTAAAAATATACTTACTTGAAAAGTTTGATTTCATTCACTAATCAACTTCCACCGATATCTCATATTTTTCTCTAAACGATGAGCAATCAAAATAAATTTTACATGCCCAAAGCACTAAAATTAACTTGTAATAGATCACATAATTCTTAAAAGTATAATAATATATACATATTTTCTTTAAATATTAACAAAAAATTAAATTATTACCACAAGTTAAGATAACATACAAAAAGTATTATCCTTCATATTAATCTTCAAATCCAAAGCTCAACTAAACTCATTCTATAAATAAATAACCCTAAATAATAAATAACCTCAAATATTAAAAAGCTTAATTATATTCTTCACAAAAAATAATTCGTGTTAAATCACATGTTATACCATAGGACTTTATATACCTCAACCCAATTAAACATTTCCCAAAATATCATTAATCACCTCAAAATCTTAAAATTTTAAAAATATTGGATCTTTTAATATGTTTACCAAAATTAACTTAATATTTATCCACCAAATAATTTAAGAAAAAATAATGTTAAAATAACACAAGCATCACATAAGCCAATGGTTTGTGATAAACCCATATCACTCTTTGGTTGTGGGATCAATCCCCATAGCCATTCCTGATGTGACAGGTTTTCCTTTCTACTAAAACAATATTAATATAATTCTTATAACATCCCCATAAAATATGATAAAAATCCTTAAAAATAACCTTAATCATCAAATATAATATAAAACCTAAAGTTTATTAATACCTTTAAACTTATATAAATGGAATTCTTCCACAAATAATTTTTTCACTAAACCCATACTAATTCCAAAGGTTATATTACCATAAATCCATCCAAAAATACTCATAATCATCTTATAATTCCATAACTTAAAACCTTAAAAGGGCTATTTGTTCCTTTAAACATATTATATACCTTATAATTATTAACCCAAGACACTTTAGTTTCATCCTAGGTCATCCTTTATTATCATATATTCAATTATTTCATGATATTTTGTAAATAGTTTGTGAATTTCCAAAACATATCCTCTAGGAGTGTCAAATCAAGTGTCTAGAAAGGCATGCTTTCATGCACTTGGTGATGATCAAGATAAAGGAAAATACATTATTTTTGTATGTATTACCCCTAGGAATAATTTTATTAGATCCAAATTCACTTGTAGTATCCATAAATGGATGTAATTTATTTTTATCCACTCATTCTATACTTCACAAAAATTAAAAGATATTTTCCTATAGTTATAATTATTCCAAAGGCAATCACTAAAGTACTCTAGTCCTAATCCCCAAAAAAAATAGATATTTATCTAATACCAACTATAGTGATATAATCCCTTTACACATATTATTACATAATTTTAACATAATCATCTATTAATTACAACCTAAATATCATCAAGCCTGATGTATTTAGAAGACTAGGTTTATAATACATCAAAATAAAACTTATTTAGTTTATTCTTCATAATGAGATCCTAAATAATTTCAAGCTCATAAAACGACATGGGATAACCTAGGGAATACATAGAAGAAAGGGGTGAGCTAAAAATTTCAATAAGGGAATAAACATTATAAGGAAATATAACATGTCAGACAAAGGTATAACACGATATCATAAAATATAAGGCTCATGAGTAATCACATGGGAGCATAACATAAATAATATGGTATCATATGATCATGGAATCATAGTAAATGTGATAGAAACATTTAACATGACATAAACATGAGTCAAGGAAAATTTCCTAGACAATATCACATGGTTTACAAAGTCCCGTAATGGATTAGGTTTACTCCATAATCCCATAATAACATCTCGTGAGGCAAAATATTTACCCAATGTATTGGAGTGATTTTTGGATTCACCTATCATAAAATTTTCATGATTATGTTTTCCACAAAAAAAATCAATCATAAGTCATAAAGATAATAATTTCACATAGAAAGAAATGGGTTGGATTAACTTACATCATATCAAAATCAAAGAAAATTTCATAAAGGTGTTTAATAAATGAACAAAATAAATGTATTACCCATAAAAGTAATGGATAATGAGCTATATAAGAGAAATATATATAGAATTTAGAAAAAATCCATAACATCAAAGTTTTTCATCATTGATGAAAATGTATTTAAAAAATCACATGGAATATTTATCAAGTAAAATACCCTTTTCACTTTGAAATTACTTCTTTGAAATTTAAAAATTTACAAAATATTATAGAAAACATTTAACATGAAATAAACCAAGAAAATTTTTAGAGTAACCTTTAATTTATTGATTGGTTAATGTTGTGAAGTTATATTCATGTTCTATAAGTTAAAAAACATTCCATTTATATCTTGTAAAAAATCAAAAAGTACATTATTTAGAAAATGATAGAAAGATTCATTTCAATACATTTGATAAAAATAAAAACATGTGTAAAAATTTATTTAATAAATAATTTTAGAATATTAAAATTATTTTTTAAAATATTTTAAGGAAAATGTGGATAAAGAATAAAATGCATTTTTGACCCGAAAGAGAGATAAAGTTTTCTTTTTTAATACCATTTTCTCAAAAAAAAGTCCCAAAGAGTAGAAAATTTTATTATTAATTTAAAAAATCATGAATAAAAAATTAGAATAAAATTAAATAGTTTTATTATACAATGATAAAATAATTTACTTTAATAGTAATTCAAGTATAAATAATCCTGATTAAAATGAGATTGAAGCATAAACTCTTACTGCTTTGGTAACTTTTGAATCATAACCCCCATGAAATAAATAACGTAAATTAAAACATTAAGTGCCATGAATATAAATATATCCATGATATAACATATAAAAGTGTTATTATATGAGTCTTATAAAAATAAATAGGTTCATAATACCAAATATGTCTCAATGGAGTGGAAATTGAGACAAAATATCTTACAAAGTTCATACCATTGAAGTGGTGAATAATAAAATAATTTATTATGAGTATAAAATATAAATACAAATAAAAAATTAAATACATATTAAAATAATTGAAATAAATTACACACATAATCATATAATATCAAAGACAGTGAAACAGTAATATAACCTTATATAAAGAAATTGAGTTATGAAATTTCTTACCACTTGGTAACTTTCAAGTAAAATCTATATGGATATAATAATTCAAATTTAAACTTATAATACCATTAATTATAAAGTATTCATGTTATCACATGAAAAATTGGTAGTACATACACTATAAAAAATAAATTGGTACATAATATTAAAATATCCAAGATTAAAGGAAATTGAGATGAAATCCATTATAGATTAAGAAACTTCTTAACAAAAACCTATTGAAACATAATTTTTATGAATTTTAAGATAAAATACCATGAATAATAATAATAAATGATTTTAAATATTCAATCGGTATTATATACACCATTTAAAATAAATTATGTTCATAAAATAACATGTGTCTCAAAGAAGGGAGTTTTGAGATGAAAACCCTTACCTCAAGTTCAAATCACCACTTACATACTTTATCATCCTAAATAATAAACTTATATGAATGATCTAATTTATTAATAAAATTTTAAAAGTTTTTTTTCTTTTTATTTTATTTATTACCATGTTATATATATTTACTTAATCAGTTAAGTTCATGTTAGACGTTTTGTTGGTATTCAGTTCATGTGTCTAAAAATAATTTGATAGTTTGGATACAGTAAAAGAATTAATTGTTACAAGATATATACAATAATAATAATAACATAATTATAGTTTTTATACATCAATTATATTTTTAAAACCATCCATGAAAGATGGTTCTGAAAAATTAAATGTGTTGTAATCATGGAGATGGTAGGTCGTATGTGCGCATGAGTAACATTTCCATTTTTCAACGATCTTAATAGAAAGAAGTTAAGTGTTATTTTATCTATATATAATTATAATTATATAATAAATATAATATTATTTATATAAATACACTTATATATATCATCCATGTGATGCGGTAATAAAAACGAATCACATTGCTTCGTGAGGCGGTAGTCCGCCATACACACAAACGACGTTATCATTTTTCAATGGGTGGTAAGGTAAAAATATATATAATATTTTTTTTATAATTACTAATATTTCATTAATAACATATATAAATGTTAAATCCATCATCATGAATAGCTATGAGAGGTGATGATGGAAAATGAATTACATCGGTCCACGAGGTGGTAGTCTGTCATATACATGAACAATGGATTTGTTTTCCATTTGATGGAAGAGGATATGGATGTAGGTTATTCTATTAACATAATAATATCTCATTAGATAATTATTTTATTATTTTATCATGATTTATTAATATTTTAAGTAAGTGGAATAATAAATAAAACAAAGATGCTCAGTTAAGAATGATGCCTCTTCTTCGGACCACCTCTTTAGGATTATACCTAATGCCTCCCTATATTGGATTTATGATCAAACCAATTCCTATAAGAAATGGTTATGGAAGTAATTAATGGATGTTTTCAATTATTTAATGAATAAAAAGTCTTTTTAAGAGTGTAAAGGAGATGATGGGAGGTTTCCTTTTATAAGTGAGAGGGAGTGTCAATTTTGTAAATACCCAAAACTATTCAATAATGGGAAGTCACATTCAGGAAAAGTGCCTAAAAAATTTAAAATAATGTATTTCAGGGTTAAAATGTTCGATAAACACATTTACCATTGAAAAAATAAACATTTTTTAAACATTTTATTATATTTACATCCATGGTTACTCACTTTTATCATTTTAGTTTTTCACCATACAAAATAGTTTTTTTACTATTTTTACTATTCATTATGACCAAAATTATGTTGGAATTATTAACTAATATTAATTATTACTATAAAAAATATGGAATAATTTTTATCAAATTCAAATAAAAAAATTAGAATTAATTTTAAAATTAAACTCACTAATAGTGTCGAAAATGATTTTTCAATAAATGTATTTCTCAAAAATTAACCGATATTATATTCACTTCATGTCTAGAAATAATAAATATATTAAAAAAAATTAAATGAATATATGTATAATATATTAATTTAATATAAATTGTTTCATACTAGGGGTTATTTTAATTAATTAAAATAGAAAAACTTTATACACTTAAAAATAGTTTGAAAAAAACCATGTTTTAAGCATAAAATTAACTTATACCAAATTCATGAAAAATGATGATTCAAGTGAAAATAATTATATTTTTATAAATAAAATGGTTTATATATTACTTTAATACAAAATTAAAAAAACAATTTAACTTTTAAATTACTTTATTTAGTGAAAATAAATTATCGTATCTGGAAAATTATTAATTTTCATTGTTCTCTAAAAAATCAAACATTTTAGAAAAATCCCAAAATATCACCCTAATTTAATTTTGAAATTATTATTTCAAAATTATGTTAATTTTAAAAAACAAAATTTCTAATAATTTTATAAATTAATTATAAATCTTTCTCTCAAAAATAAACAAAAATTATTTTTGAAAGAAACTTATTTTTTATAGCATAAAATATATTTATTAAAAGTTGAGTGCTTATTTATTAAGCAGTTATCAATAAATTTATATAGAATAAGTCCTTAATATATTTTCATAAAGTAGTTAATACTATTCATACCCTCTAATTTAACAGCCACATTATAATGTTTATATTTAAATAATAATATTTTGTGATTTACTTAACCTCGGTTTTGTGTGTTGTATATGATATCAAACATAGTGCTCTTTCAAAATCTCAGTATGTCGCAAAAATTTCAAATTATGAGGATTAAGTTTATTAAAGTTGGGGATAATAAAAAAATAAGATATTTTAAAAAACTCTGGTTTGATGGTGTATATGACATGCACCATCGAGCTTAAATGAAGCGTGAACTATAATTTTTTAAATATTGTCATTATAACATGATCATAGAATTAGCGGGCATGAATAAGAATAACTATATTAGGAAATATATATTTAAATATAGATATATATATATATATAGGTAGATATAGGTCTTGATCAATTTAAATGTGTTGATTAACACTTATGAAATAAGCATTAATTTTTTTGTAAAGTTATATTATTCTTCAAAAAAATATGTTTCCTTTAAACATGATTTTTATTTCCTTTTGTGACTATATATTATATTTAATTTATAAAAAAGTTATAAAATCAAATCTATAAAATTAAATTCAATTTTTAAATCAAAATTTCAAAATTATCTTTGACTGGGTTTTTAAGAATTTTCTGAAAAGATTGATTTTTTAATGAATGGTAAAAAATATTAATTTTTGTTTCAAGAATTTAAAAAGATAATTTTTAAAAAAATTGTTTAAAATTAAAAAAAATTCTATTAAAATATTAATAATCCAATTAAGTTCATTGGAATCAATTTTATGGTTGGATTCGGTATAAAGATATTTTTATATTCGAAAAGGCATTTTTATGAAGAACTATTTTTTGTTGTGTTTTTTATTTTAATATTAAATTCATTTGTACCACTACTAGAAATTTAATATTTAAAAATTAATTTTATATTTTTAATCAAGAGTTCCAAAATTTTAAAATATTTCCCTTTATATTTTTTCATTATGATTAGTAATTGTGCTAAATAACTATCAATGTGGTAATGATAAATCAGGTAATTAAGATTAAAAATAATATGATCATGACTAAAAAATAACCCTTAAACTTATATTCATCATATTTTATGAGTGTATTCATTTAATATTTATCCAAATTTTTAAAATATGGAAACTTGGTTTCATATTCATTTGTTTTTTACCTTTATAATATTTAAGTAAAAGATAAATTCAAAAATGTCACTTTCTTAATTTTATGAACTATAACAATTTTTATTGGTCTAAAAATAGATTATGTTAGGTCATAATTTATTATTTAAAATATAAATTATTTATTTTTATTATGGTTATTTATTTTTAATTTTTAATAATGAAATAATTATTTTAAATGTTTGAACAATTTTGGCATATCGCTTATAAAAGCAGTAAAAAAAGTAAATGATTTTAAAAACTCTAAAAGTAATATTATTTGAGTGATTTAAAGTGTAACAGTATTTATAGGATAAAAATAACATATTATATATGTTTTCAATATTTAATTTATAATTTCATTGCTTTTATGTTGGTTACAAATTCAAATTATATGAATAGTGTCAAAAATTACATAAATGATATTTTATGATAAATATATTTATTAAATTATTTAAAAATTAAAAAAATATTTAAAGAGTAAAATTAGGATTTTTAATGCTATAAAATTTCTTCATTTTGATATTTATGAGCTTATTTTTACTTTATAAGAAAAACTATTACCCTTTAATATTAAAAAAGGAATTACCACATTTAAAGTTAAAGTGGGTTAACTGAGGGTTAAACCAAAAGATAGGGGTTAAAATGTTATATAAACCCATATAAATTTAATTATTTGATTATGTTAAGAAATTTTAATAATTATATTAGAATATATGTCATTTTAGAACCATTTTACATGATTTGGACACATATTATATTATATTATTTCATGTATTTCCAAAAATGATATTAATGATATTTTATAATAAATAATATTTTATTAAATGATATGAAATTCCTAAAAACCTAAATTCCGAAACTTTAATGGTATATGGTTTAAAATATAAACCATGTTTCATTTAAGGGTCACTTTTCATTTATAAGTAACTTTCTTTACCCTTAAATAGTAAAAAACTATGTTATCACAGTAATTATCAAAAGACTTAACTGGGGGTTAAAACAAAAAGATAAGGGTGAAAACATCACCAAAACTTGTAAAAAAATTATTTTATTATATAATTTCTAATAATATTCAACTTTTATTAAAATTTTATCAATTTGGATTTATTTTAACATGAAAATTAATTTATATTAATTTAATATTTTAAGAAATTCTAAGAATTCTCTTCCCTCACTTATAAAAGGGAATACCCCCCCCCCCCCCTCAATCTTATTTTATCCACAATTCAGGAGAATTTTTTATCTAATATGTACCAAAATAAATTAATAACATCCCTTATCACATCGTAGAGGTCTTATTTTGGAAGAATAGAAACTTTATAGGTATTAAGATATAAAGAAAATGAGTTTGTTCAAAGAAGAGGTATAACTTTTAACCAAATATTTTAGTTTTATTTATTATTATACCTCCTTAAAAATTTCATAAAACATGATAAAATAGTACCACCATTATATTCCATATAAAAATATTTTTTTATGTTAATGTAATAACTTATAAACATCTCTTCTTCCATCAAATGGGAAATGAAACCGCCGTTCATGTGTATGGCAGACTACCACCTCACAAAATGATCTAATTTATTTTCCTTCATCAACTCTCACATATAGTTATAATTAATAATGAAATTTTTATATATTATATTAATGACATATTTATCATTATTTAAATATAATACATTACATTATTTCTTAACTTTTCATGCATTGAAAAATGATAACATCATTCATGCATATGTGTGGACTACCACCCCCATATAGTGATGTCATTCATTTTCTATCACCACATCACATAGATGATATGTATAATTTTATTTAAAAAATGTGGAATTTATGATCTAATGATCATTATATAAATGTAAAATAATACTTACCTTCTTTCTATCATGATTTTTGAAAAATGTAAATGTTACTCATGCGTATGTATGACTTACCATCTAAATGATTGTAATGTTGTTAATTTTCCATAAAAATATTTCATGGTTGATTTTAAAAGTATAATTTATGTATAAAAATGATAATTATATTGTAATTATTATTATTTATATGATGGAATAATGAAATATTCTACCATAGTCAACCTATCGAAGTCTTTTTGGACATATGAACCGAATATCGTCAAAATGTCCGATATGAACTTAATTAATTAAGTAAATAAATATGAAATGGTAATAAATAAAATAAAAGGAATAATAAACTTGAAAAGGTTTCTTAATAAATTTAATAATCAACAAAATTTTATTATTCATTAAGATAAATAAGGGATGTGATGATTCTAACCTGAGGTAATGGGTTTCACAAATAAGTTTCTTTTCATTAGGTTATATTACTTCCTTATTGTCTTTTATATGATAAGATTATTTTTTTTAATGAAATATGATTATTTTATATTGTATTTCCACTTTTTTATGTGGATTTACATTTGTTACTTAGAATCAATTCATATATTAATTGTTGTTGTGATATATGTAAGGTATTTCTTAACTCAATCTTCTTTCATTGGGTTATATCACTTTTTCATTTATTATATTATTCCAAGATTATCTGTAAAATAACCTTTTATTTATTTATGTTGTATTTAAAATTTATTCTTTAAGATTTAAATTTTTTTCACATAATCACTCTATTGATTATTTCTTAATTCAATGAGATGATATCTTTAAGGGTTTCTCATCTCACCTTTTCTCAAGGAGACATATATCATATTCACCACTTTCTTATTTTATGTAGATAATATACCACCCATTGATATGATATATCATCATTAAATTTATATTTATTGTATTTAAAAATTCTTTTGAAGTTATTTCTCTCATGGTATTATGATTAAAAATTTATCAAATCAGTAGGAGTTTATTTCACAATATCATCATTATTCAAGATGGTTTATATTTAAGTATCTGTAGGGGAAATTATATGATATTTCTATGTTAAACACAAAATATATTTTAATATATTCTTTTTATTTTTAAAAATTATAAATTTTCTTTTCATTTTCTTATTTTAAGTACTCAAGAGATTAAAAAAATGTTTTTATGGAAAAAAATATTTGTGTTCTATTCGGATGGAAATATTTTTCTCCCATGTCCATATTTTACTTAAAATATTTTAAAAAAAATTACACTATTATCTGATTATTCATTAAACAAATTGTTTACCCTAATTTTACATTTTAAATAATGGTTTAAATTTCATATTCTTGTTGTTTTTTGAATGAGGTACTTTTTGAATTTTTACTAAAAAATATGAAAGGAATGTTTGTTTTATTGTACTTGGCATAAAAATAAAATCCTACAATCATGATCTATCAATTATTTTAAGCTTCCTTCATAAGTATCCATGATTATTTTAGGAGAAAATGTTTTTCAAAATATTCTATAAATTTTTAGTTTTTAGAAGTGATTTTCAATGTGAAAAGGGAATTTTCTTCAAGGATGTTTTAAATGGTATTTTTATGGTATTTTTATTCATAAAATATTATAAACCTTTATTTTACTTATACTCTACTAGGGATATGTTGTAATAATATCATCCTTGTTCTTTCTAGGGATAGATTATGATCAATTTCACTGGGAAAATATTAATATTTTTTATATTAATTTAACCATATGAATGTTTATGTTGATCATGTATTGAATTTTTATTCACCCATTTCATATGATAAATTTTTTAGACTTAGTAAGTGATGTGTGGGTCCCACTATAACCTCTCAATGTATCAGTAGTTCTCATGAGATAAACTAGCTTGGGTATTTGGATGTGGCCTTACCCATTTATGTAAGACGTATTGGAATTAGGCCTCAATGGTATATTTATGATGTTTGGAATTATTCATTCCATCTCTATAACATTGGTTATTTATTTCCATGTTATTATTTTAATAGTTATGATATCCATTGATAATTTTCAGGCTCATGTGATTACTTATATGGAATTATTTGATCATCATTATGCCAAATTTTTATGTTTTCAAATTTATTGTGAGATTAAATTATTTATATAGTTTACCAAGAATACTAAAACATTTGATCCTTTGGGATGTGATCCCTTATATATTATGAAAATGAAATAAATTAACCACTAGATTTTGGTTACAGGTTCAGGGTCTTTACACATGCACCAAAATAGAGAAGAGGAAATCATTCGAAAACATCACCCTAAAATTATTCAAATCATTCACTAAACAAGTAGATGAGGAAATGGTTTAATCTAATGAATAAATTGATTCTAAAAACCTACTAATAAATCCATTAAATAAATTCATGTGGTGTCCTCTTTGAATTTCATGAAACCCATAAAGATCAATGGATAATTAAATTATTTAAATTTCTAAAATATTCGGCACCACATCATGGTTATTCCCACGATGGTCATGGTGGACTCAAACATGCCAATACCTGGCATCTGGACATGGTGACCCACATGATGTGTCAGAATGACCTTGGTCATTTTTTTCACCACACCTTCCACCACAGTGTGGTGATGCCGATCTATCCATGGTCCACATGTGGACTCATAGTGATACATTCCCTATACTACACCCAGATGTGGTCATGTTGGTCCTACCAATTTCTATACAGGTAGGTTATGGGTATAAAATGACCTAAACCACATTGTGTCCCTACTCGTAGTGTATCTAGAAACACTAAAACCCCTATTTAGTCCACCAAAAACCTCAAAAACTTCCCAAACCTATATTAAACCATTAAAATTTTTAAAAATCATTTAAGGTATTCCAAAACATAAATTGACATACCCTATAAATCTGAGAGTGTTATAAATCTCTCATTCAAATGACTTCTCTTCCTTAATAATTTCCTCTAGTAATTATGCTACAAAAAAATGGATCAATAAGCCTAAACATCAAACTCTCACTTCTATATATATTCATGAAACCATATATAATACCATAGTACTCAAATAAGAGAAATTTTCTTTCCTCACGGTACCTTCTCACTTCATTTGATAATCTGAATTGTTTTCTCCTCATATGATGCACCTGGTTCCAACTCAACATCCTCACAGTCAATAACATAAATGGGATGTGGTTCAAACAATTGAATTAGAGACACATGGAACAAGTTATACATAACTTGATATCATAGAGGAAGTTCTAACTAATAGTCCACCATCCTAAGGAATTTGAAAATATTGAACGGTCCAACAAACCACAGTGATAATTTCTTCTCCCTCTGCAATAATCTATTTCCTAACAAAGGTGACACCCACAAGAATACATGATCACCCATAATTAAATCCAATTGTCATCTCTTATGGTTGTAATAAGATCATTTTCCTATCTAAGTGATAACCAATGTATTTTGAATCAACTACACCCATTCGAAGATCTCTTATACCATACTCAAACCAACAAATAAAGGCTCACCCACCTCATGATAACATAGTGGTCAATGATTGGCCGTAGAAATACATAAATAAATCCATATGAATTGGATAATATAATATATTATTTTATTTGGATTCTATCAAGGCTAAATGATCATACCACACTCCACTGAAATTTTTTACACATTCCTAGAACATATCCTCTAAGATATTAACCATTATTTATGACTACCCATTGGTAAATGGTGAAAATTTTTACCCATATTTAACTAAATACATATCACCTTATACAATACCTACCAAAATAATGAATTAAAATGATTATCTCTGTCTGAAACTATTCTTGAAGGCACTCTATGAAGCTGCACAACCTATTTAATGTAAAGGTTTCTTGGATCATCCACTGTATAAGTCACATAAATTAGAAATAAAATAGATAATTTGGTTATCCAATAAACTATAAAACATATGGAATCTCATACTCCTGAGTTTCTAGGAAATACCATGAATAATTCCATCATCACTTTATGAAACATCCCAAGTAAATAAATAATATTATATTCTAATGTTTATCAATATTTGTGAATAAAATGTTAATACTACTTTAAAAGTAATTCTATGCTCGATGGCATACCCAATACGCAACAATGAGTTTCTTTGAAATCTTACATTGCACACTAATAATATTATAATATTATAATAGTTAATGCCTAACCATTGTAATGGAGGTAATGGACAGAAATAAATAAAAAATGATTACATATGTTTGTTAAATAATTTTACATTTATCCAATAAATGTTAGAGGCTTAAAATCCAAATGAATCCAATTTTAAGAACAAGTACTCTAATATTTTTAAAAGATTGTTTTACCGCCTTTTGATGGCGAACCATTTTTAAATCTATATTTTGACAATTTTATAAGCTATATTTGTCAAAATAAACTTATTCTCTATTATTGGGACATTGAAATTTACTTTGGATAAATTTATGGTATTTTTCTGATAATGTTCATTTTTTAATGAAAAGTGAAAAGTGTTGTATTTTAATTCAAAACCTCTTTTTAATCTAATTTATTTATATAGTTATATTATCGTTTTAATTGGTTTTAAAGTAAAATTAGAATATATTTTTACCATTTAATCCAATGGTGTTCATTGGAATTAATATCACTTTGATATTGGACATAAACGAGTGTCAATCTTTTGATAGATATTGTTTCTTAAAAACATGCTATTTGATTTGACAACGGGATTTCATTATAAAATTAATTAATGAATCTTAAATGTTATGAATTTGGTAAAATATAAATAATTTTTGAATTCGGAATATCAAATATATCTTTCGATGAATTTTTGGTATTTTTCTGAAAACCCATAATTTTTTATGAATAGTGAAACCACAAAGTGGTAGTTACAAAAACTGATTTTTCATTTAAATGGAACTTTACCACTTCTGTGATTTGAATTTAAAAAATAAAATATAAATTATTTTCATTATTAAGTAAAATTTGGTTCAATGGGATGAAAATAATATTTGATGAAAAGTAACTTTTAAGTTTTATTAATCACGATTAAAGGTAATTAGTGTGATTTAAGGTAAAAATGATATTATAATAAAATGAAAATATCTTGATACTTGTCCTAACCCTATTTTATGAGTCATGGACGACCAATAAAACCCATGGGTCAATTTTTGGGACCCCATGGAGCCACTTGGGTAAGATAATGACATTAATTCCATTTATTTAAAGTAAAAGTAAAAATGACACAAACATTTATTCTTTTACAAAAATAAAATTTACATGGAGTTATACATGTCATATTTTTTACTATAAATATTAATTGTAAAGATAAAAAAATTTCCTACATCAAAGTATTTTTTTTATAATTTTTAGAAATTAAATAAATTAAATTATTTATGACATCATGATGATGCAGCGATTACCTCATTATTTAACGATTTAAATAAAATGAAAAGATAATGTAAAATATAAGACCTAAACATGTCAAAAACCTATTTGATGGGTGGATTTAGAACCCTTATCACCTTATCCTCGAAATATATCAATTTAGGACCTTTAAAATTCAAAACTCATTTTAAAATAATGTAACCTTTTTTGACTTTCCAAGAGTGCCCCTCCTCTCCTCTTATAAAAGGCCCCCACCTCTACCTCCTTACCCACACCTCTAAAGCCTTTGTCTCAGCCAACCCCTGACCATTTAATCTCTCCAAATCCTTCTATTCATCATTGAAGTATCACCTTGGGCAGAAATCTCTTCAAGAAACCCTTTTGGTTCAAACCAAAGGGAGTTACCCAATTTAAAGGTAAAGTCTTCTTTAATGTTATTTTGTTTTATTTTGCTTCTCCAACCCCCTAAAATCATTTTATTAATTTCTTTTGTAACAAAACCAGTATCTTAAATATACTAGGCTGTTGTTATAATAAGTATTCGAGCTACACTTCCACACACCTCTGTCTAATGGTTAATGAACATACTGTTTCTGTGGAAGGCGAATTTCTGCCTCACGAAATGATGATTGTTCAATATTCTTTTAACAGATTCAAAGGTGGCCATTATTATGTCACTATATTTATATATGATATATAATATGTTTATTTTTTCCTTAATCTTATATATTTTTCATTTATGGAATACCTTTATGGTTTCCATTATGGGTAAATGCGATATCTTCATTTTAGGAAGTGCGGACTACCGCCCCCTCAAAGTGATTTGATTCGTTAACGCCATATGTGGGATGTATAAAGGATAAATTTAATGATATTATATATGATACTATACTGGAATTATAATATTCCTTTATATCATTATTATTTCATTCCATTAAATTATTAAATAGAAATGAAAGTAGCGTTCATGCATACGTACGGCTTACCGTCTCCATGAACGGTGCATTTCATTTCTTACCTCTAAATGATTATGTAATATTATAAATGCATGTATATACTGGATATATATATATATGGTATATATTATATCTACATCATTAATATCATTCTTGAGATAATTGATATTTCACTACATGAACAACTAATAAATATAAGAAGTTCACTTTTGACTCAAGTACCAAGTATCGACAAAATGACCGTTATTAACTTAAATGATTACATAATGTGCATAACATGGTAATAAGTGATATAAAATTAATAATGAGCTTGAAAAAGGTTCTTAAGAAAGTATAAATTAACTCAAGTTTATTATTTAGGAGATTAAAGAACGATCGAGTCAAGTCGGACACGAGGTAAGGGATCTTACCCCTCTCTTTCTTTTTATGTACACTCTTTTATGTCATTCCTTTTAAGCTCATCATTATTATGATTGCGATGTTCTTTTATATTACTCTTAATATACTTTTTTTTATGTCCATATGATTATAGACCCTATTTTCTCTCATCAATCCATTTTGGAAGTTTTGAGTGGCGCCGTTAGGTTGTCGAATTTTCGTAAGAGATCCAACTTCTCTCTTTCTTTTTAAGTACTCACCTTTATGTCACTTCTTTTAAGCTCCTATTTGTTATGTTGGAGGATGTTATTTTATATTACTCTTGCTGTAAATTTTATGTTAATATGATGAGAGACCCTATTTGATCTCATCAATCCATTTTTGGAAGTTTTAAGTGGCGTCGTTAGGCTGCCGAGTTTTCGTAAGGGATTTTTCATCTCACTTTTATTCTCGTGAGATTTATGCTACATTTTCCACCATTTCCTTTGAGTGTTATATGTACTTCCCACTATTCTACTCTTTTTGTAATATAATTTCGTTTATGAGTATTTACATCAATGTTGTATTTTCCTTCTTTCATGGGGTGTATGTTTCGAAAGATACCCAAATCGGTAAGGGAACCTTTCACCCTCCTCTTTTTAAAAGACTTATTTTTGTTATGTCTTTTCATTTACATCTTATTATGTTGGGATATGTTCTTCTATATCCTTATTTTTTTAAAATTTATTTCCAAGTGATTATATACCCTTTTTGTCTCATCAACTCAATTTCTGAATTTTAAAGTGACGCCGTTAGGCTGTCGAATTTTTACAAGGGAACGTCTTAATCCAATTTCTATTTCTCTGGGTTCAACTTGTACTTCTTGAACATGTCATCCTATGAATATGTGTGAATTACCTCTGATTGTTTCACAATTAATATCCACTTATATTGGGTGTATTTATATTTCTCACACATAATTATGTGAAAGATTTATCCGTAATTTAAGGATACCATCTTTATAATGGATTTCATCTCAATTTACATTTCCATTGAGACTTCATTGTTGTTATGCACCAATTCACTCTTATATGGTGTATATACTATCCATTGACATATTATATCATGAATCCCTTTATTCTCATGATATTATAAAGTTCTGATTAAATGTTATTCCGCGATTATTTGTATTCAAGACTCTCTCATTTTGATAAAAAATCTTTAACAAAAATATCATTTTAAATTTTTTAAAGATTTATTATTAAAAATCGTTATATTTAATGTCCATGTTTTCAAAATGGTTTTCAGTATTTATTAATATGTACATTAATGTTTTAAAATTATAATTCCATTAAAATCTTCAAAGTGGTATGGGACACTTTGATTCAAAAATCTCTTTTAAATGGTTTTTGAAAATAGATTGATTAATTCAATATCTTAGAATTACTTATTGTGATTGAAAATGAAATTTTGTTATTGAAATGTTTATATTTGAAATATTTTATGTGTAATTGTGGTACTTGGACATTTTATGGGTGGTTACATAATAAACCATATGATGGGTGGTTCTGTGAATACCAGGACGGGTGGTTACGTTATAACCTCCAATGCATTGGATATGGAAGTCGGCCGTATGGCTATTCCATTAAGTATGTGTGGAAGTCGACCGTATGGTTATTCTATTTAAGTATGTTTATGTCCCAAGTTACCTTTATATGTTATGTGTTCTTTATATGGGTTTTATGGTAATCTTTTGGTTACAAAAGGGTAAGTAATGGTCTTTTATTCAGTGAAGAGTTTTTACTACTTCATAAAGGTGAAAAGTATTACTTTGGTAAAGTACTCATGGTTTACTTGTTGTTTTGAAAAACTAACAGTTTTCCTTCTTTGTGTATCCTTTAATGGGATTTTTATGCTCATCCCAAGTTTTTGAAATGTTTTCCACAGGACTTAAAGATGAATAGGGTGAAGGATGGGGTCAAGGAAAGACATTCTATCCAAATCATGGAACTAGACATGTTTCTTTTTAAGTGTTTTCTTTATTTTATGGAAACTTAGTAGAAGTGTCTACTATGTAATATTTTCAGATGTAATAGTAAGGAACTAATTCTATAAAACTCTAAACCTGAAAAGATCCTCTATGTGAATTATTCATTTAATTCATGATTAAGTAATGTTTAAGGGTGGGGCCTTATAATTGGTATCAGAGGTCGGTTTAGATAACTTTAGAGTTTAGTGTATTCTTTAAGCATAAGTGACAAGTTGTGTTTAACCACAATGGTTAGTATATTATATGGAGTCATTGTTGTTGTTTTTTTGAAGGTTGGAATGAGTTTGAGATAACTTGGATAAGTATATCTTAGTTTTTATCTTCTTCTTTAGTACATGATGATTTTTTTGATATAATCACACTGAATTTTTTTGTTTTAGTAAATGGATGGATCTAGTAGGAACCAAAGTGACACTAGGTATGAAGGAAACTATGGTGGTTCTCTGATTAAGAGACTGGATGAAATAGGGGATTCAATGAGGAATCTCGTGGTTATTCCAAACCAACTATCAAGGAGTCATGATTAACCACTTGAACTTTGGTGAGTTCCCTAATACATCGTGTATTAGAGAACCAACTCGATGTGGAAGTTCAGGTAATAATTATAAAGGTAACCATTAGGTTTTATATGATCCTTACTTTGAGGTAATTATGGGTTACTATATGATATGATGGAATACGGAAGGCATGAGATAAACTTGAGGTTAAAATATGTTATGGTTATTTTTTATGAATTTATCTCTTTTTGAGGAATGTTATAAGATTATATAGTTTTGGAAAAAGGACAACACGCAGACCGTGTGACAACCCATTGCGTCGGACGAAGCTGCGGGAATCGAACCCACAACTAAAGTGCAACTAGTATTTATCGCCTACCATTGGACTACGTGAAGTCCCTGATTAGTTTGACTAATTCTTTATAGTTATATGATTTTATGAATCAATAATAAGTTTATTTTGGGTTATCTATGGAAATTATTATCCTATCATGGAGAATATGTGATTAGGCTGATTACTTTTCAATGTGAGACTTTAAGAGTAACTGGTTTTATTTGGAGATAAATGTTAAGATTTAAGTTGGAAGAAAATGTGATTAAATCATTCAAAGATTTGGGTTTCAATATTAGTTTGGATTAATTTGAATAATTTTATGGATAGTTGTTTATTTAATGGTCTTTGTTGAACTTTGGGTATTGTTGAACAAATTTTGGAGATTAGGAGTAGTTTTTCTTTTTGTAAAAAAAATATCTTTTTTGGGTATTATCTGATCTCGTACTAAACATATTGGTTTGGTTTTGGTTGATATCTAAAGACATGGGAAATATATAGTTCGCTTTTTTGGATTAGGTGATTCTCAAGAAGTTGATTATAGTACTCTTAATGCGAAAAAGCCTTCCTAAATACTCGTCTTTTGGAGAAAATATGAGTTTGATTAAGGAATCTAGTAAAAGTTGAAAGTCTACATGACAAGTAAGTATGTTTCATTATGATTTAGTTAAGCTCAAAAATAAATTCCAAAATTAAGAATAACTTAAAACAAAAATGTTGTCTGTTAACTTTTCCTACTGATGAATCGAATACCGTTTAACCCATCACAAGCTTGTGATTTTCTTATGGTTAACCTTCTCCTAGACATGTTTACTATCACTCTCCATCAGAACATGACACTTTGTTTTTTCCTCCATATCCATATTTTCATACTTGGAATCCTAGTATGGGTTAAATTGGGTGACCTTTGTACTTCTCTCCCATTATTTTTAAGTGATAGTTTTACTGACTCTTGTTCCGACGTGAGACATTCAATGGAGTTTCCAAGCCCAATTTTGAAATTGCGAGGACACAATTCCCAAAAGGGGGGAAGGATGTAACATCCCAGGTAAATAAATAATATTACATTCTAATGTTTATCAATATTTTTGAATAAAATGTTAATACTACTTTAAAGGGAATGTTATGCTCGATGGCGTACCCAATACGCAACAATGAGTTTCTTTGAAATCTTACGTTGCACACTAATAATATAATAATATTATAATAGTTAACACCTAGATGTTTTAATGGAGGGAATGAACAGAAATAACTAAAAAATGATTACATATGTTTGTCAAATAATTTTACATTTATCGAATAAATGTTATAGGCTTAAAATCCAAATGAATCCAATTTTAAGAATAAATACTCTAATATTTTTAAAAGATTGTTTTACAGCCTTTTGATGGAGAACCATTTTTAAATCTATATTTTGACAATTTTATAAGCTATATTTGTCAAAAATAAACTTATTCTTTATAATTGGGACATTGTAATTTACTTTGGATAAATTTCTGGTATTTTTCTGATAATATTCATTTTTTAATGAATAGTGAAAAGTGTTGTATTTTAATTCAAAACGTCTTTTTAATATAATTTATTTATATAGTTAGATTATCTTTTTAATTGGTTTTAAATTAAAATTAAAATATATTTTTACAATTTAATCCAATTGTGGTCATTGGAATTAATATCACTTTGAGATTGGACCTAAACGAGTGTCAATCTTTTGATAGATATTGTTTCTTAAAAACACGCTATTTGATTTGACAGCGGGATTTAATTATAAAATTAATTAATGAAACTTCTATGTTATGAATTTGTTAAAATAGACATAATTTTTGAATTCGGAATATCAAATATATCTTAGGGTTAATTTTTGGTATTTTTCTGAAAACCCATAATTTTTTATGAATAGTGAAACCACAAAGTGGTAGTTACAAAAACTGATTTTTCGTTTAAATGGAACTTTACCACTTCTGTGATTTGAATTTCAAAAATAAAATAGAAATGATTTTCATTATTAAGTAAAATTTGGTTCAATGGGATGAAAATAATATTTGATGAAAAGTAACTTTTAAGTTTTATTAATCGCGATTAAAGGTAATTAGTGTGATTTAAGGTAAAAATGATATTATAATAAAATGAAAATATTTTTACACTTGTCCTAACCCTATTGTATGAGTCATGTATGACCAAGACAACACATGGGTCTATTTTTGGGACCCCTTGGATCCACTTGGGTAAGATAATGACATTAATGCCTTTTATTTAAAGTAAAAGTAAAAATGACACAAACATGAATTATTTTACTAAAACAATTTTTTACATGAGGTTATACAAGTCATAGTTTTGACTATAAATAGTAATTGGAAGTATAAAAATATTTCCTACATCATAGTATTTTTTTTATAATTTTTAGACATTAAATAAATTAAATTATTTATGACATCATGATGATGCAGCGATTACCTCATTATTTAACGATTTAAATAAAATGAAAAGATAATGTAAAATATAAGACCTACACATGTCAAAAACCTATTTTATGGGTGGATTTCGAACCCTTATCACCTTATCCTAGAAATATATCAATTTTGGACCTTTAAAATCCGAAACTCATTTGAAAATAATGTAACCTTTTTTGACTTTCCAAGAGTGCCCCTCCTCTCCTCTTATAAAAGGCCCCCAACTCTACCTCCTTAACCACACCTCTAAAGCCTTTGTCTCGGCAAAACCCTGCCCATTTAATCTCTCCACATCCCTATATTCATCATTTAAGCCTCACATTGGGCAGAAATCTCTTCAATAAACCCTTTTGGTTCAAACTAAAGGGAGTTACCTGATTTAAAGGTAAAGTCTTCTTTAATGTTCTTTTGTTTTATTTTGCTTATCCAACCCCCTAAAATCTTTTTATTCATTTTTTTTGTAACAAAACCAGTATCTTCAATATACTAGTATGTTGTTATAAGAAGTATTCGAGATACACTTCCACACACCTCCGTCTAATGGTTAATGAACATACTGTTTCTGTGGATGGCGAATTTCTGCCTCACGAAACGATGATTGTTCAATATTCTTTTAACACCTTCAAAGGTGGAAATTATGATGTCACTATATTTATATATGATATATAATATGTTTATGTTTTTCTTAATCTTCTTTATTTTTCATTTATGGCATACCTTTATGGTTTCCATTATGGGTAAACGTGATATCTTCATTTTAGGAAGTGCGGACTACCGCCCCCTCAAAGTGATTTGATTCGTTAACGCCATATGTGGGACGTATAAAAGATAAAGTTAATGATATTATATATGATACTATACTGGAATTATAATATATCTTTATATCATTATTATTTCATTCCATTAAAGTATAAAATAGAAATGAAAGTAGCATTCATGCGTACGTACGGCTTACCATCTCCATGAACGGTGCATTTCATTTATTACCTCTAAATGATTATGTAATATTATAAATGCATGTATATACTGGATATATATATGTTATATATGATATCTAAATCATGAATATAATTATTTAGATAATTGATATTTTACTACATGAACAACTAGTAAATATAAGAAGTTTACTTTTGACTCAAATACCAAGTATCGACAAAACGACCGTTATTAACTTAAATGATTACATAATGTGCATAACATGGTAATAAGTGATATAAAAGGAATAATTAACTTTAAAAAGTTTCTTAAGAAAGTATAAATTAACTCAATTTTATTATTCAGGAGATTAAATAATGATCGAGTCAAGTCGGACACGAGGTACGGGATCTTACCCCTCTCTTTCTTTTTAAGTACACTCTTTTATGTCATTCCTTTTAAGTTCATCTTTCTTATGATTGGGATGTTCTTTTATATTACTATTACTGTACTTTTTTTATGTTCATATTATGAGAGACCCTACTTTCTCTCATCAATCCATTTTGAAAGTTTTGAGTGGCGTCGTTAGGCTGTCGAATTTTCGTAAGAGATCCAACCTCTCTCTTTCTTTTTAAGTACTCACCTTTATGTCACTTCTTTTAAGCTCCTCTTTGTTATGTTGGGTGATGTTATTTTATATTAATATTTCTGTACATTTTATTTTAATATAATTAGAGACCCTATTTTATCTCATCAATCCATTTTTGGAAGTTTTAAGTGGCGTCATTAGGCTGCAGAGTTTTCGTAAGGGATTTTTCATCTCACTTTTATTCCTGTGAGATTTTTGATAAATTTTCCACCATTTATTTTGAGTGGTATATGTACTGACCATTATTATAATCTTTGTGTAATATACTTTATTTTATGGGTATTTACATCAATGTTTTATTTTCCTTCTTTCATGGGGTGTATGTTTCGAAAGATACCCAAGTCGGTAAGGGAACCTTTCACTCTCCTCTTTTTAAAAGACTTCTTTTTGTTATGACTTTTCATTTACATATTATTATGTTGGAATATGTTCTTATATATCCTTATTGATGTAAAATTTATTTCCAAGTTATGAGATACCATTTTTGTCTCATCAACTCATTTTATGAATTTTACAGTGACGTCGTTAGGCTGTCGAATTTTTACAAGGGAACGTCTTAACCCAATTTCGATTTCTTTGGGTTAAACTTGTACTTCTTGAACATGTCATCCTATTAATATGTGTGAATGACATCTGATTATTTCACACTTAATATCCACTTATATTGGGTGTATTTATATTTCTCACACATAATTATGTGAAATATTTATCCTTAATTTAAGGATACCATCTTTATAATGGATTTCATCTCAATTTACATTTCCATTGAGACATCATTGTTGTTATGCACCAATTCACTCGTATATGGTGTATATACTGTCATTTTACATATTATATCATTAATCCCTTTATTATCACGATATTATAAAGTTCTGATTAAATGTTATTCCGCAATTATTTGTATTCAAGAGTCTCTCATTTTGTTAAAAACTCTTTAATAAAAATATCATTTTAAATGTTTTAAAGATTTATTATTCCAAATCTTTATCTTTAATGTCCATGTTTTCAAAATGGTTTTCAGTATTTATTTATATGGACATTAATGTTTTAAAATTATAATTCAATCAAAATCTTCAAAGTGTTATGGGACACTTTGATTCAAAAATCTCTTTTAAATGGTTTTTGAAAATGGATTGATTAATTCAATATCTTGGAATTACTTATTGTGGTTACAAATAAAATGTTGTTATTGAAATGTTTATATTTTCAATATTTTATGTGTAATTATGGTACTTGGAAATTTTACAGGTGGTTACGTGATAAAACATATGACGGGTGGTGCTGTGAATACCAGGATGGGTGGTTACGTTATAACCTCCAATGCATTGGGTATGGAAGTCATCTGTATTGATATTCCATTAAGTACGTGAAGAAGTTGACCATATGGTTATTCCATTTAAGTATGTTTATGTCCCAAGTTACCTTTATATTTTATGTGTTCCTTATATGGGTTTTATGGTAATCTTTTGGTTAAAAAGGGTAAGTAATGGTATTTTATTCAGTGAAGAGTTTTTACTAATTCATAAAGGTGAAAAGTATTACTTTGGTTAAGTACTCATGGTTTACTTGTTGTTTTGAAAAACTAACAGTTTTCCTTCTATGTGTATCCTTTAATGGGATTTTTATGCTCATCCAAAGTTTTTGAAATGTTTTCCACAGGACTTAAAGATGAATAGGGTCAAGGATGGGGTCAAGGAAAGACATTTTATCTAAATCATGGAACTAGACATGTTTCTTTTTAAGTGTTTTTTTATTTTATGGAAACTTAGTAGAAGTGTCTACTATGTAATCATTTGAGATGTAATAGTTATGACCTAATTCTCTAAAACTATAAACTTGATAAGATCCTCTATGTGAATTATTCATTTAATTCATGATTAAGTAATGGTTAAGGGTGGGGCCTTATACTTTACCCCACATCCACATAATACCCGGAAGTGGATGAAGTAACCCACTAGGTCACAAATGCTTGACTTTGATCCTTAGAAAATTCAAACCATGATAGAAAGAATTCATAATGTACCTATTCATGTAGGAACACTAGAATAATTGTTTGATATTTTGAAACATCTTGGTCAAAACTAGGTAAAAATACCACTATGAATAATGAGATCCCCTTATTAGTTCCACTATTATAGAAGAGGGAATCACTACTCTTCTATGGACATTAATCACATCACATCTATCCATGGTCCTTCCCTGCATAGATTCATCCATTTTAAACCTTAATATATCATGATACAATCTAGGTCACACTCTTTACTGGTATTTAATAACTCTGCAAATGAGGAAATGATCCTCAAGGGTACACTAGAAACTTCTCCTTGATCTTTAGTCATGCCCACCTGCTAATCTACCGGCATCACCATCGGCTTTCAATCTTCTTCTGACATACATTATCTAAGTTGTTTAATATTCATTATAAGAGAATATGCAATGAAATTACATTTCCTGGGAATATACATCATCTTGAATTTAAATTACTATAGGTACTCTACTAAACACACTTGATGAATATTTTAAGTCTCGCTAAGAGAAGATATACCACAAACTATATTGGTATGTATATATAAAAAATCTCACATTGAAGAGTTAATGTCACCAAAAATTCAATAAATGAACCAAATTATCTAAAACCATTTCATGAGTATGGTAGTTATTATTAAGAGTTTATAACTAGTGAGACCCATAAAAAACTACCTAATCATTTTGTATCAAGATATCTCCCAAGGAAGCCCTATAAGCATTGCAATACACTGCATACCCAACTCTATTTTCGAAAAATATAAGAATTGGAGTTTATTTCAATATTATTTTTAGTTATATGAAGTATTTTCACATTAATATATCCATTAAAACTTTATCCCATTCTTGGTAAGTTTGTTTATTGACACATAGAAATGTAAAAAATTCTAAATGAACTGTCTGAAGTACCCAGCTAGTATAAGGAAACTTCAGGCCTCAAACACATTTCTAGGATATGCCCAAGACATAAAATACTCTATATTCTCTATATTAATATAAATTACCATCTCAAAAATCACATTCCTAAGTAAATTCACCTCTTTGATCCAAAAGTGACATTTCAAGAGATTGGAATAAAGTTGATGAGCTTGAAGTGTACTCAATACAATCTCAAGGTGCTTAGTGTGAGATTTTGAGATCTTTGAATATATCAAGATGTCATCAATGAACACAATGATGAAAGAGTCAAATTATTAGTGAAATATACTATTAATGAGATTACTGAAGACCATTGGAGCATTAATTAGCCCAAAGGGAATAATAAGATACTCATATAACCCATATCTTATATTAAAAACTATCTTTGGTATGTCCTCCTTTATAACTCGAAGCCAATGGAATCCAAACCACAAATAAAATCTTTGAGAACCACCATTATTACCTTAATGAGTTGAATAAGTCTTAAATCCTTTTAAATGGGTACTTTTTCTCTATAGTAATCTAATTTAATTTCATGTAGTCTATACACAACTAAATACTAGCATCAACCTTCTTAGAAACGAACATTGGATCACCCCCAGGAAAGAATGATTGGTTGGATAGAGCCTTTCACTTAGAAATCATCAAGTTGATCTTTAAGATCTTTCAAATAAGTGGGATTCATATGGTAAGGTGGAATGGATATAGGTTTCACTCCTATAACAAGTTTAATTCCAAACTCAATTCCCTTGTCCAAAGGTAACTATGATAAATATTTTGGGAAGAAATCATAGTGAGGGCCTACCACATGAGGAAAAGAGTAGGGTGTCATTGTCATATCTATTTAAAGGATCATTATACCCACCTACAATATAATATTTCCATTATGAATCATTTTTGGTACCACTTTTTCTATTTCAATGTATCGCTCACCGGTAAACAAAAACTTCTCTCCTTTATGAATCATAAATGATACTCATCTCTGATGAAAATTAATGTGTGCATGATGACTAATTAGTCGATCCCTATCAAAGATCACATCAAATCCAAAAATCTATAGAATTATGAAATCCCACATATTATTATAGGGAAAATATGGATATGATAAAATTTATTTCCCAAATGTGTATCAATAAAGAGTAACTTGGAAGAAAATTTAACTTGAAATTCTAACCCAGTAATTAATTAGGTAGATATAAATGAATATGAAGTACCTATGTAAAAAAAATAGAGAGTCTATACTTACTTAGGGCTATACCTCAAATTATAGAGGGTACCTATCTATAATCAACTATAACCTAGTCATCCGCATGAACTCTACCTTTTCTAACTCTGAGACCTCACCTCTGTGTCTCATGAGTTAGCTAGTTAATAGAACCTTCCATTTATAAACCCATTGTTGAAACTCTTGGCCTATAACTTAAACTATCATCACTAGGGACAACCAAGAAGACCTCACAAAAAATATCTTGAGGTTTTCATCCTTTCCACACTGGTAAAAATTTTCGGTGGTTTAGGATAGTATTTGAGATAATGCCCCTTCTATCCACAATTAAATAACTTATAGAGACATCTCTCATATATGGAGATGAAGAAACTTTTCTTTGATCTCACTATCATTTTCCACCCTGGTTCATGTCCTATAATTTCCTCTTCATATTACCTGGATAGACAGTTTACACAACAATAGAAAATACACAAGTTAGTTCACTGTAAGATGAAATAATACTTGTAGCTTTATCTTCCTCTAGTTTCTTCTCAATAGTTAGAGCTTTATGGAGAACCTCGGTATAATTCATTTAATCAATGTTCTAGACCTGATGTTTAATCTCGATTCAAAGACCAATATCAAACTTTCTAGACTTCTACGCCTCATTCCCTACTAACATAGGAATAAAAAGAATCATATTTTATAATTGTGTTGAATAAGTAGATACTGACATCATCACCTACAGAATTTCCATAAACTCCTAATCCTGATCTTGCTTCAGAATATCAAGGAATAATTTCTCAAAGAAGGGGACCTTAAAGGTTTCCCCAGTCAGACCATCACTTCTTCTTTCCTGATTCATAACATCCCAACATTTCTTAGTTCATCCCTAAAGTATGAAAGTTAAAGGTTTCAAATTTCAATACCTTGAACTCTATATGAATTAAAATATATTATTAATAATTTTTATCCAATCTTCAGCATCCTGGAGGCCTCCAAAACCTTTGAAGGCTGAGAAATGTTGGAGTTTAAAGTCATGAGCATAGTTGGACATTGACCTTTGGGATACTACAACCTAAGTAGGAAATAGCCATAAGAGTTCAAGTTGAAATATTATTATGGCCTGAACTATTGGAGAAGCTATGGGAGCATGCCCAGCCACACCCTATTGTACAGAAGGTGATGCAGTAGGGGAATTCACACTTTTAAGAGAATTTTAGTTTGCTTCACCAGGTGACCCCATAAAATTTCTATGCTGTTTAATTATCTAAAATTCAAAAAATTGTTTATAATTACTATAATGTCCCTATTAAGGTGACAACCTAAGTAATTCATTGGTGCAAAAGGATATTCCTATAGAAGATATAACCTAGTAGGATACCTGTAAACACAAGGTATAACCCACTTAGAACTCACCAAGGATAAAGACAAATATTTTGTACCTATACATTAGTTACATCTATAGACACACAATAAGTATATAATTTTTAGGTTTAGGTAATTAAATGTAAGAAAAAATTTACCACTAAAACACAAATCCCAAATTGCGAGTGACATTTAATTAATTAAACCATATCTAATGTAAGAAATAATCATATAACACATGAACCTACGTGGTAATTATGATGAATGAATACATCCCAAATCCCATAAATCAAAATATCAACATCATATTCATCACCCAAATTGAATAAATCAATAGTAACAATGAACAACAGAAACATCAATCCCACATTCTAGGAAACTCAGAAGTCCACTATGCAGTGTTGTCCAGGCACTAACATAGTTCCCCTAACCAAGTCTCAATCATACCATATTCTATCTATCACATAACATATTAATGAAAATAAATGAAACATGTGATAAACCTTTGATACCATTTGGTAACACTCCAACCAAAATCACTGGGTCTCGAACAGAGTGTCACATAACCACATGCATGCCTCTTTGTATGCAAGAGGCTTCTGACTAGTTGTGAGGGACTAAGAGAAGTTTTTTGGAGACTATACCTTTGATAACTGATAACCATCATTGAAGTACATATATAAATCAACAATAAAAAATGTAATCAATGATTCAATGAGAGTATCATCCCTTGATATTACAATATGATATACCTATCATAAAATCCAAAATCAAAATAAAGGATCACCAATTTTGGTGGATCAATTTACTAAATAAGAGAGAGATAAATAAGTAATATGTGGTAAAAAAATATAAATAATAGATTCCATCCCTTCATTTCCTCACACCATCCAACTGATCTTGATCAATTATCCACTTCAAGTCCTTTTCCCTTATCTATATCCTTGATCATAAAATATACATGTGTAATGAGATTCTTGTGTAGGGTGTAAGTATAAAACCCAGTAGAGAACAAAAAATGGGTCCTAAACATAAGTGTACAATAATAAAAAATGTATAACATGACAATAATAAATCCATAGGTAAAAAACAAGTAACCATATAAGTGTACACATATCTCAGGTCCCTAAAGATCAGCTCCACTAGCTTTGGCACCATGTTAGAGGAAAATTGTAAGATATCTCCCTTATAAAATTACAATTTATTTTTATGTTTGGTTTAAACCTATTTAATTCTATAAATGATCCTTGTTCCTGGTATAAAACGAGGTTTAAGGGTTATTCAGGGGCTTAGAAAATTGGACTGGAGAAGTCAAGTAGTGGCATGTAGCCAGAGAAATAATTCAATGCAACTGGATAGTAGGTGAAGTCTATTATATAGATTGTGGGAAATAAAAAATTACAATAAATCTATAGGATTCCCAACATCCAACTGGTGGGATCCTATAATAATGGTACTCCCCCATTAGTCCCACCGGCTAGTCATTGGAGTCAGTATAGGACACTAAACTAAGGGAAACAATCATATTTATCCCCCCCCCCCACCACCACCACCGCATAAAAACATGTTTAATCATTTTAATCCCCCTTTATGAACCTAATTTTGGATTCATAACTTTTAAGGGTAATCCAAGGCTTCTTTGGCTTCTCTAACATAGTTCATTGACTCTATTATCCATTCTTTGATCTAGACAACTTGAATCGGTGATTTTTTTCTCAATTGTGGTGAATTTCTCTTATTTCCTCCTTGGATATTCTTCATTAATTCTTAATATAGATGATTTACCCCTATCAATTGGGGATCAAGTTGTTTTTGTGTTGATATATATGCCTTTATGTTGGTCTCTTATTCTCTACACTTGAGTTAAGTGGTATAAAACATCTTCTTAAGGTATTACTTTAATTTTTATTATGTGAAACTTGTGTAATGATATTGGAACATCATGTTTGCAATACATGTTGAATGGAATTATCTTGTGTAGATGGAATCAAAATTATTATACCTCCCATAGATCTTATCAAGTCCCTTATCATTAAGACCTATATTTTTGGCACCCAAAACGTGTTCCTACCCTTAACACTAGGTTAGAAATTGTAATGTATGAACCTACTAACATATGTTAAATGAGAAATGGTTTATAGAATTTTATTAACATGTGAATTTTGGGTAATTGTATTGTTAAAGAAATACTTGAATTATAAGTTTTAAATTGTTATAAAATTTTACTTTTCATGATGACATAACGTTATAGACTTTATGACATGTGAAATAGTGATTAAGCTTAATTGTTATGTGAATCTGAATTTTCACAATGTTATATGAATTAGCCTGAAACTGGTAAATGGAGAATTATGATTTATTGAATGATAAACGGGTAACTTGGTATAACTGAATAAATGGTGTGATAATTAGTAATCTAAATTAAATAACCAATATGAAATATGTTGACATGTTTGGCATGTTTAGTAAATTTGAATGATTTGGATCTTGTTTCATTTGATTTATGATTTCTTATATTGTCTCTATAATAGGAATTCACATAGACTCTGATGTCCTCTAAGCATGTAAGAGTCCCTATAATGGTAATTCACATTGGTTACAGTGATACATTTTCCCTTGGTATGGTATTTTACCTTGGGAACATTTTAGAAGCTCTAGCATGGGAATTTACATAGAGTCTATTATTATAAGGTTACTTGATGCCTAAGGTAAATATGCATGGTCAATTGATTCCTATGGGTGATATGCAGGTTACTTGATGACTGAGTTTGAGATACATTATTACTTGATACTAGGAATGGGTATTTGTTTCATGTCATGGGAATCCACCTAGAATTGTAGATCTTATAGACATAGAGATCCATCATTGTCCCAAAGTAGGTGTTGTTCAACCTCAGGTGTCAACCTGGAGCTCAGGGGTTAGTGGATTATTTGATTTTATGTATTAATTTATGAATTAATTCTCCTAATTATTATATTTATTCTTGCACTATTATTTCAAATTAGATTTTTTTAGAAATTGTGGTTTTTGACCTATTGGGTTTTACTCACACCATGTTTGAGCATAATTTAGTACCCCAATAGACTATATGGATGTAATTCTAGAAAAGTAAAATGGGACCTATGCTTGATTGGTTTCATTGTTGATTGGGATTGGATCATGGATCCGACATAATTAAATGGGTTTGATATCAATTTTTGGAGTCTATATTTTAGTTTTTTGTTGGTATGAATTTTAAAATGATACTTAATTTGGCATATTGTATGGAATGGAATGGTTTACTATATTTGGATTTTTTGGTATTAATATATTATCTACATTAGTTATATGTTTTTACCTGTTTATATTATTATCATTGTAATTTCTATTATATTATAGAGGGTATATTATCCCCACTATACTCCATAGATCCTCACTTCTAGTTGATAGTTTTTGGTATATGGAGAGAAATGCTTGAGGTTATGTAGAAATTCATATCAGTCATGTGAGGGGGAACCAATATAGGGATGTTATAAAGTGGTATTAGAGATCATTTATTTTCTATTTATTTACTATTTGTAGAAGGTATACATGAGAAATGGAAGTGTTTGGGATTAGTAAATTGCTCGTTCATAGGTGTAGTTAAACCATGTGTAGGGGAAAATCCAAGTTACCAGATATGGGATTTAAGTTCTTAAGATTAATTATTTATAGTTGTGATATTATTTCACCATATGTTATGCACTTATTGTGTAATGTTTCTATTTTATGAGATTTTACTCATGATATAGTATGTCATGAGGTTTTTATACAAGTATCATGGTAGGTATGTATGGAAATATGTCGACATGCATCGCTCATGCTAGGGATATATTTTCTACATATGATATATCTTCCTTTCTAAATTTTTAAATGTAATTCCTTAATATATCAAATAAAAATTAATAAATGAAACTATTATAAAATGATAATTCACTTGTTAAGCTAGTTTTTGGAGTAACCTTGTGTTAGTATTTCTTTGTTTTCATATTTCCATCCTAAGATTAATATTTTTTTGTATTCTATGATATGAGTATTGTGTTAACCCATGTAGATAAAATACTTCTACATTATCAATGGGTTTTTTTTCAGTGAAGTGGTAATTATCACACACCTTAGATGACTAATCTGGAACTTCGTTCACCTCTAGGGAACTTGATGGATGATCAACTTCATGATAGTTTCTTATAAGTCATGTGATCCATAGAGAGGGAGACTAATTATGTCATGACTTCAATGTTCAATCTAACAAGAGAGTTATAGATGAAACATCCACCCATGTTCATCTGGGATGGAGGCCCTCGGGTATCTAAGTACTGGATCAAGTTGATCTAGATCATATTTAAACACTTAGAGACCAATATGGATAGGAGGGTGAATCTTTATACATATATGCTATGAGTAAAATCCAAGAACTAGTAGGAAGCCTTAGAGAAAGCTAGGTGGTAAGTGAAGAAAAATCGGAAGGACTTTGAGCTTAAGTTCTTGAGTTACTTTTATCTATAGACATTGAGGGATGATAGGGATTTTGACTTCATACACCTAACATAGTGGAGCATGCTAATGGTGTAATAAACTATAAATTTTATCAACTTGTAGTGTTTTGCTCCATCATTGGTAGCAGATGAGATAACCAAGTTGAGGCACCTCTAGGAAAGGATTTGGTATGAGATCAAGTCACATATGAACATATTTCACTTGAAAAAATTATCAAACATGGTGAATCAGGCTCTCATCATTGAAGGTAACCTAAATGAGACCTTGATGGGATGGTAGATAATCTTAGTAGGATAATTAGGGATCTCTTATTCATGTAGCAAAAAGTGTCTCTATGAGAATTTACACCAAGGTAGTGGTAGGAAGATTGGACAAGGGAGTGGATAGCTATATCAAGAACATATATAGGTTAAGTGATTTCAGTGTGGTAGGAATGGAAAAAAGAACTTATAATGCCATTTCCCTGTTGTGGAGTACTACTCTTGTGGTAAGATGGACCATCTATAGAGGTTCTGCCTAAGCACTTAATAGTCAAGTGGTGGAACAATGTTCTAGTAGGCATAAAATTCTAGAAAGGACTTTTCTACTCCATAGTGGATAGATAGTTGGAATTCCACTGATTTCTAGGGCTGAAGTAGGGGATTTGATATACAGATATAGGAGTGTTAGTGTCAGTATGAGGGAGCATCGTAGGGGACTTAGGCTAGATCTCAGGGTAGAGGACTGAGTCGGATGAATGCTATATAGTATACTCCTACTATTTTGGATATAGTACCTTATGATTCTAGATTCATATAACTTTTCTAGTGTTTTTGTTTGATACATGGAAATCACATTCCTTTATATATTTTCTTTTTTTCAATAGTCGGGGTTTGCATATGGAAATCTTGGATAGGTTTATAACCATGGATATTCTATTAGAGATGTTATCATAGGGTATCAGATGCTATAAAGAGTGTTCTCTAAAAATTAGTGGTAATAATTTTTTTTTGGGGGGGGGATGTCTGTACTATAAATGGTAGGATTCAGTTTTGTTATGGGTATGGATTGGCTAGTTTTATGCTAGGATCATGTCAACTATTATTGGAGGAGATTTAATTTTCTATCTCTATAATAGAATAGCTATATTCTTCATAGTTAATGGGATCTTTAGAATGGTCATGCATAACCAATTCCGAGAAAATTGGATTGTATCATGGCCTATGTAGAAATCCTTGTTAGGGATAATGGTGAGATGCAATGGAGTACTTTTCCTCTAGTAGTGGAATGCTTTCAAGATGTCTTCCCAGAAGATTTATCTTGCTTACAACTTGAGCAGGAGATCAATCTCAATATCATATTAGTTCTATGATACAAAATTATTCATATCCTTCCTTAAATAATGGTACTAATGGATATTTGATAATTGAAAGTGTAGTTGAAAGATCTATAAGCAAAGGAATTCATATTTCCTAATACTTCTCCATGGTGTTCACTTTTACATTTCTCCTAGAAGGATGATGGTACTTTACACTTATGTGTGGATTATGTAAGGATAAACCAGATGATGATTAAGAACTGGAATCCCCTTCCATGCATTGATGATCTCTTTAATCAGTTAAGGTTTTCCTATATTTTATCTAAGATTTACTTGATTTTCGGGTACCATCAGTTAAGGGTGAGAGTATTTGACATACCTTTGAGTGATTTTAGGAGTAGGTATATCTTTTATGAGTTTCTGGTAATGTTTTTTGGTCTAATTAATGCACCATAAGTATTAATGTTCATGCTTAATTTGATCTTCCATTCATTTCTATATCATTTTGCAGTGGTTTTCATCAATGAAGTCTTTTTGTACTCCCATTCTAGAGAATATCATTCCAAACATATTGACATTGTTCTAAGTACACTAATAGAGCATCAATTATATGTAAATATGTCTTAATATCATTTATATATTGATAAAGTGTACTTATTGGGTCATGTTATCTCATAGGTTGGAGTGTTAGTGGACTCAAACAAGGTGGAAGTTGTGGTATCTTGATAATAACCCATGAATTTCTTTGAGATTTAGAACTTTTGGGGTTTGGCATACTATTACCAGCATTTCACCAAGGAATTCTCCCATATGGAAGTGTTGATGTCTGATCTAACCATGAAATGGGTGAATTTATTTAAGTATAATGATTGTGAGGAGGTTTTATATGAATTAAAAATCATGTCGTTGTCAATAATGATATTCACCTTACTCGAGTTATTTAAGGATTATACCATGTTTTATGATAGATCAGGATTCAGACTCAGAGTAATTATTTTATAGGAGGATCAAGTTGTTACTTATTGGTCTAAATAGTTGAGGTTATACAAGTGAAATTATCCTACTCATGATCTAGAGTTAGATATAGTGGTATATTCCCTGAGATGTTGGTTATGTTATCTATTGGGCAAGAGGTTTTGGTATACACAGATCATAAGATCCTAAAGTACATAATTTCATAGTGGTACCTGAACATTTAGTAGAGGAGGTGGTTTGAGTATTATGGTTCTTTAAAATAAACTCTAGTAAAGGTAAACACCATTTTTTATTCCTTGATTTAGAAGACACAAACTTCAGAAGTTCAAGAATCTTGTGACGAGTGGCTGCTGATGGAACTCTTTACGGAATTTAATTTGGATGTTTTAGAGTCCCAAGGGAGAGAAACTCTAACATCATTATTTTCCATTCATATTATCCTATATTAGATCAAGATATGTAAATTATATGATTTGGAGGGTTCATCCATGAGGGACAGTGTATATAGTGTGGATCTACCATCAGGTTGTTCTCTTGGTAGAGATAAGGTTCGTCATGTCGGTATTCGTATTTGGGATCCTAAAGGTTTGTGTTTGGAGATGATAATGGAATATCATGATTTTAAATGGTTAGTATATTATATATTGATAAAGATGTATCATCATATTTATAGTAAACATAGGTGTCCAGGGATGAATAAGGAGATAGAAAGTTTCATGACATGATACCTCACATATCCGCAAGTGAAGACTGAGCATCATAGGCCTTATGGTTTATTGTGTCCTTTTACTATTCTGAAATAAAAGTGGGATCATATAATCATATAATTCATGATATAATTACCAAGTACACCTTATAAAAATGATGTATTATGGGTGATCGTGGATTTACTGATGAAGGTAGTCAACTTCCTGTCTATTAGGGAGACCTTCACCATCCGCGATCTGGGTGATCTTGATGATCATGAGATGGTCCTATAACATTTTTTCTAAATAGAATAATTTTTGATATATATCCTAATTTCATGTCACATTTCTGGTAGGTAAATAAGAAGGCACTAGTATCACAGGTTCTTTTGAACATATCCTTTCATCCCCATATTGACGGCCAATCTGAGGAAATGATCCAGAATATGGAGGACATGTTATGATCCCATGTTCTGGACTTCAGTGGTTCTTGGGAGTAGCATCTGCACTTCTGGATTTTTATTATAATAACAACTTATATGAATCGATCCAAATGGTGCCTTTAGAGGATTTATATGAAAGGTCATGACATTCACCTATGTCCTAGTTAGAGGCGGGAGATTCACTTATTATTGGACCTTTCCACATATGGGAGAAATATGAGAAGGTTTAGTTGATCAATATGAAATTGGTAACCACACAAAGCTGGTATAAATCTTACAATTACCATTAAATATAACCTATAGAGTTTGAGGTCAGTCACCTGGTTTTTCTTCGGGTGTCACCTGGGCTGGGTAAATGTTATGTCTAGAAGTAGAGAAAGATAGTGCTTCTCTTCGAGACATTTGAGGTAGTGTAGAGGGTTGGTCTAGTGGAATTTTTATTGGCTCTTCTGTAGCACTAAAATTCCATGTATAACATGTTTCATGTTTCACAACTTTAGAAATATCACTCTAACCATTCTCAAATGATATATGTTGATGTTTTTGAGCTTGATGTTGATGTATACTTTGAGGAGAATCTAATCTATATCATAGACCATTGTGAGAATAATCTATGAGGAACTATTGTTACCAAGTGTAGTGGATGTATGGGAGAGTTTAAGAGGAGACCTGGTAGAGGGAATTGGATATACAAGTGTAGTGACCTAACTTGTTCACTAATATCTCTCATTGATTCATAGGAACACAGGTTGGGGATGAGTTATTATATAGTGGGAAGGTTATAAAATCTCTCCCTTATCCAGGTTATCATTCTTTTTTATGTTTTCTTAACCTATTTAATTAAATAAATGAGCCTTGTTCCTATGGTAAAAAAAATTAGAGGTATTAAAGGGCTTGGAGAATCCAAACTAGAAAAGACTAACAATGGCATGTAGCCTGAGAGAAGCTGCAGTTCCACCAACTAATCATTTTAGTACACCATCTATCCAATGGGAAATGAAGAATCCTAATAAACCCATATGAGTCACACTATCAAGCTGATGGAATCTTGGTAGAAATAAATCCTCCAAGAGTCCCATCGGCCAAGTGATGAGACTCACTGGCCAGCTAGTGGTATCAATATGGGTTGTAAAGCCAAGGGGTGGAATCATATTTCTGCCCCCTGAAACACTAGTTTAAGCCTTTAAATACCCCTTTAAAATATTAATTCAGTATTTATGACTTTTAAGTGTAATAAAAAGGACTATTTGGATTCTCTAATGTGGTTTATTTATTGGTTAATATATTCTTTGATTTAGATGACTTTAATCAGTGAGTTTTTTCTCAGTTTTGGTGAATTTCTCTTATTTCCTCCTTATATATTCTTATTATATCCTTGATGTAGATGATATACTATTTTCCATAGGGAATAATGGCGTTGAAAATTGATTTGGGTCCTCAATAATTGGTCACTTCTTCTCCAGTCTTGAGGTTAGTGGTCTAAAACATCTCCCTAATGTCAGACTTAAATTTCTAGTATCTACAACTTGGGTAATCATGTCAGCTTGTTGTATGAATGGACCCTATTGAATGGAATTATATTTTATGGATTTAGTCCTTATTCCTATACATTCCATGGACCCCCTCATGTCTGTTTTCAATGGTACTGGGACTTTTAGCCACCCAAGAGGTGTTCCTACACTTGACTCTTGGTTGGAACTTGGAATGTGTGAACCTAGATACCTATATTAAATGAAAAATAATTTATGAAATTTTATTAACATGTGAATTAGGGGTAATTGTCTCATTAAAAAACCAATTGGATTATAAGTGGTTAATTGGTAAGAAATTAGACTTGTAATGATGACATAATGATATAAAGACTTAATGGCATGTGAATCGGTAATTGGGCATAATTGATATGTGAATCGGAATTGTCACAATGTTATATGAATTTACATGAAACTAGTAAATGGGGGATTGTGATTGATTTATTAGTAAATGGGTAACCTGGAATTACTAAATAAATATTTTGATAATTGTTAATCTTGATTAAATATCCAATAGGAAATATTTTGACATATTTGTCATGTTTGGTAAATTATAATGCTTTAGGTCTTGTTTCATTTGATTTATGAATTTTTAAATCCGAACTAGCATGGGAATTCACATAGAGTCTGAATATCCTGTGGGCATGTAAGTGGCCCTAGCATGGGAATTAAAACTAGGTCCATTGATACCTTTTCCCTTGGTATGGAATTGTTCTTTAAGAATTTGTAAATATATCTAGCATGGGAATTCATATAGATCCCATTATTACATGGTTACTTGATGCCTGGGGGTGAGATGCATTATTACATGATGCATGAGTGAAATATGTATGGTTAATTGATTCCTAAGGGAGAGATAAAATATTAATTAATACCTATAATGGGTATTTTTTTATTGGAATTAGAATCCACCAAGACTTAGACATAGCACATACATGGATATCTTACATCAGGATAAAGTAGGTATTGGAAAACCTCAAGTGTTAACCCAGAGCTCTAGGTTCAGTGGTTTATTTGATGTTTTGAATTAATTTATGATCTAATTCCCCTGATTATCATAATATTTCATAAACTATTATTTTGGACTATATTTTTTTGATATTATGGGTGTTTTCCTACTGAGTTTTACTCACACCATGTTGGAGAATTTTTAGGTACCCTATCAGACTTTATGGATTCTGGTATGGATAAGGGAATGGGGACCTATGCTTTATTGGTTTCTATGTTAGTTTAGATTAGATCATGGATTTGGGACTAGGCATAGGGTTTAGGATTTGGTTTTTTTGAGTCTTTAATTTAAATTTTTTTCTTCTAGTTGGTTGTTGTTATGACTTTCAACATTACATTTAGTTTGGTATACTATATATCATGGCATTGTTAATTATATTTGGATTATTTGGTATTCATGTATTTTTTGATTGAGTTTTATGTTTTGATTGGTTTATCTTATTTTAATTATGATTGATACTATGTTCCTGAAGGTATAGTCTCACCACTATATTCCTTATAACCTCATTACAAGTTGACGGCCTCTATCATGAAAGGAGGCATGCTTGAGGTCATAAAGTAACTCATCTTGATCATGTAAGGGGGAACTGAGTCAGGGATGTTATAGAAATCATATGTTGTACCAATGTACTCACACAACTGATCATTTTTTCATATCCTATTGAGGGGATAGTCATGAACATATTTAATGTAAATACTCATATCAACCCAAATCATGGCTCTAGGGAAATCCACACACCACATGTTGATCCAATCTCAAGCACAAGGGTAATCCAACGCCATGTGTTGACCCAATATCATGGGTTTGGGGTGATCCATTACATTATCCACACTCCCCCTATAATGGAGTAACTAACCCATATAGATTAACCATGTAATTTAATTACTCAGATAGAGAAACTATACGTGTAACACAAAATGCTACAATATGGAAGTTCATAATCATGTATTTGAAAGAAAGAATCACATAACCAACACAAAACCATATAAGAATAATATAAATAATAGGTCTCATGGGATAAAAACACACACACCACATGTGGATAATATTAAAAATGAGACTTATAGGTCTACACGCACAAACCACATGCAAATCATATAAAGCATTGGCCTCACAGGGATACACACGCACACCACAAAATCAAGATGTCACTTTTTACATATGCCATATATAGTAAGAAATCCATACCTCAAGGTCAATAACACAAGAAAATATAGAAGGATCAAATATCGGAGATGTGGATGATCATCCTATCACCTATTCAAATGAAGGGGGATTACCCTAGTGATCTTTATCAGAATATTCTAATTCATTTTCCCAACATAGGAGAGGAAAGCATTCCCAAAATTCACTCCAAAATCATCCAACTAATTCTTAGGATGAAAAGGGGTTAATTCATGGAATTAATCAATTCAAAATCCCCATCAATAAATCCCTAAAATAAATGTCTGTGGTTTCATATTTTGAATGCATAAAACCCATGAAGATAGGCCACTAATTCAACCATTTCAATTTTTTAAATATTTATCATCACGGTGTGGTGATTCCCACCATTATTATGGTGGCCTTGAACACACCAAGAACTGACATACCAACATGATGATCCACATGATGTGTCAAAAAAACCTTAGTTATTTTGGGTTTAGCATGTCCTCCACCATGGCATGGTGAGTATGAAATGGCCATAGTCCACAGGTAGACTCTATGTGTTACACACACAAGACCACACTCAATCAGAAGCATGTTTTTCCTTCCTATTTCACACAGGTGGGTTACAGGCATAAAACTAACTACACCATGGTATAGACCTACCTTTAGTGTACCCTAATATTTTAGAAAACCTTATTTAATCCACCAATAATCTCTAAATCTTCCCAAACCTAGATTAAACCATCGTGAGGTTTAAAATAATCATTTAGGTTATGTCAAAACATAAATTAACATACCTCATATATTTGAGGGTGTTAAATTTACCTTTTGATTCCAAATATAAAATCAATTTTATAATATTCAATTTTCATAAGTGGTAAAAATTAATTCTAATAAAAGTGTGGAAAATACAATGGAAAATGGTTTTAAAAAAATTACATTTTTAAGTATAAAAGGATTTTACATCAAAATAAAGTATAATGTTGATTCCCATGACATTAATTAGAATGTGTTTAATAAAATAAAACTTATGTTACTTTAAAAATAATCCACTGCTAAATAGAAAATTGAAATTACTTTTATTAAAAGAAAAGAACTAGTAGTTTTTGAAAAATTGGTATTTTTCACTTTTCATCCAAAAATAAAATTTTTCAAAAAAAATCTGAAAAATATATTTTAATATTTTTTTTACTTTCTAATTTAAAAAATGATTTCTATTTTATCAAATAAAATTTATAAAATTGGTGAAAATTAATCATAATATCCTTACAAAACATGAAATAAAAACCATTTTTGAAGTACAAAATGAATTTATATGCATTCTTTATCTAATAACCACCATTAGATTAATGTTAATTTATATTATAAAATATATTATTTAAAATTTTCATTTAACCATCCATTTATAGTTATTAAAAAATTTTGATTTTATAAAAATATATTACACAAATAAATAATTTTTTTCAATAAAAAATTATCTCCTTTAATCTTATATGATTTTATTTAAAATTGAGTACATATTTGATTAGAATTAATCAGTTTATTTTTATTAAGGAAAATTTTTCTACATATATTTCAAAATGTAGTTAATTCTCCTCATACCCACTAATCCAACATCTAGGTTATAATGGTTATATATAAATAATAATATTTTAATAGTATATCGTAGTTTATTTTAAGCTCGGTATTTCATTTGGTACACGCAATTGAACCTATATAGTATTCTTTATAAACTAAAATCTTATCGTGTTACATTCTCCCCTATTAATGAAATTTCATCCTCATGATTTTTAATTTTTTTTCTTACCAAAAATATTGTATCATGACATTGTAAATAAAATCCTATGTAAATTTTATCTTGATAAGTAATTTTTAAGTTACTTAAATATTTACAAAACCATGCTTGTGAATGTGTTTACAAAATAATACCTTGATATTAGAGTGATAGGACTTAATATATTTATCTTATTATTTATTGAGTTGAGGAATTATTTTTACCATTGAGATTGATAATATTAGAAAATATACTTTATTTATTTCAATTATTTCATCTTTTGGTTATGTTTAGATCATTTTTTCACCTCTAATTCATCTCATGTTCTAAATGATATATAACCCTAATGAATTTTTCATGCTTGAAGTGCTAAAATTAACTTTCTACATATCATAATATCTATAAATGTATTACAATTTATTCCTCCTATTTCTATCCATTAACCAAAACCAAAATGGTTAACACATGTTAAGATAATATTCAATGCGAATAAGCCCTCATATGAAGAAAAAATACATTAATATTCAAAACCTAAACAATAACACCCAAAGTTCAAATTAAATAATTTTATAAATAAATAACACTAAAACTCTTAAAAATATGGTATAAAAAAATTAAAACCCAAATATTAGAATGACTTAATAACATATTATTCTAAAATAAACTTAATATTTATCCCCAAGAAATATTAATCACTCATAAATTAATATATAATCTCCCAGATATGCTAATATTTTCAATAAATAAACTTAATCACTATAAATCCATAATAAAATAATATACACTTCCATAAATTAAATCAATATTTATTCCACAAATTATTTTTACCATAATCATATAATTTTCTCAATTTAGGTAACTTCTTCAAAAGTAATATTAATCACTTAATCACCAAATCAATTTTCAATCCCATGGTTATCTATATGATACAAAATATGTTCCCAAAATGTAATAACCCTTAATACCTTAACCATATTAACATAAAATATCATATTAAACCTAAATTTTATCAATAAATTTCAATTTATGTCCAAAAAATATAATAATATTCTTCATCAAATAATATTTCCACTAAAACACTTGTTAAACTTAATGGTTACATATACTAAAATCATCAATTAAAACTCAATAAAATTCCCCTAAAGTATAATTAATCATCTTAAACTCTCATCACATAGAACTTCAAAAGGGTTATCAATACCTTTAAATTTATAATCATATTTTAACTTATCAATACTTAAATAAAACACTACTACATCATAACTTTTAAAACCCTATATTTAGACACTCTAGTCATTCAATTTCCATATTAAACTATTTACCATGATTTTTCATTTTATTACTTAATATTTCATTTCTATAATAAAAATATTAATCATTTCCTAATATTCATCAATATCAATCTAATAATATTTCTTACTTTAAACATAAGAAAAACTATTAAAATAGTTCATAACTTTTATATATTATTTTCATTTTATTAATATTCAACATATGGCCTTTTTAAAAATGTATTCATTTGATCTTGTTAATCCCCTTCATGATATTTCTACCTAGGTAATCGATTTTCAAATTCCCAAACTCTAAAAATTTAAAACATTCAATTGATACCTTAGGAATAACTTTATTCCCCTCCATTGTGTTAACTAAACTCTTTATTTTTCATCGGTAGTTTATTTCTCTATACCCTAATTTACCACATATAAAACATCTTCATGTTCCTTTGAGAAATTTCCCTAGGTGTTTATTCCCACATTCTTAACATGTAATAAGTTAAAACTTCTTCAATCAGTGGTGTTTATCACTTAAAATCCCAAGAAACTATATTTTTTTCTTATTTGGGGTATTATAAAACTCACTTAGGTTTAGGTTGTTAATAATAACCCAATATAGCTGGTTAGGAATAACCATAAGAGTGTTCAATCAAGATCATATCCCATTTGGTTTCTTATTTGAACACCCACTGCAGTGTCATTATATACATTTAAAAAAATCTAGTACCAATCATTTACTAAAACCAAAATGGTTAATGCTAAGTAAAACTCCAACAAAACATCTTATAAGGAGGATAAATGTTAATATATCCCTAACCATTTCATATTTTTTCAAATATTTTTATTTAACCAAAAATAAACATAATTATTCTTAACATACTAACCCTTTTGGTCATATAATACTTCTAACTTATACCTAAAGAGAATCCTAAACTTATAATTTATCTAAACTCGTGTTATGAAACCAACTATAATGACTTATATCATATTCAACCAATAATTACATGTTTTATAGGAAGGGTTTAACTTTTTTACATAACATAATCTTTTAGGTTTGGAGTTTAAGGTAATTTGGAAAACCATTACATAACATTGTGGACATTTCTAATTAGTGTACATTTTTATCCACAAAAACGGGTTCTTATGATAACACTCGTATTTCATTCATGAAACTTTTTCTTAATTTAGGATGTATCACCATTGACCTCTCTATAATAAATACACATTACTAATACTTATATTTATTTTGAAAATGTGGTATAATCAAAATAATCTCAGTAAGGGATATAAAAAAAGGAAAATCGTTAATCCATTTTAAAAAACATGAAAATTCATATAGAAATTTTTCTTTTTACATAATAAAATTTTAACTAAAAAAATCATTTAATCACTCATAGAACCAAATTAATTTCCCAAAAATTTTCATAAAACATTTTGTATCAATTATAAAGTAAAAAAATCATAATTCATGATGGTTTTTGAAAGAAATGAAATCATTTCCTTTAAAACATTAGAAAATCATAAATCTTAATTTAAATCATAAACATATTTTTTACCTTTTTAAATCAAAATATTTCTATGAAACCCCATTTTCATGATTATGAAAATTTGTAGGTACCTTGTAACATTATCTTCATATTAGTCTTACAATCACTCTTACAAATGAATAACCTGCCTAATTAATTCAAATTACTTAATATTAGTAACATAGAAATAGTTAAATATATACAATTTAAAGGAGAAAATTATAAAAACTAAGCTTCATCCTCTTAATATTATTTACTTATAAACTATTAACTCCATCCAATTCAAAAGAGTAACATATAAATATTTAACTCTATCCATATTACCCAACGAATTGGAGATTTATATCGGGCTCAACCATTATCATGAGTTATATCAAGATCAATAATCATCATAAATAAATCCCAATAATAATAACATGTATAAAAAACAAAAAATCATTTCCATTATAACACACATAATAATTGTCTTTTGATCCCATAAGAAAACTAACCTTTGGTTATCTCATAAAAATGAGAACAAATACCCCTTTCTTTTGAAAACATTTATAAACAAAAAACTACCAAAACAACATGAATAGGATATTATTTAAAAAAATTAAAATTATAGAGGAAGCTTCATAATAAATAAAGGAAATTATGGTGGGAAATTTTTCCATGTTGTATTCATTTAAAATTTATTTTTACACTTTAGTAATGAAAGTCAAAAAAAATCATCATATAGAAAACATTTTAAAAGATTCATTTTAATCATTTGTAAAGAAAGTAAATATAATATAAAATACCTCTATAAAAAAATTAAATATATATAAAACATTCATGAAACAATTTTAAGAACATGTAAATCAAAGAGAAATATTCTAAAACATTTAATACAACATTTTAAAAAACAATCCCTTGCCTCGTCTCCCGACTTTCCTTCTATATATTTTATTTCCTTAAATAATAAATTTTATTAATTTTATACTTGAGTAAGAACCATTTTAATGTTAATTAAATTATTTTTATTCCTCTTATTTCTTTTATTACCATATTTAATTTAGTAACTGATTCGATAAAGTTTATGTTATACATTTTGAGGTCATTTAGTTTATAACCTAAAAATAACATTATTTAATTGCTCGGGGTCAAATATTCCATGGTTAAATTGTATAAAAATATTTAAAATGTTATAATTATATTTTTTATAAATTATATTAACTATTAAAACCATCCATTAAAGTAGGTCATGAAAAAATGAAGCGCATTATTTTATGGAGACTATAGTATGTGTGTACTCATGAAAGGAATTTTCATTTTTTTTAATGGATGAAAAGAGATATAATAAATAAATTTTTACCTTTAAAAAATTATATTCATATTATAAATATAATATTTATTCATTAAATCAATCCTTATGTCCATCCATGTAAGGAAGAAATGAAAAATGAATCAAATCGCTTTATGGAGGTGGTAGTCCACATATATGCATGAGTGATGTTATAATTTTCCAAAGGATATGAGGGTAATAAGGTAAGTAATATATAATATTTATAAAATAACAATTATTTGATAAATATAATATATATTAAATTTATCCATAGATTTAACTATCCATTATAGGTGATTGTGAAAAATGAAATGCATCACTTCTGGGAGACAGTAGTCCGTACACATGCACTAGCAAAGTGTTTATTTTATGTTATATGTAAAAGGTTATTTAAAATGGTTTTACCATAAAAAAATTAATATTTAAGTATAGTTAATATATTTATGATATTATATCAACTTGGTTATGATATATTTAAGTAATTGTTTCATACTTATACCAACTCTTTTGATATCCTCCTTTTGATTGGGATTTAAAATTTTGAATGAGAAGCCTATGGTCACTCCAAATGATCCAAGATGTAGTAGTGTAATTTTAAATATGTATTTGGGTATATGTTTTATATAAAAACTAACTTCAAATGTGTTTTAAAATATTTTAAGTTAGTACCATTTATTAGGAAAAAATCAACGGCATTTTTGAATTCTTTTAATATTTAAGGGTCATGAATATAATTTCAAAAATGTTGAGTGACAAATACATGAAATATTAATGATATTATAAAATATTATCCATAAAATTAAGTTAATATAGGATTTTTAATGATTTTATAATGATTTAAAAATAATTTTTAAACATTAACTACCATTTATGGTCACATTCAGAACTATTCAAAAAAAACTGACTTTAAACATTTGAAGACAAAAATGTAATTTGAATTAAAACACATAATTTATCACTTTCAATTCATAATTATCTATAAAATTATCTTAAAATTATAACTCATCAAAAAAATATTACTTTTAATCTTTTTAATATTATTTAATTGATTTTTCTCTTGATTTTATAAATGTTATGTTAACACAGTGTAAGTGTTGTAGAAAATTATAATATTTTAAAAAATTAAAAAAATTATAAACATTACTATAATTTATTTACTATAATTATATTAATATATTTTAATTAATAATTTATATTTGTCTTTACCATGACAAAATGTTTAAGATTTTAAATGAGTGGTAGCAACATTTTTTGAAAATATAATTTTATTAATATAAATAGGGAAGTAAAAATATTGTCAAGTGAATCCTAAATGGGTCAAAATTGAGGAGAAATAAGTTAATGGTAGAAAAATAATCATCCACCTATTTGTATATAATATTTTGTGACCTTTATCACATGTTTTTAACCTTAATTAATTTTTTTTACCCATTACCATGGTGACAAATTTTTACCTAGGTAAGGTATTGATATGGACAAAATAAAAGGGCCCATTTACCTAATTTTAAACTTATAATTCCAATTATGAAAGAAATTTTACAATATTAAATTTTCAAATGTGGTAAAAAAATAATTTTAATACAAGTTTTGAAAACTCAATGGAAAAGAGTTTTGAAAAAAATCCCTTTTAGAATTAAAGGATTTTACACCAAAATCATATATAATATTTATTATCATGGAATTAATTGAATTATATTTAATAAAATGAATCTTATGTTTCTTTCAAATAAATATACATTAAAATAAAACACTAAAATTACTTTGTTTAAAATAAAATAAATGATAGTTTCTGTAAAATCGGTTTTTTCACTATTCACCTAAAAAATAACCTTTTAAGAAAAATCCCAAAAATTAATATTAATATTATTTTGAAATTATAATTTTCAAAATTATTTTCATTTTATTAAATATAATTTCTAAAAGTGATTAAAATTAATCATAATATCTGTGTACAAGATATCATAAAAACCATTTTTGAATAAAATTTATTTTTAAATTATAAATTGAATGCATACTCATTCATTATATTTTAATTTCCATTAGATGAATATTAATTTTTTTAATAAATATATTGTATGTAGAATTCATTAAAATCAACCATCTATAATGATAAACTTAATTTACTTTGATAAAAATACATCACACACATAAGTCAGTTCTCTGAAAAATATCAACTTTAAGAATATATTATTTTTTAAATTTTTTGTACTTATTTCCTAGGAATTAATCAAAACATTGTATTAAAGAAAAAATTTCTAAATATATTCCATAATTTAGTTACTCCTTTTTATACCCATTAAACACACGGGTAGGTAATAACGACCATATTTAAATAATAATATTTTAATAGTAAGTCGTAGTTTATTTTATGCTCAGTATTGCATGCGGTATATGAAACTAAACATAGTATTATTTTTAAAATAAAATTTCAGGGTGATACATTCTCACCCCCCTAAATAAATTACATACTCTCAATTTTTAATTATTTCTTACCAAAAAGTGTATACTATAAAATGGAAAAAAAATAAAATTCAAATTTTATCATGATAAGTAATTTATAATTTATCTAAATATTTTCAAAACTATACTTGTAAATGAGTTTCCAAAATCTTGCCTTGATAGCATAGTGTAATACTTGATAGATTTATCGTACACTTTCTTGATTTGATGATTCTTTTTTACCATCAAGATAGAAAATATGATAAAATATACTTTATTTTTTCATAATTTCAACCTTTTGTTGTATTTCAATTTTTTTTTCACCTCTACTACATCTCATATTCTAAATTATATATAACCATGATGAATATTTCATGCCTGAATTACTGAAATTAACCTTACATGGATTATAATATCCACAAAATTATAACAAGTTATTCCTCCTATTTCTATCCATTAACCAAAAACCAAAATGGTTAGCACAAGTTAAGATGATATTCAATATCAATAAACCTTCATATGAATAAATAATACGTTAATCTTCAAAACCTAAAAAATAACACCCAAATTTAAACTTAAATAATTCCACAAATAAATAACTCTAAAACTCTTAAAAATATGCCAGAAAAAAATTAAAACCCAAATATTAGAAATATTTTATCACATATTCTTAAAAAATAAACTTAAAATTTATCTACAAGAAACATAAATCACTCATAAAGTCACATACCCAAAATTTATATGCCATATTCATATAATCTCTAAGATATGTTAATATTTTTCATAAATAACCTAAATTGACATAAAGGCATGATAAAATTATATATGATTCCATAAACTAACTCAATATGTATTCCTAAAATTCATATTACCTTAATAAAATAATGTTTCCAATATAGTGAACTTACTCAAAAATAACCTTAATCACTTATTCACCGAATGACTTTTCAATATCATGGTTATTTATACGATAAAACTTATGTTACCAAAATTCAATAAACCTTAATCCAAATTTTCTATATTAACATCAAAGATCATATTAACCCTAAAGTTTATCAATACCATTCAACTTATTTACACAAAATATAATAGAAATATTCCCTCAAATAACCTTTTCACTAAAATACATGTTAAACTTGAGGGTTACATATACCTTAATCATCTATTAAAATTCAATAAATGTCTCTAAAATCATCCTTTATCATCTTAAACTCCAATCATATAAAACTTCAAAAGGGTAATCAATGCCTTTAAACTTATGATCATTTTTAAACTTATCAATCCTTAAATAAAACTACACTACATCATAATTATTGAAACCCTATATATAGACACTCCAATCTTTAAACTTCCTTTATAAACCTTGAACCATGATTTTTCATCTTATCCTATAGTATTTCCTTCAAAAAATAAAAAATATGAATCATATTGTAATGTCATGGGTTTTAATAGAGTGAGACTCAACTAGATTTTAAGTTATGAAGTCCCTAGACATTACTAGGGAATAATGGTATTTTTACCCTAGCATATGATCTCAGAAAAAATTTCCAATGGTTCTGTCAAATTTAGAATATACGGTTACACCAAGGTAAATTTAGCATGTGACAGCAAATTCCATAGTGCTTTAAAAATAATAAAATAAAAATATTATATTATTTTAAGGCATACATGTTTTTTTAACTAAATGTTTATATATCTTGAACAGGACCTCATATAAGAAAATTGAGACAATCTTTGAGTCTAGAGTGAGATATTTACCCTAGGAATGATGTTAGATCAGTTCGCATCTGGATTCTTAGGTATTCATTTTCTAGAGTAGATTAATTATATAATTTAATTATATAAATAAATTATTTAATTTATAGAAAAAAATAATGCCACATATATTTATTCCAACTTTTCTAGCCTCTCTAGGGTTAGTCAAATATTTTTTTACAAACCCTAAAGAGAGGATATGATAGGATAAATTTGGTGATAGTGACAATATATTGAGGAGAGGAATTGGATCTGCGATGACCTCTATGGATGGATTTTGATGGAAATAATGAACGAATATACGGTTGTGATGTCATATTAAAGCATTGAAAATTCATCATCGAGTTAATTATTTATTATTTATTTAATTTATCCTATTTTTGAAATTGAAATGAACATAGATTAATCTTCTATAAACTAAATCCATGATCGGGTATTTGCATGACCCCATAAACTTTAATTTTAATTTAAAATTGTGTTTGTGAAAATTTGGTTTAGATCATATGAATAATACATGGTTAATTTATTTTTCATAAAAAATAGATGATTTATTATCACATATGATCACCATTGTAACCCATATTTGTGTTTTCAAGGATCTCTCCCACCGTTCTATGTAATTTCTTCACAGGAAATCTATTGGGTAGTTTTTTGACCACCCCTATAGACTGTTTATCGTTGTATAGTTTCTTTTTATGATATATTAATATAAATTAGAATTCAATTATTGATGTGTGAGTAAGGATCATAGATGATGACATCACATATATGGGTAGTGTGATCCAGTTTTAAAGTTGTGAGACATCAAGATAATGGGAGGTTTATGCGAAACTATGAGGCTTTGATAGGGGCTTATGATTCTAGAAATCGATGTGTGGGAATCATTTTCCCATGATTGAATATTCATGGAATACTATTATATTTAAGGATCATTAATGATGATGGAAATCTATTAAATAATAGAGATGGCTACTTTTTTATTATATGAGACAAGGTAGATGAAAGTTTGTGACAAAAACCCATTTTCCATCAAAGGGTGGATGAAATATAGATTCTATAAATATAATGTGCTTGGTAAAATTCATTTGTTGTTATTTGTGATATATTTCACAATGGAATCATCATTTGATGTGTGAAGATCAGATATACATTGAAACTATTAACTTTCTAGAAATTTCTTAACCACATGGTGTGTAGTTGAGAAGAACACACATAGTGAAATCCAGATTATATGGTTCTAGGGTTTCTGGTGTAAAAAAATATCACACAACCATGTGATGGGTCCACACTCCATGTAACCCTAGATGGACCGGATTGGTGTGTACAAGAATTACACATTTGGGGAATCCTTGGAGGTCCACACACTGTGTATTCCAATGCTACATCCCGGGTACCACCCAGTAGAGTATGACTCTATATGAGGCACATAACAGCTGTAAAAATCTAACCCTACAAATTGTGTGGATTATTCCACATTCCATATAGTTAGTCTTATACATTCCCTATTAGGTAGAAGAACATTACCCAGTGGGAAACTTAGAAGTATATGTTGTATACTCATTAAACACACTATGTAATTCTATTTCCCCATAGTAGGGCTTTGAGCTATTTCTTTTGAGTGGTTTTTTAGGTTTAAATGTAGTGGTAGAGTCTCTAATCCCCATTAGATAAGTTCAAGTGTCCCAAAAACTATGCAATCTATGTGATCCCTTTTCTACGGGTCAATCTATGATAGGTTCAAGTATCCCCCTATAGCACATAAGGTCATTATCCCCTATTTCTCCTCCCTAGGTAAGGTAAGTTATCTCATCACCTACATACAGGTCATATAATCCCCAAATATGAGACAATAAAGATGGATTCGGGTATCCCCTTGTGTCCCAAGTAATGATCCTCTATCTGATCATTTAATTCCATTAGGAATGTTCTACCTTATTATTTTTTCAAGATATCTGATGATGCATCTTCTTGAAGTTGCATGATGATTTCATATTGTTCAACTGTGTCACGAACCGACCCTTGTTGGGGCTTGAGATGCAACTACCCCATGACCGCCTTTATAGGCCAGGGGTGGCGAAAAACACCGAAGGTTCAAAAAACTCTAGGAGGCCTTTTTCTAAGTAGTTGTACACATATACACATCCAAATAAATACAAAATTGCATATGGAAAGAAGTAAAAGATGATACCTACTGGAAATAAACCAAACATGCATGGACCACTAAGTAGTATGAGTATAGTAATGTAAACAGAAAGGTAAAATGGGGAAAAATACACACCCAACTAGAAAAGTGGACCGACCAAATAGAAACTAGAAAAAGGAAAACAACTGAAATAGCCCTACTCCTAAAATCCAAGCTACGACCATCGTACGTGGTCCAAGAACCTGTATCCATAAGCTCCCTGAAGTCATCATCAAACTTGTTCTTCATCTACATAAGTCATGATACGTGTGAGAAAATTCCATGTAGGTGTGATTATAAACACAGTAGGACACCTTGAAATCTGGAAAGGGAGCAGTAAGAGATACAATCAAAAAGGAAATTATTAGACATAACAAGGTACAGTAAAAGATTATAGTTCAAACAAAGAAGAGTGTGAATTAAACTCATCTAAACTCAAGGATCTATAAATTGTTAGAATATGAAATTCTCATTGATCCTTCACTAACTATATTGGGATAGTAGACTCATCCAACCATGAGAAGATAGACATGGAAATCACATGGAATACCCCGCACGTCTTAGCCTCTCTTGGATGGAGAGTAACCTTAAACAAAGGAGTGGGTATTGAAATAGAATATATATATATATATACGTGTGTATATATATATATATATATTTCCCTACCAAAGGAAATCAAATGAGAGAGTAAGGGGATATCTATCTCATAGCTCATCCTAGGAAAAGAGTCACCAATAGTTCCATAACGAACCACAAATGTTGCCTAGCATCCCACACATTTGCCTTGAACACGCAGATTAAAGGGACTCAATCACTTGAACTTTGATACTAACTTATTTAGGTAGTACTAACTCTCCCTAATGGATTTAGGTCGCGTCACAAGGATATGTATTGGTTGTAGAATTGTCCCTCTTACTCATGATTCCAAAGTTATGTCAAATTACATCTCATCACTGATTCGCATAGTTAAGAGCTAGTGTCTCAAGTTGAGGACCCATGCACAACCCAGCTGGAGGGTGCCACTCTAGTATCATAGAGGACCTCTACTAATCCTGTATGGAGGGTGAAACTCTAGCATTTTTGAGGACCCATTCTTATCCTAGATTGAGGGTGCCACTCTGGCATCATCAAAGACCTATTCCTAGCTCGGCTATAGGGTGCCACTATAGCGTCGTTGGGGACCCACGCCTAGCCCAGCTGGAGGGTTCCATAGGAGATCTCTGATAGGCAGGCCTGATCACTACTAACATCAAACACTTCCTGATAATGCATTATGATCATAACACCTTTCATAATAACTCTGAATCCTCATTGAAGTTTTCCATCATGTTATACATGGAAAAACACACTGTTTGTGCTATTAATTCGTCCACAACAGACACCCGGTGAAAAAGTCACATTTCTCCGCAAACACCCAAAATGGGCATCATGGGGCCCACACCAAGATTTCAGTTTTTGAACCTAAAATGGGTCTTAAAATTTTTGACTCAATTTCAGGTTTGTGATGCCACTGAAGGCATGTCGATCGGATGTTGTATGTAGGAGTTAGGCCCGATATAAAAATCCTCAAAAAAATTACACTATTATTATATTTAGTCATTTCGTGAAACCAAGCCACAAGCCTGAAATATAAAATTCTCAAACTAGCCTCAAAAGATCCTTCTCAGAAGTAGGTTCATTCCACTGTACATGACACATAAAATAGACCCTCCATTTAGGAGATATGGAAGTTTGAACCCACAACCCAAAGACCCGCCTACCCCACTCGACCTGGCCTAGCCCGCTAGTCGGTCGTCACCTTGGTCTCACCCCGTGACCCCGCCTGACTGACCAGCTGAGCCACATGGCTCCACTAGATCATGTCATCATCATGTGTCTCTTTTGATGTCGGTGGTCCAGTGGTCCCTTTTGTGTACCACTAGAACTCCTCTGTTTACTCGATCACAAATCCAAAAAAAGATCTAGGTTCCTTATGCTGAGAGCTTCACAGAACTGACCTCTTCTCAATGATCTGTCATCAATTTGTCATGTCTAAAAGTAGGAGATGATTTTGTGAAGAACGGATGAAGAACAAGCAAATTTAGAGGGTCCGAACATGGATCGATGGACGTGTTTGTGCAACCATCGATGATTGATAAACATAAATGACGAAATAATAGCAAGAACAAAATTTCAGACCAAAATTTCAAACATAAATTGAAAGGAAAGAATCCTACCTTGATTCAATCCATTCATCATTGATGGTGCATTTTCCTCAATCTCGTTACTATTTGTCAAAGTCTCTTTGGTCATTCCTTCTTTATTTTTCAAATAATGAATAGGTATAGAGAGTTTGGTGGGGTTAGGATTAGGGGTTAACCCTAATCCAAAACACTTAAGTACTTATTTATATAAAAATAGTGAGATTCCGGCCAACAGTTGCAGAATTCAAACCTCCCATTCGGGCTCATTTTATGTTTCTATTAAGTAAAACACACCATTTTAAAATCAACGGTGGTCTCATATTTACAATCCAAGTCCCCGTTCAAAGTTATTTAATATGATGTTCAAGATAAAATAATTAAACTTAATTATTTTATTTAAAATTTTTCCCTTCATTTCTTTTTCTGTAGAAGACTCGCACTGATGAAATTTGTGTCTTAAATACGTAAAAATCATGTTCCAAACTTAACCATTCCTTATGAATTCTAATCCAGATTAATATTTAAGATTCATTCCATTTACTTTGTGTGCATAGTATAAAATATACTTAATATTTTTATAAAATTTATTTCGGGGACACCAGTCCTTCGAATCGCATGTTGTATCAGCACCTAGCTCTAGATATATATATATATATATCAAAGTCTTACAAGGAAAAAACTAGGTCTCTACATCATTCCCTACTTCAATATTTTCATCCCCAAAAAGAAAAACTAGGGAAAAAACTTGAGATACTGAGCCCACATATTTCTATCATATTCCTAGGAACTCTCATATATGTTTCTATACTACCACAACATGAAAACCAAAGGGATGGTCCAGCCACGTAAGGTCTCCTCCTGTCGATCCTCGATCACCACCAAGTAATCTTCAAAGGTGCCTCCATCTTCAATGTTCAGCTCGCCCCAATCAATGATGTGATTAAGATCATGAACGTATATCCTCAACTGTGACATGTGAAAGATTTTGTGCACCCACTCTAGCTGTAGAGGTAGGGAAAGGCGATAGGAAACTTTTACAACCCGCTACACGACCTTGAATGTCCTGATAAAACCTGGGCATATATTGCCTTCCCGGACAAACCATTGCATTCCACATCATGGGGAGACTCTCAAGAAGACATGGTATCCTTACTCGAACTCCAAGGGCCTATCACGGCGGTCTCTATAGGGTTTATGTCTGTTCTAGGCCATCTTCATCCATTCACGGATGACATGTACTTTCTCCATTATCACTTTCACCAACTTTGGGCCCATAAGGGATGACTCTCTATCCTCCATCCAACACAAAGGTGACCTGTAGGGTCTCCCATATTGGTCCTTGAAAGGTTCAATTCTGATATTATATTGGTAGCATTTGTTTTATGAAAACTCTACCAAATGTATTTGATCCTCCCATCACCAGTTGAAATCCAACATGCAAGACCATAGCATATCCTCTAGAACTTGGATAGTGCACTTGGTCTGCCTATCAATATGGGGTTGAAAGGTTGTATTAAACCACAACTAGGTCCCAAATGCCTTATTCAATCCTCTCCAAAATCATGATATAAACTGCGTGTAATGATCGGATACAATCATCGAAGGTACCCTGTCAAGGAGGATAATCTCTTGTACGTAAAACCGCCCCAAATTGTCTACCAAAATTTGTTCCCTAATATTAGCAAAGTGTTATGACTTCATGAGTTGGTTCACTATCACCTAGATGGTGTCATGGCCCTTTTTTGTGTGCAGAATACCTATGATTAATTCCATGTATATGTCATCCCATTTCCACTTCGTGGTCTCAAGAGGCTGTAACAAACCCGCTAGAAACTGATGCTCAGCATTCAACTACTAACAGGTGAGGCATCGTGAGATGAACTCAGCTACACTTCATCTCATTTAGGACCACCAAAAATACTACTAAATATCCTTGTACATATTCCCCACATAATGATATACATATAAGGGAGAAGTGTTGAACTCCCGCATCACCTCCTCCCACAACGCGACTGATTGAAGAGGTTGTTGATCCTCAGTAAGGGGTACTTTTTATTTATTGTGGCCTAGTTTTGGTGAAGATAATCCATGAAAATTCGTAAACGCCCATCTTCTTTATTCACAAATAGAAATGGAGCTACCCAGGGGGAAAAACTAGGTCTCATGAAACATTTCTTGTTATGGTCCTCCAACTGTAACCATAGCTCTTGGATCTTGGTGGGTGTTATCCAATATGCCGCAGAAGATATTAGGGTGGTCTCTAGTTACAAGTTAATGCAAAACTCTAACTCTTGTCTTAGAGGTATCCTTGGAACATCTTTGGGTAAGACATCTATATAGTCCTCCACAACTGAAAAAATTCATATTCCTAAAGAATATGGTGCACCAAGGGTTACACTCACTAACTAATGGGTAAAATGTTTAGCCTCCTGCTCACAGAATGTGTCTACTCTGCTATTAGGTATCTTTCAATGAGAAATGAGAACCTCTCCCCATCAGTTTGTAGGCATCTAGCTATCATGCGATGATAGTCTATTTGGTCTCAAACTATGTAAATTTAAACCACACCCAAGATGATGTCATAGGGGTTCGTCATGATGACCAGTAGCTCCCATGTGAACCTCTCTCCACCAAACGATAGCTCGTACTTCTGTAAAATGAAATACATGGAAGAAGCGTTCCTTGTAGGAACCTCAAGAAAAATTTGTCGTGATAGTGCCCCTACTGGGAGATCAAACTCTTGTACCATGAGTAAAGAGATAAAATAGTAACTAAATCATGTATCTACTAATACTGAAGAAAGAGTATAATAAACCCAAAGCATACCATGGATCATCTCGTGTGTTGCGGTATCACGGACATCCATAGTCGGCAGCTATCTGCAGCCCTGTCCTCCAGCTCCCTGAGCCTGATGTGGGCCTCCCAATGGCGGTGGTGGGAGAACCTCATAGATTCTTCCCCCAACTTCATCTCCTATAACTCCTCTACCAGTGCCACCTCCCAAGAGACCACCCTTTCCCTACCTGGGGGGTCCCTAATCATGTCGTTGTCTCTATTGCAGTGGTACACATGTTAATTTCATGGGATTCTCAGCATGTCTGGTTGGGAAGTCTCATGCCATGTGACCTCACCTATCACAAGTATAGAATCATCCCTCTCTGGGTTGACCCAGTGTTGTACACTTCCCTAGTGGTGTCTCACCATGTGCTCGAGTCTAATCCTCGGAAGATCTCCTACATAGAGATCCTATCAATTAACATCGGCTAGATACCATAGACTTCTCAGCTTTGTAGCATCTACTTCTAGTCCCGGATAACTGATTCCCCTCTAGAATAAATCCTTCTATCACCAGATCTCTCTTCAGTACCCCAGCATAGGTAGGGATTCACAAAGGTACTATTCTAGCACAGATCTCTTAGTGGAGTCCCTACTAAAACTTTTGTTCCTAGAATTAGCTGTCACAGATCATATCTAGAGAGTACGAAGTTAGGTCTGTGAACTTATTTGAGTACTATTCTACTATCATCCCTCCTTTATGAAGCTTTATAAGCTCTTGAATCTGATTGGAGCATAAACAGGAGGGGTCATACTCCTCACGGAACAACTTCTAAAACTCATCCCATGAGAGTGCCGACTCATCGTGCATCTAAGTAACAAAACCCCACCAACATCTAATTGTCCCATGGAAAAGACTAGAATACAAATCCACCATCTGATCCATCAGTTTCCATACAAGACAGAATAGGCATATCACCAAGCCCATCCAATCCTCTACATCCTGAGCATTTGTCTCACCGCAAAACCTCAGCGGTCTATATTGCTGGAACTTGCAAAGTGTGCTCATCCTTCACTCATCCTCAGCCTACACTATTGGGACTATCTACTGCTCAACAGGTGGAGGTGTTGCTGCCTGTCCACCTATAGGAAAGGGATCTCATAATGAACCCTGAACTGAGGCCTCATTCCTCATAGGGTCGTTGTCATGAACTAGAGATGGTATTTAGGATGGTTGTAATTGTGGAGGCATCTTGAGAGTTATCAATGAGTAACATGGTCAGATGATAATATATATATATATATAACAAAAAAATATGGATCTGACTCAAAAAAGGATAGTCAAAGACTCAATTATATATGATGCATGTACCATTGTTCCCTATAACAAGTGTCTTGGGATTTTGAGTCGACAAACGGGTGATCAGGGTCTTGGTGAATGGATATGTCAGCCGCCCATACCATCAGTTGACTCCCTAGCCTGAGAGCCGCTCTTAATACACTTCAACATTTTTACCCTAAAACCCAACCATTTCCTTTTTAGGTAAATATACAAGAAACATCCCAAGGGTCGAACCACCACTGATAGAAATTTTTCACGACCCAACCCATGCTGGGGCTCGATCCACAACTACCCTAATCCCACCTCCATAGGCCAGGGGGTGGTGATAAGTGATGAAGGCTCAAAAAACTTATGGGTTTATTTTCCAAAGTACTTAAACACACACACATAGATGAATCAATGAAAAAGTGTGGATGGAAATAATTAAAACATTATACCTACTGAAAATAAACCAAACATGCATGGACCACTAAGAATTATGAGTATAATAATGTAAACAGAAAGGAAAAAATGGGTAAAATACAGACCCAACAATAAAATTTTCCCAACCTAACATAAACAAGAAAAAGGAAAACAACCGAGAGAGCCCTTCTCCTAAAATCCAAGCTACAACCACCATACATGGTCTAATCACCTATATCCCTAAGCTCCCTAAAGTCACGATCGAACCTATCTGATGTCTGCATAATACACGATACGAGCAGGAAAATCCCATTTATGGGTGATTATAAACATACTTATTGGGATGCCCCGAAATATATAGGGGTTTAGTAAGAGATAAAATCTAAAATTAAAGTCATAGATAGAACAATGTGTAGTAAAAGAGTGCATCTAAACCCAAGAAGAGAGTAAAGTAAACTCATCCAAACACAAGGAGCTAGAAACGGTGAGAAGATTAACTTCTATTCGAGCATTCTCTACCTATAGTGGGAGAGTAGACTCGTCCAAACATGATAATATAGACATGGAAATAACATGGCATACCTTGCACGTCTTATCCTCTCCTAGAAGAAGAGTAATGAAAACCCAAAGAGTGGGTGTTGAAAGAGAATAGATGAGTGTGTGTGTGTTATCTGCTAAAGGAACCAAAATGAGGGATTAAGGGGATATCCGTCTCACAAATAATCCCAAAAAATATTTTACAATAGTTCCAAAAGTAACCACCAATGTTTCACATCATCCCACATGTCTTCCCTTATCACACAGGTTAAAGGGGCTCAATAACTACACTTTTATAACATCTTTTTTGGGAAGTATTGACTTGCTCGCATGACACTAGGTCACATCTCAAGGACACATATTGGTGGGAAAAGTGTCCCTCTTACTCATGAGTCCAAAGGTATATCAAATTATGTCTCGTCATTGATCCCAATAGTCGAGAGGTTGTGTCTCAATTTGAGGACCCATGCCCAAATTAGTTGGAGTGTTTCACTCAAGCGTCATCAAGGACCCATGTTCAGCCCTGCTGGAGGGTGCCACTCTAGCATCGTCGAGGACCCATGCCCGGGCTGGCTATATGGTGCCACTCTAGCATCGTTAAAGACCCATGACCAAACCATCTAGAGGGTTCCACTCTAGCGCCATCGAGGACCTGTGCCCAGCCTGGATGAAGGGTGCCACTCTAAAGTCACCGAGGACCCATGCCCAACCCGGTTGGATGGTGCCACTCAAAAATATTTGATAATCTTTCCTGATCATGTCTAGCATCAAACACCACCTAATGATGTGTTATACTCAAAACACATCACATCGTAACTTTGAAGCTTCATCGGAGGTCACCATCATGTTCTAAGTGAAAAAAACGTAGGTTAGGCTATTCATTCATCCAAAACGGACACCCAGTTAAAAAGTCACATTTATATGAAAACACCCAAATTGGGATTCATGGGTCCCACACCTTAATTTTATTTTAATTACCTGAAATGGGTCTTAAAGTGTTCCCCTCAATTTCAAGGTCGTGACACCACTGACGACACGTTAATCAGATGTCGTATGAAGGAGTTAGACCTGATACAAAATTCCGCAATAAACATAATTATATTATTATTATTATATTTTGGTGTTTTAGGCAACTTATCCATGAGCCTGAAATATATAATTTCTAAACTATCCTAAAAAGTTCCATCTCAGAAATAGGATAGCATCCCTGCATACAGCACATAAAATGGATGCTCTATTTATGAGATATGGAGGTTTAAACCCGCAGCCCGAAGACTCTTCTAGATTACTCAGTCCGACCCACCTCAACCCAGCATGAGCCCCTCCAGCCCAGCCTACTCCTGGAAGCCCGCTCTACTTTTGGCTTGGCCATTTTTCGTCAGCCAACTTTTCTTCCAGCCCGTCCTTCTATTGACACTAGCCCGGATCATGTCAACACAGCTGATTGCTGAACACATTTTTAGTGGTAGCCACCACCTCGGTCATGCCCCGTGACCCTGCTCAGCTGACTGCCTAAGCCACATGGCTCCCCCACAGAGCGGCGCCACAATGTACCATCTTCACCCGCTGTCGGCACTCATGTGGTCCCTTCCACAGACCATTGAAACTCTTCCATTTACCTAATCGTAAATTTGAAAATAGATCTAGGTTCTTTGCACTGAGATCTTTATAGAACAATCCTTTTCTCAATAATCCATTATTGATTTCTCATGTCCAAAATTAGGAGATGATTTCTGTGAAGAACGAACAAAGATCGAGCAAAGTTATAGGCTCTGAACATGGCTATATGGAAGTGTTAGTGCATCCATATATGACTGATAAATGTAAATTATGAAACAATATCATGAACAAAATTTCAATGTATAATTTCAAATTAAAATTGAAAGGGAATAATCCTACCACGATTTGATCTGTTCGTCGTTGACAGCGTGTTCACCTTTCTCCAGTTGTGATCCTCTAAAGTCCCATCGGGAATTCTTCTTGATTTTTTGAATAATGAAGAGGGAGAGTGATTTTTTTGGTGGGAGGATTAGGGGATAACCCTAATCCAAATCACTTAAGCACATATTTATAAAAAAAACAACGATATTCCCACCAATGGTTATGGAATTTGAACCTCCCACACCCACTCATTTTTTGTCGCACTTAAGTAAAACACATCATTTCCAACTCAATAGAAGTCGTGGATTTCCAATCTAAGTCCTTATTAAAAATTTATTTGATATGAAGTTTGAGATAAAAATAATTGAACTTAATTATTTTATTTACAATTTTTCCCTCTATGGATTTTTCCACAGAAGACTCACGCTGACAAAAGTTATAGTAAATGCCATGTTCCAGACTCAACTATTCCATCATATTTCTTATAAAAATTACCATTTAAGATTTATTCATTTTCCTTCACATGTATAGTATAAAATATAATTAATTTTTTTATAAAATATATTCTAGGCACACTGATCCTTGGAATCTCACATTGTCTCAGCACCTAGATCTGGAAATATAAATAGAAATATTTCAAAGTCTTACGAGGAAACAATTAGGTCTCTATAGACTATTTTTGAAGACATTGACTATACTTTGGGACTTGAGAATCTTTAGGATAAAATTTGGGTTTATCCTTACCCTTAAGAAGCACGTGATACCTAGGTAGGTGAGTGAGCTTTAGGGTTAAGATAACTCCCCATGTTTATTTTTGGAGGTGGTGTGGCCACTAGAAGTTTGTGAAGTACTGACCTCTAAAATACTTTTAATTCCATAATTTTATAAGGGTTTTCATTGAGATGTGATGTTATGTTTGAATATTGAATCTAGGTTCATTGAACTCTTCATAATTATCAGTATCACCAACTACCCATGAGAGGTGGTTTTAAGGATTGGAGTTGTGATAATATGGACTTCTCAGTATCCCTAAGTCCTCTAGTTTTTGAAAATATCTTGATTACTGTACTTGACTTCATTTAGGATACTATGTAGTGTTATAAATCTTGATATGACTTCTTTTTCTATTTTTCCTTATTTCCCTCCTCCTGGACACCTCTAGTGCTAGTAGTCTAGTTGATTATTTGTAAAGACTCTAACCCCAGTAGCCTAGAGTTGGTTTCTACTTTATTACATTGGCACTAGATACAAATAATTTCTTTCCAAAGTACTGAATAGTTTAGTATTCTTTATAAACTATATACATACTTAAATTTCACATAAATTTGAAAATATAAATACATAGTGTCTTATTTGAGAATTCCATTATTTCCCTTAGCATATCCATGTATATCAATCATAGAACACTTACTAGTATCCTAAGGAAAATAAAACATAAGGAAGGGATAATATCATATGCTCACTAAGGGTAAGTATATAATGGAAGATATCATTAATAAATAAACATAATCAATATGGTAAGGTAAATAATAGAAACACATGTCATTTAAATAATAACTTGAACATAATATGGAAGGAATAAATTATGAACAAATAAATCCATATCAATAATAACTAAAACTTGAAACTTATCTATAGATATTATAACTAATTGAATAATCACTAGGATATAAATAACTAATCTCATAATGATGTAATGAAAAATTTCCGACATCTAAAACAAATTTTCAAGACCTTTCACAAGACACTTTAAATTTTTGGCTAAAACCTATCTAATTTGGACAACTAGTTTGTCACATGAGACCAATCGATACATCGAGGGTCTATCTATAATCAGGCCATGCTCATCACTTAATAAGTCTAATTCATTACTCATATTAAAGGGGTGAAATAAAGTCAATATAAACATTTTCATTGAAAAACTAACATATGAAATGTTAATACTTACCCCAATAAAATTAACATAATTATAAACCTTCCATAGTAATATAGTGAATGGTAATAAAATTTTGCATCCTTATTTAAACTAATCATAAACCAACTAAATAAATAATAAGTATGATATAGATATAACATATCCCCAATGGATCATAATAAAATTAAATTTTTGATTTCAATGATCATTGAAAATAGCATAAAATGTCATTAAAAACATTTTTGAGGAAAATAACCTTTTTACTTTGAAAATATTTAAAAAAAAATTCACAACAAATTTTTAAAAAAACTTTCATTTGATAATAACCATTAAAAACGTCTAAAATGAAATGTAAAAAATTAACTAGTCATGATGGTGTAAAATTATATTCATGTTTTACATGTAAAAACAAAGAATCCTTTTAAATTTTTTAGTAAAATACAAATGAGAATTTTTTGGAAAATGACACGAATATTCCTTTAAAAACCTTTTGTAAATATTTAAAAAATTGTAAAAAATTATTTAATAAATTGTTTTTATGATGTTAAAAAAATTGAAAACATTTTTAGAAAATATGGTCTTAGAAGAAAAATTATTTTCAATCGAAAAGAGAATTTAAGTTGGATTTTCTTTAAAAAATATGTATCAATCATTTTATGTTCTAGAGATTGGAAAACTGGTACTATTACTTGAAAAGTTAATTAATGACTAGAGGATAAGTGAATATATTTATTTTATAATAGAAATATCAAATAACTACCCCTAAGGATACATAAACATAAACTATCCCAAATAATGATGAGATTATGAAATAAAACCTTGCCACTTTGGTAACTTTTGAATCATAATCCCCATGAAAGAAATAAAATCAAATGAAACTTTAAATGCCATGAAGATAAAGAGATTCATGATATATCATATCAAAAGGGATATGTAAGAACCCAAATTTTCTATGAGGTATTAAACCCTTTTAATTATGGTTTAACTCCTTAGTATTGAACTAATGTAAATGCCTAGTAAGGCTATAGAGGAAATAAGGGTGTTTGGGGCTTGTCCAGATCCCGAAGACCCTATTTTTAGAGAAAATAGTTTGGTCGCATGATTAGCAGAAACCATGCTTCCCAAGTCACACAGTTTTATGAAACTGTGTGGGATGTTTCATTGCACAGTAGAGGGTGAATGTTTTTCCCTAACCGTGTGACCTAGGCCGAATTCCTGTGAAAGTGCTGCAGAATTTTAAACAAATGGAAAATGAATGGTCATTATATGATTTTTCTAACCGTGCACCATGACCATGAGAGGGGTATTGATATAGTTTTGGTAACATGGTTGGTGCATGGTCTACCATTTGTCCTTATTTCATTAAATCCCTCAACCACTTCTTCTTTCTCATTTCTAGTGGATAGCTTCTTCTCCCCCATTGAGAGATCCTTAAGCATTAAACTTAGTCATTGATCTATTTCTTCCATCTAACATCTTATTCTAGATTCATTCATCTTGTTAGATAGCCACCAGTTATTACTTTATTATTTAGGCTTTGTTTTCTATTTTCCTTACTATTGGGGATATTGTTTTGGTTCAAGATATTATACCCTATTTTTGCAGCATTTTTCTATTCTTCTATTTATTCTCATCTGTACTGAATTAGAGGCTAATATAGAACAATTTTTATTCCATGGGCTTAAGTTTGTTGGTCTATACCTTTTACCTAAAAGTCTAGTTATGTATAGCTTGTTTCTATTGTGCTGTAAGCCAGACTTTTCAGGCGATGTTTCCAAAATTAATTGAACTATGAGTTAAATGATAAATTCATGTTTCAGAAAAGTCATGGAACCCTTATATAAGGTTGGGGTTGAGTACCTCAACCTAAACTACCCATGGGGTGGTTTCTTTTCTTTGATCATGATTATACTACCCTTAGGGTGTGATGAGCTAGATTTATATTAATGGGAATTGAACTATAATACAAAACAGACCTTTAATAATGCTAAAAATGAACTTTATCAGTGCAAAAGAAGTGTTGAATACCATAGCATTATTAAAATCCCAATTATTTTACCAACTATTTTATAAGAACTGATAAAGGACCCCTTTATCAATGCATTTATTATCACTGATAAGGGCATACTATAGCATGTTTTAATAGCACACTATAGCACTAGAAATGGCATCCAAAAGAATCAAAATCAATTACCAATAAAGAATTTAAATGAAATAGAATTTATAACACAAATAAAATAAAAAACACTACATTATATAAATTTAAAACATTTTCTTATACAATTACATGAGTAAGTGCAAATTATGACATGCATTCAAAAACATCAATACTCATTTTCCTTCCTCCCCAGACCCCAACTCATGCTATTTCTGAAAAAACCACCCCTACTCAATCAAAATAACACACATATTTAATAAAAAAGTATTATTTTAGTAATAATATAAAGAAATAAATTAAATAAAAAGAGTAAATTATAAACTAAACTTTGAGTTATACAAGGAACACTATGTATTGAATTGAGTTGTAGTTGATTCCTGCACGTCATACCATTTCTTATTCATCTTCAATAATTATCTATATGAAAATTAACTAAATAAGTATAAGATAAAAATTACGAGGAAATTAATTATGAAATAGAAGATATAGTGATGTAAAAACAATCTAGGCTTGTTTTCTCAATTTTCTCGATGTGATGTGAATTTTAAACTAAAATGACATTTAATAAATAAAAAGGTACACTTAGAGTCATAGTGACTACACTGTGCATCTAATTGAGGTTAATATGATTGCTACACATCTCAAGTGACTTATGGATTTTTTCCCTAAAGTATCAAAACAATTAGAATGTCTTTTCTCAGTTTTGGGTATGTCACTTGCCTTTTTTACTAAAATTTAATTTTAAACTAAAAACACACACTTTGATTCATATCGATCACATTGTGTGATAGTTTGATGTGAGACGAATTCCTCCACATAAAAAAAATGACTTATGAATAATTTTACTAAATTATTAATACAATATAAGTGTGTTTTCTAGGTTTTTAGTGAGTGAAATTTTTTAAACTCAAATGTCAATTTTAAACTGATAACAGACACTTTGAGTCATACTGGACACATTGTGTATCAGATTGAGGTGAGGAAAATTAATACATATTATAAATGACTTCAAGATTATTTTAAAAATTATAAAAACAATAAAAATGTTTCTTCTTAGTTTTCAATATGTTAGTTGTCTTTTTTACTAAAATTAATGTTAGTTTTAAATAAAAAGATGCACCTGGAGTCATACCGATCACACTGTGCATTATATTGTGCTTATTTTAATTCCTACACATCCCAAATGACTTATGGATCATTTTAATAAAGTATAAAAACAATCCTAATGATTTTTATTGGTTTTTAGTATGTCGCTTGTATTTTTTACTAAAATTTAAATTTAAACTAGAAACACATTCTTGGAGTCATACCTATCAAATCGTTTGTCGGTTTAACATGAGATTGATTCCTACATTTAAAAAATGACTTATGAATTATTTTCATAAATTATAAAGACAAACCAAGCATGATTTATCAGCTTTATTGAGTGTCACTTTTTGAACTAAAATATTGATTTTAAACTGATAATAGACACTTTGAGTTATACCAAGAGCATAATGTATAGTATTGGGGTTTGATTGATTCCTACATGTCAAAAATGACATATGTATCATTTTATTAAAGTATCAAAACAATCTGAATGCATTTTATTGATTTTGAGTATATCAGTTGTCCTTTCTATTAAAATAAATGTCAACTTTAAATAAAAATATTCAATTGGAGTCATACCACTCTACCATGCATCAGATTGAGGTGAGGCTAATTCCTACACATCTCAAATGACATATGGATAATTTTCCTAAATTATTAAAATAATATGAATGAGTTTTCTCAGTTTTGAGTATGTCACTTTTCATTTTTACTAAAATTCCATTTTAAACTAGAAACACATAATTTGAATCATAATGGTCACATCATGTGTTAGTTTGACATGAGACTAATTCATAAAAATAAAAAATGACTTATAAATCATTTTCATAAATTATCAGGATAATATGAGTGTCTTTTCTTAGTTTTTAATGAGTGACACTTTTTGAACTAAAATGTCAATTTTAAAATGATAACAGACACAATTCATAATGGTCAAATCATGTATTGAATTGAGATGAGGATAATTAATACACATAAAAAAATTAATTATTGATCATTTTCATAAATTATCAAAACAATATGAATTCATTTTCTTGTTTTTGATTATGTTGGTTGTCTTTTTTACAAAAATTAATGTCAATTTTAAATAAAAAGATTCACCTGGAGTCATATCGGTCACATGATGCATCTAATTAAATTGTGTATGACTCTTAAATGTCATGAATGACATATGGATTGTTTTACTAAAGTATTAAAATAATATGAATGTGATTTCTTGATTTTGAATATGTCACTTCTCTTCTTCACTAAAATGTCATTTTAAACTAGAAACACACACTTTAAGTCATGTTGTTCATATCATGTGTCGGTTTAATTTGATACCTATTCACACACATCACAAATTACTTTTTAATAATTTTTATAAATTATCAAGATAATCAGAGAAAGTTTTCTTATTTTTTAGTGAGTCACACTTTTTGGACTAAAATGTCAATTTTAAACTGATAACGAACACTTTGATTCATACTAGGAACATCATGTATACTATTGAGTTGATGTTGATTCTTTAATTTCATAAATGACTTATATATAGTTTTACTAAAGTATAAAAACAATATGAATGTGTTTTCTCAGTTTTGAGTTTTTCAGATTTCTTTTTTACTAAAAATAATGTAAATTTTAAATAAAAAGATTTACTTGGAGTCATACCAGTCACACCGTGTATCGGATTGAGTTGGGGATGATTCATATACATCTCAAAGTATCAAAAAAATAAAAAAATAAAGTGTTAAAATTATTTCCATTGCCTTTATTTGTCCAATTTACACATCATATTGAGTAGATGTTCTTGAATGAAAATTTTATTCACCTAAGAACATCAACTTAATATGCAGTGTAGGTAGTTGGATAAAGAAAGTAAATGGAAATCATGGTAACATTGGTGAAAAGAAACATGTTATCATTTTTTTGGATTGTTGTATATAGTTAAAAGAAAAATATTACTTCCCAACAGATCTGTGAAAATAACTAAATAATTATTAGATAAAAATTATGAAGGAATTAAGTTACAAATAGTATATAAAATGATGATAAAATTAATTAAATAATTATTAGAAATTAACTTTTTCATGAAAGTTGTATACATTATTGATTCATTTCATTTTTTTCATTATCTCAGTTCCAACATCGAAGTTAAATATCTCACGATCATGAGCATCTTCGAACAAAAAAATCCACCAATAATAGAAAAAAAAAATCATTATGTGAGTAATACTAAAAATAAAACATAAATATGAAACGATACATTAATTATATAGACAATGATTTTATAGTGAAAACATCAAGATTACCTATGTGATTAAGAAAAGGAAGAATTATTTCTCTTACTATATAATTAGTGGAGGGAACTTGAAGGAAAGTGATAAATGTCAACACTGTAGGGGTGAAAAGGTTTTTAGGTAGAAGAAATATGTGGAAGTTTTGGTGCATAAAGGCATGAAATATAGACATGAATATTATAAAATAAAAAAACTATGTAAGTAGTAATAAAAATTAAATCAACATTTCATTATATAATTTTTTGGTAAAATGGAGAAAGTATATCATACCATTACCTTTATATCTTTCCAAAAGGTTTCCTTCATTATAGTTTGTTCTTCTACATGATTTGTAACATCATTATATGTAGAAGAAATTTTATGAATGAGTATTCAAACATTTAATCTATTTTATGTTAATGCAGAAGAGAACAAATAATATTATGGGGAAAAACATGGTGTATTAAAAAACACTTTTACCTTCTCATTGAACTCTCTTTATTTTTTTAAAGATTTTATGTATTTGGATCATCTATAGAGAATATGAATCCCCTCTTTGTGGTCCCCTATAATGCACAATAAATTTTCTACATTGGGACCATCATGAACTGATTATCATCTCCCAATGAAAGGATAATCCACAATTCAATTTTCATCTGACCCGAAAGTTTTTTTAGACTCCATTAGGAAAATAGACCAATTACTATTTGTTGGATTTGAGATATAAAATACTTGAATTTATTGTGATTCCATTATGAATGTCTTGTCATTTTCCCCTTCCACACTGAAATTCACCTTCATGAATCCCATTTTATCAACTTTCACTGCAATCCTATTTTCAAAAAAGTTTTAATGGTAAATCAGCACTTGAAATGTTGTATAATCTAACTTGTATATCTATTTTATAGTGCTAAAATATGAAATATTTGAATAAATTGGATTTATATCCTTGGAAATGGATATGTGCATCACTTTATCCACAAGTATAACTCCATTGTTTTTCATTGTACTATAGTCATCATGATCTTTTGTATAGAATTTATAACCATTGATTAAAAAACCAGCATAATATATAATATTTTCATTCATTTTCCTAACTAGCTATCGAATTTTTTTGGAAATTGAATTTATATTTTCAAATAACTGCTAATAAATTTTATTTCCAGACTACCCTATAAACTATCAATTATGTGTATTTTATATCCACCATTCATCCATTGATATATTCAAATCTCTAATAATTTCTTTATGGTATTAAATGTATGGGTCAACATCTTCACTATTATATAAAATGTAAATTTGTGCTTTATCCTACTTTGTGAAGGTAATTGTATCATCATCTCTTCTAGAAATCCCTTCACCCATAAGGCATCCACATAGATGAGACTTTGGGAGACCTATGTTGTCAACACTTGATAGGTATTCAGTACAAAATTCAACAGCTTCTTCAATAATATATCATTCTATAATACAACCTTCTGGATGAATTTGATTATTGGCATACCATTTGAAAATCTTAATGTATCATTCAATGGGATATATCTATCTGTAATGTATAGGACCACATGGTTGAACCTCTCTAATAAATTGAACCATCAGGTGGAAAATTATATCAAAGAATGATGGTGGGAAGAACATATCTAATTCACGTAATATGACTTAAACTCCTTATTCATAATTGGAAACTTTTTCGGGTCTATCACTTTACTGCATATGGATTTGAAAAAGAAGAAGTTTCTGGATAATGTTTGTTATAAATTTATAGGTAGAATGCGACATAAAGTAATAGGCATCAAATATTTCATCAAAACATGAAATTTATTTGATTTTAATCCCTAAAAAATAAAATTAGTTATTTACATGACATTATTAGTATTTTATTAATACTCCTCTATAACTTTTACACTATTAAGTAAAATGAAAAATTGAAATTTTTTCTTTCTGGATGGAGTGTAAGATGCTGGAGGAAGAAAGGTATGCCCTTTAACCTTCACTTATGCCAACTCTTCCTTTATCCCAATGTTAATCATGTCCAACCTAGACTTGATTCCATCAATCATTTTTTCATGAACATTTAGTAATGTTTCAATAACACTATCAAATACATTTTTTCTATATGCTTGACATCAATAAATTTTCTGAAGTATAAACAATTTCAATACGGTAATTCAAATAAAATTTATATCTTCTTCCAACCTAATTTTTTAAGGTATTTCAAAAATGTTTTACTAAAAACAATTTCAATATCTTATACTTTATCAAATATTTGATCACTAATTAGTGGAGACGGTGTTTCACGTTGTTTGATATTCCCATTGAATTGTTTCATCAAGGATCGGTATTTATGTCATCGAGGTAAAAATTTCTCATATCCTAAAAACATAATCTTTAAAGAATGTTTCAACCAAACTGAGTGTGTGCATTCTTCACAAATAAAACACCCTGACATTCCTTTAATTCTATATCCTGATAAGTTTCCATAATCAATAAATTCTTTTATAATCATGTAAAACATGGGAACCAATGTGAATTATTCACTTCTATGAGCATCATACATATATATAATTTGATAACCTCCATTGTTTTTTTTGGAACATGTTATGTAACAATATAAGGAATTATGGAATTTAATATTAATGATATATCAAATATCATTAATCTCCATAACTTATCTTAATAAATATTTTAACATTAATAACTGATATTTTATTGAACGAAGATACATATAATGTAACACCCCGACCCCAGTTACCCAGAGTCGGTACATTATTTTAATACATTGGAATGATTATAAGGAATCAAGTCCCGAAGGATCGATCGGTTCAGCGGTCTTGGAAAATATATTACATACATGAATATTACATTACACTTCATTACATACAAAAGAAATAAATAATTCTTCACGAACTCCATTATTCCCTTGGCTTAACCCTGCATATCAATCACAATACACTTCTCGGAATCCTGGGAAAAACAAAACATAGAGAGGGGTGAGCTCAGATGCTCAGTAAGGATAACAATACAGCGGAAACTTTCATAAATAAAAATAAACATTTATGGTAATTTATAACTAAAACAAAATCCTTTTAAACTTGAACTTCAGCATAATATGGAAAAAATAAAATGAAGTAATGCCATTTACTTATTTACATGGATATTCTACTAGTCTAATAATCACATGAAATATCACTAACCACGTTCATAATGATGGAATTAAAAATACCGAACTTTAATTTCTGTGTCAAGGCCTCATGCCAAGACCTAAGGGATAACTGTAACCGGAACCCAACCCGGAGATCCTTTGTAACCGGACTCCAACCCAGAGTGCCTCTAATAACCGGGCACCAACCGGGAGTGCCTCTAATAACCGGACACCAACTCGGAGTGCCTCTAATAACCAGACACCAACCCGGAGTGCCTCTAATAACCATACACCAACCCAGAGTGCCTCTAATAACCGAACACCAACCCGGAGGGTATTCTGTAACTGAACCCCAACCCGGAACATAAAATTCCAACACATTCATCTTAAGAAGAGGACGAAATATAACATAAACATTCGTATTAAAACTAGTATACGAAATGTCAATACTTTACCCATAAACCATGAATGGTATAAGAATAACACATCCACGGTCAAACATATCAAAAAAACTTCAACACAATATGGAAGATTTGTATCATGATAAGTCAACTTCAAAATAAGTTTAAAATCTATTAAGGGATCTTGACATGGATGAAAATGATTTGTAAAACTCTTTGAGATAAATACACCTTTTTCATGAAAACATTTAAAATTCACACAATTTAGAAAAGAAGTCATTTAAAGACATTTTTAAATCAAAGTGTCCTATACCACTTTGAAACTTTTGAAAGGAATTATCATTTTAAAAACATTCAATTCCATATAAATAAATCCTTGAAAACCATTTTGAATACATGGACTTTAATGATAAAGATTTATAAGAATAAATATTTAAAACATTTGAAATGATTTTTTAGTAAAAAAAGTCCCTTAAAAGAATCCCTTTGAAAACTCTTTCATAAAACATGGACATGGATAATAAATATGTCCCAGTAGATACTTACTTAAAAACAACCTCGGATAATAAAGAGATTGTGAAATTAACCCTTACCAATTTGGTAACTTGCGAAACATTCAACCCATGAAAGAGTTATCATACAATTAATATGTAAATACACATAAATTAATGTGTATTACACAAAGAATACAATTATGGGAAGTACATACACCACACAAAAGGTAATAGTGGCAATATGGCATGAATCTCACAGGAATAAGGAGTGAGATGAAAACCCCTTACCTTTCACTTTCCTTTAGTTGAGGGTACGTTTAGCCTCATAAATGAAGACTATATTATGTTATTAAATTATAAAATAACCATATTAATATTTATGATATCATACATTATTAATTTATGACATTATACTTCCCATTTAATAATAATTTCCATGTTATATTAATATTTTGGTTAATAATCGCTTTCTTTATCGTACGTGTTTTAACTTGTTACTCTTGATTGTATCACATAGATAATGATTTAAATACTTCCAGAATATAAAACATGATTTATTTATCATATATATTTAGAATATAAAAATTTATAATAGATGTATATATGAAATGGAAAACATCGCTTATGGAGACGGTAGTCCGTACGTACGTATAAACGATGTTTCCGTTTTTACATAGTATTGAACTGAAGTAAGTGAATAAGATATATGTAAGTACATAAATAATTATATATATATATATAAATATATATATATCTATAGTATCATTATTATTTCATATATTACATACTTATTATTAATATATATTTTTATAATCGTCGATGAATGGTAAACTTGGAAATGAATCTCATCACGTCGTGGAGACGATAATACGTACGTACGCATGAGAAAAAATATCATTATTTTGATATTAATATAATATATAATTGGATGGTATATAATATATAAAGAATTTTTATCATGTTAGATTTATTATTTACATCAAATACACATCATTATTATACCCATCCAAATAATAATGTATTGAATAACAATTACACCACGACGTGGAGATAGTAAGTCGTACGTACGCACGTATGGTGACATGTCATTCAAAGGGTGGATAGAATAATGAATTTGGTTGTACCATAATTATAATAACATCACAGTATATAGAATATACTGGATTTATTATTTTATAATGGAAACAACAAAGAAAAGGGAAGTGGAAGAAGAAAGGAACTTGAAAGAGGGTAGTGAAATCATTACCTCTTCTTCGGGTTCTTCCTTTTGATTTGATCAAAATGGATCCTTAGGTTGTCTTTATGATAAAAATAAGTCCTCTAGGATAAAGGTAGGATTTTTTAGAGTGTATTTGGGCAGGGTTTGGCCAAGTCAAATGGCTTATAATGTGTGAATTAGAGAGAAGGGGGGGTTCCCTTTTATAAGAGGGGTGAGGGGCACCTTAGGAAAAACTTAAAATATTATTTTATAATAAATTTGAATTCGGTTTATAATGGCTAAAAAGTTGATTATTTAAAGTCTAAGGTGGGTATAGTTCGAAAAAAACTCAACCAATAGGTTTTAGACAAGTTTAGGTTACCATTTTAACCTTATCATTTAGATTTAACTCTAAGTTTAATAATTAACCTTTTACCGTGTCTTCTTGTATTCTTACATTATATGGGAAATAAATTTAATATATACTCCCAATAGAACCCCAATGGGTTCACTAATGTCATATATATTATTATATAAGTCTTTTGGCCGAACCTTAGATTTTTAGGACCATTATATCAATTAATAATATAATATTTGTTTTAAAAACTATTTTATGTCAATTTTGACACTATTTGGTATTTGTTTTTTTGTTAAAATAATAAAAACATGTTTAATTCAAAAAAAATACATTTAATCAATCATAAAATGTCATATTCACCTATAAAATTCGTTTATGTCATAAAAACATTGAAATTATATTTATTTTAATATTTATAATACCATTTATTTGATTCTTTCATGAATTAGGTAATTACTGCATCATCATTGTGTCATAAATAAATTTATTTATTTAATGTATAAAAATTATAAATAAAATCCCATGATGTAGAAAAATCTTTTTAGCTTTCTAATGAATATTTATAATCGAATTTATCTCATGTAAAACCCCATATTAAAAATGTTTTAGTTATTAAACTTTGATTTTAACTCTTTTAACTCTTCTTTGAATTAAATAATAATAAATGTCCTAATCTAATCCAAGTGGACCTAAATGATAATATTTTATTCCTAAGGTTTTTTTTTGGTCAAGATAAACTTGTCCAATAGAATTAGGACATGTGTGAGGGTAATATTAATATTATTTTTACCCTTAATTACTCTATTTACTTTTAACCGTGGTAAATAAATGTAAAAAAATACTATTCACCAAAAATTATTTTCATCTCATCGACCCACATTTTACTCCTTGATATTAATCTTGTCTCTCGGATTTTCTAAATTCATCTCACAGAAGCGGTAAAATTAAGTTTTATGTGAATTTGCAAAAGCTCCTAGGAGGTGGGTAAAAGATGGTGAAAAGTTCAATAAAAATTTTATATATCTAATATTATTATAAACTGACTCCAATGAATTAAATTGAACTTATATAGGTATTAGGTATCTATTTTGACATTAAATAATTTAAATAAAATAAATAATTATTTAAATAAAAATTCGGTTTTAAACTATAACTCAGTGTTTTTCACTATTCATCAAAAATTAAACGTTTTCAGAAAAATACCAAAAATTTACCCTAAGATAATTTTGATATTCTGAATTCAATAATGAACTCTATTTTACCAAATTCAAAACAAAGAATTTTCATTTATTAATTTAAAATTAATTCCCGCTGTCAAAACAAAACGCGTGTTTTTAATAAACAATAAGTATCAAAAGATTGACACTTGTTTAGGGCCGGTTTAAATGTGAAATTATTTCTAATGACCAACATTGGATTAAATTCTAAAAATATATTATAAATATAATTTAAAACCACTCAAATTCATAATTTATCACTATTAATTATTTTGATTAAAAAAGTTGTTTTTAATTAAAATTTAGTAATTTTCATTATTCATCAAAATATGAAAGTTATCAGAAAAGTATCAAAAATTAACCCTAAGATAATTTCGATATTATGAATCAAAAAATGAAGTCAATTTTGAAAGATAAAATGTTTAAAATTTCAAAAAGTGGGTATTACAATTCATAACGGCTAGTTTGATTGGTTGTGGTGTGTTTTAGAACTCAAAGTTGCGTACAATATACGCTATTGTATTATTCAAAGAGAAGTGTACCGTGGAAGCTTGGGGTGTTACATATAAACTCTATAAATATTCTAGTGTTTTTAATATTCATATTTATAACCATACTCATGAAGAATAATATATAATAATAAAATGAAACATTAGTCATAAAAATATATAAATCAATACAACCAAATAAAAAATATAAAAAATAGGTCAGATTATATAAGGGAACAATATTAAATATGGAGTAATTCAAAAATAATATTCATATAAATAGTAATTAATAAATCATATGTAATCTTGTGAAATTCCAAAACATCGCATGAGGTTACTTTGGACATACTCGGGTTGGAACCACTTATAACCATGATTATGAGGTCTTATGTTTATAACCTACTAGAGGCCCACAACTAGCCTACCTTGTTGGACTCCCATATAGAATTTGATACAATTTGGGACCCATAAAATATAATCAATAATACAATGTAACTATCTATCATACCTCACTATGAATCATACGATCCCTATTATGATAGTAATGGGAGGTATGGTCACCTTTTTAGAAAACATATCAATTGATAATCAACATAACCCAAATATGTCTATTAAAACATCCTTCCAACACCCATCAATATGATCTTTGTATTTAAAATAAAAAAAAACCTACCTCATAAAAACTAATATATGAAGCTTCTATACATGGTGATAATGTTTTATAAAAACCATTTCATGGTACTAATAAGGCCAAAACATTTGATACTACTACTAATTTTCAATGAAAATTTTATTTCTTTTAATCTTATTCAAAATAAAAAAATGAGAATCAAAGTAATTTTAAAAAGATCAAAACATGACTCAAAGTCATAATTTTATAAAACACACATTAATTGTATCTCTTTGAATTCATTTTTGAAGCCAAGAAAAAAAATTATCGCCTTCTTTATTTAATGAATTCTATCTATATTTCATATGACTACATACCTACATATATTCATGAAATAATGTGTTCATATATATATAAATATATATATGAAGATTTCAAAATGAATATATATATACATATATTTATTTTCATATAGGATATCAAGAAAAAAAACAAAGAGATAAAATTATGAACAAAAAATAAAAATCTCCATGTAATACCACTAAAGCTTCAAAATAGAAAAAACTCAAACAAACCGTGCCTAAAATTCAAGAAATAACTACATGAAATTCATTTAAATTTATTAAATAAAAACCAAAGGTAGAATTTTAACAAACACTTTGTGTGTGTTGTTTCCATGGAAGGAAGTTCAAAACATTTAAATATAATATTTTACAAGGATGAAATCATTGTGTAGAATCCTTAATACGCTACAAGGTAGTAAGAAAAGATTTTAAAGGGTCAATACAAACCCAAAATCATAGAAACACCCATTTAGAAATCCATGCTAGAAGGTAAAATGGAAATGGAAAATTAATATTAAGATATAATCAAAAAAAATACAAAAAGATATTGTCAAACAAGCAATAAATGAGTGAGGAGGAGAAAATAACATACCTTGGATTGAATATTTGAATCGTATGAGAGAAAGTAAAGATATCTCTAAACATTGGATTCATTTGATCCTTGGATTCATTTGACCCTTGAATCGTATGATCCTTGGATTCGAGCCTTGAAAATATTTAAGCCTTTATTCAAGCTTGGATTCGATGAGGAGGAGCACAAGCAGCATGTGGCTTCCATGGAAAGCTTCAGATATCACGACTGGTTCAAGACTTGTTAGGGTTCTTTAAATAGATCGGTGACACTTTTTTCAGTACTTCCAAAAAGGTGCTGATAAGGATCGATTTTATTAGTACTAAATTAATAAGCACTGACAAAAGGAATTTTTATCTGTGCTTTTTTAGCGACAATAAAGATCGATCTTTATCAGCACTAAAAAAACACTGATAAAAGACATCTTTATCAATGCTAAAACTCTATAACTGATAAAGGATTTATAATTATAATTATAAATAAATAAATATTATAATATATTTATATAATTATATATATATTTTTAATAAATATATATATAATAAATATATTCATTATTTAAATATAATTATGATAATTATTTAATTATTTAAATATATAATTATTTATTTATAATTTTATAAATACATTTTTTAAAATAATATTTATATAATTTTATATATTTATATATTTATATCATTATATATATTTATATAATTATATATATATATATGTATAATAAATATAAATATAGTAATTATATATATTATTTAAATAAATTTATTATAATTATATAATTATTTAAATATATATAATTATTTATTTATAATTATATAAATAATTTTAAAAAATAATATTTATTTATTTATAATTATAAATATATAAATGTATAAATATAGTAAATATACATTTATAAATAAAATTATTTATAAATATATATTTAAAAATATATTTTTAACATTATTAATGAATATATATTCTTAAATGTATGCATGTTAAAAATGAGTGAAATTGAATAATTAAAAATGAGTATACTAACAATATTAAAAAAAATTGATAAGTTTTATTAATTAAATATTCACTATTAAAAAAATATGGATATATATTGAAATAAGGATGAATACATATTGAAAATATTAAAAAATAGTAAATAAATATATAAAAATAAATAATAGAAAATGATAAAATTCCCCAAAAAATAAAAAAAAATATTAGAAATGAATTAATACCTAACTGTAATAATATTAAAAATAAATAAATAAAATTTACCGATTAAAGACATAATATATATTAAATATATCATGTTATAATTAAATTCTAAAATGAAAACTAAAATTAAAATAAATTAAATAAATATTAGGTGTTTGTTTTTCTATATAAGAATTTATTAATTGCGTAAATATTTGTGTGTGTGTATAAAATGCATTAATTATGTATATTTATGTGAAATCAATGCAACACACGTTCGATATATGTTAAATTAAAAAATAAAATTACATTATATTATATTCATTACTCAATGCAATTAGTCAGTATTTTTAATTAATGTTAATTTTTAATTATAAACCATTTGTCACTAAATATATGACTTATTTAATGTAAAGTATTGATATTTTGTAATATATAAATCATATTTTAGGAAATATATATATGAATATATTTCTATATTAAATATATTAATGAATAATTATGTATAAAACTATTAAAAATGAATAAGACAATAATATTTTTTAAACTATTACATTTTATTCGTTTTCTATATTTATATTTAATATATATTATTTATTACTATTTATAATTAATATATATAAATTCATATATATTAAACTTTTTCATTTTTTATAAATAATTTTTTCATTAAAAAAATTCATAATTTATTCATTTATTTATTTTTATTTTTTTGTTTAATTATTACAATTTATTTATTTTAAATTTTTTTATTTAATTATTAAAATATATTCATTTTTTATTTTTATTTTTAATTACCACTACTTTTTCATTTTTTATATCTATATTTAATATACTATTTATTAATATTTATAATCTATATATATGTATATTAAATTTATTCATTTTTATCAATGATTTTTTAATTAATAAAATGTTTAATATTTTTTCCTAATTTACTAATTTTTAATTTTTATTTGTTTCATTATTTAATTAAATTTATTTTACATATATATATATTTAATATATATTATTTATTAGTATTTATAATTTATATGTATGTATATTAAATTTATTAATTTTTATCAATAATTATTTAATTAATAAAATTTTTAATACTTTGTTTAATTTACTCATTTTTTATTTTAATTATTTTATTTATTTTATTTTATTCAGGACCTTTATCATAGCTTAAAATAAAGTGCTGATAAAGGTTACCCTTTATCAGAACTAAAGAAACACTGATAAAGAGTACCCATTATCAGCACTAAAAAAAGCACTGATAAATGGTAGAATTTTCAGTGCTGAAAACATTGATAAAAGGTCCCCTTTATTAGTACTTTTTTTGTTCTAATAAAGGTCACCTTTATTAGTTCTTTTTACTAGCATTGATAAAGGTCAGCACTATTAAATTCCTATTTTATAGTAGTGTAATATGGTATTAAAGTAAATTATTAAGGTTGTAAGCACATTTTTATTTGTATATGAAAGGTATCAAATGGATAACCCCTTGGATTGTATATGATTATGAAGTGATTAGTGATATAATTAATGAAATAGTTTATGAAATAGTGAATAATTTGGTTATGATGATAATGGGGGGTTTGTGTTATGGTAGTGATGACCAAATTGGATGCCTTGGACATTTCTAATCCAAGGTTCCAATTTAACTTGTTTACTTTTCATGCTAGGATTCCTTGGACATTTATACTCCTTGGATCATATTTACTGGACATGTTAGGATTCCTTGGATATTCTACTCCTTGTATCTAGTAACTTATTAAGATGCCTTGTACATTTATACTACTTGGATCTAGTTCACTTCACTTATTTGGATGCCTTATACATTTGTAATCCCTGGATCATGTTTAATCATCTTTCTAGGATTCCTTAGACATTTCTACTCCTTGGATCTTAAAACTTATTAGGATTCCTTTAACATTTCTACTCCTTAGATCTGATTCACTTATCTTATTTGGATACCTTGTACATTTCTACTCCATGGATCCTATTTAATCAACTTAATAGGATGCCTTGTACATTTCTACTCCCTGGATCCTATTTAATCTGCTTACTAGGATTCCTTGGAGATTTTTACTACTTGGATCAGACCCATTGGGATGATATGGAAATTTATACTATTTAGATTCTGTTTACTTATTTTACATAGCTTACTCAGTTTCCTTGGTCATTTATACTCCTTAGACCCCATCCCATGTAGGCTTGATACATGATTACATGGTATAAGCTACAGTTGAAACTAGTTGTGCTTTACAGATAGCCCTTATGATTCAATTTCTTAATAAAAGTGAGACTTGGTTGATTGGATAGTATCACTTTGGCTTTTATTACTTATACTCATGTTATATATTCACACTGCTTCAACTTATATAGAAAGTATGGTCTTGTTATATAAACCATTGGTGGTATCCTATTGAGTGTTATCTCAAACCCTTTTCAGGATGTCGTTGGGTACCCAAAAAGACTTCATGGATGAAATTAGGGATAGGGTAAGGCATCCTCTTATTGATGCTTATTTGGTTGATTCACAAGAGTAAGGGATAACAGGATCGTTCTATGGATCATTATTCTATTTTGGGATAGTTTATTTTGGTCTTTTTGTACTTTTGATACATGTATTATACTGTATGCTTGTTTTCATGTATTACCTGTATTTTCTATAGCACGCCATGATTTTCATTTGTATATGAAATTTTTGGATGAGTTTACTTGTTTATTAATATGATGGATGTTTATTCTTTGGTTTATCGGTAATTTTATATGATTCTGTTATTGATTTATATGATTATACCATTATGTTACACTCTAATTATGGGGGTATAGTATCCCCATTGTTCCACCATAAACCCTTGCTACTAGTTGGTAGCCTCTGGCATACGGGGAGGCACACTTGGGTCCATGTGGATAACTGAGTTCAGTTACTGTTGAGTGAACTATACATGAGATGTCATATGGTAGTATATACACCATATAAAGTAATAAGTGGTGAATATGGCATATGTCTCACAGAAGTTAAAGTGAGACAACAAACCCTTACTTCATGTTTGAATTCCTTCCTATATGTCTAAACCTTTTGCATAATAAATATAGGTTTATTATATATATATTATAAAACTATACACATAAATCTCATACCATATATTATTTACTTATAGACTTTTACCACCCATTTAATAACAATTCTTTGTTAAAATCACTATTTCGGGTGATAATTGCTTCATTTTTCACGAATTTTTTGGTGTGTAGATTTTGGGCATTTTATACTGATCATGGTTACATCATATTTATAATTTTAACCATTACATAAATTTCATATATATCCATAATATATATATTTAGAGTAATCTATAAATGTTAGAGATAGAAAATAGATTACACCGTTCATGGAGACGTTGGGCCATACATATGCATGAACATTGTTTCCATTTTTCTCGACGGATGGAACAAAAGGAAAATAAATATTAATTCACCTTTCCATAATCATTATTATTTTATATATTTTATTTATATTAATCAAATATATCCTTATTACCATTCATATAAAAATAAAATGAAAACATTTCACATCACTATGTAGAGGCAGTAGTCCACACGTACACACGAGCAATGTTATTGTTTTACAACATATTGGATGGTAATAATTTAGATGTGATGTTATATTTAAAAACTTTTTTTAGGTAATTAATATCATATATATTTTATTTAATTTATACTTAATAACTTCCATGTAAATAATAAGAGAAAATGATTCACATCGCTTCGTGAGGCAGTAGTCTACGGTACACATGAGCGACATTATCGTATCCCCCCATAGAATGGAAAGTAAGAAGTTATATGTGATATAATAATTAAATAAGTATAATAATTTCATAATTATTATATACATATGTTAAAACTATCATTATATCTATCCTTGAAAGGTGGTGATGGAAAACAAATTACATCAGTTTGTGTGGCGGTAGTCTGCCATACACATGATTAACGGTTTTGTTTTCTATTTGATGGAAGTGAAGATGGATATAGGTTATGTAATTAAAATAATAAAATATCATTATATTGTATATAGTGGTTTTATTATATTATCATTATTTAATAATATTTTAATGATATGGAATAATAAATAAAACCAATACACACGTTTAGAATTTTACCTATTCTTCGAAGAACAATTTTAATTTTATTCCTAAATCCTTCATAGATTGGATTTATGATCAAACCAAGTACTCTAGGAAGTATTTTTATGAGTAAGGAAGGTATTTTGTAAGGTATTTTATAATATAAATGGTTTTTTAATTTTAAATAGGACAGGATATGGGGTGACCTTTTATAAGTGGGGGATAGGACACACTTCATATTTTTGAAAATAAAAAGTGATACCCAAATTTTTATCATACCAAAAGCCTTAAAATGGTTCATTATTGAACCTTATATATTATTAAGTCTAAATATTTCCATAAAATGTGTTTTTTATAAGTTTTGGGTCATTTTTAACCCTTATCTTATTAGTTTAACCCACCAATAAACCTATTTTTACCATAACTGTGGTAATTAATTTTTACTGCTTTCACTATTAATTATGGCCAAAAATTAAGTTGATATTATTAAAAAATATGAATTATTCTTATTAAAAATATAGAATCCATTTTTCAAAATTTAATTCATAGGAGTGGTATAATTCAATTTAAAATTAAATCTACAGGCGTGTCGAAAAAACAGGTTTTATGAAGAAACATTTCAAATGTTTAAAATGTTTTAATGTCATATTTCAATATGAAATTGATCCCAATGACCTAAATTGGTTAATTTTTAATATAATTTAACTAATTTTTCTTTAAATATAATTAAAAATATAATTTAACCTTTTAATTAATTTAATCAAAAATACGATTTTTGATAAAAATTAGTATTTTCACTATTCATCAAAAAAAATAATCTTTTTATAAAATTATAAAAAAAAATCACCCAAAGATAATTTTGACATGTATATTTAAAAAATAAATTTTATTTTTCAAATAATTTTACTAAAAGTGGTACAAATTATTTTAAATTATGTGTATGAAGTGCGACTAAACCGCCTTTTTGAATAATACTATTTTTCATAAAACATTTATTTTTATTTAAAATGGTTCTTATTTTATTTATAATCAATAAATATCCATTGAATTTGTTTTATACATGTGTAAACCATATAATTTTTACAATTTTGTTATTATTATTCACACTCTTCAACTTAAGGGCTAGGTTATAATAGTCATGTTTAAGTAATATTATTTTAATAGAGTGTCGTGTTTCATTCAAACCTGATACTGCATGCATTATAATATTTCAAAGAGATTGAATTTATTTAAAAATAAATATATATCATAACTTCTTGGGGTGTTAAATTCTCTTCAATTCTTGTTGTTGTGTGTCATATATGTTCTGGAATATGATGTTCCTATTTTAAAATCTATGGGTGTTACATTATTGATTCATCCTCCCATTATTGTTTTCATGGAATTCTACTAAGAATGTTTACATTAATAGCTATATGGGCCTTTGTATCACACATGTTGTGTTGGTCAAGATGACATATAGGTCAGATATAGATTTGGAAACCTTTGTAGATGTTGTATTGGCATAGTATTGATGGTACCACAAGTAGATGGTAATAAGAGATTTTCATGTTTAGCACCAGCTTATAGTGAGGGCCTCTTTACCTTGGACAGTTTTTAATTTTCTTTATAACTATCAAGAATTTATTTTAACCCTTTAATTTTATATTATTTTCATTGTTTACCATATGGATCTCATTGTATATCTCATTCATGTGTTACTTTCAATTCGTTTTTACTTATGTATATCATGTTGTCATGGATGGTATTTATTGCCTGGGATATTTTTATTTGTTGGAGGTTGTAATAGGCTAAGGACTCCCATGTGTCTGATATTCCTACTCAGTTCTAGTAACCATCACCTATCCTATTAGAGGAAAACTGGGGTGTCACTTCGAACATGACTTCAGCCTAGGCAGGGCCACGGTGGGTCGGGAAGTAACAGAGTGGTATCAGAGTGGGTATTCTCTTAGTACAGATATTGAATTTAATAGTCATGTAAGGAATGGATTAGGAACTTATGGTAACATTTTTAAGGGGGTATTGAGTTCAGTTAACAACCCAAGAAAAAGGGCATAGGTGTGGCAATCGATGTATCATTTCTCCAGGACTTTGATAAACTATTAGTTAACCCAGAACCCTAATAAATTAGTTTCACATTACAATTATTTTGTTCATTCATCATATTGAATTCAATTATGATCTTCCATGTCCTTATTTTAATGATCATATAGATGTTCTCAAACCTTATGGGCAAGACCTACTGATTGTAGGGTGCCACCCACTAATATTCGGCTTGTTTATTGAGGTAAGGATGTGATAGGATCATGTCTATGGTTAGTCTTCTCACCACCCAACAGTGGAGTATGTGGTGTTGTCTCTTGAGACTTGGATGAGAGGTGTTATTACCCCATGATTTGAGGTAACTTATTTTACCTTGTTCTTGATGAGAATATTTCTCATGGAATGGATAATAGTTTCTACTGGGTTAAAAGAGACTAACATTGGACTGGTTATGTTGTATATGTTCAATGGTAGAGGCCTCAAAGGTTTTTTAGTCTGATCCTTAGTTTATTAGGGATCCGCTACAGTATGGGACTCACTTATTCATCTATTTCATACTTATAATACCAGGTTTTGATTCAAGTATTAAACTTACTTTACTAAAATATGGGATTTCAGTAGATGATATATTCCTCTAACTCATGATAGGACATCTCTACCATGGTTGGAGTTTGAGATCTTATCTCGTATGGAGTTGTCATTTGAGGATTTTGAACATTTTTCAAAGTGGCATGGCCATGTTTAAGTACACATCGTAACATGTGATCTTTGCATGGTGTTTTCTAGACATGTTTTTTGGAATATTTTTTTGATATTGATGATTTGGAAGGACACTAGATGAAAATTATTTGGGTTGTAGTGGACCTTTCTTGTGACGTCACCTATATTGGAGTAACTTTTGTGAGCCTTTTCAAATTGAAAATCTTGGTGGAAGTGAACCTTGGTTATGGAAGCGGGTCAAATTTTCACCTGAAAACAGCCAAAGTAATATTTTGGATAGACTTTCTACATTACATATGGTAGATCTTGGAATCTCCATGTTATAGACCCATGTGTTTTCTAAGATGTTTTTATTGGATACCAATGTGGAGTGTTGATGACTTGAGTTCTAGGTAGTGCATGCAGTGGATGTTTATGCTTAAGTGGAAACTGAAGTGAACTTGAGTGTGAATCATCTCTATTTCCTTATAGACCACCATGATATTTTACTCAGGCTGACATTGTTCACTTATTGTCATATATTTGGGATTTTTATATTCTAGTGGAACCTCAGGAAAGATCTTGGTCATCCAGAAATATTCCATTTATGTTTAGCATTATGCACTCATCCTTTTATTGTAGTAATTTTTTTACTGATGGGGGAGGATACCTTATCTAAAATACTTTCATTGTATATGAGAGGAGTGATGATATACATCATAGTGAGTTTTTGTTACTTCTATGTACATTATGAAAAGATTATCGATTGTATGAATGCGGTGAGATATGGTTGCATCAGTGAGTAAGACCACTTGGATGTGGCAAGTGGATCCAACCCTTTATATATTGATTTAGCTTCCCCTCAGCTAGTGAGAATGGTTTTTTACACTATGTATTCAAAAAAAGACATCTCCTCTCTATAAATATTGGAGAATTCGTGGATATTTCAAAGGGGTGACATATCATCCTTCCTTAGAAATAATATGGTGTATGCATCGACCCACATACTGGGAATGGTGATCTACTTTTTGTAGTTATGATGAAGTGAGCCAAATCTCTCCTTGAGATGATTCATAGTGGAGCCTATCAATCCTGTATATTCTTTTGGTATAAATCCATACTCAAGGAGTTTCTTAGGCCTTCGCGATTTGAGACTGTAGAGACTGGGGATATCAGAGTGTCACATACAAGGTATGGTGGTTGGTGTTCTCTAGAAAAAGTACTCTATGTATAAGAAATGATGGAATCATGTGATAAGTTGTCTTTAGGAAATTGATTCTAGTATGAAAGGGTAGATTTTTCTCACCACTAATTGACAGTGGTGTCCTTACACCATCCTTTTGTGAGGAAAATCTATGGGTGTGGTGTCAGTATAATGCTTCTATGTGACCGTATATTCTTATATATCATACAAGAATAGTTTTTTTAAATGTGGGAAGCACGTCATCCACTTTCTAAAGTGGATATAAATTCTTCACTCACTACTATATTTTGAAATATTTGCGATGGATCAATTGCGACGGGAACACATCACAATTGACCCTTATTGTAAAATGGTGTTGCAAAAACTTATTTTTGTGATAGATAATTTCACCATTGCAAATAGTTTTTTGAAAATCCCATCATAAAATATAAATAATTATTATTTGAAATGGAATCATATTTTCATTTTAAATGTTTATTAGTGGCAGATATGAATTTCCATCATTAATAACATTTTACGATGAAAATATGATTCTGTCGCAAAAAAATAAGAAATGAAATAATATCAAACAAATTTAAATATATATATATATAACTTTTCACATATTAATTAACAACCATATTACATATAATATGTTCATACAATTTTTATCATAACATATTTATTAATAAAATAACATTGATCACTATGGATGGGGGGATTATCTGAAGTATTGGGTATAGGTGTAATGCCCCGACCCTAGTTACCCAAATTTGGTGCATTATTACATAACATTGGCATGATCACAAAAGATCAAATCTCTAAAGACCAATTAGTTTAGTATCCTTGGAAATACTAGATACGTTCATAAGTTTTACATTACATTATAAAATGAAACACTACACCAACATAGTCTCCATAGGCCACACTCATATCCCTTAGACTATCCCTACAGGTCAGTAATAATATACTTCTTCGCATCCTGGGAAAAGTGAAACATATATAGGGGTGAGCTCAAATTCTCATTAAGGATAACAATATAGTGTAAATTTTCATAAATAATCATAAACATTTAAGGTAATGTAATACTAAAACAAAATCCTTTTAAACTTTAACTTCAGTATAATATGGTAAAGATAAAATCAAATAATTCCATTTACTTATTCACATGGATATTATACTAGTTTAATAATCACATGTAATATCAATAGCCACTTTCATAATGATGGAATGCATAATGCCAGACTTCATAACCACATATTCAAGGCCTTGTGTCGAGACTATAAATAAGATTTTGTCAAGTCCTTGTGTCAAGACACTAGTTTGTCTCATGTGACCTACCGATGCATCGAGGAGTTATAGTGGGCTCCACCCGTCACTTACTAAGTCCAATGCATTCCTCATATGAAAAGGTTTAAACATAACATAAACATTCATATTAAAACTAGCATACAAAATGTCAATACTTTATCCATAAACCATGAATGGTATAAAAATAACACATCCACAATCAAACATATCACAAAACTTTCAATACAATATTTAAGTTTTGTATCATAATAAATCAACTTCAAATATGCTCATAATCTATCAAAGGATGTCGACATAGATGAAATCAAAACTTTTTTTTAGAGAAATATCTCTTTGTATTCTGAAATCATTTGAAATTCATATAATTATAAAAAAATTATTTTGAAAATATTCTTATAATCTTGTAAGGGAAGCTTCAACGATGTTATAATGGTGGAAAATAGCCGCACCCGCCGTATAAGTTAAAAAAACATTCTTACCTTAATTTTTTCAAAAAGGTTATAAGGTACCTTGTTTGGAAAATTACGGAAAGATTCCTTTCAAACCATTTTATAAAAATTAAAAAAAATGGTATAAATGACTTTAACCCATAGTTTAGTAAATATTAAAAATGTTTTGGAATAAATTTTTAAGAAACATGGATGTGGATGATAAAGAGGTCCGAGTAGATACTTACGTAAAAACAACCTTGGATAATAAAGAGATTGTGAAATTAACCCTTACCTTGTACTTTTCCTTGGTCAAGGGTAGGTTAAACTCCTATATAATGGTGAAATAATTGTTATTAAATTATACAAGAACCATATACATAAATATGGTATCATATATGATCTTCTAATATTGATTTGTTAATGATATTTCAGTAGTATCATCGTTTTGGGTGTTAACTGATTCTTTTTCCTTTATATGATTTGTTGCGTAAGTAATGTTTGTTATGGATAGAATTTATCTTATTCATATTAATAATGGTATTAATTCTTGAAACATTATAAAATGAAAAGTAGTCTTGAATGATTACGATGGGGAATGAATCTCATCGTGTTCGTGGAGACGGTAATCCGTACATACGCATGGGCGACAATATAATTCTTTTGATATTAAAATAGTATATAATTGGATGTTATATCATATATATATAATAATTATAATGTTATATTTATTATTTAAATCATTTATACTCATTATTATACCCATCCAAATGATGAAGTGTTTCAATAACAAACTACACCACGACGTGGAGACGGTAATCCGTACGTACGCACGTATGGTGACTTTGTCATTTATAGGATGGATAGAATAATGAATATGGTTGTACCATTTTTATAATAATATCATAGTATATATAAGATACTGGAGTTATTATTTTAGAATGGAAACAACAAAGAAAGAGGAAGTGGAAGAAGAAAAGAACTTGAAAGAGGTGATGAAATATTTACCTCTTCTTCGGGTTCTTCCTTTTGATTTGATCAAAAGGGATCCTTAGGATGGCTTTATTACTAAATAAAGTCCTCTAGGATGAATTTAGGAAGGTTTTTAGGATATATGGGTAGGTTTTGGTCGATAAAAAAGGCTTTGGAGGTGTGAAATTAGGAAAATGGGAAGTGCCCTTTTATAAGAGGGGTGAGGGGCACCTTAGGAAAAGATTGAAATATTATATTATAATAAAATAATTTTCGGTTTATAATGGCTCCAAAATAATTTATTTAGAGGATAATGTGAGTATAGTTCTAAAAACACTCAAACAATAAGTTTTAGACAGTTTTGGGTCACCATATTAACCTTATCTTTTAGATTTAACTCTTAGTTAAATAGTTTGACATTTACCATGTCTCTTTGTATTTTTATATTATATGGTTAATAAACTTATTATAAACTGACAAGAGAACCCCAATGGGTTCATTAATGACATATATAATATTATTAAGGCCCTTTGTATGAGCCTTATATTTTTAGGAATATTATATCAACCAATAATATAGTATTTGTTTTAAAAACTCAGTTATATCAATTTTGACATTATTTAATAAATGTTTTTTGTAAAAGTCCTAAATAATTTATTACTTTGAAATAAATTCATATGTTCAATACTAACATGTCATATTAACCTATAAAATCATTTTAATTCGTCAAAAGTCTCAAATTAAATTTATTTAGATATTTATAATATCAATTATTTTAATATTTCATTATTAAGGTAATTACTGAGTTATCATTGTGTCGTAAATAAATTAAATTATTTAATGTATAAAAATTATAAATAAAATATCATTATTTAGGAAATAATTTTATCTTTATAATTAATATTTATAGTCAAATTTATATTATGTATAACCCTATATTAAAAATGGTTTAGTTATTAAACTTTGAATTTAATTCTTTTAACGCTTCTTTAAATAAAATAATAATAAATTTCCTAATCTAATCCAAGTGGACCTAAAGGATCATATTTTATTCCTAAGGTTTTTTTTGGTCTAATTACACTTATCTAATAGAATTAGGACATGTGTTAGGGTAATAATAATATCATTTTGACCCTTAATTACCCTATTTACTTTTAACCGTGGTAAATAAAAGTAAAAATTTATTATTCACCAGATATTATTTTCATCTTATTGAATCGAATTTTTCTTACTGATATCAAATGTGTCTCTCAAAGTTTTGAAATTCCACTCACAGAAGCGATAAAATTAAGTTTTATTCAAATTTACAAATTCTCCTAGGAGGTGGGTAAAAGACGGTGAAAAGTTCAATAAAATTTTATATATCTAATATTATTACAAAATGACTCCAATTAATTACATTGAACATATATAGGTATTATGTATCTACTTTTACCTAAAATAAATTTAAATAAAATAATTAATTATTTAAATAAAAAGTCGGTTTTAAACAATAACGCAGTGTTTTTCACTATTCATCTAAAATTGAAAGTTTTCATAAAAATACCAAAAATTCACCCTAAGATAATTTCGATATTCCTAATCCAAAAATGAATTCCATTTTGATAGATAAATTTTATAAAATTTCAGAAGGTGGGTATTATTATTCATAACAGCTAGTTTGATTGGTCGTAGTGTGTTAGAATCTCAAAGTTGCATATAATGCAAGGTATTGCATTATTCAAAGGGAAACGTACCATGGAAGCCTGGGGTGTTACAATAGGAAACTTCATCCCTATACCCTACGTAATTCGTCGCATGTACTCTAGTGTCTTATTAGGTTGCTTATCCTTTCATCAATGCTTCTCCTTCTATTATTGTTGTTAATGTCAATGAAGCTCCTCCTACTCTCTATGCATGCTCTTTATAATCTCATGTTGATCTCTCAATTGCACCTCATACTCTACAGATGATGATGATGACTCTCTATGATCACCCCATGAGATGAAGAATGACCATGTAGTAGTACCATAATAATAGGCAGGCGTTAATCTATATTTACTAATTATTATAAATTATTACTAATTATTAGTAGTTATTACAAATTTTTACTAATTATCATAATTTATTACTAATTATTGGTAATTATTACTAATTATTGATAATTATTACTAATTATTACTAATTATTATAAATTATTACTAATTTTTTATAATTATTTCTAATTATCACCCATTATTACTAATTATCAGTAATTATTACAGGTTATTACTAATTATTGGTAATTATTAATAATTATTACTAATTATTGGTAATTATTAATAATTATTACTAATTATTGGTAATTATTACTAATTATTACTAATTATCAGTAATTATTAATAATTATCCTTAATTAATAAAAATTATTTCTAATTATTACTAGCTATTACTAATTATAAGTAATTGTTACAAATTATTAATAATAATCGATAATTATTAGTAATTATCAGTAATTATTACTAATTTTTTATGATTATTGATGATTATTACAAATTATTACTAATTTTCGGTAATTATTACTAATTATCAATAATTATTACTAGTTATCAATAATTATTTCTAATTATTACTAATTATTGGTAATTATTACTAATTAGTGGTGATTATTACTAATTATTGCTAATTATTAGTAATTATTACTAATTATCAGGAAAAATTACTAATTATTACTAATTATCGGTAATTATTACAAACTATTATTAATTATCAGTGATTATTGTTAATCATGATTAATTATCAATAATTATTATTAATTATAATTAATTATCAATAATTTTTTTTAAATATCGGTAATTATAGGTAATTATTACAAATTATTACTAATTTTCAATAATTATTACTAATTACTGATAATTATTACTAATTGTTGGTTATTATTACTAATTATTACTAATTATTGGTAATTATTACAAATTATCGGAAATTATTACTAATTATCCATAATTATTACAAATTGTCAGTAATTATCTCTAATAATTACTAATTATCCATAATTTTTACTAATTTTTACTAATCATAGGCAATTATTACTAATTATAGGTGATTGTGATTAATTATTACTAATTATTACTAATTATCAGTAATTATTATTAATTTTACTAATTATTATTTACCCATAATGGTCAGTAATTATTACTAAATTTTAATAACTACTGGTAATTATTAATAATTGCGAGTAATTATTAATAATTAGTGGTAAGTATTACTAATTGATGGCCATTACTAGTAATTATTACTAACTATTTCTAATTCTTATTGATTATCGTTAATTATTAGTAATTATTGCTAATTATTGATAATTAGTACTAATTATTATTAATTACTACTAATTACTGCTAATTACTGTTAATTACTGGTAATTGCTGCTAATTACTACTAGTTACTACTAATTATTGGTAATTGTTACTAATTGTTACTAATTATATATATTTATTAAAAATTACTGCAAATTAATAATAATTATTCATTATTATGAATATTTATTCTTAAAATAAAATAAAATAAAATAATGAACAATTAAATTTTTTTTAATAAATAAATTAAAACCTACGCTTTACTGGAATAATGATATTGATGCAAATCTGAAAACGTTCCTATAAAAATTTAAATGTATAGAGGGAGACGTGAAAGAGAAATCTAAAGAGGGTGGCATAAGAGGATTTCAGAAATTGTGATGGAGGGATGTTGTTAGGGGAGGCTTGTATGGATTAGATTAGTTGCAATGGAATATTTGTGACGAGTTCCATCGTAAATACTTCCCACCATAATTAGTTATGACGACGAGCAAAAAGGAATTTGAAACCAATATCAGAATTCATCGCAAATGTTACCCACCATATTTAACTTTTATTTACTTTGTCGATGGAGTATTTGCGATGAGCATTACTTTTCATCACAAATAATATTATTTGCAGTTTAAATTTTAATAATCACAATAGCATATTAGAAAATATAAATATTTTCAACTAAATGAGGATTTCCATTGCAAATAGTCCTTGTGCATTATTTGGTGGGTGTTACATCCAAGACTATTTGCGGTGAGAGTTGAATATCTTTGCAAATACAATTAAATTTATAGTTATTTGTAATGAAACTCTCATTTTGTCACAAATAACTCCATATTTTTTATTATTTGTGATGGATTCCTATTTCATCGCAAATAAGACTTCGCAAAAACCTCTTTTTCGGTAGTGTCTGATTCATGTGATGGGTTTTGAGATGGGCACCCTGAATAGAGAAACTTAAGTAACTTATGATCTTTGGTGTGTTGTTCCCAATGGTTATGATTGGGAATACCCTTCCCATGGTGAACCTGATTTCTGAAGAGGAGGAGGTTCTCTCAAGGAGTTGTTAATGTTTATCACTCGAGCGGGTTCTTTTCATGAGTTTAGAGCTGACAAAGTAGGGTTATCTGAACGTTTAGGACTTCCCGATTTAGATAGTGGAAAATTGGGTCACCTGATGAGCATTGGAGTGGCGTTGACTAGTTGATTGAGGTAGTTGTTGTGACTGATGTGATTGTCAATAGCTTTCGTAATGAGCAACGATAACTCTATCAGGATATCTTTGACTAAGGATGTGAATCAGTTGGAGAACATGACGAGAACAGAAAACATCGGAAATGTTGGTATTGAGGTTTGAGTGAAAGGCTCATGTTTCCTCTAAACTACAAGCTAGTGATGTTGGAACTTGTGCCTTGTTGGATGTTTGTGGTAAAAGATGTCGATGTGAATCCTAAAAAACTTGCAGCCTTTCTACTTTTTGAATGTCAAAATTGAAAATGGTTAAGTTCCTAGTGCGGTTGTGCAATGTAGATGAGTTTCCCTCTATGAAAACCATTTGAAATGATCTTTAAAAGGTGGTGAGTAGAGCACTCCCACTAATGTTGATTTTTTTTATGATCATTTGGGGGAGGTAGTCAGAGATTTTTGGGATTTATAATGTCCCATGAGTTGAGAAAACTATCAAATGAAACATACAGGCTGATTAATTCATGCATTTGGTAGAATCATGCCCTTGTTTCTTCTTTATTTGAGATACATCGAGGTTATTATCTTCACATATAATGGGGGTGTTCTCCTTCATAAGTGGGGATGTAATGAGTTCAATTAGTGATCTCATCTTGAATTTAGAGCTATTGAATGTGATAGTGTGTATGTTCAACACGAGTTCAATACCAGTATTTGTTGTTATTTGATCCTAATTGTTTACTTTTTAAGGATGAAAATTTTTAAGGTAGGTAGAATGTAATATTCTGGGTTTTTATCTAAGTGCGACTCAGATCAATTTTTTATTTTTGAAGTATTGAAACCTTATGAGGGATAAAATAGTCTTTTACCCTAGTAAATAATATCAAGAAACTTTTTTTATGGTTCCATTGGATCTATAATAATCACTTTACCCCGAGTAAAGTCGGCATTCAAAATTAAGTGTTGCGGGGTATTGAAAATAATATAATAAAAATATTATATTATGTTAAGGGGCACATGTCTGTTTTTAACAAAACATTGATATCTTCTAAACGGTACATGGGATGTGAAAATGGAAACTGTCATTGGGTCTAAGAAGGTGTGCTTACCCGAGGCCCAACATTAGTTCAATATGCATCAGAATTCTTGAGTATTCACTATCAATAGAAGTTTAATAAAATAATTTTATAATTGTTTGGATTGTTTTAATTTAGGGAGAAACCCTATACCATGTCTATTTATTCCTATTTTTGTAGCTTTTCTAGGGTTATCCATATATTTATTTGACAATACCTAGATAGAGGAGAGGATATGATAAATGTAGTTGTGGTGATGATGGATCAAAAAGTGGGATCTAATCCATGGTGATGTATATGAACAAATTTTGATGGAAATGATGGATGAATCTATGGTTTTGATGAAAGATCGAAGTGATAAAAAAATCCATCAAGGTAGGGATTTGTTATTTATATAATTTATCCCTTTTTTGACGATGAAATAAACATGGATCAGTCTTCTCAAAATTTAATCCATTGTTAGGTATTTGTGTGGCCCCATCAACATCATTTTGTATTTATATTTTTGTTGTGATAATTTGGTTTAGATCCTATAAATAATCCTTGTTTCATTGATTTTTGTAAATGTAAATGATGATCAATCATGTATGGCCATTTTCGCAACCCATATTTATGTTTTTAGGGCTCCATCCCACTATTCTATGTGTTTTCACCACCAGCAATCAATTGTTCAATGGTTTGACCATCCCCACAGACCGATTATCATTGTGTATTTTTTTTTACTTTTAGGATTTTTTAACATGAATTTTAATTCTATGTTCAAGGTGTGAACAAGGATCATAGATTATTATGGTAGTGTGTATGTGTGTAACATAAGAGGGTTTTCGAGCGGTGAGACATTCGGATGATGGGAGTTTTGTGTGAAACTATGAGGGTTAGATATGGGATTCCAATTCCAACAATTTGTGGTCAATAATATTTTTCTAGTGATGGATAATTCATGGAATACATGTCTAGTGAAGGATCATTGATGACGATGGAAATACATTAAGTAATAAAGATGGATACTTTGTGATTTCTGGTTGTGTAGTGAACACGAGGAGGAAAATATAATATTTCATTGAATAGTGGCCATAATTTGGCTTCTGGCAGTGTCATAAACTCGATCAAACTCACTTATGATCATTTTGAGAACATATCATGAAAAAATCATCATTTAAGGCATGAATATCATACACACATTGAAACCATTAACTTTATGAAAATCTGTTGACTGGATGATGTGTAGTTTGGAAGAGTTCACATGCCCTGTAATGTGAATTTTGCGATGATAGGGCTTCTGATAGAGAAAAATATCACCTGGTCTTATGGTGTACCCACACTCTATGTGACCCTATATAGACCATATCTGTGTGTATAGAAAGTATATACCAAAGGAATCCCAAGTGGCCCACAGGCCATGCAGGCTAAGGCAACACCTCATGTACCACCTAATGGAGCACAACTTGGGTAGAGGTACACATCGAGTGTTGAACCCCAACCCTACACATCATGTGGATTATTCCACATGTCATGTATTTGGTCTTATATACACAATGTCGAGTAGCAGAACATGGATAAGTGGCTGACTCAAGAGGACACACTATATACTATTTAGAAACATTTTGTACTTCTCTTTCCTTGAAGTGTAGCGTTGATTGGTTTCATCTGAGTGGATTTTCATATTGAACAAAATGGTAGAGTATTTATTCCCCCTTAGATAAGATCAGGTATCCCAAACACTACTCATGTAGTGTGATCCATTGTCTACGGTCTGGTATAGGATAAGGTCAGGAATACCCCCAAAGGGCCTGGGGTCATGATCCACTATTCCTCCTCCCAATGTAGGGACAAATATCTCATTACCTACATCTAGGGTGTGTTATCACCTCCTATGAGACAACACTGATATACTTATTTATCCCCCTGTGTCCCAAGGTGTGATCCTCTATCGAGAGTTGAATTTCCTTATCTGAGGTGTCTTCTAGTGAGGAGTGTTCTACATTAATATGTTTCTAAGATATCTGATGACATGGATTCATGAATTTATATAATGATTTCTAATTGTTAAAATGGATGGGAAGACTTGATCCATACTCTGTTAATTAAGCATCTTTCTAAGAAAATTCGGGTTTATCCTTACTCTCAAGTTGTGCATGCTACCTCGGCGGGCGAGTGATCTTCAGGGTTGAGTGGACTCCCCTTCTTGACTTCTACAGGAAACATAGCTATTGTAAACATGTGTAGTGATGACTTATTTAAGTCTTGTGATTCCTAATCACCATGGGGTTTTCCTTTGATATTTGATGTTATAGTTATCTATCGACTTCAAGATTCAAGGACTCATTAGTGTTCCAAGCACCACCAACCACCCATGCAAGGGGGTTTCAAGGATTGGATATTTGATAATTATAACTTCTTATAATCCCTGAGTCTACTAGTGTTTTATCATATCTATATTACTCTACTTTAATTCATTTTGACTACTCCAAAGTGTTGTGAGTATTGAGATGAGTTGGTTTTATATTTTCCTTATTATCCTCCTCAGGGACACCTCTAGTACTAGTAGTCGAGTTTATTGTTTCTTCACACTCCCTTTATGGTTTTTAGGGTTTCCTAATAAGTATATTTATACTCACCCATGCATGGAAATTTGGCCCAAAAGTTTTGTGCTAGTGTAGATGACATTCATATTGGAGATGGATTTGGAAACCTTGGTGGATGTGGTGTTGGTATATTATTGGTGGATCCAGGAGATTATGGTAGTATGAGTTGTTTGTATTTGGAGTTAGCTTACCGTGAGGGCCTCTTCACCTTGGATGATTATTAATTTCCCTTTCTAACTTTTGATCATGTATTTTCCCCTTTTATTTTATGTTATCCACACTTCTTACCATGTGGATCTCAGTAGATTTCTCATACATGTGTCCATTTCAGTTTAGTTGTTCATTTATGTATATCGTGTTGTTATGGATGGTATTTGTTGCATTATATATTTCTATCTATTTTAGTTTTTGATAGACTAAGGCCTACCATGTGTGTGATATTCCTACTCAGTTCTAGTAATCATCCCCTCGTATAGCGACCCATACTTTTCATACAAACATATTACATCTTATTAGATGAATGTTCATTTCATAACATTAGTATCCATACTAAAACAATAAAGTTTTAGTGTCTTTGTAAACTTGGATACATAAATAACTAGTTCATAAAATATCTACATCATATCCCACTTATTTATTCCCAAATTTCACACTTCTTAGACACATCATACATAAAACTTTTCTTTATATCCTGGGGAAAAGAAAACATAATGAAGAGTAAGTTCATATGCTCAGTAAAGGTAAACAAGGGAGATATAAATGATCATTTAAATAGAAAATGAGCATAAATGGTATTAGAACGTGATATTAACCTTTGAAAATCTTACCCAGTAATTCTTATATCATAAACATGATTCATGGCATAAATCTTGGTGGTTCATAAGACATGAATCATAAAGGGATCAAAGAACATAAGCCTTTAAAACATAACATTGGCATAATATCATTTCATAAAAGAGTGTAATAAAGTTTGGCATAATCATAATTATAGAAATAATATTTCAAGGCTACCCACCAAGAAATTTATAACATTTTAGGTTTGGACTAACCGCCTATGTACCATCTTCAAGCTTGATATAACCTCCAATGTAGCCTCTTTTCGGCTTGGGATAATCTCTTATGTATACTATTTAGGGCTTGGGATAACCCCCCATGTACCCTATTTTAGGATTTGGATAACCTCTCTCATACCCTTTGATATCATAGAACAATAATCTTTACCTAATTCATTTTAGGGATATATAATTATTGGCCCACCAGTCACATAATGAAAATTATACATATGTGTTCCAAAATATCATAAAACATTCATCATAGCATAACCCATGGAAAGGAAATAGGTTTAATAAACATTTCATCATTACATCATTGCATAACCCATGGAAAATAAATAGGTTTCATAATGGTTTCATAATTTCATCATAGCATAACCCATGGAAAAGAAAGGAGTTTCATAAAGGTCTCATCATAACATAATTAACTTGTGGGAAAGAAATAGGTTTCATAGAATCACCCTTAAATAATCATCATTATAATAAGTCATCCAAAGAATGAAACTGGAGGGTATCATTAGATCATATCCCCAATAAATTCTAATTATCATCAATGTATGTTGTAATATATGAAAAATTCCTTTAAAATATCATTATAGTATTTATTAAGGAAAACACCCTTTTTATTTTTAAATCACGTATTAAAATCTACAAAATTTTCAAATATTAAGATTTTTTTTTACTTGAATGGAATCTTGGAAACTTTTAAAGTAAGATTCAAATCATTTAGTGGTCATAATATTGATAAATTCTATTCATTTCATGTATGTTAAAATAAATATTCCTTTCACATTTTCGATTAAAATTCAAAAGTATGTCATTCAAAAAATGACAAGAAGGTTCATTTTTAAAAAATTAAAAATTAAATCTTGGGTAAATATGATTTTAAAAAATGATATAAGAATATAAAAAAATTGATTTTTTTTTTAAATATGTATATGGAATGAAAAGTATTTTCAACCTAAGAGTGGAATAAAGTCCTTTTTCCTTAAAAAAGTTCTATCAGTATCTTGAGTAATTAAAGTGATTAAAATGAAAGGAAAAAATTTATTCTCAATAAATAACCAGAGTATAAGAAAATTAAATGAATTTATTATGAAATTATCACATTATTTCCTTCAATTTAAATTCAAACATAAACAATCCCAATTCAAATGATATTGAAACATAAATCCCTTACCACTTTGGTAACTTTAGAATCAAAACCTCATGAAAGATATAACATTAGATAGATATGTATATCCCCATAATTTTCATCATAATAATTATAAAATACATTCATGGGTAGTATATACACCACATAAAAGAAACAAGTTGTGAATATGGTATTTATCTCATAGAAGTAAAAGTAAGATAAAAATCTCTTACCTCGAGTTCTACTTATTTCGAAAGTACTTTAATCTCTAATATAAAAAATTTAAATTTATTATAATTATCTTAAAGAGTTTTTTAAATACTTATAATATTATATATTATCCACAAATAACATTTTATCACTCATTTATTAATAAATCCTTATTAAAATCAATATTTCTTGGTGTTAACTGTTTCATTTTTTCATGAGAATTTCATGTCAGTAGTTATGGTCCTTGTACATTGATCATGGTTCCATCATCTCTAAAATATTAATAATGATATAAATATATATATATATATCCTTCCATAAAAAGTAGATATATAAAAATGAATTACTCTATTCCTAGAGATGGTAGGTTGTACATACGCATGAGCATTATTTTCACTTTTCGATGGATGGAAAAAAAGAAAGGTAAATAAAAATTCACCTCTAAATAATCATTATTATACAATATATATATTTATTAAATATGTTTATTATCATAAATAAAAATGGAATCGAAAAATTAATTACATCACTTCGTAGAGTTGGTAGTCCACACGTACACACGAGTGACGTTATCATTTTCCAATGAATATAAAGGATAGATGATTAATATGATATTATAATTATAGAAAAATAATTATATAATAAATATAATATATAAACATTAAACCCATCATAATAATAATCCATAAAATATGGTGATGTAAAATTAATTGTATTGTTACGTGGAGTAAGTAGTCTACACATACGCACGAACGATACTTTCACTTCCTATTTGATGATATAGAGGGTGCATATTTGTCATTACATGATAATAATAACATTTACTTATATTTAGGATAATTAATTTAATATTTTATGATTAATACCATGGATTTATGGGAGTTAAAATAAGAAATAAATTGAAAGAGGTTGGGTAATCCAATTACCTCTTATTCGGTAAACCTTCTTTAGATCTTGTATTAAGGACCCTTTGATTGGTATTTTAAGAAGAAAAAATGCTTCTAATTAATGAATATATAAGTTTAGAATATATTCTTTAAGGTTTTGGTTAAGATATATGGCTCAATGAGGTTTGAAAAAAATGTATAAGGGGTGTCCTTTTATAAGGAAGGGAAATGACACACTTGTAATTACAAAAAATATTAAAATATAATTAATTAATTTCTCATGTATAATGATTCCAAATAGTCTATAATTCAAACAAAAATATTATAGGGTAAAAATAACACAATGAAATTAAATTTATATAGGTTTTTGTGTCATTTTAAACCTTATATTTTGGTTTAACCCCTTCATTAACCAGTTTTAACCTAAATTGTGGTAATGGATTTTTAAATCTTAAAGAATTAAAATTTTACATATAAGGTAAATATTGGATCATAAATGGAAAACAAATGAAATTTTCAACCAATTATCATCATACATTTACTATTTCAATATTTTTATGATTTTTAAATAATTTAATAAAATATTATTTTTCATAAAATATCATTAATGTCATTTTTGACACTTTGACTTTAAAGTCATTAAGATAGTTGTCGAATTAGAATATAAACCTTTAAAAAATAAATATCATGTTCTATTTGTATAAAAACTTTTTGAAAAAATAATTCTCCCATATTGTATTAATTTTAATATTTTCAAAATTATTTATTTTATTTTTCTATTAATTGAAGAAATATTGTGTCGGCGTTGCATAAGAATTTATGGTAATTTTTCAATAAATTAAAATTATAAATAATTTACCATTATAAAAAAATAATTTTTATTTAAAATAAACATTTTTAAATGAAATTTTTCTCTTTTTATCCTTTTAAAGAAATTATAGATATTAAAGTCAAGAGAGTGACATTTTGGAATTTTCTTTACTTAAAATAATATAAATTAATTATCAAGGTAAAATGGAACCAAAATACCATATATTCGAATTTTAGATGTATATGGTAGAATTTTATCCATAAAATGAAATAAATTCAAGTGTTGGGTTGCCTTTTAGACTTTATCTCATAGTTTTAACCCTGTTTTAACAATTTTACCCTTACTGAGTGACAAATATTTACCACGGTTAATATACATAATGAACAAATATAAAAGGATTATATTTACAAAATTTGATAATAATAATTCAAAATATGAAATCAATTTTTCAATATTCTATTTTTATAAAATTAATTAGTTAATTTTAAAATAAACGTGCAAAACGTAATGAAAATCGTTTTTAGAAAAATGTGTTTTTAAGCATAAAACTAGATATATTCATATTTCATGACTACTATAAACCATAAAATGAATTTAAAATAATTTTATTTAATAAAAAATATTTAAATTTTATTAAAATAATTATTCACTAGTAATTTTTATAATTAATTAAGATAAAAACACATTGTTCAAATAAATACGTTTTTTAAAAATAATGTGTTTTAATCCCAAAAATAAACTTATACCAAAATAAAGTTTAATGATGATTCATATGTAATTAATTATATTATATAAATTAAATTCAAACCTATTTTACTTTAAGATCAACTTCAAAAAATAATGGGACCTTTTAATGAAAATAAATGACAGTTTTACAAAAAAATGTGTTATTTTACTATTCATTTAAAAATCAATCTTTTTATAAAAATCCAAAAATTTCACCCTATGATATTTTTGATATTATGATATAAAAAATTATAACCCTTTTATAAAATTAAATTTTTAAAAATTTTATATATTAATTATAATATTCACACACAAAATAAAATAAAACACATTTTTTAAGAAAACATATTTTTGAAACATAAAATGACCTTACTAAAAATTGAGTACTTATATATTATGAATTAACTAATAAATTTTAATTAAGTAAAAAATTTATACATATATTTCATAATGTGTTAAATATTATCCATACCCATCAATTTAATAGTTATGTTTTAATATATCATGGTTTTTTTAAATCTCAGTGTTGTGTGTCACGCAAGCTATCAAACATTCACAATTTATTTAAAGAGAAATATATTCTAAAATATTATGGTGTTACACCTATACTATTTGAGGTGGGATTGGGGTCACTTTTGGTATGTCATTGGCCTAGGTAGGGCCCTAATGGTTCAGTATGTGACATGTGTTTTAAGTTAGTCAATATTAGTGTAATCATGTTTCCTACATTAAACATATGAAAAACTATTAAAATAAAACATAACTTTCATATTCTAATTGAAGTTTCTTCGTCTTCAACATATAAATTTAATGAACCTTTATTTATATGATCTTGTTATTCCCCTTCATAATCTTTCATCTTAGGGCATCAATTTGAATAATTACCAAATGTTCCATATTTTAAACATTCAATAGATAACTTAGGAAAAACATTATTCTCATCCATTATGTTAAATGAACTCTTCATTTATCCTCAGTATTTTATTTCTCTATTACCTCCTTTTCCACATATGAAAAATCTTTATTTTCCTTTTATACATTTTCCTAAGTGATTATTCCCCCATTATTTATATATAGGAATCTGAACTTTCTTTTCTCCATAGTCATTATCACCTAAACTCCCATAAAACTCTATTTTTATCTTATTTGTTGTGTCAGGAAACACCCCTATTTTCAATTTTTTAATCATAACTTGAGATATATGGTTAGGCATAACCATATTATTTTTCACTCCATATCCTATTCGGTTTGGTTTATATTCTAGAAAACCAATGTAATATCCTTCACATTCATTTTTAACTAGGTTCATGTTCGTATCAACCATTTATTAAAACCAAAATGGTTAGTGTTATATAAAATCTTAAAAAACCATTTTATGAGGAGGATAAATACTAATATATCGTTGATCGTGTCATATTTTATTCAAATTTTTTTATTCATCCAAAAATAAAAATAATTATCCATAACATACAAACCTTTAAGGTTATATAATACTTATGACTTATGCTCAAATAACATCCTAACCTGTAAAGTTATCTAAACCCTTTATTTGACACTAACTATAATGTCATGTATCATAATCAACCCATAATTGTATGTTTTATAATAAGGGTTTAAATTTATTATATTTCTAGGATATTTTAGGTTTATATTTTTATATAATTATTAAAACCATTACAAAACATAGTCGACATTCCCATATAGTTCACATTTTTTCCAAAAAAACAAGTTTATGTGTCAACAATCCTATTTCATTCATGTAAGTTTTTATTTATTCAATATTTTACACTATTTACCTCACTGTAATCCTTATACATCCTTAATCTTGGTGAAAAAACATTTGAAAACATGGTATGGAAAAAATAAATCTCAGTAAGGGATATAAAAAGGAAGGAAAACCATTAATCCCTTTTGAAAAACATGAAAATGCATAAGGAATTTTACATTTTTACCAAATAAAATTTGATATCAAAAAATAATTTAATCACTCGTGAAACCAAATTTATTTCCCATGGTTTTTCATAAAAAATAGTAATCATAAAGGAAAATTCATAATTCATGAGGGTTTCTTGAAAAAATGAAATTTTTACCTTGAAAAATAATCACCTATAAAATATCATAAACTTTAATTTAAATTATAAACACATTTTTTAACTTTTGTAATAAATATATTTCCATGAAAATGATTTTTAATAATATAAAAACATGAATGTACCTTTGGAAATTATCTTCATATCACTCTTACAATAACTCTTACAAACGAATAACCTACCAGGTTAATTCAAATTACTTCATAAGAGTAACTTATAAATAGTTAAGTTTTTAAACTTCATAGGAGTAACTTATAAAAAGTTAACTCTATAAACTTTATAGGAGTAACTTATAAATATTTAACACTATCAACTTTATAGGAGTACCTTAAAAATGGTTAACTTTATCCATATTACTCAATGCATTTGAGAGTTATATCAGGACCCCCATCATCATGAGATATATCAAGCTCACCCATAATAATCAATATTTTCCAAAAATCATAACATGAATTAAAAAAATATAATCTTTCATTTACATCATAACACATATAAGAATTTTATTTTGATACCATAATAAAAGAACCTTCAATTATCTCATAAAAATGAGAATAAATACTCCTTTATTTTAAAACTATTTTTAAACTAAAAAACTAGAAAAATTGGAATAGGATATTATTTAAGAAACCATTGAAACTTGTAGATTGATCTTTATAATTAATAAATTATATGATGAAATAAAAAAATTCATGTCATATATGTTAAAAAACATTCTTTCTACACTTTATTAAAGAAAGTAAAAAATGTGTCATACATAAAACATTTTAAAATATTCCTTTAAATAATTTGTAAAGATATTAAAATTTAATATAAAATAATATTATCAAACATTTAATAATATATGAAACTTTCATAAAACTATATGAATAACACGAACATGGAATAGAGAGATTATAAAATGTTTAAAACAATATTTTAACAAAAAAACCCCTTACCTCGTTTCTCAACTCGTCATGTACATGTCTTACTTTCCTAAATAATAAAATTTTATTAATATTATATTTGATTAATAATAGTTTTAATATTAATTCCATCATTATTATTTCTTTTATTTAATTTTTTTCTCTGCTTAATTTAGTCACTATGTCGGTTAAGTTTACGTTAGACGTTTTGAGGTCGTTTGGTTCATAACCTCAAAATAACATTGGTGTGTTGAATGTGGTCAAAAGGTTAATGGTTACATTATCTAAAGAATATTAAAAATGTTCTAATTTTAATTTTTAAACATTATATACACTTTTATATCCATATATATAATGTTTTCATGAGAAAATAAGCCCATCGTTTTATGGAGACCATGATCCATACATACGCATGAACAACGTTTTCATTTTTATAATGAATAAAAAATAAATATAGTAGATAATGGTTTATCTTTATAGAATAATATTAATATTATAAAGTGATATTTATTCATTAAATCCATTCTTATTTCTATCCATTTAAGGTTGAAAAAAAAAACAAATCACGTCACTTCGTGGAGGTGGTAGTTCCCATGTGCGCACGAGTGATGTTATCATTTTCCAACTGATGGGAGGGTAAGAAGGTAAGTTATATATCATATTTAAAAAATTATAATTATGTTATAAATATCATATATATTTATTTTATCTATAATTTTAACTATTCATATGATGTGATGATGAAAAATGAAACACATCTCTTTGTGGAGACGGTAGTCCATACGTATGCATAAGTGAAGTGTTCATTTTCCATTAGATGGAAAAGTGATAGAAAATGGTTTTACCATCAAAATAATTACAATTTAATATATTTATGATGATAATGTTATTATATTAGAATGGTTATGATAAATTTTAAGGATAAATAAGATGAAATAAACTTAATAGAAAGTGTTTAAGACTTATATGACCTCTTTTGATATCCTCATATCGATTGAGCTTAAGGATTTTGAAGGAGAGTTTTATGGTAACTATAGTGTATTAGGGATGTGGTAATGGAATTTTATATATGTATTTGTTCATATTTTTTAGATAAAACTTAAATATATTTGTGTTTTGAAAATTTTAGTGTGGATCCCTTTTTATAGGAAAAAAATCAATGGTATCTGCACATGTGTTTTAATATTTAAGGGTCATGAATGTAATTTTACAAATTACAAATGGAAAATACATAGAAAATAAATTATAGGATATAAAATTTCCCATTTAATTGAGTTAATTGATACTTTATGATTTTATAATGATTTAAATATAATTTTTAAACATTAAATATCATTTATGGTCATTTTAGGGACTATTCAAAAATTTGACTTTATGCATGTCAATACAACAACATAATTCAAATTAAAACACATAAATCATAAATTATCCTTAATATTTATCTATAAAATTTGTTTAATACCATAATTAATCCTAAATATATTACTTTTAAAGTTTTTAAAATCATTTACTTTATTTTTCTCTTATTTTTGTAAACATTGTGTTAATGCGTCGTTAGCATTTTAGACAATTATAATATTTTTAAATATTTTAAAAAATTTAAAAATGAATATAATTTATTTAAATTAATTATATTTTTATATTTTTATTTATAATTTATATTTACTCTTATCCTTACCATGACAAAATATTTATGATATTAAATGAGAAAAAGTGACATTTTTGTATATATGATTTTATTAGTATAAAAAAGGGAGGTCATAATCATGTCAAGTGTATCCAAAATAGATTAAAATTTACCATGGATAAGGGATTATTCAATCAGTACTCTTACACCCATTTTGAGATAATATTTTTTGGTCTTATCACATAGTTGTAAACGACAAGTACACGCCGTGTACTTCAAAATTACACGTTGTGTATTTTCTTTTTTTTCATTAAACACACTGGGGTTGCATCTAGTTTCCATAACACCCTAATTATAGGTTTGGTTCATTCAAGAGAACCTATACTACCATGAATCTTCTCTGATTCCCTGAGCGAGTGTTTGTTCTCTGAATCAACCACTGTCGATTGCGTTGGGATCGCCTCGGTAAGCTCTTCCTTCTCCTAGAGCTTCGTTGCCTGATTCCTCCTCTTTCAAGAGATATCACTTTTTGAATGTTTTTTATGTTTTTGAAGATATATGGTGTTCTTGGGATATTCAAGGCTTTTGTTTCACGTATAGCGATCTCCCAACACTAAGGTAGGTGGTTTGTGCCTTTCTGTTGAAAGTCTTTGAGTAATATGTGCAATTTTGTCCAATACCCTTGAATGGGGTATTGTGTGTTTACTGTTCAAACCCTGTTAATTTCCTTCTATGCTGGTATACATGAGTATAGGTTAATTGGATGTGAATAGGGTTGATTTATATGCTTTGGATGTGTTTTCCATGCATGTTCAGTTTACGACCGTTTGGTCCTGTTTAGCCTGTAAGGCTTCCTTGATGTTTTCACATGCCTAGTATAGTAGGATGGAGTGATTATTTTATCTGACATGCTTTATATGATGTATAATGTTTATCCAATTAGTTCTTGAGGTTTACTTTGGTCGTGTTGCATTGCTATGCTCGTTTGACTACAGGGATGTGAGAACCTGTTGTAGTAGACTATAAGAGGAATTGACCGTGTGAGCTTCCTCAGAGAGTCTTTAACCACTTTTGAATATAAGGGTAATTGACCGTGTGAGCTTCCCCATAGAGTATTTAACCACTTTTTACTATAAGTGTAATTGACCGTGTGAGCTTCCTCAGAGAGTCTTTAATCACTTTTGACTATAAGGGGAATTGATTTTTGGTGCTTCCTCAAAGTGTCTTTGTTATATCCTTATAACTAAACCAGAGGGTATAGGCTGTGTGTACTTCCCAGAGGGTTACATACTTTGATTAGATACTTACATGACATGTGGTGTTTGAATTATTTTAAACTATAGTAATTTTTACTATTGATTACTTCCTTGTTTACTGCTACTTTTCTTATTACCTGCCATATATATTCACTGATTGTTAGGCATAGATCTCGTGGTGGTTGCCTACTGGGATTCAGTCTCACACCCTATTTGGGTCATGATTTTGGGCCCAAAAATATTATATTATTATAGGTATAGATAAGGTAAAGCGCCCTTCTACTTTAGGTACTTGATTGATGTGGAGTATGAGAGCATGGGACCAAGCTATGGCTTGCGATGCTGAGGAGTTATTTACCTTGATTTCTTTTGTACTTTGGTTTAGTACTGTTGTATTCTAGCATTGTGATTTGTTTGGATATTTTTCCTAGACATATGTATCATGAATCATTCATATATATATGTGTGTTTGTGTGTGTGTGATCCATTTTATTATTTCCAGTCTTCCACTATTTAATTTTGTATGGATTATTACTGTTTCTGCTATTGTATATCTGTTTTACTTCCATTGTGTTACTCTGGCAATGAGGGCATCGTTTCCCCATTATCACACCCAAGGCACTCGCTGCTAGTTGGTAGCCTCTAGTATTTGGGGAAATTCGCTTGAGGCCATGTGACCAACTGGGTATGAGGCGTCTCTGGGTGGCTCCCAGAACCAGGAAGTTACAAATATAATATATAAATATGATTTATATAACTATATTATTATAAAAAAATATTATCAATCATATTTTCATAATTTTATATATATATATATATATAATTATCAAATTTATATTAATAAATAAAAAATTAATAATTTATTTATATACATTAATTACAAAATGTATATATAAATATAATATATTAATATTTTATTTAAACAATTATATATATATATAAATTAATATATATTTATTTAATTATAGTTCATATTTTAATTTATATATTTATTTTAATTTTAAATAACTTAAAATATACACATATATTTGTATGTATGTGTTCATGTGTATGTATGTGAATGTATGTGAATGTATGTGTATGATTATATATGCATGTATGTATGTGTATGTATTTGTATGAGTGTGTGTGTGTGTGTGTGCAAGTGTATATATGTGTTTTATATGTATATGTGTTGTGTGTGTGTGTATGTTTATGTGTATGTATATAGATGTATGTGTTGTGTGTGTGTGTTTGTTTATGTGTTATGTGTAAGTTTCTGTAGTATGCGTATGTATGTGTATATAAGTGCATCTATGTGCTTGTAATTGTAAATGTGTGTGTGTGTGTGATTTTATATGCATGTATATATATGTACATGTTTATGTGTATGTATGTGTGTGTCTATGTGAATGTATGTATGTATGTAATTTTTGTGTCTTTGTATGTAGAGTCCCACCCCGAAAACCACTAAGTGGTGCCCTGAGATAGTTGGTCTCATAACCTCAAGCGCACCTCCTCATATGCTAGAGGCTTCTGACTAGCAGTGAGGGCCTGAGGTGTACCCATAGGGAGACTATTACCTCTTGATTAGAGTGTAACAAAATGGTAAATAGTATTGTTAAATAGTATATATAAAAATAAATAATCAACAGCATAATAATAATAATAAATCATCCAATATAAATAAAAAATCAGAAGATGAATCATAAATAGATACAAAAATGATGATGGTCATGTCATGTAGCTATACAAAAATTAGGTACACGGGATATAGGGGAAACATGCATATACCACATGTTAAAAAAATACAAAAAGACCAAAATCTTCCTCTACTAACATCATAGGAATAAGCTCAATCCTCTACTCTCATACTCTATATCAATACTCAGAATCAAACATTTGGAGCTGAATGTGTCCCTATATCTACATATGTAATCCTGAAGTTTGGTCAAGTAAAAAGGACATCCTAATAAATATGTGAGATATAATCAGTAGGCCACCACCAATGGTGTCCATAATAATCTAGTTTGTGTATAAAAAATGTGTAGTGTGTCAATAATAATAGAAATTAAGTTATAAATAAATCTCATTGGACCGGGTTCCTCAAGGATACTCGACTGACATTACATTCTTCGGCCTAATCTGGATATCTCTAAATAAAAGGAAACCTATAAAGATGTATTATGGTTATATAAAGGTTCTATAGTATACAAAAAAAGATGAATAATTGAGCCTATCAACAAGGAAAGTATCTAGTATGGACTGAACCAAAGCATGTTATTTATCTTGGTGTATGCGCCCTTTGATTTAATAAATTTTAATTTATGTTATTTTATATAAAGAATCTATAGAATTTAAAAAAGTGGAATCTTGGGCCCATCTAAGGTGGACTGTAATAAGGAAACCGAGTATCAAACCAGAAGTACTATAAATACCCAACACCATAAGAGTTCATCTAAGGCGATCCATGAAGGCATACCAAGTATCACTCTCGACGTGGTGTGAATCATGACCCTCTGAGCACATCCTAGATGTACCACTTATGGGACCAAGTATTTCCCATGGATGATGTAACAGTATCTTCTACTAATCCTATCTAAGGTATCTTCCCTAGGGAATTGATATCTCTCATGGGTCAGTAAGTAATCCACTTGGTGAACCCATCCAATGCATCCAGAGTATCACTCCATGTGTAAAAATATCCATTCTCATTTATAATTATGAAGCATGATGAGCCCGTCCAAGGAATCCTTAAGTTAGGACCCCTGTATTGCCCTCAGCTTAAAGGGAAGGGAAGGTTATGGTTATCACTAACTCGTACCATACACCCCAATAATTATTGAAAATTTGGCCAATAAATTTAATTCAAGCAATTAAACTATGGACTCAAGCATAGGGGCCTAAACACATGGCCTATCATTTCTCTTATAAAATGTTCATTCCAAATCATTTATTATAAGCAAATTCATACACCCCAATTTAATATTTACTAAATACATTACCAAGCATGAGGATCTTTATCCTTTAAATAGGGGCACACCCATATAGGTGTCTTGTGTTGAGGTAAATGCATCACAACATTAATTTCTAGGTATCTAAGTTACCATTACACATAAGAATAACCTTTACTTTAATTAATTAAAAAAATGGAGGTGATGCCGGAAGGTTCGTCATGTGGCACAATGTCATGTGATAAAATAAAACTAGACTTTGAAGAAAAAAACTATAACACCAACCGTAAGCCCATAGTACTCTCCTCATCCAGTTTCAGCCCTTCAATTGATCTAGAATAGGATAAAACATAAGAATAGATGAAAACCTTGAAAATAGGGCATATGAGCTCACACCAAAATAGCATATGAGATGGGAACACTACTACAAAATAGGCCTTTAAGAGTGATATAAATGGCCTTTATCAGTGCTAGAAAAGCTCTAACTACGTGAGAGATTTTAAAATCACAAGACTTTTAAAACCAATGATAAAGGTTCATACTGTAGTATGCTATTATAGCACACTACATCACCAGAAACACACCAAAAATCAACAAAAACAAGTCCCAATACATAATTTAAATGAAATGAAATTTACAACACAAATACAAAAAGAACACTATATTATATAAATTTCAAACAATGCTTTATACAATTACATAAATACAAATTATTACATAAATTCAAAAACAATCCTAATTGTCAATGTTACCATGATTTTCATTGAATTTTTTCGTTGAACTTCCAACACTACATGAGTAGTTTCAAACAAACCACCTCAACTCGGAAAAAAGAATCCACATGTATAAGAAAAAAATTATTATGAGTAATACTAAAAATAAATAAACTAAACATAAATATGAAATAATACATTAATTATATGGACAATTATTTTACTGTGAAAATATAAATATTATCTATGTGATTGAACAATGGAGAGAACTTGAAGGAAATTGATAAATATCAACACTACATGAGTGAAAGGTTTTGTGGTAGAATTATGTGGATGTTTTGGTACAGAAAGGGATAAAATATGGATAGAGAACCCCAACTCAAACCAAATAATCCACTTTTATAAGAAAACAATTATTATTTTAGTAATACTAAAAATAAATAAATTAAACAAAATTATGAAACAATACATTAATTCTATGGACAATGATTTTACTGTGAAAACTTCAAGATTACCTTTGTAATTGAGCAGTGGAAGCATCATTTCTCTTCCTTCAAAGTCAATGAGGGTAACTTGAAAGAAATTTATAAATGAACCGCTATAGGGGTCAAAAGATTTTAAGGGATAAGAAGCATGAAAGTTGGATAAAGAATCCCAAATCGAACAAAATAATCCACTTGTATAATAAAAAAATTATTATGTGAGTAATAACAAAAAGAAATATATTAACCATAAATATGAAACAATACATTAATTATTTGGACAATGATGTTATTGTGAAAACATCAAGATTGTCTCTGTGATTAAGCATAAATATCATCATTTCTCTTCTTGGAAATTCATGACACATGTATAGGAATATTCTAAAATAAATGAACTCTATAAGGAATAATGAAAATTAAATCAACGTTCCATTATATAATTTTTCAATAAAATAGATAAATTATATCATAACATTACCTTTGCATCTATATAAAGGGTTTCCTTCATTACAGTTTGTTCTTATGATATATTGGTAACATCATCATGTAGAGAAGACATTATTTTCATAATTCATCAAACATTTAACTTAGATTATGTTAATACAGTATAGAACATATAATATTATGATGAAAAACATAATATATTAAAAAAGACTTTTACCTTCTCACTAAACTCTATTTCTTTTTTTCAAATGTTTTAAGTATTTGGTTCCTCTTTTGAGAATCCAAATCCCCTCATTGTGGTCCCCTCTAATGTACAATACATTTTCTACAATGGGACTGGCATGAATTGATTGTGATGTGCTAATGAAAGGGTCATCCATGATTGAATTTTCATCTGAATCAATATTTTTTTAGTATCTAGTATGAAAATTGACCAATTCTTGTTTGTTAGATCAAAGACATAAAATACTTGCACTTCTTGTGATTCCATTATGAATGGATCGTCTTTTGTCTCTTCTATGCTAAAATTCACCTTTATAAAGTCCATTTTTTAACTTTCACTCCATTGATATTGTCAACCCGTTTTTAATATAAAATAAACACTTGAAATGTTGTATAATTCAACTCATATATCAATTCAATAATGAAATAATATGACATATTTTCATAAATTATATTTCTATCCTTGGAACTAGATATGTGCATCGCTTCAACCACAAGCGTAACACCACTATTTTGAATCATACTGAATCCATAATTTTCATTTATAGAACATATAACCATTGATTACAAAACTAGTGTAAGATATAATATTTTCATTAAGTCCTCTGGATATCCATTGAAGTCTTTCGACAATTGAATTCGTATTTTCAAATAAATCCTTATAAATTTGATCTTTGAACCATCATATAAACTTTTAATTCTATGTATTTTATATCCATCCTTCAGCCCTTGATGGATTCAAATCTCTGAGAATTTATTTTTGGGCTTCAATGTATGGATCAACATCTTCACTATTATGTAATATGTAAATATGTTCTTTCTCTTACTCTGTCAAGGTAATTGTAACAACATCTCTTCCATAAATCCCTTCGTACATAAGGTGTTTGTTGTGAAAAGACTTTGGGAGACTGATTCTTTCAACATATTATAGGTAATTGGTACAAAAATCAATAGTTTCTTCAACAATATATCATTCTAAAATACAACCTTCTGGAAGATTTCGATTCTTAACATACCCTTCAAAAATCTTCATACACCGTTCAATGGGGTACATCAATCTTTAATGGATAGGACCACATAGTTGAACCTATTTGGCCAAGTGGACCATTATATCAAAGAATTATGGTGGGAAGAAAATCTCTAATTCACATAATATGACTACATTCTTCTTATTCATGATGGAAAACTTCACTAGGTCTACAAATTTATTGAATATGGATTTGAAAAAGAATCAGAGACTGATTAATATATGTTGTACATTTTCAGGTAGAATGAAATGAAAAGAAGCAGGCATTAAATCTTGAATAAAAACATGAAATTCATGTGATTTTAGTCTTTGTAACATCAAATTAGTCTTTTACATGACATTATTGATATTTGATGAATACACATGTGGAACTTTTACACTAGTAAGGAAAAGGAAAAATTGAAATTTTCCCTATCTGGATAGAGTGTAAGCTACTGGAGGAAGAAAATTATACCTTTTACCCTTCACTAATGCCAACTCTTCCCTTATCCCCATTTCAATCAAGTACAACCTAGCCCTGATGTTATCTTTATTTTTTTCAGGAACATTTATTAATGTGTCAATAACACTATAAAATACATTTTTTTCTACATTCAAGACATCAAGAAAATGTCTGACATACAAAAAAATTAAAATATAGTAATTTAAATAAAATTGATCTCTTATTCCAACCTGATTTTTTAAGGTTTTTTTAAAATGGCTTATTGAAAACAGTGTTAATCTTCTTTACTTTTTTGTGCAGTTGATCGCCAGTTGCTGGATACAGTGTTGTACCTTGTTTGATATTCCCATCGAATTTTGTCATTTAGGATCAGTATTTATTCCATCGAGGTAAAAATTTCTAATGTTCTAAAAAAATTCTTCTAGGAATGTTTCAAACGAACTGATTATGTGCGTTTTTCACAAATGGGACACCCAAACATTCCTTTAATGATATATCCTAATAAATTTCCATAAGTGGGGAATTCATTTATCATTCCATACAACATGACCCTCAATGTGAATTATTCACTTCTATGAGCATCATACATTATAAAACATGTATCCCACATCAATTTCATATCTTTAATCAATGGATCCAAATAGACATCAATATCATTACCGAGTTGATTTGGTCCAGATATAAGCAGAGAAAACATAATGTATTTGTACTTCTTGCATAACTATGGAGGAAAGTTATAATTTACCTACATGGCAGGCCATGTACTATGATTACTACTTTGTTCACCAAAATTATTTATTCCATCTTTAGATAACATAAGATGAAGGTTTCCTAGCTCATCTTCTAATTCTAGAAACTCGTAATAAATTTTCTTCCACTGAGGAGAATCTGTAGGATGATGTATGTTCCCATATTTAATTCATGTATCTGCATTCCATGTTAATTGTTTTTTGGTTTCCTAACATTCATATATTCTTCTAAACTATTTAATTATATCAAATTAACATTCATATTTTGAAGGACTCGATTCATTTTTATTGTATCGATATGCGCCACACTTAGGTAATTTTATGAGTGATTCATGGATCTTATAAAACAATATGAAATCATTTGGAAAAAAATATTTTTTAGAGATCAATACCATTGAATGTAACATTCATTTAACATCATATGTTCGTCATGGTAGTTCATTTTCTTATGGGGACATATATTTCAGAACAACAAGTAGTTCTGTAAAGTTGGTGTCACTCCATCTGCTTCCATATTTCAAATTATATAACTTTAATATAGCTGACAATTTTGGGTATTTTGTAAAACTAGTATACAATGGTTTCATGGAACAAATATTTAATTCCTAAAACAACTTTAGACAATCATGAAGTTTATCTTCAATTTCCATTGTCATTTATTCCATGTGATCTCCATAATATTTTACAAAGGTATTCATATCAAACGATTCATAAATTGTAGTAACATCCCAATCGATGTCAAAATTTAGTTTTTTCCATGTTTAGTCCAAAATTTATAGATTTGATCTATTCTATGACAAATCAAATGTTCTTACAACTCTTCTAGACTATTTTTTCTTGAATAAAAACAAACTAAACACAGATAGAGGATTTTAGAAGGGTAGTTTGCATGCTCTATAGCAAGCTTGATGAATTATTTAACTCCATCTTCATATTAATTTTTCAAAATGATTAGCATGAATCCATTTTTGGTTCATATCCATCCTATTAGGTTCATAAAATATTAATTTTATACAATATATAAATAAATACACATAATATATTAATTATCAAAAGTGAAAGTTATAGACAATTATAATAAGGGAAATATGGATCATTTCAACTAGAATATCTGATCACCTAGATATTCCAAATCCAACAATAAGGGTTGTTGTAATTTGAAAAAATATAGGGAGATAAATGCATATAATAAATGATATTATTATTAAACCTTATATGTGTAAATTGAAAGATATATAGTGTAATGACCCTAGCCTGAATTACCTAGAAAACACCAGGTCAGATCATCTTATGACCTTTAAAACACATCAAAGTCACTAAATGATGGTTTAAAATTTGGGTGAAAAAACCATAAATGAGAGGTGATCCCACCCCCCCAAAAATAGAAATAATTAGTACCAGAGGTCGAACAAAACTCTATCATGACCCTTGGGGTCAATAGACATCCAGACTAAAAATCATCATTACCCAATATAGGCATACTTTTTAGACAAAAAATATGGAAATAAATGATGAAATAGATATATAGACACACATACATGTCACTCTAGTATAAAAACGCACTTATAGTCTATAATAAATATCAAATAGATAAAAACCAGATATTCAGACATAATGTGAATTATAAAGGCACCATAACGATTCAAAAAGTGAAGGCTTGGTGCGATAAAACCTCATGTGATTAATTGGGTATGACCCATTTGAATCTTCTCCATAAGAAAACTAAGGACCATAGTGAATTCTAAGAGGAACTAGATCCTATAATACAAATAACCAATAGAGGAACATACATCACTCCACTAACTTGGTTCCTAAAAAATAGCATCTGAATCTGCATGTCCACTAAGGTGTCTATGAAAGGTGTCAATATATATAATCATTAGGGAACCACCAATGTTCCAAAAATTAGTATTCAATAAACAAGAATATACATGAAACTTTCCACCCATACTCGGCTGGGGTGGTAAGGATGGGGAGGGGTTTGGGGTGTGGTCATGAGGATAAGTCCTCAGGCCAGCAATTTACCTATATTTTCTTTGTCTCATTGTGTGACTCTTTCATGGTTGTACCCAAATTTTAAAAAATAATATACCTAAAAATTTCTATGCATTTATATACATATATGAAAAAAAAATTAGTAAGAAGATATAAAACATAGTAGTAAAACAAAAATGAATAAATCCAAGGTTCAATGTCATATATAAACAATAGATCATACATCATTATTCAGTACAAAAAATAGACCACAAATAATTCCCTAAACAACAGATCATTGTCACAACCCTTCCCTCGGGGCCCGTGTCGTGACTACCCCAAGCCCGACTTCTATAGGCCAGGGGTTGGAGACTAGCACTAGAAATACATTTCCCAAAAATAGGAAGGCATTGCCTCAAAACCTGCACACACACAAGAAGGGTACACTACGCAAAAGTAAAACACAATGTAAGAGTAATGTGAACCACGACTAGTAACCACAACTAAGTGTAAAAAGTAAGTACTAAAAGTAAAGGTTCAGAATACAAGCCCAACTGAAAGGTACAACTACAAATGAAAAACAAAAAACAGATCCTGGAATCATCCACTGAGGATCCTACCTTAAGGGTAGGTATAGCTCATCTCCACTGATCTCCACATCATCCAATCTTATTTGTGTACCACCTGGTCCTAGTCCCTCAAGACTCAGCCAAGCTTCTCATCGTATTCACAAGACACAACAAGGTGCAGTTGAAGCCCGTATAGGGGGGGAGTATAATAGTGCCCATTAGGGACCCCGAGACCCCCGAAGGTATCACATAATTACACTAAGGAAAAACAAAAATCATGACATCAATCACAAAGCACAAAGTGAAAGACTCAGATCAAACGATGTATAAGTAAATCACAGAAGTAGAAATGATTAGTCGTGAATCTAGATCATCTCATTTGGTCAAGAGGCACTGCTACTAACCATACAGAGTCTGACCCACACATGATCGATAGGTAATAACCCCCACAAGTCCCACACAAGATCTGACCTGCCTTAAGTCGATAGGTACTAACCCCCACTGACCCACATAGGATCTGACCCACATAGTATCGGTATGTGCTGACCCAGACAGGATCGCTGAGCGCTGACCCACACAGGATATGACCCATACAGGATCGGTATGCGCTGACCCACAAAATATCGATGAGTGCTGACCCACATAGGATATGACCCACACAGGATTGATAGGTGTTGACCCACACTTGATTTCTCATTACTAACCTCTGTATCATCTATCTCCAACTTCCATCTCACTGCAAGCCACTGGATTCCCGCTCATAGCATGCTTGATTCTGGGAAAAGCACTCCTCAAGCCATCTATAATATTCTAACTAGCAAAAAGTCCCATGAAGAAGTAACCCAATGATCTGTCATGTCATAAGGGTTCCAATTCAACAGACGGTGCGTCAACCGGATGCCCGGTCTGTAAGTTATACGTATTTTAGTTCTGAGGGCCCGGTTGGATTCAGAGTCGATCCAACTCGACCATACTCCAACTTTCTCCAAAACTCTCATAGAGTGTCTCAATAGGACTCTCCCACTCCATGTATCCTAGATCCACAATCATTTCTTCAAACAGACATCTGGTTTGCGAGATACGGTCACTTAAACATATTTGGGCCTGATAGGGGAGCGGGTCTGGTCCAACCTGGTCGAACGGACCCAGCCTGAGTTAACCCGACCCAGTTCGGGTTGACCCAGCCCAGTTGGGCTCATCTAAGGTGGGCTCAGCTTTTTGGGCCACAGACTGGCCCAGCCCGCCCCAGCAGGGCTAGGCCACGGTAGCTTGGCCCGTCGGCTGGCGCGACCCGTGGGGGTCGCGCGGTCTGCTTGTCGAACGTCTCAAAGGAGTCGTTCGGCTCCCCAATTGGCAGCACCATGTGGTGCCACCTCATCACCTGTGGGACCTGAAGGGAGTGGGATCTGGCCTTCACCATCGTCACGGCTTCAAATTCATGGTTGTTCAATGCGGCATGCGACGGTACGCCCCCTCTGGCTATGCGGTCGGCCGCCTTCTGCAGCTTCCACAGTATGATGTCATGGCTCCCCTCTGTAGTGCGCGATGGTGCACCACCTACTGTCATTTTCCACTGTCTCCAATCGGTTCTAAACCATCGGATCCTCCTTGGGGCTCCAGAAATGCTCTGAAGGTCCATTTCCACTCTCGTCTATGCTTATGGGCCTCCTAGACTAACGTTGTCACAACGTGACCCTCTGTCTCGCGTTGCTGTCAAATTGGGAAAGATGTCCCCAAATAATGTAATGAAAAACAGGAAGTGGAGGGTTTGGGCCTTGTTAGTTTATCCCATGCCCTCCGTGTTAGCATGATAATAGGTGGGATAAGAATTCATCAAATATAATCTTTATTAAAAAATAAACCTCCTACCTTGAGATCCGTTGGAGGTGTTGTGGTTGTGGCGAGAGGAGCATCTGCATTGGATGGATTCATCGGTGTTCGTCGATCCTGGATCGTTGCTGCTCGTGCTTCCATCCTCCATCGGTTGATGTTTCCGCAGGACTTCTCTAGAGTTTCCTCGCTTGAAGAATCCATGCCAAAACCCCACCCCAAGATCCGTTTAAATAGGTGGGGAAAAGTTGAGTAACACATTGAGGAATTAATGAGGTTTATTAAATTAATTAATGAACCTTTTTTAATTAACATTGGTGGAGTTACGCTGTTGATGATTCAATCCATTAATTGGATTGACAATTCACTGGTCCCCACCACCACCACTCATCCTCTAGATAAAAAGAAATAAAATAACTTGTTAAGTTATTTTATTATTTTTCTGTAAAGTCAAAAAATTAACTTTTTCTCCCGACCTACTGTGGTTGAAGTGAAGCTTCCCTTAAGCTAATCTCGTCACTGTGGATTAAATGGTGCCCTCATATTTTTAATCTGATCACCAGTTCAAAAGATATAAAAATTTTCCTGCGCTTTTACTGAACGTACCTTAAAAAAAGTTTAGAAATTCATTACGGGAACATCGGGCTTTGGAATTACACGATGTCGATTTTTGCAAACTCGTAATAATCCCAAAATTTTTAAAAAAAATGAATTTTTCGAGTCTTTACATTATCCCCACCTTAGGAATTTCTATCCTTGAAAGCTATAAAAAAAACTAGGGGAACAAATGGGGGTATTGTGCATGTATCTAAGCCACCCATTCCCATGTGCTCTCCTAGAGGTTTCCATGCTACCAATGAACTCAAACCAGAATAATCCACTACCCATGAAAGACCTGCTCATGTCGATCCTCTATCTCCCCTGGGAACTCCACAAATGTGACCCCATCATCGATGTCCAGCTCGCCCCAGTCGATAACGTGCGATGGATCATGCATGTATCTCCTCAGCTGTGACACGTGGAAAAAATTATGCACCTGGTGCATCTTTGGGGGAAGAGCTAGATAGTACGCCACCTCACCTACTCTGCTGAGGATCTGGAAAGGTTTGATGAACCTCGAAGATAGCTTTTCGCCCCAACCAAACCTCTGTAATCCTAGTCAGGGTGAGACCCATAGAAATACATGGTCTCCCTCCTCAAACTCCAAGGGTCTCTATCCCTTGTCAGCATGATACTTCTACCAGTTCTGTGCAGTCTTCATCCACTCTTAAATGATCTGCACCTTCTCTGAGGTAGCTTGTAGCAACTATATACCCATAAGTGCTGACTCCCCTGGGTCTATCCAGAAAAGAGGTGATATGCATGGTTGCTCATACAAAGCCTCAAACGGAGCCATACTGATAGTGGATTGGTAAATGTTGTTGTATTCAAACTACACTAGGGGAATATGGTCCTCCCAACTATAGTCGAAGTCAAGGACACAAGTATGAAGCATGTACTTGAGTGTTTGTATGGTCTGCTCCGTCTGACCGTTTGTCTGAGGGTGAAAGGTAGTGCTCAAGCATAGCTCGGTTCTGAATGCCTCCTACAATACTTTCCACAAGTGAGAGGTAAAATGTGCATTGAAATCTAAGACAATCATCGATGGAACCCTGTGAAGTTGAACAATCTCCTTCATGTAGAGGAGTCTCAAGCCCTCTACTGATCCCTGCTCTCAGATGGGAAGGAAGTGGGCTGACTTGGAGAGTCGGGCAACGATCACCCAGATGGAATATTTGCCCCTAGACGTATGTGGTATCCCTTTCATGAAGTCCATAGAGATATCATCCCACTTTTACTTCGGTACCTCAAGTGGCTAATCTAAGCCTACTGGTACCTGATTCTTGGCCTTCACTTGCTGACAAGTGAGGCATCGAGATACAAACTCTGCCACTACTTTCTTCATTCATGTCCACCAGTACTGACGCCGGAGGTCCTGGTATATCTTTGCCACTCCAGGATGCACTACTAAAGGGTATGTATGGAACTCCCTCAACACCTCCTCCCGTAGTGTCACTAGTACTATAGTGCATCCTCTAAAGAGAACAATGTGCTCCCCACCTTCATAAAATCCTTCAGGAGACCATATTGAGGATATCTAAGCACGTCAGGACTCGCAGTCAACGTCCCCAAGATATGCCTCCTGAACTCATCATAGAATTGGGGGAGTGATAGTTATATATTAAAGGTAAGTTCCTCTGTCTCTATCCACTAAGGATATCTGCAACGTGGCTAGCTGCTCTGTCTCCTCACTCAGTATCTATAAACTAGACCTCCTGTTGAGTGTGTCTGCTACTACGTTTCCCTTCCAAGGAGTATATACTATATCAAAGTCATAGTCCTAGAGGAACTATATCCATTTTCATTGTCTTAGGTTTAGGTCCTTATGTGAGAAGATATACCTGAGACTCTTGTGATTAGAGTAGATTGTAAAATTTTATCCCATCAAGTAGTTCCACCACATCTTCAGTGCAAATACCACTGCTGCTAACTCCAGGTCATGGGTAGAGTAGTTCTACTCATGTTGTCTCAACTTCCATGAGACGTAGGAAATCACCACACACTCCTGCATCAAGACACAACCTAGTCTGGTCCCTGATACGTCATAGTAGACTACGTACAGAACACCCTCTTCTAGTAGCCTCAAGATGGGGGCACTCTTCATTATCTGCCTCATCTCCTGGAAACTCTTCTAGAACTTCTCCATTCACAAGAAATGTTGTACCTTCTTTTTCAAGGCTAACAAGGGTGCCTATACCCTGGAGAAGTCAGTTACAAATCTCTGGTAGTACCCAGCCAATCCCAAGAAACTTCTCAACTCGGTCACACTCCTGGGTAGTTCCCAAGAAAGCACTGCCTCTATCTTTTCTGGATCCACTTCAACTCCAGACTCTAAGATAACGTGCCCCAAGAAGTGGACTTCCCATATCCAGAACTGGTACTTCAAGAGATTATTGTAAATCCAGTGCTCTCGGAGTGTATCTAAGACTATCTGTAGGTGTGTGGTGTGATCCTCCTCCGACACCGAGTATATCAAGATGTTGTCGATGAAGACCACCACAAAGTGATCAAGGTATGGTTGGAAGATCCTTTTCATGAGCCCCATGAACACTGTCAGATAATTTTTCATGCCAAAAGGCATCACCAAGAACTCATAATGGTCATAATGACACTTGAAGGTTGTCTTCGGTACATCCTTGTCCCGTACTCTGAGCCGATGATAGACTAATCTGAGGTCTATCTTCGAAAACCATCAAGCTCCCTTCAGCTGGTCAAAGAGATCATCGATCCTCAAGAGTGGATACTTTTTCTTCACAGTAACCTGGTTTAGGCACCAATAGTCCACACAAAGCCTCAAACTCCCATCTGCTATCTTTTCGAACAAGATCGGGGATGCCCGTGGAGAAACATTGGGCCTTATGAACCCCTTTCCTTGTAAGTCCTCTAGTTATACCTGCAACTCCCGAAGCTCCACGGGAGTCATATAATATGCTGGTGTAGATATCAGTGTCATCCCATGGTACAGGTAGATGTGAAAGTCAACCTCTCTACGAGGAGGTAGTCCCAGAACATCATCAGGGAAGACATCAGCATACTATTCCACCATTACAAGATATCTCAGACTCCTCACATCAACTGTTTTGAGGGTGAGGCTAGCCAACTGATGAGTAATTGGTTTCACCCTCCTCTAAGATGGTCCATTCTATGCTGAAAAGGTTTCCTTCTCACCGGTGATGGTAAACCCGATCTCATCCTCACGAACACACCACAATTTGTACCTAAAATTGACAATACGATCATGGACTATGGATAGCCATTCCATACCCAAGATAATTTCGTAAGGCCTCGACATTGCTACTATGAGATACCAGCCGAATATCTCACCTCCTAGAGTAAGTTCACACTACTGTCACTAGTGTGTAATCATTTAATCCTCTTCTTTAGAAGTATCTAATCATAAGGATCGATTCAATTGATCTATCAGAATCTCCAAGCTCTGAACAAGTGTCGTGGCAATAAAAGAGTGACCAGAACCTATGTCTATAAGTACTGTAGCTAGGGTAGAATAGACACAGATTGTACCTATAATAATCTTCAGAGCTCTTTGGCCAAAGGCCTCAGCTTCCTGAAGCTATGCTCTCCCCTGTTCACCTACTCCCTATGGTCGGGGTGGACCTCCTGGTGGTGGTGGAAGTAGAACCTCAAATCATCACTCACCGCCTACTGAACGGCTTTCTCCTCTGCCAGCCTGCGGACCTCCTAGCTTGATTCTCTACCTCTGACTCGGTGATCCCTTGACCATCTTCTAATCTTCGGTATGGCGGGTCAGGTAGTCTCAAGCCATGTGTCCCTTCCCTCTGTGTGTGAAACATTGTCTGCCTATCAGCTGACCTTCCCTACCTCACGAGCTCCACACCTCCGACCCTGCGTCCTGGGGTCATCCACCAGTGGGTCTGGCCTTCTTGGACCTCTATTTCATATGTCTACTGCCTTCTGAAGATGACTCAGCTACCTTTTATCCATTGGTGGCTCTCACCATCGGTGTCTGTTCAGCTATGAAGTTGTCCACCAATAATGCTCGCTCGATCACATCATCATGTGTCGGGATATTCAGCGATATCATCGACTCTTTGATCTCTCACTGGAGACCCTGCTCAAAGGTCTAGTCCCTAAAGAATGGGTTTCATACCATTTCATTGGAGTAGAGTGAGAGGTCAGTGAATCTCTCCGAGTACTAGTCCACTGATAAGTTGCCCTGTTGTAAGCGCAAGAGCTCCTAAATACGCACTGAGCATAGTGTCGCTAGAACAAACTCCGCCCTGAAGAGGCTCTCAAATCCCATCTAGGTGAGGGTCACCTCTCCATGTGTCTGGAGTGTCAGGCCCCACAATCTCCCTACTTTTCCCTAAAAAAGGCTAGCAGCTAGGTTAACCATCTACTCAACTGGTGTCTCAACTAAGAGAAAAACTCTAGCCACAACCTCTATCCAGTCCTCAGCAGTCTAAGGATCTATCTTGCCTCGAAACCTCGAAGGCCACTGTCTCTAGAACTCGTGCAATGCACTTAGTCGGCGTGCACAGTCTACGGGTGGGACTGGTAGAATCTTCTTCCCAATGGGTGGTGCTGCTACTGGTGCACCACCTGAAAGTGCTACCATAGTAAGAGGGCCCTACACTGAAGCCTCGTCGCTCGGTGGGCTGTCATTGTGTACTATCTTGGGAATCCTGGCAGGTTTTCTATATGGTAGAATCCTGAAAAGAAACAGGTGTTCCATGATCAATAACTTATACCTGGTGAGCTGACTCAAAATAGATCAAAGTAAAAACATTTCCAAAACACATCCAATTAGTATTTTCATGCACTCGGTTAGAAATAAGAATTCAAGGTACTGGTGTATGGATACGTCAGCTGCTGCACCAACACTGGACTCCTAGAACTAAAAACCACACTCAAAACACTTAACATTGTTTCTCTATTAAAAATATCATAGTCCGAGTTATTTGGTAGAACTGACTCCTCTAATACCACTTTGTCACGACACATCCCCAGAGGCACGTGTCATGACTACCCTAAGCCCGCCTTCCATAGGCCAGGGGTTGGCGACTAGCACTAAAAAGGCATTTTTCAAAAGTGGGAAGGAATTTCCTCAAAACCATCACACACAAAATTAGGTTACACTACAAAAATTAAAACACAACAGAAGAGTAAGGTGCAACCACAACTAGTTACCACAACTAAGTGTAAAAAGTAAGTACTGAAAGTAAAGGGTTAGAATACAAGCCCAACTAAAAGGTAAAACTAAAAATAAAAAACATAAAACATCTCCTATAATTGTACATCGAGGATCCTACCTGAAGGGTAGGTATAGCTTATCTCCACTACTCTCCACATTATCCAATCTCCTCTGTGTACCGCCTGGTCCTAGCTCCCTCAAGACTCACCCAAGCTGCTCATCATCTACACAAGACACAACAAGGTGTGGGTGAAGCCTGTGTAACAATACTTAGTAGAGACCCCAAGACCCCTGAATTTCTCTCATAATTCCACTAAGAAAAATCACAAATCATTATCTCAATCATAAATAAAAAAGTGAAAGACTCAGATCAAACCAGGTATAAGTAAAGCACAGAAGTACAGATGATTAGTCGCGAAACTAGATCATCTTATTCTATCAAGAGGCACTAATGCTGACTATACAGAGTCTAACCCACACAAGATAGATTGTTACTAACCCTTGAAAGACCCACACAAGATCCAACCTGCTCGGAGTTTATAGGTACTAGCCCTAACTAACCCACACACGATCTGACCCACACATGATCGGTATGCACTGACCCACACGGGATCGCTGAGCGCTGACCCACACAGGATCTGACCCACACAGGATTGGTATGCGCTGACCCACACAGGATCGCTGAGTACTGACCCATACAGGATCTGACCACATAGGATCAATAGGTGTTGACCCATATAGGATCGCTTGGTACTAACCTCCGTATGATCTGTCTCCAACCTCTTCCTCACTGGAAGCCACTGGATTCTCGCTCATAGCACACTTGATTCAGGGAGAACCGCTCCTCAAGCCATCGGTCATATTCCAACTGGCATGAGGTCCCATGAAGAAGTAACTTGATGATCTGTCACATCATAAGGGTTCCAACGGAATAGACGACGCACCAACCGAAGGCCCAGTCTATAAGTTCTAGGCATTTTAGTGCCGAGGGCCCGGTTGGATTCAGAGTCGATCCAACCCAACCATACTAAAACATTCTAAAAAACTCTCATGGAGTATCTCAAAAGGATCATCTCTCTCCAAGGATCCTATCACTGTAGATGGTTCATCAAATGCACATCTGGTTCGCAAGATAACGTCACTTAAGCTTATATGGGCCCGAGAGGGGTTCAGGTCTGGTCGAACCCGGTCCGGGTCTGATCTGGCCCGGTCTTGGTCTAACCCGACCCAGCCCAAACTGTCCTGGCCCAACCCAGTTGGGTTGGGCTGTGGTGGGATCGGGCTATAGTGGCTCGACCCACTCATCCGCGGCAGCTCGGCACTCTGGGCCGCAGTGGCTTGGCCCACTGAGTCGCGGCGGCGTAGCCCGCTGGCTGGCGCGACCCATGGGGGTCGCGTGGTCCACCTTCCGAATGGATCAAAGGAGCCGTTCGGATCCCTGATTTTTTGTGCCAAGTGGTGCTGCATCATCACCCACGGGACCCGCAAGGAGCGGTTCTCGACCTTCGCCACCGCAGCGGCTTCAAAGGCGCGGCCCTTCAACGCAGCGCGCGACGGCGCGCTGCCTCTGCCTCCACAGCTGGCCAAGAGCTGGCCACCTTTTTTAGCCACCGTGGCATGATACTGCAACTCCCCTCCGCGGCGCGCAACAGCACGCTACCTTATGCCACTGCGGCTGGCCACCGCCAGTGCTGTTCGTCAGGGTCGCACCAGCGGATCTTCTGTGGGTCTCTGACGATGCTCTGGAGCTTCGTTTACACTCTTGTCTATGCCTATGGGCCTCACAGACTACCGCCATCACAGTGTGACCCTATGTCTCATGTTTTCCTAAAATTGGAAAAACTGTCCCCGAAGAACGCAATGAAAAACAAGCGACGAAGGGTTTGGGCCATGTTCGTTTGGCCCACACCCTACGCGTTAGCATCATAACAAGAGGGAGAAGAATTCATCAAAGATAATATTTATTAAAAAAATAAACCCCCTACCTCGAGATCTATTGGAGATGTCGTGGTTTTGGCAGGAGGAGTGTCCACGTTGGATGGAGTCATCGAATTTCATCGATCCCGGATCGTTTCTGCCCGTGTTTCCATCCTCTGTCGGTAGATGTTGCTGTAGGACTTCACCAAAGTTTTCTCATTTGAAGAAGTTGTGACAAAACCCCACCCTGAGATCCATTTAAATAGGAGGGGCAAAGGTGAGTAACACATTGAGGAATTAATGAGGTTCATCAAATGAATTAATGAACCTCTTTTAATTCACAATGGTGGAGTTACGCAATTGATGAGTCAAGCCATTAATTGGCTTGACAAGTCACCAATCCCCACCATCGTCGCTCATCCACTAGAGAAAAAAAATAAAATAACTTGTTAAGTTATTTTATTATTTTTCTCTAAAGTCCAAAAATTAACTTTTTCTCCTGACCTACTATGGTTTAAGTGAAGCTTTCCTTAAGTGAATCCTGACACTGCGGATTCAATGGTGCCCTCAAATTTTTAATCCGAGCACCAGTTCAAAAGATATAAAATGTCGCTCACGCGTTTAATAAACGTACCTTAAAAAACTTCATAAATTCATTTCGGGCACACCGGGCCTCAGAATCACGCATTGTCAATTTTTGTAGACTTGTAATAATCCCAAAAAATTAAAAAAAAATTACATGGAATTTTCTGGGTCTTTGTAATCACAAACAAATCATAAACAACAGATCATAAAAAATCATAGAAGAAGAAATCAAAAACAAAACCAAAAATTCACAAAGAAAATATGAAGACCTACCTCACTAGGTTGAAGAAAATCTGAGACCCTATTCAGAAATCCTAACTTCAATCGATCACTAGATGTCGAACGAGATTTTGGAGCAACTGGAAGCAGTCGATTGGTGTGATTCGACCATTGATTCGCCGAGGAGGAGCACTGGAAGCAGGTGGATTCTGTGGAAAGCATCTATATCACGACGGATTCTCAAATTATTAGGGTTTTTAAAATAGATCGGGACACTTTTATGAGTGATTATTTAGCACTGATAAAGATAGGTCCTTATAAGTGCTAAAAATGCTGATAAAATAAATCTTTATCGGTGATAAAGTTATAGCACTAATAAATATTAATTTTATCAGTGCTAAAAAGGGCTTGATAAAGATGATTTTATCAGCGCTTATTACTGAATTATTGATAAAGGATTTATAATTATAATTATAAATAAAAAATTGTCAATATTTATATATACTTAATAAATATATATAAATATAAATATAGTACATATATTTCTTTTTAAATATATTTATTATAATTCTATACTTATTTATTTATAATTGTAGAAATATTTTTAAAAAATAATGTTTATATCAATATATATATTTATATAATTATACATATATATTTAATAAATATATATAAATATAAATATAGTAAATATATTCATTATTTAAATAAAATTATTATAAATTTAATAATTATTTAAATATATATAATTATTTATTTATAATTATATAAATACTTTTAAAAAATATGTATTTATTAATATTTATAAATACATAAATCTATAAATATAGTAAATGTACATTTATAATATTTTTATTTATAAATATTTTCTTTACAAATATATTTTTAACATTATTAATGAATATCTAATTTTAAATGCATGCATATATGTTAAAATGAGTGAAATTGAATAAATTAAGAATAAGTACACTTTAAAAATTTTGAAAAAATGGATAAGTTTTGTGTGTGTGCATTGTAATATATAAAAAATCATTAATTATGTATATGTGAAATAAATACAACACACATTTGATCTACATTAAAATGAAAAATCAAACAACATTCAATTATATGTTGAGTACTATGCAATTAGTCAAATATTTTTAATTCATATTAATTTTTAATTATAAACCATTATTCAATAAATATATGATTATTTAATGTAAAGTGCATAAATATTTTGAAATATACAAATCCTATTTTTATACATTAATGTATATTTATATATTTAATATATACAATTTGATAACATTAATTATCATAATTATCTAATTAATAAAATATTTAATATTTAATAACATATAATCAATCTATTCATTTTTATCAATAATTATTTAATTAATAAAATTTGTTATATTTTTTTAATAGAAACATTTTTTATTTATTATTTATTTAATTATTTCATTTTATTTATTCAAACCCATATTAGTGCTAAAAATGCACTGATGAAATAAATATTTATCAGAGTTAAAAATAAAGCACTGATAAAAGATACCCCTTATCAGTGATTTCTTTAGCGTTGATAAATATGCCATTTATCAGTATTTTTTTCTAGCACTGATAAATACCAACACTATTAAAGGATAGTTTTGTAGTAATGGAATATAAATGATGAAAGGAAAGAAGCAGAGTGGATAGATTACTGTTGTGAATACAATGCAGCTTATGGAAAATCAAATGGAGTTTAGATGAGAGAGATATAAAAATACCTAAGAGGAGGAGAGGGAGGACCTTCATGTAGATGACTGCTAGAGAAAAAAAGTAGGAGGAAGAATAAGTTTGTGTTTTTAAATAGAAAAAGGAAAAATGGTCATTTCACCCACTTTTTTGAGGGTCACATGGTTTTTCCTTATAGTTGGAAAAATCGTGTGCCAACTATGTGCTAGATACTACCCAAGGACACCCCTCACATGGGATAGGTGCATGGTTTGAAGAACCATTTGTAGATCATGTGAAATGCCTCTGTTAAAAAGTATATAACATTTGTACGGGCATACAACCCAGGTCGAATGGTTAGGGAAAACCATGTGGACCCTGACAAAGCACTAGATCACCCTTCATAGTTTAACCAAACCGTGCATACTTGGTCGTAATATTTCTACGAACCATGTGGCCTAGATTTTTTCTCCAAAAATCAGGGATCTAGGATCTGAACAAGCCTCAAACACCCTCATAATCTATGTGACCTCATTATCACTCATATTAGGTCCAATAAAAATAATTAAACTGAAAAATAAAGGTTCCATAGCTTAAGGAAAAGTAGATATTTTACAACCTCCCCTCTTTAAAACAACTTATCCCTATGTTTCCCTTACAAGGGAGGTAAAGAATCATCTGAGAAATGTTCTGACCATTGATCGCATACATTATCCTCTCTCTCCCATGTCTCATGTTGTATATAGTTGCATTTCCATAGAACCTAGACTAGAGAAACTGACGTACATTTGAGATCCTTCACACTCTGATCAAAGATACATATCAGTTTCTCCCCAAAGGACACATCTACATTTAGCTCAATATCCTCATAATCAAGTGAATGAGACATGTCATACTTATAACATCAAAGCAGTGATATGTGGAAGATTTCGTGCATGGCCTGGTACCTTTGAGGTAAATCCAACTGATAGGCTACCATCTCAACTCCCTCTATGATCTCAAAAAGGCCCAACATAATTAGGTGATAGCTTTCCCCATATCTGAAACTGTTTATAACCTAATCTAAGTGAAACTCACAGAAAGACCTGATGTCCCACATCAAACTCTATAGGTAATCAGTGATGATTAGTATAATATTTATTTCTGGACTAAGCTATAGTCATGTGTTTTTGAATCATCTGTACTTTATTTGAAGTCTCTTAAATAATACAAGGACCCAGTAGCACTACCTCACATACCATTAACCAGTTAATAGGTGAAAGACATGGCCTACTGTAAAGGTCCACATATGGAGTCGTCTAAATCATTCCCTGAAAGTTGTTATTGTAGGAAAACTCAATGATATGTATATATTTCTCCCAAAAACCTTTAAAGATAAGGATGGATGTTCAAAGCATGTCCTATATAACCTGTATAGTATGATTGGACTAACCATAAACATGAGAGTGATATGTTGTACTTAGAAGTTCCAATGAACCCAGTTCCTTTTGCAACCATTTCCAAAACCATGAAGTACACCAGGAAACTTTATCTGATATGATAGAATGGGGAACACCATGAAGGTGTATAATCTCCAGAATATAAATCCTTCTAATCTCATCAACTGAGAATGTTTATTGGATAGGTATAAATTGTGTGACCTTGGTTAACCTATCTATGATTACCCATACTAAATCATTACTTTGAGTAGATCTTGGAAAACCCATCATAAAATCTGTAGTGACATCATTCAATTTCCAATCACGAATAGATAGAGGTTGTAGAAGTATAGTGGGTCACTGGTTTTCCTCCTTCGCCTATATATAGGTGGAAAACATCATGATTAAACCCACAATATGCCTCTTCATTCCCTACCACCAATACTGACGATGTACATCTTGGTACATCTTGGTAATCCCATGGTGTATTTTATAAATAGAAGCATGATATTCCCACATCAACTCTTCTCGTATCTTTGAGGGAACCCATAAATGTCTATGGAATTATAGAATCTCATTCTCATCAACAAACTAACCAAGCAGTGGGTTCTCACCATAGACATGCTCCCTCAGGGTGAGGCCCTTGGGATCTAAAAGTTGTCTCATCTTCACCCATTCTATAAAGGATTATGTCACTACTAAAGCTGCTAAAATAGGTTTTCCATGAAATTCTTGAACCTCCAAGTGCATCATATAAAATAGATCCATCAACTTCCACTCACTACTAGATTTCTAGATGGCATGTATCTAAGTCTTTCGGCTCAATGCATGATCTACTACATTACCCTTTTTAGGTTTATAAACAAGCTCAAAATTGAATGACTTTAGGTATTATACTCACCTACACTACCTCAGACTTGAGTCACACTATGTGGAAATTTATTTTAGAATTTTATTGTTTGAGTAGAAAACAAACCACTCTCCCAAAAAATAGTGTCCCCAACATTATAAATCATGAACCATGACTACTAGATCAAGGTTTTTCATAGGGTAATTCTACTCATGAGGTCTCAATTGGGGGGACTCATATACTACAACCCAATATCCATGCATCATAAATACTCATATCCCAATCCCTAAAGCATAAAAATAAACTATATATCCTCTTCCTGGATCTAGATGAATCAATATTATCACTAGAGTCAATATCCATTTCAACTCCTAAAATTCTGAATCGAAGGATTCAGACCACAAGAACCTCACACCCTTCTTAGTTAAACCAAAAAGAGGTGTTTTTGGGAATGACAAGTCCTATATATAGTGCCTATAATAATCATCTAACACTAAGAAATTGTGTATATTGAAGATGTTCTTGGGATACTCCCATGAAACCACAGTGCTAAACTTCTATGGGTCAGTTGATACTCCAGCCTCTTAGATTATATAATCTAGGAAGTAATCCTTATCGATCCAAAAGTTGAATTTGGTTAGCTTACCATATATTTAATTCTCTCTTATTGTATTCATAATGATCTCAAGATATTTTTCATGGTCATGTCGAGTATGATAATACACCAAGATTTCATCCACAAATACTACCACAAATTAATCTAGATACAGGTAGAAAATATAATTCATCATATCCATGAAAACATCGAGTGTATTCGTAAGTCCAAAAAGAATGACCAGATACTCATACAAGTCTTATCTACTCTGGAACACTATATATTGTATGCATGAATTCCTAACACTCACATAATGGTATCTTGACCTCAAATCAATCTTAGATAAAAGTGTCACTCCTCAGAGCTAGTTGAAGAGGTCATCTATATGAGAAAGTGGATATCGGTTCTTAACAATAAGATGGTTCAACAAATAATAATCTATGCACAACCTGAGGAAACTATATGAATTCTTGGTGAAAAGGATAGGTGAACCCCATAAATAATTACTGGGTCATATTAAACCTTTTACCTCTAATTATTCCAACTTCTTCTTGAGTTCTCTGAGATCTATAAGTGTCATCTTATAAGGAGGAATGAACACTGGTGCGGATCCTAAAACTATTTTGAGGGTGAACTCTACCTCTCTCACAGGAGGTAATCTATAGAAATCATCTATGAAGAAATCCCTAAAATCATACACCATGGGAGTAAATTTTGTAGATTGAATTCCTTGATAGATCATAAAGAGACTATCCATCTGGGTTGTCACTCTTCCCATCCTAAGATGCTTGGGTCTATCTTGACTCACCTAGACATCTCATTTTCCCTAATTTTTGTAAGAAATTACCTCATGTAATGTAAATGACACCCTCTAGCAATAGAAATCGACATGGGAATGATAAGGTACTAGCCAATTAATCCTAATAATGATGTTAAATACTATCATCTCAAGGAAAAATAAATTCCACAAGAACTGGTACCCACCTATCTCAAGGGTCACTCCATGAACTGGCGCACACTCTTTTATTGAAGCCCTTATGGCATGTCAAGTGTCATCAAACCATAGAACTAGTCTATCTATAGGCCTAGAATTTCCATAATTATAGTATATATAAAATATTGTGAATCACCTATATCAAATAAATAAGAAACTAAAGTAGAGGCTACTAGAATAGTACCTTGTACTGCAGAAGGCCTTAGACTATGTTCCTCAGGTGTAGGCTGCACTGTATATATATGGACAGATCCACAAACCTGATATGAACCCTAACTAACCTAATCAGGTCCTCTCTATTGGTGATGAACCTATAAAGTCTAACTACCTCATCCAAGATCACCACCTTGGCCTGATCAACCAGTAGTAGACCATCTCTCAGCCTGATGAAGAGCTAAAAATCTTGTTCTTGAATGCGGTGCTAGTGTAGATCCCTTATCACTAGGAATGAGAGAGAAAGTTAAAAAGAAACATTGAATATAACCCATCATGCAGCATGCTCAATGATTGATCAGGTCCCTCATACATTGAGTCTTCTTATGGATATCACTACAACACTAGTGGAACACCACATAACTACCAGTTCATTTTATCTGACCTTTTTTGTCACTGTGAATAGACTCAAAGTGACATTTCTTGCCATTATAAAAAATTTATCCTTGCCTAGATACTAAATTTCCCTGACTCACACTTCCAAATTCCCTTAGGTTCCACTCAGTAATGAGGACATGGTTCACTGTATCTAAAATGGTGTTCAACTAAAATACATTAACCTATAATCAGTTGGAAGACCTATTTCCATCCTCAAACCATCTCTCATTCAATGACTCATCACCAACCAGTGTTAGTGAAAAACGCTAAAGCTTTGTGAAATGATTGTAATACTTTATCACTAACATATTACACTATTGTAGGTGTAAGAACTCCCTAGCATAGTCTACTCTCAAAGTCTCTAGAAAGAAGTAATCATAGAAGGATGTCTAGAATTCTGTCTATACCATATTCTGATGATGATCAGCCTAATAGATGACATCTCACCAATACTTGGTGGATTTGTGAAGAATATATGTAGTGATATTGACCCTCATATTTAGAGGAATCTTCATATGATCAAAGATCGATAACATTTCCTCTGTCCATAACTTGGTATCCTGAGGGGTGTCATCCCTCAAAAATGTGGGAGGATGCTACTTTTTTAATTCCTTCATCAATTATACCATATTAGGGGTAGGTTGAAGAGCTCCCTGTACATACTGAATGAAGAATAAAAATCTATCTTGAAATTGATAATCGTTACCCAATAGAAGCTCAATAATAGGTACCTTGGGTGGAACTATAGGAGGTCATACTGGTGTCTTGGGGCCTACCGCCTCTAGAGTATAGTCATCGTCTCCCTCCTGGCACATGACTCGAGGATTTCGTGATGAAATAGCTCTATAATTTCTAAATTCACACCTCATATGAGATTTATAGAATATAGAAATAAGATATAAGGAAAAGACAAGTACATTGACTTTCTATAAATGAGTCACACCGCTATTTCTGCTCCTAAAACTTGGTCTAGGTGATAAGAAATATCACAACAGACCACAAAATATACTACCTACTTCCCATTAATAAGGTCAAGCCAGGTTAATGGTCTCATACAAATCAATATAGGTTCTAGTATATAGAGTGATAATTTCAAGGTATATAGTAAAACACCCTCTACTTTTTAATTAGAATCCCCATTTGGTGATAATTGTATTCATTAAAATGTTAAATTTATTTAAGTTCATATTTTTTAAACAAATATAAATATCTCAGTTTAGTTAGATGCATTATCATTCCCAATTTATAAGGGCCCATAATCTTTATAAATTTCAATTGGTACATCAAGTAACTATGACCTAACCTTTATATCTGATATCAGGATATAATAGGTCATACATAATGATTTGATTAAATGAAAAACCATTCCCAATTTATATAATTACATGATTCATAAATTACAATTGGAATTCATGTAATCAAATCAACTAACGTTTCATTCCATAGAACCAATGGCTCAAACATGGAATAATTAGTTAATTAAGGTTTCATCATCAATATATATGGTAAAATACTATTTTTATTGATTCAAACACTTTAATTAATCTAGTTATTTTATCCCTATAAGAAACAATAGAAAATTTCCATATATAATAATCTAACCACTAACTATATGCAGCAGGAAATGCACACCGAAAGTAAACATGTCATGTAAAATGCATGGAATATAAGTCCTAAAGTTCTTATAATGATGCATGAGATGGTCCCTCCTTTCTATATCAGACCAAGTGAAATAATTCCATAATAATGATAATATTAACAATAATAACATCACAAAACATGTGTGTAACCCAATGGTTAAATTAGTACAGTTGTAATAGGTACAAACCAAAACATCAATAACCCATTCTAGGTAATTTGGTTTTCCCTTAAATGTGGGTTAGCTACTCCCAAGAACAATATCATTACCAAATTTAGACACTTTCTTAGTATCCTATTTAATACCCAAATAGTTGAAAAAAAATGAAAAAAGAAACCTTTGATACCACTTTGTAGCATCCCACCCCAGAAGTCACTAAGTGGTGCCTTGAGACAGTTGGCCACATGACATCAAGTGTGCCTCCCCATATGTTAGAGGCTACCAACCAGTAGTGAGGACCTAGGGTGTGTTTGTGGGGAGATTATTTCCTATTGATCAAAGTGTAGAATAGTGGTAAACAGTATTGGTAAATAGTGGAAATAGAAATAAATAAGCAGTAGTGGAATAAGAATAATAAATCATCCAATATAAATATATAGGAAAAAACTGAGTCATAAATAGATACAAAAATGATGATAGTCATGTCATGTAGCTATAAAAATTAGGTACATGGGATATAGGGGAAACAAGCATATAACACATGTTAAAAAAATACAAGAAGATAAAAATATGCATCTACTAGCATCATGAGCATAGGCTCGATCCTCTGGTCTGGTACTCCATCCCAATACTTAGAATCAAACATCGGAATATAGATGTTTCCCTTTATCTACACCTACAATAATGAAGTTTGGTTGAGTACCAAGGGAGGAACAAGAAGCGTGTGAGATATACTTAGTAGGAAACCACTAATGGTGTCTAAACAATCTAGTTTGGGCATATAAAAAGAGCAGTGTGTTGATAATAATAGAAGTGAAGTAATAAATAAATAAACAAGTCACTTCAGACTGGGTTCCTCAAGGATACATGACTGACACTACCTACTTCAGCCTAAGCTGAATATATCTGAATGAAAAGAAAATTGTATAGATATAATATGGGTATATAAAGGTTCTCTATAATAAAATCAAGGATGAATAAATGAGCATATCAACAAGGAAATTATCTAGTATAGACCAAACCAAAGCATGTTATTTGTCTTGAAGGATGTTCTCTTTAATTTAATAGATTGGAATTTCTAGAATTTTATGTGAGGAATATCTAGAATTTAATAAATCAACATCCTAAGACTGTACAAATCAGACCATAATAAGGAACCCAAGTATCACACCAGGAGCACTAAAAATTACCCAACACCATAAGAGTTTGTCCAAGGTGATCCATGAAGACATCCCAAGTATCACTCTTAGTGTAGTGGGAAGCATGCCCCTATGAGCACATCCTAGGTGTACTACATAGGGGACCAAGTATAACCTATGGATGGTGTAACTATATCACCCACTGAGATCATACATGGTATCTCCCCTAGGGAAATAGTATCACTTATGGGTAAGTAATTAATCTACCCTTTGAGGCCATTTAAGGCATCCCAAGTATTTCTCTTGGAGTAAAGATAACCATTCTCATTTTTAATTTTGAAGCAATATAGCCTGTCCAAGGAATCATTAATTTGGGACCCTTATATCACCCTCAACTTAAATTAAAGGGAAGGTTATGGTTAGCACTGACTCATACCATACTCCCCAAGAATTATTGACAAGTATTCCAATTCATTTAATTCAAAAAATTCAACTATAGAATAAATCATAGGTTCCTAAACACATGGTATATCATTTCAATTATGAAATTTTCATTCCAATTAATTTATTACAAGGTAATTCATACATTGCAATTTAATATTTATTAAACTCATTTCCAATCATGAGTCTCTTAAGACTTTAAAGAGGGGAACAGGCATAGGGGTGTATCATGTTGTGGTAAATTCATCAAGACAATTATTCATAGGTACCTAAGGTCCCGTTATGCATAATAATAACATTTAATTTAATTAATTTAAAAAATGAGGGTGGTTCCAGAATGTACGACATAAAGCAAAATTCCACATGATAAAATACAACTAGACTTTGAGAGGAAATAACTATACCACCTACCTAAATCTCATAGTAATCTTCTCATCCAATGTTGGCCCTTGAATTGAGATAAAATGGGATAAAATAGAAGAATATATGAAACCCTAAAAATAGGTCATATGATCTTGCACCAAAATAGTGTAAGAGATGGGAAGATAAATGATGCAAGGAAGGAATAGGAGTGGATAGATTACAGTTTTGAATCCAACTCACCTGGAATTGAAGAAAATGGAGTCCATGTGATAGAGATATCAAAATCCCCAAGAGGAGGAGAGGGGGGAACTTTACATGGCTGAATTCTAGAGAAAAATGTAGGAGGAAAAAGAATTTAAATTTTTTAAATAGAAAAGGAAAAAAAACATTTCACCCACTTTTTAAAGGGGGACATGGTTTAGTTGTACGATTAGCCAAACTGTGCGCTAATTATGTGCCAGCTGCTTCCCAAGGACACCCCTCTCATGGGATAGGCACATTGTTTGACTAACCATGTGCAACCCACATGAAATGTCTTTATCAAAAAGCATGCATCACTCACATGGGTGTGCGGCCTAGATCACACCGTTAGGTCAAATTGTGTGGCCCTTTATAGAGCATTGGACCACCCCGCACGGTTTAACCAAACTATATGGACTGGGCTGTACGGTTTCTAATAACCATGTGGTCGATCTATTTTCCCCAAAATTTAGGGATTTGGGCTCTGAACAAGCCTCAAACACCCTTGTAACATCTCTAACCTCATTAGGCACTCATATTAGCTCTAAGACTAAGAATTAAAATAAAAACTAATTGTTCCACACCTCAAGTGAAAGTTGAGACGTTACAGTGTATATGTATATGAATATATCATTACATAACAAAAAAAGTAATTAATTTTTTCAATTTGACATATCTCATTATAGTATGTGGGTGTGTGTGTGTGTGTCTGTGTGTGTGTGTGTATACATATACTCATACACAATCAGAGAAAAAGGAATTTAGTTTTTAAAATATAATTAATGCAATTTTATATAGATACACACACACACATACACACATTTATTATTTTGGTAATTTTTTCAATTTTTAATATTTATTTATAAGTTTTAAATTATTAATATTAATTATTTTAAATTTTTTGGTAATTTATATAATTAATATTTATTCATATTTTATTTTAATACTTTTTGTATTAAAATATTTATACAACTATTATTTATCCATTTTTAATTAGTAAATTATTGGGAATCTCTTGTATTTAAATGCACTTTTTAATATTTTTAATTTTTAATATTTATTTAATGTATATAATTAATTTTATTTATTTATTTATTTAATTTTTTTATTTATTTAATTTTTTTATTTATTTAATTTTATTTATTAAATTATATTCATTTTTAACATTTTTTCATTTAATATTATTAATTTATTTTTAATATTTTCTGTAATTTGTTCATTTTTAATATTTATTCAGTTAATATTTTCACAATGTATTCATTTTTTATAGTTATTTATACATTTTTAAATATTAATATTAAATTATTTTAATATGTATGTAATTAATATAATTAATATTTATTCATTTTTATTTTAATATATTTGTTTTTAAATCTTTATAAAATTATTATTTAGTCATTAATAATTAGTACTTTATTATAAATTTCTTGTTTTAAAATTTAATTTTTTAATATTTTTTTAAATATTTATTTATTTTTAATATTGCATTAATTTATATAATTAAAATTATTAATTAATTTTTTATTATTTTTTCAGTTTATTTATTTTTAAATTATTAAATTTTATTCATTTTTAATATTTATTCATCTATTATTATCTATCCATTTTAAATATATATTCACTTTTAACATTTTTTTTAATTTATGTTTTTTTAATATCCACTTGTTTAATATTTTCAAAATTTATTCATTTTGTATATTTATTTATAAATTTTTATTTATTAATATTTAATATTTTTAATATTATTGTAATTTACATGATTAATATTTATTCATTTTTTATTTTAATATATTTTTATTTAAATCTTTATACATGTATTACAGGAGGACAGATGAAGGAGATTCAGTGATCCTTGATGATCATTTTGGCGACCGTCATCTGAGGATTGTGAATCTTCATTCTCAATCATTAATGGTGGACATCAAGGAAATAGTAATCTTGATAAGAAACCTAAGGTTCATGTTCAACCAAGGAGTGTATTTCAAAGCAATGGTGACCCTATGAATCAAAGGTTTTTCAACTCTATTCAATATGTAGATTCTAAAAGGGTTCTCAAAAAAGCTGTCGCTTCTTGGGTATATACAAGAATAGATGTGATATCCAAAAGATTAGGCTAGTGTATCTTTCCAATATTGGATGGATTATTCTTCTAAAAGATGATAATCCTTGAAAATTTGATGATCTTGTTCATCGTGTGTCCTCATTCTCGGGATTTACTAACTTATGGGTTGTAGCTTCTTCCACTTTCTGTTTCCTATTAAGAAACTCAAAAAAAGGTCATGGGGATATGGTTTGGTTTCTCTTAAACTATGTATTCTTCAAATTCAGGAATGGAGTTTAAGTTTCAACCCATTTAAAATCAAAAAATCTTTTTCTCAAGTTTGGGTAAACATTTATGGATTAAATTGGATCTTGTGGCACCCACAAATATTACATGATGTTGCTTCATTGATCTATGTCCATATCAAAATGGATAGGGAGAATAAACAAGCTATTTATGGGTATTTTTCATGGTTTTTAGTTGAGGTTGACTTAAATTCAGTGCTTACTGAAAAAAGTGATATTTGCTACACATGATGATGAATTAATTATCAGTATTGTTTATGTGAAGCTACCTGAATTTTGTTCTGTTTGCAAGACCATTGGTCACTCTAAAGGAAACTGTAGGAGGGACATTATATGTTATTTATATTCATTATCTGGGCATGATGAGGCTCACTATAAGAAAATAGATTTAAAACCATTATAAGTCTTTACACATGAAAATAAAGGATCTGGTGTTGGTACTCAGGTTGGAGAGTTTTTCCATCTTAAGTATAATATTGGATAAGATGATGTTCATGTGAGTTAGTCCTTTATAATGAATTATCAATGTGAGGATGTTGGAGTTAGATTCGATGCCTCATATTTACAACAACCTCTCAAAAGTGGTAGTTTTTCATTTAGTTGATGATGAAACTTCTGATGGTGTGCTCTCTAGTTTTGAGCAAGGTATCTCCTCCATTCAGTAATAGGTGTAGATTTTGGGTAGTGAGAAAGTCAAGCTTGGGAATCTAGTTAGGTCTCATGTGGAAAACAGTTCAGTATCAGTTTAGGGAGGCCCCTCCCTAGAGAGAATAGGCTCACAACATGCTCATAATATAGGACCTCTAGTAAATTAGTCTTGTGTGTAAGAGGTAAATGCACAAATATAGAAATAGGGTACCTACAAAATAATTCTCACTAGGGAATCAAGCAATTAGGTTGTTTCCCATACAAACTATAAATTTACTGAGCCTAGACATATGTAAGTGGTCTCTAAAAAATATCAGTGGATGCTTGCAACCCTTATAAGAAGGGAAAGTTTTAAATAGGGTATGGAATGGGGTAGGTTCCTCGACCAATAAATAATAGTGATTCTTCTTTGGCTCTAGGCTTAGGGGAATATTTAGGGACACTAAGAAAATAGGGACTTAATGTCCACCCTATGGATGTGGATTTTTTTGGATCCTCTATTGCAGGTTCTCAATGCATAGAAGAGCTTAAAAAGTAATGGAAACTAAATAATATTGAGGTAAAATGGTAGGATATTGAGGATGATGATCCAACACTGAAGATATCCTTTAGGGATATTATTGTTAAAGGTAAGAAGGAGAAGGCTGGAGGTTTTTCATATATTCTAATGAAGATTCCAGATTAAGAAAATATCACCCCCATCTCAATCCCACCATGAGAACTAGATCAACATATTTTACAAATGGGTGGAAGCCTCAAGCTAGATACTTCAGTTCATTGGCAAATAACTCTAACTCGTATGAGGACTATGAAGATTGTAATCATTTGGAATATAATCTTTAACATTTCCTCTTTATTTTTGGTGTTTTAATGAGGGTAGTTACGTCATGTGTGACCCGATCCACATCCACTTTGTGTTTTTATTTTTCTTTTCTTTGATAAAGGGTCTTAAACTCATCTTTTCCATAAAAATTTGTATACATTTATTATCTATTCATTTTTAATTAGTAATTTATTTTAAATATTTTTTATTTAAATGCAATTTTTTATAGTTATTCGTTTTTTTTAATATTTAATCACTTATATTATTCTTTTAATATATATAATTTATATAATTTATTCATTTTTAACATATTTGTAATTTAAATATTTAATATTATTTATTCATTTATGATAATATTTATACATTTATTATAATATAATATATTTATCATAATATCATCACATTTATTAATAAATTTAATATAAATAATATTGTTTATTTATTTTTAACATTTTTTTATTCTAAATATTTATTATCTATTTGTTATGGATTAACTTTTAATATAAATTTTTATATAATTAGTAATTTATTGTAATTTTCTAAATTTATTTTATTTTAAATTTCCAATAGTATCTATCAGCGTAATATTAAGCACAGATAAAATATACATTTATTATCATTTATAGGTTATCTCTAATAAAAGTATGATTTATCAGTATCTATTTATCACAAATAAATCCTTGGTTTCATCTGAGCTGATAAATCATACCTTTATCAATAATTTAATTTTATCACTAATAAATGTATCTTTTATCATATCTTTTTACTAGTGTTGATAAAACTTCTTCCTCTATTTTAAAATAACCCTAACTAAGGTCTCTCTTGCTCACATAATATAAGTTCTCATGGAAACTAAATCCTCCTATCACCTCCTTTGCATTTTTTAGATGAATCGAACCTTAAATCGAATTTATGTTTTTCATTATTCATTTTAATCAAGATTTCATTTTTTTCATGATTATTTATTCTTCTCATTGGTTCTTCTCATCTTCTAGATGTTTTAGCATTTTTTCCGTGATTTTTTGTTCTTCTCATTAGTTCTTCTTTTCTAATCGATGTTTTTACCCTCGCTTGGATGATTTTTGGTTGTTCTTCTTATACTTTTGGAATTATCTCTCAATAGATATAAAAACCACATATTTTTTACCTAATTTTCATTAGTCATGGACTCATCAAAAATAATCTCTTAACCAATTCTGATTGATTTTTCCTTTGATTCACAAACATTTTGTGTTAAATTATGATTTCTTTTGCTCATTGTTATTTGAATTTGATCTATAATTTTATTTAAACAATGATAAATACTCTTAAATTTTTCTATATCAATTTCATAATTTTCTTGTAGAAATAAAGAAAAATAAATATTTTACTGATTTTTATATTTCGAATTTTAGAAAAATTCATATAAAAATTTTCTTTTCCATTATAATTAATATAATTCACCCAATATAATTAAACTCTATTTTAAAATTTTACATAAATTTTAATGTGATATGAATAAAAATTTTAAAAAATCCAAAAAAATTGAATTTAAGATTTCAAAACATTAATTTTTTCAATTTTAATAACAAGGTTGTTTAATTTATGAATTTTATTTCTCATTAAACTTATTTTTTTGATTAAATCCATCCTCTTAATGATTTTGAAATTTGAAAATTTGGTTTATTTTTGTTAAAAAAATCATTTTTCCACTATAAAGTCCCGTGTTTTTTAACCAGGTTAAAATATTAAAGTTTTTGAAATTTTTCATTTGTTGGATGGTTTGGTCTTAAAATCAAGATTTGGGTTGATTTTTAGTGAGTTTATTCCATTTAAAATTGTTGATAACGGTGTTGGGTAAAGGCTTGAGGAGTTTTACAGGTGGCTCAATAGGTTTCGAGAGCACCAGACCTGGCAGTGGATTTTGTAGAGGCTACGCATGGTTGGTCAAACTATGCGGGTCAAATCATGTGGCATTCTATAGGTGATACAAAGGAACTAATATAGTTTATTCATGATTAGGAAAATTGTGCGAGGAAAACTGTGCAAGGTGGGTTCCTTAAACAGAAGGTTCTGCACAGTTAGCGCATAGTTTTCCAGACCGTGCGAGCCAAACCATGTGGCTTACCCAGTTTTGGGTTTTGGGTTAATTTATTTAATTAAATTCCCAACTGAGAGGTATTTAGTTAAATGTCATAATATGGGGGATTTTATTTAATTAAATTTTGGGTTAAGAGGAATTTAATTAATAGATACAAAATGGGGTTTCATTTAATTAAATTAATGTTGATAGAATTTAATTAAATGATAATTAGTTAGAGTTTTTATTTAATTAAATATAGGTGAATAGAATTTAATTAAATGAGGAACAAATGTGGAGTTTGGGTTTTATCTATTTAAATTCAAGGTTAAGATGAATTTCATTATTTCATAAAAAATGGGGGGTTTATTTAATTAAATTGTATTGATAGAATTTAATTAAATAATGATGAGTTAAATAATTTATTTAATTATTTTAATTGGAGGAGAATTTAATTAAATGATGTGTAATGGGGGAGTTATGGGGTTTATCAAAGAATAATTTAAATTAAATGATAATAATAATAATATGGTTATTGTTGTTATTATTATTATTATTATGTTATTTCTTATAAATATAATTGGGGTTATTTGAGGGAGAAAATAAGAGGGAGGATCACCCCATCTCCTCCTCCTATAGGAAGCGTGACCCCCCTCCTCTCCCATGGTAGAGGCGCACCACCCCCTCTTCCCGACTCCACTCCGTACGCCAGATCACGGTGGTTCATTTATGGATGTTGTTCGTCTCATCGAGGTAATTCCTTCTCCACATGTTTCATTCTTTGCATCATTCATCTTATCTCTCATTTTCCCGGTCTCTATTAGGCCTAAACACTAAGTCCTGGGATTAATTCGGTTTCTTCCTTTCTTCTGATTCTAGGTGGTGAGGAGGATGTCTAAAGACCCGTTGGTCCATATTTTTACAAACATCACCGAATTTGTGGTGGTTTGTCTTGATTTGGTTCACCACTGTAATATTCAGGTAAGTTTATATAAATGATAATTAGTTTTATAACCCCTTGAATTAGGTTCTTGTGGTGTATTTTGAATTGCGGTTAATTAATTGGAGGTTTTTTGGTCCTCGCTTCACTAATTGTGGGTGTCAGTTATCATTGTAGGGTGATGCGACCAATTCTGAGTGTGTGTGTGTGTGTATAGTTTTATAGGTGAGTTTATGTGAGTAGATGATGGATTAATTTAGAAAGCATTGGATCAGCCAATTCCTTGAGGTACGGTCCTCAACTTTTCTTAATTAATAAAATGCGGTATTTTTTAAATTATTGTTGTTGATAAGTTTGACTGAAAATTCTGAATGAATGTTTTATTGGTATAAAATTATTTGATATATTACAGAATCACATTTTTTTTAAAAAAACACCTTCCATGGAGGTGTGTTTCCTTCAAGCTAAAAACATAATGTTTAGACTGATATGTTCATTTAGATTACTGTTATGTGATTTGTTTTTTTTTTCTTACATGTTGACGCACTTGGATTAAGTGTTAATTATTAGTATTGGGAAGGATAGGTTTAGATAATTAATTAGGTAATTAATTATGAGATTTTAATTATATAAGTTATGATAATTAATGGTGGATTAATTTCATGCCTTGAGATTGAAATATTTATAATTAATCAGGGGATTAATTATGAGTTTTGAGCAGGATAAGTTGATATAATTAATTTGTGAATTAATTATGTTCTTTGAGGTTGGAATATAGATAATTAATTATATTATTAATTGAAAGATATTAAATTGGTTAATGATATAATTAATTGGTGGATTAATTGTGATATGTTGTTTTGGATAAATTTAGATAATTAATGATTTATTAATTATGTGATTTTGTAGTAATTTTTGGTATAATTAATTGTGGATAATTAATTATGGAATTATATTTGTGTTAATAGATTAATTAATTGATGAATTAATTTATGGAATTGTGGACTCAGTTAATTGTGGGGTTAACTAATGGTTTTTAATATGTTTCACTAATCATTAGATCAGTAAGGGAATGAATGTGGATAATTCTTGAGGAATTAATTATTAGACTTGGATTAATTAATTTGTAGATTAATTAATGAATTAGAACTGGGTTCTAGACATGGAATTCTAGAACAATAGAGAAGTTGTGACTTAGACATGTCGTTCCTCCCCAATAGTTATCAAATGATGTAAATGATTGAAAACGTGGGTGCTAGACATGGAATTCTAGACCAGTGTAGAAGTTGGGACTTAGAAATGGAATTCCTCCCCAATAGTTATCTAATCACTTAGATATAAGGTGTTATACAAGGTGATCTAAACCAGGTTAGATTTAGGGTGTTAGACATGGCGATCTACACCGAATGAGAATGGGGGTGTTAGACATGGCGATCTACACCAAATAAGAATTGTGGTGTTTGACATGGCGTTTAAACACCAAATGAATGGCAATAATAAATTATGAAATGAATGATAGATGTGGATAAAACCCAAGTTAAATGTCATTAAATAAAGAAAGGTTGATAATTATTATAATTCCAGCATGAACCGAAGATAGTATTGAGGTACGAGCAATCATGGGAACCTTAGAGATAATAAATGATTAAATATAGAATAATTGGTAAAGTGTTGAAAGGTATTTATGCCTGATAAATATTCTTTTATTATTCTTATTCCGACTACGAGCCGAAGAAGGAATCACTGTCAGGTGTACCTTTGGAACATGGACAGGTTGCTGGTTATTTATTCAGTTCTATTATTGCCTTGTTATATCTGTACATTGTTTCTTATATTGCATTTTCTAGATTGAGATAGACAACTGGTGGTCCCATCCTACTGATATGTATATCCCACACCCTATTTTGGCCGCCATTACACCTGGGTACTTGAGTATACTTTCTTGTTTATAGGACTATGGACCTTTTCTTGTGGTTGTTACTTGTACTTGGGAGTTAGGAATAATGGATCGAGTCGGGGCTCAGGATGATCATGGAGATCACCCTTAGGGATTTGAGTCTTTTCTTTATTTTTGTATTGGAATTTAAATCAAGTTGTTTTGTTTACTTATTTCTGATATGTATCACCATGACATGCATGCATTGTATAAACTGACATTGGCCATTTTCATTATTCAGTTGATTATTGTTTTATATCTATTTCTGTTGTGCACTCTGAATATGAGGTTATATTATCTCCACTGACTATCCATATACCCTCACTAATAGTAAGTAGCCTCTAGATTATGGGGATATGTTCTTGAGGTCATGTGGTGACCAGTCCGGCTACCGGTTCGAGGGTAAGATGGGTTGTGACATTACAAAGTGGTATCATAGTTTCAGGTTTTCTTTATTTTTCTGTTGTATTTCTATTTTGGTTTGGTAGATAGGAGACTTGGAAAGTATCAGTGCTTTGTTAATATCTATTCCTAGGACTGATCACCCCATGTACGGGAAATGACCAAGTGTCCAGGGATATGAATTGATGTTTATACTATTTGATGTTACAGTTGATATGATTTCACCTCAAGTGACTGGTGTATTTTTCCACTGCTTATTGATTTTGAGAATTTTGAAAATTTTCCTTGTTCTGATATGGAAATAAAATTACATTACATGCATCATGTTAGGCACTTAAAGATTCGCATTCCATGCATATCACATTCCATGTAGTTTCATTAATAGTATACCTGCTAATTTTGATTGTGTTCCTTGGGTGGAATGTCATGTTTTGATTTTATCTAGCATGACCCTTTAGATAGCATGTTTTGGTGATATCTATAACATTATTGGGTGTTTATATGCCATTTTCCCTCTGTTATAATCATTTTTGGATATAGTTCCATGATTCTGTGTTATATCATACTATTGTGTTACGGCTTATGATAACATTCTAGAGATGTTTTAATGTGTAAATTTTTGTATGAGTAGAAAATTGATTGATTGCATTTACGACGGGATCCAATTTCAGTTGTAAGGTGTATGGGTGCCTTATAACTAGAAAAGGGTAACCCATGTATCCAAACGATTTAAAAAGTGGCTGCTAAAGTTAAAATGTTAAATGGAAATTTGATCTGTTATATGGGATCTAAATGCCAGTGGTAAGGTGTATGGGTGCCTTATCGATTGGTAGATGGCTACCCATGTGACTGAGACTTATATAACCATAGTGTGTTTTAAAATGGTTATAAATATAAAACTGTTGAGTTTTGTAAAATGAACAGTTGTAGGGTTTCTTTTTGAAGAACCTAGATGTTTTGAATAAATGGGACCCTCATAGGTCACCTTCTAATTAAAAGAAATTTAGATGATAAATTTCTTGTTTAAAATTAAATGATTCAAAATGTTAAATGTTTAAGAGGATTTTTGTTATATCTTTCTTATTTTGGCCAAGGAGCATTGTTTGAAAACCAAGTTCCTTTTTATGGAATAGTACTTGTGAGTTTGTTAAAATTATTTCAAATGTTTAGAGGTTTAAATGAATTAATTAAATGGATAACAATGAAAAGGAGGCTTCTGAGCCTAGTGAGTTCTAGTTTGCATGACCAAGATATAGGGTTGATGTGTATGCTTCATAAGAGACTATCTTGTAGTAGGTAGCACCCTTAGATCTTGAGATGCTTTTTATCCATTGTGATCTTTTTGATGTTGGTACCATTAAAGTTCCATTGTCCTTAGTAGGAATTTTGGGTTTAAAAAATGACACTATTATTTTTAGGGTTGTTTGTTGTATCTTGACACTTGATAAGGGAATCATCATTGGGAAATGCTTGGTTCAATAGTTTAGACATGCCTCGGGCATGGTCCTCCATTAAATATGTCCTTTGGTTAACTCCAGAGTAGAGTGTTTGGGGTGTTAAGGTATGTTCATCCCACTACTCAAGAGGACTTTTTGGGACTCTTGTGTTTTGACACACTGATAGGTTTAAGTTTCAACTTTTATGAGAGATGTTGATGTGGTGATCTTGGTTTGTGGAACGTCACAAATGCGTTTAAGGTGTTTCTGAATGAGTATGCTAGAGAGAGAATGATATTTTCTTCGATTACATGGAAACTCCAAAGGTGGGTAGTGTCACATTGGTAAGTTTTTTGAAGATTTTTAGTGGTAAGATTTGAAGGAACAATGATTCCTTGGGTGATACAGTCACCGAGGTTTGGTTTATGATGTGTCGGTAGGATAATCTGAGCCTTTTTGCAAAGAGTCGACCTGTGATAGTTTGACTAATCTTTTGGTGACCTGGGTTTACTCTTAGTGTTCTCTTATGAATGAGATGAGTATGTCCCCTATCTTGACCTCGTCATGGATGCACTGAGATTGTGTCGTTCATACGTCATGCTAAAGTTTTAAAATTTATTGGACTTGATAAGTGGTTGTTAACTGGGTTGTTTCTGGGATACATGGCTCTTTGGGTTACACTTTTATTTATTACGGTACATGAAATTTTAAAGTATCCTTGAGATGGATTAACTTGGATAGGTCACCAAAATTCGGGTGAGTACTTTGGCATACATGCGGTTGGTGATGGAATCGTTATAAAGGCATGTTGCTGGTTCAAGGGAGAGTGTGGGTTTATAGGTCGGTGATGTATTTCAAGGAAAGAGTTGTGGTTTGGAAGTTTGACCATTAGATGATAAGACCATTGGTGGAAAACACCAATGAGAGGGTGGTTTAGGAGATGATGGTGCATCATGTATCTAGTTGTGTGGGTTTGGTTATGTGTCATTTCAATGTTTAGGGTAGGATTCTAAGCATCAGATCATTATTTTAAAGGCTTAATTTGTTGGGCCAGTTTAATGGTTAAAGGTGTGTTTGGTGTTTAGAAACACAATGTGATCATTTAAACGAGACTTTATGATCTTGGAGGGTTGGTTAATGTTGTAGTAGTTCCCGATGGCTTCATGGGGACGAAATTTTTTTAAGGTGGGTAGATTGTAAAGTCTCGTGTTTTTTAAACCAGGTTAAAATATAAAATTTCTTGAAATTTTTCATTTATTGGATGGGTAAATCTTAAAACCAAGCTTCGGGTTGATGTTTCCTGAGTTTTAACCATTTAAAAGTGTTGATAATAGGCTTGGATAAAGGCTCGAGGAATTTTACAGGTGGCTCAATGCTTTTTGGGAGCACCAGACCAGGCAGTGGCGTTCGCACGGGCCATGCACAGTTAGTTTAACCATGTGGGTCAAACCGTGGGGCATGCTAAATGTGAGACAGAGGTAATCACATGGTCTATGCATGGTTAGGAAAACCATGCTAGACAAACCATGTGAGGTGGGTTTCTTAAATAGAAGGTTTCGTGCATTTGGTGCACCGTTTTCTAGACTGTGCGATCCAAACCGTGCAGATTACCCAGTTTTGGGTTACGGGTTAATTTATTTAATGAAATCCCCGGCTGAGAGGGATTTAATTAAATGTCGTAAAATAGGGGTTTTTATTTAATTAAATTCTAGGTTAAGATGAATTTAATTAATTAATGTGAAATGGGGTTTCATTTAATAAAATTAATGTTGATAAAATTTAATTAAATGATAATGAGTTAGATTTTTTATTTAATTAAATCCAGGTGAATGGAATTTAATTAAATGAGGAATAAATGTAGAGTTGGGGTTTTATTAAATTAAATTCAAGGTTAATATAAATTTAATTATTTGATGAAAAATGGGGGTTTTAATTATTTAAATTGTGTTTATATGATTTAATTAAATAATGATGAGTTTGAAAAAAAATTAATTAAATTATTTGGAGGAGAATTTAATTAAATGATGTGTAATGGGGGAGTTATGGGGTTTATCAAAGAAGAATTTAAATTAAATGATAATAATAATAATAATACAATTGCTATTATTATTATTATTATATTAATTATTATAAATCTAATTAGGTTATTTGAGGGATAAAATAAGAGATAGGTGCACCCCATCTCCTCCTCCTACGTGAAGTGTGACCCCCTCCTCTCCCATGGTGGAGGCGCACCACCCCCTCTTCTCGGCTCCCCTCCACATGATGGATCATGGTGGTTCCTTCATGGAAGTTTTCTGTCTCATGGAGGTAAGTCCTTATTGACATGTTTCATTCTTCACGTCATCTATCATATATATCCTTCGTCTGGTCTCCGTTAGGCCGAAACTCTAAGGCCCGAGATTAATTTGATTTCTTCCTTTCTTCTGATTCTAGGTGGTGCAGAGGATGTCTCAGGACCCATTGGTCTATATTTTGACAATTGTCGCTGAAGGTTTAGCGGTTTGACTTGGTTTGGTTCACCAACATCATATTTAGATAAGTTTATATACCCAATAATTGGTTTTTTACCCTTGAATTAGGTGCTTATGCTGTATTTTGGGTTGTGGTTTATTAATTGGAGGGGAATTGGTCCTCGTTGCACTAATTGTTAGTGTCAGTTATCATTGTAGGGTGATGCGACCAATTCTGAGTGTGTGAAAACTTTTTTTGAGGTGTGTATATGTGATTAAATGACGGTTTAAGTCAGAAAGCATTGGCTTGGCCAATTCCTTGAGGTAGGGTCCTCAAATTTTCTTAAATAATAAAATTCATTATTTGTTTAATTACTGTTGTTGATCAGTTTGATTACAAATTCTGAATAAATGGTTTATTGGTATTAAATGATTTTATATATTATAGAATCACATTTTTTTAATAAAACCCCACCAATGAAGGTGCACTGCCTTTAAGCTAAAAACAAAATGTTTAGACTGATATGTTTATTTAGCTTGTTATTATGTGATTTTTTATTTCTTCCCTTTATATGTTGACACACTTGGGTTAAGTGGTAATTATGAGTATTGGGAGGGATAACATGAGATAATTAATCAGAGAAATAATTAGGATATTTTAATTGGATAAGTTAAGATAATTAATAGTGGATTAATTACATGCCTTGAGATTGAAATATATATAAATAATCAGGGGATTAATTATAAGATATTTAATTGGATAAATGAGATAATTAATTGGTGGATTAATTGTGATATGTTGCTTTAGATAAATTGAGATAATTAATGATGTATTAATTATGTGCTTTTTCAGTAGTGTTTGTGATAATTAATTATGGAGAATTAATTATGGAATGGTATTTGTGTTAATATATTAATTAATTGATGAATTAATTAATGAGATATGTGAATCAAACCCGATATAAATGTGATTAAATAAAGAAAGGTTGAGAATGATTAGAATTTTAGCATGATCTGAAGATAGTATTAAGGCATAGGAAATCATGGGAACCTTAGAGATAAGAAATGATTAAATAGAGAATAATTTATAAAGTTTTTAAAGGTATTTATTCCTAAAAAATATTCTTGTATGATTCTTGTGCAGACTCTTACTCCGACTACAGGCCGAAGCAGGTATCGTTATCAGGTGTCCCTTTGGAACCTAGATGGGTTGTTGGTTATTTATTCAGTTTTGTTATTGCCTTGTTAAATCTGCACATTGTTTCTTATATTGCACTATCTAGATTGAGCTAGACAACCGGTGGTCCCAAACTACTGAGATGTATATCTAACACCCTATTCAGGCCACCATTGCACTGGGGTACTCGAGTATACTTTCTTGTTTGTAGGACTGTGGACCTTTTCTTGTGGTTGTTACTTGTACTTGGGAGTTAGGAGCAAAGGACCAATCAGGGGCTCTGGATGCTCATGGAGATCAACCTTGGGGATTTGATTCCTTTATTTATTTCTATATTGGAATTTAAATAATGAAATTTTGTTTACTTCTTTCCGATATGTATCACCATGACATGCATGCATTGTATAAACAAGCATTTGAAATTTTCATTATTCAATTGATTATTGTTTTATATCTATTTCCACTGGGCACTCTAAATATGAGGGTATAGTCTCCCCACTGACTATCCATAGACCCCCACTGCTAGTCGGCAGCCTCTGGCATATAGGGAGACGCACTTGAGGTTATGTGGAAACTGATCCGACTACCAGTTCGAGGGTAATCCGGGTCGGGATGTTACACACACTCTACCAACAATATTAATTATTTTTAAAATCTCATGGAATATTAAAATTTTAATTTTGATTGTTACCAAATGAATAATTTGAAAAATTATTATATGGGTCATTCCATGGTTTTGGATGATGAGATAAATTAAAATAATTTTATTGTGATCTAAAATCTACTATCAACTCATATTTTAATAATTAAATGAATTTTATCATCAAATATCATATTTTACAAAAGTGTTATAATTAAAATAGTATTATTATTTATTAAAATTATAATTTTGAGTTTGATTCTTTTAAAAATAGTTTGAATTAAAAAATGGATCTAAAATATTTTTTTATTATAAATAAAGATGGAATCAACATAAACACAAGTAATATTCACACAAATCTATCAAAATACAAAAAATGTATAAAAAAATATCTATTATAGTGAATAAAATCAATTTTTAAAGGAAGTAAATGATGATGTGATCTATTTTTTATTTCATAAATCCACTTCACAAAAATTCACTTGTATACCACATTTATTCCTTGACCATTTTTCCAAATCACATTAGTATACACCATAACATTTTTTGATCCACAATAATGAGATTTATGATCACATCATCAAATATTCTTTATATTTTCATTTTTTTTGGAAATACTAATTTAAATAATGAAATATTTTACCAAAAATGTTCATATAATGTGAAGTGGATGAATTGTTTGATCCAAAATGTTTATTTTAATCAGAAATAGTTTAAGTAATATATATAAATCTAAAAATATAAAAAATTAACAATTATAAAATCTTTAAAACATTATATGAAACAAAGGTTCACACATCTCAAGGATGAGCTAAAAATATGAATTTAGGAAATACCGCTTTGGGGATGCTAGTTTGTGGATGGAATATGATATCTTTCATAAATTTACAAATGTAATAACTATAATAAAAGTGATTAGTTTGTTTTTATCACCTTGGAAACATTGATAAAAATAAGAAAAAAAATTGATATATGTTTTGATAGTGAAATATTATTATATATACTCTAATACTTATTCGGTTGTAGAAATCCATAGGTTTCTTATGGACATTGATAGTGACAAGGAGTGAGTTATCTCTCTTTATTAATCCATTTAAAAAATAGAATGAATTTGATATTTCAATTATTTTAATAAAAAAAACAAGTGTTATAATAATTTATATTGATAGAATTCTTTATTTGTATATAGTATATCAAGTTGTTGATTCAATGGTAATTTATATAAAATATGATTACTATATGTGTGTGTGTATAAATAATATCCTTTTAGGATTCTAAAATCATACATTCTGTGTATTTATTTATTTTTGTTAAATATGAATATTAATGAATAAAATAAGATAAATAGGAATTGAAAATTTATATATCCTAGTCGTGTAACAAAAGAGTATGAGGGTGTGGATTTCATCAATTTTGAAAAAATATCATGCATATAACCCTTCTAAAATCCTTTGTTCATGTTTACATTGTTGTTATTTAAGACTAATTATGTAACACCTTAAGATTTTTTTATTTTTTTAAATAAATTAAATATTTTTGATATTTTTAGTTACATGAAATAGTGATTTTATCTTTCATTACACACAACACTATGTCTAGCTTACATTACACACAACACTGAGTTTAAATGAAACCTGGCGTACTATTAAAATAGTATCATTAATATAATAGTTGTCACATAGATTTTTGAATGGTGGGTATGAATAGGATTGAATAAAGTATGAAAATATATGGTTTAAATATGTATATAAAAGTATTTATTTTATTAATAATTAATTAGAAAAAAAATAAAAACTACTTGAAAATAAAGGAAATCCTTTTCTAAAAAATGATTTTTATGCACACAGACGTGTTCTTCCTCAATAAATTAAAAAATAGTTTTATTTAATGATTTTAATAAATTCTATATATTATATATTCAATCAAATCTTTAACATTCATTTTATGTGTTTTCTAGATAATATATAAGAATAAAACCAATTTTACACTTAAAAACTGTATTTTTCTAAAAAATAGTTCTCTCAACTTTTGTGCACTTATTTTAAAATTAATTTTTTCCAATTTTAGAAAATTTATTTAAAAAAATGAAATTAATTATTTAAATAAAAATTTCAAAATTATCTTAGGTTTAATTTTTGAGAATTTTGTGTGAAAAATAAATTTTTTTGATGAAAAGTGAAAAATACCTGTTTTTATTAAGAATTGTCATTTCTCTTAAAGAATTTAAAAACTTCAAAATTGTTTTAATATGGCTTTAAAATTAAAATTAACACTATTATATATCTATTAATAAAAAAATTCAATATAATCAATTTCATATTGAATTTTGATATAAAATATTTCTAAACTTTTGAACATTTTCTCTTTGGAAAACCGCTTTCTCGTCACGTCTACTGGATTAATTTTAAATTAAATTATGCCTATTATATGAGTGTAATTTAAAAAAATGGATTATTTATTTTTAATAATAATAATTTATATTATATATTATGGTAAAATTAATTTTTTACCAAAACTAATAGTAAAAATAGTAAAAATTAATTATCATGGTTACGGTGAAAATGGATTTATCGGGGGTTAAACTAAAATAATAAAGGGTAAAATGACCTATAAACTTGTTCAGAACTCATTTTATATCCATATTTTGGCATTATAAAGACTAAGGTTCTATAATTACCCATTTTTTATCCTTTTTCATGTTAAAAACGTGGGTACACCTTTTTCTTTTCAAAAATTACAAGTATTCCACTCAACTCACTTATAAAAGGACACCTCCTAACCTATCATATTCATACATCCAAAACCATTTGGTTAGGAAAATACCTGAAAAAATAACTTTCTTAATTAACTTATATAATCATATAATCCTTATTTTTTCATAAATTCAACCTAATAATCCTTTTGGTACAAACCAAAAGAAGTTCTTCAAAGAAGAGGTAATGTCCCTAACCAAGAATTTTATTTTATTTCTTCCTCCACCTCCTTCAATTAATATTAAACAATGATTATATAATATCATAAATATGTTTCATTTACTTATATGTTATTATGTTAATTTAATAACCTAAATCCATCTCATCTTTCATCAAATGGGATACGAAATCATCATTTGTGTATGGGGGGGACTACCGCCTTGCAAACCAATATATTTATTTTCCATCGCCACCTATCACAATTGGATATAATTATGGATTTAATGTTTACATATTATATTTATAAATTTTTTTTACCTCTTTAATTATAATACCATCTCCACCTTCTTAACTCCAAACCTGTTGGGAAACGATAACGTCGCTCGTGTGTACGTAAGTTTACCGCCTCACGAACCGATGTGATGTGTTTTTCATTTCTATTTTAATTTGATGGTAATAAGGATATATTAAATAAATATATATTATATTGGTAATGTATTTATACTTATATAAGTATGATATCATATATACTTATTTACTTTCCATCCTGTGGGAATATGGTAGCATCGCTGCTGTGTACGGCGGACTACCTCCTCGTGAAGCGATGTGATTCATTCTTCACATATGTTTTACATGGAAGGTAATAAGGATATGTTTAAATAAAAATATTTGATAAATATATATATGAAATAATAAATATTTTTTAATGGTAATATATAATATTACTTTTATTTCTTTCAATCTGTTGAGAAAATGGAAACAACGTTCATTTGTACGTACGACTTATTGTCTCCATAAACAGTTTATTTTACTTTCTATCTCTAATTTTTATGGATTACTATAAATATATATATAATGAATATATATTTTATTTATATCATTTTTAATACTATTAATATTATTTAAACATGATCAAATTAATATTACTAAAAAATAACAATTCAAAACATACATGAAAAACAAAGTGGTTATTATCCGAAACGTGATTTTAACAAGGAATTATTAATAAATAGGTAATAAAATGGCATAAGTAAATCATATATGGTATGATATATATAAATTTGGTTATATAATATATTTAAAATAAACTTATATTTTTTATACAGGTGGTTCTAATGTATACAAAAGAAGTCGAAACTTAAGGTAAGGGGTTTCTAGTCTCTCTTTTATTTCTAGGCGACATATAATGATTCACAACTAGTTTCTTTTGTTAAATGTATATACTATCACTTTTACAAGTTATATCATGAATATAATTATTTTAATTATATTTAAATATTAATTTGATTTTGTTATTTATTTTTTATTATGATTCAAAATATTATTAAAGTGGTAATGGATTTTTGTCTCAATTTGACTTCTTTGAGACATAGGTCATGTCATAAAACTATCTTCTTTTATGAGGTGTATATATAGACCCTTTGACAAGTAATATCGTTGATTTATTTATTATCATGATATTTTAAGTTTAATTTAATTTTATTCTTTCATGTGTCTTGTGATTCAATGTTACCATAGTGGAAATGGTTTTATGATACAATCTCATCATTTATCATGATTGTTTATATTTATGCTCATGATGTTGAAATATTATAATAAATATCTCAAGAAACTCATGTATTTTATTCTATTATTTTTATTTCATGATAATACATGTTTCCCCTTTATTTCTATCTCTTTATGTACTTGAGATTCAAAAAGAATATTTTTAAAGTGAACCGACATTATTTCTCACTTCAGTAGAAAAACTATTTTTATTCTATATTCATGTTTTATAAAAATGTTTTCATGAATGTTTTAACATTAAAAAAAGTATTTATTAAATATAATTTTACCCATGTATTAGTTTTACAATGTTTTTTAAAAATAATCTTCATACAGTTTTCAAAAAACAATGCTCGTTTAGATTTTAGCAAAAATGTCAAAAGAATATTTTTTTAAATGTGTACGGAATGAACAATATTTTCTAATAATATGACTAACTCATTATTTTAAATCTTCCTCTATAAGCTTAAAATTTTATTTTCAAATAAAAAAAATTCCATAATTTTTTATCAATTTTTCATCTTAAAAAGTTATTTTCAAAATGGAAAGGATATTTTACTCAAGAAATGTTTTAAATGATTTTTAATTATTCATTTATAAGTTTACAATGTTATTTTTAAATAAATGGATTTTGAAAATATTTCATGTTTTCAAAATTGTTTTCAAAGTGGAAAGGCTATTTTCCTCATGAAAAGTTCCAAGTAATATTTCAAAATCATTTTCCATCTAAGATGACATATTTGATGTTACTTATGCTTTACTAGGGATATGATTCAAGGATACCATTCTTATTCTTTATCTAGATGATTTATTTTTATGATGATAATATTTTTATTAAACCTATTTCTCTTCTATGGGATATACCATGATAAAATTATTATGTAACCCGCTCATTTTTTCATAGGTTGTTCTTTGATGAAATGATTAAATGATTATGATACTTTTTTCTTTTCTACAGGTTATTTTATGATGAAATGTTTAAAAAAATCATTTATTTTCTTGGGTTTTGATATGATAAATGTTTTATGATTTTTTGGCATACATATTTATGATTTTCATTATACGATGTTGGTTATGTTATAACCAAGTAGGGTGGTTGTGTTATAATAAATATGGTTGTGACCTATATCTCCCTCCAATGCATTGGGTAAAGATTGATATCTCATTAGATAAATAGGACTAGAATGGGAATTGAACCCAATTTAGTAAGTTAATTTATACACTATGATAGTCTTGGGAGTGAACCTTGAATACCACAATGGTTTTGGGAGTGAACCCATTCAACTATTATAGTTGTGACAATGAGCCACGACTACTAACTAAATTATTTTTTATACTTATGTATATTCCAAAATTTATGTCTTATGTCAATGTTATGTTCTCATGGCTCATGTTATTTGATTCCATTATTATTCATGTCTTATTAATAGTCAATATTTATGACATGACTCATGTTTATGATATATGATATATGCAGGGTATAGTTTTCAAATGTTATCCTCATTTTCTCATACCCTTATGCTCTTGATATGTTAATATCTACCTTTTATACCCTTATTGAGCATATGATATCACCCTTTATTATGTTTCTTTTACCCCGGTTATGATGATAGGTATCATGTGTGATATGTCTAACAATGGTTCTAGTTGTGAGGAATTAATTAGGAGATTATGTAGATCACTTATGAACCAGTTGTTTAAGTTTATAAGTTTACAAAGACACTATACCTTTATGATCTATAGGTGTTTATTTTTGTAATTTAATGAATATAAATATAAAAATATGTAACATATATGTATGAGAAGTTTGGGTATCTAAAAATTAGTCTATAGGAGTTGTAAGAACACTTGATCTATCACGGAATAGATCGAAGATATAAATGTTGGACTAAACACAGGGAAAAACTTAATATTGCTAGTGACTGGGATAAAATTGTGTTTTATAGATCATGTGATATGATTAAAAGTGTGAATTATGATGAATATTATATCAAGTATATGATTATAAGTGTAAAAATTATAAAGATCATATTGAGGAAATGATAATGACAATTGGAGATGAACTTCGCGATTGTCCAAAGTTGTTTAAGAAGTGAAAGAGCTATGAAAAGATGTCATTGTATGTTAGTTGTACTAAATATACAACATTTTTAGTCATACTAAATCTATATAATTTTAAATCTAGAAATGTATGGAGTGAAATCAATTTTACTAAACTACTTACTCTCTTGAATGATATGCTATTAAAATATAATGAGGTTAATTTTTGAATATATGATACTAAATAAATGATATATTAAATGGGTATGATCTAAAAAAGAATAAATATCTATCTAAATGACTGTATATTATTTTTTAAGATCCATGAATCACTTAAAAATTCCCAAAGTGTAGTGATCTGACCCGTTTAGCCACCTAAATAGTGCTTCGGGCCGATTGCCACTGGCCTTAAGCGCGCCTCCCCAAATGCCAAAGGCTTCCGACTAATAGAGAGGGTATAATGAGGTGATAGGATATTATACCCTCTACATGTGATATAATAATGGTATATATAAATATATTTGTGGAAGAAAAGACCAAACAGACTATGGATCAGTAACCCGCCCATGGAGAAAGTACAGCAATATCATGCAATAATAAAAGCATAACTAAAGTAGCATTAATAATAGTAATAAAAAACCAACCATACCATTTGAATCTAAACATGAATACATATAAGGTCGTACAGATCAATAATTATAAGGGTCTCTAATGTATGACCTCAGTACATACATATAAGCATGCTGATATAGAAAAGAAAAAACAAAAAAAGAAAATTCAGTTGATGCAGAAACCTCAAGGTCCCTTGTCATCCATCCCATGAAAAATAGCCCAAAACTAAGGTCCAACTCTAGAGACTAAACCTTTACCTGAATTCAAAGTCATAAAATCTACACACGTCCCGAAGGTCCCATGTAGGGTATGAAAAATAATCTTAGTAGGACACCACCAACATGTGTCTATCTTACATTTGTGATTACGCAAGTGTATCTAAAAGGTAAATAAAATAGTACATGTGTGTTACATAAATAATTTGATTTTATTATGCTCAACAACCACAAGGATTATTTCACCTGCTTCGGTCAATGCCAGAAAACTATAGAGGAGGGGATCCTTAGATCATAACACAAGGAATACCCTAATGTAAAATAGTCCATGTGAACACTTAGGTTCCACCTATAGTAAAGTCACCCGACACCATGTTCTAACTAACACCTCATGTCCATTTCATATCACCAATATCCTAAAGGCATGATCAAACAATAAGAACCCAATCCCTTAGACCCCATCTCAAAATCACATGTCGGATCAAAGCCTATCATCCTGAGGCATATCGATGCATGTCCTTCAAATGATAACATCATCAGCTCAACAGCTAACATCTTGATGAATGGTGATGTTTTTCCTCCCAGATGATCTTGTCCCATCAACCTAAAGAACGGTGAGCCTCAGCCCCCAACTGATAGTATCATCCATTTCATCAGATGGATCCTCACCATCCTCATAGATTTATATGAAATCGCCTCCAAATATCATCTTAATCCTCATCTACCATAGGCCTATACCCACATGAGTGGTCAATAACACCTCAAAATATGATTCATCCAATGTGCACCTGACTCTAAATGGAAAATTGGCCAATACAGGTGAGTGGAAATCGCCAAATAAATCCCTAATCCACACCAATCTGACACCTCATGCCCTTTTCACCATGTCATTCACCCAATGGTCATCACGACCTCATATAACATGGGAAATTCCCATAACCTAACAGCCTAACTACCTTAAACCGATGACTAATTCACCCAAATTATGATCAACATCGCCTGAATATATATATCTCAGGTCATTCCCATCCTAGCGATCATATCACCTTGATCAGATGACCATTGCCATCTCAATCCTTAGTCTGATCCCATAATTATCCTACAGATCTCATCATAAGAAATTCACATATATATAACAATTAAATATAATTAAAATAAACAATTAAAATTAAATAAAACAACACCCCAGCCTAATTTTCCCAAGGTACAACTTATCATAAAGCCTCGACTATTTGTAAAATTTAGGATCATGCCCATAGGCATCCCCAATGGGTACAATTAATTAATTAAAGATAAAAAATAAATTTATAGAGTCTCTCTCAGACTACCGGATGGAATTATCAAAGATTCACCCCCAAAACACTCGAAAAATCACAAGTAAATATGATCACCACCTACCTCATGTTGGTATATGCCCGAACGTCTCATGTTATCCTCTAACTCGAATTGATTCAGAATAAATAGTTGTTTTAGAAAAATTCTCTAAAAATAGGGTAAAACCATTCAAAGATATTTAGCATTGTGTTTGGATAGAGAAATTAAGAAAAGAAGTAAGAGGATTTAAAACCTTACTGATACAAATCCAATGTCATAGATGGATCAAGAAATGAAGTATAAATTGAGAGTGTGGCTCAATCCTTATGTAGAAGAATAAAAGAGGGAGGAGATACTTGCTATGCATGACCAATGGGGGAAGAAGTGGGAGAAAATAATTTAATAGAAGGAGGGGGAAAACTTCATTTTACCCTTTTAATGGGCCTCAAGGTTAGTTCACATAGTTTTCCAAATTGTGCAGAAACTGTGAAACACCCACTATCCAAATCCCTAGGTTCGTATGGTTTATGTGCACAGTTTTCCAAACTATGCACAAATCATGTGTGAATCCTATAATAAAAACTTCAGATATGTTTGCACAGTCATACATCCCCTCCTACATGGTTTTTCAAACCTTGTCCAGTGCACCTGGAGGGTCGCACAGTTTATCCTTAAAGGCTGCACAGTTAGTAAAAATTGTGTGCCTTAGTCTACACACCCTAGAAAGTTTTTTTCAGCCTCTGAAACATCTGAAACCCAAAAAAATGAGACACTTTCCAAGCATCAATACTTGTCTAAAAACAAGTATTTTAGTTAGGAAAACTCTCAGAATTAAGTTTGAAATGTCAATAAAAGAGTTGGTCTACCCACCAAACTCTGAAAATTTAAAATGGGTGAGGAATTTGACTCGCTCCCAAAACCTAGGATATTACAATATCCCCACATTAACATAGCTTGTCCTTAAGATATAAAACAAAACCCAAATATGGTACTGAACATACTCATATCATTAAAATTAACTCGGACTACCCTGGTCAAAATGGAATAGGTCAACTCCCTCAAGGGCTCCCTACCTTAGGAGTTACCTACCCTGGTCGCATCCTGACTTGAAATTCAAAACAAAATGATGGTCCATTGACCATAATGAGACTGGAATTTCTCATGTGATGCATTATCAATCTAAAAGCTCATCAGGTTCTCATTTTTCATACCTGACACCCATCATGTCCTGCACTACATCGATGCCCGCCTCATACCCATGTCACAAATGGCATCTATGAGGTCCCACATCTCATTAGATGCCCAAATCATCCCCAGTTCCTCACACCTCAAATGTAACCCGAATCGCATTGATGCCCTGATTCTAACACACATCATATGTAAACTGCATCACTTTGATTCCTAGATTCCCACACACCTCATACAAGCCATGCATCTATTGAGGCTCACATAAATGATCTATGTTCCATGCACCTCATATATATATATATATATATAACACATCTAAATAGATGCCAACCTACTAAATAGTGTTTTGTTAGTACATAGATACATCTCATTCACCTCATGCACCCAAAATATACAATCCTCTTAAAAGGCCGTGCCAAAAATAAAACAACGAGAAACCTCAGTCACACCCATAGTGTACCTTTGATCGTAACTGGTTAACTAGCCTACTCTAACCATGGAAGCTCCATGGTGTGCACCTATCCTGAAGCCCTACTTCTAGAAGCATGAACTATCTATGGTGATTCACTATCCATAGGACACTAACCCCACTATTGGGTTCTATTATCTCTTCCACAGCCTTTGCATGCAGCTAACTCTTGGATATCAGCTCTTGGTACCACTCCTGGTCCAATATCAGAACCTTGAGTCTTCCACAGTCCCTGAATTCTAGTTGTCTAAGAAGTCTTCCTACAAAACCTCTAGAGATTCCCAACCTTTCCACATTCCCATCACTCCATTGGAGGTTTCTTACACTAATTCCATACATGACTCGACTTCCCAAACTAGAATCACACCATTGATGATCCACTTTGAGGTGGTCTTCTCAAGTCCCTGGCCTAACTTCCCTACTGGAACTCATCTCGACCACACTTCTTGTTATATGAATCATTAATACTAAATTTTCCTAACACAATCACCCTACTCGAATATGACTGTTTCGTCAAATTTTCCTCAGCTATGAGCACCTGATTCACCTCCCTTAAGAATGATTCCAACCTGAAGATGTTTACCTGCACCTGAATGGCACGTTGTAAACCATACTCCAAACACCTCACCCTTGATGTGTCGTCACCCACCGTACTGGGTGAGAATTGTGACAACTCAGTTAACATCATTGTATAGTCTATAATGTAAATGTCACCCTGCTGTAGGCACAAGAACTCTCGATTTCTCTCTGCCCTTAGCATCTTCAGGAAAAATTTCTTGAAGAACTTATCATAAAATTCCTTCCAGGAGAGTCCATCATGTCTTCCTTCCTAGACCTACACATCCCACTAGTGATTTTATGGTCCTTTGAGCATATACATATCCAGATTCACCCTCCTCCCTAGAGGCATCTCCAGCTACTCGAAGATCATCTGCATTAACTTGACCCAGTTCTCAGCCACTGATGGTTTTTCCTCACCATAAAACAGCGGTGGGTGTTGTGGCTAGAATTCCCAATTTAGATACTCCATGGAAGGATCTACTCCTGAATATCCCCTATTAATACCCTATATTACACATACCATACTAGATCTAAGATTCTTGTCAAGCCACACCCCAAAGGCTGTCAAATTTGGAGATTGGCCTACCTATACTGGAACATGTACCTAAGCCTGTGCATGATCCCACACCTATGGATCATGCTCTACCTAGCACTCTAGGGCCTCAACCTGACCCTCAGGGGTCTCAACATGTGTGTGCTCCTATGGAACCACATCATCACCCGCTTGATGCTCCATTGGAGCCTGTCTAGTTGGAATCTTTTTGAATACCATTACATGGTCAGACATCTTAAATAATATATATATACAATGCAGATCGATAAAGCAGTAATAGGTAGTGCAATCTCACTACCCTTACCCCTTCCTATTGTAACCATGTCTCACGACATCTGGCCTCTTGGACCCTTATTCACCCATATCAGAGCCGGTATCACATATGACTTGGGCCACACTCATCTTGATGAACCATGTCTCCACAATCTGACGAACTCGTCGACCAACTTAGTGATCAAAATCACCTCAAATAATCATCCCTGACCGATCCAATAAGAGCTAGTCCCATAAATAAAAATATTACACATAATATATAACAAATAAATTTATTACATTAACATGAATATATATATATATATATACATATATCACAATCCTACTATGATCCTATTAAAAGAAAAAACAAGCATAACAAACAACCCTTGACATTTCGGGCCAAGGGTCCAAAATATCCTCCCTTACCATACCAGGTCAAGGGTATAATGTCATAACAGGTAATAATCACATCCAAGTGCACCACTAGAGTTGGAAATCAAATCAACTATAAAATTAACAAAACTAAACAATAATTCCCACCCCGACCAACTTGGTCCATCCCTTGTGCATGGGGATGGACGCACACAACCATGAGTTCTAAACCTAGTTCTGAAAACATCCTAATCTCCAATATACCATAACATAGATAGTAAGAACAAGAAAGAGGTAAAAGAAACTCATTTGATACCATTTTTAACTACTCAAAAAAATTATTTGGGATGAGTTCCATTGGCCTTAGGCACACCTCCCTGAATACCAAAGTTTGCCGACTAGCTGCGAGGGTATAATGAGGTGATAGTGGGGAGACTATGCCCTTTAGTGATAATATAATAATTTTATATATAAATATAGCAGTGGAATAAAATACTAAATAGACTCTAGACCAGTAACCCTCCCATGGCATAAGCACAACAATATCAAGAAATAATAGAAGCATAACTAAAGTAGCAATAATAATTGTAATAAAAAACCAACCATACCATTTTTAGCTAAACATGCATACATAGAAGGTCATGTGGATTAATAAATAGAAGGGTCACTAATTGATGAACTCATTAAACACATATAAGCATTCTATAATAGGAAGGAAAAACAAAAAAATAAACTCAAACTCATGTAGGAACCTCAAGGCCCCTTGCCAACCATCTCATGCTAAACAGCCCAACACTAAGGTCCATCTCCAGATCCCAAACCTTTACCTGAATAAAAATCCATAAAATCTACGCACATCCCAAAGGGACCATGTAGGGTGTGAGAAATAATCTCAGTAGGAAACCACCAATATGTGCCTATATTACATTTTTTATTATGTTTATGTATCTAAAAAGTAAATAAAATGGTACATGTGTGTCACATAAATAATATTTATCTCTTGTGCACATTAGAAACAATGATAATTTCACCTAATTCATCCAATTCTAGAAAAATATAGAGGATAGGATCCTTAGATCATATCTGAAGGCATACCCTAATGTAAAATAGTCCAAGTGAACCCTTAGGTTCCACCTCTAGTAAAGTCACCCAGTACCATGTACCAACTAATAAATCATGTTCATGTCAATTCATTAACGTTCTAAAGGCATTCCCAGACAATAATTATTCAGTCCCTCAGACCCTTGATCGAAATCACCTTTTAGTTTGAAGCCTAATGTCTTGAGGCACAATGATGTATTTCCTCAAAATGATAACACTATCGTCTCAACAGCCAATGTCCTGAGGAACAATGAAGTCTATCCTCCCAAATGATCCTAGCCCATCAGCCTCAAGTACGGTGATCCTCATCCCCTAACCAATAGTCTCATCTCTGTCATCTGATGTATCTTCACTATACTCATGGATTTATACAGAAATAACCTACAAAAATCATCCTAATAAGCATCAACTATAGACCTCTACCCACATGAGTAATCAATACCATATCAACGTATGAGTCATCATGCGTGAAAAAAGCTCCAAACAGTGAATTTTCCAACACAGGTGAGTAGAAATCACCAAATAAATCCCTAATCCACACCAATTTGGAACCTCGTCCCCCTATGACTATTTCACTCACTCAATGGTCATCACCACCTCACATAACTTAGGACATGCTCGCAACCTGATGGCCTCACTGCCTAAAATCGATGACCTAATCACCCAACCTATGATCAACATCACTTGAATATATATATCTTGGGCCATGCCCAGCCTGATGATCATATTACCTCAGTCCAGATGGCCAACACCATCTCAATCCTCAGATCAAGCTCATCATGATCCCATGGATCGCATCACAAAAAATTCACATAAATATAAATATAAAATATAATTAAAATGAAAAAATAAAATTAAATAAAACAATTTCATGGCCTATTCTTCCCATGGTATGACCTCTCACCAAGTCTCAACCATTTTTAGAATTGAGGATCATTACCATAGGCATCTCCAATGGGTCTAATTAATTAAGTAAAGATAAACATTAAATTTATAGGGTCTCGTCAAACTACATGAATTCATGCTCAAAGCCTCACCCACAAAACACTTTTTAAATCACAAATAAAGATGATCAAAAACAAAATCATGTTGGTAGTTTCCCACATGTCCAATATTATCCTCTAACTCAAATTAATTAAAAATAAATCAACATTTTAGATGAACACCCTAAAAATAGGGTAAAAAGACTAGAACAGATTTAGAATTATATATAGAGAGAGAAAGGAAGAAAATAGGTAATAGGATTTTAAGACTTACCAATATGGTCCAACACTATATAAGGATCATGAAATGGTGTTCAGACAGAGAGTGTGGCTCAATTCCTAGGTGGAAGAAGAAAAGAGGGAGGAGCTTTCTATTGTGCATGACCAACTGATGAAGGAGGATAAAAGAGTTTAATAGGAGGGGAAATTGTCATTTCACCATTTTAAATCATTTCAAGGTTATCTAACATGGATTTTCAATCCATATAAAAACCTTATGATACCCACTATACAAAGATCTAGGTTTCCACAGTTCATGTGCATGATTTTCCAAACTTCATGCAAATTGTGCGTGATCCCGCTATTAAAAACTACATACATTCTTAAAAAATCATGATCCCCTCCTACAGGGTTTATCAAACCATGTCTAGTGCACCTATAGGACCATGTGGTTTCTCCTTGGAGGCCGCAAAGTTTGTAAAAACCATGTGCCTTAGTCTTCACACCCCGGAAAGTTTGGGTTTTCCATTTTTGAAGCACCCGAAACCCAAAAAAACTTTGAGGTACTTTTTAAACATCAAGAATCATATAAATGAATTTTTTAGGTTAGGAAAAATCTCAAAATTATGTTTTTAAAATCAATAAAATAGTTTTTCTTCCCACCAAACTCTAAAAATTCAAAACGGGTGGGGAATTCGACCCACTCCAAAAACCCAACATGTTCTACAAAGTATGGTGTGTATCAAAACAATAAAGTTGCAGAAATTCCTTAGAAATTTGAATAATAATTTATAGTCATTTCAAGGTTTAGTAACCTATATGGAAGTCAAAATACTAAAAGTTAATTTATATGGCATGAAGAAATCAAGATGGAAAACTTCATCACCTAGCAGACTCTCCTCAATGGAGGAAAAATGATCGAGGGTATCATGAATTTGGAAACGAACCAAGAAACCTTCATTTTGCATTATCTATATATATAATAGAACCTTTTGGTATAAAAAGTAACACTTATAATACAAATTATAACTTTCCACTATAGATATGAATAAATAAAAAACATTTTGTTATCTCTGCTTATATAAGTACCAAAACAACCAGGTAATGATATTGATCTTTATTTAGCTCCATTGATCAGAGATCTAAAATTAATATGTGATTAAGGTGTTTCTTTGTATGATTCTTAGAGAAATTAATATTTCATGTTGAGAACCATGTTTTATGGGGTGATAAATAACTTTCCTACTTATGGAATTTTTTTAGGATATAACATTAAAGAATAATAGGGTGTCTTGTTTGTGAATGAGAAACATGATTAGTTAGGTTGAAACATTCCTTGAAGATTTTTTTCTAGGAAATCACAAATTTTTACCTCAGTGACATAAATATCGACCTTGGATAATATCATTTGATTAGAATTCAAAAAAAGTCACAATGTCATATCCACTAATAAGTGATCGGTAGTTTGAGAAATTAAAGGATATGATCACCAATTTTGGTAAGAATGTTTTGAAAAACATTATAAAAAATTATTGGAAAAAGATATTAGTTTTTTTTTTAATTTCCATAATGAAATTATTTATACATCATAATTTTTCTTAATGTCTGCACATAGAAAAAATACATGTGATAGTGTCATTGAAATGTCACTAAATGCACTCGGTAAAACAAAGGATGGAATTAAGACTAGGTTAGACATCATTGTCATGGGGATAAGGGAAGATTTGGTGATAGTGGAGGTTAAAAGGCATAATTCTCTTCCTCTGACATCCTACACTCTTTCTAGGTAATAGTGATATTGGTTTTTCAACTTCTTGAATAATATAAAGGTTTTATAAGGGTATTTATTAAATATCAATAATAACATTTCAATCAATGATTTAAATTTAAAGGTGTTTAAATCACATTATTGATATGTTTTGATGTAATATTTAATGTTTGTATCTTTACATTGAATTTTTCGAAAAAAATCACACATTAACCAAGATTTATTTATTTTTAAAATAAATATGCATTAAAGTTATAGACCCGGTGAAGTTTCCAACTATAGAAAAGGAAATTGCTATCATATTAAGTGAATTAGAGATGTTATTACTGACTCCATTATTTTATATGATGGTTCACTTGATGGATAACTTGGTTATAAATATATGAATATGTGTTCTAGTATATTATAGATGGATGTACCCCATTAAACACTATATGAAGATTTTGAAAGGGTGCATTAAAAATCAAAGTCATCCAGAAAGTTGTATTGTAGAGAAATATATTTTTTAGGAAGTTTTTAAATTATATACTAACTACCTATCCAATGTAGAGAGTATTTTTCTCCCAAAATCTCTTCATAGAGGGTGACTTATAGGTGAATGAATTTCTGGAACAGATGTTTTCACAATTATTATTACAAATAGGGTATAGTCTCACCTTTATGTTTTATATAAAATTTTAGAGGTTGTTCCATATGTTGAAACCCAGAAATAATTCTTAGGTATTTTAATCTATAAAGGGATGAAATATGGATATCAAATACACATGATCGATAGTTTATAGGATGGGTTTGAGACCATATTTTTAAGGAATCAACTGAAATTTTGAATTCAATTTTAGAATGAATTTGATGGTTAAACAAGGGACCAAGTGTGCATGTATTATCTTATAACCACTATGTAATTAATGGTTATGTGTTCTATATAATGGAAATTGATGAATGTAGTACCATGAAAAATGGTAGATTTACTCTTGTGGTGTAATTGATGCATGTATCTGGTACTGAGGATAGGAATCTAATTTATGTGAATATTTCATACTTTATCATTATCAAAAAAAATAGGAGTTGGATTATAAAACATTTCAAGTACCAATTTTTCAATGAAAATGTGTTGATAATAGGAGTGTAGTTAAAATTGATGAATTGAGATTCATGAAATTGGATTTCAATAAAGAAGTTAACAAGGAAAAACCATTAATAATGACAGCATAGGTAATACAAGTATTTTATGTCCCATATCCTATAAACAAAAAGTGTTCAATTGTTCTTTTATCAATTGAAACCACTATAGGTTCAATTGTTAATTTAATTGAGGATGGCCCAGTTATTGGGAAGTCATAATCATTTTTTAGTGGTCCCAATGTAGATGGGGTATTGTATGTCATTGGGGACTATAAGGGTGAATTTGGATACTTGGTAGATGGGCCAAATCTCTATAAAATTTAAATAAAAAAAGTGAGTTCAATAATTAGGTTAAGTTTTTCTTAATATAAATTATGTTAACTCATAGTATTATGTGTTTGATACTATATTTATGTAATATAAATTAAATGTTTGACTACTTATACAGATAATGTATTCTCTACATGTTGGTGCTCCTAATACTGAGGAACAATAGGTTTATCCACATGTTGATACTTCCAATATTCGGTAACAATATATTGACAATGTTGACAATGATAAAATGGTATAAGGTAAATAACTTATGTTTGAGAAAATATAGGAGAATCGCAGCATGATAGTATTAACAAAAATTATTAAGGCGAGAAGTAAGGGCATAAAATTTTAGGTTGGATGGAATGAATAAGGCTAGGTTATTGACACCAAAAAGTCTATTTTAATTATTTATATTAGAATTGACACTATAATTCACGTGCTTATTAATATATATTCATGGTATAATGTTGTTACCTCATTGAAGGCACTAATTTGGGAAGAGATTAGGGTAACATTATGATACACATTCTCAATTTTAAAAATAAAATAAAATAATGAAATATTGATTTCCTCTTCATTATCCCCCACAAAGTGAATTTATACTAGATGACTATCGAATGAAATTTTTATTAATGGTTGATGGAAAGACTCGTAGAGCCTTTTAGAAAATTATTACGAAGCATCATCTCAGGTATATTGAAAAGAAAGTAAACTCATACCCACCTCAAATATATGAACACATGATAAACTAAGAAACATGGAATACATTTATTAGATATCATGAGGTGGCATCATTTCATGTACAATGTTATTGAAAATAATTTACTTGGAAATACATGTATTAATAACTTTTATTAATAATTATTAATTTATGAAACAACAACTGAGTGATGAAAATAAGAACTGTGCATAAAAAATCAATGTACCCCTACCATAAAGAAAATATGGGGTACCCTTACACTTGAAAAAATTGTATGTATTTTAAATCTATATTAATACTTTTATGTGGCACGAAACAATAACATAATTATTTTCCTTTGTTTAAAAGTATATTTATGAATCAAAATCAAAATCCAATTTTATCCCACATCATGTGCTATGGAAGGAGGCTCATGTAAATTAAGACAGAATAATGGTAGATGAAAACACACAAAGAGTATGGGAATCATGAGTGAGTATTACATAATAAAAAAAAATTCTTCTTTAAATTTTTAGTACATAATAATAGATACTTATTTTCCTATATTTTTTATCATATTTAGACATAAGAATATATATAGATTGTACTTGATGAATGATAAGTTTTAGTTCCCTTAAAGTGGCTAGAATAATATGGATGTGTCAGAGGTGTAGATTTTTGAGTGATTCCTTGAATATATTTTTAGAAAATAAATACACAGGGGAATAGTGATAAGATAATGGATGAGATGTAGGAATGAATAAATTTTATAGAAGAAAAAATTCATTAGAAGACTGAGTTGTTATAGGATTTTATGGGAAGGAGTCAAAGAGAAGAAACAAAACAACAACAATCACTATATGAAGATCCACCCCCCCCCCCACACACACACACACAATTTGAGTCTAGTCATTACCCCCAAAGGCTTTCCTTACCATAGGTAATCAATTTTTTCATAATTTTTTCTTTAAAATGTGAATCATGTAGATATTTATACCTTTCATATACTAATATTTAATAGGTTGAAATTGATTTTGATTTACATCTATCATCATCTAACCATCACCTTGTTATGAGGGGTATAATTTAAAACATTTTAGGAGAATTTCTATACAAAAAACAACTTCCAAATGATCATGTGAGAGTAGGGATTCATGTAGCCCATGATCTGTGCATCGAGTTACTTATTCCCCTTGATGATTTGGATGTTCACATAGTCAAACTTGCTTTTAAAACATTCATAAAATGGTTGTTTAATATTTTAACAATAAATTTCAATATCAAGGTATGTACTTTCCAATTTATTTTTCATAAAAACATTTAACAATTAATGAAAAAAATACCGAATCAAATAATTTTATTATAGATGGAGAAAAGGAAGTGTAAATGGAAGGTAAAATCAAAACAATCTAAAGGTTCAAATAATAAATTGAAAAGACATTCTGAGAGTACCTTTTCCTTACCATTTTAACTGACACATTTAATAATAATACATGTTTAGTCAGATATAACATTCAAGGATAATAATATGAACTTTATTTATTTTGAATAAAAAATGTATGAAGAGGTCATTATAGACTATGTTTGTCTTTAGAATGTAACTGAAATTATAAAGCATGGATAGTTGGGAATCTTATTTGTAAATGTATACATGAGGTGCATTTTCATAATAATTTTTTCTAATAATTGATCTACTATGTTAATTATAGTTAAATACTACTCATATTTTTTACAAGTGTATATATCAATACCATGTGAAGGAAAAACCCTGCAAACAAAAATTTGGACTCATTATTCTTCACATCACTTCTAAAAAAACTATCATTAGAAGAAAATTAATATTCAATAATAGTATAACAACTAGATGTGATGTTTGAAATGAAACTTACAGACTAAAAACTTCTTAATACCCGCAATGCAAGGGTAAAACTATACAATCTAATCATATCAAAAATATTTTCATTTATTTTATTACTTATTTCTTTTTTAGGAAGTATTGGTTTCTCATTATAATCAATTTTGATACTCCAAAGATTTATTTTTTGATTCAATGCATTAATTTCCAAAAAAATGACTACACATGATGGCCTTTATCAATTTTTAATACACTAAATCAAAATTTTACAAATAAACTTCAAGTTATAAATTTTATATTATGTTTTAATAAATATTTTTTTATAATATTACAGTGTTAAAATATCATCAAAATCATGGTATGAGGATGGTCTATGAACATATGAAACCTACCGATTTCTACAACTAGATAATTATTATGGTATATATAATAATATTTCACAATCAAAACATATCTGAAAAAAATTACTTATTTTTATCAACGTTTCTTTAGTGTCTAAAATAAAATAATGACAACAATTTTGGTTATTATGTTCGAAAATTTATGAAATATATTGTATTCCATCAAAAATCTATCACCCCCAAAGCGGTAAATCTAATGATAATTACAATTTCATTAAAAATATTTATTAATAATTTTTTTATTTATATTTTTTCATTACTATCATGACTATCGATAGTCCATGTATTGAAAGGAAGAAATGGATTTGTTTAGAAATGAGTGATTAGAATACATGGTGTCAAAATAATTTTAGACATCATGAAGGGGTGATTTCCTATCATGTTTTTAATTTTTTTTATTTCACATAGATCATGAAGAGTTGGTTTATATAATGCTTATTTAGTTAATTTTATTATCATTTTATGTACTACTTATTTAGTTAATTTTTTATCATTTTTACATACTATTTATTTAGTTATTTTTTTTAGATTTCATAAAGAGTTGATTTAGAATTGACTTTTTTGCAATAATTTTGTAATTATAAAGAGCATAACAGGGCTCTACATAGATTCCATGGTCATTATTGAAGGCTAAAATGTGATTTTCTTTTCCTTTTAGGAATAACCATGAACTATGAAAGAAGTACATTTTTTCTCTTTATAGGAACAAAATTCTTATAGAAAAATAAATTTCTGATGAAGGTTTCAACAAGGATGATGCATTGACATATAATTTAATTTTCTCTCCATATAGATATTAGTTCTTTATTTGATTCATTTATATTCTATGGTGTTTCAATGAATTCACTTTTGAATCTAATACTTTTTATAACATGTTTTTGAGAAAAAATTATTAAAATTATACATCGGTCATTTTTAATGTGTAGGAATGAACCGCACATCAATTTGACACATAGTGTGCCCGATATGACTAAAAATGTATATATTATTTTTAAAAGTGAAATTTTAGTTTAAAATATGCATCACTCACTAAAAACCAATTAAAAACCCTTGGATTGTCTTGATACTTTAGAATAAATATTCCTAAGTCATTTTTGACATGTAGAAATTAACAACATATCAATCTAATATAGGATGTGTCTGGTGTGACTGGAAGTGGATGTTTTGATTTAAAATATAAATTTTAATTCAAAACACACATCACATACTCAAAAATGAGAAAATTTTCTCGTATTGTCTTGATATATTAGAAAAAAAATCCATAAATTAATTTTTATATGTAGGAATCAACCTCACATCAATATGATACGCGGGGTTCTCGTTATAACTCAAAATTCATGTTTTAGTTTAAAAGTGACATTTCAGTTGAAAAAATGAACCAATAACTAAAAATAAATAAAATGAACTCATATTATCTTGGTAATTTTTAAAAAATATTCATAAGTCATTTTTGATGTGTTGGGATTAACTGCATGCCAATCTGACACACAGTGTGCCCGATTTTATTGAAAGTGGATGTTTTGATTTAAAATATACATTTTAATTCAAAACACACATCACATACTCAAAACCAAAAAAACAAGATTGTATTATCTTTATAATTTAGAATAATTATCTATAAATAATTTTTTACATGTAGGAATCAACCGTACATCAATCTGATATTGAATCATTATATGTGGAAAATAAGACTAGAGTGGAGTGAATAGTTTTTTAAAAAATTAATGACAAAAACAATCAGAGTTTATGAAATATTAAATAATAGTGTTCATGAGTTATGATGTAGTGTAAATAAAAGAGAAAGAATATAAGATTTATACTAGATCAGATCACAAAGATCCTAGTCCACTCTTCAATCTTCTATACTTATCAAGGAGACCGGTTCACACTAAGAAACTCACTTTTAAAGGTTTGAGAACCTTGTTACAGATCTGAACTTTTAAACAACCTAGAGGCACAAACTAGCCCTTGATATAGGATACCAACCCAACCTGCTTACCTGACTTTTATTTTGGAGTCACAACCCTGACTTCCTTTTGGGTGGTATAATAACCAAAGAAAGGAAAGGCTTGTTTTTATGGGAAAATAATAAACTAGACACAAGAAATTATAAATAGAAAGAAACAAGACTACATGAATAAAAAAATACAAGGAAATTTGTATATGCTCATAATATCGAATAAGTTTAAGCTCAATGATCATTGATCACATTAAACAAAAAATTTCAAAGATGAAGTCCTTCGATTATCACAAAAAGAATGTAGAATTCACAGAAGAGTATAAAAAATTTTGAGATCAGGAAAATGTTAAAGATGTATTGCAACTGGTCTGAATGAATTGATCTGAACATATTTTTATTTTATTCCTTAAAAGGATCCCCCATATCATTAAAACAAGATCTTTAGGATCATGTTTTTTTCAATGTTTTCACAACACTTCCTAGTGCATAACAATATAATAATATGATTGTTACCTATAATTTGTTAAAGCATTTATGTATTAATATATAATTACAATCCAATTTTATATTTCTTTATGAAATATTAAAATAAAACATTTAACATATTTATTAAATCATTTTTAAACAATTTACAATCACAAAATAATTGAAAAAAAAATATAATATTTTAGATTATGCATGCATCATAAGTGTAGAAAAAATAGACCATCATATAACTTTAAATATTCTTATACAAAAGTACATTAAATTTTTAATACTCTAAAAATTTATTTCAACATAAAATAATAATAATATTAACAAAAGAATAATTTTAATAACAAAAAACGAAAATAAGAAATAAAATTTCTAAAAATAAAATTTTAACAAATGGTGACTCATGACCCACTATTGGGTTCCAACAGTTTCTAAAAAGAGTATGACCTACCATTGAAATTTTAATAAATAATAAAAATATTTAATCCAAAATAAACATTATTCCATGCATATTAGCAATAAAAGGATTCATGAGAAAAATAAAAATTACCTACCATTGGGTATCCAATGTTAACTCATGACTCGCTGTTGGAAATTTCTAGCGGTGACTCATGAACTATCATTAGGTTCCAATGATGTCTTATTAAAATTCATTGCCAAACAAAAGAAATAAACTAATAGATAAATAAAAAAACTATTGAAGATCAAATTTTTATAAAATAATAAAAAAAATAGAATTAAAAATAATTAATAACTGATGAATAGACATTAAAAACAAGTAATAAAAACAAATTCAAAAGAAATAAGGATAGTAATAAAAAAACTACTGTTATTCAATTTAAGAAAGGATAGTTCCTTTTATAGATTAAAGAAACTATTGCCAAGAATATGTATAAAACATCCAAATTAAATGAATTATTCAAATAAGATATACTAATGAAAAAAAGAAATAAAATAATAAAATAATTGCTATAATAGTAAATGAAGGAAAGAGGATCTCGATAGAGAATCTCCTATTGGAGAGATGAAAAAGCTTCCTACCAAGGGAAGTATAGCAAAAAAAGAAACAATCAGTGGGTAAAAAGTTAATCCACTATTGATATCTAATAGTGAGTAAAATCACCCACCATTGATGTACAATTGTGGGTAAAATCACCCATTGTTGATGTCTAGTAGTGGGTCACTAACCTTCCATTGGGTTTCAACAATGGGTAAAATCACCCACTGTTGAAGACTAGTGGCGGGTCACTTACCCACTGTTGGGTTCCAACGGTGATTAAAATCACCCACCATTGGTAATTTATAATGGTGAGTCTATAATACCCTGATATTTTTATGAAATATATTTTTAAATAATCTGATATATTTCATTTCATGCTACACCATTCAAATATTTCACTACACACAACACCAGGTTAGCTTGTGTTTCATGCAACACTGGGTTTCTATGAAACGTCATTTTATTATTATTTAAATAAAATAATAACCTAGTTGTTAAATTATAATTTATGAATATAATTAAATAACTTATGAAAATATAGGGCTTATAAGATGAATTTACTATTTACCAATTACTTAGAAATAAAAATACATACCAATTGAATATAAAGGTGATATTTTCCTTTTTATGATCCCAAATTCATTATGTCTTTATAAATTAAATTAATTACAATTATTGAATGATAATAATGAGATAAATATGTTATATAATCAAAAAAATATTTTTTATATTCATCCAATATATTTTATAGGCATATGATAAGAATAAATCTAATTCTATGAATAAAAGTATATATTTTTTAAAAGGGTAATTTTACCACCTTTTAATGAAGAACCCATTTTAAATCTAATTTTTAACACTTATAATTTTTATATTAAAAAAAATCCTTATTTTAAAATGGGATATCAAAATTTACTATGGATAAATTTTTGGTATTTTTCTATTAAGTTTCATGTTTTAGTGAAATACAAATTTTTATTAAAGAAACCCTATTTTTTTTAAAAGTATTTACAAGGTAAGATTATGTTTTGAATTAGTTTTAAATTTTAATTTGTTAATTTTAATATAAAATGGTAAAAAAAAAATTTATGAAAAGTATTTTATACATAATTTTATTATAAAAACATTTTATGTTTTAAAAGGACATTTTTTCGAAAAACTGCTTTTCATTGAATTTTACAGGTTTAATTTTAAATTAAATTCTACAACTTCTGTGTTGTGAATTTTGAAAAATAGATTCCAGAATTGGATTTATAAGGTCAAAATTTATTAAATAGTTACCTTTTATTTTTTTCAATTTTGAATAGTAACCACGGTAAATTTTATTACCACGGTAAAGGGTAAATTATGTAATTTAGGTTAAATATAAAATTATAAAGACTATAAAATGACCCTAAGAATTTCCAAAATTTTATTGGATAAATTACTTTTGACCCTTAACACTTAATGATCTAAATTAATACTTTTAATAAACATTTTTCCATGAAAATAACTTATATAATATTTAATTCAAAGAAATACACAAAATGTCATTTTCTTTGTCTTTATTTTCCCTTATGTGTCCACATAAAGAAAAATTTATATTATGAAAGAATATAAATTCTAATTCTTAAGATAAGAAGTATTTTTTCATGATAAAAAATTTATTTTGGATTTTTTGAGTCACTTGGATGAAATTATAATATTTATAATATTTTAATCATTGAAAATTTAAAATGTCCTATTCATGTTTTAAATACTATATCATTTTAAACATAGAGTTAACCAAAACATATATTCTACTATAAATACTATTATATAATATAGAAGATTTATATTCATAATGGTATTTTAATTTTAATTTTTAGTTAATAAATAAGTATATTAAATAAATATACATCGCTGATGTAGTAATTAATTTATTAATAGAAATATCAAATAAATGATAATACAAATATTAAAATAAATATAATTTTAATTAATTAAGGAACTCCAAAAATTTTATAGGTGAATATGGTATATTATGATTGTATTAAATTATTTTTTTTATAAGTAATCTTGTTCTTTATATTTTTCTTAAAGTCAATATAATGAACATTGTCAAAATTGACACTCGTGATATGTTATGAAAATAATAATTTATTAAATTAATTAAAAATCATAAAAATAATTAAAAAAATAAAAATTGATTATGAAAAGTTATAAAATTTCATATATTGAATATTTATGGATAATTTACACTATATAATTAAAAAATTACAATGTTTTGATATTAAAGAATTTGTTAACATTATTAAAAGTAAAATGGGTTAACAAAGTGTTAATCAAAATGATAAGGTTTAAATCGTTAACAAAACTTGTAAAAAATCTATTTTTTGATGATATTAAAACTTTATATCATCTTATATTATATTAAATGGTATTTTGAAGGTATTTTTATTGATATTTAAATTATAATAAATTAATACTTTCAAAAATTCCAATAGTGTGTCTCACTTCAATTAAAAAAGGGAACCTCCTCCCTCATTTCATCACAAATAATTGAACCTTAAAGATCATAAATAAACTACCAATTTCCATTATCAAAATACCTATCCACATTATAGAGATTATTTCCTTCTCAAAATACCAACTCTAGTGTCCCTAAGAGAAGATCTAGAGGGAGCTCACTGAAGAAGGGGTAATCTCCTTTACCGACTCTCTCAAGATTGTTTCTTCTTATACTTCCTATTACTTGGTTGTTTCCATTATAAAGTAATAACCCTATTTAAATTATATTATGAGATGTTATTATTATATAACAACCATATTTCACCATCTATAAATTCTATGAAAAATGAAATCACCACATGGGTGTACGTATGGTCTACCATCTCCATGTCATGGTGTAATCTATTTTTTATCACCACTATACTTGGATAAGTGTAATGATGGAAATAATAACTATATATTATGATTATAACATGATATTTATTCTATAAAATTATGTATATCATCCACTTAAATACCATGTCACAATTAAGTGAATGATATCGTCGCTCGTGTGTACGTACAACCTACTGTCTCCACGACGTGATGTGATTCATTATCCATGATCACCATTAAAAAATGAATATATAAATTTATAAAATGAATAATATTATGTATATTACCTTAATATAATATGTAAATTATATAACAATATTATATGTGCAATAATAATAACTTATATGACAAAACATTCATAACAAAATGAAGCAATTAACACCCAAAAGAACAGTAATAATGCAATATTATTAAACATGTGATAATATGGTCATATGTGATATCATAAATATAAATATAGTTATGTAATATGTTAATAACACTATTTAATCCATTATGTAGTATTTTTTGATACTTATGAAGGAACTCAGAGCTAAGGTAAGGGATAAATTCGCAATCTCATTATTATTTGAGATTGTTTATACGTAAGTATTTACTGGGGTATATTTATAATACATGTCCATGTTACTTAAAATGTATTCAAAAATGTTCTAACCATTCTTATACAATTTTTAAAATTTATTTTTACCCATTTTTATTTTTTTACTAAGTAATTTGAAAGGAATATTTTTTTATTTTCCCTATGAGGTACTTTTTGACTTATCCTGAAAAGGTATGAGAAGAATGTACACTTTTAGCTTATATGGCATTAATAGATTTTTATTATTTCGTGTTGCCTTATTTCCTTCAAGATTACCTTAAAATATTACATGGTTATTTTTGAAGAAAATGTTTTCTTGAAAATTTGTGCATCATTTTAAGAAAATAAAACACTTTCAAATGGAAAAAAGATGTTTTCCTTAAGAATTATATTCATGTGATATCTTAAATGTTACTTATGTTTTAATAGGGATATTTTTCAAGGATTATATCCCTATTATTCCTATGGTTGGTTTATATTTATAATGTAATGATATTTATGAAACCAAATTTCTTTCCATGGGTTATTTTATGATTGAATGATTTTTATAAAACCCATTTCTTTTCATGGGATCTGATAAGATGAATGATTTATGTTCTTCTGGAACACATATGTATAGTTTTTATTATGTGAAGGGTGGTAACTATATATCCCTTCAATTCATTGAGTAAATATTTATATCTCATGATATAGACAAGGCTAGAATGGGAAATGATTTTAGTTCAGTATTACAGGGTTGGAATAGGAAGTAAACCTAGTTTAGTAATATAGGGTTGGAATGAGAAGTGAAATCGGTTTAGTAAATGACTTTGTCCACTATGATGGTCTTGTAAATGATCCTTGACTAACATGGAAATGATTTTAAATGCTTATGTGTTTTCTAAAATTCTATGTTTATGTGAAAGTTATTATTTTATGATTTATGTATTACGAATTTTCATGGCCCAAGATTTTGATCTTTGATATGAAAGGTACAATTTACAAATTTTATATTAATATTATTTTACCCTTATGTATATGTTATGATTAATATCTCATTTTTTACCCTTACTTATCATCTGAGATCACTATTTTAATATGTTTATTTTCCCCAAGTTAAGAGTAAAAATGTTAAATGAGTTCTTTCTAGATTGATTTCACATGGATGATGTTGATGAGCTAATGTGAAATAAGAAAAGTTAGATATAGTGGGAGATAGTGTGTTTTTGTTTATAAAACCAAGTTGTTAATAGTTTGTCCTAATTATTTAAAACTCTAAACCTAAAAGGTAATTTGGTATGTAAGTGATCTATTATTTCCTTTTTATTTTGTAAGTTTTGATGGAAAAAATTGGGTCATATTTGTAAAGTTCTTGTCTTTAGCACTAAATTCAGAAGTGCGAATTTTGGGTTATTATATTTGGTTTTACAGAATGGTTTTGACAAATTTGGAGATTAGGATGTTTTCTTAAGAGTTATTCATATCATCATGGGATTATAATTTTAGGTTTTAACATAAGTTCTGTGTCTTATAAAACCCTTTTGAGGCTTTAGTTTATGAAATTTTAAGGCAACTAACGGTATTTTGGAGATATTTAATTTTGAGTTAATTAAGGGTTATTGAATTTTTGAGATGAAAAATGAAAGGTATGAGATAACCTTTGAGGTTAAAACAAATTAAGGTTATTTTTTAGGTTATTTCTCAATTTTATAGAATTCTATAAGGACTATATTAACATATCTTAAAAAAAGACAAGACACAGAATGGGTGACAACCCGTCACGTTCGGTAAGGCCGTGAGTATTGAACCCACAACTGAATTCTAAAAAGAGTGCATCACCTACCACTAACCTACGTGAAGTCCTAGTTAGTATAACATTTTATTTTTAGTTAAAAAAATTATGTATGAATAATAAGTTGATTTTGGGGAACATATGTTTTATCCATGGATTTAGATATTGATTTATTGGTTTATTAGTGTTATTTTGGAAGAAAATTTCAATTTTAGAATTTGAAAAACCTTATATGATAATGTGGGATTTTATTTGGGGAATAAAATTTGTATTTTATTTTAGAAGCATATTTTTTTGTTGTGGATTTATATTCATTTAGTTTATTTATGAAAATTATTAGCACATCTTAAAGATTATAGGTAAATTACTTTTTGGTATGAGATATTAAGAGTGATTAATGTGATTTAGAGATAAATGTTAAAAAAATCATGGAAAATGATGGGATTAAATATTTTTGAATTTTTGGGTTTTAATATTAGTATTGAATAATTTTGATGAATTTTGAGGGTAAATATTTATTGAATGATCCATGTTGAAATTTTGGTATTATTAAAATAAATGATTATTCTTTTTGGAGAATTATATTATCTTGAACTAACTATTTTGGTTTTGATAAATTTATAAATATGGGGATAATATATTTTTATATTATTTTGTGGATTTTTTGATCCATAGAAGAATATTTTGATTCTTAAGTCATGAAAAAATTAACTCTAAAACTCATAATTGGAAAAAAAAAGATGATTTGTGATTGAGATTTATTAAATAATAAAGCTATAATTTTCAAGTAAGTATATTTCATTATGATCTTAAATATAAGTAGTAAAATAATTCCTTAACTCTAGGAAAATGATCTTGCAACCAAAAATTTTATCCTAGCACCTTATTTTCTGATGAATCAAATGGTCCCTTAGATCATCATATATTTTTGACTTTTTTATTGTTAACTTTATTCTAACCATGTTCTCAATCACTCTCTATCAAAACTTCATGGTTATATTTCTCTTCTATGTCCATGTTTTCATGTGGAACCCTAGTTATGAGTTACTTCGAGTAACTGTTATGTTTCCAAATTTCCCTTTTAAAATGAAGTTTTCAGATATATTTTTACGATGTGGGTTTCTATGAAAGGAACTATATAGTATTAAACCTTTGATAACCCTGATGAATTTCGAGGGTGAAATTCATTTTAAGGGGGGTGGAATGTAATACCCTGAGATTTTTGAGAAATAAGTTTTTAAATAATTTGATAGATTTCATTGCACGCTACACCATTTTAATCTTGCACTACATGCAACACTGACTTAGCTTGTGTTACACACAACATTGAGTTTCTACAAAACATCATTTTATTATTATTTAAATAAGATAATAACCTAGCCATTAAATAAGTGGTTATGAATATAATTAACTAACTTATTAAAATATAGGGTTTATAACATGAATTTAATATTTATTGATTACTTAGAAGCGAAAATACATACCAATTGAATATAAATGAAATATTTTTATTTTTATGTTCCCAAAGTCATTGTTTATTTATAAATTAAATTAATTACAATTATTGAATGGTAATAACGAGATAAATATGTTATATAATAAAACAAATATTTTTGATATTCATTCCATATATTTTATAGGCATATGATAAGAATAAATATAACTCTATGGATAAAAAGATATATTTTTCAAAAGGGTAATTTTATCGCCTTTTAATGAGAACCCATTTTAAATATAATTTTTGACACTTATAATTTTTATATGACAAAATAAAATTCTTATTTGAAATAGGGATATCAAAATTTACTTTGGACAATTTTTTTTTATTTTTCTCATAAGTTTCATGTTTTTTGTAACGTCCCATAATTTTTTTATAATTTTTTTCAATTTATATAGAATTATTTTGAGATCAGGCACTGAGACGGCGTGCAATTATGAGGCTCTAAGTTCCCAAAATGATTCATTGAAAAAAGTTATGCTTTAAATAGCGTGCATGAGAAGTTTTATTGAAAAAGTCTAATAACTCTTAAATGGGTGCCCAGATTAGAAATATGAGGGCACTGTTGCGTTCAGGATAGCGATTGTATCCTAGGCGTGACTTAAGTTTAGTCAGTGTAGGCCTCCAATGAGAAAACCCAAAAATGGAATAACAGTAAATAAAATAATTAAATAAAATTATTTTATTTTTCAAATGCTTATAATGCACGAATGGTGACTCAGATTAAAAATCTGAGACCACTGCTGAACTCGTGAAAGTATGCTTTTCTTAGGCAGATCTTAACATTGGCTAGTACTAGACAATAGGGGAAGTTAGTTTTTTACCATAAATAAAATAATTAAGTAACAATTATTTTATTGTCAAATCCTTATAACTCATAAATAGTAACTTGTATTGGAGATCTGAAAGTATCGTTGAGCTTGTGAGGTCATTTTCCCCTTAGGCAGAGCCTAACCTCAACCGGCGCGGGCTGAGGTGGAAGTTAATTTTTTGAACATTTTTTAAGGTTCATTTTAAATGAACGTTCAAGAAGGTTTTTATAACTTTTAAATCGGTGCTTGGATTGAAAATTTGATGGTACCGTTGAACTCAGAATGTCGGGATTCACCTAGAAATGACTTAACTTCAGCTGGAAAGGGGCGATCAAAAAAGTTATTTTTCATACTTTTTGAGAAAAATAATAAAATAATTTAAAATAATTATTTTATTTCTTTTCTCACCGTTGAGTGGAAGACGGTGATGCTACGGTGCAGTGATGAGGTAGCGATGAGGTGCATTAATGGAGGGTCAATAATGGCTCGTTCGAAACCACGATAATGTTATCTTAATGACTCATTAAATGTGGATCATTAAATGTGTCTTATTTATTGAGCATCATTAATGGGCACAACATCATTGCGCTTTTTATTTCTTTTAATAATCCAACATGTTGGAGTTTGGAAATTAACAAACACAGGGGAAATCTCTGAGGAACCATCAACAGAATCCCTCTCCAAGGAGGAATGAAGAACAAAGTGAAGAAAATTGGAGGATCAGATCCAGATGTTGGAAAGCGGCGAAGAATTTCAAAGACCATGGATCAACGATGATGTGAATCTCATCCTTCGTTATCAGTGGATCCAATGAATCTAGGTAGCGGTTTATGTGTTCTAAGTATTTGATTATTTCTTCCTCGTTCCTGAAAATTTATGATGAAGGCGGATCAACCGACTAACGGGTTGATCTACAAATCACTTGTTCTTATGGGTGGATATTGTGTGGGTGTTTGATTTGAGATTTTTCAATTTGTGTGGTTATCATCATATTTATCCCCATGATCAAACCCTAACACTGAGGGCATAGGCCGACACGAACAAGGCATGATACCTCCTTCATAGTTGTTCTTGTTACGTTCTTCGAAGTCAATTGGTCAACTTTTCAGCAATGTGAATTCGAAGGCATCGCGGTGATGGTGGTGCCCTATAGAGAACATAGGTGCAGACGGCTCCAAAAACGGACCACCGGAACGACTCTGGTGACCCATCAAAGGCACCACCGGCATGCTGGTGACCTTCAACAGCCACGGGCGGAGGGCAGCGGCATTCCTATCGACGCGTTGTGGCCCCAGTCACTGCGTGGAGTGACGACCCACATTCGGGCCAACCAATGGCTGGCGATCCATGGTCCGTCGATCGCAGATGGAGGAGACCCAAGTCTGTGGGGCCAGTGGGGGGCCGGACGTGGTGCGGCTACCGTGTCTCGGCTAGACGGTGCACCACCAGTCGCCCTAGCAGCTAAGCCTCAGGCTGGCGGGTTGCGCCCCCAGCATGTGGGCCGGAATCGCGCCCTTTGGGTCAGGCCGGACGAGACCGGGTCACCGAGCAACCCAATGGGTTGGACCCTCGGCCAAATTGGGTCGGGTCTAGTGAGGACCATTGGGCCTAGCCCATAGACCAGGTCGGACCAAACCAACCCTAACCCAAACCGGGCTAGGTAGAGTTTGTCTAATTGAACCGGGGTATTTGGGAACCCCCAAGCTGGGTTGGTCAGGTTGGTCTGACCAGTTCGGACTAGGCCTAGAGACAACCAGCCCCCTGTTTACTAAAACTCATGTATCTTGCAAACCTCACCTCCGATTGGTGAGCCATCAATGGAATTAGTACCCTTACAATAGAGTGTTCCTTATGATATACTCCACTTGAGTTTTGGAAGAAGTTGGAGTACTACCGGGTTGTATTGGAATCAAATCTAATTGGGAACTTTTTACTAAATTGACCATAACTTACAGACCGGGCGTCTGATCGACACGTCGTCTATTGCATTGGAACCCTTATGATAATATGGTCTTTTGGGTTACCTCTAAGTGATACTTCTTGGTGGTTGAAGTATAGTCTATGGATTGAGGGAAGGATCCTCTGTAAATTAAGTGTGCTAGTACGGCAATCCAGTGGTTGGCTATCAAGTGAAGAGAAACCCTCCATGGATCGGCAAGAGAGAGACCCTCCATGGATTGGCAATGGCGCAACCCTCCATGGATCGGAAATGACATGACCCTCCATGGATCGACAAGATAGAGACCCTCTATGTATCGTCAATAGCATGACCCTCCGTGGATCGGCATGAGAGAGACCCTCTATGGATCAGCAGTAGCACAACCCGTTGTGGACCAACCATAGAGCGACCCGTTGTGGATCAACAGCAGAGATACCCTTTGTGGATCGATATCAGAGTAACACTTCTTGGATTAGCAGTCGAGTCTCTCAACAGAATAAGATGATCTAGCTTATGACCAATCATCTTTATTTTTTTTCTTTAAGTTGTATACCTATTGTGAGTTGTCTTTTACTTTGTTCTTTGTGATTTATATCTTTCTTTGTGGTTTACCTTTGTGTATTTCTAATACCTTCAGGGGCCTTGGATTTTCTACTAAGTTTTTTTGTACTCATCCTTGCACGGGCTTTTCCCACACCTATTGTGTCTTGTGCAGACAACGAACAGCTTGACTGAGACTTGGGGAGCCAAGGCTAGACGGTGCTCAGAGGTGATCTATAGATGTGGTGAGATGCAGTGACGTTAGACAGTGATTTGTACCTACTATTTAGGTAGGATCCTCAACGGACAATCTCCAGATCTTTTTTTCCTTCCTTTTTTTGTAGGTTTCTTTTGGTTGGGCTTGTATACTATCCCCTTTACTTTCATTACTTACTTTTACTCTCAGTAGTGTTTCATTTTGTTTTTCTTTGTGTGTGTACTCTGTCTGTGTGCATACCGGTTTAAAGTAAATGTCTTCCCTTTTGGGGTTACACCTTTTTTGTTCTAGTCACTAAACCCTGGCCTATGGAATGAAGGTTTGGGGTAGTCACGGAACGGGCCCTGGGGTATGGGTCATGAAAAATTGGTATCAAAGGGTTTTTAGTCCTACCAAAAAGTCTGAGAGTCAATGTTTTGTTTTGGGGAAACATTGTTAATTGTTTCGAGTCCAACTTTTAGATTCGAGGAGTCCAATGTTGGTGCAGCGGATGACGTATCCATATACCAGGACCTTGAATTCTACTTTTCATATCTATACATGAAAACAATGGTTGCATAAGTGTCTTCTTATGTTCTTTTGAATAAAATTCAGCTCACTAGGTATAACCTTTTAACCTTGGTTCATCTTGATTCTCTTTCAATATGAATCCATGCAAATAGCCATCCAGGATTCCAATGCGTGACCCTGAGGATGGTCCACAGAGTGATGAGGCTTTAGTACCAGGACTGTTTTCCAAGATGGTGCCTTTGGGTAGTTTCCTAGAAATACCACTTCTCATTGGTCAGAAGTTACTACCGATGTTACCGGTAGAGGAAACATATAGGGTCAGTTCCTTACATGAGTTTCAACAATAGATACCCCTTAGGTTCCAATGTGAGCCTGACTCACAGGTTTCTAAGGATTGGCTTCAGGGGGTGACCGAGTTTCCATCTAGCCAGGGCACCATTAGATCAGATAGTGGTCCTAGCAGTGAGCCTTCTACATGGCTCAACAAGGCAATGGCAGGATTTAGATTACCTAGATATTACAATGAGGTGAATTTTCCATGGACAGAGCTTGAGAACCTTTCTTAGAGAAATGGTCTCTTACAAAAAAAATCTAAGGGGTATGTGTTTCCAAGAGCATCTATAGCTTTGGTCGGCCGACAAGTCGGTAGCTGAGTATTCATAGGGGCATACCAACTATTCTAGGTACTTGATGAATATGATATAAACAGTACTTCAGGTCTCAGACCTCTGAGCGAGATGTGTTTAGGAAATCTGAGCCAGCACTATTTCTCCATGCATTCCTACTTATGTTAAGGTGCTAGAGATAACCCTTGTGGTTGAAATTTCATTGGCTGAGTAGATATAGCTAGTGAATGTCAGTAGTGGGAAAGTAGAAAACTAACATCAGTCTTAGAGACTTAGACGTGTAAAATGTTTTGGGAAGAGTAAGTGATTGGGACAGATGAATCTACAGTGTAGTAGATGTGAAAGAGGAGCTAGGAGAGAAGTAGGAGGTGGTATACATTTTGAAATGTTACAACCACCACCCCAATAGGGATCTAGAGGACAGAAGAATGGAGTAGCTTCATGTGGTCAAGGAGTATAACCTAAGGGCTATAAGAATGATTCGAGGTACGGTCTATTTCTACTACTAGATGTTGTATTAATAGACATAGGTACTAATTATTCCTTCTTGTCATGAATATTTTTCAAGACCTAGAGTTTTTGGTTAAACTTTTGACTTGATCCTTATATCTAGAGATACCTATGGGATGAGACTCAATAATAACACTTTTTTCGATGGTGTGATCTGACCCTTGATGCGAGAGTTTCGGTTGGAACCTCTAGGTGGCAGTGTCGAGGCCTTATGATGTTAGTTTGGGTATGAAATGGCCATCCACAATTCATGCTTATATTGACTATTTTAGGAAAAGGTGATGTGTTATATCTGCAGTGTTGTAATGGGGTTTTCCTTAGTCAGTGAAAAAGGGAACCCTGGAAGCACGGAATAAACTCATTCATAGGAGGTTGCAGCTGATCACTCTTAATTCGTCCATCCTCACCCTCGTGGCGTTAGATGTTTTGAGTTTTCAGTTCCTAATAGTATAGGCAGTGTGCAGGAACATCCTTTCAAAAGATGTTTCTAGGATTACCTCCCCGTAGAGGGAGGGACTTCTATATCATTCTACACCCTGAGATGGCATCGATATCAACACCAGTATATTGGAGGGATTTCGTAGAGCCTTTCAAGAAAAGGGCCTAGGTGGGGGGCTTGTAGAGGAAAGGATTATTATGACCCAGTGTTTGAGATTATGTGTGGATTTCCAGCACTTTAACCAAGTGGTCGTGGAGAATGGGTATCCATTACCCAAGGGTCGATGGGAACATCAATTAGTTAAAAGGGGTAGCCTTTCGCGTGTATAGAAAGGTGCCCATAGGCTTTTCAACATTTGAGACAGCATATATGGATGGAGTTCCACCAGGACTATGACTTTGAGATAGTATATACTCTTGGGAAGTAGAACGTGGTGGCTGACATGCTCAGTAGGAGGTCTGGTTTTTAGATGTTGAGTGAGGTGACAGAGTATCTAGCAACGATGCTGATATCATTTGTAGATGATGATGGATCATCTTACCTCCATTCTATGATTTTCACTCCCCCACTCCTTCAGTGAGTTAGGAAGGCACATCTTGTGGATATTGACTGTGAGGACTGATGTGCTTAGATATCCTCAAGACAGGCTCCTGATGGATTTTTGATAGGTGGGAAGCATGTCATTCTTTTTAGAGGACGCGTCTTAGTACCAGTGACGTTACAGTAGGAGGCATTGATGGAGTTCCATGCATCCCCCTTGGTAGTACATACTAAAGTGTAGAAGATGTACTAGGACCTCCGATGTCATTATTGGTTTTTAGGAATAGAGAAAGCGGTGGCCGAGTTCGTTTCACGATGCCTCACTTGTCAGCAAGTGAAGGTCAAGCCTCAGGTTCCAACAGGCTTGACCCAACCACTTGAGGTACCAGAGTGGAAATGGGATGGTATCTCAATGGACTTTGTGATGGGGTTACCACATACATCTAGGTGCCACAAATCTATCTAGGTGATCGTTGACCAACTCACCAAGTCGGCTCACTTCCTACTCATTCAGGAGTAGGGATCTGTAGAGGGCTTGAGATGCCTCTACGTCCAGGAGATAGTGTGACTTCACAAGGTGTATTCGATGATCGTATCAGATAGTGGTGCACAGTTTACATCCTAGTTGTAGAAGGGGTTTCAGGAGGCGTACGGGACTTAGTTGCGCTTGAGCACAACTTTTTACCCCCAAACAGATGATCTGACAGAGCGGACCATACAGACCTTAGAGGACATGATTCATGCTTGTGTCCTAGATTTTGGTTATAGTTGGGAGGACCACCTACCACTGGTGTAGTTTGCTTATGGCAATAGATATCACTCCACCATTAGCATGGAACTGTTTGAGGCCCAGTACGGACGGCCATGCAGATCACCTCTATGATGGATAGATTCAGGGGAGTCAGTACTCATGGGTCCGGGGTTGGTACAGGATACCACTGAGAAGGTGCAAATCATCCAAAAACATATAAGGACTACATAGAGAAGACATAAGTCTTATGCCGATAGGATATGGAGACCCTTGGAGTTTGAGGAGGGCGGTCATGTGTTCCTTCGGGTCTCACCTCGATGAGGATTGCAGAGATTTGGCTGGGGCAGCAAGCTATATTTGAGGTTCATTAGACCTTTTCATATCCTAGGTAGAGTTGGCGAGGTGGAGTACCACCTAGATATTCCCCAACAAATGCATCAGGTGCATGATGTTTTCCATGTGTTGCAGCTGAGGAGGTACGGTCATGATCCATCGCACGTCATCGACTGGGGTGAGCTGGACATTGATGATGGGGTGATGTTTTTGAAGTTCCCAACTAAAGATAGAGGATCGACAGGAATGGGTCCTATGTGGGCAGTCGATTCTTCTTGTGCGAGTTTGGTGGAAGCATGGGAATCTCTAGGAGAGAACATGGGAGCGGGAGGCTCAGATTCATGCTCAGTACCCCCACTTGTTTTATTAGACTTTGTTTTGGATTTCAGGGATGTAAATCTATAAGTTGGGGAGAATTTAATGTCCTAGGATTTTTGTATAAGTGTTTTGTGTATATTGAATTATTTCAAGACCAGGAACTGAGATGGCGTGCGATTCTGAGTCCCAGAGTGCCTGAAATGATCTGTCGAAAAATGTTATGCTTTAAATAGTGTGCATTAGTGGTTCTCTTGAAAAGGTGGAATAACTCTTAAAAAGGTGCCTAGATTAGAAATATGAGGGCACTATTGCATTTAGGATGGCAGTTTTACCCTAGGCGCAACTTAAGTTTAGTCTGTGCAGGCCTCTAGTGAGAAAACCCAAAAATAGAATAACCATAAATAAAATAATTAAATAAAATTATTTTATTTTTCAAGTGCTTATTACTGATGAATGGTGACTCAGATTAAAAATCTGAGACCACCATTTAACTCGTGAGAGTATTCTTTCATTAGGTAGATCTTAACATTGGCTGGTGCGGGCCAACAGGGGAAGTTAGTTTTTGTCCGTAAATAAAATAATTAAGTAACAATTATTTTATTTTCAAATCATTATAACTCCTAAACGGTAACACGAATTGGAAATGTGAGAGTACCATTGATCTCATGAGGGCATGTTCTCCTTAGGGGGAGCCTACCCTCGACCAGCATGTGTCGAGGGTGGAAGTTAATTTTTTGAACTTTTTTTAAGGTTCATTTAAATAAACATGCGAGTGGGTTTTTCTAACTTTTAAACAAGTGCTCGAATCGAAAATATGAGGGTACCACTAAACATAGAACACCAGGATTCACCTAGATATGACTTAAATTCATCCCGCAAGGTCTGATCAGAAAAGTTATTTTTCAGAATTTTCGAGAAAAATAATAAAATAATTTAAAAGAATTATTTTATTTCTTTTCTCACAGTTGAGTGGAAGACGGTGACGTTGTGGTGCAGTGATGAGGTGGCGACAAGGAGAATTAATGGAGGGTCAATAATGTCTCATTATAAACTGCAACACTATTATCTTAATGACTCATTAAATGTGGCTCATTAAATGTGGATCATTTAATGAACATCATTAATGGGCGCAACGTTGCTGCACTTTTTATTTATTTTAACAATCCAACATGTTGGAGTTTGAGAATTAACAAATGCCTGGAAAATCTTTGACGAACCTCTGGCGGAATCCCTCTCCAATGAGGAATGAATAATAAAGCAATGAACATTGGAAGATTGGATCCATAGGTTGGAAAGCAGTGATGAATGCCAACGACTGCAGATCGACGATGACGCAAATTGCATCCTTCGCCATCAGCAGATCCAATGAATCCAGGTAAGGGTTTATGCGTTCTAATTATTTGATAATTTCTTCCTCATTCATGAAAATTTATGACGAACGCGGATCAACCGACTAATGGGTTGATTTGTGAATCACTTGTTCTTGCGGGTAGATATTGTGTGGGGTTTGATTTGAGGTTTTTCAAGCTATGTGGTTATCATCATATTTATCCCCATTATTAAACTCTAACGCAGAAGGTGTGGGCCAACACGAACAAGGCCCATTAAATCTTACATAGTTGTTCTTATTGCGTTCTTCAAAGTCGAACGGTAAACTCATCATTAAGGAAAATTCAAAGGCTTCGCAGTGATGTTGGAACCCTACGAACACTGTAGGTGTAGACGGTTCCAAAAACGGACCACCAGAGTGACTCTGATGGCCCGTCGAAGTCATTGGTGGTGGTGGTGTCACACCTGTCGACGCACCGCAGTGGTGAGGAGATGCGGAGCCAAGCGCTGCGTGGAGGGATGGCCCGTGTTCGGGCCGTCCGGTGGCTGGCGAGCCGCGGTCCGTCAACCGTGGCTGGAGGAGGCCCCACATATGCTGGGCCAGCAGGGGCCAGATGTGGCGTGGCTACCACGTCCCAATTGGATGGTGCTCCATCGGCCACCCTTTCAACCGATCCTCGAGCTGGTGGGTCGGACCTGCACCGGCGGACCGGACCCACGGCCCAATGTGTCGGTCCCGCACCCAGCGAGGTGAACCCGCACTGGTGGACTGGACCCGCACTTAGCGGGTCGGACCCATGCTGGCGGGCCAGACCCATGCCCTTTGGGCTCGGCCGGATGAGACCGGGTCACCGGGCGACCCGGCGGGTTGGACCCTCAGCCAAACCGGGTCGGGTCCAGTGAGGCCCATTGGGCCTGGCCCACTGGCCAGGCAGGACCAGACCAACCCCAACCCGAACCAGGTCAGGTCGAGTCTGTCTTATTGAACTGGGGTATTTGGGGACCCCCAGGCCAGGTTGTTCAGGTCGGTCTGGCCGAGTCGAACTGGACACAAACACAAATGGTCCCCTGTTTACTAAAATGCTTGTATCTTGCAAACCGCATGTCTGATTAACGCACTATCAGTGGCGTTGGGACCCTTGTGGAGAATAAGTCCTTATGACATACTAAAATTGAGTTTTAGAAGACGTTGGATCATGATTGGGTTGGATCGAACTCGAATATGACTGGGCCATTTCTACTAAATTGATCATAACTTACAGACCAATCATCTGATTGATGCGGCGTCTCTTACGTAGGAACCCTTATGACAATATGGTCCCTTGGGTTCCTCTAAGTGAGACTTTGTGTCAATTGAGGTACGACCGATGGATTTAGGGGTGGATCCTCTAGAAATCAAGCATGCTAGTGCGGGAATCTAGTGGTTGGCTGTCAAGTGAAGAGCAACCATCCATGGATTAGCAATAGTGCGACCCTCCATAGATTGGAAATGGTGCGACCCTCCATAGATTGGAAATGGTGTGACCCTTCATGGATCGTCAATGGCGCGACCCTCTGTGGATCGGAAAGAGAGTGACCCTCTGTTGATCGTCAATAGCACAACCCTCCGTGGATCGACATGAGAGTGACCCTATGTGGATTAGAAGTAGTGTGACCCATCGTGGACTAGCTATAGAGTGACTCGTCATGGATCAGCAGCAGAGTGACCCATCGTGGATCAACAGCAAAGCAACCCTTTGTGGATCGGAAGTGAAGTAACAATTCTCGGATTAGCATCTGAGCCTCTTAATAGAATAATATAATCTAGCTTGTGACTAGACATCTTTATTTTTGTTCTTTAAGTTGTATACCTGGTGTGAGCTGTCTTTTACTTTATGCTTTGTGATTGAGATCTTGCTTTGTAGTTTACCTTTGTATATTTCTGAGAGACCTTTGAGAGTCTTGGGGTCTTTACTAGGTATTGTTATACTCACCTCTACACAGGATTTTCCTGTACCTATTGTATCTTGTATAGATGACGAACATCTTGACTGAGACTTAGGGAGTCAGGGCTAGATAGTGCTCAGAGGTGATCGATAGATGTGGTGAGCTGTAGTGACATTAGACAGTGAGTTGTCCTACTCTTCAGGTAGGATCCTCGGCAGACAATCTTTGAAGCTTATTTTTATTTTCTTTTGTTGTACGTTTCTTTTAGTTAGGCTTGTATACTGTCCCCTTTACTTTCAGTACTTACTTTTACTCTCAGTAGTGGTGCCTTGTGTTATGTTTTGTGTGTGTACTCGGTCTGTGTGCGTATAGGATTAAAGGTGATGCCTTCCCTTTTTGGGTTATGTCTTTCTAGTGCTACTCACCAACCCCTGGCCTATGGAAGGTGGGCTTGGGGTAGTCACGACATGGGCCCCAGGGGATTGGTTAAGTTTTAGTGAAATGTAGATTTTTATTAAAGAAACTATATTTTTCTTTAAAAGTATTTACAAGGTAAGATTGTGTTTTGAATTAGTTTTAAATTTTAATTACTTCATTTGAATTTTAAATAGTAAAATTTTTGTTTATTCAAATTATTTAATACATTATTTTATTATAACAACATTTTATGTTTTAAAAGGACATTTTTTCGAAAAATTGTTTTTCATGGCATTTTAAAAGATTTATTTTAAATTAAATTTTGCAACTTATATGTTTGAAATTTTGAAAATTGGATTCCAAAATTGGATTCATAAGATAAAAATTTATTAAATAGGTACCTTTTATTTTTTCCATTATGAATAGTTACCATGGTAAATTTTATTACCACGGTAAAGGGTAAATTAGGTAATTTATATTAAAAATAAAATTATATACTATGAAATGACCCTAAAAATGCCAAAATTTTATTGGAAGAATTAAAATTTACCCTTAACACTTAAGGATCTAAATTAAGTCATTTAATGGACACTTTTCTATTAAAATTACTTATATAATATTTAATTAAAATAAAGACACAAAATGTCATTTTCTTTGTCCTTATTTTCCCTTATGTGCCACATAAGGAAAAATTTATATTATGAATGAATATAAATGAAAATTCTTAACTTAAGAAATATTTTTCCTGATAAAATTTTATTTCGGAAATTTTGAGTCACTTGGATGAAATTATAATTTTTATAATTTTTTATTTAATGAAAATTTTAAGATATTGCATTCATGTTTTAAATACTATATCATTTTAAATGTAGGGTTAACCAAAATATATATTCAACTATAAATAATATTCTTGAAGATAAAATATTTATCTTAATCATGGTATTTTATTTTTAAATTTTATTTAACAAATAATTATATTAAATAAATATACAACATTGATGTAGTAATTAATTTATTAATAGAAATATCAAATACATGATATTAAAATTATTAAAATAAATATAATTTAAATTAATTAAGGTGATCGATGAATTTTCTAAGTGAATATGATATATTATGAGTGTATTAAAGTTTTATTTTGAATTTATATTTCCTTTTAGATTTTTCTTAATCTTAATATAATGAACAATGCCAAAATTGACACTCATGATATGTTATGAAAATAATATTTTATTAAATTAATTAAAATAATTAAAAATAATTAAAAAATAAAAATTGATTATGAAAAGTTTTAAAATTTCATACATTTACTATTTATGGAAAATTGACACCATATGATTAAAAAATTAATGTTTTGATATTAAATAATTTTTTAACATAATTAAAAGTAAAATGGGTTAACTAAGTGTTAATAAAAATGATAAGGTTTAAAACATTACCAAAACTCATCAAAACACTATTGGTTTAAGATATTGAAACTTTATATCATCTTATATTATAATACATAGTCTTTTGGAGGTATTTTTATTGGTATTAAAATTATAAGAAATTAATACTTTTAGAAATTCCAAAAGTGCCCCTCACTTTAATTATAAAAGGGCACATCCTCCCTCATTTCTTCACAAATCATTGAACCTTCAAGATCAGAAATAACCTACCAATTTTCCTCTTAAAAATAACTAGCCACATTCTATAGGTTCTAGTCTTCGCAAAATACCAAATTTAGTGTCCCTAAGAGGAGATCTAGAGGGAGCTCGCTGAAGAAGAGGTAATATGTTTTACCGACTCTCTCAAGATCATTTCTTCTTCTACTTTCTCTTACTTGGTTGTTTCCATTATAAAGTAATAAATGAGAATAAATTATATTATGAGATGTTATTATTATTATGTAATAACAATATTCCACCTTCTATCCATCCTACAAAAAATGAAATCACCATGTGTGTGTACGTATGGCCTATCATCTCCACATCGTGGTGTAATATATTTTTCATTACCACTTTACTTAGATGGGTGTAATTGTGGAAATAATAACTATATATGATTATTATAACATTATATTTATTATATAATATTATTTATATCATTCACTTCAATATTGTGTCACAATTAAGTTAATGATATCATCGCCCGTGCATACAAATGGTCTTCCAACTACACAACGTGATGCGATTCATTCTCCATAATCACCATTAAAATGGTTATATAAATTTATATAATGAATAATATGATTTATATTACCTTAATATAATTATAGTAAATAAATAACTATATTCTATGTACAAGAATCATAACTTATGTGACAAAACATGCATAAGAAAATGAAGCAATTAATACCAAAAAGAACAGTAATAATGAAATATTATTAAAAAAATGATAATATGATCATATATGATATCATAAATATAAATATGGTTCTATAATAAATTAATAACACTCTTAATCCATTATACATGAGTTTATGATACGTATGTAGGAACTCATACCTAAGATAACGGATAAATTTGTAACCCCATTATTATATGAGATTGTTTATACATAAGTATTTACTGAGGTATATTTATCATCCATATCCATGTTACTTAAAATTTATTCAAAAATGTTCTTACCATTATTTTACAATTTTCAAAAGTCATTTTTACCAATTTTTATGTTTTTACTAAGCGGTTTGAATGGAATCTTTTGTTGTTTTCCCTATGAGGTACTTTTTGACTTATCTAATAAAAGTATGAGAAGAATGTTCTCTTTTAACTTATACGGCGTAAATATATTTTTATGATTTCATGTCGCATTATTTCCTTGAATATTACCTTATAATATTACAGGGTTATTTTTGAAGAAAATTTTTTCTTTGAAAGTTGTGCGACATTTTAATAAAAGAAAATGTTTTCCAAGAAAAAAATATATTTTCCTCGAGAATTATTTCCAAGTGATATCTTAAATGTTACTTATATTTTAATAGGGATATTTTTCAAGGATGTTATCCATATTATTCCTATGGTTTTTTTATATTTGTGATGGAATGGTATTTATGAAACTTAATTTCTTTCTATATGTTGTGTTATGATTGAATTATGTTTATGAAACTCATTTCTTTTCATATGTTCTGATAAGATGAATGATTTATGTTCTTGTGTCAAACATATGTATGGTTTTCATTGTGTGGTGGGTGGGACCTATATCTATCTCAAATTCATTGGGTAAAGATTTATATCTCATGAGATATACAAGGATGGAGTGGGAAATGATTTCGTTTTAGTAATACAAGGCTAGAACGGAAAATAAAATGCTTTAGTAATACAGGGTTGAAATGAGGAGTGAACTTAGTTCAATAAAAGACTTTGTCCACTATGATAGTCTTGTAAATGATCCTTTACTAATATTGAAATGATTTTATATGATTATTCATTTTCCATAATTACATGTTTATGTGAAATTTATTATTTTATGATTTATTTCTTAGAAATTTTCATGACCTAAGATTTTTATCTTTGATATTAAAGGTACAATTTACAAATTTTATGTTCATATTATTTTACTCTTATATTTATGTTATGATTAATATCTCCTTTTTTACCCTTATTGAGCATCTGAGATCACTATTTTCATATATTTTTTCCCAAGGTTAAGATTAAAGATGTTAAATGAGTTTGGTCTAGAAGGATTTTATATTTATGATGTTGATTACCTAATGTGAAATAATAAAAGTAGGAATTAGTGGGAGATAGTGTGTTTTTTTATGAAATGAAGTTGTTAAGAGTTTGTCTTAATTCTATAAAAATCTAAACCTAAAAGGTCATTGGGTATGTAAGTGATCCATTATTTCCTTGTAATGTTGTCAGTTTTGATGTCAAAAATTGGATCACATTTGTAAAGTTTATGTCTTTATCACCAAATCCAGAAGTGCGGATTTTGGGTTATTACATTTGGTATCAGAGCAGGGTTTGGACAACTTTAGATATTAGGATGTTTTCTTAAGAGTTATTCACATCTTCATGGGATTATAATTTTAGGGTTGAATATATGTTCAGTGTCTTATAAACCCCTTTTTAGGATTTTGGTTATGAAATTTTAAGGTGAATAACGGTATTTTGGAGACATTTAGTTTTGAGTTAATTAAAGGTTATTGCATTTTTGAGATTAAAAATGAAAGGTATGAGATAAAATTTTAGGTTAAAACATATTAAGCTTATTTGTGAGGTTGTTTCTAACTTTTATATAATTCTATAATGATTATTATTTCGGACACTTTCGCTGGAGAACACGCATCTGTCTCATTTGGGGATGAGAGATGTGGTTTTTTTTGCCCTGCATTCCAGCTTTCCAAAGGCGGGTGGCATCCGCTCCTTATTCAGGGACGTCTTCTCCTTGATTGAAATGGGATGATGGGATGTCTATTCCTCCTTCCATGGATTCCTCCTCGGAACTCGTCACCTAGTCCGGGTCTCCCTCATAGACTTAAGACGTTGTTCGTGAAACTCTTCCTGAAACCATATCTTCATGTACACCAATTAATTACACTACTTCTATCAGGACATTCCAAGGGGTCCGGTCAGGGTAGCAACCTTCGGTTAGGGGAGTAGTCACATTGGGCATCACTGGTGTGTCTGGATGCTAGGGGATTGGCATTTCTGTCTTGTGTCCCTTATTATAGTGATTCTCAAGGGTGCGGAAGCCTGAGGCATCCCACATCGAACATGGAGAATCATATGTCATGGTCATGTATCTAATGTTTTCCTCAGCTTCCAATGTTTAACATGGAGTATGACGCAAGTTTAATGTCCGGTGGAGACGGATCGGGCTGATCAGAACACTGACTAGAGTGGATCATATAGAGGAACCCCTGGAGGGAACGCCGATATTGGGGCCAACACGTGGGTGGATTTACGAATGCTATTAGTGGGAATAGGGAATGGGGTGACATGATCCCACCAGGATATGGCGTTCCGGGTAAGAATCAGGATGGATGATGGAAGGTTTCGTGAATTGGATGGTGAATGGGGGGAACCATCATGAGGATGATGATGGTTTTGGGATTGAGCCTCTAAGATACTTCCTACATATCCCCATGGAAGGGTATCAAATTCCACGTAGTTCATATGATGACAGCTTACCGCCAATCAAGGTTTTTAATGGATTAACACTGGATGAGATCGCAACGGCTTACTGTTGGATAAGGTGTCAATGGCTTACCACTGGTTGAGGTCACAACGGCTTACCGCTGGACAGGGTTGTCAGCGGCTTACCACAGATTAAGGTTACAATGGATTACCGCTACATACGGTCACAACAGCTTACCGCTGATTAAGGTCACAACGGCTTATCTCTGAATGGAGTGACAACGACTTACCGTTGGATGGAGTGACAATGGCTTACCGCTGAAATAGGTCCACCATTTATCGTCATGTGGGATGGGGGTGAACCGATGTGAAGGAGGTCGGAGCGACTGGAGTGATGGGATTGAACCTCGTGGAGGCTTCCTATGTACCCTGACTTGGCAAGGATCAAAGTCCTCATAGTTCAGGATATGGGGGAATTTGGTGATTATGCTCTGAGACAGCCCAAGGTGTTTGGTGAACCGACATGAAGGGGGTCGGAACCAATGGCTGGTGGTCTTCAACCCCGTGGAGGTGTCCTACATACCTTTCCTTGGAAAGGATCTAAGTCCACGTAGTTCATGGTGGTGTGGGTATTATACTCTAGGATGCCCAAAATGAGGCTGGAGTTGGTGAACCGACGTGAATAAGGACCTGGGGTGCAGGTGGATGGTGGGCTTGAACCTCAGGGAGGCTTCTTACGTACCTTGCCTTGGCAAGGATCAAAGACCTCGTAGTTCAGGTGGTGTGGGGCTTATACTCTAGGATGACCAGGGTGTTGGTGGGCCAATGTGAAGGGGGTTAGAGTGACCGGATTTTGATGGGCTTAAAACCCATGGAGGCTTCCTACGTACCATGCCTTGGAAAGGATCAAAGTCCTCATAGTTCGGAAGAAAAGGGGATATTGAACCGACGCAAAGGGGTGTCGGGACAACTGGGTGTTGGGATTGAACCTCGGGGAGGCTTCCTATGTACCTTGTCTTGGAAAGGATCAAAGACCACGTAGTTCATGTGGGTGAGAACCGACGTGAAGGTGGACATGGGGTTCAATGAGTGGTGGGATTGAACCTCAGGGAGGCTTCCTACGTACCTTGCCTTGGCAAGGATCAAAGACCATGTAGTTTAGGTTGGCGAGGTGTGGGGATTACACTCTAGGCTGCCCAGGATGATGTCATGGTTGGTGTTCACTCTAAGACCACGTGAGTCATGCTCAGTGTGAGAAACAAGAGATAGTAGAGACCTAATGATCACGTCACAAAAGGTGTTTCCGTGGGAAATGGAGTGGTGCTTACGCATGATTAACAGCCCAAAGAGGAAACAAGGGCTTATGAAGTCGGGACTTACTCTAGGATGGAGGCCTGATGGTGACAAAGCACAGCGGGAGAGGGACTTGGGACCGAAGAAAAGAGAAACACCGTTCCCTACCATGCCCTTCGCTGGCCCTAGGGACCGAAGATGAAAGGAGGATCGGGGATGCTGCCTCCTACAGAAAAGCTAGGGGATTACACCGAGATGGTTTCCCTTCCCCTGCAGACAAACGCCACTCCCCTAAGGAGGATATCATCCCCTGTGGAGGCCAGTGGGCATGGATAATGTCCAAGGTGGGGGGACCCCGTGTGCAAGGCATGGGGCGAGGTCACGGTTTAACATCATGTGCTAAGGATGAGGGTGCTTGGCAGTTTAACATCTTGTAGCTTGGACGAGGTGGGTTTTCTCCACACCCCTAGGACTTACATAATTGTCACCATCTACTCCTTGGTGTAGAGAGGGGATAGGAAAAGTCATGGTGAGGGGGTGTCATGGAGCGAACCATCGAGGGGACCACGTTAACATGACTTTACGAAGAAGCAATATCCATTAGCGTGCCTATGCAAAGAAGCATGATGTGAAGCAATGCAACGAGAAGTATCCTCCAAGAGACTTTGAAGTCACATCATGAAAACCTGTAGGGTCACACGGGAAAAGGAATTTCCAAGTAGAGGAGTTCATAGGTAGGGGCCTTGTGAAGCTCTGTTGCTCCGTGTGGCGGAGGGAACTTGTGAAGGGGTGTGCTTCACGAAGTGGGGTGCCTTAGCCTAAGCATAGGGTAGACATGCATATGAGAGGTTCTTCATGAAGTGGAAAGGAATTCGTGGAGAACTAACTCATGGATCAAAGGTGCCTCGCGAAGCAAGGTTTCGTGAAGCAATATGCTTCGCAAAGTATAGTGACCTTGCCTTAGCATGGGGATCATGTGTACATGAAGGGTTTTTCTCGAATCATAAATACTCCGCGACGACCCAGGTCCCCTTGGGGATCCCCTTCCTTCGAGAAGGCCCTTAGTCTTCGTTAAAGGCATCCCTCTCAGAAGAGGGGATCAAAACTAGACAAGGGGGAGGCACTTCGCAGAGCAGGAGTACCTCACATAGCTCATGGTTCACAAAGAAGAAGGATGCTTCGCGATTCAGGAGCTGGGAAGTCTAAAGGTTGGATTGTACATTTTTTAGGATTAGAAGGAGCCTGGTATTTATAGGCAAGAAGCACCACGAAGCGGAGCTTACGTGGCATAAATAGAGACTGGGTTTCTTTGCGTAGGGCTCGCAAATGTCAAGTGCGTTCGTGGAGCATCCTGCCTCCTTGCTTCATGGTAGTCTCGAAAATGTAAAATGTTTTTGGTAGCGTCCCACCTCCTTGATTCACAGTGGGCTCGCGAATGTAAAATGCATTCGCGAAGTGTCCCACCTTTTTATTTCGCGGCGGTTGCGGTGCTAGGGGGACTCCGCGAAATGGCTTCGCGAGGCAGTTAACCGTGCATTCGTTTTGGCTTCTTCTCTATCCCAAATTTTGGTTCCAACAAATTCCCCCCCTCAGACTTGGAGCTATGGAAAGATTAAGGGTCGAAGTCTGAGGTTAATCGCCAAAATACTTGGTCGTTCGTGATGCTGGCTCACGAAGAGGGCTCGCCAGGCGGATAGGGGATGCATGGGCCTAGTGCGCCACAAAGCTCGGCGCGAACTGGTCACGCCGCGAACCTCTAAAGGTCATCGCCTATAAATATGGGATCCTCCCTTTCTTTTGTAATTTCCCTTCTCCATAAATTTTTCCTTTTATGCTCTTGATTCGCGAAGCTCCGCATACTCCGCAAGTGTTATCTGTGAATCGAGTCTTCGTGGCACACAGCGAGTCCTTGACTCCGCGTTTGCGCTCCGTGATCCAGCACTTGAATGCCTGGGTAGCGCTCTGCGAACAGTCTTCGTGAACCAACCCTAAAATCATCCAAGTTCCAGAACTGAATGGACCAACAAGAAGCTACACAGGGGTTCCTTGTAGATTTCACCCGGAGGGATGAGATGTCGAACAGTCTGGGACTAGGAGAGTTCATCTGTAGTCACTCGGATCATAGTTCATTGGTGGAGATATTATCGGAGAGCCAAAAGAACTACCTGTTGTGTAAGAGGTTTCCCTTATATGGATTCGGGCTGAGGGATGACATCTTCATCCCTGGGGCAAGTAGGGATGAGCAAGCTTACTGGTTCCAGAGCATACCATGTCAGCACCGATGGTTCAGGGCGGCCGATGGACATGTCTGGGAGGACTTCATGCCCATCGTTACCGACTGCTTATACAATCATCTGAACAACGTCAACAGGAAGGCATTGCAGCCAGAGACATCCCCTCCTCTGTACCGAACTATCCTCAAGGCAGTGCTGGGGAACCCGAAGAAGGGGTGGTCTGAGGAATGGGACCTGTGCTAAGGCGGAAACTTCACGGATGATTGGGCCTGGTCCTACTGGGTAGGCGCCTCGTGTGAGGAGTTCGGATCAAAGCTGAGAAGAGTGGGCCTGTATGAGGTAGCTTGGTCTTCTTAGTTTCACATCTACCATCCTAAGTAGCTAATGCCGGATCTGTTGAGTCGGTGGTTACCGGGGACCAATACCTTTCACCTGCATCATAGGGAGGTTGGCATCAGCTTATGGGATGTGCATCAGATCTCGGGGGTCCCGATACTTGGGGCGATGTGTGACGAATTCCTCCCTACTATGCGTGCATGGGAAGATCTAGAGTAGATGTCACGTTTGGCGATGGCATTGATAGAGCTTGTGCCAGGGGAGGATAAGAAGGCGGTGAGGGATGTCTACTTCAAGCATTGGTTCAAAAAGTTTCTGAACTTCCTGGTAGACCATCAGTTCTCGGTGAGACCTTGAACTTTCCCAAAGGGGGGCCGGAGTAAGGAACACTTGTACTGGTGGCTGTTGGAGAATAGCCAGTGGAAGACCTGGGGGTTCATTGTCAGCACTGAGCAACAGCCAATAGTCAGGCTGGCGGCATTCATCGTGGCTCTTATCTGTGGTTGGATCCTGCAGGTGAGGGATACCAACATGGGAGTGTGACCAAACACTTTCATCATGGCGTCGACATTGGCGACAACAGGGCGGGTTAACCTAGGGATCCCGATGCTTTACAAGTTGTATAAGATGTTTTGGCACATCAACAAGGGGAAGAGTCCATAGAGGATATACGGGTCGTTCCACCTTCTGTACGGGTGGATAGCAGCACACATCTGGGGGATCTATGAGTATCTGAACCCCATCTCGCCTCCAGGGTCAAACTTTCACCCCTCAATTCTCAATGTCATGGGGATTTTTCCAGGAAAACTGACCATACCATCGGTATTAACTCAAGTTTGGAAGGTAGAAGAGTTAAACTTCCATCTGTTCTCGTTGCCGACAGGGGCCTTCACAGATGATGGTCGGGGATAAGAACAGAAATGGGCCTACCTCCTGGCCTTTCTAGGTGTAGTCTTGGTGGCCAGGGTAGACCGCGAGCACCTCTGTGATCCATACACCCCACACCAGTTTGAAAGTCAATTCTGGTGCCTGCAGCGACTGACCCCGCAGGTCTACCTGGAGGTGCGTCACGAGGATCACCCGTGTGTGATGAGGTAGATGTGGCTCATTTTCACACAGGAAGACAAGAAGATGCGTAATTCACTACCTCCACCAACCGCCATCCTTATGCTAGTAAAGGAATGTGCCCAGAGCTAGGAGGCGGCCTACCCGGGGGAGACGCTAAAGCATCCAACCATTCTAGTCAGTGATGGTGAGCTTCCCCAACCTCGGGGCTGAGACCGGAAGGTGGAAAGGGAATCCTATAGTGGCGGGGCTGCTATAGAGGCGACGCCCGCACTAGTTGAGGGGGAAGCAGTGGTAGCGGATTAGGCAGTGGAAATGGACCCAGTGGTCCTAGGAGAACAGAATCATCAGGAGGGGTGGCCACTGAGAGGATTTCGCAGGATTTCTACTCAGGCCCTGGGGAAACGGTTGAGAAATATTGACATGTCAGAGAATTCTGTCTTCTCGGAGGCCTGGGACATCTGGGAAGTCAACGGGAAATTCCTCGGCCCATCTGAGTTATGGCAGCACCTTAACCGCCTCAGGATGGACTTTCTGGGGATTGTCCCTATTAGATCTGGTTTTGCAGTATCCCAGGAAGAGGCGGAACAATACATGGTCGAACTGGAAGACTTTATCCACTCCCAGGGTGCCCTGCACCCGACGACAGACCAGGACAGGGTGTTTTTGGATCGTACAGTCCCTCTGAAAATTTCAACTGCTAACATGAGGGATCACTTCCCTCTGCTGGAAGAATTAGATGATTCCTCCTAGGGAGATGAGGCCAGTAGAGGGATTCCGTTGTAGGAGGGTGAAGTCGGTGATCATTCATCGGATCTCGAAGATTTCGCAGAGGCCCTCGAGGTGCAATCTCGAGTTCCTTCCTCAGGGTCTGATCTTAGGTTACTCTGGATTCCTTATCAGCATCTGCACTGTGCAGGAGGACCTTGTGCATAGACCTCGTTCTCACCCCTCAGTGGTTGCTAACGCGGGACCTTCGGGATCCACACCTGTGTCTGCATCAACTTCCATGTTTGGTGGGGCTAGGACACTTTAGGTGGCTCCCCCAGAGTCCCCAGACCTTCCAACCATATACGGGGGGCCACATTTCGGGGTCCCGATAACATCAGCCCAAGAGCAAGACTAGGGATTCAATCTATGTAAGTCTCCTCTACCGAATTTACGACTTCCATCACCTGACCACGTTAACTGACATTCAAATCCCCTTTTTGGCATGTACAATCCATCAGTTGTCCTGGTCCGTTGTGGTGAAGTTGGTCTGCCTTTCCCAGAGGCATGACAATGGTCGTGGCGGTGGACATCCAACCTGACTAAACTGTAATGCTCTCGATCTTTGGTGGGGGTTCCAGTGGGACTACGCCTGAGGTTATTGAGGTGGGATCCAATGATGAGGATCAACCAGACAGTTCAGGCCCCACCATGCCTGATCCAATGCCAGATGTGGACCCGGCTGAGGAGTTCCTGGGGGTATTCCCTGCATATGAGCCTGCCAACCGCACTGACTGGGATGAGACAGCTTCTGACTAGGAGGATAGAGAAATAGTCTATCGCCGATCATGGAAGATGATCATGTGATTCATCAATAACACCCCCAAGTATTATGGTTGGACAAGATGGATAGACTTCGATTGTGGCTACGATAACTGTGTGTCGGGAGAGTGGATTCCTAGCATCCTCACATTCTCATCCGAGATCTTATAGCGGAAAATATTCGGGAGTATGACCATGGCCATAGTGTGGGCTGGCAGTGGAGGAAGGATATGAACATCAAGAGGCTCCAGGAGACTAAAAATGAGGTTAAACGGTTGCATGCCCGGGTGGATGATCATTCCACTTATCTTAATGCGCAATCAGATCTCATCTTGCGACTGAAAACCCAACTGGCGGAGGCCAGATAGGGCATGAAGTGAGCCTCTGAGGAGATGGCCGTTATCCAGAACAGTGTGGAGTGGGCCTAGATTTCGGCCAACGACTTGTGCCCTCTTGCTGCCAAGGAGGAGTGGGAGATGAATAGGCGGTAGCAACTCCTGGACGCCACCAGCTAGAGGGTGGCGGAGCTGCAACATTCCTTTGATGAGGTTAATCCATCCATGGGGGGAGTCGACCCCCAGGTGCTGTAATGATTACAAACCTTCAAACGTACTTTCATGCTTTGATTGTTTGATTCCATAGCACGCATGAGTTCTGTTATTTACATTGGTTTATTGCATCCTCGTGATGTTCATGGAGCATCCAGTGATCATTCCTTAAGCTCACGTGGGTCAGGCCCAATGTGAGAAACAATGGATGACCACCTTATCACCCAAATTCAAATCTAGTAGTAAAAACCAAGATTCGGGCATCCAGGGTTTGAACAACTAACCCAGATTTTTGGGAGGAAATGGGAGAGGCCTAACTGGAGAATGGGGTCCTCAGAACAGCTGAATTGCCATTTTCCCAGTGTGCTCTTGTGCACGAACGGAGTAATGCCAGGGGCGTTGGAATGAATCTGAACAGGGGAATGGGAGGTGTGAATCATGATACCTAGGATTCAGAACACTATGGGGGTGGCATGACAATAAAGAATAACTATTGAACATATTCGAAACACAGTATCCTTATTGTGTTAGACTGGAGTGGGGATAGCAAATGAGGGTCGACCGCTGACCATGTTCGAAACATGGGTCCTGACTCAAAATGCCATCCGTTAGTCTTCCATAACGTTTCCCCAGGACAATATGTGGGCTATAGGCCGAGAATCCATACTGTTAGGGGTTTTCCTTAGACATGAAAGGGGATGAGGGTCCGAATAAGTGGCACGCAAAGCATGGAATGTGGAGTGATGGTTCATTCAAACAGAATATAACACTCTTGAAATTACTCTACTGTGGTGGGATCACATTAGATGGGTGCATCAGTTTGATCATGGATCATTCCTTATTTTATACAGGGCCTCTCTGGAGAGGGCACTATTACTCCCCAATGTCATCATGGGGCATCCCAAACTAGTTCAGGGTGTAGTTGCAGTTACACAGCTCCCCATGAGGGGTCAGGCCAGGGGGCTGGGAATGGGGAGGAATATGATTTATTATTCCTAGGACTGGACCCTAGGCGAGATACCTGGGTGTCTCTATGTATCCCATGAGGATGGGAATCAAGCCGTACATAGTTCTGGAATCACAGTTTCACATCATGTGGGGTGATGAAAAGCCTGGTCGCGCCGGTGCACATCCTACCAAAACTAATAAGCCCACATGAGTCATGCTCGATGTGGGAAACAAGAAGTAGTGGTGGGACTTTCCCGACATAGGAAGGAACATGTTAGGGCAAAGGGAAACTCGGTGAATGTTGTCCCAATGATGCCAACTCTCCCATGTAGCACACCTAGATGCGCGAAGAAGTAAATCCAAGTATGTCGGAATTCCACTCGAACATGAGGAAGTGGAAATGTGTGAATCATGATGCTCGAAATCTGGATCACAATGATGGTGGAATGATGATGAGGGATAAATGTTTACCATATTCAAAACACAGTGTTCATATCGCGTTAGCCTGGAATGGGGACAGACAAATGAGGGTCAATTGCTGACCATGTTTAAAACACGAGACCTGTCGCAAATGTCGTCTGAGATCTTTAGGGACGTTGGCCCGAAACGGTAGGTGAGCTAAGGTGGCATAAGAACCGACCCTAAATGGGGTCCCTTCGGATGTGAAAGAGGATGAGGATCCAAATAGCGAGCTTACGAATCTTGGACATGGAACGAGGGGAATTCCCCCATGAAAATTCCACACTTATGGATCTTTGTAAAAATGTATCTAAATACGACAATGAGACGTATTAGATAGATGGATTTGAGTCCATTCCCATAGGGAGATCTTAGTTTAGGGTCATATAATTCAGACCATGGATGGTAGAAAATGTGGGAGACACATGGTGGGGTAATTATAAAACCTGACGTGAATGGGAACCTGGGGTTCCGACCACCATGTGTTCCCTGGGAAGATTTTAGGTCAAGAGACCAAAAACGAGAGTTAAGCTGGGCCCAAGGAAAGGTGCACGGACATTTCTACATACCCCAGGAGGATGGGGATCAAGTTGAACGTAGTTCTAAGAGGTGGAACGGTAAGGTACCAGTGCTAGGGATCAAAGGGGCGTGCGGGTGTGGCCCTCGCACTAAAAGAAGCGGTATTTGATGTATCTTGTTTGTCCTTTAAGGTAAGTGGTTGTTTTTTTTTTGTGAAGCGACAAGACTAGGATATAAAGCCCTGGAATCGCCACAAGAATCAATCCTTATGTAGGAATTGAAAAATGGTATGGCGTGTGACCAATACCAACCATGGTTTACCCTTGAGTGAGGACATCATGATGCAGTTCCGTTTTTCGTCGTGCGGCCAGGACGATAATGTCACAGTTTAGGGTCATGTGATGGGACCAAGCGTGCATTTTAACATCGTGCAGAACATATGTAGTAGAGATGATGCTAAGTGGGGAATGTGTATAGTGCAATAAAACATACCCGACGTGAATGAGTACATAATCCCATACCACACCGTATGAAATTCTGAAAAAGGAACCTTGGGCCAAGGGTCCTAAATAAAGGTAAAAGGGTAAGGGGTAGGAGAAACTCACTCCCAATTGAGATGGACCCAAAAACGAGGTGTCTGGGTGGTCCTACGTATCCCATAAGGATGGTAATAAAGCCACATGTAGTTCTAAACGAGATCTTAGTTTATGGTCTTAAAGCTCAGACCATGGATGAGGAAAGTCGGTGTGGAGCCTCGAATGATGCCTTTACCTTGGATTTTTCCTCCTAACGTGCAGATGTACACTGAGGGATAGTGTCAGGAGTGTTAAATTTCTACTTGGACATGATGGGTTGGATAATGATTTGAATCATGTAACCAACATTTTGGGCTTAATGGGGTTGGTGTGACGATGGAGGATGACTGTTGACCATGTTTGAAACACAACATCCATATTGTGTTATCCTGAAATGGGGACAATCAAATGAGTTTCGACCGCTGACCATATTCGAAATATGGGATTTGTATCAATTTGTTGTCTGCAACCCTCAAGGATGTTGGCCCATATTGGTAGGAGAGCCCTTAGGCCTATCATCCATGCCATTTGGGGGTCCCTTTGGGTGTGAAAGGTGATGGAATCCCTAATGAGGGAGAACATGAAGCCTGAAAAATGGGTGGAATCATGTCTGAGTAGAGTCCAACATTACAGGCATTAAACCAAAGTACCCTTAGGCACATTGGTGAATCGCTGAAGAGGACCGAGGGGCTCATCTTGAGAGCGGACAATTTGAACAGACGAGGATAGCACCGGGGGATGGAAAACTCTCAGGAGAAAGAGGTGCATGTCATGGTTGTTACAAACCCGATGTGAACGAAGATATAATCACGTACCACACCATGTATCCCTTTCATGGAAGAATGCGGGCCGAGGGGCCAAGATGGGGCTGGACCTGAAGACGAGATGCTCGGGTGGTCCTAAGTATCCCATGAGGATGGGAATCAAGTCATACATAGTTCTAGAATCGAACATAGGGGTAGGATACCCTAATGAGGGAGGTGTACGGAATGGAGAGTAACTCGACATAAATGGGGACATAATCACATACCACACCATACAACCCTAAATAGGAACTTGGGCCAGGGGCCTGAAAAGGCCAAGGGGCCTGAGGATGGTCCTCATTCAGGAAGGCCTGACTAGTTCGCAGTTTAACGTCTTGTAGTGGGGACAAATAGGGGAGTAAGATATCCCACACAAGGGAGGTGTACGGAATGGTGAATAACCTGACGTGAATGAGGACATAATCCCATACCACACCACACACTCTAGGTAAGAACTTGGGTCGGGGCCCGAGAAGGCCAAGGGGCCTGAGGCTGGGCCTTGGTCAGGAAGGCCCAACCAGTTTGTAGTTTAACATCTTGCAGTGAGGACGAACAGAGGATAAGGTATCTCATCTGGGGATATGTACGGCACGGCGAGTAACCTGACGTGAATGAGGACATAATCCCATACCACACCGTACAATCCCATAAGATAAAACCTGGGACGGGGACCCGAAAAGGCCAAGGGTCCCGAGGCTGGGCCTCGGATGGGAAGGCCATATGTCCTCTTGTATGTTTACCGCCTCATCACAACTCCTAATCCCACGTGAGCAGTGCTATGTGTGGGAAACAAGGAGCTGGTCTCGGCTCCCCCTGTCACATGGGGCCTAATAGCTGGCATTTCCCAAAGGGATTTCATCGCTTGGAGATACAACGGGGCATAATAAACCACTACACTCAATGTTTGGGACATCTTGGGGTGGTTCCAACGTCATAGGACAGCTGTTGACCATGTTCAAAACACAGCGTCCCTATAGTGACCTGAAATGGGAGCAAAAAATGAGAATCAACCGCTAACCATATTCGAAATGTGGGATTTCTATTGGATTGTTGCTCAAAATACATGAGGGCATTGGCACAAAGTGGTGATAGAGCCCTTAGGCCTAGAATCCATGCCATTCAAAAGCCCTTATGGAGGGGAAGGATGATGGAGTCCCAATCAAAGGAGTGGGTGAAGCATAACTGTACCCATCTATGAAAGAGGCGAGCATCTCTAGGGAGTGGTATGTATGGTCGGATCGAGATTAGATTGACGTGAATTGGGGCAAAAGTATGCACCCCACCATATGTCTTGACCCGGGGGGAAGACTCTGGAATTTGGGATGGGCCATTATATGAAATGTCTGGGCGTTACTACGTATCCCACAAGGATGGGAATCAAGCCCTATGTAGTTCTTGAAGGCCATGCAGTTTAATGTCGTGCGGTGAGGATGTGGGAGAATAGAAGAATGGGGATCGGGCACATGGTGCGACCGTTATAATCCTAGCATGAGTGGGGATAAGGAAGCCTACACCATATCATGCAAATATCCTCCGAGAGAACTATACCCAGGGGGGTAGTCAAAGAGAATAGTTCAGGGGATGGGCTTAAGACGAGGCATCTGAGCGTTCCTACGTATCCCATGAAAATGGGAATCAAGTCATACGTAGTTCTCAAAATTCAGTTTAATGTCATAAAGGACAATGCGCAGTTTAAATTCATGTAGGACCAGATAGTTTAAGGTCATACGGGACCAGCATGCAGTTTAGGGTCATGCGGGACCATCCAGTTTAAGGTCGTGTAGGACCATTAGGCTCAGGAAAATTATTTCTTGAGGAACTTGGCATTGGTGGGAGGAGTTATACGCTCACCATCCATGGTCACTAGGGAGTATGCTTCATTGGGGTAAACCCTATGGACTATGTAAGGTCCTTCCCATTTGGGCTCCAACTTGGGTGGTTTCTTACCAGGGATCATTGGCGCCTAGAGGGCCAGTACTAGGTCAACTTGTAGAAAAGAGTGGAGGCAAACCTTCTTGTTGAAGGCTCTAGCTATCTTATTTTGATTCCTTTCCAGATTATGTAGGGCACGAAACCTATTCTCATCAAGTGCTTCCAATTCAGATAGATGAATTTCTGCTACATTATCTAGCACCTTCTAGTCATAGAACACTGTGCGTAATGAGGGAAGCTGGATCTCGATGGCCAGAATGGCCTCAGCTCCGTACACCAGGGAATATGGGTTCACCTTGGTGAAATTATGAGTCATCGTCCAATAGGCCAAAAGGGCGTTGGGGATATTTTTTGGCCAACTCTTCTTGTTCTGGCCAACAATTTTCTGAAAAATGTTAGAGAGGGTTTTATTGAATGCCTTGATCTTCCCATTTTCCTGCGCGTGATAGCGGAAGGTATGGTTCAAACATATGTTGTACTTGGCGTATAATTTATTTAGCTCGGCTTCTTAAAAGTTGGTGTTGTTATCGGTGAGGATGGAGTGAGGGATCCCAAATCGGTAGATGATGTTGGATCTTATGAAGTCAATGATAGAACAGTCCTTGACCTCCTTGAGCAGAACTGCCTCTTCCCACTTAATGTAAAATAAATCCGTAGCGGTCGGGATGAACCTGCACTAGCGAGCTGTCATCGGTGGGTATGGTCCCACGACATCGAGTCCCCATACCACAAATGTCCAAGAGTACTTGGTGTAGTGGATAGGTTATGTAGGTAGATGCATGAAGTTAGCATGAATTTGGAACATGTGACATCTATTAGTGAACTCGGTGCAATCATGGATCATGGAGGGCCAGAAGTACCCTAGTCTCTGGATCTGATGAGACAGCTTTGGCCCAGCCTGATGGGAACCACAGGAACCGGCATGAACCTCCTGCATGACCTGCGAAATCTCGACTCCTTGTATGCAACAGAGTAGAACACCATCAAACCTGCTCTTTTAGAGGATCTGGTCAAGGCTGGGACCACTCTGGAGGGTCGTCGGATTCTCTCACGCTCGGCCTTATCAGCCAAGAGGAAACCATTTTGGAGATACTCGACAAAAGGGGATATCCAGTCGAGAGTCGCTTCAACCACTGAATCTGAAAAACCTAGGGGTCTTGAAGTGGAGGATCTGGTGGTAAGATGTCTTACTCGCAGGTCTTCGTCATCATCTGAGGTGATGGGAGCAATGACTCTCTGATGTGCCATGTGAATAATCAGATCATCCTGCCCGGGTTCCGCAAGTGATGCAGCCAGGACATCCAGGGCATCGGCTCGACCATTCTGAGATCGAGGGACATGAGTAATATCCGGCCGAGATGGAAACTGGGCCATTAGCTGGAGGGTGCTCTCCAACAATGGTATGAGCTCTGACTTTCTGATGACATAGCCACCGTTGACTTGCTTGATGACTAGTTCGGAATACCCTTTCACATGAAAATGGGGTACATCGATCTCGAGGGCCAGCTCGAGGCCAGTGATAAGATCCTGATACTCTACCTCGTTGTTAGTGTAGCCATTTGAAAACAGGAATGAGTATGACAAAATGGCTTACGTCGGAGTAATAAAGACAATACTCAGGCCTACTCTGTTGAGTCTGGGATCATTGAGACTCCTATCAGTGGGGCTCCGGGAGGCACCATCAAAGTGCATCTACCAACACGGTATGACATGATCTACCAAGAGGATTGCCTCGTCGGGAAAATCCAAGTCCAGGGACTAGTCCTCGGAGGTCGGATGGGCAGCATGAAAGTCTGCCAATTCCTATCCCTTGATAGCTTTATGGGGGACAAACCTAATGTCGAACTGCTGGAGGATTACTGCCCACCATGCTAGACGGCCGGTTAACATGGGGTGGTTCAGAATTTACTTTAGTGGGTCTACCCGAGACACCAGTTGTACCTCGTGGTGCTTCAAGTAGTGTCGCAATTTCTATACTGCGAATACCAACGCAAGGAAGCTCTTCTCGATGGGGGAGTATCTGGTCTCCATGTCGAGGATCATGTGGCTGAGGTAGTAGAGATTGTTTTCCATCCCCTCATTGTTCTTCTGGTCAAGAAGGGTTCCAAGAGATCATTCCAGGGTAGTCACATACAGGATCAGTGGCTTTCCGGAGATGGGTGGCACTAAGACCGGAGGCTGGAGCAGATACTGCTTAATTTCCTTGAACGTGGTCTGGAACTCTTCGTCCCATTTATAGGTAGAGCCTTTCTTCATGATCTGGTAAAAGGTCTTACACTTTCCGGTCATATTCGTAATGAATCGGCGTATGTAGGCTAAGTGGGATTAGAAACCTCAAATCTTCTGAATATTGCTCAGGGGAGGCATCTGGCTGATTGCCTTGATCTTCTCCGGGTCGATCTCGATGCCCCGGTACCTGAAAACTAAGCCAAGAAACTACCCAGAGGTGACCCCAAAGGCACATTTTAGTGGTTTCATATTCAAGTGGTGGGAACAGAGGAAGCTGAACACTTTCTCAAGGTCCTTGAGATGGTCCTGGAACTGGTGAGATTTGACCACCAGATCGTCTACATAGCATTCCACCAATGTCCCGAGGATTGGATTGAATATGTGGTGCATGGCTCACTGATAGGTGGAACCTTCATTCTTTAGGCCGAAGGGAATAACCTGGTAACAGAAAGTACCTTGGGGCTCTCTGAAAGCATTTGACTCTTCATCCTCAGTAGCCATCTGGATCTGATTATATCTAGAGTAACCATCCATGAAGAAGAGGGCTTGGAACCCTGCCATAGCGTCGATCAACAATTCTGTCACTGGAAGGGGAAAATCATCCTTCGGATAATGACGGTTTAGATCTCAGAAGTCGATGCAGACTATGATCTGTCTATTCTTCTTCCTGGCTAGTACAATGTTGGATAGCCACTTGGGGTACTGGACCTCCTTGACTAAGTTGGATCTGATGAGCTTGTCAACTTCGGCCTCGACCATGGCACCGTGAGAAGGGTGCATCTTTATAGGAGGCTTCTTGAACCCACTATGATTTGTCGGGACACCGAGGTGGTGGACGGCTACCTGAGGATCTAGTCCTAGAATCTCGTCGTAACTCCAGGTGAATACATCACGATTCCATTTAAAAAAGTCCACATATCTCTTTTTCTCTTCAAGGGGCATGGAGGCACTAATCAATGTGGGTCTCGGATCTGCCTCGCTACCAAGTTTCACCTTTACCAATTCATCAACCGTGACAGAAGCAACTTCTTCAAAGGTGAGGGGAGCATCCTCTAGATCCTATTCTTCGCTTGCAGAGGAGGGATTCACAGTGGGTGAAGCTTCCTTTGGGTTGGAAGAACCTGAAGGGGGGATGGGGCTAGCCTGGATAGCAGTGGACAACATATCAGGAGATTCACGCGCTGCTGAGACCATAGTAATGAAGTCAGTCGATCTAATTTCATCTGGTCTTCAGCCTAAGGGGCCACGGTTGATGATATCAAAGAAATAGTGGCACATTGGCTTGAGCCAGTTAATACCATCCTGAAAAAAAAAACATGTATGACGTACTTCCATTGCCATGGGGTGGACATCCCGATATCGTACGAGGGTAGGAGGCTCCGGGATCACTTGAGCCCAGTTTTTGTAGGAGTACGAGGTGATTTTCCAGCGTCGCTTGGACTTGGGAATATGCCTTACTCTTATACCAGATACAAAAAATCATTTCCCCATGTCGGGGGTCGTGGCCTCCAATTGATGGATCGGGAAGACATAGGTGTCATCCAGACCTACCCAGGGATCAGTTATGACTGTGGCGAGCTCAACCTCACTTGCTAGAATCTTCTTATCCTTACTCTTGTAACAGTCAGTGTTTAGATAATGGGATTAAAAAGAGGTTAAAGGAGATGCATCACCTTGAAGTATGCCTACTCGACCATTTAGGGAGTACTTGAGGCATTGATGATACGATGAGGTAACCACCACGTGTAGGTGGAGCCATGGTCTGCCCATCAATGCATTGTATGCGGTGTCATGGGAGACAACCATAAACTTGGTACTAGAAACTAGGCCACCGAAATGGGTCTTCAAACAAATCTTGCCAACCGGGGTCTACTCTGTCCTATAATATCCCTGGATTCTTAAATCAGAGGGAGTCGGGTCATCTTCAGATAACCCCATCTTCTGCAGTGTCCGCGTCAGAATAAGGTTAATCCTAGAGCTGGTGTCAACGAGACAGAGGCGAACCTCCACGCCGTTAAATTGGTCGTTGATGTACAGAGGGCGGATGTGCCCCTGTATGGGAGAGCCTTCATCATCTCTAGAGAACGAAATGATGGCCTGTCATTCATCATTCTCAATTGTTTTAGCATGAAAGGATTTTGCAGCTGCTACCTCCATCTCAAACTGGAGGGGGCATCTTAAAGCCTCAGAAAGGGCCACGTGCATATCTGATGACAATAGAAGGGATTCAAGAATGGAAAGACTTGTTTGGATTCCAGTGAGGTGCTTGAGAACATCATACTTCCATTCCAGGTGTGAACTTCTGCTTACAGGGGGCCACTCTGTGACAGGAGGCAAAGCGGGCCCTACCGGCTGGACCAGCGGCTGGCTGGTGTTGGGCATATCCCACTGCTCACTAGTCGAAGCCTGAAGAGTAGCTGCCAGATGAGGACCGGACAACTGAGATCGTCCTGTAGCTGTTTGAGGCTAGTTGTGGTCTGGACGAGGTAACTCTGCCTGATCTAGTAGCACAAACGGTGGTGGAGGTGGTCCTGACAACACTAAATGAAGAGGTTGTGCGTGCTGAGCTCTGCATTGGGCCTACTGTTTGGTCTCGGTGGCATGCACAGCCTGGATGGAGGTTCCAAATGATGCTCCTCTATGATCCATATGGCTGCGGATCCTCCAACGTTGGCGTTGGCTGAGGACATTGGGGAGGTTTTCCTGGCACTCCCTGTCTTCGGAAGTCATATAGGGATTTACCAACTCCACGGTATTAACCGAAGCGTACCCTTGACTGTAACTTGAAGAGTCATCCACTACTGGGTGGATTCTGGGAGGGATTCTCATCTCAGGGGGAATAAAGTCGCTGAGAGTGTGGGAAGATAATGGCATTGTTGGGGCGCGTTGCTTTTTCTTGCACCGTCAATGATTGCTATTCTGGGAAGAGGCTGGCTTAGATGATGATGCAGAAGTGGTGGTCGCAGCTTCTGAAGGCTCTGGATGATTTAGGTGTGCCCGAATTATGCCATGGGTGTGAGAAGCCTTCTTACAAGCCATCCATTCATCGTACTTCTGGGACCTGCGGTTAGAAACCTACTGCCACTCATCTTCGCTGTCACTATCGTTGTCTGGCCTTACAAAGACACCCGCCACTTGTGCCGGGGTCGGACCCAGCCTGACTATGTTGTTATTGACCTGGTCTTGAATCCATTATTTGAACACATAGCACTGCTTGAGGGTGTGCCCCAGAATCTGATGATAGGGGCAGTAGTTGGGGCGATCAGTGAGATTCGCCTCTTCCGGCCTTCTGCACTCAGGCAAGCATACAATCCCCTACTCTAGGGCGCTATGGAAGTAACCGGAGACCTAATTCTCTCTGAATTAGTAAGTCTAGTTTCTTCTTTCTGTAAAGGGGGCACTTGGAGCCTGGCCCTGACGAGGATCTGGAGGGGCCTGTCGAAGAGGTGGGCCTTAATTGTCCCGCCTAGGTGGTGGTGGTGCATTACGCGAAGGCACTTTCCGATTCTGAGGACGTTGTTGAGCCAGAGGCCACGCCTGAGGAGGAGTGCCTCTGTAAAGCTGCGGGGATGGTGCTACTGGTAGAAACTCTAGTTGCCTAGGGGATTCTATTTGGGCCACCGCGGCGGGCTCGACTCTGGCAGCTCTCCTAGCTGGAATTATAGGGGGCAATGGACGTGCCTAGCTGGCCTGTTGCAGGGCTTCCTCTAGGAACTGGCCCTTATCAGAAAAGTCTCTGAATCCTCCAGGGTAGTTCTGGGAGATCAGAGAAGGAACCAGTTCCATCTTGACGTTCACTACGCACATTTTCAGTAGTTTCTCCTGAGTTAGTGGCATGTCAAGGCAGTATGTGAGCCCCTTCCACCGGGTGATAAAGTCTGAGACTTGCTCATCATTCCTTTTCTTGCACTTTAAGAGGTCTGTGATGATGTTTTTCTGGGTGGTAGAGCTGAACTGGTAGAGGAATTGCCTCTGCAGGTCCTCCCAGCTGGTCACGGATCTGATGGGGAGCTGGGTGTACTAGACAAATGTCGGCCCCTCCAACGTCTGAACAAAACAGCAGATCTTGGCAGCCTCCTTATGCACTGGAGTCCCCAACATGGTCCCACACCTTGATTTGAAGTGGGTCAGGTGCTGCGGTGGGTCCCCCGTCCCATTAAAGTGGGAGAAGGTGGGATTCCCAAAACTCGGAGGTGCCGGAATGTCATCCACTCATACCGGGTATGGCTTGCCATCTGGTGGGATTACCACCTGTCGCATTTCTAATGCCTCAAAGCGGGATATGAGAGCCGCCATAGGATCATCTGGGTAGGGGTCCCTGTCTTGATGAGGACCCCTAACCACGAGCACATTTTCGGGTTCTTCAACATGGTAGACAGGCTCTACAGCTCGTGGATCGGCTGGTGGAGCAGCTTGCGGGGCAACTGGGGGAACCCGGGCTGGATTCCTTGGATTTTCGCACCGTTTGGGAGGGTTTGGAGAGACATATCGCGCCCTCATTCCATGAGCTCCAGCTTTATCCCTATCCATAGGAGCGGTATGATCAGGGTTGCCTGGGGGAATCTTGATGAGGGGTAGTTGTTCCTGCCCCTGCTGCTCTAACCTAGGATTTTCGTAATCGGGTCATCGCTCTACAGCGCATTCAGTCAGGAGTTCGTCAACCAACCTCTTCTAGTCAGCAAGTTTTTGGTGCAACGTAGCCTTCTCGAGGTCCTCCTTTGTCTTCTTCACTAAGGTGGATGGGTTGGAGTGCTTGACAGCTCCGACGTGCTCTTTTCCCTTACCAGAATTCATGCCAAGTACCGACTCCTCAGTGGGCGCAGGGAGACCTAGGAGGTTCCTCTACTGAGGAGTAATACTCCCTGATGGGTCCAATAGTGGTGGCACACCCTTAGGGGTTAATTCTCCATCAAGAAGCTCCAGCTCATCCTCCTCATCCACTATGTCGGCCATGTTGACCGTGACCCTTCCTGGGGGCATGTCCTCTATATCGCATAGCGAGTCAGGCTGCCGCCGGATAGAACTGAAGAGTAGGGTAGCATACTGCCCCCAACCATGCATTTTCGTGTGGGGGGTAGCCTCCCAGATAATTTTTCAAAGTACCTTGATACTATGAACACATTTCTGTTGGAGGGCCTCACAGTGACCTAGTGACTCGGGGCGCTGGGCCACAGGGAGTGTGGCCAGATCGACTAGATGGCATTGCTCACTGATGTCATTGAAATGCGTTTGGATACTTGGATAAACCACACGCTTATGACGAAGACTAAAGTGTGTCTCTCATAGGGTATAGTAGAAACACTCAACTTCCTCTGGAGTGAGGGATTCCGGTATGCATAAATTCTGCGCTGCCATGGGCCATAACTTCTCGGGGAACTGGTCTGATGCAAGGATGATCCAGAAGCTCCTCGGCTCAAATTCAGGGTCTGGCCCTTGATTGACCCACTCGCCAATTGGGGGTGGTTGAGGAACTGGAAGCGGTACTGAGGCAGACCGCTGGGATGGTAGGCTGGCCGGTGGAGAGTACAGTGATTGGGCTGACTGGTCGCTGATTCTCAGGTTATCCTCCGAAGAGTGCAGTGACTTGGCCGCTATGTCGCGATAAGAGGGTATAATGGTCGTCGTTCCTAGCTCAAGGTCCAGGGATGCTGGTGATAGTCCATAATGTTGGTCGCCTTCCATTGGTCCCCAGAATATCTCTATGTGATCTCTTGTGGAGGTAGGGAGAGCTTCCGGCGGCGATGGTGGTGATTTCACGACCATAACCTGTGGGGTTGCTAGATTTTTATCCTTATGGATATACCTGCATAGGGAGGCAGGAATCTTGTGGAACTTGTATTCTGGGAGCACCAGGATGATGCGCCTCTTCCCTACCCCATCCCTTGACTCGGATGAGCGAGGGGAGGGTCCCGAGCTGATTCGTACTCCACTTCAGAGTCTGAGAAGCGGACTGGTTTGATCTCCATCCGGGCCTTCCCAGGATTCTTCTTGTGGTGGCGACGACCCACCTTCCTGCCCCTGGGTGGCTCCTCGGGACAAGGCTGATTTCTGACACGGGTTCCTCCAACTGCACTAATGCTGGGGCAAAGAGGGTTTCCACCTGAGAAAGCTGAGGTGCGAGGATAATCAGAACAAATACTAAAGGTCACATGGGGAGGACCTCCATGAATAGCGCTAGAGTGGGAAAAAACTCCTCTGGAACCGGCAAGAGCATGGGGAGGACCTCCATGCTTGGTGCAGGTGGAGTGAGGTTGGCCTTCACCCCTTTGGTTGTCGGGGTGAGGAGGACCTTCACCGGCTGCGAAGAGGACATAGGGAGGATCCCCACATTGGAGAGAGACTGGATGTGCAATGTCCCCACATCGGCGGTCGGGGGCAGGAGGAAGGACTCCATAACCAGTGTAATGGGAACGAAAGAGGCTTCTATACTAAACATCACTACCATGGGGAAGACCCTCATTCATATTGGGGGCAGCACGGGGTGGACCTCCATGCTGAACCTTGAAGCGAGGAAGGCCCACACTCTCTGTGGTAGTGGTATGAGGAGAACCTCCGTATGGGGTGGCATCGCTGCGGGTTGGTTCGCAGCGACCACTGCTCATTCCTGTGACCAGGAGAGTCGACCCAGCCTACCCATGAGGTGGTTGGGGCCTCGATCCCGGTTGGACATATAACCACCCATGCTCAGTGTATTTAGGGACCTGATGATATGCGTCGGTGGTGGCTCGGGCCACAGTATCTGTCGACGTTGACGCCCCTTGGCGGGTTTCCTCCTCAACTCGTGCCCGACGCTGGCATCGGGTCGGATGAGCCAGGGCCGATGGCGCAGGTACGTAAATTACCTACTCCTCCAGCCAGATCGGGTGGTGGCATTTATACGGCCAGGTGGGAGACTTGATGGGAGCCCCTGGATTAGGACTCTGACCAGGCTAGGCCGGACGTCGCCTACCTCATCAGCATAAGGCAAGGAGTCGTCAAAGCACTCTGGGGACAGGCTCACGAAGTAGTTGTATGTTGGGGTGGGGAGCAATGGCTCCCTGCACGGCCCTCGGGGGCGGCGTTGACGGTGAGGCGCGGATGCCTCTAGATCCAAGCAGGCCATATCCTAGGTTGGGATTATGCCCTCATCCTCGTAACGACGCACTAGGTCATTAATTACCCTTCATTGGATAACTTCTGTTGGGGATATGGGGCATGGGAACCCCACGTTTATGGACGCAGAGGTCTTCACGGAAGCAGTGAAGCCATGCAGAGCGGTTGTGCTAGCGTTTCCCCTGCCCCTATGTAGACGGGCAGGCGGTGATCGTGTTCCTAAGGCAGCAACCTGATTCCTGAGAAGAAGGGAGATGAACTCGTCAGTGCTGAAAGAAAAAGTAATCGACGTCTAATGACACAGCGCCATCCCGTCTTTCATGATCAATAAGATGGGTCCACACTGACAATGTCGCAGAACAGGATGTCCAACGTTCTACTGCCCCAACTTCTGGTGAGTTTCACGCTAGGCCAGTTATATTCTTGGCGGGACCTGGTGCCGGATGTTTGGATCCGGTGACAAGTCAATCCATTGATTCCCCAAGTGCTACTAATCTCCATATTTTAGGAGAATAATTTCACATCTGGTTCATTTCTTTTTCCAATGCTTTCACTGTGGTGCGCATTTCTGTCTCATTCGGGGACGAGATACGCAGTTTTTGTTGCCCCGTATTCCCGCTTTCCAAAGGCGGGTGGAATCTCCTCCTTTTTCGGAGATGTCTGCTCCTTGATCGAAACGGGATGATGGGATGTCAGTTATTCCTTCCGTGGATTCCTCCTCGAAACTCATCACCTAGTCTGGGTCTCCCTCAGAGACTTAAGACGTTGTTCGTGAAACTCTTCCTGGTTCCATATCTTCATGTACACCAGTTAATTACATTGCTTCTGTTAGGACATTCCAAGGGGTTCGGTTAGGGTAGAAACCTTCGGTTAAGGGAGTAGTCATGTTGGGCATCACTAGGGTGTCTGGATGCTGGGGGATTGGCCTGTCTATCTTCTGTCCCTTATTATAGGGCTTCTCAAGGGCGCAGAAGAGGCATCCCACATCGAACGTGGGTAATCGTATTCCATGGGCATGTATATGAGGTTTTTCTTAGCTTCCCATGTTTAACATGGGGTATGCTGCAAGTTTAACGTTCAGTAGAGACGGATCGGACTGATCAGAACACTTACTAGAGTGGATCAGATGGAGGAACCCCCTAGAGGGAATGCCGATATTGGGGCCAACATGTGGGTGGATTCTTGAATGCTATTAGTGGGAATGGGGAATGGGGTGGCATGATCCCACTGGGATGTGGCGGCCTGGGTAAGAATCAGGATGGATGATGGAAGGTTTCGTGAATTGGATGGTGAATGGGGGGGGGAACCATCATGAGGATGATGATGGTTTTGGGCCTGAGCCTCAAAGAGACTTCCTACGTATCCCCGGGGTAGGGAATCAAAGTCGACGTAGTTCATATGATAACGGCTTACCTCCAATCAGGGTTTTCAACAGCTTACTGCTAGATGAGATCGCAACGGCTTACCATTGGATAATGTGTCAACGAATTACCACTGGTTGAGGTCACAATGGCTTACCGCTGGACAGGGCTGTCAGCATCTTACTACTGATTAAGGTTACAACGGCTTACCGCTGCATAGGGTCACAATGTCTTACCGCTGATTAAGGTCGCAACGGCTTACCATAGAATAGAGTGACAATGGATTACCGCTGGATGGAGTGACAATGTATTACCGCTGAAAGAGGTCCACCATCTATCGTCAAGTGGGACGGGGGTGAACCGACGTGAAGAAGGTTGTAGAAACCAGAGTGGTGGGATTGAACCTCGTGGAGGCTTCCTACGTACCCTGCCTTGGCAAGGATCAAAGTCCTCGTAGTTTAGGATATGGGGGAATTTGGGGCTTATGCTCTGAGGCAGCCCAAGGTGTTCGGTGAACCGACGTAAAGGGGGTCTGAACCAATGGGTGGTGGTCTTGAACCTCGTGGAGGTGTCCTACGTACCTTGACTTGTTAAGGATCAAATTCCATGTAGTTCATGGTGGTGTGAGGATTATACTCTAGGCTACCCAGGATGAGGTAGGAGTCAGTCAAATGACGTGAATAAGGACCTGGGGTCCAGGAGGATGGTGGGATTGAACCTTAGGAAGGCTTCCTATGCACCTTTCCTTGGAAAGGATCAAAGACCTCGTAGTTCAAGTGGTGTGGGTATTATACTCTAGGCTACCCAGGGTGTTGGTGGGCCGACGTGAAGGGGGTCGAAGCGACTGGGTGTTGATGGGATTGAACCTCGTGGAGGCTTCCTACATACCCTGCCTTGGAAAGGATCAAAGTCCTTGTAGTTTAGAAGAAAAAAGGGGCTATTGAACCAACGCAAAGGGGTGTCGGGACAATTGGGTGTTGGTCTTGAACCTCAGGGAGGCTTCCTACGTACCTTTCCTTGGCAAGTATCAAATACCACGTAGTTCAGGTGGGTGAGAACCGACGTGAAGGTGGACCTGGGGTCCAATGAGTGGTGGGCTTGAACCTCAGGGAGGCTTCCTACATACCTTACTTTGGCAAGGATCAAAGACCACATAGTTCAGGTTGGAGAGATGTGGGTCTTACACTCTAGGATGCCCAGGATGATGTCATGTTCAGTGCTCACTCTAAGCCCATATGAGTCATGCTCGGTGTGAGAAACAAGAGATAGCAGAGACCTGAAGATTACATCGCTAAAGGTGAGTCCGTGGGAAATGGAGTGGGGATTACGCATGATTAATGGACCAAAGAGGAAACATGGGATTATGCGTGGTTAGAATCCCGAGAAGTTGGGACTTACTCCAGGATGGAGGCCCAATGGTGACAAAGCGCAGCAGGAGAGGGACTTGGGACCGAAGAAATGAGAAGCACCATTCCCTACCATACCCTTCGCTGGCCCTGGGGACCGAATATGAAAGGAGGATTAGGGATGATGCCTCCTGCAAGAAAGCTAGGGGCTTACACCAAGATGGTCTCCCTTCCCCCACAGACAAATGCCACTCCCCTAAGGAGGATATCATCCCCTGTGGAGACCAGTGGGCATGGAGAATGTCCAAGGTGGGGGGACCCCGCGTACGAGGCATGGGGTGAGGTCACAGTTTAACATCATGTGATGAGGACGAGGTTTCTTGGTAGTTTAACATCCTGTGTCTCGGACAACGTGGGTTTGATCCACACACCTAGGACTTACATAACCGGTACCCTCTACTCCTTGGTGAAGAGAGGGGACATGAAAAGTCGTGGTGAGGGGGTGTCATGGAGCGAACCATCGAGGGGCCCACGTTATCATGGCTATGCGAAGAATCAATAGCCATTAGCATGCCTATGATAAGAATCATGAGGTGAAGAAACGCAATGGGAAGAATCGTCCAAGGGACTTTGAAGTCACATCGGGAAAACCTGGAGGGTCGCACGGGAGAAGGAATTTCCAAGTAGAAGGGTTCATAGGCAGGGGCCTTGTGAAACTCTGTTGCTCCGCGTGGTGGAGGGAACTTGAAAAGGGGTGTGCTTCACGAAGTGGGGTGACTTAGCCTAAGCATAGGGAAGAGGTGCATATGGGAGGTACTTCGTGAAGTGGAAAGGTATTCGCGGAGCACTGCCTCATGGAGAAAAGGTGCCTCGTGAAGCAAGGTGTCGCGAAGCAATGTGCTTCGCGAAGTACAGGGACCCTACCTTAGCATGGGGATCATGTGTACATGAAGGGTGTTTCACAAAGCATAAACACTCCATGACGACCAGGGTCCCCTTGGGGATCCCATTCCTTCACGATGGCCCTTAGGCTTCGCGAAAGGCATCCCTCTCAGAAGAGGGGATCAAAACGAGACAAGGGGGAGGCACTTCGCAGAGCAAAAGTACCTCGCACAGCTCATGGTTTGCAGAGCAGAAGGATGATTCATGATTTGGGAGATGGGAAGTCAAAACGCCGGGTTGTCCATCCTTTGGGCTTAGGGGGAGCCCGGTATTTATAACCAAGAGGTGCCGTGAAGCGGAGCTTACATGGCGCGAAGAGGGACTGGGTTGCTTCGCGACGGGCTCGCGAACATCAAGTATGCTCGCGGAGCATCCCGCCTCCTTGCTTTGCAGCGAGCTCATGAGCGTCAAATGCGTTCATATAGCGTCCCACCTCCTTGATTCGTGGTGGTCTCACGAACATCAAATGTGTTGGCGGAGCGTCCAACCTCCTTACTTCGCAGCAGCCGCGGTTCTGGGGGGGGGACTCCATGAAATGGATTTGCGAGGCAGTCAACGGTGCCTTCATTTTGGCTTCTTCTCTGTCCCAAATTTTTTCACCAACAATTATATTAACATAGTTTAAAAAATGAAACCCACAAGATGGGTGACAACCCGTCATGTTAGGAAAGGTTGTGGGGATTGAACCCACAACCAAAGGGTGAAAAGAGTGCATCACCAACCACTAACCCACGTGAAGTCCCAGTTAGTGTGAAATTTTATTTTTAGTTAAAAAAGTTTATGGATGAATAATAAGTTGATTTTGGGGAACATATGTTTTATCCATAGATTTAGATATTGATTTATTGGTTGATTAGTGTTATTTTGGAAGAATATTTCAATTTTTGAATTTGGAAAACCTTATTTGATAATGTGGTATATTATTTGGGAAATAAATGTGGAATTGTATTTTAGAAGGATATATGTTTTTATTTTGGATTTATGGTCATTCAAATTATTTATGAAAATGATTAACATATATTGAAGATTATAGGGCAATTAATTTTTGGTATGAGATATTAAGAGTGATTAATGTTATTTGGAGATAAATGTTAAAATTTTATAATGGAAATTATAGGATTAAATCCTTCATAATTTTTGGGTTTTAATCATAGTATTGAATAATTTTGATGAATTTTGAGGGTAAATATTTATTAAATTATCAATGTTGAAATTTGGGTATTACTGAAATAAAGGATTACTCTTTTTAGAGAATTATATTATCTTTTACTAACTATTTTTGTTTTGATAAATTCATAAATATAAGTATAATAGATTGTTATATTCTTTTGTGGATTTTTTTATCTTTAGAAGAATATTTTGATGCTTTAGTAATGAAAAATTCAACTTAAACACTCATCATTGGAGAAAAAGATGAGTTTGTGGTTGAGATTTATTAAATAATAAAGTTATACGTTTCAAGTAAGTATATTTCCTTATGATCTTAAATATAAGTAGTAAAATAATTCGTTAAATCTAGGAAAAGGATCTTGAAACAAAAAAATTTATCCTACTACCATATTTTTTGATGAATCAAATGGTCCCTTAGATCGTCATAGATTTATGGCTTTGTGATTGTTAATTTTCTCCTAACCATATTCTCTATCACTCTCCATTAGAAATTGATGGTTATATTTCTCTTACATGTCCATGTTTTCATGTAGAACCCTAGATATGAGTTGATTTGGGTAACCATTATATTTCCAACTTTCCCTTTTAAAATGAAGTTTTCATATACATTTTTATGATGTGGGTTTCTATGAAAGGAACTATATAGTATTAAACCTTTGATAACCCTGATGAATTTTGAGGGTGAAATTCATTTTAATGGGGGTGGAATGTAATACCTCGAGATTTTTATGAAATGAATTTTTAAATAATCTAATAGATTGCATTTCATGTTACACCATGTTAATCTTGCACTACACGCAACACCAGCTTATCTTGTGTTACATGCAACACTTAGTTTCTACAAAAACTCATTTTATTATTATATAAATAAGATAATAACCTAGCCATTAAATTATCAGTTATTAATATTATTAAATAACTTGTGAAAATATAAATTTTATAAGATGAATTTATTATTTACTAATTACATAAAAATGAAAATACATACCAATTGAATATAAAGTAAATATTTTCATTTTTATTCTCCCAAAGTGGTTCTATCCTTATAAATTAAATTAATTATAATTACTGAATGATAATAATGAGATAAATATGTTATATTTTAAAAAAAATTATATTCATCCAATATATTTTATAGGTATATGATAAGAATAAATCTAATTATATGAATAAAAAGATATATTTTTTAAAAGAGAAATTTTCCTACCTTTTAATGGTGAACCCATTTTAAATCTAATTTTTGAAACTTTTATAATTTTTATATGAAAAAAAAACTTCTTATTTGAAATTGGGATATCAAATTTTACTTTGGATAAATTTTTGGTATTTCTCTGATAAGTTTCATGTTTTAGTGAAATACAGATTTTTATTAAAGAAACTCTATTTTTTAATGTATTTACAAGGTCCTATTATGTTTTGAATTTTTTTTAAATTTTAATTAGTTCATTTGAATTTAAAATAGTACAATTTTGGTTTCTGAAAATTTTATATACACTATTTTATTATAAAATAATTTTATGTTTTAAAAGAACATTTTTTCAAAAACTATTTTTCATGGCATTTTATAGGTTTTATTTTAAATTAAATTCTAAAACTTCTGTATATGGAATTTTGAAAAAATTGGATTCATAAGGTCCAAATTTAGTAAATAGGTACCTTTTATTTTTGGTCATTATTAATAGTAACCATGGTAAATTTTGTCACCATAGTAAAGGGTAAATTAGGTAATTTAGGTTAAAAATAAAATTATAAAGACTATAAAATGGCCCTAAAAATGACAAAATTTTATTAGATGGATGTAATTTGACCATTAACACTTAAGTATCTAAATTAATTCATTTAACGAACACTTTTATATGAAAATAAATTATATAATATTTAATTTAAAGAAAGACACAAAATATCATTTTTTTGTCTTTATTTTCTCTTATGTGTCCACATGGGAAAAAATTACTATTATTAAAGAATATAAATGTAAATTCTTGACTTAATAAATAAATTTTAATGATACAAATTTATTTTAAACTTTTTGAGTCACTTGTATGAAATTATAATATTTATAATATTTTATTTAATGAAAATTTAAATATTTCACATTCAGGTTTTAAATAATATATCATTTTAAATATAGGGTTAAGAAAAATATATATTTGACTATAAATACTATTCTAAAATATATAAGATTTATCTTCATCGTGGTATTTTATTTTTAATTTTTAATGAACAAAAATTTATATTAAATAATTATACAACGTTGATGTAGTAATTAATTTATTAATAGAAATGTCAAATAAGTGATATTAAAAATATTAAAATAAATATAATTTGAATTAATTAAGGTGATCCACGAATTTTCTTGGTGACTGTGATATATTAGGAATGTATTAAAGTATTTTATTCTAAGTTATCTTGTTTTTTATATTTTATTAAATTCAATATAATGAATAGTGTCAAAATTGACACTCATAGTATTTTATAAAAATAATATTTTATTAAATTAGTTAAAAAAATAAAAAACATTAAAAAATAAAAATTTATTATGAAAAGTTCAAAAATTTTATATATTTACTATTTATGTACAATTAACACTATATAATTAAAAAATTACAATGTTTTGATATTAAATAATTTGTTAACGTAATTAAAAGTAAAATGGGTTAACTAGGTGTTAATCAAAATGATAAGGTTTAAAACATTTCCAAAACTTGTCAACAAACTATTGGTTGATGATATTGAAATACTATATCATATTACATGTTCTTTTTTAGGTATTTGTATTTATATTTAAATTATAACAAATTAATACTTTCAGAAATTCTAAAAGTGCCCCTCACTTTAATTATAAAAGGGCACCTCCTCCCTCATTTCTTCACAACTCATTGAGCCTTAAATCTCAGTCATACCCTTCCCATTTACCTTATAAACATTCCTATCCACATTCTACAGGTGATTTTCTTCTCAAAATACCAACTCTAGTGTCCTTCATAGGAGATCTAGAGGGAGCTCGCCGAAGAAGAGGCAATCTCCATTATCGACTCTCTCAAGATCATTTCTTCTTCTACTTCCTCTTACTTTATTATTTACATTATAAATAAATAACCTAGTATCAATTATATTCTAAGATTCTATTATTATTATGTAACAACCATATTACACCTTCTATTTATCCTACAAAAAATGAAATTACCACGCGTGCATATGTACGGCCTACCATCTCCACGCCATGGTGTAATCTTTTCTTCATCACCACTTTACTTATATGGTTGTAATGATGGAAATAATAACTATATATTATTATTATAACATGATATTTATTCTATAATGTTATATACACCATCCACTTCAATTCCATTTCACAATTAAGGGAATGATATCGTCGCTCGTGTGTACGTACGACCCACCATCTCCAAAATGTGATGCGATTCATTCTACATGATCACCATTAAAAAATGATTATATAAATATATATAATGAATAATATGATTTATATTACTTTAATATAATTTTATAAATGATGGAACTATATTCTATTTGAAAGAACTGGAACTTATATGACAAAACATGCATGATAAAATGAAGTAATTAACACCTAAAAGAACATTAATAATGAAATATTATTAAATGGGTGATAATATGATCATATATGATATCATAAATATAAATATGGTTATTTAATAAGTTAATAAAACTCTTTAATACATTATAAAAAAGTTTCTGATATGTACAAATCAACCCAAGCCTAAGGTATGGGATAAATTCGCAATCTCGTTATTATCTGAGATTGTTTATACATAAGTATTTACTGGGGTATATTTATCATTCATGTCTATGTTACTTAAAAATGTATTAAAAAATGTTCTTACCATTATTATACAATTTTTAAAAGTCATTTTTACCCATTTTTATGTTTTTACTAAGTGGTTTGAAAGGAATATTTTGTCGCTTTCTCTATGAGGTGCTTTTTGACTTATCCGGAAAAAATATGAGAAGAATGTTCGCTTTTAACTTGTAAAGTATGAAAAAAAAATTATGATTTCATGTTTCATTATTTCCTTGAATATTTCTTTAATATCTTATAATTTTATTTTTGAATAAAATGTTTTATTTAAAAGTTGTGTGGCATTTTAATAAAAGAAAACATTTTCAAAGAAAAAAAATATTTTCCTCAAAAATTATTTTCAAGTGATATCATAAATGTTACTTATGTTTTAATGGGGATATTTTTCAGGGAAGTTATCCATATTATTACTGTGGTTGGTTTATATTTATGATTCAATTATATTTATGAAACTCAATTTCTTTCCATGTGTTATGTTATGATTAAATGATGTTTATGAAACCCATTTCTTTTCATGGGTTCTGATAAGATGAATGATTTATGTTCTTAAGGAACACATATGTGTGGTTTTCATTATGTGATGGGTGGTACCTATATACCCTCAAATTAATTGGGTAAATATTTATATCTCATGAGATATATAGGGGTGTAATGGTAAATTATCTCAATTTAGTAATATAGGGATGGAACGGAAAGTAAACCTGGTTTAGTAATACAGGGCTAGAATAAGGAGTGGAATCAGTTCAGTAAATGACTTTGTCCACTATGATAGTATTTGAAATGAGCCTTGAATAATATGGAAATGGTTTACTATGCTTATATATTTCTTACAATTCCATGTTTATGTGAAAGTTGTTCTTTTATGATTATTTATGTCTTATAAATTTTCTTGACCCAAGATTTTTATATTTGATATGCAGGGTACAATTTACAAATTTTATACTTATATTATTTTACCATTATATTTATGTTATGATTCATATCTCCTTTTTTTACCCTTACTGGTCATCTAATTTTACCCTTTTCATATGTTTCTTTTACCTTGGTTAAGAGGAAAAATATTAAATGAGTTTTCTCTAGAAGTATTTCACATGGATGGTGTTGATGACCTAATGTGAAATAAGAAAAGATGGACATAATGGGAGATGGTGTGTTTTTGTTTATAAACCCAATTTTTTAATATTTTTTCCTAATTATCTAAAAATATAAACCTAAAAGGTCCTTGGGCATGTAAGTGATCCATTATCTCTTTTTTATGTTGTAAGTTTTTATGGAAAAAATTGGGTTACATTTGTAAAGTTTATTTCTTTATCACTGAATCCAGAAGTAAAAATTTTGGGTTATTACAGAGTCAACTTTCCCATCATTAATATCTTTCCAATGGTGAGTTTATGGAAAACCAATAGTGAGATGAAACTTTTAACCAAAAGAAAAAAAAGATAAAGAAGAATAAGATAAAGTGATTACTATAGAAAATATCAAACGAAGAAAAGATAAGAATAAGAGGTTGATCTACAGTTAGAAACAAGAAAGAAGAAGCACAAATAATAACCAAAATTGAACGAAAAATAACCAAAATCATGATAAACTCATTTAAAATCATTATTGATACCTTGAAGATCTCTAGATAAATGGAGAAGCAGTGGTTGTCGAGGACAGATGAGAAGAAGATGAAGATTGAACAGTGAGGCGCGAGAGGAAGAAATGCAGCATAGGAGTTCAAAACATGAGTGGGATTTCAAAAGATATTGAATGAATGAAATTAAAAGTAAAGAGATCTGACAGCAGATATTTTGACCTAGTGTTAAATGATAAATAGTAATGCTCAAAATAGAGTTCCACATTGAAATGAAAACACGGGATCCAAGAGGTATATCAACCATCTTGTGTTGATCCTTGGTTTAGAACAAAACAAAAGAACACAAAGGGGTTATGGCCCATGTGGGTATCTCAGTCCAACCAAATTTCCTTCAGGCATACACTATGGGGCCTTATATACAGGCCCCATACACTACAGGTGTGCACTATGCATAAAGTTCTCCAACATCCTTGTGAGGCTTCATAATGTGGGAATTCCTACAGGGTTGACCCTAAAGGGTCCCCTATGTGGTTTTAGGTCTATCCTTGGGTCCTCATAAGGATGGAATATATTTTTTTACTTAAAACAAAATTTAACTTAACAAAAAAAATATAACATGAAGTATCATTTAAAACATTTTAACAAATAACATCATTAAAACAATTACATAACTTTTATTACAAATTCATAATTAAGAATTATTAATTAATTAAAACACTTTAAAATTTAATAATATATTAAAATAGATTAATTTATCAAAACATATAAAAGTGAAAAAAGTATTTAAGAACTTTTAAATACTAACATATGACACACGATGTTTCCAGTATGACTCAAATTGTATGTTTTCAGTTTAAAAGTGATATTTTAGTTAAAATAGTGTATCACTCACTAAAAAATGATAAAAAAACTTGGATTGTCTTGGTACTTCAGTAAAATGATTCATATGTCATTTTTGATGTGTAGGAATTAGTCACATGTCAGTTTGACACACGGTGTGGCCAGTATGACTAAAAGTGTGGGTATTTATTTAAAATTTACAATTTATTTCAAAAAAACAACACATATTCAATATTAATAAAAAACAGTCAGTTTGTCTTTATACTTTAAGAAATTATCCATGAGATATTTTTTTTGTGTAGGAATTAACTGCACATTCATCTGACAGATAGTGTGTCTCGTATGCCTCAAAATGTGTGTTTTCAGTTCGAAAGTGAAATTTTAGTTCAAAATATGTTTCAATCACTATAAAAACAATAAAATTCACTCTTATTATCCTTATACTTTATAAGAAAATCCACAGGTCATTATTTATGTATAGGAATCAGTCGCACACCAGTCTGACGTACGGTGTGGCAGGTAATACTAAAAGTGCATGTTTTTATTTAAAGATAACATTTTAGTTCAAAACACACATCACATACTAAAAACCAAGAAAACGTGTTTTGATTATATATATAATTTATTAAAATTATCCATAAGTAATTTGTGATGTATAATAATCAACCTCACATGAATCTGACACACGGTGTACCCGGTATGACTCAAAGTGCGCATTTTCAATTTAAAAGTGACATTTTATTTTAAAACATGAATAACTCACTAAAAACTAAGTAAATACACTCATATTGTCTTGATAATTTTTTAAAATAATCATAATTCATTTTTTATGTTTAGTAATTAATTTCATGTTGATCCGAAACATGGTGTGTGTGGTATGATTGAAAGTGCATGTTTTGATTTAAAATCAACATTTTAATTCAAAACATGTTTCTCATACTCAAAACTGATAAAAAACACTCATATTGTCTTGATAATTTATAAAAATGATACATAAGTCATATGTTATGTGTAAGAATTAATTGGACAATAATATGACGCACAATGTTCCCAGTATGATTCAAAGTGTGTGTTTTCAGTTTAAAAGTGAAATTTTATTTCAAAATGTGTGTCACTCACTAAAAAATAAGAAAATTCACTAATATTGCCTTAATACTTCAGAAAAAAAACTATAAGTAATTTATCACATATAGAAATCAGTTTCATGTCAGTCGGATACACAGTACAGTCAGTATGACAGAAAGTGCATGTTTTTATTTAAAATTGATATTTTAGTTTAAAACACACATCGCATACTCAAAAATAAGAAAGCATGATCATATTGTCTTGATACTTTAGTAAAATTATCCATAATTCATTTGTGATGTGTGATAAAAATAGTACATCAATCTGACACACGGTGTATCCGATATGACTCAAAGTGCATGTTTTCAGTTTAAAAGTGACATTTTCATTTAAAACGTGAACCAGACACTAAAAACCAAGAAAACACACTCGAATTGTCTTTATAATTTTTAAAAAATATCTATAATTCATTTTTGATGTATATTAATTAACTTAACATCAATATAACACATAACATGCCTGTTATGATTGAAAGAGTGTGTTTTGATTTAAAATCGACATTTTAATTCAAAACACATGACACATACTCAAAACCAAGAAAAATAACTTGGATTGTCTTGATACTTTAGTAAAAATGATCCATATTTCATATTTTATTTATAGGAATCAACCACTCATTAATATGATGTATGGTGTGCTTGGTATGACTCAAATTGTGTGTTTTTAGTTTAAAAGTGATATTTTAGTTCAAAATGCATGTCATTCACTGAAAAAAAACAGTTTAATTGTCTTAATACATTAGGAAAACTATATGTAATTCATTTTTTATGTGTATGAATCAGTCACTGATAATTATAACACACAATGTGGCTAATATGACTTAAAGTGTGTGTTTTTATTTAAAATCAACAGTTTAGTTCAAAACACACATCACATACTAAAAACCAAGAAAACATGCTTTTATTGTCATGATACATTACAAAAATGATCCATAAGTTATTTTTGATGTGTAATAATCAACCACACATTAATCCAACACATGATGTGCCCGATATGACTCAAAGTGTGTGTTTTCAATTTAAAAGTGACATTTTAGATCAAAGCTTGTGTCACTCACTAAAAATTGAGAAAAACCACTTTTATTATCTTGATACTTTTGGGAAAAAATAAATAAATCATTTTTGACATATAGTAATCTACCACACATCAATTTAATGCATGTTTTTCTATTTATAATTCAAAGTGCATGTTTTCAGTTTAAAATAACATTTTAGTTCAAAACATGTGTTACTAAAAACTAAGAAAACACACTTGGATTGTCTTAATAATTTAGGAGAAAAACCTATAAGTCATTTTTGACATATGGGAATTAGCTTTAAATTAACCTCACTCATGGTGTGTAATGACCTAGTTTTTTTAATGATACTTGTTTCCTAAACAAATGTGTGTTATATTATATTATACACAACAAAACCATATCTCTTTAATAATGATCAATACATTAGTTATCTAAGATACCAATTAAAATGAAAAACATTACAACTAGAAAAAAAAATATAATATAAGATCAAAAATGATAAAATATGGATCACTCTAATCCATTAGAATCACCACCCCCACAACCAACACTACAGAAATAAAACAAAATATTAGTAAACCATTCAACATCTTAGAAAATGAAAATATGTAAACTTGGGATAAATGGTAGAGAATTTTTGAATGAAATAATGAAGTTTTATTTATATATTATAAAGGGAAATGTGACCCTTGGGATTTGATTGTTATAATACCATTGGTCTAATATGACTGTTAGTCAATATAACCTTTGTAAAATTTGACGATTGATAACTATACCCTTTGGTAACAATTATAATGTTATAATTAGTGTTTATAAGTAATAATAAAAAGGGATGATTAATGTAGAAAATACAAGTGATGGAATAAACTAGTAGAGTCATGTCTTATGAAGCCCATTTGTTAGAACTTAGGAGGGAGGTAGCATCAATGGGGTTATCCCTTGAAAAATCCCAAGCTTAGCTTCAACAAGTGAATCTATAATGAAATCTACTAAGGGAGAAGTTCAAGTAAGTGGAAATTACCACTCAACTGATGTTAGCTGAGTCGCCCCATGAATCTATCACCATCACATACCTTACCCTTAGGTCATATGTGGGTGTTATAAGTGTTTATGTGTCCAGGTCTTAGTTACTTAAAGTTTAATTCCTTTGTATAAATAAAATTTTTATTCCATTAATTATATTTAATAATATTTTTACTTAATATAAAATATGTTTAATTGAGATGAATTAGATAAATTGATTTTTCATACACAAGTTTTACTTTTCAGAAAAGATATAAACTTTTATAATAAACTAAAGTATTCTGAATAATATTTATTTTAATTAAATAGTATTCTAAAACACTATTATTTAAATATAAATGACAAAATAATTTTATTATGCCCTAGGGAATTTTTTTAAGTGTTAGAAATTTGGTTGTGCCTTACAACCCGCTATTTTTTTAATAAATAAGGATTTTTATATTTAAAAGTTAATATTATCATATTTAGAGAATTATTATGATAAAATAAACATGATTTTTTAAATAATCACATCAAAATTAGTTTAAGGGGAATTTATGAGAATTTTCTGAAATATTTTATTTTTTCATGAATTATAAAAATACACTTTGGGGTTTTTGGTAGTTTTTATGACTTAATAATTATATAATAATGATTAAATAATTAATTAACATCAATCTATGACCTAAAATATTTTATTTTATTAATATAAAGTATTTTAATAGATTTTAATCAATTTCCAAACCTATAAATGACTTTTCAAATTCTAAAATCACTACTATAAAGGAGGCTTTGGAGACCCCCTACATGGGTGACCACTATTGGCAGTCACTATTGGTACCTAATAGTGATCGCCAATGTAGATCACAAGGCTTCTCAAAAAAATAAATTAGTGCCCTCCCCCCTCCCACCCTCGCGCCTGATCCCAAACCCTACCCCCTGCAGCCGCCTGTTCCCTCCCTCGTCGCACCGCCACCACTGCTCATCCCCTCCCTCATTGCACCGACGATGCCGCACTGCCTCTACCTCTGGCTCCCCACCAACGCTGTCACCCGTCCCCTCCCTCGCTACACCGCTCGTCCCCTCCCTCATTTCCCTTCCATCACCTCATCGCCTCCTCCTCTATCTCCCTGCTGTCGTCGCCGCTCGTCCCCTCCCTCACTGCACCACCTCCGACTCTATCTCCCCTCCACTACCCCCTATCTCTCTTGTAGTACCACCTCTAGCTCCCATCCATTCCGAATTTGTCGCGCTATCAGGTATGCTCTAATTTCCATTTTAGGGTTTTAATTTTGGGTAATTTACAACACAAATTTGGCATGCATGAAGATTATATGAATATTGTGTGTGAATAAAAAGTATGGAAATGGAAGTTCATGTGTATACGGGTTTGTTTGGATGAATAATTATGAAACAATGTGTGTTGTAAGTGTGTGTATGAGAATAATTCACACTTTAATTGAGGTTGGAATTTACATACAATTAATATTCCATGTATATGTTGACAGGATTGATATTAAGTTGTGTTGTTATTTGATTTATACCATTCTTGAGTTTATCACATCTCTATGTGTGTGTGTGTCCCATGAGAAAATGTTTGAGGTTTGACCACATGTGTGTTCTTGCATAGCCCATGAGACCCAAGTTTGAGTTTGATCACATGTGTTTTAATACTATATGTTATTATTAATATTATATGTTGTTCCTCTATAAGATATTCCATGTTTCAATGTGATGTACTTTGTATATTTTATATTGTGTTGTTCTATGCATGGTACCAATGTTACTGGTGTACTCATCATGGCTTAGTAGCCCTTAAGGGGGAGCATGATAAGATGATGTATGTTCCATGAATATTGGATTGAGATAGATGATGGAGTATATTGTATTTGTTTAGCCTCAAATAGGTTCATGGTAGACTTATGTGATCTGAACCTTGAGGTGACAATGGGGCATGATGGTATTCAAGGACATGACTTCAGATATAGTTTTGGGATATTAAGGCCCAAGGGATTGTACAAATGTGTTGGCCTTATGAATTAACTAATATAGAGAGATAGGTCTTGATGGACTTATATGGTTTGACTTGATACTCTTACATTTTTTATGTTTTGGAATACATGATGTGGCATTGTGGTTGACTAAGTTTATGAATTTTGTTATAACTACATTTCCATCATGGAGCCAAAGTTTTCTTAGTGCATGACCACTCCTAACATGGTTGTGTGTTTTATTTCATGCACATTTATTGATTATCAAAACATAAACTCTTATACCATTTCACATGTGTTAAATACAAATTGGTTGTTTCCTACTAGTTTCGTATTCCCACCATGCATAGGAATCTCGATGCATGTGAAGACTTCATAGTCTGGGATACAAGGGAAAGGCTCTGATGATAGAAGCTAGGATATAGATAATGGTGTTTATTGGTAGAATTGGGATGGAATTTAGAGTGATGTGTCAATATTTTTTCACATTCTTGTTATTTCCCACACTTTTATTAACCTAACACTTTGGGGATATTTGGGTTTTTACTACTTGAGATACCTACCATGGATTATGATTTTTCATTGTTTATTGACTCTATTATGTTATTTTTTATCCTTTTCTTTATTGATACCAAGGGTATATTTTCTACACGAATTTCATTGAGACCCTTACTGCTAGTAAAAAACATCTTTCATAAAAGGATACCTGCTTGAGGCCATGAGGAACACTATCTTGGACCCAGTGATTCAGCATGGGTTATCACATTCATTGTCCCACATATTCTCTATTGATAACATAAGTCAATATAGATTGGTATTTTTTTCTGGAATTGTATATATTTGATGTTATACTTGATATAGATTAGTTAGTTTCCATAAATTAGAGATTGATTGCTATCTTTGATGGTTAATCTTTACTACCTATGATGGAACAAAGGCAGTGTGAATCCAAGACTCAGTGAGACATTATTTGTAAAAAGATACATTTTATATGAGTTTGAGAAGACTGTTCATCACTAATTGATTTTGGGCACTTTCATCACAAATTATATTTGTTGATTTATTAGTAGTCATTAACTTAGTCACTAAGGTTTATAGTTCAATATTGTTATTTGATGAATTTTTTCATGTACCATATACGCATGTAGGTTATATGTTTTGTTTATTTTATTTTATTTTTTGATTTAGCATTTGAATTTCTATAGTTATAGTTTCTTTATATGTTTTGATTATAGTGTATCAAAATTTATGAATTATGATATTAGTGGATCACAGATTCCTTATTGTTCATGTTGGTTTTCTATTTTTTATTATACCCAATATATAATATATTTTGTTTCTTAACTGATCGACTCCCCCACCCATCCGATCAAATGAGTTAAGTAATTTCATTATATATGAGTCGTGATCTATCCAAATCCATATTACGAAGAACAATATATTGAAGGGAACCAAAATGATCATGTTTACAAGAGGAGAATATGATAAGTGTGAGTCACTTTATGGAAACACATTTGAGAACCAAACCTAAAATTCATGGCTCAATGCTAACAAGCTTGTTGTGGATGACCCAATCGGTTACCTTAAGATAAAAATTAACCAATGATTGTGCAAAATTAAATAGTTGTGAAGAAAAATTAGTATATTGGATGTTTGAATAATGATATTTCATAGCTATAATATTTCTTTCTTAAAAACGTTTACTCTATGGAATTATAGACCAAATTCATTCTCAATATAGTTTCTTGAATATAGAATCATAATTAGATTTAACATACCAACATGGTGGTGATGACATGGGCTGTTACTTCCATTATATTATCTATTATCTTATTTATTATTCAGAGATATAAATTGTTTATTTTATCAATGGTCCACATGCAATTGGTCAGTATTTATTTTAAATATATATGATATGAAAAATGCATGTAATATAAAGTTTTGTGTAAATGTTTGTTATACAGATATTATTAGGGATAAGAGTTGGATTGATCTTTAAAATCGAACATCTAGAGAATATTTCAAGGTCATTATGTAGTTTATTGAGTTAACTGTAGGATTTCAAAGTGACTATATTATTTTTCCATGTAGAAAATGTGCAATCAGGTATCAATTCACATGAGATACTGTGTAGGAGCACCTATTCTTGAATATATTTCTAAAAAATTATAAGAGTTGGACTCATCATGGGGAAGAATATATTCATTATCAAAATATAGATATAGTTTATATGGATGTTGATGTAAGAATAAATGATCCAATTCATGAAATTCTTACTAAAATGGTACGTGGGTTTGATCCTGAAGGCATTGAAATCCAGAATATTAAGACCGGTAAGATAAATTTGTGTTCTGGTGCAAATCATGATTTGATAAGGTTTTATAAAGTACTTGATGATCAAAAATGAAATTATATCTTGGATGTACTGTTTACAATAAATTGTCATTCATCATGGAGTTGTTTCATTTGAAGACTTTGAATCAGTGGTCAGACACATCGTTCGACATGTTGTTGGTGTTATTTAAAAAGGTTCTTCCAGCCGATGCTAAGATTCCTGAGTCATATTACCATTCTCCTAAGTTGATAGAGAACTTAGGTTTTATATATGAGACCATAGATGAATGTGCAGACAATTTTATATTGTTTAGAAAAGAAACTTTCCATTTAGATATTTGTTCGGTCTATGGTTCTTCCAAGTGGAAAGCGAATAGGGGAAATCAGACTCATCAAAGTCAGACTACAAAATAGGAAAAACTGATTTCCGTAAAGAAAATTCATTACTTTCCCCTAAATCCAAGGTTGAAAAGATTTTTTATATCATCTAAAGTTTCTAATTTAATGATATGGCATGTAGAAAGAAATAAGGAAAGTGATATTTTAACCCACCCGGCAGACTATCATGCATGGAAGGATTTTTATAAGAGACACGCCGACTTTTCTAAAGATGTTTGTAATGTATGATTGGGGTTGGCAGTAGATGGTTTCAATCCATTCAAGTCTATAGTTAGTGAAACTCATAGCACATGTACCGTGGTGTTGGTTCCGTATAATCTTCCTCTGTGGCTTTGTATGAAGCAACAATTTATATTACTTTCCACTCTTATTGACGGACCTAGAATTCCAGGGGATAATATTGATGTTTACCTTCATCCATTTATTGATGAGTTGAATGAATTTTGGGGTGATGGTGTGATGACTTATGACTATGAATGAAATTTTCAAACTATAGGCTGCTTTATTGTGGACAATCAATGACTTTCCGGCTTATGAAAATTAATCAGGCTGGAGTACGAAAGGGAAATTTTCTTTCCCTTGTTGTGATAAAAGTAAAAAAATTTGTAAGGCCTTAACATTCCAAAAAATGGGAATACATGGGTCACATACATTTTCTCCACCCTCAAAACAGGTTTAGAAAGGACAGAGTGACATTTGATGGTTTTAGAGATTTCATCCCAGCACCAAAGATCATGACAGGAGTTGAAATGTTATCACAGATTGAGGAAGAAAAAATCCTCACGATATATGAATTTCAGGATTTGGTGGCTCATCCAATGCCTAATATTCGTGGTATGGGTAGACAACGCAGTCACAATTGGAAAAAGAAAAGTATTTTTTACAGTCTCCTCTATTGGAAAACTAACATGCTAAGTCATAATTTGGATGTCATGCACATTGAAAAAAATGTTTGTGATAATATATTGTGGACCATTTTAGGTGTCAGTATAAAATCAAAGGACTGTGTTAATGCATGTCATGATTTGTAAGAAATGGGTTTAAGGAAATGGTTGCATTTATAGTTAGCTGAGGTAAAATAGGCATATATTCCTCTTACACAGTATATGATGACTACAATGGAGAAAGAGACATTTCTTTCCATTTTTAATATTCTCAAGGTGCCTGATGGTTACTCTTCTAATATTTCAATGTGTGTTAATCTGAAGAGTAGTATGTTGCAAGGGTTAAAAAGACATGAAAATCACATACTACTTCAGCAGTTGATTCCAATTGTAATTTTTTATTGTTTATCCCCCATTGTTTTTCAACTGTTGATTGGGATGAGTAATTTTTTAGACAGCTTTGTTTAAGAAATCAACGAATGAGTGATTTAAAAAGTTTTCAGAACTAAATTTTACTAATTCTTTGTCACTTTGAGAAATTTATTCCCTTCTCATTTTTTGATGTTATGGTTCACTTGGAAGTGAACCTAACTAATGAAGTAATGGTTGTTGGTTCAGTGCAATTCAAGTGTATGTATCCTATTGAGTAGTATCTGAATACATTGAAACGATTTATATGCAATAGAGCTCGTCTGGAGGCATCAATAGCCAATGGTTATTCGATATATGAGTGTACTACTTTTTGTGTAGAATATCTTATGGATGTTGAAACAAAATTAAATAATCCATCTCGTATTCATGATGGTTAAGTTGGACAAGGAACCATATTTGATGTGGAAAACATCGAGTGGATACAAGCGCATCGATATATCTTGTTCAATACTCCATCATTTGCACCATTAATGCAGTAAGTGTCGTATCACTTTTATTGTTTAACTTTTACATGTTTTTTTTGAATAAGTTGATCATTTAAACATCACGTTACCATTTTCAGGAAACACATTAATGAGATAAAAGAATATATGTCTCATGCGACTGAGTACCAAATTCAACAATCTAATTATGCGTTATTTCATGATTAGTTCAAATATTTTGTACGTATAAATTGATTTTCATTATGAGTGAAGTATTATACTAATTTATTTATATATAAATCATTATTTAATTATGTGAATTGTGTAGGTTTATAACCTGAGGGAGTTAGGTGACCCCACGCTAACTGAATAATTTATCCAACTAACTAAGGGTACATCTATAACGGATCATCGTTATAAAGCTATAGATGCTAATGGATTTCAATTTCTCGTTAAAGATGTTGATGAAAAATTAGAAACAAAAAATAGCGGATTTGGTTATCCATTTGTTGATTCTAGTTATTATTATGGTTAATTGACAGACATCATTAAAGTTGTATATGCACACGGGTTGAAGTATATATTGTTAAAGTGTAATTGGGTTGATCCAGTGTGTGGAAGTAAAGTTGATCAATATCAGTTTACATTGGTGAATGTTAACTATATGTTATACAAAAATGAATGAGTTGATAATGAACCTTCCATTTTGACATCACAAGCGGAACAATTATTCTTCTTTACTTTGCCTTCGAATCCTAGTTGTCAAGTTTTTGTGAAAATGTCCCAGTGATGAGTGTTTTTATTTGAATAAGATGAAACCGAGATTGTTCCATTTGTTTCCCAACATCTTGATAAACATACCATAGTTCAACATGAGGAAAATATTTATTGGGTTAGAGTGGTCGTTGAAGGAGAAACGGTTGATTTTCATGTTTAATGAAAGGTATAATTTTTTTCCCACTCTTTAGTTTAAAGCCTTTTTTAAAATTGTTTAAAACAACCCAAAACTAATTTGGTACATAAGAATTTTTATTTGTTATTAGACAGAATCAACCCCCCATCCCCTAGACACCCCCCCATCCCCTGGATAGCCCCCCACCCCCCCAACCTCTCTCCCTCCACCTGGACACCCCCCCCCCCAGGACATCCCCCACTCCCCCCCTGGACACACTCCACCCCCACCTACACAGTCCCTCCCCCTCTATCTGGACAACCCCCCCCCCCAGACCTAGACAGCCCCCCCCCCCCACCCCCTCCTCCTCCACCTGAACATCCCCCTAACCCCAGATAGCCCCCACTCCCAACCCCGCCTTGGATAGCCCCCACTCCCAACACCCCCCCCCCAGACAACCCCCACCCCCACCAACACAGCCCCTCCCCCTCCACCCGAACAACCCCCCAACCCCGGACAGCCCCCCCCCCCCCCCTCACCCCCCACCCCCCAGCCCCTCTCCCACCCCCCCAAACCCAAACATCCCCACTCCCAACCCCCCCTTGGAAAATCCCCCCCCCCTCCCAGATAGCCCACCTCCCAAAACTCCCCCAGGACAGCCCCCCCCCCTTCCAGACAGCCCACCCCCTAAAACTCCCCCGGACAGCCCCCCCACCCCCCCCCCCTCCACCTAGACAACCCCTCCCCCTCCACCTGGACAGCCCCTCCCCCTCCCCTCGGACATCCCCCCCCCCCCCCCATCCACCACTCCCAACCCCCCCATGGACAGCCCCCCCTCCCCACACACACACACACACAATCACCCCGGACCACCCCCGAACACCCCCCCCCCAAATAACTCCCCCCAAACAGCCCCTACCCCCACCCCCACCTACACAGCCCCCACTCCCAACCCCCCCTTATTGTGGCATTCTCCTTTCAATAACATAAGAGTTGGGTTAGATTGGTACATACTAACACTCTTCATATTAGTGACCAAATTTGTTGTAGTAATCATAGAAGTTTCCAAAATAATCAAATTTGTTTTTTGCAAGACAAATTCTATATTTTTTTTGTTTTTTGCAGTTATCCAATGGTTTTTCTCTTTTTTTGGTTTTTCTCCCCCTTGCTTTAGTCCTTTGAGTTGTGCATGCTAACATGTTATGTCAGCACTCCATAGCATTATGTCTGAACCTCCAGAAACACCAAAAGTTTCCAATAAATCTATTTGTCTTCTATTTAGAATTATTATGACCAGATTTACTTGCTATTTTTGGGTGTAAACCTCAATATTTTTTGTTCCATTTGGGGAGTTTCTCTTCTTAAACATTCAAACATTCACCCTTGATGATGTGGTGAATTTATGGGAAATTTTCTCCTTACACATTTGTAGATCCTTTTACTTTACTTGTGTACTAATAGTTAAAACAAATTCAATATAGGAGCTTTATTAGGGTTCTGGGATACCTTCTTCTAAGAGTTGTTTGACTGTTGATCAAGAGATTATTCACAGATCTTCTTATCACTATTTTGAGTCTTTTTAGGAGTAATATTCACCTTAAAATTTTGTGTGGAAACATGCTTTCTCTCAGCACATTGTGAAGATCTAACTTAAGTGATTTCCATACTTTTTTAGTTTCACATCCAAATATAGACATAGCATTTTGAGAGTGTACTTTTGATCTTCAAGATATTTCACCCTATCTTCGCATTCATTATTCAAATTTTTTATTTAATCTTCATGAACTTTATTTGTCTCTTTTAAAGAAATATCCATCCCTCTTACCCTCTTGGATTTTTCATCTAACTAAGAATCTTTTTGTTTTATTAACAATTGTACAAGTTTTATTTTTTTTTAAAATCCAATTTATCTTTTTGACACTTTGGATGGTCCCCTTACTAATGTTTTCTATAAATACAAGCATGTTAGGGGAACAGGAAGCAGATCCACATCATCCATCTGAGTCATCTATGTCTCAGGGTAGAGGTATGTTTGAATGTAATTGTGTTTATTTTTTTATGTAATTTCTAAACATATATATATATATATGAACATCTATAAAATTATGTATAAAATTGTTTTCAATAGGATCGGACTCTACTGCTTCTTCCTCTCGCAAGACAGACCCTGGTCATGGCATTTCATCATGGAATTCTGACACAACCTTTAATGTTTCATTTGATGAGAGATTTCATCCTGTGGGACTGGATTCCCCTACATTTATTCATTATATGGGTCATATCATAAGTGAACCACATCGATTTCCATTGACCACGTGTGACTGGGCTTCTATCCCTCAGGATACATTAGATCGGATTTGGAGGGAAGTTCAGGTAAGAAGACCATTTCAGTTTCTTCCCTATGTTTAAAAAATACTAACATGTGTGGTTTTTTTTCTTAAATAGAATAATCTGAAATTGTTCCCCAATGAGTTTCAACTGGTGTATATGGGAAAATGTCATAATATGTGGAAATATTATAAATTCAAAGTCAAGAGAGAGCACTGGGTACCAAATGTGGGTGCCCCAGACATTCTAGAAAAAGTCTGGAGAGGTGTTCTCTTGTCTTAGTGGTGAGAATTAGTTTCATATTGGTCTAATGAGGCCTTTATAGTTAGTATATCTATTTTTTTATATATATTTTCAAGAATTTGTGACATTATATTTTTTTGAAATTTTAATTAATTGGATGTAGGAGGTGTCATCACGCTATTCTAAGAATTGAGCATTGCAGGGACCACCTCACAGGTTCAGGACTCATCATGTGTCTCAGATTCGACATGATGTATTTATTATTAATTTTTTAATTTATTATTTAATATGTTTTTGTGTTATATTTTTATATTTTATTTGTATATATTTACGGGAGCAAGGTGCACCGACTGATAAAATGTCAGTGTGGATGAGAACTCGTGATCAAAATGATCCAGAGGCTGCAGCTCTTATAGTAAGTGCTTGTACCCATTACCAATAATTACATGTATCTATATATAAACATATATATGTATATATATTTAAATATTTCATGGGATCAATTTTAAGCTGAGTTAGAATAGCTACCAGAGGACCAGCGACAGCTTCCCATGCGAAGGGATGAGATATTACATCGCATTATTGGTCATGACGGGCATGGATATAGTTTGACCTATGGAACGAGGATTAATCATTCTGTAGTATCATGTGATAAGGTTTTCAGTCCTACTGTTTCTCGCATGACACAGAAGCTATCATATTTTGAGGCACGGTTGCGTGCTTCTGAGGAGGTAAATGCGCAATTGATCACTGAGGTTAGAACACTACGGAAATATGTGTGTCCAACTGATGGTGCAGGGGATCATATGACGTAGGTTTATACTGAATTTATTTATTTAGAACCTATTATTTTTGTTATTAAAATCTTTATAATTTTATTTTTTGTAGGCCCCTGTCACACTGGATGGAGGTAGCATCCATGACCACGCATGATGCATTATATTCACAAGGTGTTTTTCTTTTATATTTATTATTGAATTAATGTTATATATTGATTTAGACTTTAAATGTATATTTTTTTAGATTATAACAATTTATGTTTTTAAAAACTCCAAATATTTTTAATTTTAAGAGTATGATTAGTAATTGGATACTTTATTGTGACATATAATTTTTTAAAATCCCCATTGGAGGATAGGAATTAGGCTAGGTGGCCCAATGGCTTAATGGACCAATGGTCTTATAGCCTAATGGAATTATGTCCCAATGGCCTTATGGAATAATGGACTAATGGCCTATTGTCCTAAGGGCCAAATGGCATATTGGCCTATTGGTTTAACGGCCGAATGTCTGGATAGCCCAACGACTCAAATGGCCAAATGCCCCAATGAACTAAATGTCCTAATGCCCCAACAGCCTAACGCCCCAACGGCTGAACGCCCCAATGGACGAATGCCCCAATGGCCCAACGCCCCAACGACCCAATGGCCCAATGGCCCAACGGCCAAACGCCCCAATAGCCTAACTCCCCAATGACCGAACGGCCTAACGACCCAATGGAAAAATTGTCCAAATAGACTAATGCCATAATTTCCTAATGTCTTATTGGTATAATGGAATATTAGCCTATTGGACTAATGACCAAATGGCCTAATGTCCTTTTTCCCAAATGAAAAAATGACCTAATCGCCTAATGGACAATGTTGTTGCTTTATACCATGATAACAGTCTTCCTACTATGTTGCTAGATAGTGTACTATATATATATATATATATATAATATTCTTGTTAGTATTTTTTGTTATGAAGTGGATTATAATGTTGTTCTTGATAGAAATTGGTAAAAATGTAAAGCCTGAATTGATTGATAATTAATTGGATAGAGAATTAATAATCATGTTTACTGAATCTGGTGTTGATTATAATTTGATAATAATCAAATTGACACATTGCACATGCGTAACTGAAAATGAATCTGTTGTTAGGGGATGCTAGGTGGAGGGGAGGGGTTGTGCAGGTGAGCGGGGTTGTTCGGGGAAAAAAAATTTGGGGGGGGGGGGGGGGCTGTTCGGGGGTGGGGGAATGTCTGGGGGTGGGGACGCTGTCCGGGGGGAGTTTTTTTGGGGGAGTGTCTGGGGGTGGGGGGGGTTATCCGGGGTGAGTGGGGGGCTGTCCATGGGGGGTTGGGAGTGGGGGATGGGGGGGTGATTTCTGAGGGTGGGTGGGGGTGGGGGTTGTCCAAGGTGTGGGGGCTGTCTGGGGTGGTGGGGGTGGGGGGCTATCTAGGGTTTGGGGGGCTGTTTGGGGGAGTTTTTTTTTTGGGGGGGGGGGGGGTCTGTTCGGGGGAGATTTGAGGGGGGGGGGTTGTCCGGAGGTGGGGGCTGTCCAGGGTGAGTGTGGGGGGGCTGTCTGGGGGGTAGTTTGGGGTGAGTGTGGGGGGGGGGGGTTGTCCATGGGGGGGTTGGGAGGTGTTGTCTGGGGGGTTGTTCCAGGTGTGGAGGGGGTTGTCCGGAGGGTTGGGAGTGGGGCTGTTCATGGGGGGTTGGTAGTGGGGGTTGTTCGAGGGTGGGGGGGCTTTCTGGGGGAATTTGGGGGTGTGGGGGCTATAGGGGGTTGGGAAGGGGGATATTTCGTACTTAACTTTACTCTATATAGTTCAATGTCGAGTGAATGCAACTGAATGGTTGTCCAAACCTCTTTTCAAACCACATCATTGCATACGAGCAATACAATAGGTCCCTACTAGAGTAGATTAGTGAGTGTAATGGTCTAATGTCAAAATTGGCCTAATGGCCAATTAGCTAAATGGATACTTGGCCAATTGGCCAAACGCCCAAATGGCCTAATACCCTAATTTCCTAACGCCCTAATGGCCTAATTCCCCAATGCCCTAACGGCCCAACGTCCTAACGACCGAATGGACAATTGGCCAAATGGACTACTGTCCTAATTAACTAATGTCCTATAGGCCTAATGGAATATTAGCCTATTGGATTATTGGACTAATGAAAAAATAGCCTAATGAAATATTATAATATTGGCCTAATGTCCAATTAGATAAATGGAGACTTGTCAAATTGGCCAAATTCAAAAATGCCCTAACGGCCTAATGCCCTAACGGCCTAACGGCCTAATAGCCAAACACCCTAACGGCCAAACGCCCTAACAGCCAAACCCCCTAACGCCCTAATTCTATAACACCCTAACTCCCTAATTGTAACAACCCAAAGTTTTACAATGGAAATTCCATTCTTATATTTATGTCATAAAATAAGATGAAATGACAAAATAATTAACTACTAAGTGATAACTGACCTTTAAACATAAGTTTTTCACTTCTGTGTTTGGAATTTTGAAAATCTGACATACACGGTTGTGTTCAAGATGTTTTTTGGAGTCTAATGAAACAAAAATAATTTTTGGTGAATAGTGACATACCCTTATGAATAGTAACATACCCTTATATGAATAGTAAATCATCCAACATAATAGTAACATCACCTATGAATAATTAAATAAAATTTAGACATCTTAAAAAGTGACAATTTGACCTTAGTAAACGTTTTGGTATTTTGTAAGTCATAAATAATTAATTATAATTAATTAATTAATTTAAAATAATATTTATTTCCCTAAAATGTATTCATAAATTATTGAATCAACATCTTATAGTTTTTAGATACCCTACGTAATTTTTCAAAGCACTATAAAATCAGTTTTAATCTTAAAAACTATTTTTTAAGTAAATTATGATTTTAATTAAATATTAAATTAATAATATTTAGAAAATTATTTTTGAAAAATTGACTTCATTTTTCTATTCTACACATAAAAAAATGGTTGGGGTAAATTTTTGGTATTTTTCTGAGATACTTGAATTTTTGATGAATAGTAGAATCCGATAATTTACAATAAATGCTAAATAATGGATTAATTGATTCATCGATGATGCTCTACTGATGTAATCCCACTTGGTTCGGGATCACATGATAAAATTACTATTATTGGTCATTCAAGACTAACTATTCCTTGACTTAGGGGAAATTAATAAACTAATGAATTTTATATTAAGGAAACCCCTCTCCCCTCCACTATAAAAGCCACCCTTCACACCCTCATTTCCTCACACCTCTCAAGCTACAAGACTTCTCTAAACTCTGCCCAAACACCATCCCTATCCCCTCCCCCATGTACAAGAGATGTCGGTATCATCAAAAGACCAAGCTTAATCCCTTAAGGAGGTTCTCAAGAGGAGGATTCTAGAGGTAATTTCCCTCCCTCTTCTCCTTTAACTTCCTTTCAAGTTCAAGTTCATTTCTTGATCTCTCCCCACCTATATTCATCCAAATTTTATTTTAACTCTATTATTATACATATACTGTAATTTTATGATTCTAATGGGATATTATATCATCCAACCCCCTTTCCCTATTATTTTTATTTTATTAAAGAGAACGTTGTTTGTGAAACCATTTCTACCTTCAGATCTGGTCATGAAACCATTTTTATGGTTCAACCAGAATATTTTATATGTATTATTTTCTATTTAAATTTCTTTAAATAACCTATGGTCATATTACTAAGTGATAAGTTAAAACAAGTTCGTTGTGATCCAAAAACCGCCCAAATTGACCCAAATAACCATCATTTAATTCTTATCTAATGATTCATCCACATGGATATAATATAATTAATTATAATATCATTAGAACTCATGTAATATCATTAATTACATGTAATATCATTTCTGAATGTTTACTCATGTTCTACCCAAACTTCAATTTAAGAATACAAGTGAACCACCCAAGAAAAACCATAAAAACGAACATCCCCGAACAATGTTTTTTTTAAACTCTATAAGTCATCCAAAGGAACATAATATGACATAATGAAACAAGAATGAACCCTATTAAAGTAAACATGGTTCTGTATTTCTAATTAATGAATATAATTTCATTATACAGAACATTAAAGAGAAGGAAGCAATCGGGTACGAGGTAAGGGGAAATATCAAACCCAATTTTCTTGCTTCGGGTTCTCCCTCTTTCACTCCATTCTTGATATGGTTACTCCTTAAAGATAATTTTTTTCATCATTTTATTTCCTTTTATGGGATATACATGTTTAACACTACTATTTATGTCAAACAAAATGTTTTCCAAAAGAACTCTTATTTTAAGAACTCACCTTTTACTTCTCATTCAAGGTTGATGGTTCTTGTATCAAGTATGTCATTCCCTCTTTGTTTTGGGAACCCAAAGTTTATGAATTTTTTATTATGATATGTAACCCATTCCTTTACTTGGGTTAGTTATTTTCACTATTGATACATGTTCCATGTGGAAAACATGATAATGATAATGTTATGATGTGACGGGTGCGCCCAGAATTATATAGCGCAATATGAATGTTTCAAATTGACGGGTGCGCCTAGAATTATACAGTGCTCCAATGCATTGGATAAAGTGATGAATCTCATGATTAAATGTTAAATGATGTTTGAACAAGATGATATCTTGGTTCACAAGTATGTGCGGTATTTAAACACTAATACATGATGTTTCATTTTTTATACATTGCCACATTTCAAGTCTTATATTTATGATTCATCTCATGTTCATGATCTTTTTCCCATGTTGTGATTATGATCACCCCATGCTATATTGTTATTATCTATCCTCTTAATGGGATTCTAGCTCACCCCTTTTGATGTATATCCTCAGGTGGCTACATGTACTAAGGAGAGGACAAGTGCCAATAAGAAGCTAGAGAAGAAGAAATTAAATAAATGTTTATGCTAGATGTTGTATTTGTTATGTGTGGTCCTAGTTTTCCCAAGAACTAAACCTTTGTATCCTCTATGTGTGATACTATTATGTTGTTTATATTTAAAATGATGTAATAGTAATGTAATAAAAGGTAGGGTCGCTATATTTGGTATCATAGGGAGGTTTAGTTAATTTTGGAATTAGGATTAGTGAACCCTAGAGAAAACCTATAGCATGAGACTAAGTATAAATATGCACACAAGAATATTTACCTAGGGATCCCATATGTTATGTTTTTGGTATAAATTTTTTAAATGAATAAGTTATTCATGACTTGTTTACTTATGTTTTGTTCTAACCTTTTCTATTTTAGAAAATAGTGGGAACCAGGAGAAATCAGGCCAACAACTCGTGCGAAGGCCAATGCAACGATTGCCCGAACGACATCCCCAATGATTTGGGAGGTGGAGTTAAAAACTTCATGTAAATACTTACCCAATTATCTCAGGTTATAAATAATAACCATAATAATGGGGAACGTCCTCCTTCACCAAAGAGGGACCAACTGGATATCGAATGTTTTATGCGGCAACGACCATCGACATTTTGTGGATATTCTGATCCACTAGTTGCAGAATAGTGGGTCAACTCCATGGAGAAGATATTTTATATTCTTCATTGTTCCGAGACAGAGAAGGTGACCCTATCCGTTTATCTTCTAGATGGAGAAGATGATCAATGGTGGGATTTGATTAAGAACACCAAGCCAATGGATGAAATTGAAGAGATGTAATGGGAAGACTTTAAGATGATGTTTCTTAGTAAGTATTTCCCACAAAATATTCACACGAAGATGGAGAGAGAATTTATAGAGCTCTAGAAAAAAGAATGAGAATATGTCACAACCTATGAAGCAAATTTCACAAGGCTTGCAAGGTACACTTCTGGTTTTGTTATCAAAAATGATAGAAAATTTGATAGATTCTTTACTGGATTAAAACCATACATTCAAAAGGATCTTGCAATTCAAGACTTTGGGAGTTATGAAGAAGTTGTTTGGTGTGATCTCAAAGTGGAGATGGAGTTTGGAGAATGGTCCCATGGCTATGGTGATAAGAAAAGAAAGATGGAGTTTCAAGCTGGTGGATCTAATGACAAAGGTGGGAAGAAAAATCAACGACCCACATGCCAAAAATGTGGGAAGTTGCACCATAGGAACTGCCTCAAAGGGACGGGGAAATGCTTCAAGTGTGGGAAAGAAGGACACCATGATCAAGAGTGTTGAAAAGACACGAAAATGAAGGAGAATGTATCCGATTAAAGGAGAGAACCACTCGTGGTCCAATGCTACAACTGTAAGGATCTAGAACACTATGCAAACCAGCGCACTAAACCTCAAGTTATCGAGGGTAATCAGCGTCAGCATCCACCAAAGCCAAAAAAACAAGGGAAGGCTTATGCCATCACTACTGCGGAGGTGGATCATGATAATGAAGTCGTACAAGGTACACTTCCTATTCACTCAAGAATGGAAAAAGTATTATTTGATTTTGGTTCTACGCATTCCTTTATATCTTGCAAGTTTGCTAGAACTATAGAATCGAATCCCTGAAACCTTGAAGTAGATATATCTGTAAAAACACCAAGTGGTGCAATCATTGCAACCCAAGTGTTTGACTCTTCTCCTGTTGGCGTATGTGGGAAGATTATTCCGGTAAATCTCGTAATAATTACCTTGGTGGAATTCGACGCTATAATGGGAATGGATTGGATCTCGTTATATAGAGCACATATCAACTGTAGGGAAAAGGAAATATCTTTTCATATTTCAAACCATCCCATACTCCTCTACAAATGCAAGGAAGATCATGAACCTCCTTTGAAAAATCCTTCAATGGTGTGGGTGTTGATTCCCTATGAGGAAGCATACCTCGCTCAAATGGTTGAGTCGAAGGAAAGTTACAACCTTGAGGAAATTCCCATCGTGAGGGAATATGGCGATGTATTTCCCAAATATTTACCTGGAATTCCCCTGGATTATGAGGTAAAGTTCTCAATTTAACTCATACCTGGAGCTACTCCTATCTCGAAGTGTCCCAATATGATGTCTCCTATCGAACTGGAGGAGTTAAAGAAGTAGCTGCAAGAGCATCTGGACAAAGGGTTCATACGCCCTAGTGCATCGCCTTGGGGTGCGCCAGTACTCTTTGTGAAGAATAATGATGGAACAATGCGGTTTTGTGTATCGATTATTGGGAACTCAACAAGATCACCATAAAGAACAAGTATCCTCTCCCAAGGATTGATGACTTGTTCAACCAGTTAAGAGGAGATCAATACTTCTCAAAGGTGGATCTTCATTCTGGATATCATCAGGTAAAGGTGAAGAAGGAAGATATTTAGAAGACTGCCTTCCGAACAAGGTATGGGCACTATGAGTTTTTGGTGATGCCATTTGGACTTACTAATTCCCCTGAAATCTTCATGGATTTGATGAATAGAGTCTTTATACATTACCTCGACAAATTTTTGGTAGTGTTTATTAATGATATTCTCATCTACACCAAGAGCAAGGAGAAACATAAAGAACATATAAGACTTGTGTTGGCGACATTAAGAAAGGAGAAGTTGTACGCCAAGTTCAGTAAGTGTGACTTTTGGATGAAGAAAGTCACATTCTTGGGATATGTGATCACAAGTGAGGGAATTTCTGTGGATCCTTCAAAAACAAAGGCAATTGAGGAATGGCCCAGGCCCTCTAGTGTCACATAAATCCGTAGTTTTCTTGGATTAGCTGGGTACTACCGATGTTTTGTGAGAAACTTCTCACGATTGTAAATCCCACTAACTAAGTTAACAAGGAAAGGGGTAAAGTATGTCTGGATGAAATAATGTGAGGGAAGCTTCAAGGAGCTAAAGAGAAGGCTGATCACTGCACCTATACTCACACTACAGAAAAGTGGAGAAAGTTTTGTGATATAAAGTGATTCTTCAAAGAAAGACTTGGGTTGTGTACTCATGAAAAATGATAATGTGATAGCCTATGCCTCACGATAGTTGAAGATCCATGAGCATAACTACCCGACGCATGATCTAAACCTAGCAGCCGTGATTTTTTCCTTGAAAATCTGGCGGCACTACCTTTATGGTGAGAAGTGTGACATATACACCGACTACAAGAGCCTAAAGTATATATTCACACAAAATGAGCTCAACATGCGTCAAAGGATATGGATAGAGCTAATCAAGGATTACGATTGCTCCATTCACTATAATCCTGGAAAGGCAAACAAGGTAGATGATGCTCTAAGCAGAAAAGAACCTACTACTCTATCCATGTTGCAGATTGAGAGAGACCCTATCTTCTTGGATATGCAAAGAATAGATTTGGAAATCATAAGGGCAGGGGATACATCCTACCTTACCCAAATAATTTCACAACCATCCATCCAGGAGAGGATTAAGGAAGCACAAAGGGATGATGTGGAGATACAAAAGAGGGTTAATGTAGTAAAGGAAGGGAAGATGCAAGAGTTCCATATCAACAATGATGGTGTGATTCGGTTTGGAATGCAGCTTTGGGTGCCTTCATCACCCGGGATAAAGAAGGAGCTATTGGACAATGCACATAGCTCAACATTATCTATCCATCCTGGGAGTACCAAGATGTACCATGATCTCTGAGAACACTTCTGGTGGGATAACATGAAGAAGGAGATTGCGGAATATATATCAAGGTTCTTGGTATGTCAGCAAGTTAAAGCTGAGCGACAAAAGTCCAAGGGTATGATACAGCCATTGCCTATACCCATGTGGAAATGCAAAAACATTACTATGGACTTTGTCATAGTTCTCCCAAAGACTTCAAAGGGAAATAATGTGATATGGGTTATGGTTTACCGACTCACCAAGACTGCCCATTTTATCTCTATTCAGGAAGATCTCTCGCTTGATCAAATTGCAAAGATATATGTGAAGGAAGTGGTGAGATTGCACGGGGTTCCACTCTCAATTGTCTCTAACCATGATCCAAGGTTCACATCTAAGTTCTGGAGGAGCCTTCAACATGTTTTGAGTACTGAATTAAATTTCAGCACGGCCTATCACCCCCAAACTGATGTCCAATATGAAAGGACTATTCAGACGCTTAAAGATATGCTAAGAGCCTTCTCTCTAGAATTCAAAGGTGGATGGGATCAGCATCTCCCATTTGTTGAGTTCTCATACAACAATAGCTTCCACTCGAGTATTCAGATGGCTCCATATGAAGCTATGTATGGAAAGCGATGTAGAACTCCAACCTATTGGGATGAAGTTGGAGAAAGAAAGCTACTTGGACCCAATATTATTTAAGAGATGACAGAGAAGGTTCAAGTCATCCAGAAACACATCAAAGCTACTCAAAGTCGGAAAAAGAGCTACGCTGACAACCGTCGAAGGGACTTGGAGTTTGACGTTGGAGATAAATTCTTCCTTCGAATATCTCCATGGAAGAGAGTCATGCGATTCGGGAAGAAAGGGAAGCTAAGCCCAAGGTATATTAGCCCCTTTGAGATACTTAACCACATAGGAGTCATGGCCTATAGTCTTGCACTTCCACCGAATATGGCTCAAGTTCATGATGTGTTTCATGTGTCACTACTAAGGAAGTACATACCATACCCCTCACATGTTCTAAACTCAGAGGTGGTGTAGTTGGAAGATGATATCTCCTATAAGGAGCATCCATTAAAGATTATGGATCGGAGAGATAAGGTTCTACACAACAAGACAACCCATCTTGTAAAAGTTTTGTGGAGGAACCATAAGTTTGAGGAAGCAACTTGGGAACCAAAAGAGGCAATGAAGGAGAAAAACCCTCACCTGTTTGTGTAAAGTGAAACTTCGAGGGTGAAATTTCTTAAGGGGGGAAGAATGTAACGACCCAAAGTTTTTCAATAGAAATTAACTTCTTATATTTATGTCATAAAATAACATAAAATCACAAAATAATGAACTACTAAGTGATAAGTGACCTTTAAACATAAGCTTGTCACTTCTGTGTTTGGAATTTTGAAAATCTGACATACACGGTTGTATTCAAGATGTTTTTTGGAGTCTAATGGAACAAAAATAATTTTTGGTGAATAGTGACCTACCCTTATGAATAGTAACATACCCTTATATGAATATTAAATCATCCAACATAAGAGTAACATCACCTGTGAATAATTAAATAAAATTTAGACATCTTAGAAAGTGACAATTTGACCTTAGTAAATGTTTTGGTATTTTGTAAGTCATAAATAATTAATTATAATTAATTAATTAATTTAAAATAATATTTATTTCCCTAAAATTTATTCATAAATTATTTAATCAATTTCTTATAGTTTTTAGATAATTTTATAAGACCCTACGTAATTTTTCAAAGCACTATAAAATCAGTTTTAATCTTAAAAACTGTTTTTTTAAGTAAATTATAATTTTAATTAAATATTAAATTAATAATATTTAGAAAATTATTTTTTAAAAATTGACTTAATTTTTATATTCTACACGTCAAAAAATGGTTGGGTTAAATTTTTGGGATTTTTCTGAGATACTTGAATTTTTGATAAATAGTAGAATCCGATAATTTACAATAAATGCTAAATAATGGATTAATTGAGTCATTGATGATGCTCTGCTGATGTAAACCCACTAGGTTCTGGATAACATGATAAAATTACTATTATTGGTCCTTAAATACTCACTATTCCTTGTCTTAGGGGAAATTAATAAACTAATGAATTTTATATTAAGGAAACCTCTCTCCCCTCCACTATAAAAGCCACCCTTCACACCCTCATTTCCTCACACCTCTCAAGCTCCAATCCTTCTCTAAACTCTACCCAAACACCTTTCCTATCCCCTCCCCCACATCCAAGATCTTCTAGTATCATAAAAATACCAATATTAGTCCCTTAAGGAGGTTCTCAAGAGGAGGATTCTAGAGGTAATTTCCCTCCCTCTTCTCCTTTAACTTCCTTTCAAGTTCAAGTTCATTTCTTGATCTCTCCCCACCTATCTTCATCCAAATTTTATTTTAACTCTATTATTATACATATAATGTAATTTTATGATTCTAATGGGATATTATATCATCCAAACCCCTTTCCCTCTTCCTTTTATTTTATTAAAGAGAATGTTGTTCGTGAGGTGTTAATTTATCACCTTCAAGAACGACATGCTTTCTTCTTCCATTTATACCTTAATATCTGGTCATGAAACCATTTTTATGGTTGAACCAGAATATTTTATATGTATTTTGTTCTATTTAAAGTTCTGGAAATAACCTATGTCCATATTACTAAGTGATAAGTTAAAACAAGTTCGCTGTGATCCAAAAACCGCCCAAATTGACCCAAATAACCATCATTTAATTATTATCTAATGATTCATACACATGGATCTAATATAATTAATTATAAGATCATTAAAACTCCTTTAATATAATTAATGACATGTAATATCATTTCTGGATGTTTACTCATGTTCTACCCAAACTTCAATTTAAGAATACAAGTGAACCACCCAAGAAAAACCATAAAAATGAACATCCCCGAACAATGTTTTTTTTAAACTCTATAAGTCATACAAAGGAACATAATATGACATAATGAAACCATAATTAACCCTATTAAAGTACACATGGTTCTTTATTTCTAATTAATGAATATAATGTCATTATACAGGACATTAAAGAGAAGGAAGCATTCGGGTACGAGGTAAGGGGAAATCTCGAACCCAATTTTCTTCCTTCGGGTTCTCCCTCTTTCACTCCATTTTTTATATGGTTACTCCTTAAAGATCATTTTTTCATCATTTTCTTTCCTTTTGGGATATACATGTTTAACACTTCTGTTTATGTCAAACAAAATGTTTTCCAAAATAACTCTTATTTTAATAACTTGCCTTTTACTTCTCATTCAAGGTTGATGGTTCCTGTATCAAGTATGTCATTCCCTCTTTGTTTTGGGAACCTAAAGTTTATGAATTTGTTCTTATGATATGTAACCCATTCCTTTACTTGGGTTAGTTACATTCACTATTGATACATGTTCCATGTGTCAAGAATGATAATGATAATGTTATGATGTGACGGGTGCGCCCGGAATTATATAGCGCAATATGAATGTTTCAAAGTGACAGGTGCACCCGAAATTATACAGCGCTCCAATGCATTGGGTAAAGTGATGAATCTCATGATTAAATTTGAAATTATGTGTGAACAAGATTCTAGCTTGTTTCACAAGTATGTGCGGTAGTTAACCACTAAGACATGATGTTTCATTTTTTATGCATTGCCACATTTCAAGTCTTATATTTATGATTCCTCTCATGTTCATGATCTTTTTATCATGTTGTGATTATGCTCACCCCATGCTATATTGTTCTTATATATCCTCTTAATGGGATTCTATATCACCCCTTTTGATGTATATTCTCAGGTGGCTACATGTACTAAGGAGAGGACAAGTTCCAATAAGAAGCTAGAGAAAAAGAAATTAAATAAATGTTTATGCTAGATGTTGTATTTTTTATGTGTGGTCCTAGTTTTCCCAAGACACTAAACCTTTGGATCCTCTATCTGTGATAATATTATGTTGTTTATCTTTAAAATGATGTAATAGTAATTTAATAAAAGGTAGGGTCGCTATACTAATGCCCTAATTCCCTAACATCCTAATGCCCTAATGTCCTAACTCCCTAACGCCCTAATGCCCTAACAACGTAACGGCCTAACGCCCTAACGACCTAACAGCTCAACGGCCTAACAACAACCCAATGTCCCAATGGCCTAATGGCCTAATGAAAAATTGTCCAAATGGACTACTGTCCTAATTACCTAATGTCATATTGGAATAATGTCTTATTAAGCTATTGGCCTAATGGTATATTAGCCTATTGAACTAATGACCAAATGAACTAATAGCATAATAGTGTATTGGCCTAATGTCTAATTGGATAAATGGAGACTTGGCCAATTTTTCAAATTCCAAAATGCCCAAATGGTCAAATGCCCTAATGGCCTAATTCCCTAACGGCCTAATGACCCAAGGTTCTAATGGCCAATTGGCCAAATAGACTATTGTCCTAATTACCTAATGTCCTATTAGCCTAATGACATATTATCCTATTGTCCTAATAACCAAATGGCCTAATGGCATATTAGCTTTTTGTCTTAATGTCCAATTGGATAAATGCAGACTTGGCCAATAGGTCAATTTCCCAAATTCCCAAATGGCCAAACACCCTAATGGACAAACACCCTAACGGCCTAATGCCCTAAGGGCCTAATGCCCTAATGGCCTAACTCCCTAATGGCCTAACTCCCTAACGACCTAATTCCCTAACGGCATAACACCCTAACGGCCTAACGGCCTAACGCCCTAATGCCCTAACACCCTAACGCCCTAACGCCCTAACGCCCTAATGCCCTAACGCCCTAAATCCATAATTCCCTAACACCCTAATGGACAAATTTGATTATTTATATATATATATATATATATATTAACTCAATAAATAGGTCAAATTTTTAATTGATTTGTTTAGTTTTTACTTTTGTATCTTATTGTAGGTTTATTGAAGTAGAAGATTAGAATGGATTAGAGCTGTTTGGATCACTGGATATGTAAAGAAGTATATCTACCATTTATTTTTTTTGAGGATCCTGGTGTTTCTACTGTTTTGAATTATTATTTTTTTCTGATTTTAGCTATGTTTCTACTGTTTGAGAAGCAGCACTATAATTTTTTTTTTAAAAACTCCCAACTTAGCGGCCACTTATGGTGGTCGCTAATGGCTGTATTTTTTTCTAGCATCCAACGACCACCATTGGTGGTTGCTATAAGCTGATTTTTAGATCACCTATAGTGATCTCCATTACTGGTCCTATAGCTCGGCCCAATAGTGACCGCTATTCAGCCGAGCATTAGGTCCTCTATAGATACCACCATTGGCGGTCACTATAGACCTACACCGATGGGCCTAATGCGACCTCCATTGGTGGTCTCAAATCTATCTCTAAATACCATTAGTGACCGCCATTTTCAGTCACTAATGGTCCAATTTCTAGTAGTGAATGGAAACTTTGACTTTAAAAACATTACTTTGTAGAAACTTTACTTTTCCATGCAAAAAGAAGTAATAAAATGATTTTTGGTTAGGGTGGATTAAAATAACATAAAATGTGTCCCAAATTTCCAAAACCATGGAAAAACACCATGGGGTATGCTAATGGTTTTTTCATTTTCCACAAACTAGATTTCTGAGGTCTATATTTGGAAATTATTAAATAGATCCTCCACTTTTTCTATAAATACCCACGCATTTATCCATTTCATTTCACTCTAAATCCATCATCCATAAATTTTTGGTGGTTTTTCCTCTCAATGGGTTCCCACAAGGTGTCCTCAATCCCCTAAGGTTCCATTCCTCAAGGTTTAGGAGTAACTTTTCAGGGCAAGGGAATTATCCTTCCTTTCTCTTCAATTCAAGAACCTATTTTTATATGTCTTCTAAATGTTATTGTTACTATATTTTTTATTACCATTTTGATCATACCATTAATTGAAAAAAAAAATTATCAATGGGATACCCCTACCCTCTCTCATTTTACCCTTTTCTAAAACCATATTTTATACCTGTCATGATTCCAAATTTACTTCTCAAATTTTCTTTATTATCCTTAATAAATTATCATTTAATTTTATTTGCATGGAAAAAAACCTATTTATTCCTTGGTTATTCATCTATATTTAAAAATTATTTATTTTATTTTGGGTTTAACACATAATAAACCCACATTCCCTTTTTTTGGGCTAGAAATGACGTAATGATCATGTCTATAAGCACTTTTGTACATGACGTTTTTTATAAGAAACGTGTTCTTTACTCCCCATAGGTTATTAATGAAATGATTGATTATGATCTATATGGATCAAATTAATTAATACATATGAATTTTTCACCTTGATAGAGCTTCGATGCATTGGGTAAAGAATTTAATCTCTAGATATGACATATTTTACGATACCTTGGTAAATAACCTTGGTAATTTTCATTTATGACACCTTGGTGAAAAAACTTGGTGATATGATTATGAATGTATCATTTTAATTTTCTATCCACATTTCCATGTTATGATTCATGTTCTTCTTATTATGATATGCCTCATTATATCTTGTTCAATCTATATTTTTATGCCTCGTGTTATTATTGATATTCCTCTTAATCACATGTAAACTATTTCCATTATGTATTCCCTTACTAGGCCTCATTCTTACCCATTTCCTTTGATGTAAGTCTCCAAGATATGAGATATAGTAAATGTACTTAGGATAAACCTATGAATAATTCTTTAAAGTGTATTAGAAAAAAATTATGTTTTCATGTATTATGTTTGTGATTTCCAAGAAACTAAAGTTTAAAAGATCCTCTCTTTTGTTCCATGTAATGAAAAGTTTGTGAAATAAAAAGGTGGGATTCCATAGTTGTTATAAAAGGATGGTTTAGTTATTTGTAGGAATTAGGAAAATAAATCCTTATTATGGATCCTATAGAAAAGTTTAAATATAGTAAAACATCCTGATATTTTGGTAAAGTATTAAGTAAGTGCTTTCTAGGAAAATAAATCTCAGTATGGATACGAACAAGTGGATGTGTCTCTAGCATAGATCTATCGAGGTGTAACACCCAAAACGCCTCATTGATATAGACTCAATTGGTAACTAGTGCACGGCAATGAGTCTTTATTCTCTCCTAGTTTGATGCTTCTAATGGATATGTTTAGTTAATCACAAGCTTCATATGAACCATTATGAAGGATATATAGAAATTTTAATTATTATTAAAGAATAAAATATTTAAGCATGATATTTTAAGACATAAAATTCCTTTATAATTATAAGATTCTTAAAATAAACATGTTTCTTACTAAGGTTTTCTTCTTTTAAAAAAATGGAGGGAAATAGGTGGAACTGTGTAAATAATGAGTGTAATGGACGATGTGCTAATGACCCTATAATGGAAACCGGAATGGAAAACTTTATAAGTATAATGATTAAACCAACAAAATTTATGAAAAAAAACTTGAATCAAGATGAGATACCAGATTCACATATAAGGGAACAAATTTTTGATGGACCCTTTATGCATCATTGACCGCATTTTTGTGGATCTACTAACCCATTGATTGCAAAACAATGGATAAGCTCTATGGAAAAGATCTTTTCTATACTCCATTGTTCAGATCAAGATAATGTCACCCTAGAAGTATACCTCTTATAAGGATAAGATTATCAATGGTGGACACTAATTAAAAACATAAATCCAAGAATAGATATTGATTCTATGGAGTGGGAAGAGTTTAGGGTAATATTTTTCAATAAATATTTTCCCTGTTTAATGTGAACAAAAATGATGAAGGAATTCCTTGAGCTAAAGCAGAAGGAAAATTAATCAGTGGGAAGCTATAATATGAACTTTACAATACTTTCTTGATGCACCTATAGCTTTGTTATAGAACTGAATAGAAAGGTTGGTAGATTCTTCAGCCGAATGAGGCCCCATATGTAGAGGAATTTATTAAATCAAGACTATGAAATCTTATGAAGGTTGATTTGGAGTTTTTAGAAATACATTGGTCACATAGGTTGAATGAAAATAAGAGAGATATGGATCCAAACTCAAGGAGAAATTTTGAACAAGAAAGAGGAGGAATGTAAGTGAAACTTCCCACATGAAACAAATATGGGAAGAATTATTAAGAGAACTATTTTCTCAGGAGTGGAAAATGTTACAAGTGGTGAAGAGATGTCTATGTATCTTGGAACTATCATGGTGAGGTGAACCCTCAACTTCTCAACACTAAAAAAAAGGGAAGATGGTATAGGCCCAACCTGATGTTTAATGCATCAAGTGTGGATAGCTTGGGCACTTTTCTAATAAATATCCAAATTAGAAGATAATGGAGGTGAATCACCATAAACCTCATCATAGGAAAAGGGAGAAAGGTTGGTCATTTTCTATCATGATGAATGAAGTAGAGTCTCCAAATGATGTGGTGGAAGGTACTCTCATTGTTCTCTCAAATCTAGCAATTAATTTTTTTGATTCCAGTTCTATGAATTCCTTTATCTCCAACAAGTTTTTAAATAATATATAATCAATCCTAGAGATGATAGAAGTAGGGTTATCAGTCAATACTCCTAGAGGGATTATCCATGCATCAACATTGTATAGAAACTATAGTATTGACTTTGGAAAGCACAATATCATCACAAATCAAGTAGTCATTCCAAAGTTGGAATTCGAAACTATACTAGGGATGGACTCTCTCTCAAATTATAATGATAAGATTAATTGTATAAGAAAGTAAATATCAGTAGTCTTGAATGGAAAACCTAAAATTATTTTTAAAGGAGAGATATCCTGACCAGATCTTTGTCTAGAAGTAACTTCCTTATCATTATTTATGGAGATGATTGGTGAAGAGAAAGAAATAAATAAAAGTATAAAAATAAAAAATGTCTCCATCATTTAGGAATACATTTACATATTTCTTGAGGAGTTACCTAGACCTACCCTAGAAAGAGAGGTAGATTTCTCTATTAAACTCATACTTGGGTCCAAGACGATATCAAAGAACCCATATAGAATGGAAAATGTGGAGCTAGAGGAATTAAAGAAACAAGTTCAAGATATTTTGGAGAAGGGTTATATCTAACCAAGTGTGCCTCCTTAGGGAGAACATGTTCTCTTTTTTAAGTAGAAGGATGGATCAATGTGGATATGCATTGATTATATAGAACTTAACAAGATCACAGTGAAGAACAGGTGCCCTCTCCCAAGGATTTATGATTTATTAGACCAAATTTATAGGGCTCAATTCTTCTCCAAGATTGATCTTCAATCTGGTTATCATAAATTGATGGTGAAGAAAGAATATATTCCAAAGTATTCCTTCTGGTTAAGATATGGGCATTATAAATTTTTTGTTATGCCCTTCAACTTTACTAATTCTCCTTCTATATTTATAAATTTGATGAATAAAGTCTTTAAGTACTACCTTGATAAATTTATGGTAGTTTTTATTTATGATATTCTGATATATTATAAAATTAATGAGGAGCATGAGGATCATCTGAGGGTTATATATAAAACTCTAATGAAGGATGGGCTATATGGAAAATTAAGAAAATGTTAATTTTGGTTACAATAAGTTTCTTTATTGGGACACATTGAAACTAATGAAGGAATCTTAGTTGACCCTACCAAGACAAAGGTTATAGAGGAGTGCCTTAATTCTACAATAGTAACTGATATTCATAGTTTCCTTGGTTTAGTAGAATATTATATGAGTTTTGTGAAAAACTTTTTATGAATTTCTAATTCACTAACCAAGTTAACTCAAAAAGGAGCTAAGTTCATCTAGAAAAAAGAAGTGTGTATAATTTTTCTAAGAACTAAAGAATATATTGGTTATTGAACATGTGTTAACTCCCCTCTATCAAAGAAGGATTTATTATTTTTAGGGATGCATATCTGAAAGGGATTGGGTGAATCCTCATGAAAAATGATAAGGTTATTTCTTATGTATATCAATAGTTAAATCCTTATGAGAGGAATTATCCTGCACATGAAATGGAGCTAGATATGGTTATTTTTTCGCTTAATATATGTAGGTGCTGTCATTATGGGGAGAAATTTGATATATTCATAGACCACCAAAGTTTGAAGTATATATTCACACATAAGAAATTGAACATTAGACAAAGGAGATGGTTTGAATTTCTTAAAGAATATGACTTTTGAATTCATTATCACCGTGGAAGAGCAAGAAAAGTTGAAAATTCATTAATTAGGAAAGAACCTATTATGCTAGCAATGATGAGGATTAAAAGAGATCCATTGATCAAGGACATAGTAAGGTTAGACATGGGAATCATGAGGGAAGGGACATCATCAATCCTATGTCAAATGATTGATCAACCATAAATACTTGATAAGATCAATAAGTATCAAAGAGAAGATCCTTTGTTATAAAAGAAGATAGAGGATGTGAATAATGGGAAGTTTACTGAGTTCAATATTGATCAAGAAGGTGTACTAAATTTTCATACAAGGTTATGTGTTCCATCTATTTTGGAGATAAAGAAAGAACTGATAGATGAATCTCATAGCTCTATATTCTCTATAAATCCTAGAAGCACTAAAATGTATTGGGACCTTCATGATCATTATTAGTGGGATAATATGAAAAGATAGATTGTTGACTACACTGCAAGGTGCTTGGTATGTCAGCAAGTGAAGGAAGCAGGATAACTTCCAAAAGAGTTATTACATCCACTACTCATACAAACATGTAAGTGAGACAATATCACTATGAACGTTTTCACTGTTCTCCCAAGAACATCCAAAGGAAACAATGTGATATGGGTTATAGTGGACCAAATCACCAAGAATTCCCATTTTATCATTATTCAGGAAGATTTGTCTCTTCAATAACTTTTCGAGATATACATAAAGGAACTAGTGAGGTTTCATGGGGTTCCACTTTCTATAATTTTTTATCATGATCCAAGGTCCACATCTAAATTTTGAAGTATTCGACATGCATTGAATACTGAATTGAATTTTAGTATGACCTATCACCCTCAAACTAATTGACAATATGAAAGGACTATTTAGACACTTGAGGAAATGTTGAGAACATACTCAGTGGAATTCAAATATGGATGGGATCAACACCCCTCATTAGTTGAGTTCTCATAAAATAATATCTTACAATCAAGTATTCAAATAGCACTATATAAAGATATATATGGGAATCCATGTATAACTCCTACATGTTGGGATAAAGTTGGTGAGAGAAATATACTTTGGCCTGATCTTATGCAAGAGATAATAGAAAAGGTTCATGCTATCCAAAAACATATAAAGGTTTTTCAGAGTAAGTAGAAGAGATATGCTTAAAACCGTTGAAGGGACTTAAAGTTTGATGTGGATGATAAAATTTTCCATCAAATATCTCCATGGAGGAGATTCATGCAGTTTAGGAATAAATAGAATCTTATCCCTAGGTACATTGGCCCCTATGAAATCCTTGATCGTATAGGAGTAATGTTCTATCATCTAGAACTTCCACCAAATCAATCTCAAGTTCATAATGTATTCCATGTATCTCTCTTGAAGAATTAAATACATTGTCTCTCACATGTACTGAATCTATATGTGGTACAACTAGAACATGACCTCTCTTATGAGGAGAAACTAGTGGAGATATTGGACCATAGAGACAAGTTTATATGAAACAAGACTACCCACCTTGTCAAAATTTTATATAGAAAACATAAGTTTAAAGAGGATACATGGGAACCGGAGGAAACAATGAAGCAGAAGTACCCTCACCTTTTCACAACTAGGAATGTGAGTTGAAATTTCGAGATGAAATTTCTAAAGGGGGGGAGAATGTAACAACCCATTGTTTTTTTAATGATATTTCTTTCCTAAGAAAATGTGTGTTATATTATATTATATTCAAAAAACTATATCTATTTAATAATGACTAATACATTAGTCATCTAAGAAACCAATTAAAATGAAAAATATTACAACTGGACAAAAAAAATATAAAATAGAAAATCCAAAATGGGAAAATATGGATCACTCCTATTTATAGAATCATCACCCCCATGACCAACACTACATAAATAACACAAAATATTATTAAACCAATCAATATCTTAGAAAATGAAAATATGTAACCATAGGATAAATGCTAGAGAGTTTTTGAATGAAATAATAAAGTCTTATTTATAGAGTATAAAGGGAAATATAATTGTTGGGATTTTAATGTTATAAGTCCATTGGTCAAATGTGACCATTAGTCAATATAACTGTTGGAAAATTTTATTATTGAGAACTATAACCTTTATTAATAATTATAACATTATAATTAGTGTTTATAAGTAGTAATGATAAAATATAATTAATGTGGAAAGGAGAAGCGATGACCTCAACCCATAGAGTCATGTCGTATGAAGACCATTTTTTAGAACTTGGGAGGGAGTTCGAATAATTTTGGTTCGCCCTTGACCAAGCCCAATTCAATCTTCAACAAGTGGAGGTAGAATGAAATTTACTACGGGAGAAGTTCAAGTTAGTGGAAATTACCACTCAGTCAATGTTATTCGAGTCGCCTCATAAATTTATCACCATCGCGCACCTTACCCTTAAATCATACGTAGGTGTTATAAGGGGTTGTGTGCCTAGGCCTTAGTTACTTAAATTTTAATTCCTTTGTATAAATGAAATTTTTATTCCATAAAATTGATTTTAAGAATAGTTTTCTTAATAAATTATATTTTTAATTGAGATAAATTTGATAAATTCATTTTTTCAGACACAAATTTTAATTTTCATAAAAGATGTACTTTTTTTAATAAACTAAGGTATTCTAAATAAAATTTATATTAATTAAATAGTATTTTAAAAAAACTCTTATATAAAAATAAATGATAAAATGATTTTATTATTCCCTAGGAAATTTTTAAGTGTCAAAAAATTGATTGTACCTTAAAACCCATTATTTTTTTAATAAATATGGATTTTTATATTTAAAAGTTAAAATTATCATATTTAGAGAATTATTATGATAAAATAAACATCATTTTTTAAATCATCACATCAAAATTAAGTTATAGTGAATTTATGATATTTCTCTAAAATGCTTTATTTTTCTATGAATTATAAAAATACAGTGTGGGATTTTCGGTATGTTTAATGAATTCATAATTATTTCATAATTATGTAATAATTAATTAACCACAATAAAATACCTAAAATATTTTATTTTATTAATATAAAGTATTTTAATATATTTTAATCAATTTACAAATCTATAAATGACTTTTCTAAAGTCTAAAATGGAAACTTTAACTTTAAAAACATTACTTTGTAGAAACTTTACTTTTCCATGCCAAAAGAAATAATGAAAAATTATTTTTCGTTATAGTATATTAAAATAACATAAAATTTGTCCCAAATATACAAAACCATGGGTATGACAATGATTTTTTCATTTTCTACAACCTATATTTCCAAGGTCTATATTTGGAAATTATTAAACAAATCACCCACTTTTGCTATAAATACCCACCTATTTCTCTATTTCCTTTCACTATCAATAAATACTCCATGAATATATAGTGATTTTACTCCCAAGTAGTCCTTTCAAGGTGTCCTCAATCCCCCAAGGTTCCATTAATCAATATTTAGGAGTAACTCTTCAAGGTAAGGGAATTATCCTTCCTTTCTCTTCAATTCAAGAACCTCTTTTTATGTGTATTATAAATGTTATGGTTACTATTTTTTTATTACCATTTTAATCATACTATTAATTCCAAATTATTTTTTATCAATGAGATACCCTTTTCCCCTCTCATTTTACCCTTTTCTAAAACCATGTTTTATACCCTTCGTGTTGCCGAATTTACTTATCAAAATTTCTCTCTTCTCCTTAAGAAATTCTCTTTTACTTTTCTTTGTGTGGATACACAAACCTATTTATTTTCCATGGTTATTCACCTAGATGTAAAAAATATTTATTTGATTCAAGTATTTACATATAAGAAACTCGCATTCCCTTTTTTTGGGCTAAAAATGATGTAATGATCATGTCTTTAAGCACTTTTGTACGCCATGTTTTTTATAAGAAACGTGTTCTTTATTCCCCATGGGTTATTAATGAAATGATTGATTATAATCTATTTGAATATCATTAATTAATACATATGAATTTTATTCCCTGATAATTCTTCAATTAATTAGGTAAATAATTTAATATCTATAGATGACATGTTTTATGATACCTTGGTGAATAACATTGGTAATTTTCATTTATGACACCTTGGTGGAAAAACTTGGTGATGTGCTTATGAATGTATAATTTAAATGTTGTAGCCACATTTTCATGTTATGATTCATGTTATTTTTATTATGATATGACTCATGATATCTTTTTCAAGTTATATTCTTATGCCTCATGTTCTTATTGATATTCCTCATGATCACATGTAAATTTTTTCCCTTGTGTATTCCCTTATTGGGCCTCATGCTCACCCCTTTCCTTAAATACATATCCCTAGGATATAAGATTTAGTAAATATACTTATGATGAACCTATGAATAATCCTTTCAAGTGTATTAGAAAAAATATTATGTTTTTATGTATTATGTTCCTGATTTCCAAGAAACTAAACTTTAAAAAATCTTATCTCTTTTTCGATGTAATGAAAAGTTTATGAAATAAAAAGTTGGGATGTCATAGTTATTATCAAAGGATGGTTTAGTTATTTTTGGAAATTAGAAATACAAATAATTAGTATGAACCCTAGAGAAAAGTTTAAATATAGTAAAACATCATGGTATTTTGGTGAAGTATTATGTAAGTGGATTCCTAGAAAAGAAATCTCTATATGGATACGAACAAGTGGATGTGGATCTAGGATAGATATATATATAGGGGTAACATCAGAATCACCACATTGTTCTAGACTCAATCAGGAACTGGTTCATTTCAACAGACCTTATTGCATTCCTATTTGAACACTCTCAGGGGATATTTTGGTTAATAACAAGATTCTTATGAAACATTATGAAGGATATATAGAAAATGTAATTGTTATTAAAGAATAAAATATTTAAGAATTATGTTTTAAGAAATAAAATTCCTTTATAATTATAATATTATTAAAAGAAACACATTTATCGCTAAGGTTTTCTTATTTTAGAAAATGTCAAGAAATAGGAGGAACTATGTAAATGATGAGCGCAACGGACAATGAATTGAAGACCCTCCAATGGAATCCATAATGGAGAAATTCATGAGGATGATGAATCAACCAACTCTAGTTATGAACAATAACTTTAATTAAGTTGAGAGACCAGATTCACCTCAAAGGGAACAACTTTCCATTGAGTACTTTATGCATTAATGACTACCTTATTTCAGTGGATCTACCAACCCATTGATTATTAAACAATGAATAAGTTATATAGAAAATATCTTCTCTATACTTCATTGTTCATAGAGATATAAACACACCTTATCAGTATACCACTTATAAATAGAAGCTTATTAGTGGTGGAAACTAACTAAAAACAAGAAACCAAGAAGAGAGAGTGATTTTATGGAGTGAGAAGAGTTTAGGGGAATCTTTTTCCATAAATATTTTCCCTATTTGATGTGAAAAAAAATAGAGAATTAATTCCTTGAGTTGAAGCAAAATGAAAATGAACCAGTGAGAAGATATGAGATTAACTTTACAATAATTTCTTGATACACCTCTATCTTTGTTATGGAAATGAAGGGAAAGGTCGATATATTCTTCAATAGAATGAGATCCCATCTGCAGAGGAATTTAGAAAATAAAGACTATTAAAGTTATTAGGAGCTAGTTCAGTGTGATATGAAGGTTGATTTGGAGTTTGGAGAAATGAAGTGGTCACATTGGTCGAATGAAAATAAGAGAGATATGGATCCAAACTCAGGGAGAAACTTTGAACACATAAGAGGAGGAAAGAAAGTAAAAATTTCCACATGAAACAAATGTGGGAAGAATAATTTAGGGAATTTCTTTATTAGGAGTGTAAAATGTTACAAGTGTTGAAGATATGGTCATATAGCTCTAAACTATCATGGTGAGTTGAAGCCTTAACTTCTCAACACTAAAGACAAAGGGGGGATGGTGCAGGTCTGGCCTGAAGTTCAACGCTTCAAGTGTCGATAGCTTGGGAACTTTTCTAATCACTATCTGAATTAGAAGATAATGGATGTAAATCACCATCAACCTTATCATAGGACAAAGGATAAAGGATGGTAATTTTCTATCATTAAGGCTAAAGTAGAGGATCCAAATGATTTGGTGGTAGGTACTCTCGTTGTTCTCTTAAAGTTATAAAGTAATTTTTTTATTTTGGTTCTAAGAATTCCTTTATTTCCTAAAAGTTTTAAATTAATATAGAATAAATATTATAGCTTCTATAAGTAAGGTTATCATTCAATACTCTTATAGGTATTATCCAAGAATAAATAGTGTATTGAAACTCTAGTATTGACTTTGGAAAGAACAATCTCATCGTAAATCTAGTAGTCATTCCTATGGTGGAATTCGATACTATAATAGGGATAGACTAGCTCTGAAATTATAATTCTAAGATCAATTGAAGAATATAGTAAATCTCAGTAATCTTGAATGGAAAACCTAGAGTTATTTTCAAAGGATATATATCCCGATTTGATATTTGTCTAGAAACAACTCCCATAGCCTTCTTTATGGAGATGATCGGTGAAGATGAAGAAGGAAATGAAATTATAAGAATAAAAAATGTACCCATAATTTAAGAATACATTGATGTATTTTATAAGGAGTTATCTAGACCTTCCCCAGAAAGAGAGGTAGAGTTATCCATAAAACTCATACCTGAATCAAAGTCAATATCAAAGAACCCATATATAATGTAAAATGTAAAGAAAGAATAATTAAAGAAACAACATCAAGATCTTTTAGTGAATGGATTTATCCAACCAAGTATGGCTCATTAGGGATCACCTATGCTCTTTTTGAAGAATAAGGATGGATCAATGTGGCTATAAATTGATTATAGAAAACTTAACGAGATCATAATGAATAATAGGTACCCTCTCCCAAGGATTGATGATTTATTTAACAAGCTTTGTGGGGATCAATTCTTCTCCAAGATTGATCATTGATTTATTTATCATCAATTGCGGATGAAGAAAGAATATATTCTAAATACTTCCTTCTGATCAAGATATAGGGGTTATTAGTTTGTTGTTATACCCTTCAGCTTTACTAATGATCCTATTATATTTATGGATTTGATGAATATATTCTTTAAGAACTACCTTGAAAATTTTTGGTAGTTTTTATTGATTTTTTTCTGATATATTCTAAAATTAATTAGGATCATCTAAAGGGTTATATTGAAAACTTAGAGGAAGGAGATTCTAATTGGAAAATTCAGCAAATGTGAATTTTGGTTACAACAAGTTTCTTTCTTGGGTACATCCTCATGAAAAATGACAAGGTGGTTGATTATTCATTTTGATAGTTTAAGCCTTATGAGTAGAATTATCCTACAAGTGAACTAGTTCTATCTATGGTTATTTTGTCTCTTAAGATATGGAGGCACTATCTTTATGGGGAGAAATGTTATATATACACAGACCACCAAAGTTTGAAGTATATATTCACACATAAGTAATTGAACATGAGACAAATAAGATAGTTGGATATTATTAAAGACTATGAATTTTCAATTAATTATCACCCTAGAAGAGAAAAAAATCATTAATTAATTAATTAGGAAAGACCATTTTGTGCTAGCAATGATGAGGATTCAAAGAGATCTATAAATCAAGGAACTAGTAAGGTTAGACATGAGAATCGTGAGGAAAGGGACATCATAAATCATATCCCAAATGATTTATCAACCATCATTACTAGATAAGATAAAGAAATATCAAATATAATTTCCTTTGTTACAAAAGAATATAGAGTATGTGAAGAATGAGAAGTTTCATGAGTTCAATATTGAAAAAAGGTGTACTGAAATTTCATACAAGGATATATGTTACATTTATTCCAAAGATAAAGAAAGAACTGATGGGTTATATCTATATTTTTCTACACATACTAGTAGCACTAAAATGTATAGGGACATTAATGATCATTATTAGTGGGATAATATAAAATGGGAGATTGTTGACTACACTGCAAGGTGCTTGGTATGTAAACAATTGAAGGAGGAGTGACAAATTCCTAAAGGGGTATTGTAACCACTACCCATGCCAATGTGGAAGTGGGATAATAAAATTATGGACTTTATCCCTAGTCTCCCAATATAATCCAAAGGAAACAATATGATATGGGTTATACTGGACCGACTCACCAAGACTGCCCATTTTATCACTATTCGGAAAGATTTATCTCTTCACCAACTTGCCAAGATATACACAAAGGAAGTGGTGAGGTTGTATAGGGTTATACTTTTTATCATTTATGATCACGATATAAGGTTCACATCGAAATTATTGAGAAGTATTCAAAAAAATTTGAATAATAAAATTAATTTCAATACGGTCTATCACCCTCAAAATGATTTCCAATCTGAAAGGTCTATTCAGACACTTGAGAACATACTGAGAACATGCTCAATGGAATTTAAATGTGGATGGGATCAACACATCACATTAGTTGAGTTCTCATACAATGATATCTTCCAATTGAGTATTCAAATGGACCCATATGAAGCTCTATATGGGAAGTAATGTATAACTCCTACATGTTGGGATGAAGTTAGTGAGAGAAAGAAACTTGGGCCCGATCTTGTGCAAGAGATGACAGAAAAGTTTCATGTTATCCAAAAACATATAAAGGTTATTCAAGGTTGGAAGAAGAGATATGATAACAACCATTAAAGGGACTTAGAGTTTGATGTTGGTGACAAATTTGTTTCTTTGAATATCACCATGGAAGAGATTCATGTGGTTTGGGAAGAAAGGGAATCCTAGACCTAAGTACATTGGCCCCTATGAAATCCGTGATTGCATCAGAGCAGTGGACTATCATATATAACTTTAACAAAATATAGATCAACTTCATGATGTATTCCATGTATCTCTCTTGAGTATGTACATACTTTATCTATCACATGTACTGAATCCATAGGTGGTACAACTGGAAAATGAACTCTCTTATGAGGAGCAGTTGGTGGTGATCTTAGACCGTAGAAAAAAGGTTCTACACAAAAAGACAACCCACCTTATCAAATTGTTATTGATAAACCATATGTTTTAAGAATATACATGGGAAAAAATGAAATAATTAAGTAGAAGTACCCTCACCTTTTCACAACCAAGAATGTGGGTTGAAATTTTGGGATGAAATTTCTAAAGGGGGGAAGAATGTAACGACCCGGTATTTTTAATAATATTTTTTTACTGAGAAAATTTGTGTTATATTATATTATACACAACAAAACCATATCTCTTTAACAATGATCAATATATTATTTATCTAATAAACTGATTAAAATATCAAACAATACAACTGGGAAAAAATATAAAATAAAAAATAAAAAATGGAAAAATATGGAATGCTCCAATCCATTATGATCATTACCCCCTCGACCAACACTATAGAAATAAAACAAAAAAATATTAGTAAACTAATCAAAATATTGTAAAATGAAAATATATAACCTTGGGAGAAATGTTATAGAATTTTTGAATGAAATAATGAAGTGTTATTTATAGAGTATAAAGGGAAATGTGATCATTGGGATTTGACCATTATAATATCATTTGTCAAATATGACCATTAGTCAATATAACTATTGGAAAACTTAACTATTGATAACTATACCCATTGGTAATAATTATAACAATATAATTATTGTTTATAAGTAGTAATGAAAAGGGATAATTAATGTAAAAATGAGAAGTGATAGCCTTAACCAGTAGATCCATGTTATATGAATCCCATTTGTCAGAACTTGGGAGGGAGGTAATATCACTGGGGTTTTTCCTTGAACAATCCCAAGTCGAGCTTTAACAAGTGAATCTAGAAGGAAATAACCTATGGGATAATTTTAAGTTAGTATAAATTACCACTCGATAGATGTTAACTGAGTCGCCCCATGAATCCATCACAATCGAACACCTTACCCTTTGGTCGTATGTGGGTGTTATAAGGGGTTATGTGTCCATAAATTGGATACTTAAAATGTAATTCCTTTGTATAAATAAAATTTTTATTCCATCAATTCCATTTTAAGAATAGTTTTCCTTAATATAATATATGTTTAATTGAGATGAATTTGATAAATTTATTTTTCAGACACAAATTGTATTTTTTATAAAAGATATAAATTTTAATAATAAAATAAATTATTCTTAATAATATTTATTTTAATTAAATATTATGTTTAAAACACTCTTATTTAAATATAAATGATAAAATAATTTTATTATGGCCAAGGAAATTTTTAAGTTTCATAAATTTAACTATGCCTTACTGCCCGCTATTTTTTTAATAAGTATAGTTTTTTATTTTTAAAAGTTAAAATTATCATATTTAGAGAACTATTATGATAAAATAAGAATAATTTTGTAAATCATCACATCAAAATTAGGTTAGGTGAATTTATAAGAATTTTCTAAAATACTTTATTTTTTTGTGAATAGTAAAAATTTAGTTTGGGGTTTTCGGTATGTTTAATGGCTTTATAATTATTTCATAATGATGTAATAATTAATTAACCCCAATACACGGCCTAAAATATTTAATTTTATTAATATTAAGTATTTTAATATATTTTAATCAATTTCCAAACCTATTAATGACTTTCCAAAGTCTAAAATGAAAACTTTTACTTTAAAAATAATACTTTGTGGAAACTTTACTTTTCCATATCAAAATAAGTAATAAAAAATGATGTTTAGATCTAGTGGAGTAAGATAAAATAAAATGTGTCCCAAACTTCCAAAATCATGGACAAAACCATGGGTATGCCAATACTTTTTTTATTTTCCACAACCTAGATTTCCAAGGCCTATATTTAGAAATTATTAAACAATTCCTCCACTTTTTCTATAAATACCCACTAATTTATCCATTTCCATTTGCTCACAATACATACTCCATGAATTTATAGTTTTTTTCTTCCCAATTAGTCCCCCAAGGTGTACTCAATCTCCCAAGGTTCCATTTCTCAATATTTAGGAGTAACTCTTCAAAGTAAGGGAATTATCCTTCCTTTCTCTTCAATTCAAAATCCTCTTTTTATATGTATTCTAAATGTTATGTTTACTATTTTTTATTACCATTTTTATCATAACCTTAATTCCAAATTATGTTTTATAAATGGTAGACCCTTTTTCCCTCTCATTTTACCCTTTTTTAAAACCATGTTTTCTACCCACTATATTGCTAAATTTACTTCTCAAAATTTCTCTCTTCTCCTTAAGAAATTTTCTTTTACTTTTCTTTATGTGGATACAAAAACCTATTTATTTTTAATATTTATTCACCTATATGTAAAAATTATTTATTTGATTCGGGGATTTACATATAAAAAACCCACATTCCCTTTTTGTGGACTAAAAATGACATAATGATCACGTATTTAAGCACTTTTGTTTTCCATGTTTTTAATAAGAAACTAATTCTTTATTCTCCATGGGTTATTAATTAAATGATTTATTATAATCTATGTGGATCAAATTAATTAATATATATATAAATGGTGTTCTATGATAGCACTATAATTAATTGAGTAAAGAATTTAATCTTTTGAGATGGCATTTTTTATGATACCTTGGTGAATAACCTTGGTAACTTTCATTTATGACACCATGGTAACAAACCGTAGTGATATTCTTATGAATGCCTCATTTAAATGTTGTAGACACATTTCCATGTTATTATTAATGTTCTTTTAATTATGATATGCCTCATGATATCTTGTTAAAGCTATATTGTTATGCCTCATGTTCTTATTGATATTCCTCGTGATCACATGTAACCTATTTCCCTTGAATATTACCTTACTAGGCCTCATGCTCACCCCTTTCCTTTAATGTATGTACCTAGAATGTGAGATGAAATAAATGTACTTAGGATGAACCTATAAAGAATAATTTCAATAAAATTAAAAGAATGTTTTATTTTTTTCATTTATTATGTTTATGATTTCCAAGAAACTAAACTTTAAAAGATCCTATATTTTGTTACATGTAATGAAAGTTTTATGAAATAAAAAAGGCAGGATGTGATATGGTGTGGGCGGTATGACTCAAAGTGCATGTTTTTATTTAAAACCAACATTTTAGTACAAAACATACATCACTCACTAAAAACTGAGTAAATATTCTCTGGATACTATGAGAAAATTATTCATAAGTTATTTGTGATGTGTATAAATTAGGTGCACATCAATTTGACACATAGTGTGCTCGATATGAATCAAAGTGTGTGTTTCTAGTTTAAAAGTGTCATTTTAGTTCAAAACAAGAATCACTCTCTAATAATATAGAAAACCAACTCAGAATATCTTAATACTTTAGTAAAATGATCCATAAGTAATTTATGATGTGTAGGAATCATTCTCGCATCAATCTGACACACGGTGTGCTTGGTTTGGCTCAAAGTGCATGTTTTTAGTTTAAATGTAACATTTTAGTTTAAAACATGTGTCACTCACTAAAAACTAATAAAACATATTTACATAGTCTTGATAATTTATAAAAACAATCCATAATCCATTTGTGAAAGTATAGGAATCAACTATACATAAATTTGATACACGGTATGGCCCAAATTATCCATAAGTCATTTTTAATGTGTAGGAATCAAACGTGCATCAATCTGACACATGGTATTGTCGGTATGATTGAAATTTTGTATTTTTTTTAAATCAAAATTTTAGTTCAAAATGCACATCACATATTCAAAACTGAGCAAACATGATTTTATTATCTTGATACTTTAGCAAAACAATCCATAAATCATTTTTGAAGTGTAGGAATCAACCGCACATGAATCTAACATAAAATGTGACCGATATGATTCAAAGTGTGTGTTTTCAATTTAAAAGTGACATTTTATTAATGTATTGTATCATATTTATGTTTCATTTATTTCTTTATAGTATACGAATTATTTTTTATTATAGGTACACTCTTCCTTTTTTATCAAGCTACGGTGGTGTAGCATGATTATTCCCTTTTGAAATGGGGTCCCAAAGACAGTAGAATACAGGGTCACATATAGTGTTTTTGAATTTTTTGGAAAATGTAATGTTTGTAATAAAGTATAAAATCTAATGTGATTTTAGTGTATGGAAATGTTTTTAATGTGAATTCATTTATAATTTTTAATTTATTATTTATTTGAAATTAAATTTTAATTTTAATTTTAATTGGTTTATGTAATTTGTTGTAAATGTAGTAGTATATTACTACAACCCATGACTTCTATCAACGTTGTTATTAGAACTGATAAAATGATATTTTTATTAGTTTTAAAAATAGTGATGATATAAGGACCTTTTATGAGTGCTAGAAATAGTGGTGATAGAAGCTTATAGATATTAAAGATGCTTATAATTTCAGTGCTTTTTTAGCACTGATAATAGCCTTTTTTCATGCTGATAAAGCCTGTATTTGTAATAGTGACACCTGTTTCAAAAGATTCCTCCTCTCAATTACATAAAGTATCAAGTATGAGATCTTAAACTAATTATTCTAAAGGTAATAAATTTTTATCCATTTTTAATGACTCGGATTTTCTGTTTAATATTTTTGGATACTACATGGATTATTTTCGAGACCAGACGATGAGATCGCGTGCGATTTTGAGACCCAGTGTACCCAAAATAAATGTTTGAAATATATTAAATAGAACCCTCACATATTTTTCCTGAAAATGTGGAATAAATCTTGAATGGGGGCCCAAATAAAAAATTTGATGGCATCATTGAGTTCAGAATGCAAATTTTACCCTAGGTGTGACATAAAATTTGTCGACACAGTTTGTTTGTGAAAAAATTATCACAGGCACGAAATTAATAAAATAAATTAATTAAAAAAATTATTTTATTTTTATTCGATGCATCAACCTAATTCCTATTTAAATATGTGGTTATGGATTTTGTCTCAGGGTTGGCCATTAAACCTTAGAGACCTAGAAGACGTTGGAGAAGAGAATTATTGGCAAACAAAGATATATTGGGATCGGATCGTAGATCATTGCGCCAATGGAGTTCATGGATCTCGTCAACGATGAAAATGTCGAACTGTTCTTCATCAATGATCGATCCAAAATCAAGGTAGGACTTTTTTTATTTCCATCATGTTTCTTAATCATAGATAAACACAAATCAATTCCACGAATATAATTGATACGTGTATCGTCGGTAGAATTAAATTGATGGAATTGTTATTTGTTTGTTTTTATTTATTCCTCTTCATTCATCTTCTTCTATGATAACAGATCAAGGCCAAACAACACTCAAGTTTCTTTCCTCGTGTTTTATGGATTACGGATTCCCCCCTATTTCTTTGTTTGATTATCCTTAATATTTATTTTGGAAAATAGTTTGACCAATACCCGGTTTCTAATTGTTGTGTGACCATTCTTCGGCACAACAGATCGAAACCATAGGTAAGACACGCGATGGTGGTTACGGTTCGAGGATCGACGGAAATGGTGGGTATATTAGGGGAGAACACAACTGAATCATGATTTCTTCGCTTTCCTGAGTAGCGTATGGAGATGAGGTCTATGATTGATGATTTCCCAACCCGTTTGATGGTCGAAATCTGATGAATGACCGATGGAAAAGCCGATCAACCCCAAATCTGGTGTTCTTGGTGAGATTTATGGTGGAGGCAAAAAAACTGGGTGACACGTGAAGCATGCGTGGATTTCTAAAAAATCCTGATCAATGCAACGTGTAAATCAAGATTACATGTTGTGTGGGGCCCTCTCAGCAGCGAATAGGGTTTTAGGATGAAGTTAAGTATCACATGTTGTGTGACCCCTCTATGTTGGATCAATGTGTACTTTGGTAAGTACACATACATGGGAGAAAGTACATGGATAGTGGCACGCCGTGTTCTCAGACATGGATATGGCCACCCGTAAACGGGTTGTTACATGGGTAGGCCAAGTACACATATATGGCCAAGCAACACAGGTAGGGTGTTGTGTGTCTCTGCATGCCATCTACTTATTTTACACATCGTGTATGTGGATACTTACATGTCATGTGAGGCTTTACCACACACGCATACTTGGGAATAGTTGGACATAATGTGTACCCCCTGGTGCACACTATGCACCCCCCCCCCTAAAAGTGTTTTTAGCTCTTTGTTTCCTTAGCTTGGACTAATCTAGGTTGAGAGTGTTACCTTGGTCCATTCCCTTGAGGGTATAGTGTGACATTACACCCACATCACAGGATTATGATCCCCTCTAGAGGTCGAGTCTCAGATAGATTTGTGGTTTCCATTCATGAGACTGGAGTGCGATACTCTATCATCTTTGTTCCCTATGTGGGGTTTTTTGAATCAGCATGACCTCTCTAAGTAGGGCGTTAATCCTCTATCAAGCATGTTATATCAGTAGGGTTGGTGGTATCGTTGGCATATGATCCCCTGCGTAGTGGGTTGATCCAGATTGGGTTTGTGGTATCCCCAAACAGTTTTGAGGTGACCCCCTATCCGAGTATCACTAGACCAATGAGTTTTCTTATGCAAGGCCCAATGATCTAGACCTTTTCATTGAGTATCTTTAATGTTAGCATGGCTCATGGAATGGGTTCTCCTAGAACGAGCATTGCTTTTAGTGGAATCTTGTAACAACCCAGAATGTTATCAATGGAAACTCCCTTCTTATAATTATTCCATATAGTATAAATCACATAAAATCACATATAAAACATAATAAAAACTTTATAAATTAAGAATTAATGAAATATGAGGTATTTCTAAAATTTAAGGAATCTATACCTATGGAATAGTAACTTGATCTTTGGAATATAAATGTGATCATTATGAATAGTAATTTGACCAAAAGAATAGTAACATAATCTATCAAAGTAAAAATAAATTTTAGGCATCTTATGAGTGAAAATATGATATATTTATTTCATGGTATAAGTAAATAACATTTTATAAATGATAAATTAAGTGTAGGTATTTTTGTATATTGTAAATATTTAATTACAATTTTATAATTAATATAATGATTTAAAATAAAATTTATTTTGATAAAATGTATTCATAAATTAATATCTTGTTGTATTATTATTATAATATAATTTTATGAGACCTTAATTAATTTTCCAAAGTATTATAAAATCAGTTATAATTTTAAAATCTGTATTTTTCAAGTAAATGATGATTTTAATTAAAAATTAAATTTCTCATATTTAGAAAAAAAATCAGAAAATAAATTTCATTTTTTAATTCTACATTTCAAAAAATTGTTAGGGTAATTTTTTGAGATTTTTCTAAAATAGTTGATTTTTTATGAATAGTGAAATACGATAATTTACAGTATTTAACAAATTCATGAATTATTGAGTCATAGAAGATGTATGGGTGATGTAAGACCAAAATATCTAACTCTAATTCATTATTTTAATATATTTAGTGATAATTTTTTAACTATTCATAGTCTTGGGCCAAAATATTAAACTAATAAATAAAATAATCAAAAAACACCTCTCTCCTCCCCTATAAATACCACCCATCACAACCACTTCTCCTCACACCTTTCAAGCCTTAAATATTGTCCAATTTATAACCAATACTCTTCCCAATACCCTCCCCCACGTCCAGTAACCTTTGGTTTCAACAAAATACCAAAACCAATTTCTCTAAGGAGGTTCTCAAGGAGAATAATTCAATAGGTAAAATCCTCTTTTTTTTTAATTTCTTTTCAATTTCTTTTATTTTCTTATTCTATACTCATCTTCCATTATCCAAGTTACATGATAACTCCAGTATCATAAATATACTATAGTTTTATTATTTTAATGGAAATTCATCATCAAATTCTTTCTCCTCTCCCTTTTATTCGGAAAATGAAAACATCGTCCATGATGTGTTGATTTACCACCATTGTGGACGATACATTTTCATTTTCATTTTCTGCCTTCAAGGCTGGTCATAAAACCATTTTAATGTTTGAAATAGATTGTAAAATTTATTTTATAACATTTTTTATGTTTTTTAACTAACATATATAAATAATATTAAATAATAAAACAAAATGAGTTCATTGTGATCGAAACTCACCTAAATTAATCTAAACGATTATCATTAACATTTTATCTAATGAATCATACTCATATATAAAAAAGGTAATATATAAGACCAATTAAACTTATGTAGGTTCACTAAAAACCTATAATTTCAATTTAGGAGAATTATTCTCATCTTACATGAACTTTAATACTTGTATACAAATGAACTGATCCTGAAAACCAAGAGAGAAAACACTCCCGAACGATGAAATTAAACTCTATAACTCTTCATAATGGTCACAAATTAACTTAATAGAATAATAATAAATCAAATAAATGTATAATAGGTTCTTTATTTATTAATTAATGAATCTAATTTGATTATCTAGAATATTAAAGTGAAGAAATCATTCAGACATAAGGTAAGGGAATTCTCAAACCCAACTCCTTTTCTTTGGGTTATTCCTCTTTCATACCAAATTTCAATGTGGATGTTCTTATAATATTCCTTAAACATAATTTATTTGTCTTTACCTTTTCTTTTCTGGGATATGCATGTTTCCAATATGATTTTATGACAAATTCAAAGATTTTTTCAAAATAAATCTTCTTTCTAAAAGAACGTGTTTTACTTCTCTTGAGATTGTTTCTTTTTCACTCAAGGTTTATCATTCTTATACCAAGTATGTTATTTCCTTTTTCTTTTTGGAACCAAAAGGTTTCTTTATGAATATATTATTTATGAAATTCTCATGAAACTCATTTCCTTTCCATGGTTTATTATATGTATAAGATTGATATATGTTCTATGTGGCATGCATGATTATATAAATGTTATGATGTGATAGGTGCACCCAGAATTATATAGCACTCCAATGCTTGGTTAATGTTTTGTATCTCAATAGATAAGGTGAAATATATGTAAACATGATTCTATCTTTGTTCACAATGATGATTTTATGATTATTAATATATGTTATGTGTGAACATGATGCTAGCTTTATTAACAACTATGTGTGGTATTTGACTACTAAAACATGATGTTTCATTTTTATGCATTGCCACATTTCATGACTTCATCTAATGATTCCTCTCATGATTATAATGATTATCCTATAATTATGTTATGATGGTGATTATTATGCTCACCTCATGTTATATTGATTCATGTTCTTATCTATCCTCTTACTGAGATTTTAGATCACCCCTTTCTTTGATGTATATCCTAAAGTGACTACTTATACTAAGGAAAACATGAGGTCCACTAAGAAGCTAGAGAAGAAGAAATTAAATTAATTTTGACATTTTATTATGTAAAAGTTGTGTATGGTATTAATTTTCTCAATACTCTAAACCTTTGGATCCTAGTTTTGTAACACTATTATATTGTTTATCTTTAAAATGATGTAATAGTAATGTAAGGAAAAACAGGGTCACTATAAATCATATGGCTGACAGTTGGTTATGATTTTCTGGTGGTGGAGTGTATTTTCTAAGTATATCTGGGTGTTTCTATTATATGCTGATGGTGATATCTTGTATTGAGATAAATATACTTGGTGATTTGTGTTTAGTGTTTTTGGGGTGTCCTACTGGGTATTTTTATACTCACCCCTGCATGGGTTTTGTCTACACATGTCATGTCCTATGCAGAAAAAGACTCTTTTGATGGTATATTGGTAGTATAGGGAGTGAGTGGAGCATAGCTGGAGGTTGTCAGATCGAGGTGTTTACCAGTAGCTTGCATTTGACTTATTCCTCACTCTTGGAGTAGGTTGGACTCTTTACAGTTTTTGGTTAAGCTTGTATTTGACCCCTTTTTCTGCTTTTAGTACTTTATTATCATACTCTATTGTGGGATCTTGGATGTATACATGAATTGGTTTCAATTGTTTTACATTTTAGCATTGTGTGAGTTTGGATATGTGTGTGTGCGTACATGTATTTTAGGTTAATGCCTCCCATTTGTGGGATAAGCCTATTCAGTGTTGGTTGTTAGCCCCTGACCTATTGGAGGCGGCATTGGAGTAGTCATGGGTCAGACCTCAGCTGTTCGGGTTGTGAAACCATTGTTAAGGGAACTCTTAAATTTGATGATTCATTTATCTACTGGGAGAAAAGTCGGGTTTATGTTTTTAAAATGGATAAAGGCTTGGTTAGATCTTCTAAAAGTAGGTTGACAAGTCAATTCACCACTTCTAAATATTTTTATTTGCTTGACTCTTTAAATTCCAAAAATCAATTTAGGGTTTCATATTATGTCAGATGGGTTAATGTGGGTGTGAGGCATGTTGAGGTGGTGGCTCAAAGAAATCATGTTGTTCCCATAGAAGACTATTCTAATGATCAATTGTAGAAATCTGCTAAAATTTGAAGGATATGTTGACACCCGTGTGGTTGGGGAGGTTGAGTTTCCTTTCATAACATGGGAACACGTTCACATGCCAGATAATTATGATTTGAAATGAATATTTCTACCTTTTCTCTTTTTTTCCATCTTGTTGTTGCAAATGATGGTGACATGCTGCTTCCTGATGTATGATGTTGCATTTGATGTGGTTTGGGTCTTCCTTTAGTTTTGTAAAGTTAGTGTACTTTTCTTCTATGGTTTTTGTTTGTAATCAGCTGGGTTGTTCCATTTTGGGATGTTTCTCTTTTATACTTGGGTGCATGATAGTGGAATGTAAAATCATCACCCCCGCTTTCTCTTACTTTTCTTTTAAGAAATAAGGTTAGAGTCCTTGTGATCTAGTCTCAATTTGTTTCAATATTATTTACATTAATAATATTTTGTTTTAATTAGTTATATTTTTAATATATATATTATTTATGTTTTATTATTATTAGTATATTATTATTATAACTGTGAAAAATCAAAATTGAACCTTATATTAACAATTCATAATGGATGTCAAGATCCCCATATAAAAGAGAGTTATGAATAAATTTTTTAGTTATATATTGGAATTAATTTAATACTAGTAATTCCAAATAAAATAAAAACATTTTAAATAATTTTTAAAATTTTATTATATATATATATATATAAAAAACAAAATTGAAGTTACAATTTTCAAATAAAATTAAAAATTAAAAATTGTTTGACGCCCGAAAAATATATTTTTTATATATTAATTTTTTTATGTTACATGTATATTATTATTTTTTAAATAAAATTTTCTTTTTAATTTTTTTATTTTGTTTCATTGGTTTTAAATGGTTTTGCACTACAAAATCATTTTCCAAAATTTTAAAAACATAACCCTCAAAAAACACCTATTTAATTTTTTTTTGACTTTTTGGATATTTATTAATCAAACTAAATTCATAAATATAAATAAAAAAATTAATATACATGACACCAATGAAACAAAATAAAAAAAAATGTATATCGTCCATATGTGAGGGTAAAAAAAACAATCATTGTGTATCAATATCAAAAAATAAATGATAAATGATAAACATTAAATTGTATATATATATATATCTAAAGCCAGACCACTTTTTCTAGCATATGGTGTTTTCCTTCTACCCTAATCCAATAACAGCAGCGTCTTCTCCTGCTCTCAGATTTCCCGATCACGTTGTCCCACCCTCCCCACCCCCTCTCCCTATTGTGAAAGTTCATGGAGATCCAGACTTGAATGTTCAGATTCAAGGTAGAAGAAAAGTTTACCGAGTGAAGGGCCTTGCATCGTCAGGAGAGTTCCTTGTCTCTGAGAACCCTGTTTACAATGTAGTATAGAAAAAGAAGTGCATAAATTATACTGAGTGACCATCTTTCTTCAAGATCATTGCTTCTTCCCATGGAAATTAACGATTGGTGATTTCAAGCTATTAATTTGAATTATGATTAATTATTTTTTTCTCATCTTTTATACATTTATTTTCATGATTCTTGTTCATCTTGTTTAAATAACGATGCTATAAATGTACTACACTGCTCCACATTGCCTTGACTATTGAAAAAATATTGCTCAACTTCAATACCTTGATTTTATTTTTTAACTTCAATACCATGTCTTATTCTCAGGTTCGTCATGGGTAAGGTTAGCTCCTCTGGGTATATGTTTCTATATATTCATTGAGAATTCAGATTGGGTATGTCCTTCATGATGGAGATATTCAACTACTGCCCACCATTGTTTTTAAAGGTGGATGGTGCAAAAACTCCGCCTAGGTGGTACCCATGGGAGAAGTCCATGGTAGGTGGGGGATTGGTGAAAGTTTTGTTAAACTTGAAACCTCCCACCATGGATATTTAAGGAGGGTCAAGGGAGCTTCCAACAGATAATCTGAGTCAAGAGAGATCTTATATCCATTGTTAGAGAGTCTTGAGAGCTCCATGAGAAATAAATAAATGGAGGTTCATGGTAGGGGTATTTTGTAACCTTTATTTATGGTGAAATAAAGTCTGTTTTCCCTCCATTCATCTCTTTTCATGGCTAGTGAATCACAACAAGTGGTATCAGAGGAAGTTTTTGTGAAACAGCGGCAAGCGGTGGAGTTTTTCTGATGATCGAAAAAATTCAAGTTGCTAAGAATCATGTTTTGAAGAAAGGTTCTGAAATTTCGTGGCGAGTCGATTCTAATAGCTCAAACAGTGTTGAAAACGGAGCTAAAACGAACTCCCTAGGCTCTGTCAAAGTTTGGTCAAAATTTGGGTCCTACAATAACCCTTGCTAGAGAAGAAGGCATTATTCCGATGCTGACAACATTTCCAGTGAGATTTCAGTAGCTACTTTGGTGTTCCACATCAGCACCACATCATTTCCACGTCATCGTAAAATCTCATCTGTTGATATTGATTTGGTCATATCTTGATCAATCGGTGTCCGATTTCGACAATTCAGAAGTTTATTCCACAATTTTTGACTGTTTCGGATGCAATGGTGAGCTCTATTTTTCTGATTCTGCACCAATTTTTTAAAATTGAAATTCTATGGAGGAACCATCCACGGGGGGTGGTTGAGGGGCCAGAAAAAGACACCAAAATTAGAGCAGGTCTATAGATTGAAGGAGACCATCATACAAATGCGACCATTGTGGCATAATGGAACACATGAAGAATAACTACCAAAGGTTGCTACAAGAAAAGGGTCAAAGTAAACACTGAAAAAAAAAAGAAATGAAGACGCACACATGACAATCTCTGGAGAAATCACACTTTTCTCCAAATACAAATAAGAGACATGATTTTATACATCAATCTAGAACAAAAAATGGGTGGTCGATACTGCAGCATTGTACCACATCACTATGCATCGTAATTATTTCTTAACTTATCAAGATGGTGACTTTGGTGCTGTCAAAATGAGAAATTCTAGTTAGAAGGAGATTGTTGGCATGAGTGATATCCAAGTCAAGATGAACGTTGGATACATAATCACCCTGAAGGATGTTTAGTATGTTCCAAGCCTTTGACTCAACCCGTTATCAGGTATAGCCTTTGATCAACAAGGCCATGACAACATATTTATCAATGGAGCATGAAATATGAAAAAAGGAGTCATCGTCATCGCCTAAAGACACATGAGGTATATTGTAAAAAACTCATGTAAAGATATGTGCATATAGACTCAATATGATTGAAGGAGAGACTCCATCCAATATGTGGCATAGGAAACTCGGTCACATGAGTGAAATAGGGTTATCTACCCTGATGAATAAGTACCTCGGTATTAAAAAGGATGCATCACTTGATCCCTGTAAATACCGCTTGTATGGTAAGAAACATAGAGTCTCATTAAATATTGCTTTATCAAGGAGATCAGAGTTTCTAGATCTGGTGTACTCTGATGTATGTGGACCCATGAAGGTTAATGGAGTCTGCGTCCCACATTGGACTTGTGGTCTGATGTGGTCTTTATTATTCCTTATAAAATAATCTTAAGGACTCCCTTAGAGAGGAACCTTGGGTATTGAATTTTCCTCCATATCATTCTACATGGTATCAAAAGAGGTTTTCTAATCCTGAGCCTTTCCTACCATTTTTTCCTACCTTAGGTTTTTCTGGGGTTTAACCCCATTGGAGAGTGATGGCTCCCATCCCTTTGTCCACTGTCAGCGTCACCCCCTACCATATTCTAGGTGCCCCCTGCGCATCCCTCATTAGCACCTTCCTGCAGAAGCCTTGACTCCACACCGGCCTCCTCCCTATAGCTTCTCAGCTCCACTCAGTCCCGTCAGATCTAGCTCCCTGATGGCCTCCTCCTACGCAGACTCCCCGGCAACCCCTACATGTGCATGTGACTACCACTCCCAACGACATCCCTGCACGATCCCCTCCTGGATTCTTCCCTACGTAACATCTGGAAACCTCTCCTCTCTCAAATTCGACCAGACCTGGTCGGATCCTGTCTTCTATGGACTTCTTCGTGGTCGCCACTCACCCACGGCCGCACTCAACCCCATTTCATAGCAAGTTGGTATTTTCCATCATAGGACCTCCCATGCACATCCCTATCCCGTGAGATGGATGACGAACCCCTTCCCTTCGCACCTTTCACTCCTACATTGTATTTATCCCCTGTGTGCACTAGCTCCAGCAGCATCCCCCCAATCCAGTGCACTCCTCCCCATCACTAGACCTCCCAATGCCAATGTCATTCTCTCTTGTTGGTTGGCACCTCCCTATGTCCGAGAAACCTCCCTACTCCAGCCAGATCTGTGCGGCACCTCCTCGCTACCTTCCTTCCTACGCGATGGATCCTACAATGCTAGATCTTGCTATTGCGGCCCTCTCTGCACCGAGGAGTCCTGATCCCGCTATCTATTTCTCCTCTATAAGGTTTCCCTGTCTTCTGGTTTCATCCACCTCCACAAACTTCTCCAGCATCCCTCCTCTATGGTACTCATGGCTCCTCTGCCGACCGGCACTGCCAGTGCGGCATTCCCGACACCACCAATGACTGGCCTACCCATGCAGCTTTCCCAACGCTCTGATGACTAGCAATACCAGTGCGACTTTCCCAGCACTCCAACGATCGGCCCTCTGATATGAATTTCTTTGCACTTCGTCATCCAACCCCACCTATGTGGCTTTCCCAATGCCTCGTTATCACATCCTTTTTAGCGACTTCTTCCATCATTCATCACCTTCTTGAGGGGGAGATTCCATAAAAGATATGGTTTGGTAAACGTCCCTCATACTCTCATTTGTGAGTATTTAGATGTTTGACATTTGCACATGTATCCAAGGATCTCAGGTTGAAGCTAGACGGGATATCTACTACATGCATCTTCATCAACTATGGAGATGAATTGTTTGGATACAAGATTTGGGACCCAAAGGAGAAGAAGGTGGTCAGAAGCAGAGATGTTGTGTTCCATGAGAATCAGTTGATCGAGGACATTCAAAATCCTAAAATTTATCAAAAGTAAAGTGTCGAGGAATCAATTCATGATCCAACACCTGTACTAGCAACACCTGTTAATGAAGAGAAGGAGGTTCAAGAAGACTAATCAACAGTGGATCGGGAGGTAGTGGAGGAGTATATTGAGCAGAGGGAGACTCAATCCTCTCCAAAAGAATTTGTAGAACCATCATGGGATCTAGGTGATTTTTTGCCTCTTGAACCTAACATTTCAGAGGTTCGAAGATCTTCATAAGGAAGGATTCCTTCAACAAAATATTCAGAGTTAGAGTACCTGTTATTGATTGGTGAACCTACCCAAAGGTAAGGCTTGGACTTAGATAGAAAAAAAGAGGTCAAATGTAAAGCTTAGTTAGTTGTCAAGGGATTCCTTCAAAAGAAATAAGTTGAATTTGACGGGATTTTTTTTTACCCATAGTGAAGATGGATTCAATCCATTCCATTTTTGGATTGGTGGCTAGATTGGACTTAGAGCTTGAACAAATGGACATGAAGACAAATTTTCTTCATGGTGACCTCTTCGAGGAGATCTATATGAAGCATATTAAGGGTTTTGAGGTTTCTGGACAAGAAAACCTTGTCTGCAAATTGAAGAAGAGATTATACGGACTAAAACAAGCTCCCAGATATTGGTACAAGAAGTTTGAATCATTCATGGTGAGTTATGGCTACAAGTGGACACAGGAAGAATGGTGTGTCTACATTCAAAGATTTTAGGATGGTAGATTTTTTTTCTCTTATACTTTATATTGATTACATGTTGAATATTAATAAGGATACAGTGAATATTATCTAGTTGAAGAAGGAGTTATCTAAGTCTTTTGATATAAAATACTTGGAAGTATCTCAACATATTTTGGGGATACAGGTCATTCTTGACAGAAAGAGGATTTTGTTATGGCTATATCATGAGAAGTATGTTGAACGTGTTCTAAAACGTTTCAACATGGACAAAGTCAAACCAGTGAGCATTCCTCTTCCCGTCTATTTGAATTTGATTAAGAGTTCATGCCCATAGTCCAAGGAAGAAATTGAGGTGATGGGTATGATATCATACTCCTCATTAGTTGGAAGCTTGATATACGCTATGGTGAGTACGAGACCTAACATTACCCATGCAGTAGCGATCATGAGATGATTTCTTTCCAATCTCAGGAAGCAGCATCGGTATGTAGTCAAGTGGTTTTTGAGGCATCTTAAAGGTACTTCAAAGTTATGTTTGTGATAAAGTGGAGTTGAACCTCTCTTTGAGGTATACACAGATGCAGATATGGCTGGAGATCCTAATAGTAGGAATTTTACATCATGATACATCTATACTTTTGTAGGATGATTTGTATCATGGCAGTCAAGGTTGTAGAAGTGCATTGTTTTATCCACGACAGAAGTAGAGTACATTGCTACTTCAGAAGCTGGAAAGGATATGTTGCAGATAAATCATTTTCTCCAGGATCTTGGATTCATCTAGAAGGAGTACATGGTTCGTTGCAATAATCAAAGTGATTTGTACATGAGCAAGAACTTCATGTACCATTTTCAGATGAAGCACATTGACATTTTCTATAATTGGATATGTGAAGTGATGGATCAATAGCTGATATGACTTATAAAGATCCACACAAAGGAGAAACCAGAAGATATGTTGACAAAGGTGGTTACTCGAGAGAAGATAGACCTTTATAGATGCTTCAATAGATTGTAACTGGAGGGGGAGAATTGATGGATATATCCAGTTTCTTCCCACCATTGTTGTCAAAGGTGGTTGGTGCACCAACTTCACCCACCATGGTAGGTGGTAGCCATGCGACAAGTTCATGGTAGGTGGGGGATTGGTGGGAGTTGTCTCAAACATGACACCTCCCACCATAGCTATTTAAGGAGGGCCAAGGGAGCTTCCAGTAGATAATCTGAGCTAAGAGAGATCTTATATCCATTATTAGAGAGCCTTGAGAGCTCCATGAGAAATAAATAAAGGGAGGTTTATGAGAGGAGTATTTTGTAACATTTATTCTTAGTGAAATAAAGTCTATTTTCCCTTCATTCATCTCTATTTGTGGTTAGTGTATCACAACACTTCATAGATCAATGGAAGATTTTTTTTTACATTTACATACTAAATTTGTTCATGGGTGGAATTTTTCTCCAGTTGTCACCGATTATTCATCGACAAAACATAAGTTGTCTAGGCCCTGGTTCCCTCATAGAACCTAATTGTTCAAATTGCATCTGGTATATAACAAGACAACTCCATCCCAGAATATAATAAACAATGTAAAAATTAAAAAAATTGGCTGAAAATGGCTGAATTTATCTTCAGTTATAATATCTTTTAAAAATATCATCAGAATCAATGAATGTATGCTAAAAAAAAGAATTCAATACACTACATGTTTCTTGTATTTTGAGACGAGAAACCACTATTTTTTTCTTATAATTATAACTAGAGGTGGTAAGTATTATTGAGTCTCCTATGATCTGACCAATCTAAAATAAAGAATATAAATAATTTTTAAATTCTGGGTGCTATACAATATTTTTTTTTGAATAATCTAGTAAAGTGTTTCCTATTCTGGTTTAGTTGAATACTAACCAGGCTCTATTTGAAATTAGACTTTATCATCATTATCATCATCATCTTTATAGGCATTTTTGCTTGATTTGTGAATTTTTTGTCTTGAATAGGACTTAACCATTAGTAGTTAAAATATTTTTTTCTTCATTTTTGATTTTGGGATTTGCATTTACTTGTTTCATTCAAAATTGAAGAGCTTTCTCCATTATATAAAAATAGTTTTATGTTCAACACAAACAATTATGCATTAAGTTTTCAAAAAAAAATAATAAAAACTAAAAAAAATATGAAAATATAACCTGATGGATTAGTGTAATACCCAATTTAGTTGATTTCATTAAACTAAGCACTATATCTAAATGTTCACTTCTGAGAGCTTATGTTATTGAGTCTAATAATATATTGACTTTAAGAAAGTCCCACCATACTTTAAAAATTATGTATCCATGGAGTTATTTGAAAAAGTAATTATCATGAGTCCTTTTGGTACCCACTGTCAAATTACTCTACAAAAAGGACTGGAGGGAATATACCTAACAAATGGATGGAAAAAGTTCATGATCGATCACATGTTGGGTGATTATGAGTTTCTAATTTTCACACATGTGGAGGATACATTATTTTATGTTAAAATTTTTGAGAATAGTGGGTGTGATTGAATTAATGTTCCTTATAAAGAAAACCAATTTGGAAAAGGGGAAATGAAAAGACGGGATGAAGCCCAGCTTCATCTGGTACTAGGTATGCATTTTGAATTTTCACTGATTTGTTTCATGTACAAAATAAATTTTGTTATCCATAGTTCTACTCAAATAAATCCACTAGCTTTGTGAAATTATGTATGCTTGTTTGGGCACTAACCTAGATTAGAGTTATGAATCATCTGTTTGTGAAGGAACAGGGGAAATCAGTGATATTAAAAAACCTGAAAAGGAAATTCCTCTTCAAGTGATGACTGAGATGGATGAAATGGATTTCAAAATCGAGGTATTAGATATACAGGGAAAGAAAATTAAAAGGAAAACTATCAACCAAAAAGTGAAGGATGGAATCGACCAACTAGCAGAAACTATGAAGGCTTTGAAGATGGTAGAGGTATTTGATTCCAAACATCCATTTTTCTGGGTCTGCATGACGTGAAGGAATACAGGAAAGTGTCCTTGTTTGGTATGTTGGTGCTTTCATTAGTTTTGAGTTTTTCATAATAGGAAAAGTAATATGAATTTATTTTTATCCTGTTATGAATTTTGATTTTCCATGAAATATGTTTTGGCAGATTTGATGATATTTTATGGTTGGGATGGACACTGATTTTATTTATTTATTTTCATCTTGATTGAGTTAAACCATGGTTTACACCGAACAAAAAAAATGTGATATTTTGTATCAATTGTTTGATATTTTATGTCAGATGAAGGTTGTGTTTGTTTTTGGAAAATTTTTAATGTTTTCATTTTACAAAAAATTTCATTAGAATTGGTCAATTTATGGGTGACACCCCCATTTTGGGAGTCTCCTTTTTCAGCAACTACTCCATGATGCTAGTGCTTCTATGGTGGGTTGTGCGGTGGACGGATGCCGATATGGTGGAATGAGCAGCCGACGATGATGATTTTTCTCAAGGGTAGATGAACTACCCCCAACCACCATAGAAAGGTTGTTTTATTCATCTTTATAAATGGGATTGATTCCCATGAACTAAAATGTTGTAATCCCATATTTTGGTGTTCCTCTGATGAGATCCGGAGAGATAATAGATTTTCCCTATTTCTCTCTTGGGTGTAAGAAAATTTCCAAACCACGTTAAAAATCATGTTTCTCTGTTTTTTGTGTGTTTTTCATTACCACACACCACTATTTCACCCTTACAAATTGTACTAGAAGGAACCAGAGGGCGGGAGTTCGAAATGGTGAGGCAGTGGTGATTTTTTCAGTGATCGGAAAATTGAAAGTGATCAGAATTTTTTTTTCTGAGGACACATCCATGAAGAGGACGGTGAGACAATTACAACAACATAGTTGGCATTGAAAACGGAGTTGAAATGGGCCCTGTAGATCTAGTAAAAGTTCTGGTCAACCCACAGGTGAACATAAACCCTGTGCCAGAGAAGACAGTATTGTTCATGCCATCGGAAAAATTTCCAGTGAGATTCCAGCAGGTGCTTCGGTGTGCCACTTCAGCACTACATCATCGCCATTTCAACAGGTTATTTGGACTGTTGAATTTGTTTTGGTGACATCTCGACCAATAGAACTCCATTTTCAGTGATCCGGGATTCAATTCCGACTATTTAAACCATTCTAAATGCATCTGTATGTTAGTTTTTCAAAATTCTCACTCCATCAAGTGGTTTTATAAGGGTGAGACATCAACAGTGGTAACCGTGTTTTGCGACATCGACGATGGTTGGTGGCGGTGCACTGCCAAAATTTGAGATTGAGAAGTTTGATGGTTGGAACAACTTTAGCTTGTGACAAAGAATAGTGAAAGATATTTTTGTGCATCAGGACATGATCAGACCATTGATCAGAGAAAATCCCAGGAGAACCAGTTATGATGATTGGGAAGAGCTCAAGATGCGGGTCGTCAGCACAATTCGACTATGTCTGGAGAACGACGTAAAGTACTCAGTGTTGGATGAGACCTCACTGAAGGATATCTGTAAGAAGTTGGAGCAGCGATATATGACAAATTCACTCACCAAAAAATTATTTCTAAATAAGAAATTGTACCAGTTGCGCATGGATGATGGAATGAATTTTTTGGATCACACCAACAAATTCAACAAGATCTTGACGCAATTATTGGGGTTTGGTGTAAAGGTTGGAGAGGAAGAAAAAGTACTTTTTCTTTTTTCATCTCTACCAAGTTCATTTGATGGACTTGTGACTGTATTTCTTGTGGGAAGGAAACATTAAAGTTGGATGAGGTGATGGTGTCTCTTCAATATTCGGAGGCATTCTAAAGACCCATGATGCATTCAGGCAAGAAAATCATGGTGATGCGAGATGGTCAATGTGGGAGGAGATGACTTTGAAAGATAGGAGGTAAAGAATGGCGTCCAAAATCAAGGGGAAGTGATCCTAGATAAATCATGTGTTTCTAGTATGAGAAAAAGGGTCACTATAAAAGTGACTGTGGAGAGCGTAAATGGTATGTTGCTGGGAAATAGAAAGTTAAAGATAAGGATGTGAACATCACAAAATTATCAATATATGATGAAGTCTACATGACAATGTAAATATCACACTCAGATGAGGGGGTTGAATGGGGAGAAGTGCAGTGTCATTACTATAAAAGATATGGGCACATGAAGCGGGAATGTTGATTTTTAAAAAGGGAGAACGAGCGGGCTCAAAACCCAAAAGAAGAAGGATGGGTTTTGGATTTGGGGATCTCAGCACACATATGTAGGCCAAAAGGTGTGTTTCATACTTTTTAGCATGTGATAGATTCAGTGAATCTTGGTGATGGGTCAATATACGATGTTCGAGGGGTCGGGATGATGAAATTGAAGACACCCGATGGAGGAGTTCATAAACTGGCTGACGTGAAATTTGTTCTGAGGATGAGACAGAACTTGGTATCATTAAGTAGGCTCGATGCGAGATGATACATGATTTACATAGCAGGTGGAGTTTTGAAAGTCTCACATGGGGATGCAACGATGCTTACAGGAAAAGAGTCCCAAGGGTTGTACCATTGGTTAGGGACTGTAGTAATCCCAAGATCGATTGAATATAGTGGAAGTGCCATGTTATTTTGTGTAAAGAAGTGTGTTAGATTTTTTGATGAAGTTATAAACACATTTAAGAAGACTGTATGTCAAGCTTCTACCCCAAATTGGTCTTGAGGGAGAGATTTGTGGGGGCCACTCCCATTTTGGGAGTCTCCTTTGTCAGAAACTACTCCACACTGCAAGTGCTTCCATGGTGGGAAGTGTGGTGGATGACATCTGATATGGTGGGATGAGTAGCCGATGATGATGATTTTTCTCAAGGGTAGATGAACTACCCCCAACCACCGTAGAACAGTTGTTTTGTTCATATTTATAAATAGTATTGATTCCCATGAACTAAAATGGTGTAATCATGTATTTTGGTGTTCCTTCAATGAGATCCAAAGAGATAATAAAGTTTCCATGTTTCTCATGTGGATGTAGGCAAATTGTTGAACCACATTAAAATCTGTGTTTCTCTATTTTTGTGTGTTTTTCATTGTCACGCACCTCTATTTCTCCCTTACACAATTCAATGCTTATCTTTCTTGTGCTTACACCTTTAATCTTCTTTATGGATCTTTGATTGAACCTATTGTTTATGTAGCATCTTTCTGCCTCGTTTTCAAGGTCTCATCTTCCTCTAGCTAAAGTTGTGCTCACCTTACAGAACTTGGAGGAGAAAACATAGAAACTTATGACTTGTTATTATAAATGTTTCCATTCTTTTTCTACAGGTTGTCTAGCCTTAGAAAGATTCAACATGATTAAGGCTGGTGATATATGCTTATTTGAGATGGTGGGTAAAAATTTGATGCAGTTTCACGTCTTTGGGCCTGGAGTGAGAAGTCAGCATAGCAGAGTATAATAAGATGAAATGCAGTAATGTGTTAGTGGTAAAGTTTTTGTTTTTGTTTCCACTACATGTCATGTTCATAATAAATGGAGCATGTGAGTGAAATGCAGTTGGTTTTTTGTTTTTGGTGCATTGGTGGCTGATAAAAAAGGTTCTGGTGGAAAAATTTAGATTTTTTCTAATCCTGGTGCATTGGAAGTGGATATAGAAGGGGTTTTTGAATGAAATACAATAGATAAATATTTTTTTTGTGCATTTATAGACATTTTTTTGGGTATATAAATGACATGTTGTTTCAATATTTTTTTAGGCCAGTAATGGAACATCCACTACACAAATGTCCGATGAGAGATGATCAATCACAATAGAGGTGGAGAATGTGATGCTAACATTTAGAATCATGATTTCATTTTTAATATAGCTCTCTAGGGGACAATTTATAACTATTCTAAGAACACTTTCATCCTCTCCTCCAATCTGGATCTCAAAACCTAACCTAATCACCTGACCCACGAACCTCTATTGAATTATAGGCTAAGTTGATTAAAGAGGAGCCAAATATATAAGGTTATAGTGTCATGAATTTTTCCTATTAAAATATCTCTTGGGATAGATGAAAATTCAAGTGTGATCTCTAAGTTTGTCTCTAATAGAATAGATCACAAGTTGATGACTAGAACTAATGGTGTAAAATACATTCATGAGATACCTTACTCTCATAAATCTTAACATAAGAGAAAGTCGATAATAAATTTCATACTGCATCACCACATATTCACAATTTCATATGTAATCATGAAAGACATTAATCTTTTCATGACCTTCCCCCATTGAGAACTCCTCCCAAACCTCCAGTTAAGATGAGAGTGATACCTAAAACCCACCTTTAATAGGTCACAGGGTGAGGCTAACACTGAGAGTATCAATCATACAATGAGAGACATTACCCTTATAAATCTCAGGAACATAAGGAGAAAATACACCAATCAAAACCATGATAAAAATAAAACCAATATCCCATAATGCATGTAATGTCTTACAAATAAAAAGTCTCCAAATATAAATACCAAGATAAATCTTGAGGCATCAACTCCAACACCAATCCCAATCTCCAAGCTAGTAATGTCTAGATTGGTCACCAAATACCTTTTGTAAACTTGTAAAATGGATTTATATATAGAGAGGTGAGCATAACATGTCTCTTTAATTGAACCATCCACAAGACCTCTCATGCGGATGTGGAAGAAGCATATTAATGTTTCAGTGAATAAACAACAGAACTAAAAAACACCTAACAAGTCAACTACCACCTAACCTCACCAAACCTCTCCCACCAAGTATCTCATTCAAGAATAATAATATGGTATAAAAATAATATATCATCAAGGGTACCCCACAACCACTTTTTCACTGATTTTTTGATCTCACGGCCCAACATCAAACATCTTGGTGCTCTCATTCCTTTCATATAATCATAACTATATTCACACACCAAGTCACCTATAACGTAGGTTGAACTGCAACCCTACCTATTCTAACCTCCCATAGGGTCCAACATCTCGTGTTGGAATAAGTTCACAACCATAATCTTGTTAGAGTTGGTTTCCTAGAATCAACTTTTTTTACTTTGATTACATGAATATTTGATGTATTAAATATTAAATTAAACAACTTATTAATATTGTTCATTGTTCTACATGACTTTATTTTAACAATGTCCTGGAGTATTTATCGCATTGATAAAGTCATAGTAGTTCCCCACTATGATGATAACCCTGAAGTGCTATGATAATATTATTAATATAGTTCTATGGTTAGATAACATACTATGATAAAATACATAGTATATAGATCATCTGATGCGAGTACTTGTAAGTAGATGATACTTCTTCTCATTAAGTTCACACTTGGTAATCTCCAAGACAGGAGATTATGAGAGAAGACCCACTAGTAGGAATTCCGCATGTTTTGGTTTCATCAAATATTCCAATTTGCGAGTATGTGTAATGGTCCTTATACTTTAAGATTATCATTAATGCATTTAACGACTCACACACTTACATTTTCTAACAAAAACCGTCACGTCATATGTTGGTGGGAAGTAGGGTACGTTGGGTGTTTCACAAATGACATGTTATTAATGAGTAATTCAAGTAAGGATTTGTCTCTTCTATCTTTATGGAAGTTGATATTTCTACCCTTTGAAATAGAACCATCGCCCTAAATTTCATAGCTATGGTGTAATGATGAGTTTATTTCATATAGTCAAAAAATGATGTATTGAGAATATAGGTTGATGACACAATAATACAACCTGCTTGATGAGATATTGTGACAAAGATATTATATCACACAGTGAGCATTCATATGTGGTTTTCATCCTTGTGACTTTAAGTTCTTTCTTTAGGGTGTCTTGAACCATTTCTAGACAGTAATCTTGAACTTTAGGCAAGCCCATCTAATGCCAGTGAGAAAGAATCCTAAAGGGTCACACACTAAGTGTTTTTGTTGGTCTTGATTAAATTCTATTTGAATTCAATTAATGTAATAAATATTATTATCAGTACTAAGGAATAATTTTATTCAAGTTATATTGATCGCATAAATTAAATAAATATTTATTCATTAGATGGTGAATAAAAATATATTTATTTATTTTATTGAATATTTAATAAATATTTTTTTACTAGTTTTTGAATAAAATATTTATTTAAGAGAATAAAATATTTATTCGGGTGTCCAATAAATGTAAGAGGAGTTAGAATAGACCAAGACTGTGTCCAAGGATAAAATAATTATTTACGAGTTGGTAAATATTATTTATTCATTTTGCACAAGTTGGCGCACCACAAAATAATAATATTATTATTATTATTATGTTACATGAGATTTCATCAATGGTTATAATTATATTTAATTAATATTATGCAATTAATTTTTTGTAACTGAAATCTCAGCTCTATAAATAGACGACTATGTCTATTATGTAATTCATTCGAAACCAATTCCAATTTTGGGAATAAATAATTTTTGTGCATAACAGATTCTCTCTCGACTCATCCTCCCCTCTCCCTCTCAAGAACGATAAACCCAATAGATAATTTCTTCAAGGCCGAAAAACGAGCGATCAAGAACGAACAACACAAGACATTTGATTCACCATTCTAGCACCTGGAGAACCAGTGATGTTTCTTGGAGACCATTGGAGCATGTGTGGATCACCGCTAGAGGGATTCTACCCTTGGATCCTTACAAGAACAATAAAGACAATCTGGAAGGGCCTTTTCGAATGACCAACAATCATCAATGAAGAAAGTCTCTAAGCCCATATATGTATTTCTTCAAATATTAAATAAATTAATTATAAATTTGATGTGCAATATCCTCGCTCTTGGTTTTGGTAAATGATTATTAAAAGAAATTTTAATATATCTCCATTCACCACAATGCTTCTGATGCACCCAAAACCAACAAGTGGTATCAGAACGATCACTTTTATATTTATAATTATTTATTTGATTGTTGATCTATGCAAAATTGTGGTTAGATTTTCATTTCATGTTATTCTTTATTTAATCCGATTTGAATTAACATGTTATCGACATATTAATCATGTTCATTTAGTGTTTTATTTTCTTAGAGATTTAAGAATAAATGAAGAATGACTAGAGATGTCATTAAGAAGTGCCAAATCTTTTGGCCAGTAAAGCTGGGTTACACGGCATGTGGCTGGAGCACACCCCATATACCCATGTGCATTGTATCTAGATGTGTTGAGAAATTAAAAACACACAGTGATTTTATTGCACGTTGTGTCTTGACTGGGCCAGCATGCGATAAGTAGATACAGGGTGTGTAGCTGGCATGTACACACCATCTGGATGAGTTAAAATGCTGAAGCCCCAAGCATGTGACTTGGATATACGATAACTGAGGTGCACGGTGTGTATCTATATGTACACGGCATGTAGTCTCTCATTAATGGAAAAAATTAAAATTACATTAAATTTGAAAAATTGCAGCATTAAAACCTTATTTTATTGGTTTACACACCATTGTGTGTTTGACAATTTAATAATGGTTTAAAAAAATAAATTCTCAATTAATTTACTGTAATAAATGTTCCATTAATGGTTTTTCTATTTATTTTCTATGAATGTAAAATTGATGAGTATCTCCAATTAAGTTTGGATGATCATTAAGATGAAAGAGAATGAATTAATTTATTAATTAATTAATACAAACATGTTCATATTAATAATAAAGAATGAATAAATAAATGAATTCTAGTTAGTTACTTTTTGTGTATTAGTTACATGTACGATTGATCATGAGCTTGACCAAGACTTATATATGTGTTGACATTTATTTAATTAAATTTATTACATGGTTTTGTAATTATTTAATATTAAATTAAAATATGGTATGTGATATATCCCTCCCTACATTATTATATAGGACTTGTGTGTCCAAGGATATTTATGTAATTCTCTTTAACCAATCCTTTGGTTCCCCTTACCTGTGTGTGAGTAATAAACATTTGTAATTAATGGAGCATCCCAAGACGTGTGAAGATGCTTCAAGACAGAACCATAATGATTCCAACTCAGTGATACATAGGTGGACATGTGAAATGTTGTAGCTCATGCCAAGTTCGGAACAAGGATTCATTTCCCCTAGGTCATAGGTTGATTTAATGTCCACTCATTAAATCAACCATTAGATGAGCTCATGACCGGTTCATTTAATTAATTATATATTTTCTATCTAATACATTAAAATTATATTTATTGATTCAAGACCACAATCACATAAATGAATTAATATGCAAAGATAGAATTTAAATAAAATTGATTATGCATAGATGTTTTATCCAAACATGGTTAATTAATTAAGTAAACATCCACTTAAATATTAACAAAACATGTAAAGGATAAAACAAGATAAAATGTATGCATAATAAAATAAAATCCATCAATCTAATATTAAGTGAGACTAAGACTTTTGTTACTTGGTTAGGAACAAAACTCAATAAAACTATGTGTTTGACCAACCCTTGTTGGGAAACTTACTTTTATAAGAATAGTTCTTATGAAGGTTTTGGGTTGAATTGACCATTTTACATCAAGAGAAGTATCCCTTGATAGACTTGGTGTAATTTAGCGGCAAGTGTTGAGAAAATCCAAGTCAGGATTTCTGGATTGAGGATCCCACTCAACGGATCAAAGAGCTGTAAGCCAGTAGTTGGCAAAGACTTGCCTACCTAAATACCTTCAAAATAGCTTTACCAACCCTTATTGGTGTTATGTAAAAGGAAATATAGATCATTTCCACTATAATGTCCTAGAAACTATACATTCCAAGTTAAATGGTGAGGGATATTGTAACTTGATAAAATAGTGAGAGATTTAATAAAATCAATTAATTTATTATTTCTCACAAAATTTGTAATCAAGAAAAGTACTAATAATATTCTCTTTTAATCATAGAATAAAATTAAAATCTAATTATCCCTATAATCAATATTTTATAAAGACAATATCCTCACTTTCAATAACTTTCAGGATTGCTTTAGATGCCTTTAGGTTGTTCTACACCATGAACGAAAATCTTACATGCTAAAATACTCAATGACTAATCTACATACTCAAGTGGTTAGTGATGAAGAGTTTTTAATCTTAAAAAAACATATGAACAGTGTGGTCGGTGTTCAATGTTTGATGCTTTCATCTATATATAGTGAACTCGTGAAGTCACACGAAAACATGGATGTGTATATCATGCTTGAGAACCTCTGTAGTCCTTACCAGGAGAGAGCTAAATAAAAATAGTTTGAGATTTCCAAAGTGATCTTTCAGAGTAATCTTGGAGAGGGTGCCCCAATTGCGCCTCATGTAGTCAAGCTCATTGGCTACATTGAGCGCCTAGAGGTTCTAGGGTTTAAACTCCCCCAAAGAACTGAGCACCGATCTCATTCTGACATCACTCCCTCAAAGTTTCTCCAATTTTGTTGTGAATTTTAATATGAACAACATTGAGAAGTCTCTTCCAGATCTTCTTATCCTCCTTCACCAGGTAGATAAAGATATAAAGTGAAAAAAGCCTTCTATCCTTATGGTGAACAAACGTAAAGGGAAAACAAAGAGCTTTAAGCCCAAAGCTTCTTCACTCCATTCTAAGAAGAAGGAGATCAAAGGGGAAATACGGGAATATGATGTTATCTATTTTTCATGTGGTAAGAATGACCACTAGAAGAAAAAATTCACTCGGCTAAAGAAGCAATGGAAAGATTTTTGTTCATTTGTTACCGATTTCAATTTATCTATTTCTACAAATTGGGTATTAGATACAGCTTGTGGTGCTCACATATGTATTCAAATGTAGGAACCAAGTATATTCAAAAAAATTGACCGAGGGGAGACTATCACTCACATTGTCGACTAGAATGATCTTGGTTTTAAAGGGTTGTTATTATGTACCTTCAGTTATGAAAAAAATTATTTATGTATCCAGACTAGATACAAGTGGATTAATTTTTAAACTTGGAAATAAATTTTGGTTATTTGATAAAGATATAATTTTTTATGGTAAGACACATTTACATAACGGTCTTTATTTTTTGGATTACATGAACCAAGTAATTACAATCGATAATGAAGTTACTTCACATGAATCATACCACACCCAACTTTGGTATCACTAGCTAGGTCATGTAAATGAAAAATGCTTGACAAAATTATATCATGATGGATATTTAAATTCTTTTGAATTAAAACCACTTGGTGTATGTCACACATGTTTATAAGGAAAAATGACCAAATCCCCATTTAGTGGGAAAGGTGAAAGGGATAAATATATTCTTGAATTAGTTCATAATGATGTGTGTTGACCATTTCCTATTGCAGCAAGAGGTGAGTACTCATATTTCATAAAACTGATGATTTTAGTAGATATTGATATATTTACTTAATGAGGTATAATTCATATTCATTTGATAAATTCAAGGAATACGATAATGAATTTTGTTAGATTATTTTGATAAATTCAAGGAATACAAGAATGAAGTTGAGAACTATCTTGGTAGGAAGATTAAGAAACTCTGATTAGATCGTGATGTAGAGTATCTTAATCAAGACTTTATTGATTACTTATGGGAGTTTGAGATCTTATCCCAATTAAATCTTCCCTACACACCTCCATGGAATGGTGTAAGAAAAATAAGTAACCACACCTTGTTGGATATGGTGAGATCAATGATGAGTCATATGAGTCTTCCATTATTCTTTTGGGGATATGCATTACAAACAGTGACACACATACTAAAACAAGTACCAAATAAATTGATAAATGGTATTCCATATGAATTTTGGAGTGGAAGAAAAACCATGTTATCGAATTTACATGGGTGGGGGAGTGAAGCATTTGTTAAGGCCTCTTCAAGTAACAAACTTTCACCCCAAGGCACAAAGTGTATCTTTATAGGATACCCCAAGGAAACAAGGAGATATTGCCTATACAACCCCTTGAACAAAAAATTTATAGTGGTAAGACATGTCATATTCCTTTGATAGGGAGAACATATTCAAAAGAGATAGTGGGAGCAAGATAAACTTTGATGAATTTGAGGCTCAAGGCACAAAATAGTTGGTATAGGATCAAATTCCACAAAGCCTTGTGGAAGAAGAAATTGTTCTAGAGACACAAGTACTACATAGGAGTACAAGAGAGGTTAGAGAACTAGAATGGTATGTTTTTCTAGTTACTGGGGATGGTGACTCATTATTAATTGATAATAGCAATCGTCTAACCTACAAGGAAGTAATAAGTGACATAGATGTTTCAAAGTGGCAATAAGCCATGAATCTTGAAATGGATTTCATGTACCAAAACCAAGTCTGCATTTTGGTAGATCCTCCAGTGGAGATAAATCCCATTGGTTGCAAATAGGTATTCAAGAAAAAACTGGACATAGAAGGACAAGTTAGTACTTATAATGCATGCCTAATTTCAAAAAGGTTTAAAAATGTCAATTAATTGACTACAACAAAACCTTATTACTAGTTGCAATGCTGAAATTTATTAGAATTCTACTTTTCATTGCAGTTTACCATGACTATGAGATTTTACAAATGAATTTCAAAATAGACTTCCTTAATGAGAACCTTCATAAAGATGTCTACATGAAATAACCTTAAGGGTTTGTGACTCCAAAGGATACTAATAAGATATGCAAGTTTCAAAAATAAATTTATGGATCAAAGAAATCATTCAAGTCATGAAACATTCATTTTGATGAAGTCATAATGGAAATTGGTTTTATAAAGAATGAATGTGAGCCTTGTGTCTACAAACAATTTAGTGAGAGTGCAGTCATTTTCATAATAGTATATGTTGATGACATATTACTTATTGTAAATGAAATACTAGTCTTACAGTCTGTTAATATGTGGTTGAATAAATGTTTTCCATGAAAGACTTGGGAGAGACAACATATATTCTTGGGATCAAGATCCATCATGATACATCCAAGGGGTTGCTCGACCTAAGTCAAAGTACATACATTGATAAGATACTAAAGAGATTCAGTATGGAACAATCCAAGAGGGGATTGTTTCCAGTGTCACATGACATTCATCTTTCCAAGAAAATGTTTCCTCAGGCCCATGAGGAAATAAATAGAATGACAAGGATTCCATATGCATCAGTAATTGGGTTAGTCATGTATGATATGTTATGTACCAGGCTATATTTCACCTATGCATTAAGTATGGTAGGAAGATATCAATCTGATCCTGGTGACCGTCATTGGATGACAGTCAAGACTATCCTTAAGTATCTGAGGCATACTATGGATATGTTCCTGGTTTATGAAGGAGATTAGGAACTAGTCATCAGAGGATATGCAGATACTAGTTTCTAAACTAATAAAGATGAAATGATGTCACAAATGGGATACATATTCACTTTAAATGGTGGTGTTGTGAGCCGGAAGAGCTCAATGAAGGTTGTGGTCACAAATTATACAGTAGAGTTTTAGTGTATTATGGCTTTTGAGGCGGATAAAGAATTAATTTTGGATGTGAAATTATATTCAAGATCTTGATGTGGTACCTAGTAGTAAATATCCCATCACACTCTATTGTGATAATACTATAGTGGTGACTCTCACAAAAGAGCCAAGGTCACATTAGTAGACGAATCACATACTTCGGAAGTATCATCTCTTAAGAGATTTTTCTCAAAGAGGTGTGGTTGTAATGAGCAGTATTTCCATGGAACACAACGTGGAAGACCTCTTGACTAAATCCTTAACTCAACAGAAACATGATTATCATGTGAGGTCTAGCATACTGAAATTCGTAGGCAGTTGGCTCTAGTCTAAGTGGGAGTTTTTTAGAGTTTGTTTCCTAGAACTAATTGTTTGTACTTTGATTACATGAATATTTGATTTATTAAATATTAAATTAAACATATTATTACACATTGTTTATTTTTCTATATGACTTTAATGTAATAATGTTCTAAAGTATTTGTCACATTGATATGGTCATAGTAGTTCTCCGCTATGATGAGAACCTTGAAGTGTTATGACAATATTCTTAATATAGTTCTACAGTTGGATAACATAATATGATGAGACACATAGTATATAGACCGTCGGGTGTGAGTACTCATAAGTATATGAGACTTATTCTCATGAAGTTCTCACTTGGTAATCTCTAAGACGGGAGATTATGAGAGAAGACCCACTAGTAGGAATTCCACATGTTTTGGTGTCATCAGATATTCCTATCTATGAGTGTGTGTAATGGTCCTTAGACTTTAATATTACCATTAATTCATGTCACGACTCACGCACTTAGATTTTCTGATGAAAACTGTCATGCCATATGTTGGTAGGAAGTAGGGTACATTGGGTGCGTCACGAATGACATGTTATTAATGGATAAGGAAGGATTTGTCCCTTCTATCTTTATAGAAGTTGATATCTCGGCCCTTTGATTGAAATAGAATTGTCTCCCTAAATTCTATGACCATTGTGTAACGATCAGTTTATTTCAAACAGTCAAATAATGATGTATTGAGCATATAGGTTGATGACAGGGTCATGCAACCTGCTTGATGAGATATTTTGACAAAGATATTATATTACACACTGAGCGTTCGTATATGGTTGTTGTTGTTGCGACTTTAAGTTTCTTCTCTTGGGTTCCTTGACCTGTTGCTGGATAGTAATCTTGGAATTTAGACATGTCTGCCTAATACCAATGAGAAAGAATCCTAGAGGGTCACACATTAAGTGTTTCTGTTGGTCTCGATTAAATTCTATTTGAATTTAATTAATGAAATAAATATCATTCTCAATACTGAGGAATAACTCTATTCAAGTTATATTGATCTCATAAATTAAATAAATATTTATTCATCGTTCTGTGAATAAAAATATATTTATTTATTTTATTGAATATTTAAGAAATATTTATTTACTAGTTTGTGAATACAATATTTATTTAAGAGAATAAAATATTTATTCGGGTGTTAAAAAATGCAAGAGGAGTTCGAACAGACCAAGACTGTGTTCGGTAATAAAATAATTATTTTCAAGCTGATAAATATTATTTATCTATTTTGCATAACTTGACACACCAGAAAATAATAATATTATTATTATTATTATTATGTGGTGTGAGATTTCATTAATGGTTATAATTATATTTAATGGATATTATGAAATTAAATTTTGTAACTGAAATCTCATCTCTATAAATAGACAACTATGTCTATTGTGTAATTCATTCGAAACCAATTCCAAGTTTGGGAATAGAGAATTGTTGCACACAATGAATTCTCTCTCAACTCATCCTCCTCTCTCCCTCTCAAGAACGAGAAATCCAAGAGATAATTTCTTCAAGGCCTAAGAATGAGCAATCAAGAATGAACAACGCAAGAAATTTGATCCATGTGTCTCTACACACTGTATACTTCTTCTTCACATTGTGTATGTAGAGACTTACATGCCCTGTGAAGCTTTACCACACACGCATACTTGGGGATAGTTGTACACGCCATGTACCCCCTGGTGCACACTATGCACCCCCCTTCAAAAGTGTTTTTAGATCTTTGTTTCCTTAGTTTGGACCAATCTAGGTTGAGTGTGTTCCCTTGGTACATTCCCTTGAGGGTATAGTGTGACATTACATCCACATCATAGGATTATGATCCCCTCTAGAAGTCAAGTCTCAGATAGAGTTGTGGTTTCCCTCAATGAGACTGGAGTGTGATCCTCTATCATCATTTTTCCCTAGGTGGGGTTTGTTTAATCGACATGACCTCCATAAGCAAAGCGTTAATCCTACATCTAAAATGTCGTATCAGTAGGGTTGGTGGTATCATTTTCATATGATCCCCAACATAGCGGGTTGATCTATATTGGGTTTGTGGTGTCCCCCAACGGTTTTGGGGGTGACCCCCTATCTAAGTATCAGGGTCTTCCTAGACCAGTGAGTTTTCTTGGGTGGGGCCCAATGATCTAGACCTTTTCATTGAGTTTCTTCGATGTTAGCATGGCTCATGGAATGGGTTATCCCAGAACAAGCATTATATTTAGTAAAACCTTGTAACAACCCAAAATTTTATCAATGAAAACTTCCTTATTATAATTATTCCATATAGTATAAATCACATAAAATCACATAGAAAACACAATATAAACTGTATAAATGAATAATGAATGAAATAAGAGGTATAACTAGAAGTTAAGTTATACCTATGGAATAGTAACTTGACCTTTGGAATAGTAATGCGACCATTATGAATAGTAATCTGGACAATAGAATAGTAAAATAATCTATGAAAGAAAAAATAAAATTTAGGTATATTATGAATGAAAATATGATATATTTATCTCATGTTATAAGTAAATAAACATTTTAGAATTGATAAATTAAATGTTGGTATTTTTGTAAGTTATAAATATTTAATAATAATTTTATAATTAATATAATTATTTTAAAAAAAAAATTGATAAAATGTATTCATAAATTAATATCTTGTTGTCTTATGATCATAATACAATTTTATGAGACCTTAATTTATTTTTCAAAAGTATTATAAAATCAGTTATAATTTTAAAATATGTATTTTTCAAGTAAATGGTTAATTTAATTAAAAATTAAATTTATCATATTTAGAATATTATTTTCATAAAATGAAGTTCATTTTTTAATTCTACGTCAAAAAATGGTCAGGGTGAATTTTTGGGATTTTTCTAAAATAGTTGAATTTTGTGAATAGTGAAATACAGTAATTTACAATATTTAAAAAATTCATGAATTATTGAGTCATAGATGATGTATTACTGATGTAAGACCAGAATATCAAACTCTAATTAATTATTTTAATATATTTAGTGATGAGTTTCAAACTATTCATAGTCATGGGCCAAAATAATACACTAATGAATAAAATAATAAAAAAACACTCATCTCCTCCCCTACAAATACCACCTTTTCTCCTCACACCATCCAAGCCTTGAAGCTTGTCACATTTATACTCAATCCTCTTCCCAAACCCCCACCCCCCCACATCTAGGAGCCTTTGGTCTCAAGAAAATACCAAAACCAAATTTCTTATGGAGGTTCTCAATGAGAAGAATTCAAGAGGTAAAATCTTCTTTCCTTTCTTTTAATTTCTTTTCAATTTCTTTTCTTTTCTTATTATCTCCTCGTCTTCCCTTATCCAAGTTGCATTATAACTTCGTTATCTTAAATATACTAGAATTTTATTGTGTTAATGGAATGATTCATCATCAAACACCTTCTCCTCTCCCTTTTATTCTAAAAATGAAAACATCGTTTGTGATGTGTCGATTTTTTTCCATCATGGACGATGCGTTTTCATTTTCCTCTTCCACATTCAAGTCTGATCATAAAACCATTTTAATGGTTGAAAAAGATTTTAAAATTTATGGTATAACATTTTTATGCTCTAGAACTAACATATATACGTAATATTAAATAATAAAACAAAATGAGTTCATTGTGATCGAAAACTGCCTAAATTAATCTAAATGATTATCATTAACATTTTATCTAATGAATCATCCTCGTATCTAAAAATAATAATATATAAGACCAATTGAAATTATTTATGTTCACTAATAATATATAATTTTGATTCTGAAGAATTTTTCTCATCTTACATGAACTTTAATACTTGTATACAAGTGAATCGATCATGAAAACCAAAAAAAACGAACACTCCTGAACGATGAAATTGAACTCTATAACTCATCATAATGGTCATAAATGAACTTAATAAAATTATAATAAATCAAATATATGTATAATAGGTTTTTGGATTTATTAATTAATGATTCTAAATTGATTATGTAGGATATTAAAGTGAAGAAAGCATTCAGACATAAGCTAAGGGGATTCTCAAACTCAGCTCTTTTTCTTTGGGTTATTCCTCTTTCATGCCAAATTTCAGTATTGATGTCCTTGTAATATTCATCAAACATAATTTTGTTGTATTTCCCTTTTCTTTTCTGGGATATAAATGTTTCTGATCTGATTTTATGACAAATGCAAATCTTTTTCCAAAAGAATTCTTCTTTCTAAAATCACATGTTTTGCTTCTCTTGAGATTGTTTCTTCTTCACTCAAGATTGATGATTCTTATACCAATTATGTTATTCCCTTTTTCTTTTTGGAACCATAAGGTTTATTCATGAATTTATGCTTAATGAAATTCTCATTAAACCCATTTCCTTTCCATGGGTTATTATATGTCTAAGATTGATATATGTTCTATGTGGCATGCATGATTATGTAAATGTTATGATGTGACGGGTGTGCCCGGAATTATATAGCACTTCAATGCATTTGGGTAATGTGATGTATCTCATGAGATAAGGTGTAATATGCATGAATATGATTTTAGATTTGTTCACAATAATGATGTTAGGATTATGCACATATGTTATGCGTAAACATGATGCTAACTTTGTTCATGGCTATGTGTGGTATTTGACTACTAAGACACGATGTTTCATTTTTATGCATTGCTGCATTCCATGCCTTTATCTAATGCTCCATCTCATGATTATAATGATGATTTTATGGTTATGTTATGATGGTGATGATGATTATGCTCACCTCATGTTATATTGATTCATGTTCTTATCTATCCTCTTACTGAGCTTTTAGCTCTCCCCTTTCTTTGATGTATATCCTTAATTGACTACTTATACTAAGGAGAACATGAGGGCCATTAAGAAGCTAGAGAAGAAGGGATTAAATTAATGTTGATATTTTATTATGTAAAAGTTATGTATTGTCCTAATTTTCTCAAGACACCATACCTTTGAATTCTGGTTTTGTAACACTATTATATTGTTTATCTTTAAAATGATATTATAGTAATGTAAGAAAAAACAATGTCGCTATAAATCTTGTGTCTAATAGTTGGTTATGACCGTTTGGTGGTGGAGTGTCTTTCCTGAGTATATCTAGGTGTTTCTGTTATACATTGATTGCGATGCCTTGTATTGAGATGATTATATTTTGGTGCTTCATGTTTAGTGTTTTTGGGGTGTCTTACTGGGTAATGTTATACTCACTCCTGTATGAGTTTGGTCTGCACGTGTCATGTCTTATAAAGACAACAACCCTTTTGATGGTGTCCTGGGAGGATAGGGAGCGGGTGGAGCTTAGCTGGAGTTTGCCAGACTGAGGTGTTTACCGGGAGCTTGCAATTGACTTAGTTCTCGCCCTTGGAGCAGGTTGGACTCTTTACAATTTTTGGTTGGGCTTGTATTTGACCCATTTTTTCATTTTCAATACTTTATTGTCGTACTTTGTTGTGGGATTTTGGATGTATGTGTGCATTGGTTTCAGTTGTTTTACATTTCAGCATTGTGGGGCTTGAAGATGTGTGTGTGCGTATATGTGCTTAAGGCCAATGACTCCCATTTGTGGGATATGCCTATTCGGTGTTGGTCGCCAGCCCCTATCCTATTGGAGGCGGGCTTTGAGTAGTCACGGTTCAGACCTCAGCGGGTCGGGTTGGGACACCATTGTTAAGGGAATTCCTGAATTGGATGATTCATTTAACGACAGGGAGGATAGGTCGACACCCGTGTGGTTGGGGAGGTCGGGTTTCCTTTCATAACATGGGAACACGTTCATAGGCCATATAATTTTGCTTTGAAAGGAGTCTTTCTACCTTGTCTCTTTTGCCATCTTGTTGTTGGAAGTGATGATGGCATTCTTCGATGCTTATTGATGTATGATGTTGCATTTGATGTGGTTCGAGTCTTCCTTTGGTTTTGTGAAGTTGATGTAATTTTCTTCTTTGGTTGTTGTTTGTAATGTTGGGTTGTTTCCTTTTGGGACGTTTCTCTTTTGTCCTTGGGTGCATGATAGTGTCATGTAAAATCATCACCCCCTCCTTCTCTTGCTTTTATTTTAAGAAATAGGGTTAGAGTCCTTAGGCTCTGGTCTCTGTTTGTTTCAATATTATTTATATTAATTAGTTATATTTTTAATATATATTATTATTATTAGAAGATTATTATTGTAACTGTGACAAATCGAAATTGAACCATACATGAACAATTCACAAGGGATGTCAAGATCCCCATATAAAAGAGAGTTCTCAATAATGTTTTTAGTTATATATTGAAATTAATTTAATACTAGTAATTCTGAATAAAATAACAATATTTTAAATAATGTTTAAAATTATATATATATATATATATATATATAGATATATATATATATATATAATAAAACAAAACAAAACTAAAGTTAAAAATTTCAAAACAAAATAAAAAAAATTATTATTTGATACCCGACAAATATTTTTTATGTGTATTAATTTTTTTTATGTTACATATATATTATTTTTTTAAATCAAATTTTGTTTTTAATTTTTTTTTTATTTTGTTTCATCGGTTTTAAATGGTTTTATACTCGACAAACTCATTTTCCAAAATTTTAAAAACATAAACCCCAAAAAACACTTATTTTATTTTTTTTGCCTTTTTGGATATTGATTAATCCAACTAAATTCATAAATATAAATACAAAAAATAATATGCATGACAGTGATGAAACAAAATAAAAAACAAATTTATATCGTCCACACGTGAGGGTCAAAAAAAAAAAAAACAATCATTGCGTATTGATACAAAAAATAAAAAATTAAATAATAAACATTGAACTGTATATATATATATATTTAAACCCCGCCCCCTTTCGCCGGCGTACGATGTTTTCCTTCTGCCCTAATCCAATAACAGCAGCGCCTACTCCCGCTCTCTGATTTCCCGCTCACGCTGTCCACCCCCCCCCCCCCACCTCCCTGTTGCGAAAGTCCATGGAGATCCGGACTTGAATTTTCAGCTTCAGGGTAGAAGAAAAGTTTACCGAGCGAAGTGCCTTACATCGTCAGGAGCGTTCCTCGTCTCCGGGAACCCCATTTACAATGCAGTACAGGAAAAGGAAGCGCATCAATTCTGCCGAGCGACCATCTTTCTTCAAGATCATTGCTTCTTCCCGCAGCAACGAACGATTGGTACTTTCAAGCTATTAATTTGAATTCTGATTCGTGCTTTGTTTCTCATCTTTTATGCGTTTCTTTTCCCGATTCTTGTTCCACTTGTTTGAATGACGATGCTATAGATGTACTGCACTGCTCCACATTGCCTTGACTACTGAAAAAATAACGCTCAACTTCAATACCCTGATTTTCTTTTTTAACTTCACCACCGTGTCCTGTTCTCAGGTTCGGCATGGGTAAGGTTAGGTCCTCTAGGTATATGTTTCTGTATCTTTGTTGAGAATTTAGATTGGGCATGTCCTTCATAGATCAACGGAAGATATTTTTTTTGCACATTCACATACTTAGTTTGTGCATGGATGGAGTTTTTCTCCAGTTTTCACTGCTTATTCATCGACAAAACTTAAGTTGTCTAGGCCCTGGTGCCCTCATATAACCTAATTGTTCGCATTGCATCTGGTATAGAACAGGCCAACTCCATTCCAGAATATAAGAGGTAACGTAAAAATTAAGAAAATTGGTTGAAAATGGCTGAATTTATCTCCAGTTATAATATCTTTTAAAAATATCCTTAGAATCAATGTATGTCTGTTGAAAGATAGAATTCAATACACTGCATGTTTCTTGTATTTTTGAGCTGAGAAACCCCTGTGTTTTCCTTATAATTAGAACCGGAGGTGGTAAGTATTACTGAGTCTCCTATGATCTGACCAATCCGAAACGAAGAATATAAATATTTTTTAAATTCTGGGTTCGATACAATCTTTTTTTTATTGAATAATCCAGCAAAGTGTTTCCTGTTCTGGTTTAGTTGAATACTGACCAGGCTCTATTTGAAATTTGGCTTTATCATCATTATCATCATTATCATCATCATCTTTATAGGCATTTTGGCTTGCTTGGTGAATTTGTTGTCTTGAACAGGACTTAACCATTGCCAGTTAAAATATTTTTTTCTTCCTTCCTGATTTTGGGATTTGCATTTACTTGTTGCATTCAACATTGAAGAGCTTACTCCATTATGTAAAAATAGTGTTATGTCCAACACAAACAATTCTGCATTAAGTTTTTGAAAAAAAAAAAAAAAAAACTAAAACAAAAACTGAAAATCTAACCTGATGGATTAATGTAATACCCAATTTAGTTGGTTTCATTAAACTAAGCACTATATCTGAATTTCCACTTCTGAGAGCTTATGCTATTGAGGCTAATACTATATTGACTTTCAGCGAGTCCCGCCATACTTTAAAAAGTACGTATCCATGGAGTTATTTGACAAAGTAATTCTCAGGAGTCCTTCTGGTACCCACTGTCAAATTACTCTACAAAAAGGACCGGAGGGCATATACCTAACAGATGGCTGGCAACAGTTCATGATAGATCACATGTTGGGTGATTATGAGTTTCTAATTTTCACACATGTGGAGGATACATTATTTGATGTTCAAATTTTCGAGAAGAGTGGGTGTGAGCGAATTAACGTGCCTTGTAACGGAAACCACTTTTGCAAAAGGGAAATGAAAAGACAGGATGAAGCCCAGCTTCAGCCGGTACTAGGTATGCATTTTGAATTTTCACTGATTTCTTTCTTGTCCAAAAGAAATTTTGTGATCCATAATGCTACTCATATAAATCCACTAGCTTCGTGAAATTATGTATGCGTGTTTGGGCACTAACCCAGATCAGAGTTTTGAATCATCTTTTTGTGAAGGAACAGGGGAAATCAGCGATCTTAAAAAACCTGAAAAGGAAAATCCACTACAAGTGATGACTGAGATGGATGAAATGGATTTCAAAATTGGGGCATTGGATATACATGGAAAGCAAATTGAAAGGAAAACTATCAACCAGCAAGTGAAGGATGGAACCGACCAACCAGCAGAAACTATGAAGACTTTGAAGATGGCAGAGGCATTTGATTCCAAACATCCATTTTTCTGGGTCTGGATGACACGAAGGAACGCGGGCAAATGTCCTTGTTTGGTACGTCGGTGCTTGCATTACTTTTGAATTTTTCATAACAGGATGAGTAATATGAATTTATTTTTATCCTGTTATGAATTTTAATTTTCCATCGGCAGATTTGATGATATTTTATGGTTGGGATGGACTCTGATTTTATTTATTTATTTCCAGCTTGATTGAGTTGAACCAGGGTTTGCACCAAACAAAAAAATGCGATATTTTGTATCAATTGTTCGATATTTTATGTCGCATGAAGGCTGTGTTTGGTTTTGGAAAAGATTTAATGTTTTCATTTTACAAAAAATGCATTAGAAATGGTCAATTCAGTGCTTATCTTTCCCGTGCTTACACATTTAATATTCTTTGCGGCTCTCTGATTGAAGCTATTGTTTCTGCAGCATCTGCCTGCCTCGTTTTCAAGGGCTCATCTTCCTCATGCTAAAGTTGTGCTCACCTTACAGAACTTGGAGGGGAAAACATGGAACCTTACGACTCGTTATTATAAATGTTTCCATTCTTTTTCTGCAGGCTGGCCAGCCTTGGCAAGATCCAACATGATCAAGGCTGGTGATATATGCTTATTTGAGCTGGTGGGTAAAAATTTGTTGCAGTTTCATATCTTTGGGCCGGGAGTGAGAAGTCGGCATAGCAGAGTAGAAGAAGATGAAATGCGGTAATGTGTTAGTGGTAAAGTTTCTGTTTCTGTTTCCACTACGTGCTACGTGCATGATAAATGGGGCTTGTGAGTGAAATACAGTTGGGTTTTTGTTTCTGGTCCATTGGTGGCTGATAGAGAAGGTTCTGGTGGATAAATTCAGATGTTTTCTGATCCTGGTGCATTGGAAGTGGATAGAGGAGGGGGTTGTGAATGAAATACAATAGATAAATATTGTTTTTGGTGCATTTACAGACATTTTTTTTGGGTATATAAACAGCATGTTTTTTCAATATTTTTCAAGGCCTGTAATGGAACATCCACTACACAAATGTCTGATGAGAGCTGATCAATCACAACGGAGGTGGAGAATGTGAACTTGACTTTTAGAATCTTGATCGCATTTTTAATATAGCTCTCTAGGGGACAATTTCAAACAAGTCTAGGAACACTTTCATCCTCTCCTCCAAGCTAAATCTCAAAACTTAACCCAATCACTTGACCCACGAGCCTCCATTGAATTATAGGCTAAGTTGATTAAAGAGGAGCCTGAGTCTGTAAGTTTGTAAGGTTCTAGTGTAACGATCCTTCCCTGTTAAAATATCTCTTGGGCCAGAAGCAAAGTCAAGTGTGATCTCGAAGTTTGTCTCCAATAGATACATGAGAGATTACTCAAATATCTTAACATAAGAGAAAGTCACTAATCAACTTCATACCACATCACCACATATCCACAACTTAATCATAAATCATACTGAGACATTACCTTTATAAATCCTAGGAAGATAGGGAGAAAAGCCACCAATCAACATTATGATAAAAATAAAACCAATATCCCATAATGCACGTAATGTCTTACAAATACAAAGTCTTCAAATATAAATACCAAAATAAATCCCGAGACATTAGCTCTAACATCAATCCCAATCTCCAAGCTAGTAATGTCTAGTTTGGTCACCAAATCCCTTTTGGAAACTTGTAAAATGGATTTATATATATAGAGGTGAGCATAACATGTCTCTTTAATATGACCATTCTCAAGATCTCTTTGTGCAAATGTGGAAGAAACATATTAATGATTCAGTGAATAAACAACAGAACTTAAAAACACCTAGCAAGTCAACTACCACCTAACCTCACCACAGCTCCTCCACCAAGTATTTCATTCAAGAATAATAACATGGTATCAAAAGAATATATCATCAAGGGTACCCCACAACCACTTCCTCACTGATTTGTTGCTCTCACGGCCCAATATCAAATGTCTTGGTGCTCTCATTCCTTCCATATCATCGTAACTATATTCACACACTAAGTCACCTCTGACGTGGGTCGAACCGCAACCCTACCTATCTCAACCTCCCACAGGGTCCAACATCTCGTGTTGGCATCAGTTCACAATCATAATCTTGTTAGAGTTGGTGTCCTAGAACCAACTGTTTGTGCTTTAATTATATGAATATTTGATGTATTAAATATTAAATTAAACAACTTATTATATATTGTTTATTGTTCTGCATGACTTTAATGCAATAATGTTCTAGTGTATTTATCGCATTGATAAAGTTACAATAGTTCTTTGCTATGATGATAATCTTGAAGTGCTATGATAATATTCTTAATATAGTTCTGCGATTAGATAACATACTATGATAGAACACACAATATATAGACCGTCTGGTGCGAGTACTCGTAAGCAGACGAGACATCTTCTCATGAAATTCGCACTTGGTAATCTTCATGATGGGAGATTACGAGAGCAGACCCGCAAGTAGGAATTCTGCATGTTTTGGTGTCATCATATATTTCTATCCGCGAGCATGTGTAATGATCCTTAGACTTTAAGATTATCATTAATGCATGTCACGACTCACACACTTAGATTTACTGATGAAAACCGTCACACCATATGTTGGCGGGAAGTATGGTATGTGAGGTGCGTCACAAATGATATCTTATTAATGGATAAGTCAAGAAAGAATTTGTCTCTTCCATCTTTATGGAAGTTGATATCTCGACCCTTTGATTGAAATAGAACTGTCGCCCTAAATTCTATGACTTTGATGTAACGATGAGTTTATTTTAGATAGTAAAAAAATGATGTATCGAACATATAAGTTGATGACATAGTCATGCAACCTGTTTGATTAGATATTGTGACAAAGTGGTTATATCACACGTCCATATGTGGTCGTACTTTAAGCTCTTTTTTTGGGGTGCCTTGACCAATTGTTAGACAGTAATCTTGGACTTTAGATAAGCTCGTCTAATGCCAACGAAAAAAAATCATAGAGGGCTCACACAAGTGTTTCTGGTGATCTCGATTAAATTCTATTTGAATTCAATTAATGGAATAAATATTATTCTCAAGATCGAGGAATAATTTTATTCAAGTTATATTGATCACATAAATTCATTAAATATTTATTTATTTTATTGAATATTTAATAAATATTTATTTAATAGTTTGCGAATAAAATATTTATTCGGGTGTTCAATAAATGCAAGAGGAGTTCGAAAAGATCAAGACCGTATCCGGTGATAAAATAATTATTTACGAGCTGGTAAATATTATTTATCCACTTTGCGCAAGTTGACGCACCACAAAATAATAATATTATTATTATCATTATGTGATATGAGATTTCATTAATGGTTGACTGAATGGCCCGAAGGTCGATATTTTTATTGATTTTGGATAAGTCCCTTTTAAGGGTAAAGGGGGGAAACCAAGACTTCAGAGACATCAAGACATTAACAAAATTTGAAAAATAAAAGGGTTGCAACCCAGAACAAGACTACGAAGAAGTGCTTCAACCCAGCATCAACATCATTAAGGCACGCCTCCACCAAAGCATGACTGTTCAACAAGCTGTCATGTGCAAGGATGCACGGGCCCAGTACCGATGGCTACACCATACCCTCTCAATCTTCCAAATCCGAAAAACCATGCATGATGAAGATGACCACCTCTATCCTCATCTGAAGCAAAACCTTGTAGAATGTTTGGGTTCCCCAACAGTCCATCCATTTCACCTCCAACAACAATCAAACAACATGTAACCAGTAGATTCACAGCCAACCACGTCATCAACACCACCAAGATACCACTAATTTCACAGCCAATCAAACAAGATCCCAACTTCACCAAATCAAAACCTGGAAAAAACTTACAGAAGCACCAAAATGTAAGGCCTCCCCACTCCGAGCCACCGGAGCCGACCCCAAGCACACCAGGGCATGCCAGATCTGACGTCGAGCTGGGACGAAGCCGAGCTGAGATCTCGGAGCCGGAAGGCACGCCAAAGCCGACGTTGAGCACATCGTAGCCCATGCTGAGCACACAGCAGCCGCGACGAAATCCTGAACAGCCGATGACTAGCACACTGGAGCTGACGACGAGCACGCCATAGCTGCGACGAGATCCCGGAGCCAAAGGCACGTCGAAGCCGTCACCGAGCACACCAGAGCCGACACCAAGCACCTAGAGCCGCAAAGAGATCCAGGAGCCGGAAGGAACATCACCATCACTGAACTGAGAACCCGAAGCCAGACCACTCGGAGTCGACACACGCCGAGGTTGAGCTGAGATCCCGAAGCCAGGAACGTCGAAGCTGTGGCTGAGCGTACCGGTGCCGACGCCGAACACACCAAAGCCGAGACGAGATCTCAAAGTTGTAAGGCACAATGAAGCCACCGCCGATCCAAGAACGAAGTCGGACCACGCGGATCCATCACCCATCAACGCCGTGCCGAGACGAGATAGTCATCGCCGAGGTCGGGCCATGCCGGAGGAGGGGAGGAGACGACTTGGAAGGGAAACCCTAGACATGCGAGGTGGGGGGGAGAAGCCGCTTCTCAGAGGCCCATCCAATACCCACTATATCTATAAATAGGCGACTATGTCTATTATGTAATTTATTCGAAACCAATTCCATGTTTGGGAATAGAGAATTGTTGAGCACAACGAATTCTATCTCGACTCATCCTCCTCTCTCCCTCTCAAGAACGAGAAACCCAAGAGAGAATTTCTTCAAGATCGAAGAACGAGCGATCAAGAACGAACATCACAAGACATTTGATTTGTCATGCTAGCACTCGAAGAACGAGTGACGTTACTCAGAGACCATTGATGCATGTGTGGATCACCGCTAAAGGGATTCTACCATTGGATCCTCACAAGCGCAACGAAGACAATCTAGAAGGGCCTTTTCGGACGATCAACAATCATCAACGAAGAAAGTTCCTAAGCCCATATATTTATTTATTCAAATATTAAATAAATTAATTATAAATTTGACATGCAAGATCCTCGCTCTTAGTTTTGGGTAACGATTATTAAAAGAAATTTTAATATATCACCCTCCATCGCAACGCTTCCGCTGCGCTCGGAACCAACAAGTGGTATTAAAGCGGTCACGTTTAAATTTATAATTATTTATTTGATTGTTGATCTATGCGTAATCGTGGTTAGATTTTCATTTCATGTTATTTGTTCTTTAATCCGATTTGAATTAACATGTTATCGACATATTAATCATGCCCGTTCAATGTTTCATTTTCTTAGAGATTTAAGAACAAATGAAGAACGATCAGAGATGTCATTGGGAAGTGCCAAAATTTTGGCCAGTAAAGCTGGGTTACACAACGTGCGACCGGAGCACATGTTGTATACCCACGTGCATTGTATCTAGATGCACTGAGAAATTTAAAACACGCGGTGCTTTTGTTGCACATCGCGTGTTAACCGGGCCAACTTGACACACGGTAAATGGATACAGGGTGTGTAGATGGCATGTACACACCGTGTAGTCTGACCGAACTAACACGCCGAAGCCCCAAGCGTGTGATTTGGATATACGACAACCGGGGTACATGGCGTGTAGCTAGATGTACACGCAATGTATTCTCCCATTAATGGACAAAATTAAAATTAAATTAAATTTGAAAAATTACAGCATTAAAACATTATTTTATTGATTGACACATCGTTGTGTGTTTGACCATTTAATAACAGTTTTAAAAAATTTTAAGTGCTCAATTAATTTACTGTAATAAATATATCATTAATGGTTTTGTCGTTTATTTTCCATAAATGCCAAATTGACGAGTATCTTCAATTAAGTTTGGATGATCATTAAGATGAAAGGGAATTAATTAATTAATTAATTAATTAATACAAACACGTTCAACTTAATAATAAAGAATGAATAAAGAAATGAATGATAGTCAATTTCTTTTTGTGTATTCGTCGCATGTACGACCGATCATGAGCTTGACCAAGACTTATGTATGTGTTGACATTTATTTAATTAAATTTATTGCATAGTTTTGCAATTATTTGATATTAAATTAAAAGATGGTTTGCGATTCATCCCTCCCTCCATTATTATGTAGGATCTGCGTGTCTAATGATATTTATGTAATTCCCTTTAACCAATCCTCTGGCTCCCCTCACCTGTGTGTGAGTAATAAATATTTGTAATTAATAGAGCATCCCAAGGCGTGTGAAGACGGTTCAAGACGGAACCATAGTGACACTAACTCAACGATACATAGGTGGACATGTGGAATGCTGTAGCTCATGCCAAACAGTGGGGAAAGTAAAGCAGATAAACAAACAACAGATTCAACAAGCATCCACTTTCATCTCAATGGGTAAGCCCAACCTCAACCTATTCTATCATCTATGATGTCCTCTCTGACACCAATATACATAAACTGATGCATCTCGCAACTCTAAGTGTCAACTACTGCCACAACAACTGGGCCTCCCTGCCCCACACACCACAACAACCCTCCAGGCTCAGCCATCCCAGACCCAGGTCACATCCGAGCCTCCTTGCCCCCACAACCATAAGTCTCGTATCAAGAGCACATCACAAGCAGCAAGAACAAACATAGAAACGAGCTCTCAGCTCTAAACAAGACATTCAACATTCACACACAACGAGCTCTCGCAGCTCCAAAGCACAATGCACTCGAACTTTACAAGCAAGCGGGCAACTCAGGCCCTATAAGGCATTATTTTTAACACACAACCGATTCTTATTCCATCTTGAATTAACTGATTTATTATTCACATGTTCCAACTACGGGCAACCTAAACAACAAGATATCACCAAATTAATTCAACAATTAATTCAACATGCCTTTAATACTTTTATCAACAAGCATCAACATGCTTCAGGTTCATGAACCAACTCCATTAATTATGCATACTCGCATCAATTTGATTAACATCATATCATAACAACAACAACCAGATTATTAAGCACACCTCTTTATCTTTTAGCCAATTAATTATCAATTAATTCCGGCTTTATGTACTTTACCAATTCCCATCAAGAACAACTAAACAAAGAAAACATGAATATCACACTATCTAGCAAATCAAGAGGCAAACCGTTATCACAGTACAAATCAACAACATCACTACAAGATCGATACCAATTCTTTAATCTGGTTCATATATTTAATTAGGTCAATTTTGTTGCGATCCAAGGGGATAAATCCTGCTAACTCTACAATTACATGTAAATAAATAGAGAAACATAGAATCCCCTACCTCAAAAGGTCGTTGACGTTCTTCACACGAGAACAGATCAAAGAAACAGATCACGATCACCTCTCCCGCAACAACTACATCCACCATAGGATACCGCGACACAACCACGCCAACCAACAACCAAGAAAACTCTATTAGAAACATGGAGATCACGTTCCATCACATGGAAAAGAGAAACAAGAGGAAACAGATCGAAGAAATCTCAAGAATAGAGGTAGATCATACCTTATATCGAAGGCGAATCACTACGTATCAAAGAAGGGAGCTAGGGATCATTCCTTGATGAAGGAATCCCCAAAATGCTGAAGAGAGGGTCGTCGGGTCACCTGAGGTCGAGGGAGAGTTGTTGTAGCCATAGGTTTTGACAAAAATTGAGTGGTTGGAAAACACATAAAACATACAGCGTCGGGGCATTACACGGCGTGTAATCCCCTTTCACATCATGTAATGCCTCAAGGTCGAGTTCCACCCAAAAACACATCACCTCAATGCTTTATTTTATTTTTCAAACCCAAAACATTTCACACCGTGAATCCCTCTTTCACGCCATGAAGCAACCCGTGAAACAGAATGCTACGTCGTGTAATACAGTTACACGACGTGTAATCATCCCCTTCCCAACTTCTACTTAATCGAACTTCTCCAAAAGTCTTCTAAGCCACCTCCGAGCACTTCGATCTTCAAAAAAATGCAAAGGGTTGATCCACGTAGATCTGAACCCTTGCATCAAATACCTCTCAAAACGTTCTCTTCCTCAAGAATCCAAAACCAACCCATAGAGGAAACAGAAAGGGGTCATCCGAACAGCCACCCCGCGAGATATCTCTCAAGGCTCTCGCCACCATAGGAGCTCAACCACTTCACTAGAGGAACAAGTACAAAACCACACAACAACCAAAACCATCCCCTAAACACTCTCTCAGGGGAGATACCTCTCAAAAGAGGGTAAGCCACAATAAACAACAAGAGAAAGCCATCTCATAAACAAAAAGGGTCTACAACCACAAAACAAACATTGTTACAAGAGAAGAGCTAAACATCAAATAGCTCGGGGTACTAAGCACGTATCTATGAATCACGTTCCCAAGTACTCTCCTCCACACCACTGTGCTACCACAAGACACAAGCTAAGGGGATAGAACGCCCACACAACACCTTCTCCCGGTGGTCCTAGATCTCTACAGGTCACTCCTCGAAGGTCACATCATTATCAACATCGATCACACCCCAAACGATGACGTGAGAGTCGTCATGAAGATAACGACGGAGCTGTGACACATGAAAAACATTGTGTATCTGGATCATCTGTGGGGGAAGTTCTATCCAGTACGCCATGGCTCCAATGCGAGCCAACACCTCGAAAGGCCCAACAAACCAGGGAGAAAGATTACTCCCTTGGCCAAACCTTCACTGCCCACAACTGGGAGTCACCTTTAGAAACATGTGATGCCCAACATCAAACTCCATAGGTCTCCTCCTATGATCAGCATAAGACTTATAATGATCCTGCGCTGCCTTTATCCTCTCATGAATCACCTGAACCATCTCTGTCGTATTCTATACCAGTTCCGGCCCGAGAATTGCTGACTCTACAAACCCAGTCCAGCACAACAGAGAACAAAAAGGTCGGCCATATAAGACTTAAAATAGTGCTATACCGATGGTAGAGTGAAAACTATTCTTGTAAGCAAACTCTACCAAGGTTAAGTACCTCATCCACAAACCTCCAAAATCCAAGAAACAAGAGCGTAACATGTCCTCAAGAGTCTGGATGGTTCGCTCTGTCTGATCATCCATCTGTGGATGAAAATAAGTGCTAAGGTATAGCTGAGAACCAAAAACATGCAGGAGACCTCTCCACATCCTAGAGGTAAAATGAGGATCTCGATTGGAAATGATTGTTCTTGGGAATCCATGGAGACTCACCACCTCCTCCAGATATTGTCTCGAAAAAACCTCCACAGAGCTTGACTCCCTAATTACTATGAAGTGGGATGATTTTTTCAAATGATCCACTACCACCCATATATCATCATAGCCTCCCTGAGCTTGAGATAAACCAGTAAAAAATTCCATCGAGATGTCCTCCCACTTATACTAAAGAACATCTAACAGCTGGAGGAAACCATCGGGAACATGGTACTCGAACTTCATCTTCTGGTAGACCAAACATCGAGACACAAACTCTACAACTGCACGCTTCAACCCAGACCACCAAAACTAATCTCTCAAAGCTTGGTACATCCTTTTCACGCCAGGATATACCACTAAGGGTGAACTATAAAACTCTCTAAGAACTATCTCACACAATGCCAAAGGAAAAAAATACTTCCCTAAAAAAACACTCAGTGATATTCATCCTCAGACCAACCATCAGGGGCCTCACCACAAACAACTTGGTCTCTCTAGACCTCCATCTCAAGATCCCCCAACTGAGACTCTTCCACCTACTGCACCAAAGATGACTACACCGTCATCTAAAAAAGACAACCTCTTCCCCCAACTTATCCCATGTCCAGATGTAATGTTAAGAGTTTTTCTATTACCCTCCAGGAATCACCATATTCATGCACTGCATCACTACGTGACTTCCTACTCAGCACATCAGCCACAATATTCCCCTTTCTAGGTTTATATGAAATTTTGAAGTCGTAATCCTATAAGAACTCCATCCACCGACACTGTCACAAGTTCAAGTCACGCTGGGAGAAAACGCACCTGAGGCTCTTATGATTGGTGAAGACCAAAAAATGCTCGTTAATGAGGTAATGTCTCCACAACTTCAGGGAAACACCACTATCACCAACTCGAGATCATGGGTGGCATAATTACGCTCATAGAGGCGCAACTGACAAGACCCATAAGAAATGACCGATCTTTACTGCATCAGAACACAACCTAACCCCATACACGAAGCATCATAGATTACCTCAAATTGAACTCCTTCTACTAGAAGACAAAGAACTAGAACACTGAACAACTTACCTTTTAGATACTCGAAAGCTGTCTGACACTGATCATTCCACACGAACGCCTAATCCTTTCTAGTCAACGTTGTCAGAGGAGTCGCAACCTGAGAGAAATCGTCTACGAACCTCCTATAATAGCCTGCAAGACCAAGGAAACTTCACACCTTTTCCACTGTATTGGGGGATTCCCATGACACCACTGCTTCTATATTTGATGATCCATAGCTACTTCCTGATGGGATACAACATGCCCCAAGAAACAGACTTCTCGATCCCAAAACTCACACTTCGAGAACTTTCCAAATAGCTTTTTTTGACAAAGATCTCCCAAAACAGCACACAGATGCTCTGCACGCTCCTCCTCGGATGTAGAGCACACAAGTATGTCGCCAATGAAAACCACCATGAACTTATTCAGGAACTCACGAAACATAGTGTCAATCAACCCCATGAACAAAGATAGAGAATTCATCACACCGAATGACATCACAATGAACTTGCAATTCCCATGATGACAATGAAAAGTAGTCTTCAGGATATCCTCATCCTTCACCCACATATGATAATATCCTAACCGCAAATCGATCTTCGAGAACCAACTTACACCCTTCAGTTGATCGAATAAATCATCAATATGTGGAATAGGATAACAGTTCTTCACTGTCACTTGGTTCACGCGATGATAATTGACACACAACCACAAACTGCCATCAACCTTCTTCACGAACAAAAATGGTGCACCCCATAGTGACACACTTGGTCAAATGAAACCGCACTACAACAGACCATCAATCTATACACATAGCTCTCACAACTCATAAGGCTCCATCCTATATAGAGACATTAAGATATGGGACACACTTGGCTATAGCTCGACCCCGAACTTGATCTCCCGTCAAGGGGGTAATGCTACAAACTCTTCTGGAAATACATTGGGGTACTCTTCTATAACCCTGGGAAACACCAACTGCTGAACCTATGATAAAATTAACATCAACTTAGGCATCAAGGATGACAAGGATGAAACACGCCTCTAACCCATCCAAGGGTCTCGCTCACTAACAAACACTACTGGCTCTGCATCCGAATCAAATAACAAAATCTGCCTCCTGAAACAATCCACGATATCCTGCATTGAATACAACCAATCCATGCTGAGGATGACATCATATGGTTGTATCCGTAAACATAGGAAATCTCCCCAAAAGTGGTGTTTCCCCAGTACTAGCTCACAGTCTCTACATACTTCAAACAAGTCATCTCGACCTCCAACTGGCGTAGTCAACGCCAAGGGCATTGGAAGCCTCTCTACCTCAAGTCCCAAGGCATGGATAAGGGAAGGTGATATGAATGAGCGTGTCACTCCTAAATCAAAAAATACATGCACCCAAGTATAAAATAAGCAAAGGGTACCTCGAACGGTGTCTGGCTTGCCTGACATTGGCAACACTAATGCATGAATCTGAACACAACCAACTCCATGACCTCTTTGACCCGGATGGTGACCACCTCCATGGTCATGCTCTACTCTTTGAGGACATGGAGTATCCTAGGGATGTCCTCTACTTTCCCCATCCGTTCTCTACTGATCTAAAATTGGTGCAACCTGTTGCTGCTGCCTCGGCTAGAACTGCCACAATGGAGGAACCTGAAGCGAAACACCTAGCACAAGTTGTCTGTTTAGAAAGTTTAGGCGCTCTTGTTGCTGATGACCTTGGTATCCAAAAGAAAAAAAGCGCCTGATCCCTTAGCATAGGCCTGAGAGCCGCCTCCCCCAGAGAAACGAGATATAGAGGGAAGAGACCTACCCCCGACTGATCAGAAAATATTCTTCCCTAAAAGCCAGGAACCCTAGACCACAACTCTTCTTCTTGGAGAATCCTGATGACTCCCCTCTTGCGATGATCTGGTTTTGGATAACATCCTCTTGATGACCTCTGCCCTCACCAACACCTTGAGATATGAAGTCAGCATAAACAGGGTGACCTGGCGCTGGATCTCTGGATGCAAAGCTTCCTCGAAATGCCTCACCTTGGACTCATCATCTGGAAAAAGGTATGAAGCATATCGTAGAAGGTTCCTGAAATGGATCCTGAACTCTCACACACTGGAGCTCCCTTACCGAAGGGTAAACAACTCTTGGAGACTGGCCGCCTTCGCGGTTGAAGAAAGAAACTCGACTCTGAACTGCTCTCGGAACTTCTCTCATGAGACTACAAACTCCTCACATTCCATGAGGAATAAGAACCACCACTGCCTCACTGCCCCACACAACATCATCACAACCAACGATACTCAGTGCTCCTTCTGAGCACAGATCGAACTGAAGGCTATCTCATCCTCCTCTAACCAGTCTTCTATGACTGCATCTGAAACAGAGCCCCCATACTTCTGCAGACTCTGTCACTAAAACTCTCAAAGTGTCTTCCTCCAAGTGTCGTCGTCATCAACCTTTACTTTGTGACGATCTACTGGTACAACCTGTTGGACATATTTTGCGCGAACCTGATGAGGACGTTAACCTGGAGCCATACCCGCAAAAAAGACAAAAAGTTAGGGCCACCAAACCTATAATATGGAAGACTTTAACATTAATTAATTGTTTTCTTTTATTAATTTTAGATTACCTATCCCAAGCTCTACCCATTGAAACACATGCTCAAATAAGAATGATGCATGATCCTTTCCTAGGTCTCTACCTTGCAAAAAGTATCACCTCATTTAGTAGCCACTATAAACTTAAAGGTCCATGCATCAGATCACAGGGGACCATACCAACCCATGAAACCTCACCTGTTCCTAACTCCAAACTCCATACTATCCCTCAACTAGACCTCTGATACCACTCTGTCATGTCCCCCTCCCCACAAAGTGTACCCCTCCTGGTCCAACAATGGGAGAAGAGAGATAATGATACTCGAGTTCCACCTCCAGTAGGCCCCGGGTTGGTGACTAGCACTGAGGGTATAGTAAACACATAGATGAGAGGCATTACTTTCTAAGAGAACACATGTTAAAGAGAGAGATAAAACATACACCAACCAACTCCTATTCAGACTACAATATAAAAGAAATCCCAAGCGCACATATGTAATGTCATGAAAAACTACAACTGAAAGAGAAAACTGTAAGTACCAAAAGAAAGTAAAATGATAGTGACCATGAAGCCCAAATAGCTCCTGCAAAACCCCCAATCTAGTAGTAACCAGTCTGATCTCCAACCTACTCCAAGTGACCTGAAAAATAGTTTATATAACGTAGGGTGAGTATAATAGTATACTCAGTAGGATCCTCCCCGGAGCCTCTCATGAAAAAGTAAAGAAATAATGCTAAAGCACAGTGAACAGTAGGTGAAACTAACTCATCACCTAACTAGGTATACTATGTTTCCAACGTCACCATGACTACTATCACCAAGTATCACATAAAAGAGTATATAATATAATAAAAAATATCAAGGGTACCCTGCTACCACTTCCCCACTGGTTTTCCGATTTGTCCCAACGCCGCACATCCTGAGCATCTCTCTCAAAAAAGGATTGCCCGCAGACACCTGTGTGAAGCACCACAACATGCACCTCGTGCAACTCACCACTATAACCACACAACCAAAAGTAGCTAGGTAGTTTTTGGGAGCCACCAAAACTCGCATATCGTGTATCATACATCAGGTATTATACCTCAATCCATTATAACCAATACATCGAGTAAGGATCCTCAACCTATCACATCCTATACACATTACACCTATAGTAGTCTATAAGAAACTATATCTAGAATATACGTATGAAATAACCACAATCCATTACAGCCCCTTGCACACGTATATGGGGAAAACTGACCGTTGTGCATATGAGTATAAGTAACCACCAAGAGAAGAGAGCGAGACCAAAGGGGGTAGTCAGCTATCCATCCTCCCACTGAGATGTTGGGGAAAACACCCCCATGGATCAAAATCCTCAAGGTGTCAGTTTCCCTAACCGATAGGGTAGAGTAGCGTATAGAAACACAAGAAGAATAGTATATAATATAGCTCACAACCACATTATGTGCATAATCTAGTCTTAGACTCAACTGTAGCTAACAGACTCCCGACTACCACTGCTAAGACTAGATATCCTATAAGCACACAACCATTTAAAGAGTTATATTAAGTTACTTTATCCCTTTCTATCCGTTTCACTTTATGTTAATTAATTATTTAAACATTAATTAACCATTATCATTTTCCACATTGCATTTCATTAACATTCCAACCAAAAACCATGCCCTTCAAATATAACCAAATTGAGTCCACGACTTCTCAGAAACACAACCTCAACATTGTATCCCAGCAAGATTCAACCCCCATGGTTTAAACAATTATTCATTCATTTATTTAACAAAATTACCACTTTCCATACTTTCTGGTATTCTAGGAAAACATTCTAGGCTACCAAGAAAAAATGGGCTCAACATGGTGAGTAGGTGAACTACCCCTCAAGTTTTTTCCACCTATTGAAAGAGCACATACCCATCCATTATTGAGAAGCTAAATACAGAAAGCACATGGAATACCCTGTGTGTCTTCACCTCCTTTGGAAGGAGGGTAAGCAAGACTATATACCTCAAGCAGTGTGGAAAGTAAAGCAGACAAACAAACAAAAGATTCAACAAGCATCCACTTTCATCTCAATAGGTAAGACCAACCTCAACTCGTCCCATCATCTCTGGTGTCCTTCACAACACCCATATTCATAAACCGATGCATCTCGCCACTCTAGGCGTCAACTAATGCCACAAAAAATGGGTCTCCCTACCCCACGTACCACAACAACCCTCCAGGCTCAGCCATCCCAGGCTCACGTCACATCCAGGCCCCCTGCCCCCACAACCACAAGTCTCGTATCCAGAGAACATCACAAACAACAGGAGAAACATAGCAATGACCTCTCAGACCTAAACAATGCATCTAGACTTCACACACAACAATCTCTCCCAACTCCAAAGCACAAGACACCCGGCCTTTACAAGCAAGCGGGTAACTCAGGACCTACAAGACATTATCTTTAACACACAACTGGTTCTTATTCCATCTTGAATTAATCGATTTATTATTCACAGGTTCCAACTACGGGAAACCTAAACAACAAGATATCACAAGCTATCACTAAATTAATTCAAAAATTAATTTAACATGCCTTTAATAATTTTATCAACAAGTATCAACATGCTTTAGGTTTATTACCAACTACATTAATCATGCATACTCGCATCAATTTGATTAACATCAAATTATAACAACAACTGAATTATTAAGCATGCCTATTTATCTCTTAGTAAATTAATTATCAATTAATTTTGGCTTTACATTCTTTACCAATTTCCATAAAAAACAACTAAACAAATAAAATATAGATATCACACTATCTAGAAAATCAAGAGGCAAACCTTTATCACAGTACGAATCAACAACATCGTTATGTGATCGATACAAATTCTTTAATCCGGTTCATATATTTAATTAGGTCAATTTTGTTGTGATCCAATGGGATAAATCTTGCTAACTCTATAATTGCATGTAAATAAATAGAGAAGCATCGAATCACCTACCTCAAAAGGTCATTGGAATTCTTTGCACGGGAATGGATCAAAGCAATGGATTATGATCACCTCTCCCACAACAACTGCATCCACTTGAGGATGCTGCGACACAACCACATCAACCAAAAACCAAGAAAACTCCATTAGAAACATGGAGATCACACGCCATCACATGGAAAAGAGAAATGGGAGGAAATGGGTCGAAGAAACCTCAAGAACGAAGGTAGATCATACCTTATATCAAAGACGAATCGCTACGGATCGAAGGAGGGAGCTAGGGATAGTTCCTTGATGAAGGAATCCCCAAAAAATTGAAGAGAGGGTCATTAGGTCACCTGAGGTCGAGGGAGAGCTGTTGAAGCCATAGGTTTTGAAAAAAACTGAGCGGCTGGAAAACACTTAAAACATACAGCGTCGGGGAATTACATGATGTGTAATCCTCTTTCATGTCGTGTAATGCCTTGAGGCCAAGTTCCCTAGAAAAACGCATCGTCTCAATGCTTTATTTTATTTTTCGAACCCCGAAACATTTCACGCCATGAAGCAACCCATGAAACAAGATGCCATGTCATGTAATAAAGTTACACGATGTGTAATCCCCCCTTCTCAGCTTCTACTTAACCGAACTTCTTCAAACTTCTTCTGAGCCACCTCTGAACACTTCGATATTTGAAAACATGAAAAGGGTTGATCCACATAGATATGGGCCCTTATAGATACCACCCAAGACTAGTTTCACATCACCTCGATCAAGCTTGTCTGTGCTTTGTCTAAGGCCATATCAACTCCCAAGATCTTCCTCACACAAAACACAATAAATCATTAATTATAAAAATTTATAATCAATTATTTAATTAAATTAAAAATAGGCATAATTTCCTAAATACTTACCAAGCATTCCTGTCACTCTGAAACTTTTACTATCCAACCATATAAGGTCTGTGGAATACCCCTGACACCATCCAGACCAAATCCATATAACACAACACCTGATTAATCACCAAATTCATCTAATTTCATCAAAAACCTTAAATAAAATCATTATATGATGTACCTTCAATGGAACAATGGAAAAAATATATGTGATAAACCTCTTAGGATGTCCTTTATCCATTACATACAAAATATCCATTAATCACAAATGATTTTACATGCTCTGATGAAATATTCACAAAAAACTAAGCCAAAATGAATAAGAAATCAACAGTTATCAATGAGAAACCAAACATAGGGATATGAATAAATGAAATCACCTAGAATCACCATAAGATCACACTTAGAACTAGCCCATTCCACAGGGAATTGAGAATGGGAAAGGGGGAATAGGTTTTTCCAAAATGGCCCCACCCCATCACTCACATCCCCCAAAAAATGAAGGGGGATTGACCTTAAAAATACGGTCTTTCCTTTGCTCAAAAAAATCAATCGGTCATAATTCACAGTGCGAACTAGGTGGTTCATAGTGTGGATTCCATTTTTATGACACATTCATAGTGTGAACCCCTAGTTAACTTTGTGAAATATTTTAGGCAAAGGGGTTCTCCCCTCATCTAACCCCATTCACTTTTGAACCATGGTTCATTGAATAAATGGCTGCTGATTACTGAATTTCATCCCCCGGTCACCTGACCATTCCCCAATGTCCTCCTAAGAACCTGATATACCATACAAGCTTAATTCATTATCCAAAACCATTTATCTGAGATGCTCTAATTCTTGGAATCTTGATCTGAGTCTTGGTTCCTAAAAAAAACCCCTCATCAAACTAAAAATTTTAATTTCCCAAAAATGAAATGACCCATGAATCATGGGGTGTTAGAATATGAATGGTTATTATACTAATGATTTTTCTCTAAAATATACTAAAATTTTTGGTATAAATAAGTATTTTATTTATAGAAACTTATCTAATTTTAATTCTAGAAATTCTATAAATATTGGACATTCTGGAAAGTGTAGACATATTCATGTTCCTAAATCTTTAATAGTTAATATTGCTAGACCCCAATTCATTTGGGTACCACAAATTATTCTTAATTAACTATTTTTGTAGGGAAATATAAATAGAAACAACATTGTAAAATGGTTTATGGATAGTGGTTAATCAAGTTATACGATTGTATATTTTTCCAACTTCCACTCGCTATGTAAAATTAATAGAAGCTATGTCACTTTTGGTGACAATTCAACAAGAAAGATTTCTAGATTTAGATCTATTAAAGATCTATATTCATTACTCATAAACAATTTACTTTATGTTGAAGGATTAAATAACAACATGATAAGTATTTCTCAAAATTTTGATGATGGATTTTCCATTGATTTTTTTAATAATTCTTGTTCCATTTTAAAAGATATATTTATTAAATTTAGAGCACTTAGAAATGAAAATGTATACACTCTTGATCTTAATTATTTATTTTGGAAAAATGTAATTTTTTTGAATATTTAAATTAATGAATATTTGTTTTGGAATAGAAATCTTGTAAATTTTTATTTTTATTCTTTGATAAAATTATCTAAGAAAAATTTGATTTATGATTTTCCCTAATTTAAATTGGACAAAAAAGAAACTATATGATGTATTCCAAATGGTAAAGAAAAATAAGTCATATTTAAAACCAATTAAATAGGGTTGAACTTATAGTCTAATGTAACTTATTCATATGGATTTTTTATCCCATCTAAAAATGAGAGTCTTGGTGGAAAATCATTTTTTATGTTTTGGTTGATGTTTTTGAAAGATTTACTTAGGTTGATTTCTTAAGACTTAAGAGTAAAGAACATGTTATTTTTATAATCTTATTCAAACTTGTACATAATGTAAAATATGCTAAAATTTTATCTTTGAGAAATGGCCATGGGGGAGAGTTTAAAAACCCTGATTTTAATTCCTTTGGTTCAAGACATGGAATTAAACATTCATTTTCTTCCCCTAAAACACATTAATAGAATGGTGTTGTTAAAAGGAGGAATATGACCTTACAAGATATTTTTTAAAAATGTTTTGTGAGTATATCATACCTTCCCATTTTTGGTTTGAATCTATTAACACAATATTCTATGTCATCGATATAGTTTTAATAAGTCCTATATTGAATAAAAAACTATTTGAGCTATGAAATATTAATAAAAAACCAAAGGCTAGATAATTTAAAGTTTTAAATCTAAAGGCTAATGAAGGAATATTCCAAGGTTATTCTATTAATTTTAAATCCTATATATATTTTTAATAAGTAAAGGATTATTGAATAATTTACTCTTGTGAATTTTTATGAAAATGATCTCTTTGATCAGAAAAAAACTCAAATTAATGGAATAAGTGATTCTTTAGATAACACGAGACTTGAACCACTATTTGATGAAAAAAAGGATGATGATATAAAACATGATCATGAGAAATCCATTTATGAAAGAATTTGATTTGATGAACCTAAAAGCGTCCTTTCTATACATCATATAACCCTTAAAAACCATCCCTTAGAGACTAATATAGGAAGCTTAAATGGGTGAGTTAGGACTAGAATAAATGTTAGAAACCTTGATGATTTTTTTCTTTCCAATCCCATCTTGAACTTAAAACTATATAACAATATTTAAATGATAAGAGTTGGGTAGTTTCTATGAAAAAGGAATTAAATCAATTCAAGAGGTCAATGTGTGAGATTTAGTTGATAGACCCTCCAATTATCCTTTTATAGGAACTAAATGAGTATTTAGAAATAAATATTATGATCATTATAAATAATTCAAGGTTAGATTCTAATGGTTATAATTAAGAAAACCCAAAATAGTTACATTCATAATTTCCAAAATGATATTAAGGTATATAAAATGAACTTTTTCACTCTTTTTACTTTTTTCCAATAACTTATTAATTTAATTTAGTTTCATATTTTGATGCCAAATTTTGTGGTTTTATATTAGATAGGAAGATCACTTCATGAACATACCACTTTCTTGGAAAATATTTTTTTATGGTTTATTAAGAAGAAACACTCAATTGTATTATAAACTACTAAAACTGATTACACCACAACTAGTATTTTTTGTGAACAATTGTTATGGATGTAGAAAACCTTGATGGATTTTGGATTCAATTTTTAACATGTTCTAATTAAATGTGATAACAATTTTGGTATCAATATTTCAAAAAAATCCAGTGATCCATTCAAGGACCAAGCTCATTGATCTAAGGAATCATTTCCAATGGGTTATTCGTAAAAAGGTGATATATTTTTATTTTTTTTGAAAATAAATTAGCAGAAATTTTTACTAAGCCTTTTCTTATTTTTCAATTTAATTTTTTCAAAAGTGAATTATTATTATTTTAATTTAAATGATTTTATTTTAATTTAAAATTTATTCAGTATTAACAAAGTATTCTAAGTTATTTAATTTTTAGCTTATACATTTATCTATATGAGATTATCTATGTTCACAGTTTTGAAATTTATTTTTTCACTTATCCTTGAGTGGGTTTTAATTTTAAAACATCACTTTACTAGTCACTCGAAGTGACCAAAATAATATCTTATTTTATAATAATTTGGAAGTTGAACAACCTTTTGGTTCAAAACCACTTGAATGAGAACCATTATATCTCATCCTCTCCTTTACTTGAATAAAAAACCTAAGACCTTACTTTTTGGATATCTCAATATTTAAAAAGTATAGTGAAATCCAAAAGAGCTGATGATGGAGCTTCAGGAATCTCAAAGAAAGAGAATTAAACCAATAAATATTGGTGAGTGTTGTATGAAAAAGATATCCAATTTAGTTGGACGAATCATATGATTATTTTTTTAAGAATGGTTATGAGATTTCAAGGATGGGAATGAGTATTTGATGATAATAATGTCAGACCTATACTTGAGAAGTAGATATAAGAGTTCTATGAGAATTCCTAGTTTTGTTTTTATCAAGATGAATATGGTATTAAAGCGAAGGTAAATGTAAAAGAGATCTCCATTTCTACTATGGAAATAGATGAATATTTTTACTATCTAAATAAAGGTAGATATATATGTTTAGAAATTTTATGATCTATGATGATGATAAAGGATATTCAGTCATTATATTTGGATATCCTGATGTTGAGAAGAAATTATAAAAGGATTTAGATCTCAAAAAAATTATTCCATCAAAGTTTATTCGGACCGAAATAGCCCAATGACCTAGTGAGTTCAAGAAATTTCTATTCCATGAAATCAATTTGATGTATTTTATAGTAAATTAGAAAAGGCAAAGGCATCAAACCCTATCTTATGACCTTTTAAGAAGCATAAATATGGTGCAGTATTCCTCTAAAAAATAAGCAGATAATAAAGAAAAAAAAGGAGGGATGGAAGATAAAGAAGTTAATGAGGATCATGAGGACCCTACTGGCACTCAGGGGGAGTTGTTCCATCATGTTGATCCTAAGGATGTATCTCATTTTAAGGTAATTCTTCTAGGAAAATTTCATAAGAACCTATTTATACATTAGAGTTTGAAGATACAAAAGTTTTTTGTAGATGTTCATAGATTTTCTACTGATGTCAGTGATCTAGATGAGGTTTCTGAGGCTTAGAATAGTGATAGAGCTAGTTTGGTAAATAAAGCTATAACTTCAATAAATTTTGAAGATGCTGATGTCCAGATTATGGAAGAGGTTTTTGGTGAGGAGAGGTTTGTGGATGGAGAAGAAAGAGATGAAATTTTTCATTAGGATACCAATATTGATCTCTTCAAAAATCTTGAAGACCTAGAGGAATCAATGGCTAGGAATACTTAAGTATCTCCAGTAATGAGATGTAATCATATTTTATATGAGAATATTATAACACATATGATAAAATAAAGAAGTGATGAGTTTCTTTTAGATAGTGATAATGAAAAGCTACCACCTCTTGGTACTAATAATGAATATGCTACACATTCATTTAACCAGAATGAAATGGATTCCAACTTTGAGTATCTTGTTCAAAACTTTAATACTAAAGTGTTTAATGAGTTTGAGAATGAAAAAGTATATATAAATGATCTCAAGACTGATTTATCTAGAATTATGGAGATGATGGATGTTTGAAATAAAATTATAAGGGACCTTAAACCTATTCAGACATGTGATTATATATAAGTTTTGATAGAAGTGATATCTTTAAAGGATCATTTAAATAAAGGAAAATTCAGTTCCTAAATCTGAATTTGATTGGTTGAGAGAAGACTTATAAAGCATAAAATAAAATTTTGTTTACAAAATAGATATACATTTGATGAAGAGCATGGTTATAACTCAATTTTAATTCATCAAGAAGATTCCATATGCTCAGGTATATCTATCATATTCTAACCCTAAAGAGATTAAATATGTTAAAGGAAATTTTGGGAATGTTTCTTTAGATTTAAGTATACTCAGTGAAAGGTTCCAATCCTTATAGTTTGATGTGATATCTAGAGATACTATTTAATAATATCATAAAATTTTGTTTATAGATATTTAGGATAGAATGACTAAAAGTAAAAATATTTCAAGATATTAAAATAATGAGAGATAAAATTTAATGAAAATTTCTAGTTTTTATCTAATAATCAAAGGGATATTAAGATAAGACCTGAAAATTTAGAAGTTTTCCAATCTAGATAATTATTTGATGAATCTATTCCTAAATGTTTTTAACTTCAAAGATATTTCTACAAGGGTAAATAATTAGTAGTTTACTAGGATAAACCTTTCATTTATCTACCAGTTCTGAAAAATCCTCAGTTGGAGGCTTTAAAGAAAATGATGGATGACTATGTGTCTCAAGGTGCTCTAGTTGGACTACCTGATAGAGGATATCAAACTAATATGAGAAGGTGTTTCATGATCTTTATTAACTTCTTAGAACATGAAATTGTGTAGAGACTAGAACCCCATGTTAGAGATTTATTTGAAATTAGATACAAAAGATTTAATGGGATGAAAATCCCTAAAATTTATTAAGTGTTTCAAGAACTATTATAGGCATAGTTTGAACCTAGATCTTTCTATAAGGAACCCAAGTAGGATTCCTCTAGAAGTGAGGATTCATTTACTTCATAAAATTCTTATATATTTTCCCTTTTTCATTTAGACCATGACTCAACCCCTCTCACACCTATCTCTAATATTACACCCTCTGAAAAAAATAGATATTTAACCCTCTCATGCTCAAAAAATACTTTTAGTATAATATTTTAAATTATTTAAGATGTTTCTAGATAATATTGATTATATAAATTAAATAATTAATTATTTTGATGAAACTATACAATATTTCTTCATAAAAAACAATTTTTATCTTTTATAAATATTGAAGAGTTATAATTATGATCTAATGGAATGTTATATATTTTTGTTTAAATATTATAAGGATGATTTTATGAGAATATTGGATATGATTGAGAGATATTTTTTTTAAATGAAAAGTGGAAATTATATGAGAGATGTACTATAAAAAAATATCCATCTTCTAGAAAAAGGATGGAAGACTGTCTTGGTCCTCCCATATGACACCCTAATTTTAAAAGGAATATTGCTTCTCTTTCTTAGAGAAAATTATCTACTGCTTATGGATCGAACCCTAAAAAACCTAAAATTGTTTACTTTACTATTTTTGAGGTTAGAGAGGATAATCTCATACAAATTATAGATTAAATTTTATGAGTTAAGACTTGGAATGGTAGAGATAAATCTGATCTTGGAGCTATTGGTTTTGAATAGACCCTTGTTACACCTAATTATGGTTTCTTTAAGAAAGGACCTCTTGACCCTAGTGCCAAATCCACTTCTGTTGACCTTGATATTCCTAACCCTCAACCAAAACCTTCAACCCATCCTAATCATGAACCTAAGGACTAATGTGTATTTTTTATTTGGATGGTATATATTTTGTGTCTATTTATAATGTTGTTATTTATTAAATGGAATTGAGTACCATATTCTTATTTCCATAATATTTTTGGATGATTAATATTAATTTATGTTTTCTTATTCTATTTATGATTTTAATCGATTCCTTCTATTCCATGCTAAAAATTTATTTATGTAACATGTTCTTACAATTATACAATTTTGTGCACAATATTGAACATGTTACAACCATTATTTTAGCCTTTTTTTATCTCACAAAAATAGGGAGAAGAAAATCGAATGAACATAAAATTTTATTCATTTTTAATATTTATAATTATTCTGATTATCACTTTTTTGAAATAATTTTATTTGAAATATTATATTATGAAAATCAGTAAAATTTTATTCTTAAAGTTATATGGGATCCTTGATCATAAAAAAGGGATGATTGTTGGACTCACTAACGCTGTTTTAATATATCATAGTTTATCCTAAGATTAAATGATCCAAAAAACCATAAATTTTATTAATAGTGATTTTTATTGAAGTATGCAGATAAATTATTATGTAGTTCTAAATATTTTTATAAGCAATTTTTATTCTATTTGGAGAAATATTTTCTAAGTCTATAAGTTATATTCCAAATGTAGTGTGTTCTATATGAAAGACTTACGATGTCCAATTTTTGGGAATTATTCTTAGTCTGGAAGACTTATGTTTAGGAAAATACTTATGAAAAAGACTTATGTTTGGAAGAAAAGACTCACACTTGGAATGAAAGGCTTACATTAATAGGAAAATACTTGTGATCAAGATGAATTCATATGATCAAGATAAAGACTTATGATCAAAGGAAAGGCTTATGAAAAGTACTTACAAAGTATATGTCTTCAGAAACCCAAAGACCTATATAAAAATAAAGACTTATGAAGTTTGATATTTTCATGATATTTTATTAAAGTTTTGATAAGATTATTACCATTTTAGTATTTCAAGAAAATTATACCCCCACTTTAGTTTTATCAAAACTTGTGATGTATAAATAAATAAAGAAGGATTTATTTAAAGTTTATATTTCCAAGAAATTCTTTAGTTCCAAGAAAGACCATAACTACTCTAAAGGGATACCTCTCATTATCTATTTATGGATAATAATGTCACATTTAAAAGAAATAAAATTATTTTTCAAGTATTATATTATATACTCTTGACTATTTGAATTGAAGGAGTTTGAATACAAAATAGAAATTCTGTAAAGAATGCACAATTAGAAAAATAAAATAACTACTTCATACACATACTCTATTTTTGAATATTTCTTTTTCTATACAATTGAAAATAAAAAACACAGTGATAATGTGTGATTTAAAGTTTTATCTATATAAAATGAACTATCATCAAAGCTACATTCTAATTCTAGTATATCTATAAAAAATATCAATAATATACCAACTATATCATATAATTGTGTACTGAAATAGGAGTAATTTCTACACATATTTTCTTTGATATTGTATGTGCACACTCCTTATACTGAGTGTGATTAGAGGTGGTATATAAGACTTATGAATAGGATCCTAGAAAAATATCTTGGATATTGTACTAAGTGATAACTATTTGTACTCTTCTAGGAATCCATTAGGAAAAAGGAAGGTATAGTTAAAATCCCCAAGCTTACTCTTCTTTTATTTTTCGATGCATATTTATTTGAGAAGATTATGATGGGTTGGAACCAACTTTAATTAAAAAGTTTTAAGTTGGATAAAATTTCAATAACTCAATTCACCCCCTCTTAAGCATTTATGAAACTTTATTGGGACAAAAATATCTATGTGATTTGGAAATGAGTGATATTATGGTTTCTTAAAAAAAGTAATAACACTTGAATTATCATAAAGGATTGAAGTTTTAGTGAAAATAAAACCAAAATCTGGGAGTGTGTATTGCATAAAAATCACATGTACATAATAAGTTCTAGATGGTACATATTCAGCTTTAACAGTGGAGATTGAAACATAATTTTTCTTATTACTAGACCAAGAAACTAAATATTATCCAAAGAAATGATACATTCTAGAAGTACTTTTTCTATCCAACCTACAACCTCCAAAGTCAGCATCTGTGTAACTTTTAAGTAGAAATTAATTTCTAGAAGAATAAAACAAACCAAGTTCTATGGTTCCTTTATGTTAACTAAAATCACATTTTACCACTTTAAGATGTGATTCCTTCATATTTTCTTGGAATCTCACACACAAACATACTAAAAAAATTATTTTTGGTCAAATTTCCATAAGATAAATAAAAAATCTGATCATACCATTATAATATCTTTTAACAAATAATTTACTATATTCATCATGATCAAGTTTGATTGAAGCTATTATCTAAGTGATTATACTTGAAGTATTTTCAAAATTAAAATATTTGAATAAATATATAACATGTTTATGTTTATTTAAAATATTTCCTTCTAGTTTTCGAGTAACTTGAAAACCAAGGAAAAATTTATATTCCCCAATCATGCTCATTTCAAACTCACTTTTTATAAGTTCTAAAAAACTATCAAAAATATATTTTTGAGTTAATCCAAAAATAATTCCATCGACATAAATTTGAACAATTATGATGTCTTTGAATTTTTTTATAAAAACAGTTGGATTAAAATTTCCATTAAAAAAATATTTTGGATATCATACCAAGATCTTGAGGCTTGTTTAAGTCTATAAAGTTCTTTGGTAATTTTTAATACATGTTCCAAAAATTTAACATCTTCAAAATCAGGGGGTTATTTAACATAAAATTTCTATTGAACTAATCCATTTAGGAAATAAATTTTCACATCCATTTGAAATAAATTGAAATTTAGATGTGGAATGAAGGTTAATAAGATCTAGATATATTTAAATCTAGGTATTGGTGAAAAATTCTCACCATATCCCATGAATTTTTCTTGAAAATAACCTTTTACAATAAGTCTTTCTTTATTCATTACTATAATTCCATTCTTATAAATCTTATTTCTAAAAATCCATTTTACCCCACTCATTGAATGTTATTTAGGATGATCAACTAAAGTAAAATCTTGATTCCATTCAAATTGATTTATCTCTTCGGGAATATCCCTTATCCAAATTTTATCACCCAAGGTATAATATTCCATTTTAGGTTCAAATTAAGATAGAAATTCATGATTCTCATATTTATTTTATAACAAACTTCTAGTTTTGACTAGTTGTCTCACATCCCCAATGATATTTTTAGTGGGATGACTCCTTAAGAATGACTAGTTCTTAGGTAAAATGATAAGTTGATCCTTAACTATTGGTTATATATATTTCATTGAAATATTTTCCAGATATTAAAAATATATTAGAGTTACAACATGAGGGTTTAATACCAATGGTTTTGAATTAGTTTCTTATATATATAACAGAGTATTTTCAAAAATATCATCCAAAGGATTTACTTCTAGACGTTTCACAAAAATAAAAGGATAAGTTTCATATAAAATTAAATGAATAGTTTCTTTGACCAAATTCATTCATTTATTAAAAACTCTATAGCCCATACTAGTTATATAATAACTAAGTAAAATTAGTTAATCACCATTAGGATAAAATTTATGAAGTTGATATTTAGTATCTGGATGAATAATTTACATCTAAAGACTTTGAAGTATGAATTTTTTTTCTTTATTCTATTCCATAACTCATAAGGAGTTTTATTAATAAAAGGTTAAATTAAAAGTCATTTTATAGTAAAAAAAGTAATACTCATTACCTCAACTAAATTTTTTTTATTGATTGAACATCTATTCAATAATTTCTAAGTAATTTTTTGAATAATTATTTTTCTTTGTTTTACTACACCATTTTGTTGATGTGTTCTTTGTGTTGAAATACTAAGAGTAATACGTTTATTACTATAAAAACTTTCAAAATTAGATTTTATCAAGTCACCCCCATGATCACTTAGTAAATTAATCAAGGTTAGGATTTCTCATTTTTAATAGAAGCATGAAAAGTTTTAAAATGATAATGTACTTTGTATTTTCATGTGAGAAAATAAAACCATGTAAATATAGTGTAATCATCAACCAAAACATATGTATAATATTTTTCCCTAATACTCCTAGTTTGTGTAGGACTAAATAAATAGTTGTGTATTGACTGTAAGTCTTTATATGTAGAGACTTGAAATTTAGGTCTTCAACTAAACTTATGTTTCTTACTATATTAAAAAGGATCATAGAATATAGTATAGTTAAACTTATGTTCAGGGAGTTCTCTACCATATCCTTTTCTATAAAGTTTATAAAAAGTTATAAAGTTACAGTATACTAGTATTTTATGAGAAAAAACAGATAAATATTCATTTTCACCTAATAAAGTTAGATTTCTTAAGTATTCTAATTCATGTGTGTAAACATTCCCATACCTATTAGTAGATATAATGAAAGCACATTACTAATTTTTAATGGTAAATTTTTCATTCCTAAAATTCATAAGGTTTCCCTCATTGCATAGTTTAATAATGTTGATAATATTTTGATCAAGTATTATAACTTAAAAAAAATTAGAAATTGTTTTTTTATGAGAAAAGAAACATCACCAATTTCTTTGATTTCACATGGTGTATTTTATCTAAAAGTGACACGTCCTCTATTTAATTTTTTCTAATTCTAGAAGTTAGACTTGTCACCTGTCATATGTTAAGACCAACCACTATTTATATACAAATTATTTTGGATGATGTTTGTAATGACCCTGATCCTATTATCCTAAATCCATTTTCTACTTTATTACATTGTCATAATATACAAGGAATCACATTATTAAGGATCAAATAGTTTATTAGTATTAGAAAAATAGATACATACATGATTCTCATATTACATTTGAATACAAAAAGTACAACATATTTTTTTCTAAGAATATCATTATTGACTGTAGAATATCCTTACTTATATATGATAGTACACTTCATAGATTCTTGGGAAGGGAAACTCAATAAGGTTGAGCTCAAAATCTCATCCAGAGTACAATGGAAGATATCATGAATCAAAAATCATAATCAACATTAAAAGATAAATAACTGAACACAAATTCCATTTAAATAACTTTAATCTCATGATAAGATAAAGAATAATTAGTATGGAAAGGTAAATTACATAAAACACATTCCATTTAATCAATAAATTGAAAATTAAATGAATCTAGAGATAATATAATTGTGAAAATAACATGGATAATAAGATAAGTCATAATCAATATGACAAGGTAAATAATTGAAAATATATGCAATGTAGTCAATAAAATGAGAATTAAATGCATCCATAGATAATATCATTGTAAAAATATAATGTATAATAATAATTGAATTCTTAATGAAGGAAATTATTAATTATTAATCATCATGATCTTAGGAACATGATACCTCTACTATCAATACCTTTCACATGATAGTTTAAAACTGATGGGTAGGTATACACGAGAAACCCATTTAACTAAGGATAACCAACTGATTTGTCTCATGAGACTATCGATGAATTGAGGGAATATCTATAACTAGGACTCACCCATATTTACATGTCTAAATAATTCCTTATATATTGAATAATCACTTTAATTCATGAACAATATTCCTTACCAACAAATATTCGTATTGAGTAAAGAATACATATTTATAAATATTTACCCATTTAATCAAATAACTTTCAATGTAAAGCACTGCATTTATAAATGATAAATAGTTTAAGTAATAAGTATATCTATGATAAGTAATATTTATATTTAGAGAAAATTTAATTTCAAATGATCACAGGAAAGTGGATATTTTAAGGGAAAGTTAGTGACTAAAAAAATGATTCAAGAAAGTGAATTTTAGTACTTTCCTTACTCAAAATGATCATAAAACATCCTTATAAAGAATAAGGATGGTATAAATAAAACATATTCCTAGTGGAGTATAATTAAAATAAAGGGTTATAGTTGTTGATGAATAGAAATACCATAAAAATTCCTTTAAAAACATTCTTGAGGATAATATCCTTTTCATCTTGAAAATCACCTTTTAAAACTAAAATTCCAAAAAAAAATTTAAAACAATTTTCTTTGAAAATAACCTTTTATATATATAAAATAATATTTAAAAAATTTAGTGGTCATTATGACAAGAAATTACATACATACCATACATGTTAAAACAAATATTTCTTTCACTTTTTTGATAACTGACAAACAAACATCGTTTAGAAAAAAACATGAAGATTCCTTTAAAAACATTTTGTAAAAACATAGGTAAAAATGAATTTGATAAATCATTTTGAATAATGTTATTTTTTTTGATTTTTTTTTAGAAAAAATAATATTTTAATAAAAAGGATTTTCGACCGAAGAGATAAATGAATCCATATTTTACTAAAAATATTTTATCAATCATTTTAAGTACCAAAGAGTAAAAAAATGGTATTTTTACTTGAAAAATTTATGAATGAAGATAGGAGAATAAAAATAAAGGTGTTTATTAGATAATTATAAAATAATTTCTTTTAATAGAAATTCAATTATAAACAATCATGATTAAAATGAGATTATGAAATAAACCATTACAAAGATCATAATTATGAAGTGAGAATTAATCAATGAATCAATTATGTGTATCAAATTTAAATCCACAAAAAATTAGTGTAAATACAACATAATATGTTCATAATTAATTACAAATATAATCTAATAATATCAAAGAAAATAAATAAGTAATATAACCCATTGAAAAGAAATTAGTTATAAAATTCTTTACCACTTGGTAATTTTCAAGTCAAATCCCCTTGGATGAAATAATTCAAATTGAAACTAAAAATACATTTAATTAGGAAGGATTCATGATATTACATTTAAAATTGTTATTATATACACCATATAAAATAGATTAAGTGCATAACATTAAAATATGCCTCAATGAAGAGAAATTGAGATGGAGTCCGTTACCTTGAGTCCGACTCATCATGTATATTCTTTATCTTTACAAATAACAAAATTATGTTAATTATTTAATTTCTTAATAACTATTTTAAAGTTTATTATTCATTTTATTTATCTTATTACCATGTTATATACAATTAATTAATCAATTAATTTTACGCCAGGTGTTTCGATGATATCTGACTTATGTGTCAAAAATGACTTTAATAGGCAGACTATTGGTCTTAGAGATAATTATTTAAACATATCTAGTGTAAAGACCCAGAAATACCATGGAATTTATTTTCTTAAATACATGTGAATTTTATGAGTCCGCTGTTTCGGACAGCGCTTGATTCCGAGGCCCGGTGTGTCCGGAATCAATTTCTGAAGTTTTATTCGGGTACGTTCAGTAAACGTACGTGCGGGATTTTGTATCTTTTGAACCGATGTTCGGAATTGAAATCCAAGGGCACCAATGAACTTGTAATGTCAGTAATCTCTTAAGGAGACCTTTACCGCAGTTGCGTTTTATCAAAAATGGAAGTTAATATTTTGGGGATTCTTGATAAATCACATAAAGGTTATGTGTGACATAACTTTATTTGGGTGGTTTTTATTTTATCCAAAGGGAAGTTGGAGGTGGGGCCCACCCCTACATAACCTCCCATGGGAGGATATTTTGTGGTGGGGCCCACATGATTTCAAACCTCTCAACTCCCCTTGAAACCCCCCCTTTAACTCTTTAAATCCCCTGGAATTTATTAAAGACAACACTCTTGTTTAATGTGGGTGAACTCTCCACCTTCCTCCTCTCTTTAAGTGTGCCAATGAAATTAATTAATGTCTTCATTAATTAATTCGAGTGTTTGAATTTATTTGAAATTCATGGCACATTAAAATAATTGGGAGCCTATTATTTTACGTTGGTTGGCATTCTTTTGGTGGAATGGAGGAAGAGAAGAACTAAGGAGAACTTATTTCCCTCAATGAAGAATGCATCTTCATTATTCCAATGAAGAACGACGTCCTCTCTAACGTAAAATGAGGAAGATGCTCGAGCCCGGGATCAGTGGTGTGTGACGGGCGCAACGTACGACGTCCTCTTCAAATTCTCTTCCCGCGACACCGTCAAGCGAACTTTGAAATCGAGGTAGGGTTTTGAATTAGAGGTTGAATTTATTTCTTTTAAGTTCTTATTTTCACTTGGATAAAAACAACAACCGCGGATCGACCCTCCGAACATGTCGATCCGTAGAACAGATGTTGATTGTGGAATGAGTTAGAGATTAAGTTGGGGTTTGTTTCTGGTTCTATTATATGCTGGATTACAGTTTGAGACTATAACGCGGAGGGCACGGGCTAACGAACAAGTCTGGACCCTCCGCTAATTCGTTCTTGATGCACAGTTTGATGGGTGATGGGTGAATGGAATGTAAACCCTAATTTGAGGTTGTTGCAGTAAAGAACAGGTGCTGAGGAGGCCGTAGGCGCATACGAGAGGCAAAACAGACCACCAGAATGACTCTGGTGGCCCACGGAGGAGCGTGGCGGTGCGAGTCTCCAACGTCTGGCACCGGCCAGCCACCTGGGGGCAGTGGCGTCCCTTGCGCGTCACCAACAGAAGGCTGTCGCAACACCGGTCGTGGTGGTGGAGCAGAACCCGCATCTGCAGGTTCTGGGAAGGACACGTGGCGCCAGCTGGCGCCGCCATTATGAGACACCAGGGGGGGGGGGGGCGCCTCCCCCGCTCCGCGCGCCATGTGAAAACGCGCTCGGATAGCTGGCCGAGCCACGGCCGGCTGCGCAGGCCGAGCCGTGTCATCCGGGCTGCTCCCGCCGCCGGGTCGGGCCGCCTTCCGTGCGGGCCGGGCCGCCCTCACGCGGGCCGGGACACATCCGCCGGGCCGAACCGCTCCCTAACGGGCTGGACCTGGATCCGGGTCGGGTTGACCCGGTTCAGGCCGACCCAGGGCGGGTTGGGCCGGGTCGGACCGGACCCAGACCCCCCTCTTCGGACCACTTTTGTTTTTTCGCCCATAACTTGAGCTACGAACCTCCAATCGTCACACTGTCAGCTGTGTAGGATTTCTTGGATCGAGATAGTTGTTTTGGTATATCATGCTCAAGTTTTTTGGCGAAGTTTGGGTATGGCCGGGTTGGTTTGAACCCGAAACCAACCGGGCCCTCGGAGCGTAAATGCTTATAACTTAAGGACCGAACGTCCGATTGACATGCTGTCAACTACGTTAGATTCCTTTTGACAAGACGGTCCTTTTGGAATACTCCACATAGGATTCAGATGAGGTTGGAGTATGGCCGGGTTGGATTGTACTCGAAATCCAACCGGCCCCTTGGAACGGAAATGCCAATAACTCACAGACCGGGCGTCCGATTGACGCGCCGTCTGTCACATTGGGTTCCCTATGATGAGACAAAACTTCAGGATACATCAACTCAGGACTTAGTGATAGTTGATATATCGACACTTGACTTGAGGAGCGGACCCTCCCGGAATCGAGCGTGCTGTGTGCGGGAACCCTAGTGCTGGCTGCTATGACTACTGTACCAGAATCCTACGTGGGTTCGGCAATGATGAATTCTGTACCGGAATCCTATGTGGGTTCGATAGTGATGACTTCTGTACCGGAATCCTCCGTGGGTTCGACAGTTCTGACTTCTGTTCCTGTATCTTGTGTGGGTCTGACAGAATAGCTGGTCTTGTATCCTGTGTGAGTCTGACAGCTTAGTTGGTCCTATATCCGGTGTGGGTCCGATAGTTTAGATGAACCAGTAACTACATCTGATCATATATATCACTCCAGAATAGATGGTCCTGTATCCTGTGTGGGTCCGACAGCTTAGATGAATTAGTAACTACATCTAATCATCTATATCACTCTAGAATAGCTGGTCCTGTATCCTGTGTGGGTCCGACAGCTTAGATGAATCAGTGACTACATCTGATCATCTCTATCACTCTACAAAAGATGCATACCTATGTGAGATGAGTCTTGACTTTCAATCATTTATCTTCAAGGTTATTGACTTTACCTCCTGTGTGGACTGGGATGTTCTTGGGATCGAGAGTTGGAGCTAAACTGTGATTGATAACTTAGGTATATATGTGGGCATATACCTAAGTAGGGTTGGTTGATACTTTGTGATTGTATCTTTCTTATGTGGTTATCCTTCGTGGATTATGGGAGACCTTAGGGGGTCTCAGGGTCCCCTACTGAGTATCGTTATACTCACCCCTACATGGGCTATGCCCACATATCATTGTGTTGGTTGCAGACGGCAGACAACACTGATCGAGACAGAGAGTTTTAGAGCTGGACAATACCCAGAGATGGACCACTTGGCGAGACGTACACGGAGCAGACAGACGAACATGGGGTGCTGAGGAGGCCATCTGTACCCACCCTTCAGGTGGGATTCCTGGAGGACAACTCATTAGTTGTTGTTTACCTTTCTGCAGTTTTACTAGCTTTACAGTTGTTGTACTTTACTGTTGGGTTTGTATTTTCGTCCCCTTTCCTTTCAGCACTTTCTTTTGTATACAGTTTTACTTAGTGTTTACTTCCAGTTGCATACTCTGCTGCTTGTGTTCAGGCTGTGTGTGTGTTCTAGGTTAAAAGGCCATGCCTTCCCTTTTTATAGGGATTACACCTTTGGTGCTAGTTGCCATCCCCTGGCCTATAGAAGGCGGGCTTGGGGTAGTCACGACACGGGACCCGAAGATGGGTCGTGACATCTAGAATAATAATCATGACATAGTTATCATATTTATATATTAATTATAATTTCATGACCAATAATGAAAGATGGTTTTTAGAAATGAAGTATGTTTCAATCATGGAGATGATCCCTAGTAAAAAATGGTCTTTAACATCAGTGTTTTAACATCGGTTCTTTAAGACTGATGATAAATGAATTCCATGATGAATTTTAATATAAAATATTAAGTAACCAATATTAAAATACAAATTTTTTTACTTTGGTTCTATAAAATATGTCATTAAAAGTCCTCATGGATCACTTTTAACGTCGATTTATGAAGAACCGATATTAAAAGTCCTTATAGAAAACTTTTAACGTCAATTTTTTTAGGAACTAACATTAAAAGTTAATATTAATGTTAGTTTTTTTTTAAAATGGCATTAATTTGTTTTACCAAGTTGTATTTAATTTCCTTATCTTTGATTTTACTAGTCGTGAATCTAAAATAGACTTACAGATCAAAATTTATGGATGTCATAAGTTGAATTTATCAAAGAGAAGTCTTAGAGAAGTCCAACTTCTAAAAGCCATAAATTTTGATCCTTAACCCCATTTTAGAACCATGAATTGTAAAATAATAGCTTAAAAAATGAACTAAAACGTGGGAATCATTTTTAATGTCGTTTTTTGAAAAACCAACATAAAAATTGACTTTTCACATTGGTTCTTAAAAAAACCAATGTTAAATGTCACTTTTTACATCAATTTTTTCAAAAAAGCACATTAAAAATATTTTAAAAGCTGTTTTTTATTTTCCAAGATTCTATGTAACTATTGTTTGCACTAAAAAGGACTCATGGATAAAAATTTATAGATTTCAAAAGTTGAAATTCTCTAAGATAAGTCTTAGATAAGTCCAACTTTAGATGACTATAACTTTTGATCCATATCTTTATTTGATCTCCATGACTAGTAAAATCAAAGATTTGGAAATGAAATAAAAAATGATAAAAAATTTTAACATAAGAGTTTTGAGAAACCTATATCAAAAGTGGCTTTTAAGATCGGTTCTTGAAAAAAAAACCGATGTTAAAAGTCTTCTATGAGGAATTTTGACGTCAGTTTTTCATGAAATGATGTTAAAAGTAGGATTTTAACATCGATTACAGAATAAAAAATGTTAAAAGTGTTACAATGATCCTTTAACATTGGTTTTATAAAAACAAAAATTAAACCCCAATACATGAAGGTTTTTAATTTTGGTAATATATTTAGCCGATGTTAAATGTAAAATTTCAAATACACAGGATCATTATTTCAATTTTTTTCACAACACATATTTCAATTTTTAAAATATATCCTAAATTTTAATACAATTCCACTTAAAAATATTTCTATTTACTATATATAAATCCATATTCCATTTCTTTCTACATTTCTGACCTATTTGATCCAATAAAAATTTCAATGTGTCTTCAATTGATGATTTGAACATGGTATCTATTCTAATAATTTAATTTACTTATTATTGTTTTTATTTATTGTTAAACATCTTGATAATTTTTCTTATAAAAATTAATTCTTCTTCTGATTGAGTTATCATAATAAAACATCTGTATGAGACTTACTAACCGAGTTGCAAAATTCCTTATTGATCACCGTTTCATTGTCGCATGTGTCCTTCCCTAAAAAGAATAGAAATGATGATAAAAAACATATAAATTCTAAGGAAACCACTAAAATCCTTGAAATTAGTTAGACTTTATAAGTTTATTTATTTATTATTTGGTGTCTGTAATTTTCAGTTCATGTTTCTCATGTTTTCTTTGGAACGAGTTGTATTTATCGAAACTTAAAGAAATACTACTTAATATGGGCACAAATTTTGATCCATAACTCCATTTTATCTCCATGACTAGTCAAATAGAAGTTTGGGAAATGAAATAAAACTTGGTAAACATTTTTAATGTTAGTTTTTTGAAAAAAAAATCCAAAAGTGTCTTTTAACATCGGTTCTTGAAAAAAATGATTTTAAAATTATTCTATAAGGACTTTTAACATTGGTTTTTCATAAAATGATTTTAAATTTTTTCTTTTAACATCATTTACTGAATAAATGATGTTAAAATAATTCCATTAGGACTTTTAATGTTGTTTTTATAAAAAACCTACATTAAAAACCTTATGGAATTAGAATTTTGACGTTAGTTTTCCAAGAAACCAACGTTGAAAGGTCAAAATTTTCATTTTTTACATTGATTTATAAAAACTTACATAGAAATTTTCACTTTTAACATTAGTGATAAAAACTTCTATTAAAAACCGATGTTAAAATTAAAAAAAAACTGAGGTAAAAACACCCTTTTCTACTAGTGGGTAGGCCGTATGCACATATAAGTAAAGTTTTCATTTTTCAACGATCATTATAGAAAGGAGGTAAGTAATATTTTATCTTTAAATAATAGTAATAATATAATAAATACCATAATATGTATTTAAATATACTTATATATACCATCCATGCAATGTGGTGATGAAAAGAGAGTCACATTGCATTGTGAAGGCGATAGTCCACATATACGCAAACGACATTATCATATTTAAGGGAGTGAAATGGTAAGAAAAAATGATATATTATATTTTCATAATGATAATTATGTCATGAATATCAAAATTATTTCATTTATATCACATATATTCATTAACTTTATCCTTATTACCATCCATGTAAAGTGTTAGTGAAAAAATAATCACATCGCTTCACGAGGTGGTAGTCCATCGTACACGTGAGTGATGTTATTGTATCCCATAAAGAATGGAAAATATAAATTTATATATTATATAATGATTAAATATGTATAATTATGTTATATAAATCATATATATACTTTAGACCCATCATCATACCCAACCATGAGAGGATTTGATAGAAAAATTGTCACATCAGTTTGTGAGGCGGTAGTCCGCCGTACACATGAGCGATGTTATCATTTCCCATTTGAGGGAAGAGGAGATTGATATATGTCATACCCTTAACATAATAATATCTATATATATGGGAGATAATTTTGTTAGTATATAATTATAAATGAATAATATTTGAAGTAGGTGGAAGAATAAATAAAACAAAAATGCATAGTTAGGAATTTTACCTCATCTCGAACCACCTCTTTAGGATTATACCTAAAGTATTCCTAGAATAAATTTATGATCAAAAAAATTATTATAGTATTAAGGTATATAATTTAGGTAGTGATTTGGATAGGTATTGGTCGAACCAAAAGGGTTTGAAGGTGTGAATAATAGAGAAGAGGGATGAACTTTTATAACTGAGGTGAGCAGCGCATTTATAATTTTTGAAAGGAAAAAGGCTTACCCATGTTTTTTTCACATTACAAAAGGTTAAAAATGGAGTATTATCTATACTTGTACATTATAATTGTATAAATATATCCATATAATAGATTTTATAATAGTTTTTAGGTCATTTTAACCCTTATCTATTTAGTTTAACCCCCGCTAAACACATTTTTACTTTAACCGTGGCAATTGATTTTTAATGTTTTCACTATTAATTATGGTAAAAAATTAAGTTGAAATTAATAAATAATATAAATTATTATTATTCCAAACATTCAATCCATTTTTTCAAATTTAATTCACTCAAGTAGATGAATTCAATTTAAAATTATACCTGTAGACGTGACTGAAAAACGGGTTTCCAAAGCAAAAATTATCATAAGTATAGAAGGTTTTAATTTCCAAATTCAACATGAAATTGATTAAAATAACATAAATTAGTCAAATTTTAATATAATTTAACTAATTTTACTTTAAAACCAATTTAAAATATAATTTAACCTTGTAAATTATTTAAACGAAAAGGCATTTTTCAATTAAAATCGGTATTTTTCACTATTCATCAAAAAATATTTTTTTCAAAAAAATCCCAAAAATTCACCCAAAGATAATTTTGATATTATTATTTAAAAAATTAATTTAATTTTATCAAATAAATTTTATTAAATTATTATAAATTAATTTTTAATTATGTGCACAAAGTGTGAATAAACTATCTTTTAGAAAAAATACTTTTTTTTTCAAAAAAATTCTTTTTATTTTAAATGATTTTTATTTTATTTATAATTAATATATAAACATAATTTCCATAATTTAGTTATTAATATTCAAACATTAAAATTTAATAGGCATTTTATAATGATATACTATATTACAGTTCATTTAGACCTGGGGTTGCGTGTTTCACAAGCTATCGAAGAGATTAAATTTAAAGAAATATTTTTTATTGTTGTTTGATATTAGTGTTTCATTTCACATATGATATAAAATACAATTTTATTATTTTATAATTTTGGGGTGTTACATTCTTCCCACCTTAAGTAAACGGTGTTCTCTCAATTTGATATTGTGCTCAAAAATCAAGGGTTTGATATTTGAAAAATTATTTTGTTAAAAAACCAAATTGTAAAAAGGGTTAATAAAAATTCTACTTGATAAGAGAGAAAGGGAAATATGAAGTTAATCTATAATAACATACAACTAGGTTTCCAATTCAGTGAACATAGCTGGGAAGTGGAGATATGTACATGGAAAAAAATATAAATAATTATAGAGAGTGATAGAGATCATTGAGCACAAGAAAGTGAATGATCAATGGAGAGTTAAGGACCTTAAAAAAATAATTCTGTAATGATTTAAAAGACCATTTGATTCATAATATATAAATTTAATAGGATAATCTTTTTTTTTCAAAATCCATTTCTTAATGTTGTGGAATTATTTTAATATATAAAACTATAAGGAAATATACTTAGTTGATATATTTCTATTTCATAAGAACAATTTCATCCTTTGTTTGTGATTCGATCAATTTACACTTCATATATTACTCCAATAAATGAATATCCAAAATAATTCTTTTATACCTAAAGCATTAAAATTTAATTTTAATGGATCGTAATATCCATAAAAGAGTGAAAATTCATTACATATGTCTTTAAATATTTTCAAAAACCAATATGGTTTGCATAAGTTATTAATCTATAAACCTTAATAGTAACACCACTAGTTAATTAATAATATTTATTTGTCAAATCGTTTAACTAAAAACAATAAAATTTTAACCAGGAAATCATGTAGGTTAGTAGTGGGTGCTAAAACCTTATCATCCTTCAGTTGTGGGTTCAACCCCTGTAGCCTTCACAAGCTGTAATGAGTTTTCCTTTTTCTAAAAATAAATTAATATAATTCCTATAACATTCCAAAATTGTGATGACCCATAATTACTAAAACTTCAAAGATAAGATAATCCTTAAAGGTTACAAATACCTTTAATCTTAAGTCAAAAAAAAGAAATGCATTATTTCTTAAATAACTCTTTCATATACTAAACCAATGGAATTACCATAAATGTTTTTCTAAAGTATCTTTAATCAAGTTATATTCCTACCATTTTTTTAAAATGGGTTTTTAAGAATTTTAACTTATGATCAACCTTAAACTCATTAACCCATGATGATATCCATAACTCTTAAGTTAATAAGGATATATATATGATTATAAAATTTAACGAAATATTTATATGTTTATTGATTATTATAACCAAAATACTTTTGGTAAAATAATCTTATGATATAATTCTTGAATCCAAACATAATCACATTAATCATTACACTTCATATTTTGTAATATAATAAGCTTGACCTTGATACCTTAGCTTATTTTGAGGTATATTTCCTTGACACTTGGGTAATTCATTTGTGTAGTGCCCCATATCCTTATAGTTGAAGAATTAAACATTAAAAATTTCTTTCCATACCTTGTAATCATGAGAATGGTGGCCTTAATCTCTATACTTATCGAAAACTCCCATTCCCTTCAAGAAATTACCAAAGTGTTTCTTTCTATAATTATCACATGTGGTAAAATACATATTTCTATTCTTCCCTTATCTATTTTTTTCTCTTCTATCCTCTTCTACTCTTGCCTCCCTTAGAATCCATAATACTTAGAGAATTATTTCTATGACCTGATATCAAATGGTACTATTTCCTCATATGTTGATAATATTTGAGAGACTAATTCCCTTTTAAATATTAGCTTAATCCCATCAAATAAATGAGAATTATTACTCTTTGGATTATGATCATTATTATGGTTCCCATTAATTTTACTAAGATCTATTTCTAAACAGTGAAATACATTATATTAGATCATAAAATTATGAAACATAATTAATAATCACAAAAATAGTGAAAAAATTAACAAAAATTGAAAAATTTATGCACTGCTAATCGCATAATCATAAACATGGTTTCTTTGGAGATATATTTATTTTCAAATTATTTATAATGTTTTTTAGAGAAAATATGAATTATCCTAAGCATATCCTCTAGAAGTGTCAAACTGGGTGCATATTAAGGCCCACTTTCATGCACCGGGTGATGATCAGGTCAATCCCAATACACCCTTTTTGAAGTTATTACCCCTTGGTACATCTGTACCAGAACCACATCCACTTGTAGTATCCATACAGAGATGTATATATAGGAAAAACCACATAATATCTTCCTTATAAAAACATCATGATTTCATATATGCTCATCCTTAAGGCCTATCATATGGTTATGTTCCCTAATCTATGTTTTCCTTAATTCAATTCCCATTTTTTATACTAAACTTTATATGATACCAACTATAATAACCCCAACCCTAGTAGCCTAGAGAAGTTGTCTGCTTTATTACATTAGTATAAGAGATAACGAATAATATATTAAAGGACTGAATAGTTTAGTACTCTTGGTAAACTAGATACATACATGATTCCCAAATTCTATTTGAATACACAAATTACAACATATTTTTTCCCCAAGAATATCATTATTACCTCTAGAATATCCTTTCATACCAATCACATGGATTCATGGAAAAGGAAAAAAATAAGGGTGAGTTCAAATTCTTAGTAAGGGTTAAGTACACTGGAAGCTATCATGAATCAATAATCATAATCAACATTATAAGGTAAATAACTGAACATACATTCCATTCAAATAACTTTAATATCATGTTAAGATTAGGTATAATAAATATGGAAAGTTAAATAACTAAAAAAATACCATTTAATCAATAAAATAATAATTAAATGCATCTATAGATAATATCACTTCAAAAATATCATGGATAATAAGATAAGGAATAATCAATATTGAAAGGTAATTAACTGAAAAAAACATAGCATTTAGCTAATACAATGAAAAAGAAATGCATCCCGAGATGACATCATTTCAAAAAAATTATGGATAATAATAATCGAATTCTTAATAAAGGAAATTATTAATTATTAGAAATCATGATCTTAAGAACATGATACCACTACTTTCAAGACCTTTCACAAGACAATTTAAAAATGATGGGTAGGTATACACCACAATCCCATTTAACTAAGGTTGAAGAACTAATTTGTATCACGATACTACCAATTCATTGAGGGGATATTGATAATTAGGGCCCACCTGTATCATTATGTCTAAATAATTCCTCATATATCTAATAATTAGTTTAATTCATGAAAAATATACCTTACAAACAAATATTTTTATTGAGTAAAGAATATGAATTTATCAATATTTCCCATATCAATCAAATAATTTTCAATGTAAAGCACAATATATAGATATGATATATATTTTAAGAAATAAGAATATCCATGATAAATAATATGGATATTTAGGGGAAATCTAATGTACAATGATCATAATAAAGTGGATATTTTAAAAAAAAGTTAATGACTACAAAAAATGAATCAAGAAAGTGAATTTCAGTACTTTACTTGGTCAAAATGATAATAAACAATCCTTAGAAAGAATAAGGATAGTATCAATAAAAAATATTCCCATTGGAGTATAATTAAAATAACGGATTATTGTTGTTTATGAATAAATAATAGCATAGAAATATCTTTAAAAACATTCTTGAGGAAAATATCATTTTCATATTGAAAATCACATTTTAAAACTAAAAGTAAAAAAATAAGATAATTTTTATTAAAATATAACCTTTAAAACTTATAAATGAATATTTAAAACATTGAGTGGTTATAACGACATGAAATTCCATACAAGGAGCACATGTTAAAACAAAAATTCCTTCAACTTTTTCAATAAAATCAAAATGAGTATTGTTTTGAAAATGATATAAAGATTATTTTTAAAAGAATTTTGTAAAAATTAAAACATGGGTAAAATAGTATTTAATAAAACATTTTTAGTAATGTTAATTTTTTTTTTATTTTTTTAGAGAATGGATTTTTGACCGAAGAGAGAAATGAAGGCGTATTTTACTAAAACCATTTTCTCAATCATTTTAAGTACCCAAGAGTGGGAAAATTGTACTATTACTTGAAAAATTCATGAAAAAAATAGAGTAGAAGAAAAAAAGGGGTTTATTATCAAATGATCAAACAATTTCCTTCAATTTAAATTCAAGTATAAAAAATCCCAAATTAAAATGAGATTGTGAAATAAACCCATACAATGATCATAATGTTGAAATGAGAATGTAAGGACCCAAACTTAACATTTTATATTCTAGTTATTTGAAAACTATAAATCAATTTCTTTTCCCAAATATCTTATAGGTTTAGAGTTTTAAAGAATAAAGAAAAACTCTTATTAATTAAACCCATACATTACAACTGGACACTTCTATACAGTATCCATTTTTCCATAAAACAAGTCTTTAAAATAAAACATGATTTCTTTTTCGTGATACATATTCACAATTTTCTTCATAACCTCATCCTTATTATTAATATTCATTAAACCTTATAAAAAAAATTTAAAACTTGGTATGAGTACAAAAAGGTCAGTAAGGGACATAGAAAGAAAGAAAGAAATCATTAGTCCATAAATACTTATAAATTTTCGCTTTTTTAAAATAAAAATTGGGCTCAAAATAAACATTGGTCTCAAAATAAAGATTTTCTTACCCAAGAAATCACCTTTTCTACAAAAATATTTTCATAAAAAATCATAATAAATCTTAAAGTAAAAAATAAAACCAATGAATGTTTCTTTGATAAAATCATGAAAACCTTTCAAAAATTTATACTTTTCACCCTTAAAAGTAACATATATTTTTATTTAGAACATAAACCAAATAACTCACCCTGTGAAAACATGATATTTCTATAAAAAAATAGTAATAATGAATAAATCATATAGGTAAATTGGGGAATAATTTTTTTATCATACTTACTTATTATGTAACCCTCATAACTATCATATGATGTAGCCCTCATGACTGTTATAAAATAACCCTCACGATTATACTTGGATGTATCCATCACAATTACACTTGGAATAACCATCATGATAAACTTCCAACATAGCCAATTCATTAGAGGGATATAAAATAAACACCCATATTTGGTTTATAATAGAACCATATGTCATCATAAACACTTCCCAAGAACTATAACATAATCATAAAACATGATTTCTTGCATCATAAAAACATTTCTTAAGGAAAATTACTTATTTAAAAGAATACCATGCACATAAAAAGGAAAAAAATTTCTTTGAAAATAAAAATTTAATAATGTGGAGAAAGTTTAAAAACATCAAGGATTCATGAAATTGGAAAAATATTCTCATTTCATATAAGTTAAAGAAAACATTCCTTTTGAATTTTGTAAAAAGAAACATTAAATTAGGATTTTGAAAAGAAATATCCTTACATAAAAACCTAAAAAGATTCCTCTTTGAAAATATTTGAGAGAAAATAGAAAATTAATTTTTTTAAAACATTTATTTAGATAAAAATAAATTCATGAAAATTATTTAAGAAACATGGACATGATAGAAAAATATTTAGAAATTAAATCTTCAAAACTTTTAAAAATAAGTTTTTTAGTTAAAGAGTCCCTCACCTTGAGTCCAAATCATCACATACATTATTTATCTTTTTGCATAATAAAGTTATATTAATTTATACTTTATTGAGAAAATTTTTCATATTTACTATTACTTTTATAAAACTCATTTCTATGTTATATATAGTTACTTAATCATTTAAGTTCATGCAATAAGTTTTTATGATATTCGATATGTTAGTCCAAAATGGATTTGGTAAGATGAAAATGGTCGAAGTGGTCAAAATTATATCATCTCCAAAATAATATTCATGAAATAATTATCACTTTTAAAATTAAACTATAATTTTAAATCCAACCATGAATTATGGTTATGAAAAATGAACTATGTTACAATCATAGAGACGGTAGGTTGTATGCATGCATGAGTAATGTTTCCATTTTTCAATGATCATTATAGAAAGAAGGTAAGTATTATTTTATTTTTTAAAATGATAATAATTTCATAAATATCATAATAATTCTTTAAATATACTAATATATATTATTTTTGTTATATGATGATGAAAAATGAATCACATTGCTATGTGGAGGTGGTAGTCCACACATACACACGAAAAAAGTTATCAATTTTATTCCCATGAAAAGTTAAGAACTTAAATGATATATTATCATTTCATAATTATAAATATGTCACTACAACATTAATAGATGTTTGTGGCAGTTTACTAAACCGCTGCTATTTATTAATGATTTAGCGGCATTTTTTAAAAAACCACCGCTAATTTTTTTTCCAACCCTGACACGCCCCCCCCCCCCCCCCCCCACGCGACCCCCCTTCTTTACCCAACCCCCACAAGACCCCCCTGGAGACACCTGAAACCCTCTCCACCTCACCCCTCTCCGACTCACTGCCTCGACGCGCTTAGGAGAAGGTTTTTCATGATGTTTTTTCTAGAGGATATGGTTACTAGAGGACTCATAATCTCACCTAGATTCATGATACATTTTCTTCCTTCTCCATATACATAATGATGCAATATAGTTATGAGGAGAAGGAAATATTACATATATTCTATTTTTGTAGGTCCCATTATAGTTTTATTAACTTTTTATGGAATATAACCCATGATAAATCATACATGATTTTTTCCATGATGAATTCTACATTAGATGGTATATGGGGACTGCCAACCCCCAACTAGAGTAGAAGAAATGCCCACTACCCACTCAACTTTGAGCAAGATAGATGATATTTTTTAGTGTTATGAATGTTCCCAAATGAGGTGGTTAAATCTAGGATTGAGAAAAGTGGAAGTGTCTAGGATGTTAATGAAGAACAAGTCTAGATAATAGTATGAAAATTATCACCCATCGGATTATTAAAAAAAGAAAATTTATCCCCTATAAATCCCATTTTAGGGAGCCCATTCGATAATGAAAAATTGGAAAAATATTTCCTTTCCCTCCAAGGATATACCCCCTCTCATTTTTCTCCATTGAATATGATATGGAAATGATGTCACCCCCAAAAAGCCTTGTCCCAAAACTGGCGCAGTTGTCATTAATTTTTTTAGCTCCTCAAAAGCCAATTGTGCTACCTCGGTCCACTTAAATTCCACTTTATTGGTTAATGCCATCAAGGGTATTGCAATTTTTACATAATCTCTAATAAATTTCTGATAGTAACCGGTAAGTTTGAGGAACCCTCTTACTTCTTTAACATTCTACAGAACTCGCCATTCTTCTACTGCTCCCAACTTATTAGGATGCATGGAAACACCTTCAACAGAAATTATATGTCCTAAGTACTCCACCATCTACCGCCCAAATGATCATTTTTTTCTATTGGATCATAATGAATTCTTTTCCATCAGTTGTAATAGTTTCTATAACATAACTAAATTCTATTAACATCCACTATTTTAGAGCATAATATCATCAAAAAATACCAAAAATCCATTTCTTAGCATTAGTCAAAAAATATTGTTTATATTTGCTTGAAAAGTCTTTGGTGCATTCATCAAACTGAAGGGAATAACTACATATCCATAGTGCCCTTCATGAGTCTTAAATGTTGTTTTACTAACATCCCCACTCCTCATCTGTACCTGATGAAATCCTGATTTGAGGTCTAACTTAGTAAAATAAGTTGCTCCATGAAATTCATCCATTAATTACTTAATCACCAGAATTGGATACCTATCATCCACTGTTATGTTATTTAAAGCTCGATAGTCAACACACATACTCCACCCTCCATCCTTTTTAACCATTATTATTGGACTTGAATAAGGACTGCGGCTATGTCTGATAAATCCTATTTTCAACAATTCTTGTACCTGAATCTATATCTCATTTTTCATGTGGTATGCATGCTTGTAAGGATTGATATTCACAGGCCCATCCACTACCTTTAATCTAATGGCATGGTCAGTTTCTGTCGATGGGGGTAGTCTTCCAGGTTTTTCAAACACATAACTGAAACACTTCAGAATCTTTTGTAACTATAATTGTTGTGTTGCATCCAACTGTTTGTCTATATAATCTTTTTCTGTTATTTCCTTATGAATTCCTTGCATATTTTTTTCTTATTTCCCAAATATTCCTATAGATCTCCTGGAATTTCCCGCGAAGAACAAACCCCCTGCAAAGACAATGATTTTCCTTCCCAATAAAATTTCATAGTCATTTCCCTCCAATTAATCATCACGCATCCCAAGGTCTCCAGCCAAAAAATTCCCAAAACTAAATCTGGCCCCATTGTATCAAATATGTATGCATCCACAAAAAAAATTCAGTTCCAAGTTCAATTTGTAATGTCTTACACAACCCACTAGAAGCTACACGGTGTCCATCACCCAATCGGATATAAAAGGGCTCTGTATCATCTACTTGAGCCGCAAACTACCTTGTAAGCTTTCATGAAACAAAATTATGACTTTCTCCACTATCAATCAAAACTAGTAAAGGTATTCCTTCCAATTTTCCTTCAATCATAATCGGCTTGGTTCCTAGATTTTTTCCCAATTCCCTCGTTGTGGTTCCCAATTCCAATTCCCATAATTTCCTAGTTTCTTCTTCCTTTGAGACTTCATTTTCTGCTTCTTCTTCAAATTATCCTTGAGGCTCTATGCATTCCCACACCATTAGTTTATACCCCTTTTCTGAACATCGATGTCTAGGATTATACTTTTGTCCGCAAGAATAGCATAATCCCTTTAACTTCCGGTTTTCAAATTCTTCCCTAGATAAATTTCTAATTCCCCAGAATTTTTTTGCAGTTCCTCCTTTCCTTTCTACCTAATTAAACTCAATATAAGACACCACTTTTGTAGGACTCAGATTCCATCCTTTATTCAGTCCTCCTACAGAAAATTTCATGCCTGGTGGTTTGGTAGTTTTGATTATTCCCTTGATCAAAAACTCTCGCTCCACACACCTTTCCAACATTAAAAATCTCACCTTTGTCTTGGGATCATATGTCATTATAGTACTACTAATTTCTGGTTTTAATCCCCCAATAAACATACTCATGTACCAACCCTCAGTCAAATTAGGTATCCATAATACTACCCGTTCTAATTCATTTACATAGGCATCCACTGTCCCTGTTTGACGTAATCCTTTCAGAAATACCACAGGATCTTCCTCCTCAACATTTCTGTACCGTCCCATTAACTCCACTATTAAATATTTCCAAGTTAATTATGGATGTATTGATCTCAACGATATGATCCAATACTAAACCACACCTTCCATGCTGAGCTGTGAAAGAGGAACCTTAAGTTCCTCCTGTGTACGCTGAATTGCAAAGAAAATCTCTACTCTTGTGATCCAAGCGATTGGATCCTCTCCAAAAAACAAAGGCATCTCTGAATTCCTTTACATGTTACAGATCACTCTCTGTTCAGTCATTCGAAGACCATGATCTTCTATAACCTTTTTGTTCCGACTCCCCCCTTCAATTTCTGTCTTCATTCTACTTTCTCCATCCTCTATTTCTACAACCTTGCCTATGTCAACTCCCTGCTTTGAACTCTTAGTTTGGCTTGACTTAAGTTGTGATATTGCAGTGATCAAATCTTGTAGCTGGAGTCCTTGCTGGTTATATTCTTCTTCCCGACGTTGAAATGAATCTTCCGACCGCTGAATTCCAGCTTCCTGGCATTGCATTACAGTCTTCAGATCTACAAAAGTTGCCTCTAATTGTGATACTCGGTTCTCCATTCGAGTGGACATAAAAAAATCGTTTTTTCCAACTTCTCTCTCTTTTAGAAAATTTTATCTCTCTAAAATCACTCTATACATAGGAAACTAGCAGTGTTTCCTCTTAATTAAAGAACCAAAATTGATAGGTGATTTCATAATTTAGAGGAAAGATTCACAGAGATGAATTGCCTTTGTTAAGTTCTGCAAGAATTTTCAGTTACAACAGACTGGAGCTACATTTGCTCCACCTGGAAAACTGTATTCTTCCCAGGCCCAAGATACTGCCAGTACTTCTTCCAATGTCTCGATCTCCCTTTCCCCGAGCCACACACTCTTTATTTATATCCTGAGTAGAAAATAATAGACTAACAAACTAACAGAACTAACATGACTATTTACAAAACTACCCCTTGGCAATTAATCCTAGCCTAATAGACAAATACTACCCAGGATTCTTCCTCTGCTGGTATGTGAAATGAATAGGAGGCCTTGCCCGACCTGGACCAACTCCCTCCCTAACAACCACCATGGTCTATTGGGAAAAAGTGTCTTTGAGGATTTTTTTGATCTAATCCTAGAATTTTTTCAAATATTTAACATATTTATATATTTTTTCAACTAGTATAAATGAATATCTTTCCCTATTTATTAATAGTTACGTGTTCTATTTTTTTTTAAATATTCATTATCATTTTTATGTATATATTTTTTTGTTAGTACTATGAATCTGTTATCTTTTTTAATTTTTTTGCATATTTTTTTGAAATATATATTCTGCACTTAATTTTATTTGATTAAATGATAGGAATGCCAAGGAGGAAGCGATGTAATATTTCATCAACCACTATGAAAGACGAAGATCCATATGTCTCCCTCCCTACAACATCTGAGCCACCATCTGCCTGCCCCCCTACACCATCTCCCCTTGTACCATCTCTCACACCCTATGTGAGCGGCCCTTTAGCAGCTCAGTCGTCGACTCCCGCTTCAGGAGCCTCAGTAGTGGGGGAGTGGTGCGCCACTTATAGTTCTTTTTGGGGATACTAAAGGGTTACTGTTATAGGTACAAATTTTAATATGAATAAATTTATTGCACTTTTTTTATACTAACTGTTTGGTCATTAAAGACGAAAACAATGAAACTATGGAGAAAAATATAAAAAGTTCAGATATATGTAATCTGGCCAGAGAGAAGATAGTTATCCCATTTGATTCATATGGGGTCCCTACAGATGACGTCGCAGGATTACTCTGCCAGATTTCAGGGCATATGTCCATGGAGCCCGTTTCCCTTCCTATTTTATATGATGATTGGAAAGATATTCCTACAAGTTAAAAAAATAAAATTTTTGATTCCCAAATAAAGGTAATTTTAATACATTATGGTGTAATTGAATGTCATGTTATTAATATTTTCAAAATGAATTTCTGTGTACAGATTTTTTTCCACTTTACGGTTACTGATGTGATAGCACGAAAGTGGACATTGAAAAATCTTGGTAAAAAATGGAAATAATTTAAATGGATATTGTGGGGAGATGTCAACGATACTTCATTGACTGCCCAACAGATGTATGACAAGCTACCCGATGGGGTACCCAAAGTGCAGTGAAAAGTTTTTGTTGAAAAACATCGTGATGAGAAGAAGATGGTATTTAAATATATATTACTATATTAACCTCATTTTACATTTATAAATTTATATGAAGATGATATGACATTGAATACATTAATATTAAATTCAATTTTATTTATTTCAGGATCTTTCAAGAAAAAATGCATCAAGCCGGGCTAAGCAGGTCACCCCTCACACTGCAGGGTCAAAGAGTTTTTCTAGAAGCCGATCTACTCTGGTAACATTTTCATTAGTTTAAATATTTATAAGACAATATTATTTGTTTAATATATAAATTTTTTGATTTATTTTTGTTTAATGCAGTCATAGATTTTAGGGCACAAACCATCCTGAACAGAAGTGTGGTTGAATGTTCACCAAAAATCTAATGGAAGTTTTGTTAATGAGCCTGCCAAAGAAGTTGGAGTATGAAATCATTTTTCATTATAATAACATATTATCAGTTTTTATTATGTTAATATATATCTATTCTAATACGACTTCTATTTTATTTATAGGTAAAAATTAAAGAACTATGGGATGCCAATCCTACTTAGTCATACTCAGTCTCCAAGGATGATCCAGTTGCTAAAGTCCTTGGGAAGGAGCACCCTGGTAGAGTACGAGGGATGGGTTTGGGACCCATACCATCTGAGGTCTTTGGCAAGCCACCGAGGATTTCAACTGCATCTACTCTTGGTTTTAGTCAGTCCATACCTCGAGAGACTCAGAGAGAGATTGTTTATCTACAAAACATAGTTCACGACTCGGGGGTCAGATATCCACTTTGCATAAACCGTTGATTGATTTATATCAAAAGATGACTAGATCTTCCCCCCCAGTGGTATTACATCGACTAGTGGTGAGCAGGTAAATCACAAAAATTCAAAATCATTTAGTTTGGAAACTTTTATTGGTTTTAAGTTTAAATATAAATATACAACAATATTTAATTTTCAATATAATGTTCTTTCAGGTGGTAGCAGGAAGTAGAGATGGAGGTGGATAGGGTGACGAGCTTTGTTCATCATTGGACTGTGATTAGTTTTTTTGTTGATATGTTGGAAAAATATGGCAACAATCAGTTTGTATATGTATCATGTGTGTCACATAGTTTCCACCAAACATTTTCATGACCTGACATTGTCTTGACTTCTCATGTTTCCTTTTATGTATTTTTTTGATTTTTGATGTTTCCTTTTATGTATTGATTTCTTGATGTGAATGAGGAAGGGTCTCGCCTTTAGGGTATAACCAGTGTGATTATAATTTTCACCAAGGCCTATTATAGGAGATCCCAACATCATTACATATATGGAAACATCATGAATCAATCCATATATAGTTTTTATATAATACCCCTATGCATATTAGGCTCTTTCCTAGGGTAAGAGTCATTTTTTTCATAACATTGGTTTATGAATAAAGAACCACATGCTAAGGATACTTATGTAGATTTGGATAATATGTAGAGGAAGACAGGTCTTACTAGGTAGACTACTCTAAGAAGTTTCAAGTCTTACAATATGAACCATGCATCACATAGTTTAACATCATGCGAAAATGACTAAAATAATATATAGTTTAAGAATATATAAAAAATACCTTATTATATGAGGTTTTATATAGTTTAAACTTATGTTTAAAATGAAATGAACTTGTCTTGATGCCAAACCTATGGATGGAAAACCAATGTGAATGAAGAAACCCACTCAGTAAGATAAAGTGGGGGATTTGATATCAGTTTTTTAGTTGGATTTGAGATAGGATATCTAGGAATCACTATGTATCCCATGAAAATAGGAATCAATCCACACATAGTTCTTATAATTTTGGATAAAATATGATCACCTTGACTTAGAATTGAGAAATAATAGGGAAACCAAAATAAATAGAATGAGTGTAATGATACATACCCTTTATGAACTTCCATTTGTTCATTATCAAGTCTTGGGGATGTTCAGGAAGAGTTTTGTGGTGATTTTGAGGTTTGAGGTGGTGTTTTAGCCTTTTGAAGGCCACCACGGCTTGTGCAATGACTTGTCTGGATATGAAGGAGGTAGTTTTATATTGGGTGTGCTCTTGTGTAAAATGGGATATATATCCATGGCTTGGGGATGACATGGTGTTATGCGTGTTGTCCTAGTGGTTTTCCTATGCACCATGAGAATCTTGAAATGCCCTTGGGTGGGCATGGAATATTATAGGACCACCTGTACAAAATAGGAAACCCAAGATCACCGCATTGTATCCTTGGGCATGGTGAGGGTAAAATGGTTGGGAAATGGGAACTAGGTTATGGATTCTATACATGGAAGAATATAAAAGAACCACTATGTCATATACCACTCCATGTTCTAAGATTTTTGGGTGGACAACTTCCATTTTAAAATGGGGAAAAAGATAAAACGACAATGAGGGTTCGAGATCACACTTTTACCAAACCCACCACATGAGTTTTGGATATTAACCATGTTTCGGTAGAGTCCAGTGTGATTCACTTATAAATAAGAGTTTTATTACCTCCTTGTTTTGAATTTTAGACTTTCCCTCAATTCTTAATTAACCCTTACTCATCCTCCCCTTCCCTAGTCACGTCCCTTGGTGTTCCAAACCACTTGGATCATATTGGATCATTTATATTGAAGTTATTTGATTCATGGTAGCCCTCTATTTCCCCATTACTCCTTTATTATCTTTCTATTATATTCAAGAGTTCATTATGGTGGTAATTATCCTCTTTTTTGGGTGGTTTTAGATGGAGTCTTATTATTCATTGGATTCAATAGAAATTCACTTGAGATAAGTGGGTGCGATGTGTTATGGTTATGATGTGTTATATGTTATATCTATTGGAATGGTTTTTTAGGGCATTGGTAATGGGCCTACTATATCAGTTGCATTTTTTTTTGTAAATTTGTCTTTAGCTGCAGTTTTAAACACTGCAAAATAAATATAATATATTTAGCGGTTGTTTTAATTTCCGCTATAATTATGATAACTTGATATCCACGACAGTTAAGACTGCTGCTACGGACAATAATTTAGTGGCGGTTAAAACTTCCGTTAAACAGTTTTCATATTCCTTTATTATAATGTGGTGGTCTTAATGGTTTTAGTGGAGGTTTTCCCTGACGAAACTGATATTTTTTAGCAGCAGTTAAAATATCCACAAAAATAGTTTTCTTATTCCGTTATTATATCACGGCGGTTTAATGGTTTGAGCGATAGTTTCCCCCCCAGCGAAACTGGTTTTTTTCGCGGCGGTTGTAATTGTCGCGAAAAAAAACCAGTTTCACCGGGGGGAAAATGCTACTCAAACCATTAAAATCACTAATAAATGCACCCACTACGATGGTTCCCATAAACCACTGCTAAATCTAGGAAACCACCACCTATTGTATGCCGACATACACTTTAGCGGCAATTTCAAAAAACTGCCACAGAACCATATGACGACGGTTTAAACCATCGCCATTTCCAAAAAATCCACCAGGAAATGGTCTTTTTCCTGTAGTGTGTCATTAATATCATGTATAAATATTAATTCCTTAATTATAACTATCCTTTAGATATAGTGATGTAAAATTGATTACATCAGTTCATGAGGTAGTAGTCGACCATATACATGAACAACGACTTCATTTCCCATTTGATGGAATTGGAGATGGATATAGGTTATGAAAAAAATATAATAAAATAAAATTATATTTATAATAATTTATTTATTATTTTATCATTATTAACTAATATTTTAACTAATTTTAAGAATAAGAAAAACTAAAAAAAGCGGATAAAAACAATACCTCTTCTTTGGAACACTTCCTTTTCTTAAAACCTTAAGACCACTAAAGTTGATGTTTTTCCAAAAATATGACCTCTATAATTAGTTTATTGATTATAGGAAGGAATTTGGGTAGATATTAGATGAACCAAATGGGTTTTTAAGTGTGTTTAAATGAAAATAAGAGGTTCCCTTTTATAAGAGAGGGAAGGGGCACTTTAAGAATTTATCAAAATATTAAATTAATATAAATTAATTTTCAATTATAAATGACTCAAAAGTGAGTTATTTAGAAGATAAGATGACTATTTTTCTAAATAATACAACCCAATAATTTTTATATAAGTCTAGGTCACTTTTTTACCCTTATCATTTAGTTTTAACCTATATTTAACCCCTTTAACTCTTACTGTGACAACACCGTTTTTTACTCTTTGAGGGTCAATATTGTTAATATAAAATGGAAAAGACCCATAATTGAATCATGGTAGATATTTTAAACCATATAATAATAATTTGGCTGAATTTAAAATTTTTATGAATTTTATATCATTTAATAAAATATTATTTACTATAAAATATTCATAATTTCAATTTTAAAGACTATTCATTACTTTGAATTTAATAATATCAATATAACACTTATAAATCAAAACAAAAAATTTCTTAAATCTAAAAAATTTAAAGATAATTTATAAAATTTATTAATCAAATTAATTATTTAATATTATATTTATTTTAATATTTTTAGTAACATTTATTTGATATTTTAATTAATAAAATAATTAATGGATCAGGGTTGTATAAGCATTTAAGGTAATTATTTCTCTATTAAAAATTAAAAATAAATTACCATGATTAATATTAGTATTTTATATTTAAAATAAATATTTATAGTCAAATATATCCTATGAATAACCCCATATTAAAAATGTTATATTCATTAAAAATATGAGTGTGTCATCTTTAACTTTTGTTTAAATAAAATATTATAAAATCTATAATCACTTATAAATGGAGGAAAAAAGATATATATTAAAATATTTAATGATCATGTATTAAAATTACAAATAAAATAAAATTGGGTTAGGTGTTAGGGTCATTTTTTAGTCTTTATCTGTTTATTTTTACCTTTAATTACCTGATTTACCCTTTACCGCGACATCAAAAATTACTAAGGTTACTATTCATATTGTCCAAAAAATAAAAGTGAAATATTTAATAAATTTGGACCTCCTAATTAAAAATATGGAATCCATTTTTAAAAATTTAAAACATAGAATTTTTAGTATTTAATTATAAAATAAACCAAAAAAACTCAAAGAAAAACAATTTTTCAGAAAAATTACCTTTTAAACATAAAATGTTTTTGTACTAAATTAAAGCATAAAATATATTTAAAAAAACATAATTTTATTATTTTAAATAAAAATGAAGAAATTAATTTTTAAAACCAATCTAAAATATAATTTTAATTTGTAAATACTTGAAAATAAAATACAATTTTCAATAAAAATCAGTATTTTTCGCTATTCATTGAAAAATAAAACTTTTCAAAAAATTATCAAAATTTTCCCATAATATAATTTTATATTATAATTTTAAAAATTATATTTATTTCATTAAATAAAATTTATAAAAGTTATAGAAGTTAATTATACTATACACTCACAAAAGAAATAAAAATCATTATTGAAGAAAGTGTATTTGAAGAATAAAATGAAATTACTAAAATTAAGTGCTTTATTTTATAAGAATTAATTAATACATTATTAATGAGTAGGAACAATTTATATTTCATAATTCAGTTAATAATATTCATTCTCACCAATTTAATGGTTATGTTATAGAGGTCACATAATAACAACATTTTATTGTTCATTTAAGCTCGGTGTTGCATATCTTGTATGCTATCGAACATAGTGTTTTCTTTTAAAAACTCAGGATGTTACATTCTACCCTCCTTATAAATTTAATCCTTACAATTTTGAACTCAGGTTCAGTAACTTGGGTTTGAATTTCCAAAATACCTTTATTGCAATCCCATATTGGAAAAAGGATTAATAAAACTTCCACTTTAAAAGAAAGAAAAGAAAGTATGAAGGTAATATGGAATAACATATAATTAGGTTTGCATATGGGAAAACATGGACATGGAAGATAAAATATAACACCCAATTACTGATAAAGAGTGATAGAGAACAAGGTCATGAGAAAGTGAACCATCAAAAAACCATAAATATATGATGGGTTAAAAGGTCATTGATTTCTTGGTAATAAAAGTAAATGGATAGAAATTTTGTTTCAATATCCTTTTCATAGAGTTGAGGATTAGTTTTACTACCTAGACTAATAACATAAGGAAATATACTTAATTTACAAGTATAATTTCATGCTTGAAGCATTATAATCAACTTTCATGGATCACTAAATATAAAAAAGGATAACAATCTATTCCTCCTGTATTTAGAAATTAACTAAAAAAATGGTTAGAAAAAAATAATATAATTAAAAAAAATGATAAAACCTTCAGACGAATAAAAAAATACTTTTAATATCTATAATTAAGAAGTAATACCCAAATTTAAATATCAACCATTCAATAAATATCCTTAAAATTCCTTAAGAATATTCCAGACTAAGATTGAAACCCAAAAATCATAAGTATTTGACCACATAATCCTTTAAGATAATTTTAACATTTATACCTAAATAACATCAATTAATCTAGAAATCTCATACCAAAAAGTATATATCCAAATCACGTAATCTCCAAGACATGCTAATCATTTTCATACATCATAAAGCCAAAAAATATATAATTCAACATTTATTCCTCTCCTCAAATAACATCTCATAGTATTATGTTTACCTCATTATTGTAATGATTCCCAAAATTATAGTCATATTCTTCAAAATAAAATTAATCACTTAATCACCAAATCAATTTTCAATACTATGGTATTCTATATGATAATACATATGTCCCTAAAATCAAATTATTCTTAATATATGAAATAATTTAAATAAAAATAAAAATTCATTCTAATCGGGACTTCATATAGGTCAGTGGTAGGCACTGCACCCTTATCTCCCTTTAGTTGTGGGTTAAGACCCATTACTTTGCTGGATTCTACGGGTTGTCACACTATCTACAGGATGTCCTTTTCATAAACTATGTAATTCTTATTGAATTCCAAAAAATATGATAAAATCCTAAAAATAACCTTAATATATTTAAAATTAAATAAAAATTTTAACCTAAAAGGTTATCTCATACTTTTCATTTTTCATCCCATAAACTAATAACCCATAATTACCTCCAAAAAATAATTTTCTCCAAAAATATTAGTAGTCACCTTAAATTTTCATAACTTAAATCCTCAAAAGAGATTTATAAGACATTGATATTATGATCAAAATTAAAATTATAAACCCAGGATGATATCCATAACTCTTAAGAAAACCTCATACTAAAACATCATAATCTTCAAAGTTTTCTAAATCCTACTCTAACACCAACTATAAGGACCCAATATTAAACACTAAATATTCTATTTATTTCAAAACTAGAAATAAATTTCTTTTCCCAAAGATATTTAGTTTTAGAGTTTTATATAATGAGTAAAAATACTTACAAAGTAAACTTATATATTATAAGTGAACACTTCTACACAATATCCATTTTTTCTATAAAACAAGTCTTTAAAATAATGGAACCACTCATGATCATAAATAATTTCCAATAACTATAACATAATCATAAAATAAGAATGCTTTCATCATAAAAACATTCCTTGAGGAAAATCACTTATTTTAAACGAATACTATACACATACAAAGGAAAAAAATTTCTTGGAAAATAACCATGTAATATTATAGATAAAGATTCAAAACATTAAGGTTTCATGATAGTGGGAAAATAAAATCTTTAAATATAAGTTAAAAAACCAATACTTTTGAATTTTGTAAAAAGAAACATGAAATGTGGATTTTTAAAAGAAAGTCCTTTACATAAAACCCAAAAAAGATTCCCTTTTAAAATTTTTAAGATAAATTATAATAATAACTTTTTAAAACATTAATTTATATATAAATAAATACATAAAAATCATTTTAAAAACATTTACATGATAAATAAATATTTATAAATTAAATATTTAAAACTTTAAAAAAGAGGTTTTTTAGTTAGAGTCCCATACCTTGAGTGTGACTCATCACGTACATTATTTATCTTCCTAAATAATAAATTTAGGTTAATTTATACTTTATTTATAAACTTTTTCATATTTATTATTCATTTTATAACACCCATTTCTATGTTATATACAATTACCTAATCATTTAATTTTATATCAAACATTTTGATGATATTCGGTACCTAAGTCCAAATTGGCTTTGGTAAGTCGACTATGGTAAAATAGGTCATCATTATATCATATATATAATAAAATTAACAAAATAATTATATCTTTTAAAACTCAATTTTACTTTTAAATCCAACCATGAATTATGGTTATGAAAAATGAATTACATTATAATCATGGAGACAACATGCCATACGTACGCATGAGTAACATTTCCATTTTTCAACGATCATTATAAAAATAAGGTAAGCATTATTTTATATTTTAATAATTATAATAATTTCATAAATATGATATCAATTATTTAAATATACTAATATATATATACCATTCATGTGATATGGTGATGAAAAATGAATCACATCACTTCGTGGAGGTGGTAGTCTACACGTACGCACGAACGATGTTATCATTTTTATGTCCATGGAAAGGTAAGAAAGTAAATGATATTTTTTTAATAATTATAAATATGATATGAATGTAATGTATAAGCATTAATTCCATCATTATAACTATTCTTGAGAGATGATGATGGAAAATGGATCACATCAGTTCGCAAGGTAGTAGTTTGTTGTACACATGAATGATGACTTTGTTTCCCATTTGATGGAATTGGAGATGGATATAGGTCATTATAATAACATAATAACATATAATTATATGTATTATACTATATTTATTATTTTATCATGGTTAAATAATATTTTAATGAAGTTTATGAAGAAATAAAACTAAAACAAGTGGATAAAAACTACACCTCTTCTTTGGAAAATCTCATTTTCTTAACACCTCAAGACCACTAAGTTTGATATTTTTCCTAACATATGGCCTATATAATGAGTTTAGGGATTATAGGAAGGTATTTGTGTAGATTTTGGTTAAAAAAATTGGGTTTTGAGTGCTTTGAAATGAGAATAAGATGCGTCGTTTTATAAGAGAGGGGATGGGTACTCTTGAAATATCTCAAAATATTAAATTAATATAAGTTAATTTTCAATTAAAAATGAATCCAAAGTGAGTTATTTTGAATATAATATGAGTATAGGTTTAAATAATATAATATATTAATTTTTATATAAGTTTAGGCAACTTTATCACCCTTATCATTTAGTTTTAACCCATATTTAACCCCTTTAACTCTTGTCGTGACAACATTAATTTTTACTCCTTGAGGGTCAATATTGTCACTATAAAATTAAAAAAACCCATAATTGGATCATGGTTTATATTTTAAAAATTATAATATTAATTTTTCATAATTTAAGTTTTTTATAAATTTTATATCATTTAATAAAATATTATTTACTATAAAATATTCATAATGTCGATTTGAAGGACTATTCATTACTTTGACTTTAATAATATCAAGATAACACTTATAATTAAAAAAATTATTACATCACTAAAATTTCAATTTAATATATAATATTTATTTATCACATTAATTATCTAAAATTATATTTATTTTAATATTTTTAACAACATTTATTTGATATTTTCATTAATAAAATAATTACTGCATCAACATCGTGTAAGCATTTAAGGTAATTATTTCTTCACTAAAAATTAAAAATAAATTCACATGATGAATATAAGTTTTTTATATTTAAAATTACTATTTATAATCAAATATATCCTCTAGATAAACCAATATTAAAAATGTTATAGTTATTAAAAATATGAGTGTGACATCTTTGACTTTTCTTTAAATAAAACATTATAGATTTTATAATTACTTATGAATAGAAAAAAGGCCATATATTAGAACTTGAATGATTATGAATGAATTTTATTCATATAATAAAATTTGGGAAAGTGTTAGGGTCATTTTAAAGTCCTTATCATTTTATTTTTACCCTTAATTACTTGATTTACCCTTTATTGTGGTAATAAAAATTACTAAGGTTACTATTCATCTTGTCCAAAAATAAAAATGAACTATTTAATAAATTTTTAAATCTTAATTAAAAATATTTAATCCATTTTTAAAAATTAAAAACAAATAATTTTCATCATTTAATTTAAAATTAAATCTGAGAAACGCAACAAAAAACAGTTTTTTTTCTAAAAAGTGCCCGTTTAAACATAAAATGTTTTTATACTAAATTAAAGCATAAAATACATTTCAAAAACCATAATTGGATCATTTTAAATCAAAAATAATAAATTAAAATTTAAATATAATATAAAATATAATTTAAATTTGTAAATACTTGAAAAGAAAATATGATTTTCAATAAAAATTGGTATTTTCACTATTCATTAAAAAAATCAAACTTCTCAGAAAATTCTAAAAATTTCACCATAAAATAATTTTGATATGATAATTTAAAAAATTATATTTATTTTATTAAATAAAATTTCTAAAATTTCCATTATTTAATTATATTTTTCACTCACAAAAGTAATAAATATCATTCTTAAAGAAAGTGTATTTAAAGAATAAAATGACTTTACTAAAATTAAGTGATTAATTTTATAAATATTAATTAATAAATTATTGATGAGTAAAACCATTTTATATTTTATAATTATTTTAATACTATTAATTCCTTCATTTTTAATGACTAGGTTATTGTAACGCCATGACCCCAGTTACCCAGAGTTGGTGCATTATTACATAACATTGACATGATCACAAAAGATCAAGTCTTGAAAGACCGATTAGTTTAGTAGCCTTGGAATAACTAGATACATTCATAAAGTTTACATTACATCATAAAGTGAAAAATATAACAACATCTTTTCTCCATACTCATATCCCATTATACTATCCCTGCAGGTCATTCATAAAATACTTCTTCACATTCTGGGAAAAATAAAACATTGAAAGGGGTGAGCTCAAATGCCCAGTAAGGATAAAAATATAGCGTAAACTTTCATAAATAAGCATGAACATTTAAGGAAATGTATTACTAAAACAAAATCATTTTAAACTTGAAATTCAGCATAATATGGAAAAGATAAAATGAAATAATTCCATTTAATTATTCACATAGATATTCTACTAGTCTAATAATCACATGCAATATCAATAACCACTTTCATAATGAAGGAGTGCATAATGTCAGACTATCATAACCACATAGTCAAGGCCTTGTGCCAAGACTACAAATAAGATTTTTTCAAGGCCTTGTGCCAAGACACTAGTTTGTCTCATGAGACCTATTGATGCATCGAGGAGCTATAGCGGGCTCCACCCGTCACTTATTAAGTCCAATGCATTCCTCATATGAACAGGTTTAAACATAACATAAACATTGGTATTAAAACTAGCATATGAAATGTCAATACTTTCTCCATAAACCATTAATGGTATAAAAATAACACATACACAGTCAAACATATCAAAAAACCTTAAATACAATATGGAATTTTTTTATCATAATAAATAAACTTCAAATAAGCTTAAAATCCATCAAAGGATGTTGACATAGATGAAATCAAAACTATTTCAGATAAATATATCTTTTTTTAAATCATTTAAAAGTTACATAATTATAAAAGAAAACATTTAATTTGAAAATATTATTATAAGCTTGTAAGTGAAGCTTCTACAATTTTATAACGGCGGAAAATATCCACACCCGCCGTATAAGTTAAAAAAGACATTCTTACTTTAATTTTGTCGAAAAGGTTAAAAAGGATCTTGTTTGGAAAATGACAGAAAGATTCCTTTATAAACTTATTATAAAAACTCAACAAGGGTATAAATGAATTTAACCCATAGTCTGTAAAATAGTAAGAATGATTTGAAATACATTTTTAAGAAACATGGATGTGGATGATAAAGAGGTCCCAGTAGATAATTACGTATAAACAACCTCGGATAATGAAGAGATTGTGAAATAAATCCTTACCTTGTACTTTTCCTTGTCCGAGGGTAGTTTAACCTCCTATATAATGGTGAAATAATTGTTATTAAATTATACAAGAATCATATACATTAATATGATATCATATATGATCTTTAAACATTGATTGTTAATAATATCTTAGTATTATCATCGTTTAGGGTGTTAACAGATTCATTTTCCTTTATATTCTTTGTTATGTGAGACATATTTGTTATCTATGGGATGTATATTATTCATATCTAAAATGATATCATGTCTCTAAAAATTATTTTTAATCATCAAATGAAATTTAGTCTTGAATGGATTCGATGGGGAATGAATCTCATCGCGTTCGTGGAGACGGTAATCCGTACGTACGTACGAGCGACAATATCATTCTTTTGATATTAAAATAGTATATAATTGGATGGTATATCATATATACATATTGATTATCATGTTATATTTATTATTTACATTAATTACACATCATTATTATACCCATCCAAATAATAATGTTTTGAATAACAATTACACCACGACGTGGAGACGGTAAGCCGTACGTACGCACGTATGGTGACATGTCATTCAAATGATGGATAGAATACTGAATGTGGTTGTACCATATTTATAATAACATCACATTATATATAATATACTTGAGTTATTATTTTATAATGGGAATAATAAAGAAAGAAGAAGTTGAAGAAGAAAGGAACTTGAAAGAGGGTGGTGAAAACATTACCTCTTAATCGGGTTCTTCCTTTTGATTTGATCAAAAGGGCTCCTTAGGTTGGATTTATGATCAAAATAAGGCCTCTAGGTAGAATTGAGGGAAGTTGAGAGAATATTTGGGCAGGTTTTGGCCGAGCCAAAAGGCTTTGAAGGTGTAAATTAGAGAGAAGGAGGAGTGCCCTTTTATAAGAGGGGTGAGGGGCACCTTTGGAAAAGCTAGAAATATTATTTTATAATAAATTCATATTCGGTTTATAATGGATCCAAGTTGGATTATTTAAATTTTATGGTTGTTATTGGTAGAAATAATTTAAACCAATAAATTTTAGATAGTTTTGGGTCACTATATTAACCTTATCATTTATATTTAACTCTTAGTTAAATAGTTTGACATTTACCATGTCTCTTTGTATTTTTATATTATATAGTTAATAAACTTACTATATACATCCAAGAGACCCCCAAGTGGTCCATTAATGATATAACTATCATTATATAAGTCCTTTTTCTGAATCTTAGATTTTTAGTAATAGAATATCAATTAATAATAAAATATTTTTTTAAAAAACTCTTTTATGTCAATTTTGACACTATTGGGTATTTTGTTTTTGATAACTTTATAACAGCATTATTACTTCGAATAAAATTTATATAACCAATCCTAATATGTCATATTAACCTATAAATTTAGTTTAATTCATAAAAAGTCTCAAATTACATTTATTTTGATATTTATAATATCAATTATTTTAATATTTCATTAATTAGGTAATTACTACATCACCATTGTGTCATAAATAAATTAAATTATTTAATGTCTAAAAATTATAAATAAAATACCATTATGTAGGAAATATTTTTATATTTCTAATGAATATTTATAATCGAATTTATCTTATGTATAACCCTATATTAAAAATGTTTTAGTTATTAAACTTTGATTTTAACTCTTTTAACTCTTCTTTGAATTAAATAATAATAAATGTCCTAATCTAATCCAAGTGGACCTAAATGATAATATTTTATTCCTAAGGTTGTTTTTGGTCGATATTCACTTGTCCAATAGAATTAGGACATGTGTTAGGGTAATATTAATATCATTTTTACCCTTAATTACCCTATTTACTTTTAACCGTGGTAAATAAAAGTAAAAAGTTACTATTCGAAAAAAATTATTTTTATCTTATTGAACCACATTTTAATCCTTGATATTAACCGTGTATCTCGTATTTTTGAAATTCCACTCACAGAAGCGGTAAAATTAATTTTTATGTGAATTTTTAAATTCTCCAAGGAGGTGGGTAAAAGACGGTGAAAAGTTCAATAAAATTTTTATATATCTAAAATTATTCTAAACTAACTCCAATTAATTACATTGAACTTATATAGGTATTATGTATCTATTTTGACCTTAATTAAATTTAAATAAAATAAATAATTATTTAAATAAACATTCAGTTTTAAACTATAACTCAGTGTTTTTTTACTATTCATCAAAAATTGAATGTTTTCACAAAAATACCAAAAATTTACCCTAAGCTAATTTTGATATTCCGAATCCAAAAATGAAGTCCATTTTGAAAGATAAAATTTATAAAATTTTAAAATGTGGGTATTACTATTCATAACGGCTAGTTTGATTGGTTGTGGTGTGTGTTAGAACTCGAAGTTGGTACAACACACGCTACTGTATTATTCAAAGAGAAGCGTACCGTGGAAGCTTGGGGTGTTACATTCTCCCCTCCTTCAAATAATTTCATCCTCAAAATTTCTAGAATACTACTGCATAAAAAGACTTGGGTGATTCTTTATCATAAGTTCCTTAGGTTCCCACGTTGCCTCTTCCATTTTATGGTTTCTCCATAGAACTTTTACCAAATTAGTCATCCGGTTTCTCAGCACTTGTTCTCTTGTATCAAGAATCCTTATGGGCTCTTCTTAATAAGACAGATCAGGTTCTAGTTATAATTCCTCATAAGTGAGTACATGCATTAGGTCAGGCATGTATTTTCTCAATAGTGATACGTGGAACACATCATGAACTTTGGAGAGATTCGGCGGCATTTCCAAACGGTAAGCTACAACACTAATTCGTTCTAGAATTTCAAAAGGTCCGCTATACCTGGGACTCAATTTACCTTTCTTACCGAAACGTATAACTCCATTCCATGGAGATACCTTCAAGAAAACATGATCTCCTACCTGAAATTCCAAATCCTTCCTTCAATTATCGGCATAGCTCTTTTGCCTACTTTGAGATGCTTTGATGTGGTTTTGGATTACCTTCACATTTTCCATCATTTCATCCACCAGTTCTGGGCCTAAGATTTTTCTTTCACCAACGTCATCCCAACAATTTTGTGTGCGACATCTCTTTCCATACAATGATTCATATGGTGCCATCTGAATATTTGAATGGAATCCATTTTTATAGGAAAATTCCACCAGAGGTAAATATTTATCCCACATACCCTGAAAGTTAAGTGAGCATGATCTCAACATGTCTTCTAAGGTTTGAATAGTCCATTATGATTGTCCATCTGTTTGAGGGTAGTAGGCATTACTCAAATGAAGTTCAGTATCCAAGGCCTTCTGAAGACTCTTCCATAATCTTGAAGTAAAATGGGGATCATGATCAGAAACAATTGATAGGGGTACTCCATGAAGTCTCATAACTTCATTAATATATAGTCTTGCTATACGTTCCAGTGGTAGATCTTCTCTTATAGCAAGAAAATGTGCTGACTTGGTAAGACAATCAACAATAACCCATATTGTATCGTTCCTTCTAGGAGTCTTTGGTATCCCCATGACAAAGTCCACCGTAATATTGTCCCATTTCCACTCCGGTATGGGAAGAGGTTGCATGACTCCTCCAGGCTGTTGCCTTCCAACTTTCACTTGTTGACAAACCATACATCTTGACACAAAATCAGAAATCTCCCTCTTCATGTTGTCCCACCAAAAATGTTCCTTCAAATATCTATACATTTTGGTGTTCCCAGGGTGTATAGAGAAATTGGAACTATGAGCATCATTTAAAATTCCCTTTTCAGATCAGGTATATCGGGAACATAAAGTCTCTTCCCAAATTTCAAAATTCCTTCTTCATACACAAAGTCTCTCAATCTCCCATCATTCAAAACTTTAATCTTCTTTTGAAATTATTCATCATCGATCTGAGAAATCTTAATCCTTTCTAGTAAATATGGTTTGGGAACCATTTGAAAAAGCATTAATGTTTCACCTTCCATGGTAATTCCCATATCCATCTTCATTAGATCTATAAAAATAGGATCCCTTTAAATTCTCATAATGTTCAAAACTCCATGATATTTTCTACTCAAAGCATCTGCCACCTTATTTGTCTTCCCCGGGTGGTAGTGTATCATGCAATAATAATACTTGAGTAGTTCAAGCCATCACCTTTTCCTTATGTTGAGTTCTTTATGTGATAAAATATACTTCAAACTCTTGTGATCAGTATAAATCTCACATTTTTCACCATAGAGATAATGTCTCCATATATTCAAAGAAAATATTACAGCAGCTAACTCAAGATCATGAGTGGGATAGTTTTGCTCATGAATTTTTAGCTGTCGTGATGCATAGGCAATAACCCTATCATTCTACATAAGGACACAACCAAGTCCTTTCTTAGATGCATCCCTATAAATAACAAATCCATCATTCCCCGATGGTAGATTCAATATAGAAGCATTGATTAATCTTATCTTCAGTTCTTCAAAACATGATTCACACTCTTTTGTCCAAACAAATTTAACCCCTTTACGTGTGAGCTTCGTTAATGGGTTAGCCAATCGGTCAAAATTTTGGACGAAACGCCAATAATAACCTGCTAAGACAATAAAACTGCGTACCTCATTTATACTCGTTGGTACTAGCCATTCTTGGATTGCTCTTGTCTTATAAGGATCAACAAAGATTCCATCCTTAGAGACAATATGGCCAATAAAAGAGATCTCCCGAAGCCAGAATTCACACTTGCTAAACTTCCCATATAATTCATGTCTTCTAAGAGTCTTCAGGATAATGCACAAGTGATTTTCATGATCTTCATAGATTTTGGAGTATACCAAGATATCATCAATAAATACCACCACAAAATCATCAAGATATTCCTTGAAAACTCTATTCGTTAGATCCATGAATACAGAGGGTGAATTAGTCAATCCAAAAGACATTACTGTAAACTCGTAATGGCCGTAACTGGTTCAAAATGCTGTCTTCGAAATGTCTTCCTTCTTCACACACAAATGATGGTATCCAGATCGAAGGTCAATCTTTGAAAATTATTGATATCCATGCAATTGGTCAAATAAATCATCAATGCAAGGTAGGGGATACGTGTTCTTTATTGTTATAGCATTGATTTTCCTGTAGTCGATACATAAACTCATAGATCCATATTTCTTCTTAACAAAAAGGACAGGGTCTCCCCATGGAGAAAAACTAGGGAGAATAAATCCCTTATTTCTCAATTACTCTAGTTGTTTCTTTATTTAAACTAATTCCACAGTGTCCATTCTATAAGGGGTATTCGATATAGGCCTTGAACCAGGAATTAAATCAATGGAAAACTCAATTTCTCATTCTGGAGGATGTCCAGGTAAATCTTCTGGAAACACATCAACATATTCTCTCACAATTGGTACATCCTCTATTTGAACATTCCTTTCCCCACCCACAGTAATTTCATTCTCTTCCTCCCCAATAATTGAATTTAGTTGAGCTATTGGGGGTGGATCTAGGTAAGAATTAGGTGGTGGTGATTCCACTCTAAAGATAAGGTGTTCCTTATCATCATCATCAAAAATAGTAACCTCCTTCTTACAATAAATTTTTTCATCATGGTCCAAAATCCAATCTATACTGAGGATTATATCAAATTCAATCATAGGTATGATAATGAGATCTGTAGATAAAGAAAATTTATGTGCTCTAATGGGGACTGATTCACAAAACTTTGTTACAATGATACTTCCCTTAGGAGTTTTGACTAACAACTCCCTTGTTAAATCAAATTGTAAATATCTAATTTTCTTAGAAAACTGGGAAGATATGAAACAATGCAATGATCCAGAATCAAATAATGCATTTTCTAAACTTGAGTAAACCATTAAATTACCTACCACCACGTCTTTTGGAGATTCTACCTCAGTAGTAGTGATAGCATAAGCTTGGCCTTGATCCCTTAGCCTTTTCTGAGGTAAGTTCCCCTAACACTTAGTAAATTCATTTTCATAATGTCCCATCTCCCTATAGTTTTAGTATTGAACATCGATAGCTTCTTTCTTCCCCTTGCAATCACGAGCTTGGTGGCCTTTTTCACCACACTTGTAACAAACTCCCATTCCCTTCAAGAAAGTACCGAGGTGTTTCTTACCACATTTACTACAGGATGGATATTAAACTTTTCTCTTCTTCCCCTTATTTCCATTTCCAGAGTGATCAGCAGATCTCTTCTTCTCTTTCTTTGCTTTAAAGTCATAAGACTTAGAGAATTCTTTTTCTATCTTGATAGCACACGAGAAAATATCTTCGTATGAAGAGAAGGATTGTGAGACCAATGCTCGATGGAGAAATGGTTTTAACCCATCAAAGAAATGATCAATCTTACTTATTGTGTTAAGTATATAATCTACAGCATACCTTGCTAACCTTGTAAATTTAGCCTCATACTTTGTGACATTCTCATCCTCCTTTTGTATCAGACTTAGAAATTATCTTTCTATATCTGCTCGATGGTCATGAGGAAAGTATTTTTCTAAAAATAGATCTTTGAACTCCCTCCATTCCATATTTGATACTTCATCATCTTCCTTCATGTTTTGAATCAATGACCACCATTGATCAGCATCTCCAGTGAGGCGATAAACTGCCATGATAACTTTTTCCCTTTCACTACTCCCCAAAGCCTGAAATATTTTCTCTAGGGAACTTATCCATTTCTCAGATACCAATGGATTTGTACTCCCATTGAATGTTGGTGGTTTTTTCCTCATGAAGCGATCTAACATTGATCCTCCATGCTTTGGATCCGTGTGCTCCATACGGGTAAGGTTATTATTCATAACCTGAGTGAGTTGTCCCAATATGGTGATTAGATGACCAGCACCAGTTATATCACCAACTCCACTATAATTATCTTGAGCATGAGGTAAATCCCTATATGGAGTGTGTGTATTGATACAGTTTCCATTTCTTCCACTAGGTGCCATTTCTAAACAATGTCATAAACTAGATCAGTTTATGAATCAAAATACATAATTCCATACTTGTAAAACACTTAACATAAATTTAACTATTTATGGATATAATCCATAATCATAAAAATGTTTTATTTGAGGATGTATATACTCATAAACCCTTAATAATGGTTTTTAAATAAAATGAGAATTATCCTAAGCATATCCCCCGGGAGTGTCGTAACCAAGAGTGCAGCAAGACCTGTTGTCGTGCACCAGTTCCCGTTCGAGTCTAGCTCAAAGCAGTGTTTTTAGGTTTTACCCCTAGGTACATCTGTGTCAGAGCCACCTCTACCTGCTCGTATCCATATAGGGATGTATCTTTCGAAAAACTCACAAAATATATACAATAAAAAAAATTCTAGGAAGTTCTTCTATACTAATCCTTAAAGTCCATCTTAAGTCTATGTGCTCTAATCAGAGTTTATCTAAATCTAGTTTCCAAGGTTTGTACTAAACTTCCTTTGATACCAACTATAATGCCCTGACCCCAGTTACCCAGAGTTGATGCATTATTACATAACATTGGCATGATCACAAAAGATCAAGTCTCGAAAGACCGATTAGTTTAGTAGCCTTGGAATAACTAGATACATTCATAAAGTTTACATTACATCATAAAATGAAAACTAAAACAACATCTTGTCTCCACACTCATATCCCCTTATACTATCCCTGCAAGTCATTCATAAAATACTTCTTCACATCCTGGTAAAAATAAAACATTGAAAGGGGTGAGCTCAAATGCCCAGTAAGGATAACAATATAGCAGAAACTTTCATAAATAAGCATAAACATTTAAGGCAATGTATAACTAAAACAAAAGCCTTTTAAACTTGAACTTCAGCATAATATGGAAAAGATAAAATGAAATAATGATATTTACTTATTTACATGGATATTCTACTACTCGAATAATCACATGAAATATCAATAATCACTTTCATAATGAAGGAATGCATAATGCCAGACTATCATAACCACATAGTCAAGGCCTTGTGCCAAGACTACAAATAAGATTTTTTCAAGACCTTGTGCCAAGACACTAGTTTGTCTCATGAGACCTAATCATGCATCGAGGAGCTATAGAGGGCTCCACCCGTCACTTATTAAGTCCAATGCATTCCTCATATGAACAGGTTTAAACATAACATAAACATTCGTATTAAAACTAGCATATGAAATGTCAATACTTTCTCCATAAACCATGAATGGTATAAAAATAACACATCCAAAATCAAACATATCACAAAACCTTAAATAAAATATGAAAGTTTTGTATCATAATAAATAAACTTCAAATAAGCTTAAAATCCATCAAAGGATGTTGAAATAGATGAAATCGAAACTATTTGAGAGAAATATATCTTTTTTTTAAATCATTTAAAAGTCACATAATTTTAAAAGAAAACATTTACTTTGAAAATATTCTTATAATCTTTTAAGGGAAGCTTCTAAGATTTTATAATGGCAAAAAATAGCCACACCCTCCGTATAAGTTAAAAAAGACATTCTTACCTTAATTCTGTCGAAAAGGTTAAAAAGAACCTTATTTGGAAAATGACAGAAAGATTCCTTTATAAACTTCTTATAAAAAGTAAACAAGGGTATAAATGACTTTAACCCATAGTTTGTAAAATATTAATAATTATTTGAAATACATTTTTAAGAAATATGGATGTGGATGATAAAGAGGTCCCAGTAGATAATTACGTATAAACGACCTCGGATAATGAAGAGATTGTAAAATAAACCCTTACCTTGTACTTTTACTTGGTTGAGGGTAGTTTAACCTCCTATATAATGGTGAAATAATTGTTATTAAACTATACAAGAATCATATACATTAATATGATATCATATATGATCTTTAAACATTGATTGTTAATAATATCTTAGTATTATCATCGTTTCGGGTGTTAACAGATTCATTTTACTTTATATTATTTGTTATGTGAGTCGTATTTGTTATGGATGGGATGTATATTATTCATATCCAGAATGATATCATGTCTCTAAAAATTATTTTTAATCATCAAATGAAATTTAGTCTTGAATGGATTCTATAAGGAATGAATCTCATCGCGTTCGTGGAGACGGTAATCCGTACGTACACACGAGCGACAATATCATTTTTTTGATATTAAAATAGTATATAACTGGATGATATATCATATATACATAATCATTATCATGTTATATTTATTATTTACATTAATTACACATAATTATTATACCTATCCAAATAATACTGTTTTGAATAACAATTACACCACGACGTGGAGACGGTAAGTCGTACGTACGCACGTATGGTGACATGTCATTCAAAGGATGGATAAAATACTGAATATGGTTGTACCATATTTATAATAACATAAAAATATATATAAGATACTAGAGTTATTATTTTATAATGGGAATAACAAAGAAAGAAGAAGTTGAAGAAGAAAGGAATTTGAAAGAGGGTGGTGAAAACATTACCTCTTAATCAGGTTCTTCCTTTTGATTTGATCAAAAGGGCTCCTTAGGTTGAATTTATGATCAAACTAAGGCCTCTAGGTCAAATTTAGGGAAGTTTAGAGAATATTTGGGTAGGGTTTGGCCGATCCAAAAGGCTTTAAAGGTGTAAATTAGAGAGAAGGGGGAGTGCCCTTTTATAAGAGGGGTGAGGGGCACCTTTGGAAAAGCTAGAAATATTATTTTATAATAAATTCATATTCGGTTTATAATGGATCCGAAGTTGATTATTTAAACTTTAAGGTGGGTATGGGTAGAAATACTTTCAACCAATATATTTTAGATAGGTTTGGGTCACTATATTAACCTTATCATTTATATTTAACTCTTAGTTAAATAGTTTGACATTTACCATGTCTCTTTGTATTTTTATATTATATAGTTAATAAACTTACTATATACATCAAAGAGACCCCAAAGTGGTCCATTAATTACACACCTATCATGATATAATTCCCTTGTGTGAACCTTAGATTTTTAGGAATAGAATATCAATTAATAATATAATATTTTTTTTAAAAACTCTTTTATGTCAATTTTGACACTACTGGGTATTTTGTTTTTGATAATTTCATAACAGCATTATTACTTCAAATAAAATTTATATAGCCAATCCTAATATGTCATATTAACCTATAAAGTTAGTGTAATTCATAAAAAGTCTCAAATTACATTTATTTTGATATTTATAATATCAATTATTTTAATATTTCATTAATTAGGTAATTACTGCATCACCATTGTGTCATAAATAAATTAAATTATTTAATGTCTAAAAATTATAAATAAAATAACATTATGTAGGAAATATTTTAATATTTCTAATTAATATTTATAATATAATTTATCTTATGTATAATCCTATATTAAAAATGTTTTAGTTATTAAACTTTGATTTTAACTCTTTTAACTCTTCTTTGAATTAAATAATAATAAATGTTCTAATCTAATCCAAGTGGAACTGAATGATAATATTTTATTCCTAAGGTTTTTTTTGGTCTAGATGCACTTGTACAATAGAATTAGGACATGTGTTAGGGTAATATTAATATCATTTTTACCCTTAATTACCCTATTTAATTTTAACCGTGGTAAATAAAAGTAAAAAGTTACTATTCACCCAAAATTATTTTTATCTTATTGAACCAAATTTTACTCCTTGATATTAACCATGTCTCTCAAATTTTCGAAATTACACTCACAGAAGCGGTAAAATTAAGTTTTATGTGAATTTTTAAATTCTCCTAGGAGGTGGGTAAAAGACGGTGAAAAGTTCAATAAAATTTTTATATATCTAAAATTATGTTAAACTAACTCCAATGAATTACATTGAACTTATATAGGTATTATGTATCTATTTTTAACTTAATTAAATTTAAATAAAATAAATAATTATTTAAATGAAAATTTGGTTTTAAACTATAACTCAGTGTTTTTTTCACTATTCATAAAAAATTGAATGTTTTCAGAAAAATACCAAAAATTCACCCTAAGCTAATTTCTATATTATGAATCCAAAAATGAAGTCCATTTTTAAAGACAAAATTTATAAAATTCTAAAATTTGGGTATTACTATTCATAACGGCTAGTTTGATTGGTTGTGGTGTGTGTTAGAACTTGAAGTTGCGTACAACACACACTATTGTATTATTCAAAGAGAAGTGTACCATGGAAGCTTGGGGTGTTACAGTTATAATGATCACATAATAACAATATTTAGTTGTTCGTTTAAGCTCAGAGTTTCTAATCTTGTATGCTATCAAATATAGTCTTTCCTTAAAAAAACTCAGGATGTTATAGAGAATTAATCAATGAATCGATTATGTGTCTCAAATTTAAATCTGCATAAAATAAGTGAAAAGAAAACCTAATATATTTAAAATTAAACACACACAAAATATTATAATATTAAAGACAATGAAAAAGTAATATAACCCAATAAAAATAAATCTAGTTATGAAATTATTTACCACATATTAATTTTCAAGTCAAATAAAATTGGATGAAATAATTCAAATTGAAACTCAAAATACCATGAATTATGGAGGATTCATTATATTAAATGTAAAAGGGGTATTATATACTTCATATTAAATAAATTGGGTTCATAACATTAAAATATGCCTCATTGAAGAGAAATTGAGATGGGGTCCCTTTCATTGAGTACGACTCATCACGTACGTTCTTTATCTTCCTAAATAGTAAAATTATGTTAACTATTTAATTTATTAAGGATTTTTTTAATTTATCTTTCCTTTTATTTAACTTATTACCATGTTATATACAATTACTTAATTAATTAAGTTTACATCGGGTATTTCATCAATATTTGACTTATGTATCAAAGACGACTTCGGTAGGGTGACTATTGGTCTAAGAGGTCAGTATTTCAACATATACAGAATAATTATCATGAAATAATTTTCATATTTATATATAAAATATAATTTTAATACCAATAATAAAATATGGTTTTGATAAATGAAATATGTTACAATCATGGAGACGTTAGACCGTACGTACGCATGAGTAACATTTCCATTTTTCAATGATTATTATTGAAAGGAGGTAAGTAATATTTTATCTTTAAAAAATTATCATAATATCATAAATAAAATATTATTACTTTAAATATAACTACATATATCATCCATTTTGTGTGGTGATTAAAATAGAGTCACATCACTTTGTGAAGGCGGTAGTCCACATATATACGAACGACGTTATCATCTTTAAGTGAGTGAAAAGGTAATAAATAAAATGATATATTATCATTTCAAAATAATAATTATGTCATTAATATCATAATTATTTAATTTTTATCACATATATTCATTAAATTTATACTTATTACCTTCCATATAAAGTGTTAGTAAAAAATGAATCAAATCGCTCAGCGAGGCGGTAGTTAGTCGTACACACGAGCGATGTTATCGTTTCACCTACAGAATGGAAAATAAAAATATATACATGATATAATAGATCCATATGTATAATTATGTTATCTATATCATATATATTCTTTATATCCATCATTATACCCAACCATGAGAGGTTTTGATGGAAAACATGTCACATCGGTTCGCGAGGCGATAGTCCGCCATACACACGAGTGACGATATCATTTCCCATTTGAGGTAATAGAAGATGGATATAAGTCATAAAATTAACATAATAAAATATTATTATATGTTATATTATGGTGTTATTATATAATAATAAATGAATAATATTTCAAGAAGTTGGAAGAATAAAAAACAAAAATGCATAGTTAGGAATTTTACCTCTTCCCGGACCACCTCTTTAGGATTTTACCTAAAGTATTCCTAGAATGGATTTATGACCAAAACAAGGTTTATAGGATGATTTTATGGAATTTTTTTAGTAATTTTTTTAGTTCTTGGATGAACCAAAAGGGTTTTAAGGTGTGAATAAGATATGAGAGGGGGTGGCCTTTTATTAGTGAGGTGAGTGACACACTTGTAATTTTTGAAAATAAAAATGTGTACCCATGTTTTTCACATCCCATAAGGGACCAAAATGGATTATTCAAAAATTAAAAATTTTGAATCCATTTTTATAAATTAAATTCATATAAGTGGTAGAATTCAATTTAATATTATACCCATAGACGCGATGAAAACACTGGTTTCCATAGAGAAAATTATCCTAAGTATAAAAGGTTTTAATATAAAAATTAAATATAAAATTGATTAAAATTACCTAAATTAGTTAAATGTTAATATAATTTAAATAATATAAATTAAAACCAATTTAAAATATAATTTAACCATTTAAATTATTTAAATAAAAAGTTAGTTTTCAATAAAAATCAGTATTTTCCACTATTCATCAAAAAATGAAAATATTTAGAAAAAATCCCAAAAATTCACCCTAAGATAATTTTTATATCATTATTAAAAAAATTAATTTCATTTAATCAAATAATTTTTTTAAAAGCGGTAAAAACTAATTTTAAATTATGTGCGCACAACGTGACTAAACCATCTTTTAGAAAAAATACAGTTTTTTGAAAACATTTCTTTTTCTTATAAATGATTCATATTTTATTTATATTAAATAGATATACATAATTTTAATAATTTTTTTGGTATTATTAATACCCTCCAATTTAATTTCTAGGTTATAAGAGTATACTATATTACAGTTCATTTAGACTCAGGGTTGCGTGTTCTGCAAGTTTTCAAAGAGATTAAATTTAAATAAATATATTTCACGGGTTGTTTAGTATTGGTGTTTTGTGTTGAATAAGCTATAAAATAAAATTTTCTTTATTTATAATTTCAAGGTGTTACACTGGTTATAAACCTCTTTTCTTGAAAATAATAAAATTAAGTTATTGGGACCCAAACTTCCTTGAGTCTAGTTACATTAGAAAATAAAATTTTAGGAACCACATCTACCTAGATATTTTTTGTTATAAAACTACTAGTTGTTTAGATACAAATGATCTATGGAAACCAAAAAATTAATTTAGTTTAAAGAATAATATTTTTATGGGTGACCCCCCCCCCTTTGACATTTAGTGATAAAGGGTTTTCTTTTAGGTACAATGTAATTTAATAAAAAAATAAGATTTATCAAAAAAAAAACCATTCTATTAGAAGTTATAGAGTGTTTTATTTTTTATAAATTCCATAAAAAATTTATTTAATAGAAGTAATGTTAGAAAAAAGTCTCTTTAAACTTCTGAGTTCAGATTTAAGTTTAACAACCAAATTACGATCTTATGAATTTGAGTTAGAACTTGATTTAGAATTTAATTTCGATGAAAGTTTTTAAATTTTAGAAGTTAGTTTTGATTTTTTATAGATTTAATAATATTTTCTTATATATAATCATAGTTAATTTTTAATTTTTAATTTTCCTTTTCCATAAAATTTACATATCTATCCATTTCTTCAAAAGTAGTCATATCATCCCCTTTATCATCCAATGTATTATCTTTTTCATCATTTAATTGATTATCTTTTTCATCAACTGATGAAGTTTAATAATCATCATAAAAATTATAAGTAAATTTAGAATTTGAAGTTATATTTTTCAATGATTCAACAATTTCTTTAACCTTGATGATTTTTTATCCCTTGTAATGTTTGAATAAAAACTAATAATTTCATGACTATCATTCCCACTATTTTCTAATTAAGAATCATAAGTAGTGTTACCTTAACTATAACTCTAGGTATCTAAAGCTTTAAAAATATTTTTACCTCTACTATTAGAGTACTTCTTTGATTTTTGATCTTTTTTATTTAACTTTTAAATTCTGTTCTACTATGAAATGTCTTCTTACATTCATATAAAATGACATTTGAATATTTATTCTGGTTATTTATATTATTTGTTTCTTTCTGACGAATTTAATGAAAATACTTATTTCAAAAAATTCTATTAATTATTATGGAAATTCGAGTGAGTTTATCATCACTATCATCTGAACTTTTTAAGTATGGATGCTTACATTTCTTCTTTGAAACATGATATTTAGAGGCATTATCATAAGAATTAAAATCACTATAGGTAGAGTTAATAGAAGTATATGAAAATGCCACTCCATTATTTGTCTTCTCCTTTTCAACATCTCTCTTCAATTTACATTTATATTGGATTAAAGTAGCAATCAAGTTAGTTTGAATTATCTTAGTTAAATGTTTAGTATCATAAATATATAACCTTTTAGATTCCCACTCCTTAGACATGATATACATATTTTTTTAATAAGAATATATTTCATTAATTATTTCTCACCCAAAGATTGTAAACTATTTTCAATATTCATAAAATATGGATTCTTTTGAGTAGCTGTTTCACTAGTTTAGAAATAAAAATCCTAATTGTTATCTCTCAACACAGATCTTTGAGTTTTCAACACCTTAGAATTTCCAAAAATTAGTAACCTCTAACCTATTCTAAATACCATTCACTATCTCGCAAGATGATATTTTATTATAGATATTTCCAGTAATCAAACACAATATAGTATTCCACGCATTGTAATTTTCCTGATATTTCAACTTTTATTTATGAGAAAAATAATTAACTTTTTTCTCCAAAACTTTATAATTTTTGGTCATAATGGGAAAATTATAAACACCAATATTGATAATAAAACAATATCTATAATAATTCAAATATTCATAATCTTCTCTATCAAATATAGGTGGTCATATTGGATTTAAATTCTCAAGGGTTCCAATTAGAAGTCCTACCATAAAAACGAGTCTTTATTCTATAATAAAATGAAAAATTAAGATAATTTTAAATAAATTTAACAGAAAAATATCAGTTTCAGGTAGAAAATTGACTTTTCTCCAAATGTTGGTAAAATTAAAAATGAGTTGATTCTCAGAACCTTTTATAAATAATATTTGATACGAAGTGTTTCCCCAAAAATTTTAGGTATAAATGATACAGGGGGGTGAACTATAATTTAAATAAACTTATAATTTTTCAAAAACCTAAGATTTTACATACATTATAAATATAAAATTTTGATTATGTTAAAAAATATTAGAGTACCTATATAAAATCAGTAAAAAATAAAACTTTGGGAAATTCAATAACCTATGATGAAGTTAAGAAACACAGTGGAAGAAAAATATTAAAACAATGAATATTGTATCAAATAATAATTAGTACACTCTTAAAAATTATATTATAAAACCAACTTTCTTTAACCTTAATCGATAAGGAAGTATGTAAATTTGACTTTAGGTATCCTTGATTTTATACCTATCGGAAGGCCTCCATGAATTTATACCTATCAGGAGGTCTTTCTTCCTATCCTTAGAAGTCCTTGACATAAACTCATCATAAATTTATCTATCTTACTATCCTTGAAATCCCTCAATCTATACAATCAGATGTTCTATCTTCCCATACTTAAAAGCCCTTGGCACATAGGCTAGCTACACACTTCACACATCGAAATACCCATCTTCCTTTTCAAAATACCTTGATCTAGATGATCTATAACAAAATTATTAAAAGAGAAACTAAGATATTTTATAGGGTTAATGTAACACAATTTTATCTCTTAGCTAAAATTATCATAAAGAAAGCTCCACACCAATCCAAAGTTATCTCAAGGAAAAAAGTAATTTCATAGCTTCAAAATGACCAGAGACTTTCAAAGCATCAAGTAACCTTTGTCCTCATTATTCTTCTCCATAAATATGTGGCTTCATTTATATAACTAATTGGAACAAAATCTAATGTTGAAATTCCACTTTATTTAGGATTAATTTTAATAGCATTAGAAGATTCTTCTTTATCTTCTAATAAACTAATCAAGGATTCTCATCTTATGATGTAGTTATTACTACACTGGTAAAGTTCTTATACATTTGATGAAAGTAATATGATGTGAAATTTTATATTAAACATATTTTTATAATTATTAATAATTGATTCATAATTTCATTAATTATAAATTCATTTATTCACACTAAAGATAACTAAAAAATATCTAGGTTAAATAAAATTATTATTAAGTGTATTGTGGTTTTCAAAACAAAAGAATAAAGTGAGTAATTTACTCAGTATAGTGCACTAAAACCATGTAGTATTCCATTTTTATCGAGATATTATAATTTATTTTCTTGTACTAATCACTTACATTGTCAGTTCTCAACTGATTTAATGAAAAATCAATTTTCTTCTCAACTAGTCTCCTAAAACTTTTAATCATGATTAAATCTTGATATTTTTGAGACATAAACATAATAAATGTCATTATAATTAAGTCTTAAATTAATGTGATGTGATACTAATATCCACTTGTTGAATTCTTGATCATGGGTCTATAAAAATAAGAGTGGAAAAAACTCCAATGGTCTTTTAGTTTGGATCTCAACTCCCCTAGGATTTTTATTCACCATATTCCCTTTTTGAAATGTTTTAAAAATAGTGATAATATATTCTTTTAAAACTGAAATATTTCTCATTAACTCTTATCTGATCAACTTATTTACACTATTTTTACAAATATGACCATGTATTCTATACCACAAGTTATTATTTTCTTGAATTCTCATACAATATCAAACTTTAGATTTTATAACCTGAAATATATTTCCATGGGTTATAAACCCTCTTGATATCACAACCCCATATTTCACTATATTAAAACTACCACCATTATTTCTCAAAATCACCTTATTTTCATCATCACAAATTTCTAATACACTCAATAGATTATGATTCATCCCATTAATAAATAACACATTTTTTGAGTTTAACTATTTCTCATCAATTTTTTCATTCCAACACATGATATGTTATTTCTAGAGGTAACAAATCCTTTTTTATGTCTTCACAAATTATTTAGATTATTCAAATCACCTTTCATATGGGAAGATCAACCATTATCAATAATCCATTAATTCTCAAATTTCTATTCCTTGATAGAAACTTCAAAAATATTTTCTTATTGTTTGGATTGATTATTTTTTTTAAATATTCTCAAATTGTAGACTTGGATTTAATTGAGATAGTAGGATTTTAAAAAAATCATATGATGTGTGTCCTTATTGATCACATCTTCCATAAACTTCATTTATATTTTCAAAACTATTCTTAACCTCAATATTCTTCTAAAATTATTGTAATTTATGATTTTTTCTATGCTATTATTGTCTCCCCTTGGTTCATAATCAAAAATTTATAAAAGAAGATATATGTTGTACCAAAAAATATAATCCCTGTGATTGTTGGATGTGTAATAAAATGAGAAACACCATGTCATGGTGGTTCTTGTGGATGTTGTGGTTGATAGACCTGACATCACCATTTTTTATGGATGGGATGCATGCATTTTACACATCCATTACTATTTGGGTTTTATCAGTTATAACCCATTATGAGTGGGTTATTGAGGATTTTATATATTTTGAATGGGTTCAATTAATTTTAACTAATATGAATTAATGTATGCGATACATTATGGACAACCAAATCATTCTCCATTTAATATGGAGTGTCGATCATGGATTATATAAAGGGATATAATCCCTTTTGTTGGTGTAACCAATCACGCTGCAACTGAAATAGTTGAAGCTCTCTTCATTCTTAATGCTATATTTACCACTCATTGTAAAGAAACTATCACCCCTTCAGAGTATGGGGATTTTTAATAAATGTTAATAGATCCAAAGTCTAGTGTAATACCCTTGGAGGTAAGAGGATTTCTTCTGATACTTTATCGATCCTCATCAAATTTTCTCTACTCAAGAAGGAAATAGAGTTAGTTGTACAATCATTTTAGTTATGATCTATTCTTCATTACCTTGAATGTTTGATTCCTTGTATATGTATCAAGTCATGTTTGGATTGGATTATGATTTTAAGGATCATATGATGATCCCTAAAACCCATTATTGGTATCATAGTAAGATTCTTCGAGGATTAAACATGTTCAATTCACTTGTTTCAAAGAAAATTTACCATCACCAAAACACAGTGTTTCTTATTGTTTCTATTTTAAAAATCAAATGGCCACTACACCATCATCATACCATAGTGAAAGGCTCGGTGGTTCTTCAACATTATTTTTCTAGACACCATGTCTCAAACCACAATATGCCCTCCCCATAGTGACGTGCATGGTACACTTTGTAGGACTTCACGATAAACATGAAAATTCACATAAACACTGGAAATGATGTTTTTTTTAAGAATTTCACCATTCACCACATAAATCTACATGACATAGTGGTCTTATAAAAAATGACTAAAAATATGAGGACTATGGCATAGTGCAAGCCATAGTGGTCCTTAAATGGATTGATAAAATTTATTTTGATAAATTGACTTATGATATATAAAATGGTTATAAATGATAAGTGGTAAATATTTTAAAATGGGATTTTACATGTGTAAATTAAATATGATAAGTTTATATTATTTGATAAATAAAGTGTTTATTTATTTTATAAATCATTCTTATAGTTTATAAATGAGTTACAAATGATAAGGATTAGGATTTATGAAATTAGTTTCATAATCCTATGTCAAATATTGAAATTTATATTTATTTCTCATGTTTAAATAAAATATTTATTTAATTATTGATTCTTTAATATTATTAATATTTATAAAATTATATATATAATATGAATAATGTGTATGTTAAACATGAAAATTCATATTTGTTTCTAATGTTAAATAAAATGTTTATTTACGTATTTATTCCTTTAAATTATTCATGTTTATAAAATGTTTATAGAATATAAATAATATAAATGTTTTATTTATGTGATGGACTACTTGAAGGAGATAGATCCCTACATTATATTCTAGGTATGATTCCATAATATTTAGATTTCATCTACCTTGACCTTATTTTGTAACTGAAGTTATTATCTTGAATTTAGTTACTAAGAATAGTTTTTGCATATTAGGATTTAGAATTATCTTGAAATTGATTCAATTTCAAGTAAAGTATCCCTAGATATAGGGACTTTGGGCGGGACCTCCCATTGTCTTGGTGGCTTATGCTTTATTCTAGAAAGGAGGGGGTTGGCTATATATGGCTTCGAGATTAGTCATGTGGAGATTATCAATATCATATAACTCTACGAATTTACATGAAAATTTCATGTAACTTATGCATATGATGCATATGGATATGTATGAATATGTTTAGATTCTATTTTTGAGTGAGTAACACAAATTGTGGGTTGTGGAAAATATTACACATTAATGTGGCATGAACACATTAATTTGGTAGATAGAATAGTGATCCCAAAACTATATTATTAGAAGAATGCATACATAATGGAATAAAACATGAGACGTTAAATATTTCATAAGATAAAATAGTTATATATTTAATATTCATATGATGTAAATTAAATTAGTGATACTTTGAAATAAAACCCCTCAAATACTAAGTATAGGATTCTTCTAAAACAACACTTGTCAAGAACTTGATCATATAACCGGGTAGGTCATTCCAAATCTATGTACCCTGGGATTATTTTGTGTAAGGAAAGATAGTGATGAGCAACTTTAGATTATCACATTGGGTAAGTCATACCAAATATGGGTGCCCCTTGATTTTCCTTTTTAGCTTATTATTGACTTTGGTTTTAAGTTTCACTAGCCGGGAGATCCTAATAGGATTATGTTACTAGAGGAATAAAGTTGGGTATTATCCATATGATGTATTTGGATAAAGATTTATCCACTCAACTATCAAAGTGTCACAACTATAAAGATTGTAATGATTGCCTACCTAAATAAATAAATTGTGGAAGAAACACCAAATTATAATAATTTCTTAGTGAAATGTGGATCTTAAATTTATAAATGGATATGATACATAGGTTCATAATTTTTAATGGGAGTGATTTCATTAAAATTACTTGATGAAAATATATAAAACATGATAATCACCCACAACTATGTTTTTGTTGTAGATTAGGGTATATTTCATGATAATAATATTTAGATCACTCATAGGTATAACTTATAAAACAATTAGATATTTGTATTTAGGATTAAGAAGCATTATAAAATAGATGCATTCTGAGCCTCAAAATATAAATGTTATAGAGGTAAATTTCACTAACTCTGAATTGTAGGTATTAGATACTGGGTGTGAATCACACATTTTTGTTCTGATAATCACAAACCAAGAGATAAAAGGGAATTGATGAAGGGAGAGGTAGATATTCTTGTTAGTAATGGATAAAGAGTTACATCATTATAAGTCAGAAATTATTATCTAAATCTACCTAGTGGATTAGTCCTAGAATTTGAGAACTATTATTACATTCACACAATAATTATATATCTAATTTGTGTATCCTGTTTGGATAAGATTGGATTTTCATTTACTATAAAGAATTTTTTTTTTCTATATATAATAATGATATATTTTATGAAATTGGGTATATGTTAAATTATTTATATATTCTAGACATGGATAATCCTATTTAAAGTATTTAGAATAAGGAGTCTAGGGTTGATCCTAATCCCACCCACCTTTGGTATTATCACCTTAGTCATATAAATGAGAAAACAATTTAAATATTCCATAAATATATATTATTGGACTCATTCAATTATGAATTATTTAAGAACTGTGAATGTATTTTATTGGAAAAAATAACAGACACCTTTTGGGAGAAAAGGTGAAAGGGCTAGTGGATTATTAGATCTTATTGAAAGTGTTGTATATAGACCAATGAGTACACAAGGTAGTATTGGTTATAGGTACTTCATTACCATCACTGATTAGTTTAGTCAGTATGGTTATGTGCTTCTGATGAAACAAAAGTATGAAAGTTTTGAAAATTTTAATTAATTTCAAAATAATGAATCAATTGTGAAGGGTTATAAATATTCTCCAATTAGATTGGGTTTGTGAATACTTAAGCCAATAATTAATATATTATCTGAGAAATTGTGGTATTTCTCCAAAACTCACTCCTCTTGAAAAAACACAATGGAATGGTGTGTTTGAAATGGTTGGTAGAGTGTTTTCCTACAAAGAATTACTAGTGTAAAAGGGTTATAAACAAATTCATGTATTGACTATAAAGAAACGATTTCACCTACTATGATTATAAAGTCTATTAAAATTTTACTTTCCATAACATATCATTTTGATTATGATATATATCAGATGGATGCCAAAAAATGATTTCCTTAATGTGAATTTAGTCAAGGATGTGTATATGACATACATTTAAGTTTTTGAATATCTAAATGAGTCGGCTAAGGTATGCAAGTTGAAAATGACCATTTATGGACTCAAGAAAGATTTTCAAAGTTGGAATATCTAGTTTGATGATACAAGAAAAGAGTTTAGTTTCATTAATAATATGGATGATTCCTATGTATATAAATGGATTAGTGATAGGATAGTAGTATTTGTGATATTATATGTAGATGACATACTGCTAATCAAAAAATGATATCTCAACTCTTCACTCTAGGAATATGTGGTTGAAAAATGATTCTTGATGAAATCCATGGTTGAATATACCTACATAATGGGTATGAGAATATATAGAGATAGATCTAGAAGGATATTTGTAATCAGTTAGGAAACTTATATTGGAAAAGTGATAAAGTATTTTAGCATAGAGAACTCCAAGAAGGGGTCTTTACCAGTAGTACATAGCATGAATCTTAGGAATATTCAGGTCCCTTTTAAAGAGTTATATTGGATGGATAAAATTATTTATGTGTCTACTATAGGATCTATCATTTATTCCATGTTTTATACCCAACCTAATTTTTCCTATGATATTATCATTAAAAGAAAATACCAGTCCAATCCAGTCAAGATTCACTAGATAACTTTTAATAACATATTAAATTACTTGAGAAGGACTAAGGATATGTTCTTGGTATTTAGAGGAGAGGATGAACTATGTGTAAAAGGTTATACAAATGCGAGTTTTCAATTCGATAAAGATGATATACATCTCAATTTGGATTCATTTTTATCCTAAATGATGAATCTATCACTTAGTGGATTTCCAAAAAAAACCATTATAGAGGACTCAATAATAGATGTGGAGTAAATGGTTATATAAAATGCTGTAAAGGAAGCTATTTGGATAAGAAATTTTATCTCTAAACTTGAGGTGGTTCTTAGTATTGAAGGATTAATCAGGATTTTCTATGATAAGAATGGATCCATCATACATGTGAAGGAACCCCGGTCCCACTAAAGGCCCAAACACATTCTTCAAAAATACCATCTCATACATGATATCATTGAGAGGAAATATGTTAGTGTTGGACTCCTCATGTATTAATCATGTTTTAATGATCACAAATATCATCAATGATCACAAATCTCATTCAACCTAGTTAACTCCTAAATTATATCCAATCATGTGTATTTATGTTTCAAGTTCACTCATGCTTTATAATGGTTAAGCTCAATCCATTTCATGTATATTATTATTTAAGTCTGAATACTGTTATTTGGCTAAGTATAAGACCCTGTGAAGATTGACACCGTAAGCCAGACACCGTGAAGAATGACACAGTAAGCCAGACACCGTAAGTGAGACACCGTGAGCAAGACACCGTAAGCAAGACATCGTGAGAAAGACACTGTGAGCAAGACATCGTGAGCAAGACACCGTGAGCAAGACACTGTGAGCAAGACACCGTAAACAAGACATTGTGACACTCATACCGTGACACTCAGACACCGTGTGAAGGAGACAACATTTTCATAACATACTGTGACACCGTTTCTTAAACTATTTTGTCGTCTTTCAATTTAATGTTTAACGGTCATATTTGATGCCTTTAATGCGCTGGCATAATTATTGTTTCTTTGTAGATATAGTATGAGGTACGAGGTACGAAACACATGGAACCCGTCGGCTAAAACACATGCATTCGAAGATAAAGAGTGGAGAGTGCCCAACAACCACAACGTACGATACTGAACGAAAAACAATCCTGTGAGCACGACCACGAAGAACACATTGCAAGATTTTCAAAGAAACCATTGTCTCATACATGCAATCCGATACTACTGAAGAACATACGAAGTACACTGAAATCCAGAGAACATATTCACATTATCAACACTCGTGAAGAACACAATCTGAATTACGACACTCTGTTTTTCAAGACAAAAACCAGAGAAGGACTCAGAAGCATCTTTGTTTAATCAAAGGAGTCCAGAGTTGCACTTCAAATCACTAGAGCATTCTAAACTCATATCTACTCTCTCTCAGTGATTCTTTTACTTACTTTTGAGCAGTGTGTGTACTCTGTATATTCCATATACACACTGAATCCTGTGCTAAACTGAAGGATTTCTAAATCCTTACACTAAACTCTTTATACTTTTGTTTACCCACGACAAATGTGGAAGAGGTCCCTGTGTGGCCTGGTTATTATTTTTTTTTACCCACGAAAACTGTGGAAGAGGTCCCTGTGTGACCTGGACAGTCTGTGTACTGTTGTTAACCCCGATCCAGGGTGTAGATCAAAGTTTATTTATATAAACTGCTTGGTGGCAGGTGATCACCAAGTGGAGTGGATTAGATCTTGGCTTGAGACTGAACCACTTGTTTCATATCCGCTGTGCTATTTAAATTTAGTCTTATCCATTTTACTGCTTTATTTCATAATCTAGAAAACTCTAATTTAACTTTAATAGTTAGTCTTGGAAAGAAGTTATAACTGATTTGTCTTAGTATGATAACTTCAAAAGTAATATTAATAATACATATTAAGATTACTAAGAATTAATCAATCTTCTAAGAATTTGTTTAAATAGTCAAACTCTTATAACAGTATAACCTTTATTAACTGGGTTGTATCTAGTTTTTGGGGAAAAAATTTCTCTTAAGACAATATTTTTGTAACAATTTTTTTTATAGTTACTCAATTCACCCCTCCCCTCTTGAGTAAACTACTCTGGCCAACATTTAGTATCAAAGGTTTCTTTATTAGGACTTTGTGTAATCTTACTCAACTGTGATTGTAGTTGTAATTTAAAGATTTGTAAATTTCTGTTAATTATAAATTTCTAGCTCTTTTAAAGTAATTCATTAGTATGGATAATATATTGGAAGGTGCTGAAACCAACAGACCACCATTCTTTAATGGAACCAATTATGCTCAATGGAAAATTAAAATGAAAATGTATCTAGAGAGTATGAGCTTTGAAATTTGGTCATCCATTATAGATGAATACAAACTCCATGTGACTGATAGAATTACGTGGGATGAACCTACAAAACTTTCTTGCAATAAAAATTTCAAAGCCATGAATGCTCTGTACTATTCCTTAGGATATGAAGAATTTAATAGGATTTCTGCTTGTAAAACTGCCCATGAAATTTGGGATACCTTGTTTGTCTCACATGAAGGCACATCTAGTGTAAAGGAAATGAGACTTAATACTTATACTATAAAATATGATAATTTTAAAATGAAACCTGATGAGCCTATTTCTGACATGTATCTCAGGTTCAATGAGATTGTCAACACAATGATTTTTCTTGGAAGAGAAGTCACTGCCAAAGAATAGATCATGAGAATCCTTAGATATCTACCTGGAAGATGGAGGGGAACCTCTGTCTCAATTAGATAATCGTGAAACATCAACAAGCTATACGTAAAAGAACTCATTGGGAAACTGATGATGTATGAGGAAGAGTTGAAAGTCAACAAAGAAGAGGAGGATGAACCAAAGAGGAAATCTATAGCATTCAAGACCACCTTCTCGAAGCACAAAGACAAAGGGAAACTGGAAGCTTCTGTAGAAAGTTCCACCACTGAACAATCATCACTTGACAGTGATGAGGAGATGGCTCAACTGGCCAAAAGATTCAAACGATTCTACAAAAAGAAGAACTTTTTCAGAAATCCTAACTTCAAGGGCAAGTATGATCTAAAAGGAAGCTGAAAAAAGGACTGGAAAAGAAGTGACAAAACTGATGAAATTGTATGCTATGAATGTAAGCACAAAGGACATATAAAGGCTGATTTTTCAAAGCTCAAGTATAATAAGAAATATGAGAACAAGGATAAGAAGTACAAAAGGGCAATGAAGGCAACTTGGAGTGCCTCTGAGGATAGTTCAAGCGACTCAAAGACATCACATGATGAACAAGCTAACAAAGCCAATATGTGTTTTATGACAAACACATCTGAGGTAACACTGAACTCTTATTTACATAATTTATACTATTCTGAAGAGGAAAGTGACTCTAAAAATACGACTAATGAAGAAATGTTTGAATATTGTAACATGCTTGAAGAGACGTGTAATGAATTATAAGATAAATATAAATCATTGAAGAAACAACATGCTCTCACTGTAAATGTCAAATATGAACTTACTACTGAAAAGGAGAAAAATGCTCAGTTGATCAAAGAAAAAAATGAATTAAAAATTTCTAATGAGCAATTAAAAAGTGACTTAGAAAAGTTTACTAATGGGAAAAATACCCTTACCCAAATGTTAGGAAAACAAATTGCCCCCAAATATAATACTGGCATTGGTTATTAACCTGGTAAAAGAAACCTTGGTAGAACGAATTTTGTTTCAAAATCTAGGACATATAATTTTGTTCCCAATTCTGGACACAACTCAACTAGTTCAAGTCATGATACATACTCTACTATTTCAAGTTTTTGTGGACCAAATACACTTTATTTTTCAAACACTTTACATAATGATTATAGGAAACCTATGAGACAAATATGGGTTCCTAAAGCACTTATTTCTAATGGTACTGGACCCAAACAAGTATGAGTACCAAAATCTATTTTTCTTGATCATGTTATAGGAAAGCTGCTTAAAGAGATCCTGCAAAAATCTATGGTACTTGGATAGTGGATGTTCAAGGTACATGATAGGGGACTACTCATGCTTCAAGAACCTGATAAAAGTAGATGGAGGACATGTCACATTTGGTGACAATGCCAAAGGTAAGATCATTGGCTTAGGCCAGATTGGTAACTCTGATTCGATTTTAATTTATAAAGTACTGTTTGTTAATGGATTAAAATATAATCTGCTTAGTATCTCACAATTATGTGATGATGGATATCATGTTAAATTTGAAAATGATGCATGTAATGTCTTTAATTCTAAATATGGATTAGTATTTTCTGCATCAAGGAATGAGAACGTTTATTCTGTTAATTTAGATTCCTTAGATTCTCAAAATGTTTCATGCTTAAGTGTATTTCATAAAGAATCTTGGCTCTGGCATAGGAGACTAGGACATTGTAATGTTCACTCCCTTAGAAATCTAACTAGAAAGGGCCTAGTTAAAGACTTACCCAAACTTGAGTTTCCAAATGACAAAGTGTGTAATCCTTGTCAAAAGGGAAAACAACACAAAATCTATTTCAAATCAAAGAAAGAAGTTTTCACTTCTCAACCTCTCGAATTGGTTCACATGGATTTGTTTGGACCATCTAGAGTTTCTAGTTTAAATGGGAAGCACTATGTTTATGTTCTGGTAGATGATTTTTCTAGATATACCTGGACCTTCTTCATGGCTCACAAAAGTGAAGTCTGCTCTTATTTTACTAAGTATTCCAAGTCTGTAGAAAATATTAGTGGCCTTAAAATTAAATCTTTAAGAAGTAATCATGGCCGTGAGTTTGAAAATCAAGAGTTTGAATCCTTTTTCTCACAAAATGGTTATAGTCACAATTTCTCTGCCCCTAGAACACCTCAGCAAAATGGTGTTGTAGAAAGAAGAAATAGAACCCTGCAAGAAATTTCTAGAACAATGCTTAGTGAATATGACTTACCTATTTACTTTTGGGCTGAAGCTGTTAATACAGCATGCTACATAATCAATAGAGTCTTGATTAGACCAATTCTCAAAAAGACCCCATATGAACTCTGGAATAATAAGAATCCTATGATTAATTACTTTAGAGTTTTTGGTTGCAAAGTATTTTTTCTCAACACTAAGGATAATCTTGAAAACTTTGCATCCAAAAGTGATGAAGAATTTTTCCTAGGTTACTCGATATTAAGTAAAGCTTATAGAGTATTCAATAAGAGAACTAAATGTTTGGAAGAATCTATTCATATCAAGTTTGATGAAACAGATCCACATGAGCCTAGAACCATCCTAGAAAATCTAGAGGATGATGTATCAAATCTGAACATCAACTCAAAATCCTCAAATTCCTCTGTGAAAGAATCTGTGAAAACTTCCAATTCTGGAAATTCTCTACAATCGAGCCATAATGAACTAGAATATGTTAATGAACCTGAAATCACAAGTCCCTCTTTTTCTAGAAAGTTTAGAACCCTTAAAAAACATCCCTTAGATGTTGTTGTAGGAGACTTAGAGAAAGGAACACAAACTAGAGCTTCTCTTAGAAATCAGGTTGAACATCAAGCCTTCTTGTCACAACTTGAACCTAAAAACATTGATGATGCCATCAACGATGAATTTTGGGTAATGGATATGCAAGAAGAACTTAATCAGTTTGAAAGAAACAAAGTTTGGAAACTTATTGAAAGACCCAAGGACACTTTCATCATAGGCACTAAATGGGTGTTTAGAAATAAGGTAGATGAAGCTGGAAATATAGTTAGGAATAAGGCTAGATTAGTTGCACAAAGCTATAGTCAAGAAGAAGGAATTGACTATGAGGAAACCTTTACTCTAGTAGCCAGACTTGAAGCCATCAGAATCCTACTTGCTTATGATGCACATCTGAATTTCAAACTATATCAAATGGATGTTAAGAGTGCATTCTTAAATGGGTATATAGCTGATGATGTCTTTGTTGAACAACCCCCTAGATTTATAAATCCTCATTTTCCCAATCATATTTTCAAACTATCAAAAGCTTTATATGGTTTAAAACAAGCTTCAAGAGCTTGGTATGACAGATTGAGTACTTTTCTTATTTCCAAAGGTTTTACAAAAGGAATAGCTGATCCTAACCTCTTTATAAAATGAATTTCTAATGATGTTTTAGTTGTTCAAATCTATGTAGATGATATTATTTTTGGATCTTCAAAAAATTCATTATGTATTGATTTTTCTAAAATGATGCAAAATGAATTTGAAATGAGTTTAATGGGTGAACTAAAATTCTTTCTTGGATTTCAAATCTTTCAAAATAATGATAGAATTGTTTTAAATCAAAGTAAATACACTAGAGATCTTCTAAAACATTTTGGATTGGATAACACTAAAATTAGTGACACTCCCATGAGTACCACCTGTAAGTTGGATCTTGATGAAGATGGAAAATCTGTTGATCAAACCACTTATAGAGGAATGATTGGAAGTTTACTCTACTTAACTGCTAGACTTTCGGACATTATGTTTAGTGTGTGTATGTGTGCTTGTTTTCAAGTAAATTATAAAGAATATCATTTAAATGCTGTAAAGAGAATTTTCAAATACCTCAAGCATACACCCAATCTAGGACTGTTCTATCCTAAAGGACAATCATTTGAACTACTTAGTTATTCTGATGCTGACTTCGGTGGCTATAAGTTAGATAGAAAGAGCACCTCTGGAACATGTCACCTTTTAGGTAAGTCACTAGTATCATGGTGTAGTAAGAAACAAAATTCTGTTTCATTATCTACTGCAGAAGCTGAATACATAGCTGCTAGCAGTTGTTGTGCATAAATTTTGTGGATGAAACACACATTACTAGATTATGGATATCAATTCAGACATGTACCAATAAATTGTGACAACACAAGTGCTATTAACATCTCAAAAAATCTTGTTTCACATTCTAGGACAAAACATATTGATGTAAGACATCACTTTTTGAGAGATCATTATCAAAAAGGTGATATCACCTTGGAATTCATTGGTACTGAATATCAACTTGCTGATATATTCATTAAAACATTAAATTCTGAGAGAATAGATTACATCATACATGATCTTGGCATGATAAATCTCAAATAGATATCTTACTTGTCTTACTGTTCAACATTTTACTATGTTTTACTTTACTGTTTCATGATTACGGTTTCTCAGTTACTGTCTCTCATGTTTACGGTCTCACTGTTAGCACTTTGTACTTACGGTCTGACACTTACTGTCTCACCGTAACATGCACTGAAAAGTTCACTCATTGTCTCACTGTGACGTTCACTCACTGTCTCGCCGTAATGACCACTTACTGTCGCACCGTGACGACCGATCACTGTCTCACCGTAACAACCATTCACGGTCTCACTGTGAAAATTATTTATGATTTTCTTTAAACCCGTATCGCGGTAATTTTTATTTCACCTCTTTTACTTTCCTGCGTTTTTATTTTTGTGACGTTTGACATTCCCAAATGATAAAACAAAAAGTTTCACTCGGTTCTTCACTCGGAATCTCTCTCATTTCGAACCCTTTCAACCTTGCAACCCCTTCTCTCTTTCTCTCTCTCTCTCGAACCTTCAGTGGATGCCAAGAATGAAACGTACGTCATCATCCAAACCTGAGAAGCGCCACCCGAAGAAGAAGAAGATAACACCTAAGATGACGCCCGAAGGACCTTTGAATCCGAACCTAGTAAATCGAAGTGTTGTCCCTAAGAAAGAAATCTGCCCCAAATGTCTTTTATCTAGCAAATCTCTAGTCTTGAAAGTTTTAAAAGAACAATGCTAGTTAGAGTGGTTCTCAAGGGAGAACAGACCTATCTATCCCAGGTTAGTAGCTCAGTTCTACCAGCACGCATAGTTCTCTTTTGACTCTGGTGAAAGTTTTGTTGTGTGGAGCTAGATTAATGGCCAAAGATGCTCTTTCTCGTCGAGGTTATGGGTTGCATGCCTTAGGATACCTCAAGAAGGAATTTGTGATGATTATCAGAGAGAACCTCCACCTACAACTGATTTCTTTGACCTTGAAGATGCTCTGAAAACCCTAACAAAAAATGGCACCAAGAGAAGGGCCATAGCTGCTGAACTTGATGGGGAAACAAGGCTGCTGTTTAAGTTTGTTCAAAATTTGTTTAGTCCATGAAAAGGTGACTTTACTGTATTAAAGTATCAAGATGTGTTTTTAATTCATCTTATGAAGAATGGATACAAGATTAACCTGTGAAAATACATCAGTCACCATATGTGTGAGTTGATCAAGGTTACATCCAAGTCCACCTCTATGTTCTACTCTCGGCTAATATCATCCATGCTTGTTGCAAAATGCGTAGTTGGATCTAATGAAGAAGTGCTTATGGACTGTGAGTACTGTCTCTCTAAATCCACCATCAGGAGAATGAAGATAAACTGGAATCCTTGGAAAAAGGAATGGGTGGAAGACAATGATAAGGTTTATGAGAATTTTAATCCTATGGATTATCCATCAAGGTCGAAAGACATTTCTGATCCTGGTTTGGAACCAGATGAACTTGGTGAGTATTCAGAATAAGAGGAAGAATAAGTTGAAGTGCCTCATAGGGAAGAAGTTATTGTTAAAGAAGAAAGGACTATTGTTCCTCCTGTTGTTCTTGAAAAAGAATTTCCTACCCCTAGTGAAGATGTTAATATGGAAATCCAACCCGAGGCTGAAAAAGAATCAGGTGTGACAGAATCTGAGCAGCAAGCCATGGAAGAGTCTATAGTAAAAGAACTCCCTGGTGTGCAAGAAGAAAATCTAGAAGAACTCCCTAAGGAACAACCTGTTCCTGAAATAATACCCTCTGCTGAAGAGAGGATGGAGATAGCCTTTCAACTGGCTAGACAAGAGATGAATGAGGAACTTAGAGATGAAACTGTGGATTTAAACCAAGCTCCTGAGCCTCTCAATCCTGAAAAGGAAGCACCTGTTGAGGGAGAGGAAACCCAAAATCTTGAGTCTGATGAAGCCTCACATCCAACTGAGTCATGTCTTGTGGACACTCAGTACAAATTTCCTAGTTTTTATGATGTGAGTGAGTCTCAACAGATTACTACAACCGGGCTTGATCTCTCTTCCCTATTTCAGTTGAAGTCGGTTTCTAACTTTGCACCTGAGAAGGAACCAGAACCAGAACCTGCCCCTGTACCAATTCCTGCACCTGAACCTTTACCTAAACAGTTGTCTTTTGTCAGTAAAGATGATCTGAAGGACTTTGGAGACACTCTCTTATCTGGAGTTGAGAAGCTTATGAACTCCCAACCTCGTGTTGTGACAAATCTGAGTGAGAGAGATGCCTCACTGCTTTGGGAGAAAATTATCTGGAAAATCCAACCAAAGATGCTCCATGAAATTCAAGAAGTTCGAGTTGAAAATAAGTTGCTTAGTAATGAAGTTACAACCCTGAGAAGCATGGTGGAAGACATGCAGAAAGAGCTGCATTCAAGATCAGAGCCTACTACTGCTCCTCTAGAACCCACTGTTTCTCAAATTTCTCGAGATGTTGTGTCTCAGATTCACCCTTATTTGTTATCCTTCGATGAAAAGATTATAGAAAGGCACAAACAGTTGTTGAAGGAAATGAGAGAGCTTGTGGTGAACCTGAATAAACTCACTGATGAGTACACTGATTGTCTTCAAAAGGTACTGAATCAGCTCAAATCTCTGACCACAATAGTCAAAGCTTCTAATACCTCTAGTGAATCCTCTACACCTTCCTTGGACAGTTCTTTGCTCAGATCTATAGTCAAAGAAGAACTTCAGAATGATTTCAGTGGCTTTAATGTGGCTTCTTTCTCTGAAGTTGTCAAGAAAAGTGATAGAGTTCTTAACCTTGTGAAAATTCATTCCAAGATTTCAAATGATGCCCAACATGAGATTTCTAAGAAAGTGGATTTCTATTTCAACCGAATTTTCTCTAAGACTGATATGACCAACCACTTCAAATACCTTGTAGAGAATATGTGAATTCATCCTGTAACTCAAGCCTTCAAAAACCAAGTCCATAAGCTAACCGAGTTTACCAGATTGTTGGACAAGTTCATGGAAAACAAAGATGACTTTGAAAAAGCCATGCAGTATGGTGGAGAAATTATTGCAGACTTCCTCAAACTCCTCAGACCTTATCTTCATGTCCAGAGTACAACAATTGTTGCTCCAGCGGTTGCACCTCTCAGACCTGGACTGCCTACATTCACCTCTGCCTTAGCCTCAACTACCATGTCTGTTGTCCAAGATCTCGATCAGATCATGCCTGTAATTCTTGATCAGCAACTACCTTGATCTTCTACTACTCCTACTTTGGCTCCCTCAGTCTTTGAAGGTCTCCCTTTACCCTCTCTATCTACCACCTCTCTGCCTTCTTCTACATCAACCACTGCCCCTATGGCTTTCTCTTCTGCTGCTGATAAAGGCAAAGAGAAGGTCAATCCCTGAAGAAGACTAGTGCTTACTCCTTTTTGTTGGGGATGTCATTATTTTTGTATCTCTTTTTATTTTGTACTGAACTGTTTACTCTTAATGGAATGTGCACTGTTTACCCTCTCTTATTTCCACTTTTTGATAATCCCAAAAGGGGGAGAAGTTTCTGCATAAAGTTTCTATATGTTATTTTCTCTATAGTTGCATCAAATTTACACTTTAACTGTGCATGATTTGTGATCATCAAAAAGGGGGAGATTGTTGGACTCCTCATGTATTAATCATGTTTTAATGATCACAAATCTCATCAATGATCACAAATCTCATTCAACCTAGTTAAATCCTAAATTATATCCAATCATGTGTATTTATGTTTCAAGTTCACTCATGCTTTACAATGGTTAAGCTCAATCCATTTCATGCATATTATTGTTTAAGTCTGAATACTGTTATTTGCCTAAGTACAAGACACCGTGAAGCTTGACACCGTAAGCCAGACACCGTGAAGCCTGACACAGTAAGCCAGACACCGTAAGCGAGACACCGTGAGACACCGTGAGCAAGACACCGTGAGCAAGATGCCATGAGCAAGACACCGTAAGCAAGACACCGTGAGCAAGACATCGTAAGCAAGACACCGTGAGAAAGACACCATGAGCAAGACACCGTAAACAAGACACCGTGACACTCAGACTGTGACACTCAGACACCGTGTGAATGATACACCGTTTGCATAACATATTGTGACACCGTTTCTTAAACTATTTTATCGTCTTTCAATTTAATGTTTAACGGTCATATTTGATGCCTTTAATACACTGACATTATTAATGTTTCTTTGTAGACATAGTACGAGGTACGAGGTACGAAACACATGGAACCTGTCGGCTAAAACACACACATTCGAAGATAAAGAGTGGAGAGTGCCCAACAACCACAACGCGCGATACTGAACGAAAAACAAGCCTGTGAGCACAACCACGAAGAACACATTGCAATATTTTCAAAGAAAGCATTGTCTCATACATGCAATCTGATACTACTGAAGAACATACGAAGTACACTGGAATCCAGAGAACATCTTCACATTATTAACACTCGTGAAGAACACAAGCTGAATTACGACTCTGTTTTTCAAGACAAAAACCAGAGAAGGACTCAGAAGTATCTCTGTTTAATCAATGGAGTCCAGAGCTGCACTTCAAATCACTAGAGTATTCTAAACTCATATATACTCTCTCTCAGTGATTCTTTTACTTACTTTTGAGCAGTGTGTGTACTCTGTATATTCCATACACACACTGACTCCTGTGCTAAACTGAAGGATTTTTAAATCCTTACACTAAACTCTTTATACTTTTGTTTACCCACGAAAACTGTGGAATATGTCCCTGTGTGGCCTCGTTATTATTTTTGTTTACCCACAAAAACTGTGGAAGAGGTCCATGTGTGACCTGGACAGTCTATGTACTGTTATTAACCCCGATCTAGGGTGCGGATCAAAGTTTATTTATATAAACTGCTTGGTGGCAGGTGATCACCAAGTGGAATGGATTAAGTCTCGACTTGAGACTGAACCACTTGTTTCATATCCGTTGTGCTATTTAAATTTAGTCTTCTTTATTTTACTGCTTTATTGCATAATCCAGAAAACTCTAATTTCACTTTGATAGTTAGTCTTGGAAAGAAGTTATAACTGATTTGTCTTAGTAGGATAACTTCAAAAGTAATATTAATAATACATATTAAGATTACTGAGAATTAATCAATCTTCTAAGAAGTTGTTTAAACAATCAAACTCTTATAACAGTATATAACCTTTATTAACTGGGTTGTATCTAGTTTTTGGAGAAAACCATTTCTCTTAAAACAATATTTTTGTAACAGAAATTTTTATAGTTACTCAATTCACCCCTCCCCTCTTGAGTAAACTACTCCGACCAGCTGTTAGGATCTTCTGGGTGGATATACAAGATGAATCTAAAAATTATTAATTATCATAAAAGGAAGAAAGGTATAAAGGAACATGGGATACATAAAGAGACCTAGTTTCAAGGGGGGCAAAAGAAGTGGAGACCAAGAGCATCACCCATGATAACAGCAGCACTACCCACGAGGAGGGACCCCAGAGAGCCATACTTTGTGAGAGGGATATCTTGAGAGGCCTGGGAGGCCAGGAAGTCAACAATATGGTTACATTCACACCAAGTATGAAGAAGAGTCGTCTCATTAGAGAGAAGATACTCACATTTTTGAACCAAATAGGTAATCTTCTAGGGGGTGGAAGTTGTACCATTAAGGGAGCTCCAGAGACTGTTGGAGTTAGTATCCACAGAGGCCACATGAATCCAATGAGAATGAAAAAGACGAAAACCACTCATCATAGCCTTTTCTTCTACCTGCAAGGAGTTACCTATCCCATAGAACACGCTAAAGGCAAACAACACCGAGCCATTTGAGTCCCAGACCACTCCCCTCCATACATAGCCCCCTGCCTGCGTGCACTTTCAATATTGAGTTTGAGGCCTTGTGAAGTCCGAGACCAGCTCACCCAACAACCAAGAGAAGTGCGTCTGGGAGTGTTGAAGGGGGGGTCATGGGTCATGAAATTCCTTAGGGAGGGTCATGAAATTCCTTAGGGAGGGGGTGTTGAGACATGGATTCAAGAGACCCATAAAATAGGCCATGAGGAATCTGGCCTTCACTATCAGTGCCATGTTAGACCAAGGAAAGCCATTGTGCCTCGCATGATTCCAAGATTGCCAGATAGACCAACAGCCAACCACAAGGAGGATGGCACATGCCTTCTCCTCATGATCATTCCTATAAAAACTGCCAAACCATCCTTGGAGGAAGTCCTCCACAGACTTCACAATCCCCGAGAATGAAGTCCCCCAAATCACGCCAAACCCTATTTTCCCAATCACTGAGGAAGAATAGGTGCAAGGGGGACTCTTCCTTTGGGGCTGAACAACAGGAGCATTTAGATACAAGGGGGACCCCTAATCTCTTCAAAGCTTCATATGTAGGAATGGCGCAGTTACGAATTCTCCACACTAAAAAGTTAAACTTGGCTAGGATTATTTTACACCAGAGTCTAGGCCCCCAGGGGTCGCTTGCAGGCTCTGATTGCACTAATTCCCTATAGGATTTAGCAGTGAAATGGCTTGTCAAATATATAGTGAAGATGCACTGGTCCGACCCATTCTCTATGCTGATTTCATCAAATTATTTCTTCTGGTAGGTGTTGAGAATAGCTTGGATAAAGGATGGGTGGTCGTAGGCCTGCTTGAAAGTCATGTCTAGTGTGGGGAAACTGGGGAATCCTAAGATCTCGCCCACCCAGTTTCACTCCCAAAATTTTTTATCACCATTTCCAATGCGCCACCATGAATTGATTTGGAGGGTAGGGATGTGCTGTTGTAAGGAGTTCCATAAAGGGGAGGGATGCCTTTTGCCTTCTCTAAACCCATACCCATATCTGCCTCTAATGAACCTGCTCCAGAGAGATTTGCCCTCAATGACATCCCAAGCTAGTTTTCCCTGAAGAAAGTACATCACATCCCCAATATTCCTCGCTTTAATTCCTCCTTGGTTCACAGATTTAGACAGTCTAGACCATGAGGACTAGTGATATCTCCCTTCCCCTTGAGCATCCCAGATGAAGGAATTCAGCAGCCAATCAATTTCTTTGAGGGTTGACTTAGGAACCTTGAGCACCGAAATGTTGTGCATGGGGATGGAAGATAAAACACTGTTGATGAGGGTAATTCTCCCGCCAAACGAGAGGAACTGGTTCTTCCAGTTTGTGGTGCAATTGGTGATTTTATTGATCAATCCTTCAAAGTGCCTCACACGAACCTGCCAAGCGCAATGGATGCCCCCAAATACTCCATTGGAAATCTCTTTCCATGGATCTCCAAAATAGATTCAATGTTTTTCCTTCTCCTGGCTGAGCATTTAAAGGAAAAGAAAACGTGAATTTTTCCTTATTAATGATTTTCCCACTCTATTTAGTATATTCCTCCAAGCAGTTGAATCCCTTGATTGATGAGTTTTTTTCATTGATGAAAAATATTAAGTCATCCACATAGAGAAGGCGAGAAACCCTGGGGAGGTGGACACCATGGTGACAGGGCTTGACCCGTCCTTGTTGCATGAAAGTGGCAACGTTTTTGCTAAGGACATCCTGAATCATGATAAAGATAGATGGGGATAGAGGGTCCCCTTTCCTAAGGCCCCTGATCGACTTCATGAATCCACATCATCTCCCTTTGAAAACAATGTTAAACCAAGGTGAACTATAACAACAGAACAACAAGTCAAAGGCCCATTGTGAAAAGCCCATGCATCTCGTGACCCGAAGGATAAAGATCCACTCCATGCGGTCATATGCCTTGTCCATGTCCACCTTAATGATGAGGTTAAAACCCAAAACTTTCCTGTTGATATCCCCAACCATCTCTTGAGAAATCTCTATAGCTTCGTGGATATATCTCCCCTGAATGAGGTCGTGCTATTCCTATGCAACCCAAGAAGGAATGAACCAAGCCAACCTCATATTGATAATGGAATCCAACAACTTAAATGAAAAGTTTCATATACTTATTGGGCGAAAGTGAGTAACGGAGGAGAGATCCTTCACTTTAGGTATAAGGATCAATGTGGTGGCGTAGGCAACTTGGGGAAGCAGACCCCCACAAAAGAAATCCTATATGATAGCAAAAAGATCCCTCTTGATGATACTCCAAGAGCCTGTATAAAGAGTCTGGGAATCCATCTGGACCTGGTTCACTATCCTAGTTGGGAGAGCTAATAGAATCCCAAACCTCCTCACTAGGACACTCACTGATAACAAAATTGGCCTAGCCAATGACCACCCTTGGAATTGAGTTGAAAAGATCCACCTGACTTGTGGGATAGCCATCTTGCATCTGGGGGTTGGGGCCACACAAAAAAGAATTAAAATGAGCATTAACCATCCCTCCAATCTCCTCCAAGTCATTGGTGAACGAGCCATCATGACGCTGAATGTTGGGGACACCAAACCAATGTTTCTCCTTCAGACAGGCATCAAAATAGGCTGTGTTGCGGTCACCTTCTTTGAGCCAAGTGACCCGAGACCTTTCACGAAGACACCTATCATGAGCCAGGAGCATTTCATTGAACTACTGTTTTTTAATGTTGAGGGAAGCAAAGAGGTTGTCATCCCATGTTTCTTCCAAAATCTTAAATCCGCATCTTCAATTTCTCTTTGAATGGTTTCCAGGTTTGCGTAGACCAGGGGGAGAGACTTGGACCAAGACTAAAGATTGCGCTTTATCCGTCGAAGTTTATTATGAAACAAGATCCACCCTTGTCCCTAGGCAGGATCCTCCCAAGAAAGTTGCACTGTTTGGAGGAAATCAGGATGTTGAGTCCACCATTTGGAGAAGAAAAACCGTTGGCCTCCATAAGTGCCCGTCTTTAGTTGAACAAGAAGTGGGGAATGGTCTGATAAGGCCCACATGAGACGACTGACCCTCGAATTCAGGAAAGAGGAGATAGAATGGAGGCTTCCAAACCAGCGGTCCAGTCTGCACCACATCCCCCTCTCTGTTTTGATTGTTGCACCAGGTGTACCTATCGCCCGAGAACCCCAGATCCATGAGGCCTTCCTAAATGGAAAAGTTAGAGAAATCCAATCTATTGCTGTGAAAAGAGGAGCAGCCTCCTTTCCTCTCTGAAGAGTCTATAGTCTAGTTAAAATCTCCACCCACAAACCAGGCCACATCACCCAGATTAGAGGACTTCAGATCCATCCAGAGCTTCTCCTGAAGGTTTGCCTTACACTTGGCATAAACGAAGGAAAAGTAACAATGAGAGATTGCAAACTCTACCTTGACTGAAATATGTTGGTCCCAAGACTGGCACTTCTCCACCACCACATCAGGATTCCAGAAGATCCAGATGTGCTGGTTAACTGGGTCTCCATTCATATAGTTCCTCAAACCAATTCTGTTGGCAAAATCCTCAAGTTTTTCAGGGTTTTGTTTTGGTTCAAGGATGACCACAATGGACGAGAGATGCTTGGATGCTTCTTGAGCAAGGAAGTCCGTCTTTGCTCAGGCACCGAGACCCCGAGCAAAACCCTGCAAAATGTCTTTGGAGACAGAAGAGGGCCGATCTGGAAGATCCCAACTCAATAGCCGGGAGCGGGGAAACAGAAGGGGGCCGATTTGGAGAGTTAGAGAGCAAAATGCCTTTGGAGCGGCCTAGAGGCGGGGGTGGAGTCGACGGACCAGGGATGCAGGCGGCTGGCGCAGTAGAAGCCTACGAAGGAGGGCGGTCTGAGGGATCCAGAACCCCCGATTAGGGCAAGACCGCCGCAACAGTCAGCTGGGCCGGAGGCGCGTGAGGTGCGTTCGAAAGCCCAGAATTTGAATCCATCAATTTTCTTCTTACGGGATATGATTTGAAAATTCCCTATACACAAAAACAATGTGAGGGTCATGTTAGGTCTATAGATATTATATACTTGGGAGATTAATGTAATGGATATAAATGAATCATGTATTTATAATAAAATAAATCTCCATTTATCATTCATTTATGTATGCTTCAATTTACTTTACTTACAAATTTGAATGATAATATATGCTCAAAAGTATAACTTTGAGTCGTCCCTAATCAATAATCATCATAGAACATTATGGGTTGTGATGATATGTTAAGATTAACATGCATAGAATATTTTGCTCATTGAAAAGGGTTGCATATGAGATACGAAGAGTAAATTAATTAGGTAATAAGTAGAAAATTATTTCTTGGATTGATCCGACAAAGTATATCTCACAGAATGTCATAAATTCATCAACATACTTAGGGGTGTATGCTTATTATCAATCCTACTTACTTTAGGTTTGTGAGATACCTAACATGAGAACCTTATTACTTTGATAACTTTTGTATGAAAGTTTTAAAATGAATTTTCTAATTAAGGGGTAGTTGGGTATGTTTCCAATCATGTCATTTGTTTTGTGTGAAACCAAGATGATATTTTTCCACTTGTACGATGAGTAAATATATTTATCCCTTGATTGAATTAAACCAAGTAAAGGCTTGAACATGCTTATTTGAGTCACATGTGTTGTGTTCAACTACTTGGATTAGGGGAATGTGATGTACACATATGTTATATGAATGAAATTCATATATTCATCAAATTGGTCAGTATTTTTTAGAGAATCAAGAAAATACGAGATAACCTATACTAGATTGATGCGTTCCACGTATAGTGATCAATCAATGTCATAGGAAAAGGGACTATATAGGTGTAAATATGATATATATAATACATCTTATGGTGGGAATATTCATATAAAAATATAAGTATGTTTGTTGGAAATCACACTAGACCCCTTAGTAGCTTGAGTATCACTGATGCTTTTCTAGAGGCTTATATTTGATTACATATATGAAATAGGGATTTCATATTTACTGTCAATGATACTAAGGCTTGTAGGGTCACTCAATTAGGACTCTATATAATTAATACATTTTTAACAAAGTGTTTGTTCCAAAATGAAGAGAGTTCAATGAAACTTTATCCAAGAGTTTGGATGGTTTCACAAAAAGTTGTAAAGTTTTGGATATGGTATTTATAAGATTTTAGTTCAAGTGGGAGATTATTGGATGTGCAATAAATTGGGAATAAATACATCGTGGTGGTGATTTTGGATTCTATGGTTGACAGCCTCAACACCATTGTTTTTTATGCATTGGATTCATGTATTTTCCACATCTACAGTTGCTCAGTTTTCATCGTTACAACCCATTATAAATGGATTATTTAGGATTTCATATACATTAAATGGGTTCAATGAATTTTACCCAATGAGAAGTAATTTATGTGATACATCATAGATGATCAATTTGTTCTCCATTTAATATGGAGTACTGAGCAAGGCCTATATAAAGGGATGTGATCCTATCTATTAGTGTAACCAATACCATTACAAGTGAAATTTCCAAAGCTCTCTTCATTCCAAGTGCTCTATTTATCACTCATTTTGAAGGCACAAGTACCCCTTCAGAGTAATAGGATCATCAAGAAATGTCATGGGATCTAAAGGCTGGTGTAATCCCCTTGGAGGCAGGAGGCTTTCATCTTCTACTTTGGTGGTCTCCATTAAATATTCTCAATTCAAGAAGGAGATGAAGGTGTCTGTAATTTTTTTGGTATGATTTATTCTTAATTACATTAAACATTTGATTCCTTGAAGATATATTAGGCTATGTATTGGTTTTCTTGCACTTATAAGGATCATATGATGATCCCCGAAACCCATCAGTGATAAAACACACCATACACCACAAACAATATTGAAATCTCATTCTTTGATAAATTTTTTGTTATTTCATGGTTTTAAATCCAACCTAATTTTTAGACCTGTAATGAGATAACTTCACTAAAAAATTTTATGGACTTCTTATTTGGAAATTTGGGACCAGTTAGAAAATTTTTCTTTTACCTTTATCCTTATATATATGAGCATTTTTTACCTTTTCTTCAGACTTCTCAGCTAATCTTCACTACTATTTTTCACTAGATTCCCCTAAAAAAATGATTTTATTTTGAGGTGTTGTATCAATAGACTTCCTTATTGGGAATTATCACCTAGAAAGTGGAATTATGATCACCAAAAGTAAGGATTTAACCCACCATAAAAAATCACACACCCCACCCTCCGAAAGTTTAGCATAACACACAACATAAAATAAACCTCCAAAACTTCCATCGACTAAGTGTACCAAAAGTAGGTAGAACTTTCACCCTACTCATCATACAAAATCATAATTTATTCAAATTCAAGGAAATATAAATAGATTAAATAGAAATATATAAAGTATAAAAGAATACAAGATATTAACATTCTTTAGACAATTAGTCCTACAAGAATGAGAGAAACACCACTGCTTTATTTATATTCATCGGAATATACAAGTGATTACAAACAAATTACTAAAGTATAAGTAAACTATATAAGCTTCCAGATCTTTTAAATAAATGCACCACTTTATATTTATGTCTGAATCTCTTCTTCAATCTTTACTATTCATTACCCTTTGCACTAAAGGCCCCACACACATATATACTCAGTGTCACCCAATTAACAAGTTAAACCTACTCCCCTGAAATCCTGGCCAACATAACTTGACTACCAAAATTGGTATACCAAACCGGACACCCCATATGGATCATTTAACTTCCATACCTTCATTGTCACGATTCATCCCCCAGGGCCCATGCCGTGACTACCCCAAGCCCACCTTCCACAGGCCAGGGGCTGACGACTAGCACCAGAAAGACATATCCCTAAAATCGGGAAGACATTGCCTTTTTAACCTGCAAACTCAAAAAATCCAAGCACATAACAAGATACAAGCACAAAGTAAACTATATAGTAAATAGAGTGAGTACAATAAGTAAAGGGGCTAAAATACAAGCCCAACTGGAAAGTACAAGAAAAACTGAAAACAGCTCCTGTGAACACCCGCCAAGGATCCTACCTGAAGGATAAGTATAACTCTCGAACTGTCGTCTCTACGGTACGTCTCTTCTAATGGTCCACCTCCGAGCAGCCTCCAGTCCTGGTACCCTCAGCCTCAATCAATGTTGTTCGTCATCTGCACAAGACACAACAAGGTGCGGGCGTATCCCGTGCATTGGTGAGTATAAAAATACTCAGTAGGGACCCCGAGACCCTCAGAGGTCTCTCAGAATCCACGAAGGATAAACCAAAAAGCAATACCATAATCAAAAATCACAAAGCAATAATCATACCTATCTAGCTATATGACCATACATATACCTAAGTTATCAAGTAAACCCATCTCGTTCATGAGGAAACACAAGACCCAACTTTTTAGCCAAAAGCACAACTGTTCCATGAAGGAAAGAATACCACGAAGGTAACGACACGAAGGTAGGTACCATAAAGGTAACACCACACAGAAGAATACCACGAAGGTATCACCACACAAAAGTGTACCACAAAGGTAAAAACTCACCTCACACTAGGTATAACTTAAGTATGGAAGTATAGATGATTAACTATATTGCTAAATCATCTTACTTCGTCGAGAAGCTCTACTATTAACCCACACAGGATCGAAGATGACCCACACAGGATCTGAAGATGACCCACACAGGATCTGAAGATATCTCGAACAATATCTATAGATAACCCACACATGATCGGTAGATGCTAACCCACACAGGATCCAAAGATGACCCACACAGGATCAGAAGATTCTTCAAGTACAGCCAGCCACAGGGTTCCCGCACTAAGAACGATTAATTCCGAGAGGAACCGCTCCTCAATCCATCGGTGATGTCCCGTGAATAAGTATCCCAAAGGGCCTCCATGTCATAAGGGTCCCAACGTAACAGATGACGCATCAATCGGACGCCCGGTCTGTAAGTTATTAGCCTTTTTGTTCCGAGGGCCCGGTTGGATTCGGGTTCAATCCAACCTGGCCATACTCCAAATTTTTCCAAAACTCAAGTGAAGTATATCAAAAGGACCATCTCAATCCAAGGATTCCAGAACCATAAACAGTTCTTCAAACGGATGCCCGGTTCTCAAGATATGGCAAAAAAGGCGTATCTGGGTCCAGATGGGCCCGGGTCCGGTCCGACCTGGTCCAACCCGCCCTGGGCCGACCTGACCCAGTTTGGGTCCGGCCCGACCCACTGGGCGTGGCCCGCTCGGCTCGGCCTGTTGGGCACAGTCGTCCGTGGTGGGGCCCGCCCTAGCCGCCACCCGGGGGAGGCGCCCCCTGGGATTTTCAAACGGTCCAGTTGGACCGTTCGACTTTGGCCAACCCAGTGACGCCACGTGGTGCCGCTTGCTAGCACGTGGGACCCGCCGGAGCGGGTCCTACTCAGCATGACGCGACCGGCTGGAATTTCAGTCGGCTCCCCTTCCAGCGGCACGACGACACTACTGCTCCTCCCGCGACCGACCGGGTGCCGACCACCCTGGTGCACCGCTGTGACCTCTTCCTCTACCGGTGGGGCGGATGCATGCCGCCCTGCTTCCACGTGGACGACCGGTGTTCCGGCCGCCACCCTCCTCTGACGTGGCCGAAGGGCCGTGACCTCCTTCGGCGGCGCGGTTACAGTCACCCGTGCCGGTTGCCAGTGGACTTTCGCGAGTCACTGGGTGAGCTCCGGTGGCCCGTTATTCAATCCGAAGGAGTCTTTGTGTGTCCCAGGATATTGCCTTTGCATCTATTCTGACGTGGTTGGGTTCCACTCAACCCGACGATTATCCCAGAAATAACACATTGATCCACGAGATAGCGGAGGGATCGGGCCGTGTTCGTTTGGCTCGTGCTCTCCGTGTTAGTTTGATAACATGTGACTCAAGAAGATTGAATCAACGTAAAATTAATGAAGAAAAATCAAGAGCAAACCCTACCTCGTTTGTTCATTGGAGGTGGCGTGAGGAAGAAGATGATGCGTCAGTGCTTCTCGAACGTTGGTTCCCCATTCCTCGCTCGGAGGATGTCCTTCGTTGGAGGATGTTCTTCCTTCAAGAGTTCTCCAGCAAAAGTCTTCTCCACCAAGAGATTTTTCCAACCCCAGAGGGAGAAGAAAGGTAGGGAGCCAACATAATTAAGTTTAAGTTAATTAATTGATTAATTAATGTTGGCTCATTAATTTGGGGGGGGGGTGTTCCAAGAGTTACATCACATTAAAAGAGGGGTTCAAGGTCAGGTAGTCCCCACCACCAAGATTCAAAAAGTGGTGGAGAGGTTTTGAATAAAAATAAATCATTTTTTCTATTTTATTCCTCTACAAAACCAGAAAATTCAACTTCCACCGTCGACCTATTACGGTTGAAGTGAATGTCTCCTTAAGCGAATATCGGCACTGTGAGTTCAACGCTGTCCTCGTATTTCAATTCCGAGCACCAGTTCAAAAGTTATAAATTTCTACTCACATGTTAACTGAACGTACCTTAGATAAAGTTCGGAAATTCATTCCGGGCACTCCGGGCCTCGGAATCACGTGCCGTCAATTTTCGTAGACTCGTAATATTTCCATATAATTTAAAAAAATTACATGGAAAATTCCGATTCTTTACATTCTCCCCACCTCAGGGCTTTGCTTCCCCAAAATCCATAACACAAACTAGGGAAACAAGTGGGGGTACTGAGCATGAATCTGAGCCTCCCGCTCCCATGTGCTCTCCTGGAGGTTCCCGTGCTGCCAACGTACGCGCACCAGAGGTATCGATCGCCCATAAAGGACTCTCTCCTGTCGATCCTCTATCTCTACTGGAACCTTTGAAAACGTCGTCCCATCATCGATGTCCAGCTCGCCCCAGTCAATGATGTGTGGAGGATCATGCAGGTACCTCCTCAGCTGGGATACATGGAAAATATCATGCACCCGGTGCAACTGAGGGGGAAGGGCTAGGTGGTATGCCACCTCACCAACTCTGCTAAGGACCTGAAAAGAGTTCTATGATCCTGTAAGATAACTTGTCGCCCCGGACAAATCTCCACAAACCTCATCGAGGTGAGACCCGTAGAAAGACATGGTCACCATCCTTGAACTCTAGAGGTCTCTGTCTCCTGTCAACATAAGACTTCTGCCTGCTCTGTGCAGTCTTCATCCACTCCTGAATGATCTGTACCTTCTTCGTGATAGCCCGTACCATCTCCGGTCCCATGAGTGCTGACTCCCCTGGGTTAGTCCAGCATAGAGTTGATCTGCAAGGTCGACCATACAATGCCTCAAATGGTGCCATACTAATGGTGGAGTGATAGTTGTTGTTGTACGCGAACTCCACCAAGGGCAAGTGATCCTCCCAGCTGCGGACAAAATCAAGGACGCAAGCATGTAACATGTCCTCGAGGGTCTGAATTGTCCGCTTTGTTTGGCCATCCATTTGAGGATGAAAGGTGGTGCTCAATCGAAGCTGAGTCCTGAATGCCTCCTACAACCCCTTCCATAGCTGGGAAGTAAAACATGCATCACGATCGGAGACAATCGTTGAGGGCACTCCATGAACCCGTACAATCTTCTATACATTGAGACATCCCAAGATATCTATTGATCCCTACTCTCTAATAGGTAGGAAGTGGGCCGACTTGGTGAGTCAGTCAACGATAACCCAGATGGAATCATGTCCCTTGGACGTGCGTGGAAGTCCTGCCACAAAGTTCATGGAAATTCCATCCCACTTCCACTCTGGCACCTCTAGTGGCTGAACTAAGCCTGCTGGAACCTGATGCTCTACCTTCACTTACTGACAAGTGAGGCACTGTGAGACAAACTCTGTCACTTATTTCTTCATTCCTGACCACAAGTGCTGACGTTGGAGGTCCTGATACATCTTCACCACTCCTGGATGTACCGCTTGAGGGTACGTATGGAACTCCCTTAACACTTCCTCCCGTAACACCATCGGTAGCATAGTACGTCTTCTGAAGATGATGACATGCTCCCCAATTTTAGAAAATCCATCAGGTTCCTATCCTATGGATATCTGAGCACGTCGAGCATCGCAGTCAGTGTCCCTAAGCTGCACCTCCCTGACTCACTGAAGGAGTGGGGGAGTGACTGTTAGGGACTGAAGATAAGCTGCTCCATCTCGATCCATGTAGGATATCCACAAAGTGGCTAGCTGCTCTGTCACCTCACTCAGCAACTGTATACCAAATCTTATGATGAGTGCATCTGCTACCACGTTCCCCTTCCTAGAAGTATAGACTATCTCAAAGTCATAGTCCTGGAGGAACTCAAGCCAACGCCATTGTCTCAGGTTCAGGTCCTTTCAAGAGAAGATATACTTGAGACTCTTGTGATCAGAGTAAACTATAAAACGTTCACCCATTAAGTAATTTCGCCACATCTTCAAGGTGAATACCACTACTACTAACTCTAGGTCATGGGTAGCGTAGTTCTGCTCACACTGTCTCAACTGTTGAGAACCATAAGTGATCACTGCTCACTCCTGCATTAGGATACATCTAAGCCCAGTTCCTGATGTATCACAGTAGACTACGTACCCAACACCCTCCTACGATAACCTCAAGATGGGGGAACTCGTCAGTCTCTGCCTCAGCTCCTAGAAATTCCGCTGGAATCTCTCCGATCACACGAAGGGTTTCCTCTTCTTCATCGACACTGATAAGGGTGCTGCAAATCTGGAAAAGTCAGGCACAAACCTCCGATAGTAACTGGCCAAACCCAGGAAACTCCGCACCTCCGTTACACTCTTGAGTGGCTCCCAAGAAAGCACAACTTCAATCTTCACTAGATCTACTGCAACTCCAGCCTCCGAGATGACGCGTCCTAGGAAGTGGACCTCTCGGATCTAGAACTAGCACTTTGAGAGCTTACCATAAAGTTGGTGCTCTCAGAGTGTGTCCATAACTATCTATAGATGATAGGCATGCTCCTCCTCTATAGTTGAGTATACCAGGATGTCGTCAATGAAGACTACCACAAAGTGATCGAGGTATTACTGGAATATACTATTCATGAGTCTCATGAACACTGTTGGGGTGTTGGTCATGCCGAATGGCATAACCAAGAACTCATAGTGGCCATACCGACATCTGAAGGCCATCTTCTGCACATCCTTGTCTCGTACCCAGATTTGGTGATAGCCTGATCTGAGGTCTATCTTCGAAAACCATTGTGCTCCATTCAGCTGATCAAAAAGATCTTCAATCCTCGGTAGTGGGTACTTGTTCTTCATGGTCACCTGGTTCAAGCACCGATATTCCACACAGAGTCTCAAACTCCCATCTACCTTCTTGGCGAACAAAATCAGGGCTGCCCAAGGAGAAACAATAAGCCTAATAAACCCCTTCCCCTGCAAGTCCTCCAGCTGTACTTGCAGCTCTCAAAGCTCCACAGGAGATATCCGATATGATGTTGTAGATATCGGTGCCGTACCAGGGTACAAGTCGATATAAAAGTCCACCTCTCTACGAGAAGGTAGACTCAGAACATCATCAGGGAAAACATTAGTGTATTAGTCCACCACTATAGGATAGCTTGGACTCTCAACATCAACTGCTCTGAGGGTAATGCTAGCCAAATGATGAGTGATCGGCTGCACCCTCCTCTGGGTAAGTCCATCTTGTGCTGCAAAGGTTCCCTTCTCACTGATGAAGGAAAACCCTGTCCCATCCTCATGGACACACCACACTTTGTGCCTAATACAGTCGATCTGATCATTTACTGTAGATAACCAATCCATACCCAAGATGATGTCGTAAGACCTCAACGCCGCTACTAGAAGATCCCAGATGAAGCTCTCGCCTCCTAGAGTAAGTTCACACTGCCAACACCAGTGTGTAATCATCGAATCCTCTCCCGTAGGAGTCTCTAGCTGTCAGGATCGAGCCAACGACTCCACCATAATCTCTGAGCTCCGAACAAGCACCGTGGAAATAAAAGAGTGACTGGAACCTGTGTCTATAAGTAATGCAGCTAAGGTGGAGTAGACACAAATCGTACCTCAAATCATCTCCGGAGCATCGTGGTCGTAGGCCTCAGCTGCCTGGAGATGAGCTCATCCCTGTCCACATGCTCCCTGTGGTCGGGGTGGACCACCTGAAGGTGGCAGCGGTAGAACCTAAAATCGCCTCCCACCGCCTGCTGCACGACCAGTTCCTCTGCCACATCCGCTTACTACCTGCAGACCTCCTCGATCGAATCTTTGCCTCTACCCAGGAGGTCCTTTGACTGTCTGTTGGTCATCCGTACGGTGGGTCGGGCATTCGCGAGCCATGTGACCCTACCTGCCACATGAGTAACACTGCCTATTCCTCACCTGTTCTGCTCTGTCTCGAGATCCCCACACAACCGAACCTGTATCCTACGGTCGTCCACCTGTAGGTCTAGTCCTCTTGGACCTCTGCATCATCTGTCTACTGCCAGTTTTAGATGACTCTTCTACATGACGTTTGATGATGGGTCTCGCTATTGGTGACTACTCATCAAGGAATCTATCCACTAAGAGTGCTCGCTCTAACACCCCCACCAACGTCGGGATGCAGAGAGAAATCATCGAAGCTCTAATCTCCTGTCTGATCCTCTGCTTGAAGGTCTAGGACTTGAAGAAAGGGTCCTGCACCATGTCAATGAAGTATCTTGAGAGGTCGGTGAACCTCACTAAATACCGAGCCACGGTCATGCTGCCCTGCTGCAAGTGGAGAAGCTCCTGTGTATGCACTATGTGTAAAGTTGCTGGGACGAACTCTGCCCTGAATAGGCTCTCAAAGTCTGCCTAGAGGAGAGTCACCTCTTCATGAACCTGAAGCATCAAGCTCCACCATCTCCCCACTTCTTCCTGAAGAAGACTGGCTGTAAGGATGACCATAAGATCAGATGATGTCCCTACCAGTCAGAAAACTCTGACTACGGTCTCCGTCCAGTCCTCAGCTGCCTGTGGATCCGTCTCATCCCGGAACCTCGGTGGCCTCTAGTGCTGGAACTTGTGTAACACACTCAATTAGCGTGTACCCTCTACTATTGGGGCTGGTGGTATCGACTGCCCGATGGGTAGTGGTGCTGCTGGTACACCACCCGATGGTACAACTGCCGAAAGGGTCCCCTACACCAAAGCCTCGTCCCTCGGTGGGATGTCATCACATACTATACTTGGAACCCTGGATGGTTGTCTTCATGGAGGTATCCTGAAAATAAATAGGCTCGCCACAATCAAAAATTTATACTTGGTGAGATGACTCAAGAGATCACAAAGAAATTTTTTCAAAAATACACACGCAATCAGTGTTTTCGTGCACTAAGTTGGAAATCAGAAGTCAATGTCCTGACTTCACTGTTGCATTTTCGATTAGGGGGAGATGAGACTTTTTGTCTTGATCCTGCTTTGATTTTTGTTTCCTTTTGACTTTTGGATCTCTTTTTGTCCGTGTGACCTATTTTTTTTATGTTCTACATCTGTCTCTATAATGGGTTCCTCCTTCTTCCCTTCAAAAGGAGTTTCTTTCTTTCAATAAATGGGGGCTTTCACCCTTTAACTTTAAAAAAACTGGATTTCCCAAACTAAAATCTATACTCATTACACTTAACACTATTTCCAAGTCAAAAGACCACAGTACAAGTTCTTCAGTAGAACCGACTCCTCTGATACCAATTTTTCATGACCCGTCCCCCGGGTCCCGTGCTGTGACTACCCCAAGCCTTCCTTCCATAGGTGAGGGGCTGACGACTAGCACCGAAAAGTCATATCCATAAAACCGGGAAGATGTTGCCTTTTTAACATGAAAACTCACACAATCCAAGCACATAGAAAGATACAAGCACAAAGTAAACTATACAGTAAATAGAGTGAGTACAGTAAGTAAATGGGCCAGAATACAAGCCCAACTGGAAAGTACAAGAAAAACTGAAAACAATTCATGTGAAAACCCGCCAAGGATCCTACCTGAAGGGTAGGTACATCTCTCAAACTACCATCTCTATGGTACATATCGTCTAATGGTCCAACTATGAGCAACCTTCAGTCCTGACACCCTCATCCTCAATTAATACTATCTGTCATCTACACAAGACACATCAAGGTGCAGGTGTATCCCGTGCAGGGGTGAGTATAACAATACTTAGTAGGGACCCCAAGACCCCCGAAGGTCTCTCAGAATCCACAAAGAATAAACCACAAAGAAATACCATAATTACAAAGCACAAAGAAACAATCATCCCTACCTAGGTATATGCTCATACATATACCTACGTTATCAAGTAAACCCATCTTGTTCATGAGGAAACACAAGACCCAACTCTTTATCCAAAAGCACAACTGTTCCATGAAGGAAAGAATACCACGAAGGTAACGCCATGAAGGTAGGTACCATAAAGGTAATGCCACATAGAAGAATACCATGAAGGTACCACCATATAGAAGTGTACCAAAAATATAAAGAATCATCTCACACCAGGTATAACTTAAGTATGGAAGTATAGATGATTAGCTGTATTGCTAGATCATCTTACTTCATCGAGAAGCTCTGTTGTTGACCCACACAGGATCGAAGATGACCCACACAAGATTTGAAGATGACCCACACAGAATATGAAGATATCCCACATAGGATCTATAGATTACCCACACAGGATCGGTAGAAGCTGACCCACACAGGATCCAAAGATGACCCACACAGGATCTAAAGATTCTTTAAGTACAGCCAGCCACAGGGTTCCCGCACTAAGCACGCTTGATTCCCGGAGGACCCAATCCTTAATCCATCGACCACACTTCAACTTCCAAAAAGTCCCATGAATAAGTATCCCAAAGGAATGCCAATTCATAAGGGTCCCAACGCAACAGACGCTGCATCAATCGGACGCCCGATCTGTAAGTTATTAGCCTTTTTGTTCCGAGGGCCTGGTTGGATTCAGGTTCAATCCAACCTGGACATACTCAAACTTTATCCAAAACTCAAGTGGAGTATATCAAAAGGACTGTATCAATCCAAGGATTCTATCACCATAGACGGTTCATCAAATGGACGCCTGGTTCTCAAGATATGGCAAAAAAGGCGTATCTGGGTGTAGATGGGCCCGAGTCCGGTCCGACCCGGTCGGACCGACCCGTTCGGACCAACCCGGTCTGGGATGACCCAACCCGATTCGGGTTCGGCTCGGATGGGTGGGACCACGGAGGGTGTGGCCTGCTGGGCTGTAGTCCACCGTGGTGGGGCCCTCCCTAGCTGCCACCCAGGGGAGGCGCCCCCGAGATTTCTAAACGGTCCAGTTGGACCGTTCAACTTTGGCCAACCCGGCAGCACCACGTGGCACTACCTGCTGGCACATGGGACCCACTGAATCGGGTCCTACTCAGTGTGACGCGGACGGTCGGAATTCTGGTTGGCTCCTGGCACGACGGCGTCGCTGCTCCTCCCGCGACCGGTCGGGTGCCGACCGCCCTGGTGCACCGCCGCGACCTCCTTTTCTACCGGTGGCGTAGACGCACACCGCCCTGCTTCCACGCGGCCGGTCAGCGTGCTAGCCGCCACCCTCCTCCACCACGGATGATGGGCCAGGACCACCTTCGGCGGCGCGATTGCGCTGCTGCCGCCATTGCGGCCAGTCGGTGTGCCGGCCGCCGCCTGTACCCTGCCGGTGCCGGTCGCCGACAGACTTCTGCGGGTCACCGGGTGAGCTCCGGTGGCCCGTTCTTCAATATGAAGGAGTCGTTGTGTGTCTTGGGATGTTGCCTTTTAATCCATCCTGACGTGGTTGGGTTCTGCTCAACCTGACGATCCGCCCGTGAAGAACACATCGATCAACGAGGTAGCAGAGGGATCAGGCCCTGTTCGTTTGGCTCGTGCCCTCCATGTTAGTTTGATAACATGTGGCTCAAGAAGATTGAATCAACGTAAAATTAACGAAGAACAGTTAATAGCAAACCCTACCTCGTTTGTTCGTTGGAGGTGGTGTGAGGAAGAAGATGATGCGTCGGTGCTTCTCAAACGTTGGTTCCTCGTTCCTCGCTCAGAGGATGTCCTTCGTTGGAGGATGTTCTTCCTTGAAGAGTTATCCAGCAAAAGTCTTCTCCACTAAGAGAGTTTGCCAACCCTAGATAGAGAATAAAGGTGGGGTGCCAACATAATTAAGTTTAAATTAATTAATTGATCAATTAATGTTGGATCATTAATTGGGGGGGGGGGGGGGTTCTAAGAGTTACATCACATTAAAAGAGGGGTTCAAGGTTGGGTGGTCCCCACCACCAAGATTCAAAAAGTGGTGGAGAGTTTTTGAATAAAAATAAAACAATTGTTTTATTTTATTCCTTCAAAAAACCCGAAAATTCAAATTCTACCATCGACCTACTGCAGTTGAAGTGAAGGTCTCCTTAAGAAAATATCAGCAATGCGAGTTCAACGGTGTCCTCGAATTTTAATTCCGAGCACCGATTCAAAAGTTATAAATTTCCACTCGCATGTTAACTGAACATACCTTAAATAAAGTTCATAAATTCATTCCAGGTACTCTGGGCCTCAGAATCACGTACCGTCAATTTTCGCAGACTCGTAATATTTCCATATATTTAAAAAAAATTACATGGAAAATTCCAGGTCTTTACATTCATTGTATCTCTATCAGAAGATGTTAATTTTTGACGGTTCCATTCTCTTTATGGTGAGATCATACCACCAATGTCTATACATTGAGTCACTCCACCTTCTTTCGACTAATTTCTAGTGAATGAAGTTACAATTAATGAAATTATAGTAAATTAAAACATACTTCACATCCCAAGAGTCTATCCCTTGAATAAGTGTTTTAGATAACCTTAGAAACTCTCCAATACATTGGGGAAACAAGAAAAAATTTCCCTTCCTTCATAGTATACAGTTCTCTATTCTCCTTCCATTAAACCAAGTCCCATTAAGGAATGATTCTACCTTATGATTTCTTAAACTATCACCTTAATGAATATATCTATTATATTTTAGCTATTGGATATCTTCCATAACACTATCATTTTTTCCTTTAGAAAATATTTTATGAAATGATACTTCAAGTCAATATGTTTTTGGAGTATAGAATATCATATTTTTAGTCAAGTGGATTGAACTTCAGATATCACAAAAAAAAAAATTCTTCCTGAATTCTTCCAAGTTCCTTTAGTAATTATATTAACTAAATCATTTTTTCCTAGCTTTAATTGTATCTACATACTCTACTTTAGTTGCACTTAGAGTAATAAGCCTTTGAAGTCATGACATCCAGCTAATCGTTGTTCCTCCATAGGTAAACAAAAATCCCATTTTTCTCTTATGGGTGTCTAAATCACTAGAGAATTCACCATCAACATATCTATGAAAAGGATCATCTATCCCAATGCACAAGACTATATCTTCCATTCCTTTTAAATACTAAATGATCTATTTTATAGCTTCCCTATGTACTTTTATCAGATTTGAAATAAAATGATTTACAAATCCCACTATATAGGAAATGTCTAGATGATTGTAAATCATGTATAATATAATTTTTACCATTGATATAAACAAACAATTCTCCATGTACTTGGAATCAACTTACATTTTCGATTCCTATGCATTGGACAACATAAAGTGTTTGATAAGAAGAATTGTGACCGATTTACATTCGGTTATCCTAAATATTCTAATGGAATTTTAGATATAGCCCCTATGAGATAGAACCAAATTTTCGGCCTTCTTATCTATTTCCATATTTATACCTAAAATTTTATTAGAATTCCATAGATCCTTCATCTCTAATCTTTTATCTAACTTAATTTTCATCTCTTGAATCTTTTGAATTAACGCACCCGCCGAAAGCATGTCATCCACATTAAAAATAGTATTATGAATGTTCCATCACTCTTATATTTCTAGAAAAAACAATGATCTAAATTACATTTTTTGAAACCTTATTTCAATATAAATGAATTTAATTAATGATTACATTTCCTTAGATCTTCATTCAGTATATTAAGTCTTTTTTAACTTACAATCCATGTTATAGTTTCTATCTTCTATGAAACCTACTGACTACCTCATGTAAATTTCTTTCTGAAAATATCCATTAAGGAAGGATATATTTATATCCATCCATTATAAGTATTTATATTATAATTATACCATTCCCAACACTATCTAAATAGTGAAATGTTTAACTAACAATGTGAAAATTTATAAGAAATAAAATCCTTATTTTTATTGAAATTCCTTTTCCACTAGGAATTATTTATATATTTTCTCTCCATCAACCTCTTATTTTATGTGGAAAACCCACTCATTATCTAGTTCTCATTTTCCTTTTGGTAATTCAGTCATATCCTAAGTTCTATTGGATTTTAATGAATTAATTTCTTTATTAATTTCCAACTTCCATTACTTCAGGTCACTGAGTGTCGCCGTTCCTTATGAGAATTTGGGTTCTCCCACATCCATTAGTAGTAGTAAATTCATCTCATCACCAAACCTATAAACTATATTTCTATATATATTTAATCTCCACAATAGATTTAGATGCACTGTACTGCTTAACTCAACTCTTCCTTCTGATAACTAAAATTTTGGCACCCTAACTTCTAGAGCCATAATTTACAGTGATCATAGTTGAGCTTCAATAGTACTTGAAATTCTAGAAACATCTTCCAATGGTAACACCTCTATAATTATGGTTCTTTTATATGTGTTCTTCTAAATTTTTTAACTTTTGGTACTCTTACTTAGATAAACATGATCTTTAATAGTTGATTTATCAACAAATTACTTCTTTAACAAGTTTATCTACTTCCAAAAAATCTTCTTATTAAAGGGAACATCATGAATTACAATTAATTGTCACTTATCATCATATAATAGCCAATACACAAAGTTTTTATCTCCATATACAATGATATAATACACTTTGTATTTTTCCTTGAGTTTATCTCAATCATTGGGATCTGTTGCAACTAGAGCCACCTTTGGGGGGGGGGGTGAATCAAAGTGGTGGTCAAATTGATTTTTTAATCTTTTTAACTCTATTTTTGGATCTTATTATCACATTGGTAGGAAATTTATTCAACCTGTTACTCTTTTAATAAAAATCACTAAAAAAACACAAATATATAGGAAATTAAAGCATGCATAGAGCACATTGATTTTATTTAGTTCACCAAAAAGGGCTATGTACAAGGAGCACAAACTAATGATGTGTTTATGTTCTAGAATACACTAATATTCACCACTTATATGGATAAAATGTTTTAACCATATTCACTCCACTCCAGACACACTTCCTTTACTATGTTTAGGGTTCTTTCACTCCTCACCCAAGGCACACTACCTCTTTTTCAATGCCACACACCGATTCTATGAAGGATATTCCATATTTTATATAATATTAAGTCTATTAAATAAATAAGAAACATGATAGTATATATATGTTCAATATGATGCACTAAATTCATCTATATATCTAGATAGATTCTATGTTATGCCCCTCTTTGTTGCTCTCCCTTTTCTTCAAGTTTAGGTGAGGCTGAATCCTCACAGGGAGGCCAACCTTGTGTATTCCTCTTCAAATACTGGATGAGTGAATCCAATTGAACGATGATAAATTTTTTTCCTCTCAGATCTATCATATTAGTAGCACCCATCTTCTTTAGATAATGATAATCCGTAGATATAATTATCCCATGGCTCTCTTTATCTTCAACCAAGACGCGGAAGTAAAATCATATTCCTTATTCTCCTCTAGAATCCATATATGAAAATGGTACTATTCAATGTCTCAAGTGAATATCTTCGATAAACACCATAAAATCTGATCTAATTTTCCTAAAAGTATTTTTCACTAAATAACACCTCATGTTCCTAACTACTAGGCATGAAACCCTAGAATGAGACACCTATACACATAACTCTATGCGTAAGACTACTATTACGTAACTCTTGGGCACATATTTTCTTACATGAGCACAATCCAAATACTCCATGCATGGTAACCATGTATGTGTAACATTATGTGATTAACCTAGATCATGAGACCCTTGATCATGAGACTCCACTTCACGACCACTAGAATGTAACCCCTGTTCTCATGACTCATCTTACTGATTGTGATCATGAATCTATAGTTGTGTGGCTTTGAGTGCTTAACTCTTAATCATGAGATGCTTACACACTACTCATTTGTGATCCTAATTACACAATTCACATCTGTGACTCCGATCACATATCCCATCATGTGATTTAGATCATGTGAGCCCTCTTCACTCTTTCTGAACATCTACTCTAGATCAAGTCTATTAAGCACAATTAATCTTTCTTAATGACATGAATAATATAGAGTGTTTACACAAACTTATTCTTAAAAAATTGAGGCTATCCATTAATTCCACTAACCTTACTTGGGAACACTTCTTCTATGTAGAAAAAATAACCATAGTTCAGGTGAACCCTTCATGACCCCCTCCCATCGCGTATCCATAGCTGACTCAAGCGATCACAAGAGGAAACCACCTCCAATCACTAATGTAATTCGCATCACAATCCTATTCATACACATCACATGATCTGTAAAAACCCAATATTTTGTGACATATTTCTCTTTAAATAAATATTATTTATTTGATAGATTACTTTACATGTAATATCGAGTTTAAATGAACCACAATATAAATATTATTATTTAAACATGACCATTATAACCTAGCTGTAAAAATTGGCGGTATGAATAGAAATAAAAAAATAATAAAAAAATATGTATAAATGTTTTTTATAATGTAAATTAATTTATTAAGTCATAATAAATAAGTACTCAATTTTCAATAATGTCATTTTTTTCTTTAAAAATACATTTTATTCAAAAATGGTTTTTATTTCCTTTTGTGAGTGAATATTATAATTAATATCTTCCACTTTTATAAATTTTATTTGATAAAAATGATATTATTTTTTAAATTAACATTTCAAAACTATCTTAGGGTGAAATTTTTGGTTTTTTCCACACAGATTAATTTTTCATTGAATAGTAAAAAATGCCCATTTTTATAAAACTATCATTTATATTCATTGAAAATGTACCATAATGATTTTAATTTGACCTTAAATTATCATAAGGATATTTTATTTATAAACAATCTAATTAATTACACATGAAACAACTTTATACTTTATTTTGGTATAAGTTCATTTTTGGGATTAAAAACACTTTTTTTCTCCTAAAAAATGTTTTTCATTGAGAATTTATGAAACATATAAAAATTGAATATTGTAAAATTAATTCTATATTCATAAAAATCATAATTAATATAGTTTAATATGGTGAACTTATTTTTTGGTTATTATGAATAGTAACCATAGTAAAGATTTTTTACCACGGTAAAAGAGGTAAAACTGGGTTAAAACTACAGGTTAAATCTTTAAAATATATATAACACTTTAATTTATCCTATTGGATGATTTTTTTGATTTAATATATTTTTAATGAGTAAAATAAATTACTTTGAAGAATTATTGTCACACCCCACCCACGGACACCCATGTTTTTTTTATTCTTTTCTCGGTCCCACGACGTTGGGCAGAGTTGTGTTGGGTCCAAGTTGGAACTTTCTTTGAAGCGTTGACGTTTTGGGTGGGTTTTAGGATAGTGCGCAGTCACCGCATGGCTAGCGGTCACTGCACATTCGGTCCGGGTGGGTGCGCAGTCATCGCACCGCTAGCGGCGGTCATGCGTTCGGACCCGGTGAGTGCGCGGTTGCCCAACTGTTTAGATAAATGATAAAAATTAAAAGAATAAATTAAATTGAAAAGAATTTTATAAAATTTTTAATAATAATGATAAAAATAATTTATAATATTTTTATTGTTATTATTATTATTATTATTATTATTCATTTACTTTATTTTTTATTTTATTCTATCTTTTTTTCCTACTTTCTTCTCCTTCTCACTTTTTTTCCCTTTCCACGCGGTGCTGCTCCCATTTTCTGTGCACGCCGCACCCGAGGTCTTCCCTCGGGTCTCCCCTCTCCCTTGCGCTATATCCAGCAGGGCATCCGCCCCTGTGATCTCACCCCTACCGCGTCCGGCTTCCCCCCTCTGGTCGCCCTCCGCTTCATGCTGTTTCTCTCCCCAACAGGCCCTCCTGCTTCTCCCTTTGCGCACCCTGCCTTGCGCACACCAGCCCCAGCACCTGCGCACCACCCTCGCTCCGCCTTCCTCCATCCTCCCTCCTCCTTGATTGGCGTGACCCACCGGCAGCGGTCCTCTCCCCTTGCAATGCACAACACCCCCTACTCCCCAGCCGCGTGCCAGCAACCCACACAACTTGCCTCCCCAACATCCCGGCCTCCGCGCCTGCAGCATGCCGCTCCACCAGCGACCCTCCCTGCTTGCTCGGATCCCCGACCGGCTCGCCCTCTTGCCTTGACCAACACCACCCCCAGGCCCCGGCTCCTCCCTCAACCTCCCTGCATGCGCGCCCCTTATACCGCAGCAGCCTCCCGCGCAAAAGCAACAGCCCGAACCCTTCCTCTTTCCTTGTCGCGAGCAGGAAGCCCGCAGCGCCCCGGTTCCCTCCTGCTTCGCCGCACAGCGCCCCGACTTCCCCTTGCAACATCTTCCCCGGCCAGACCTTGCTCTTGTTTGCTGTCCGCTGAGCCCTGCGCTCTTACAGTGCCATCCGCCCCATTGTGCGCCCTCCACAACCCCCTGCTTATGCGTCCTGCACCCCCCCACCTGGTTCTCCTTCTCCAGCAACCAGCCCCGCCAGCCTCATCTGCTCCTGCTCAGCCAACAGCCCTTGCACAGGCCCCTGGCTTCTTGTACTAGGCAACGACCACCACAGCTCCCCCGCACCCTGCTCCGCCTCCTAGCATCAGCAGCTGAACACCACCGCGCTTCAGCGAAAGCGCCGCCCTCCAGGCCTGCGTGCCGTCTCCCCCGCCTGCTCGACCACCAGCGGACTTCCGCCTTCCGATCTGGCGCCCTCCTGTTGGCCAGGGCCCCTCGCCGCATGCCTCACCTTGTGCTCCTTCTACCCTGCACTGCTCTAGCGCTACACCACCCTCCCATATGCGTTTCCAGCCATCGCGCCCTTGCGCACCCCGTCCCTGCCTTGTCCGGCCGTTGCCGCCACACCCCACGTGAGCCTCTCGCCGGTGCACCCTCAACTGGCCGGCGTGACTCCCTCCAGTGCGACCGCCCTATGCCGGCATCGCACCCCCCTATCCGTTCCACTATCCGCCTCCCCTTCTGGTCACCGCAACCCTCCTTTCCTGTCCTCGCTAGCCGCTGTCCGCCTCGGGCTACCCCGCACCCTTCGACCGCCGTCTCTGACTGTCGGGACCTCTTCTCAGCTGTTGCACAACTCCGACCAGCTCGTACCCTCCTGTCGCGTGCCTTTCAACCCATCGCGTGCTCTCAGACTGGTCGCAAACCCTTCCCATCGGCCGCCTCGCATCGCTACTATCCGGCGACCCTTGCCGCACCCCCTGGTCGGACCGCGTCCAGCTGCGCGCCTTCCCGCTGTTCCGGCGCTACGCCCTCCGGCGGTTCATTTCTTGTCGCAGCCCCCCGAAGGGTATTCCCTTTTATTTGATGCTCCTTTTGATATTTTTATTATATATATATATATATATATATATATATATATATTTACCCTGGTTTAATTAGAATTTTTATTAATTAAATGTTTTTGGGTCGGTTTGACTTTTTAGGACCCGCGCGGGGTGTTTCCGAGTGAGCGTCATCACCGCGCCTGGTTTCCGAGTTTGCGTCGTCGTCGTGCCTTGGTCTCAAGGTAGGTCCCCCACTGCACTCACCTTTAAATTTAGAATTTATTAATTTCTTGATGTTTTATTAATTTTAATAAATAGAAAATAATATAAGATAATTAATTTTTAAATGATTATTTGTTGTAAAAAGAGCCGTTTATTTTATACCGAACTCTTGAAAAATTTTCTTGGCGAGCAGACACCCATTAGTGAAAGAATGCCAGTTTGGACTTTAAACATAATTTACGGAATTTCAAATGTGGTTCTGGTTTTAAAGATAAATGATTTGTTCTGAACAAGTGTTTCAGGTTTTCTTGAGAAACGTGGGTTTTCTTTAAAATTGGTGAAGGCCCGTTTGGAACTTTAATAAAATAAATTACTTTGGAAAACCCACTCAGGGGTGAATTTTGGTGTGCATTGATTGTGTGAGATATATGTGATGTTTGTGCATCGTGATTGATTGATTTACATTGTGGAGTCACCCCTGTGTATTGCATGTGTTGACATGGGAACCTGGCATAATGAGTGAATCTTCTGAGAACGATTGCTACACTAGTTTAGATTATGCACTGGCTAGTGGCCCCATAGCAGGGGAATACTGAGTTATTTCTGCGATGGGGATTGGGCCCCTCGGTTAGGCCATGCAGGGCTATGCCGTGCGTTAGGGCGTTATGACGTCATCGAGTTAGGGCATGCCTTCATGATGAGTCAGATGTATAGTACGTTCTAGATTGTTCACGATCTCCTAGGTTTGACCCATGTTTCTTTGAGTGTTATTTTTATATATGGCGGACGGTTGAGAGGTCTAGTTCGGTTGCTGGCCCCTGTGTGCCCCTTTTTCCATTGCCCTTGGTGTGTGTTGTGTATTATGTGTGGTTTTTCCTTTTTGGATAATAACTGAAGTTTGGATTTCTAAATGGTTCGCAGAAAATGATTTGAAAAGAAATATACCTATTCCTTTCAAACATTAAACTTGTTTTAAAATTAAAAAGGGTAATGGACTGATACTTGTTTTAGAAATGGAAGTGCGTGTGTGTGAAAACTAATATTTTGTATATTTAGTTCAAACCTGTAATTGGTAAATTTCTTTATTTAAAGGTAGTGCATTTGGAATAGATATCGGGCTAGTCTACTGAGTTTTAATACTCACTCCTATAGTTTTTTTTGTTTCTAGTGTTTGTGCAGGTTACAGCTTGGGTGCGTTCGCCTTGGGTGACGTTTGGTCGTGAGTTGGAGAGTGACCCGTGAGGTCACACGGAGATAGTGGTTGTCTCTTTCGGTTAGTTTTATTTTATTTTGTTCTTGTTAGTTACTTTACTTTGTTTATTTATTTTACGCTACTCTGTTTATTTTCTGCTGCTTTAATTATTTATTTTTATTGGGCGAAATCGTTCCCACTTTCTCTCTGTTGATGCCCTGGCACTTTTCGCCAGTCCGGGAAGATCGGGAACTCCTCTCGGGTCATGTCATGGACCAGCTCGGGTGACCGGTTCAGGGTTGACCCGTGTTGTTTCGTGATAATTATTTTGAAATTTTGAACCTGATCTTGACTTTTGTGTGGATAAGTTATAGTTTATTCAAATTAATTTTTTTTTCAGGTCTACATTTAATGACATGGTTGGAAGATTTCATTAATTTTTGGATTAATAAAAAAGTATAAAAACCATTATTTATTATTTAACCAAATAAATTCATGGAATCCAACTTATTACTTGATTTCAAGGTGAAATGTTTTTTACTCTTAAATCATTCATTTTCCTAAAAACTGTTTTTCATGCGTTTTGTGTTCTTATATTAAAATTAATTTCTACCAACTATAGGAATTGAAAATGATAAAATAGATTCAAAATTTTTAATCACCATTTATAATTTTTTTTATAATTTTTCTTTTATCTCTTTTTATATAATAATGTTGTCATGGTAAAAATTTAAGTTATCACAAATAAGGATAAAATGGATTTAAAGTTGGTTAACTAGGATATAAGGATTAAAATATCACCAAAAAATATGTAAATCTATTTGGTTGAGTTTATTTAGACCCTATATCATCATATATTTAAATTTTGGATGCCTTGGTTCTACTTTACATGATTAGGATATATATATATTTTATTTAATCTTTTAAGCAATTCTTAGTGTGTCCTTTCCCTCCATTATAAAAGGATACCACCTCTCATATCTTATCCAAACTTCACGAGCCTTATATATCAAAAAATATATACCATAATACCTTCTTATATTATTTATCCATGTAATGTTGCTTCTGGTATTTTCAAAATACCATACTTTCAAGGCGTAATGTGTAATCCAAAAGAGGTTTCTCAACAAAGGGGTATAAATCTTAACAGAGTACTTTCAACTTTATTTATTCTTATACCTCATATAAATATATGGTATCAATTTTAAAAATAATTAATTAAGTATATTCAATATACTGAATGTTTATTATGATGATGTAAAAACCATTATCTACCTCCTTTCCATCTACTGAAAAATGATAACATCACTTGTACGCATGTCTGGACCACCACATCCATGAAGCGATGCATTTTAGTTTTCATCACCATTGAACATTAATGGTTATAAATATGGATTTAATAAATATATATTTTATTTATGATGTTATTATTGTTATGTAAATACGAATTATTATTTATGTTTTCTTTCATTCCATCAATCAAAAAGTGGAATCATCACTCATGCGTACGTACAAACTACCATCTCCACTAAGTGATGTAATTAATTTTTCATCACCGATTTATTTGAATAGTAATAAAAGTGTATATAATGATTAAATATTATTCTAAATACATTATTTCAATTCTATATATGATGTAACCATGATCAAGGTACAAGGATCAGGACTACCAATCCAAAACATGTATGAAAAACGAAGCAGTTATCACCTGGAACAATGATTTTAATAAAGAATTATTAATAAAAGGGTGATAATATATTGTAAGTAAATCATATATGTTATGGTATATATTATTATGGTTATAGAATATATTTATAATAAATATATATTTATTATATAGGATATTCAAACACATATGAATACAGACGATTCTTGAGGTAAGGGATTAATGTTTCAATCCCATTTTAATTGGGATTGTTTATGTTTGAATTTACATTGAGGAAATTATATGATAATTATTTGATAATATCATTTTATTTTTATTATAATATTTTTATTTCTTTAATTTTAAAGTTTTAGTATCATTTATCTCTTTATTACTCAAAATGGTTCAGAAAATGGGTTTAAGAAAAGCCAACCTTATTTCTCCTCTTTCATCGGAAAAACTTTTTTTCCATATCCATGTTTTCTAAAATGTTTTGAAAAATATTTATGAATATTATTCAATTATTTTTTAAAGTAAATTTTAATAATGTTTTAGTTTTTTTTATAAAATGGTTTAAAACAATATTATTGTCAATTCTTGAACAAGGTATTTTTTACCAAATGTGTGAACATAATCCATGTTTTAACAATTATGACATAAACAAAATTTTCTGCCATCATTTTAGATTAGTGATTTGAAGCTTAATTTAAAAGTTTCCATGGTTATTTTAAATTAAAATGTTTTATTAATGTTTTTAAAATATTTTTATTTAAAATAAGAGATTTCAAAATGAAAATGGTATTTTCCTAAAGAAATGTTCCAATGATATTTTAAAGAAAATTTTCATCTATGATAACATCCTTTGATGATAATTATGTTTTACTAGGTATAAGATCCAATGATACCATCCATATTATTTCTCTGTATGGTTTATGATTATAAATATAAGATGTTTATGAAACATATTTATTTTCCATGGGTTATGATATGATCAAATGATGAAATTTTTATGAAACCTATTTCATTTCCATATGTTAGGATTTGATGATATGATGAATGTTTTATGATCTTATGTCACACATATGCATGGTTTTCATTACATTATGGGTGACCTTATAGTTATATCACCATCTAATTAGTTGAGTAAAGATGGATATCTCATGATATAGTACGAACTGGAATGGGGAGTGAACCTAGTTTAGTATGGTACTATATTCACTATGATAGTCTTGAGAGTGAACCTTGACTAAGGATATGATGGAATGAGAAGTGAATCCAATCCACTATAATAGTCTTGGTAGTGATCCTTGAAAAATGAAATGATTTTATATTCTTATGTGTAAGCCAAAAACTTATGACTTATTCTTATGATATGTTCTCATGGATCATGATTGATTATTGATGATTCCACACACTTATGACTTATGTATTTTGTTATTAAAAATAATTATTCCATGATTTACAATTAATGATATTTGACTTATTAGCTATTATTATTATAAGTTATTATCATGTTCTTATACCCTTATAATTATATTATACTCACTTATGATTGATGATTGATATCTCTTATGTTTACCTTTACTGAGCATTTGAGATCACCCTTTCTTATGTCTCCTTTCCCCTGGTTATGAAGAAAGGTTTTAAGTAGGATATTTATAAGAAGTGTTCTATGAGATAAGATATTTGTGGGATATATTGAAGATATTTTATGAAATAAGTAGATCATGTATTTATTCCCCAAACACACTAAACATTTATGGTTATAGTGTAGAGCATATTATTATGTAATGGATATTCATAAAATAAGATGTAATATTTAAGTATGAAAATTATGGGTTGCTATATGATCCCTTTAAGCTTATGCGCTCACCAAACATACCTAAATCGCGAGACTTCTCTAACTAGGAAAATTCACCCCCTTTATGAAATTTTTATGATCATGTCACCTAATTCATTCATCTATATATGATCACATGATTCCTTCACACATATGTGGTTCAACTTTATCACATAAGTCAATGTTTCATGACCCATAAGAGTGTATGTGGTCATGTAACTCTTAGAAACTCATGAGAACACATGGACCTTAAGGGTTTATATGAAAAAAATATTCTTTTCCCCATATTTTAAGTATAATTTTTTTTAAAACACTGGGAAATGAAATCTAATTCAATTCCTATTATGTGCTATGAAATTGATGCATTGTACTATTGCAGTCCTCTTCTAGATGAGAATAAATTTGTACTAGAATTATTTTGCTTCACCTTCAGAACATATTTAGTTTAGCTTTTTAATCTTAAACAAATTTTACAACATTTACACATCAATTAGGTTTATAAACTATAGTCATCACATACTCTTCTATATATTTAGTACCTGCTTCTCTGCTATCCAATGGAAATATATAGCTCCCCCTTAATCTGTCTACTCCTTGAATTTATCCATAGGTATTTCTATGTTCAACTCATATATAAGTCTTCAATGTAATGTGCTCCATCTATTGAAAAAAAATCCAACACTAAACTCATTTATTTCCAATATCCACCCTTTGTATCAATACTATAATATATCCATTCTTCTTTAGATGCACTAAATATATCCAATGTCCCATGTCTATGGATTCAAGATTCCTTTATTTCCTCCCCATTTGACATCAAAATACAAAGGGCATTCCAATATCTTCTATCCCAAATAGGGTATCATCATATGTTCATTTTTATTTTAACTCCCCCTTGATAATAGAATCCCATAAGGTTAATTTAATATATAGTTCTACTCCCCCCAATTATATATTCTTTATACATCATATCATCAAAGTTATTAAGAAACAAGTGGGGGAACACATTTCTCTTTAAACATAGAAACTCTAAATATAGAGATATTTTTCTCCCCTATTTTCATGCACTTATTCTCATCCCATGTGATACCATATTTTGACATCTAAAGATCACCTGCCTATGTTAGCTGATTTCAAATTCACCTATAAAAACATTGGCCTATATATTCCATCTTCAACTCCATATACCAATTTATGATCGAATCATTACTATTATTACCACATTTTAATATTGGATAAAAATTATTGTTTATGGATGTACACTATTGATATATTTTTAGAGAGTGAAATTACCACTTTTCATTGATTCATTGACAAATTATCTATTCCTACAGATTCAGAACTCATTGTAGGATACAAGAGTTTAGGCCAACAAACACCAATGTTGTCCATGTCACTCACTCACTTCCCTAGATACAAGTAGCATGGATTTATTTATTTTTTAAATCATCATATGATCTCAAACACACTAGAAAAATATAGTCAGTAAAAAACCAATGAGACACACAGTGTGTGAGACATACCACATATTGAACTAACTAATACCACTCATTAGAGATAACTTTATGATAGCACATAGGGAAATTGGTATTCAATTTTTTATAGAAATTATTTATTAGATAAGCCTAAGAATCCTAGAGTTATTTTAATGCCCTAGTATTTTAGAATTTATTTTATTTAAGTAATATATTCATTAGAGTGTGGTATACACAACACTTAGATTTAAGCGATTTACGATATACTATAAAAATATTGATATGTGAACATTATAACCCAACTGTTAAATTGACAGTTATGATAAGTAATAACCAAATTATGAAAATATGTATAAAGTTTTTATATAATGAAAATGTATCGATTGATTAATAATAAACAAGTACCTAATTTTTAGTGAATTTATTTTATGCTTTAAAAATATATTTTCTTAAAAAATGGGTTTTATAACATTTTGTGCACAAAAAATATAATTAATTTATAAAATTTTAGAAATTTTATTTTATTAAATTAATAAATTTTTTAAAATCATCATTTAAATATTATCTTAGGGTTATTTTTTTTGAGTTTTCAGTGAATAGTCAAAAATATTGATTTTGGTAAAATCGTCATTTATTTTCATTAAATCAAGTAATTGAAAATTACTATTATGTTTTTAATTTTATATTAAAGTAGAATAATTATAATTTAATTATAAATAATATAATTTATTAAATAGGAATAAATATTACACAAGATTCTGGAATAAGTTTATTTTTGGGCTTAAAAACACATTTTTTTCTTCTAAAAACTGTTTTTATGGACGCAATGTATTTTTATCTCAATAAATTGAATAATATATATTTATTAATTTTTTTAATTAAATTTATATATTTATATATATATAAAATATTAAATCAAATATTCTAACATTCATTTTATGGTTATTACTAGGTACTAAATGAAAGTACATCCGGTTTTATGCTTAAAAATGCATTTATCTAAAAATGGGGTTTCGTCACATTTTGTATGCATATTTATAATTAATTTCTACCAATTATATAAATTGAATTTGATAAAATAGATTCCATATTTTTATTAATAATTTAAAAATTTATTGATGAGGTAAATTTCATTTTTTTATTATGAGTTGTATTTTTAGTAAAAAATGTTTCACCATGGTAAAAGGAAAAATCGAGTTAACCCAGGTTAAATCTAAGTGATAAGACCATAAAATTTCATCTTAATTATTATTTTATGAGTTTTTATACACTTATCACCTTATTTTCAAAATTTATTTGTTTATGTTACTCTTTACCATGAAAATGACTTAATAATATATAAATATTTTGAAAAATTATTAATGTGTACTGTCCCTCACTTATAAAAGGACATCCCCTATCCTGTATTATACACACTTAAAGAGCCTCTTTTCATGGATAATACCCACCCAAATCCCTTCATAAAATCCCTAAACATGTTCTAGATGTCTTTTTTTAATTAAAATACCATCCTAGGAAGGCTTTATATATAAACCTAAAGAGGTTTTCCAAAGAAGAGGTATAGTTCTCAACATAGTATTTTTATTTTATTTCTTCTTATAACTCCTTAAAATATTATTAAAAAATTATGAAATAATAACATAAATATATTAAATATACTATAAGGTTATTATGTTTATGGTATAACCATTTTTTATATATTTAACCACCTTACAAAAAATAAAAACACCGCTCGTGTGTATGTGCGGACTACCGCCTCACAAGATAATGTATTTCATTTTTCATCACCGAATTTTATGGTTGGTCATAAAAATGAATAAAAATGAAATTATATGATATCAATGATATAAATTTAATTCCATAATGGTAAATATATATTCTACTTCTTTCTTCTCCATCCAACGAAAAATAAAAACGCCACTCGTGTGTATGTACAGACTACCGCCTCATGAACCGATGCATTCTATTTTTTATAACCACCTCAAATGGATTGTATATATAGGAATATTTAAAGAAAAAATATGATATTTATGATATAATAAATATTTTTTAAAGATAAAATGATACCTTTTTCCCCTAATATTAATTTAAAAATAGAAATGCTACTCATTTGTATGTACAGACTATCATCTCCATGATGTAACATAATTAATTTTTCATAACCAACTTACATGGTTGTTTCTAAAAGTATAATTAATTTATAAAAATTTTAATTATAAAATTATTAATATTTTTAAAATGATATAATAATGATCCATTTTACTATAGTTAACCTACCAAAGTCATTTTGGATATATAAGCTGAATGTTCTCAAAGCATCCAATGTGAACTTAATCAATTATGTAATTAAGTACAACATGGATAAAAGTGATATAAAAGAAATAATAAACCTAAAAATATTATTAATAAATTAATTAATTAACATAATTTTATTATTTATGAATATAAATAACATAAATGACAATTTGGACTCGAGGTAAGGGGAACTACCTTAAAACCTCATTTTAAATGTTTTAAAGATTTATTTTCTAAATATTTTTCTTCAAAGTCCATATTATTAAAATTATTTTATGAATGAATTTATATATACATAAATGAATTATAAATTAAATTTTATATCTATTTTGAATTTATTTCAAAGGTTTTCAAAAGGACATTTTTTTACATATTTTATATGGAAGGTTTTAACAAAAGGGAAAAAAGAATGTTCTGTTTTAACATATATGAAGACAAAGAATTTTCCCACCACCACGGAAAAAAATTTATATTTGGATTCCTTTATAATACTACATTTTTTCCTAAAATAAAAACCCTAATTCCCTTTTTTTATTATTTTAGTTTTGAAAATAGGTTTTAAAGGAAAAGGATGTATCAATATTTGAAAATGTTTTTATTATCAGTTCAAAAGTATATTTTTATGAGTTTGATGATAGAAATTAAATATTTTATTTTCTTAATGTATGTTATGGTCCATATAAATTATTTATGTTGACTAGTGATCCTGATATAGCTTTCCAATTCATTGTGTAATGATTATGTTTTTTAGAGAATTATGTTGGGATTAACCATGCAGGTTATTCCATTTGTAAGTATTATTGTAAGGGTTCCTATAAGGGTTCTATTAAGATGATTTACTAAGAACCTAAATGAATTTTATCTTATTTCTAATCATTTTCATAAAAATATTTCAATTTCACAAGGTAATATATTGATATTTTGGTTAAAGGAATGATCATTCTCTTTAAGGGTAAAAGGTATGTTTTTAATAAAATGTTTTTAATGGTTTATCATGTTTTACTAAGAAAAATCCATGATTATAATTTTTCATTTATGTTTTCTTAAATTTTTTTTAGATAAAATTTGGGTAGTAAATAAAATTTCATGTGTAATTAAACAATTATTTGAGCTCAATTTTTTTTATGTTTAAGGAAAACTCACTTATATGATATTATGTTTTTTGAAGTGGACTAACAAGTTTCTTTATTACTTTATTTATGTACCTTACTAATATTTTTTTTCTCATCCCACATTTTCAAAAAAAATTCATAGAGTTTAAGGATGATTAGTATAAAAAAATACGAAGTCAAGTTTAAAATCCTGAATATTTTTCATGAAAAGAAAACATGTTTAATTTTTAAAGTACTATATTGTGAAAAAATGGATACTGAGTTCAAGTGTCAACTTTGTAATGTATGGTTTTATTATGTAAGAGTTATGAAATAATTATATTAAAATATAAACCTAAAAATATATTTTTAGGAATAAAATAAAAAAAATTATTTATTTAAAACTCAAGATTATGTAATGTTTTAAGGATAGGTCCTTATAGTGCTCATCACCAATTCTCCTTGGGTATCTTTAGCTTTATAATAATCCCAGTTATTGAGTTGATGAAAAATATTGAAATAATATTGAGAATGGGGATACCACTTATTGTAAATTCTATTTAATTTCTAGTAGCTTCTTAGTATCCTGAAAATAGTAAGATGATACCTCATTATTAAAGAAAAAGTTATAGACATTAAATACATGAATATTGCTATTTCTCCACTAATAAATCTTCTCTTGGTGGTCTAATACCAAATTAACTTAGTCTTGATACCAATGGTTAAATATTCAATATTACTTGGAACCATTAGATCATCAAATATAGATTTTACATATATTCATATTACGATCAGGATCTTTATCATATGATCTTAATTTTTCTTAACATATGGCTTCTAGATGTAACTTTAAAAAATAGTGTGATTATTTGATACTACTTGTTGAGTCTGACACTATATGTTAATTTCAGGAATTATGAATCTTCTCATTACATGTGTCTATATTTTGATTATATACTTGTTACCTTTCAGCAAAACACCCCATTGATCATATATCCCCCTTAAGCATATACCACCTACAACATATATTAGAAATGATTAAATGCTTGGGGAGAGGGGTACCTCCATCATCTTTAAGTTTATGAGTATGTTTAGTTTTTTTAGACCAACACTTTATTTTCATACTTTGTGGTATTATTTTTCATAACACCACTCAAGAAGACTTAATTTCTCATTCTTTCTTTGGAATTAATCACTAACTTTGACTCAAGATTCTCTAATGATTATTCAAGATTCTTATAAAATTATAGCTAATCTATTTGTATGATTAAGAATTCTTTCAACAAATTCTCAATATTCTTTTGTGTTAATTTTCCATAAGATTATTCTTTTTCTTAGTTGTGGGATTAAACTCACATATACAAGTTTTCTTCATCGATCCACCACCCATATTCTTCTCATGATTCTTCCTCCACTAGAGGGTTATTTCTCTTTCCTTCACTTTTCACCCCTAGTATGACTTGAGAAACCAGCAAGCCTTACTTAAAGTTTCTCCCTTTTTATAACCATAACAACCACCTCATCCTTTTCCAGCCAAAACGAACCTATATTTATGTGAAAATCATTCTTAGTCACATCTAGAGCAGCTTCTCCCCTTTTCTTCTATATATATTTTTTGTTTCTGAGGGGGTTGCTGTGAGTGTGAGATAGTAGGTTCTTAGTATACCTTCTATTTAGTTCCATGTTTTTATTTCAAAATAGTAAACCAGTTTTCAAGATTAATAAGTATTTTATAGTATAAGATCTATCCTCATATTTCACAAGATTTGAGGACCTCCTTATGGTGTCTTTATCCTTAATTTCTTTCTTCCACCTATATTCCATTTCTATATATCTGAGGTTAGTACAAATAAAAAATATTTTGTTAAAGACATACCTCATGTCATCATTTCTTGGTTGATAAATTGGTTCATCCAATGTCCTTATTTTGATATTGATCCCTCGAGATTCTAGAAACATACTCATGGTGTGCTCTATTCTTCAACAATAGTATCATTTCATGGATAATTTTTTTTGAGAGTCATTAAATTCATATTTCTCAAATATATTTTACTAATTTTTATACTTAGAAACATTATTCTTCTTATATGCCAATTTTATATTCAGATCCTCACATACTCCACTCATAGATTCTTCTATAGAGGGAAACCCCACCTTCTAATTTCCCTTAGACAAAATGAGATTTGTCTTAAGACCCCTGATATTTTTACCCTTTTCTTTTAGATAAAAACTTGTTTCATTTCCATATTTTCTTCTTTCCTATATCTAAGTTTTGAGTAAAATGATATATTTTTTAACTCATTTTTATTGATTTTTTTCTTTCTGATTTCCAAGGACATTTGTTCAAGAAAGTCACTTTTTTATTAAAGGAACTTAGGGCATAATAGAAGCATGAAAAAATGTGAAATTTAAATTTTTTTGGGTTTGGATTCATGTTAAAATAAATGAATCCACAAAAAAAATTTCCTTTATTTCTTAAAGGATCACGTTTAATTCAATTTAATCATGTAAAATAAAATTTAACTAAATCATAAATGTTACCTTGTTTGTTTGAAGTCACCGATTTGATTTGCACACCATCAACGGGTCATGGCTCAAATGCATCAAGATATGGATCCTATAGATCATCCACACATGAACCAAAAATCCTATATTTACAATATTTATTTCCTAGGTGCTATCATGGGAAATTGAAGAGATTTAGGACATCCCTTAGATCGTGTAAAGAATGCAAACTCGAATGAAAAGATGAGATCAATTAAACCTTGTTCTTTCTTTATAATCTCTCTCTAGGAACTTGAGAGGAGATGAGTGGAGATATTATCTCACTAAATTCTTCTAAATAGTGGATCTCACTATTCACACAGATAAAATGATCTTTTATACATGGGTTATACTTTACAAATTTCATTTTGGTCCCTGGAAAGTAATTACCTTCCTTTTAGACCTTTTTACACATGTATGACTTAATAAAATTGTCATAAATGTCATAAATATTTTATCAATCACTTTTAACACTATAAAATGTTACATGATAAAATAAAAACTATTAAATTATCCCATAATCTCCCCAAATAATTTATCTAACCTTGAAAATCTTATGTTCATTTGAAAAATTATATTTTTTCATATTTAATTTTATGATCAAACAACTTGTGAATACCTTGAGAAATAAATTCAATCATTATTACTATAATCTTGAATTATTTAATTGAATTATTTTAAATTGTGATCAATCATACTTAGATGTTCATCGACCCCCACACATGGGACCCACTTTATCCTAAAATCTTATTCATTAGAATAGGTGGAACTTGGGGATACACTTAGTGTGTGACCCTCTAGGTCCTTATCTCGATATCAGTGAGTCCAACCCATAGAACAAGAGTAGATTATAGTAACCCATCATGAACCTTAAAGAGATATTGAATTTAATAGATATGAATACCTCCTAAGAACATGTTCTGTATAATATAATCTCTTTGTATCATGATATCTCATAAATAAGGATACACACTTGTGTCACCATCCTTTTGTTGCTTTATTATTTTATGACCTTACTAGATGGAATTACCTTCTTGTACCATGGCCATGGATTTAATGAAGGAATTACCATCCTTGTCAACATGGGCCCATGAGATATGTCTTCCTCAACTCGAAATAAAACAATTATATCTTGATCATTCAACCAATATAATACCACCAATAATGCACCCAACACATGCTACCTTAGCATGAATTCAATGTTATTGTTTTTTCATACATCAAAGTACATGATAAAATGGTACACATTGATAATGATCTCAAGTCCAGAGACCAATACACATATTCATAGATAGGAACGACTAATGACACCTGAAACATGTGGTGTTCCTATTGGAAGGTTAGTCATCATGATCTCATATACTAGAGATCACCAAGTGTGAACTTCATGAGAAGAAGTCTCAATTCTTATGATCCCCCAACACATATTTTTTAGGAATTATATGTTTCCCTTAAGTATGATATATCTAGAACCTAGGACATATATATTTAAGAATACTATCATAGTATCTTGAGATTTTCATTATAGATGAGAACTGCTATAACATTTTGATATGACATGTATGATAAGGACATTACCATGTAAATAGTGGATGTAGAAGTATCAAAACTATTATGGTATGAATAAACACATGTATATATCAAACTATATACATGTAATGGTAATTAATGTACATAAAGGAGTTGGTTATAGGGAACCCACTCACAACACTCCCACTTGAACTAGAACCCACTGCTAAAAATTATAAACCTGAAACCTCTCACATGAGTATCATGCTTCTATTGAGGTATGGATTTAGTTTGGGGGTCAACCACATTATTCTCTTTGTCTACTATTCTAACCATAAATTCAACACTCTAAGTAAAATCCCTTAAGAGATGAAACTTACAAAGTATATTATTTTTCCTATGGTGTGACCCGGGTTCATTACTGAGCACCACTTCTACAACATTATCACATTATACTATAATAGGATCTATAGTAACAAGTATAATGAAAATATCAAAAACAATGTTTCATATCCAAAATGATTTCTTAGCTGCATCAGAAGCCACTATATACTCATATTCTACTATAGAATCAGCAACCATAGACCACTTTGATCTCCTCCAGCTCACTGTACCACCATTCAAGAAAAATACATACCCTGACTATGATTTTAGATCATCATGATTTTTATGGAATCTATCATTAGTGTATCCCCTCATAATTATCTCCTAATATCCTCTATACACCAGGAACATATCCTTTGTTCATATCAAGTACTTTAGGATAGTTTTTACATGTACCCAATGTAGCTCTCCTGGATTGGATTGATATCTTCCCACTATGATTAAATTAAAGGAAACATCAAAACTAGTAAATAACATTACATACATGATATATACAACTTTTTAAGTATAATGGATTATACTCATTATTTAAATATCTTCCTATTTTTGTGTACACATCTTCTTGTTGAGATTAATTCCATGTGAAACTGGTAACAATACTCTCTTGGATTGTTCCATATTGTACCTTTTGAGAACCTTTTCAATATATGTACTTTGAATTAGCCTAAGAAATATATGAGATCTATCTTGATAGATTTTGATCCCTATAATATAGAATACTTCACCTAATTCATTTATGGATAAGAATTCATTTAACTAAGTAATCACTGACTGTAATACATGCACTTCATTTCCCATTAACCATATTTCATCAACATATAATACTAAGAATAGGATGGAACTTCCACTAACCATCTTATAGACACATGAATCTCTTTTATTCTTAATGAAACCAAATTCTCTTATGGAATCATCAAAATAAATATTCCATGATCATGATTCATGCTTCAATCCATAAATGGATCCTTGCATCTTGCATAATTTATTGGAACTATTTCACATAATGAACCCTTTAGTTTGTGTTATATAGACATATTAAACTAACTTCCCATTTAGAAAATAACTTTTGAAATCCATTTTCCAAATTTAATAATCATGGAAGGATACTATTGCAATTAATAATCTAATGTATTTTAGCATAGTTATTGGAGAGAAGGTTTCATCACTCTCCATTCTTTGAATTTTCTTGAAAGACTTTTCCACTAGTTGTTCCTTATAGGTGCTCACTTGACCATCCATTTCCATATTTTTCTTGAATACCCATTTCGCCCCATATTATTTACATCTACTGGTGGGTATACCAAATTCCAAACTTTATTTTGGTACATGGACTCTATTTAAGAATACATGGATTCTTTCCATTTAGTATAATCCTTGATATCTAATTCTTTCTTATAGGTCATAGGTTTATCATTCTCTAGGAGTAATGTGTCACCTAACTCAGTGACAAGAAAACTATATCTCACAGGTTCCCTAACCTCTCTATTATAACTATGCAGTACATGTGTCTTGGTAGCATATTTATCTCCCATTATCTTTTATAGATATTGTTCCTGTACCAAATCTTGTGCATCTAAAGAATCAACTTAATGAAATTAAATCTCACTCCCACCATTTCCATTAGAAATTTATTCCCTTTCTAGAAATTTATAATGTATTTCTACAACCACTTTTCTATCTAAAATTTTATATGGGTAATATCCTTTAGCCTCCTTAAGATAACCTATAAAGATAAAATCCATTCTTCGAGATGCTAATTTATCATTAGGTATAGTCATTAAAAAAGCCTCACATCCCCATACACATTTATTTGATTGAATAGATATCTTTCTATACAAAAATTCATATGGAATCCTATCTGCTGCTTTAATTGGTACTTTGTTTAGTGTATATGATATAATATTTAGTGAATATCCCCAAAAGGATAATGGTAGAGTTTCATGAATCATCATCGATTTTACCATGTCAAGAAGGGTCTGATTCCTCCTTTTACTAACACTATTCCACTGAGGTTTATAAGGAGGAGTGAGTTAGAAAACTATCCCATACTCCATTAAATGATCGATGAAATTTTAGTCAAGATATTATCCACCATGGTTTGAACAGAGTTTCTTAATATTATTACCATTTTGATCCTCTACTTCATTTTTATATACTTTAAACATGCTAAAGGAATATGACTTATAACCCATTAAGTATATATATAAATATCTACTACAATCATTGGTAAAAGTAATGAAGTAATAAAAACCACCCCTTTCCTCTATTCGAAATAGACCACATACATTAGTATGAAACAATTATAATAGTTATTTGGATCTTTCTCATTTCCTACTAAAAGGTTATTTGGTCATTTTACCTTATAAGAAATAATGACATACATTCAAGGGTTTTAACTACAGGGAGTCTAAATATCCTAATTGATGTATTTTTTATAAATTATTCTTGTTTACATGACTTAGCCTGGAGCTTCATAGGCAAGTAGGATACGAGTCATTCTCACTGGTTTTTTCATTTATTTTAAATAATAGATTTTATAGTTAAAGTATATACAAACCATTGTTAAGATGTTCTATACCATAACATATGTTATCCTTATACATAAGACAACATCTATTTACAAACATGAAATAAAATCCCATTGTTTCTAAAATCAAAACCGAGATTATGTTTCTAGTAATATATGGTACATAATAAAAATTATTTTGTACAATAACCTACCACTGTGAAAATTAAGATGATAATATCCCACTGCTAATGCTATTAGTCTCACAACATTTTCTACTTGAAGATCAACTTCACATTTTTCAATTGCCTTAAATCTACTTGGTTCCTATATTTTAATACAAATGTGTGAGGAACATGCAATATCCAATACCCAACTTGTAAAAATTGACAAGTTTAATTCATTGAAAAATATACATGAATAAAAAGCATAAAATTGATTTCTTCCCACCTATGAAACTCTTATTCAAGTGGAATTTCTTGCTACATGAAAAGAATAATACATCCTGCTCATTTCTCTCCCTATGTATCTTTGGATTCTTGAAAGGGTAGTGCATCAATGTATTTGAATTAGACTTAGCCATTTGATTATCCAATAAAAAACATATGTTAATTAAATTTTAATGGTATTAAATGTTCATTTTGATCTTATACACCTGAGTTAGTGGATTTTAATTTTGAACATCCACTCTCATCATTTGTGCACTTCATGCCTAATGTACACCAATTTAGGCCCAATGATTCATCTGATTTTAAGAAATGTAATTATCCATATTTTAATTTGATATTTTGGGAAATGTATCTACAATTCAATATGAACATTTTGATTCAGGGATCAATAGAGGATTCATAAAGGATGATAGAGATATTTGGAAATGAAAGGAAACAATTCTGAAGAAGTCATATTGGACACCAAACCACTAATGAGAATGTGGGGCCCACAATACAGGTCCAATGAAGCCCAAATTTTGTGGGATTATAGTATAAATATATAGAAACAAATTATTATTTAGGAGATAATGCTAATTAGTCCTCCATGGTAATTATTAAGGTGTCCCAAATAGAATATTAAAATCTGGGACAGAATCTGTGGCCCAGAATGTTATCCCACTAAATAGACCATAACTCCCGATCCACAGCTCCAAATGGTCCCAAATTTTACAGACTTATAGAATACATACTAGGACACAAAATAATATTCTATGGACCACTGATATTCAGCGATATGATTACCCATAAAGGATGATATTTCCAGGGAAGACAAGGATAATAAAAAGTAAAGGAGGAAATCAATTTCTCCACTACTTTTCACCACCCTAAGGCCTAAATTAATTTAATAATTGGGAATACATTGATTGAGGCTCAGAATAAGGCTTCCCAATTTCCTATTTAAGGTTGTGGTGGTGAGGGGGAATATATCTTTTGTTTTTATGTAATGTTATTATGCCAAAGTTCCTTTGTAATGTTTTCAATTGCCATGTAAGTTTTTTTTTGTATTTCTATGATCTTAACCAACATATTTATCTTCTATTATTACCATTTATTAAATTAAAACTATATAATCACAAATAAAAGTGATATCTCTATGTTTTGGTGAATTAGTTCACACATAGGTGTGAATTTCATTCACACACACAGAAGAGTGCTCATTATTTCCACGGTTTTAATTTCTTCAATCCATTTTTTGTAAGTCATCTTCCACCCACCATTGAGAGAATACCATAAATGGAGGGCTAAAACTTTAATGGGTTTATCATAGGAAGATGAAAAGGCTAGATTGAATCTTATTTTATGAATGAATTGTTGTTAATTGGCTAACTAATTTAATACTTCCATTCTTCAGTTATTTCCACTCTTCATCTTCACTGTGTTTGAGGAATCTAAATCCAAGTACTAAAATGACCATATACCTTGGAGATATTGTGAATTTGGTTATCTAAGTGTGTAGGGGATTATTAATTGAGTTTAGTTAGCATCAAACCATAAAATTATGAAGGTAGTGTTATTTTGAAGAATGGATTCATCAAGAATTAATAAACCGAAAATTGGCTAAAGAAGTAAAATTCATTCAATCCACCCCGAACATAATCCTAAATCAACCCATTTTCTTTGAATTGAATCAACTTAGGTTTTTTTGTGTTATTTAAAACCATCTAAAATCAAAACCAAGTTGGACACTTCATAGCCAAAAATCCATCTCATAGGTTGCGTATCTTAGGTATCATCTTAGGTCTCAGTGGATTCGACAACCCAAGCTAGACTACAAGGACCGTTCTAACTTCATATCTTGGGTAAATTTGAGCATGAATAAAATTTTGGTGCCATTGTTAGGGACAAAGTAAGTACCTTATACCAAAACCTTCTATTCTTACCCAAGATCTCTTATCTTTTCCCTTTCTCATTTTTTCCTTTTGGCGCATGTCCGCCTACACCTGTGATAATTCAAACAGACTATTTAGGGTGGAAAGTACTAGGATAGGAGAGTCAAGTGAACCTAGGGTATTTTTTACATTAGATACTAATATTCTTGATACTCCAGAATCAAAAATTGAATCAATTATAATGGAGTATCTCCCAAGAAATCAAATTGTAAATCCTAGGGGAAATCAAATGGGAAACCAAAATCAAGAAGCTCCAAACCTAGGGAATGTAGTTGATCAAACCATGAATGGATACCTCACTCTAGCTTGGAACAATTCCCCCTCATGCATTAGACACAATTACCTAGGAGATACCAATTACATCTTTAAACCCCATGTCCTAAACCACCTTCCAACCTTTCACATGATGGATTCTGAGTACCCTGCCTTCATATTAAGGAGTTCATTGACATTGTAGAAACCATGTGTCCCCCAAATCAACTAGAATTATCTAATATGAGGCTATTTCCTTTTTCATTGAAGGATAAAGCTAAAAATTGGCTAAAAAACTTGATACCTACATCAATCCACTCATGGGACCAATTACAAAGAGAATTCTATAAAAAATACTTCCCTCATCACAAAACAATTTCACTTAAAAAGTGCATTCAATTTTTTTTTGAAAAAGAGGGAGAGTAATTACATGAAACATGGGAGAGGTTCAAAGACACACTAAACATAGTTACACATCATGGTTTTTCAATAACTAAATAAGTGAGAATTTTTTATGAAGGGTTGGGCCCAGGGAACAAAAAATTCATTGACATGATGTGTAATGGAACTTTTAAAAACAAAGCCCCAAATGATGCTTACGAGTATCTGGAAAGCCTTGCTGTACAAAACCAAACATGGGGAACTTCACATTATTATGAAAATCCACAAATAACTACTAGAATTAATATACTTAGAGAAGAGGAAATCCTTAGGGATAAACTCGCAACACTCTCTAGGAAGGTTGAAGAGATAGACCTTAGAAAATTTCATGAAATCCAAACTATAGACCCTGTTTTCACAATTTGTGACAAACATGACCATAAGACAGACAACTTCCCAACCATTCCATCCATCAAGGATGTTATTTTAGGAGGACCCCCAATAGAAGTAAATGCTTTGAACTTTCAAAATACTCAATACCAAAAAACCTTCAACACAAGGTATAATGACCACCCAGGATTCCACAGGAAAGATAACCAACAAACTAACCAACCACATGGAAAAAATCCTTACCACCATCATAAATACTAAACCCATAACCGGTTCCAAACCCAACCTATCAAATACCAAAAACCACCGGTCCATTTTCAACAAACCATCCCATCTCCTAAATATCCCACTGTGATAAAACAATCTTCTCAAGCACCAACCCAAACTATTCCATAAAGCCTACTAGAAAAACTGTGAAAAAAATGGAAAGGATGAACTCAGAATCCTCTTACCTAAAACAAGAACTTCAAACCATCAAAACTGGAAAGGAACCCATGCCTACACAAACCATTCCATAATAAACAGTAAGGGGAGAGTCAAGTTTCACTCAAATAACTCATGAACAACTAAAGGCTGTGACTATTTTATGAAGTGGGAAATCAATTGAGAAACCTGAACAAATAATTCAGAACCCATATGAAGATTCAAACTCAGATGAAAATTCAAATTAACCAAATGATCAAACTGAAAAACATGATAACATTGTCAAAGAAACAACTCTTCAACAAAAAACCCCACAACCTGCACCATTTCCACAATGCATGAGGGGGAAAACCAAGCCCGAATTGAGTGAAAAATTGAGGGAAATCTTCTCAAAAGTCAAGTTGAACATTCCCCTTCTTGAAACAATCCAAAACATACTTTACTAATCAAAGTACCTTAAGGACTTGTTCACTTTTAAAATAAAATTTTCACATAAAAACCAAGTCATTTTGGATGCTAATGTGAGTAGCACTATTCAAGGGACCATTCCTCCTAAGTTGAAAGACCCAGGTTTCCCTTACATCAATGTTGAAATAGGAGAGAGAAAAGTTGTCAAGGCCTTGTGTGACCTAGGTGCTAGTTTCAATCTCATCCCCTATGTTGTGTACTTCCAGTTAGGCCTAGAAGATATCCAACCCACATCTGTCACACTTCAACTTGCTGATCGTAGCATTAGGTTTCCAAAGGGGATTTTAAAGTACATTCTGGTAAAGGTTGAAAACTTCACCTACCCTGTTGACTTCATTGTCCTTGACAACCATCCAAACTTAGGAAATAAGGAACAAAACCCAATCATCCTTGATTGTCCTTTCCTTGCAACAATCAACTCTATTATCTGAGTTCAAAATAGAAACATGACCATCACCTTTGGAAACATAAGTCTAGACTTGAACGTCTATAATGAAAGCTCACAAATAGGGGATGAAGAGGAAATTCATGAAGTAAACATTATAGGAAGCATTGATAATGAATCCATAGAACATCAAGGAATATTTTATGGATTTTTAAGTTAGGATGAGATTAATTTCCTTTTTTTACATGAAGGAAGTTTATCTCCTTGGCTTGAATAATTTTCAAATTTCTCTTATGATGAAGTCTTAGGTCCAACAATTAGTGAAACCTTTCAGGAAACCACTTTCATGGAGACCAATCAAGCATCCTTCCCTAAATCTTATCAAACCAATATTGTAGCTAAAACTTATACACATGGGGATTTGATTCTATCTAAAACTCTAGGAAAGAAAATAAATCTTGATCCAATGTCCCAATATTTTGCTAAAATTCTACACCAACATGATCTTGAATGGAAGGAACTTCCCACTGCACTCAAGTATGCATTCCTAGGGGACAATCAAACACACCCTATTGTCATTTCTTCTTCTCTTGAAGTCAATCATGATAGGATGCTTCTAGATGTCCTTAGAAAACATAAGAAATTCATTGGTTGTACCTTGTCTAATATTTCTAAGATTAGGACACTAATCGGGACTCATAGGATTGTTCTAGAACCTGATTCAAAGCCATGTCATCAACCTCAATGGAGACTCAATCCTAATCTCATAGAGGTAGTAAGGAAGGAAATTATGAAATTGTTAAAAGATGGTATCATCTATCCCATAGCTGACGGTGAGTGGGTGAGTCTAATCCAAGTGGTTCCCAAGAAGGTAGGAATCATAGTGATAACCAATAATAATGGAGAGATTCTTCCAACTAGGGTGAGTAGTGGATGGAGGGTCTGCATTGACTATAGGAAGCTAAAATCATTCACCAAGAAGGACCATTTCCCCTTACCATTCATTGAACAAGTCCTTGAGAGAGTGGAAGGTCATGAGTTCTATTGTTTCTTAGATGGGTATTCAGGCAGATTGAGGTCTCCCTAGAGGATCAAGGGAAGACTACATTCACCTGTCCATTCCACACCTTTTCCTTCAAACGTATGTCGTTCGGGTTATGCAATGCCCCTGGAACCTTCCAGCGGTGCATAATGGGAATCTTCTCAGACATGGTAGAGGATTTTATTGAGGTCTTCATGGATTACTTCTCTGTCTTTGGGGATACATTTGAGGGATTTATTAGGAATGTGGAGAGAGTTTTGTCCAGATGTGAAGAAACAAATCTAGTCCTAAACTAGGGAAAATTCTATTTCATGGTTAAACAGGGGTTAGTCCTTAGCCATATAGTCTTGGTTATGGGGATTGAAGTTGATAAAGAAAAGGTTGACATCATTCTTCACCTTCCATCACCTAGAACTATTAAGGAAGTGGGGTATTTATTAGGACATGATGTTTTCTATAAAAGATTCATCAAGGAATTTAGTTCAATCTTCCGTCCCCTTTGTGCTCTGCTAGTAAAGGATGCTAAATTTGTTTGTATATAAAGTTGTGAGGGTTCATTCTCAACCATAAAATCCTATCTCACCTCTCCCCCCATTATGAAATATCCAAATTGGAACCTTCCTTTCAAAATTATGTGTGATGCCGGTGACTTTTCTGTAGGAGCTGTGTTAGGAAAACGTTGTGATAAAACTTCTTATGTCATTGCTTATGCAAGAAAATAATTAAATGATTCCCAAATCAACTACACCACCATTGAAAGGGAGTTACTTGATATTGTGTTTTCCTTACAGAAGTTTAGGTCTTACCTCTTAGGACCCCCCATCACTATGTTCACTGACCATTCTGCACTGAAATACCTCTTCTAAAAACAAGATGCTAAGGCTAAACTGATTAGGTGGGTCCTTCTCTTACAAGAATTTGACCTCAAAATCAAGGAAAAAAGGGTGTTGAAAATGTTGTAGCTGATCACCTCTCTAGGATAGAATTCAATGACAAACTTTCTCACCAATCTGTGTTTACTTCATTCCCTGATGAACACCTATACTCCATGAGTGATTTCCCTTGGTCTACTGACATAGCCAACTTTTTAGTTACAAGGGTCATTCTAAAATTCTCAAGGATTCAATCTAGAAGGAAATTATTTTATGATGTCAAGCACTATGTGTTTGATGATCCATAACTCTATAAGTTCTGTCCTGATCAAGTCATTAGGAGGTGTGTCCCAGAATCTGAACAAGAGTCCATCCTTAAATTCTATCATAGAGAGGCATGTGGGGGTCACTTATCCTCTAAGAAAACATCTTCTAAGATTATTCATTGTGGTCTCTTCTGGACCACCCTCTCAAGGGACTCCTACACATTTTTTCAAAGCTATCCTAAGTGTCAACAAGTAGGGTCCATCACAAAAAGGAATCAAATGTCACTCACTACCATCTTAGTGGTTGAAATCTTTGACTGTTGGGGAATTGATTTCATGGGTCCCTTCCCAAACTCTAGGGGATATCTTTACATTCTCTTAGCTATTGATTATGTCTCAAAATGGGTTGAGACCATTCCCACAAAATCCAATGATCATCAAACTGAGATTATATTCCTAAAAAAAACATCTTCTCTAGATTTGGAATTCCTAGGGATATCATTAGTGATCGTGGAACTCATTTTTGAAATTGTGCATTCTCATCACTCATGGAAAAGTATGAAATTTCTCACAAAGTGTCCACCTCTTACCACCCAAAAATAAATGGTCAATATAAGCTAGCCAATCAAGAAATTAAACAAATTCTTGAGAAAAATGTTAATCCATCTAGGAAATATTGGTCAAAAAAACTCTTAGATTCCCTTTGGGACCATCGAACTACATTTAAAACCATTTTAGGAATGTCACTATATAGGTTGGTTTATGGTAAATCATGCCATTTTCCAGTGGAGATTGAACATAAGGCCTTTTGGGAAATTAAGAAAATGAATTATAACATCTCATTGGTTGAAGAAAAATGGAAATTAGATCTAAATTAAATTGAAGAACTTATGATGGAGGCTTATGAAAATTCAAGGATCAATAAAGAAAAAGTATAAGCCTACCAATCTCAAAACCTTAAAACCAAACACATTGAACCGAAAAAACCTGTTCTTTTGTATAATTCTAAACTTCACTTACACCCAGGAAAATTGAGGTCTAGATGGTCAGGTCCATACATAGTGCATAAGGTGTACCCCCATGGGGCTGTTGAAATTCAAGATCCCACCAATGGTCAAACATTTAAAGTTAATGGTCATAGATTCAAACCATTCATAGAACCATTCCAAAAACATGAAGTTTATGAAGAACTATGTGAACCTACCTTAGATAATAAAAATAATTAATCAATTAGGGGTCTAAGTTTATCTAACAATGTTAAACAAAGCACTGCATGGGAGGAAACCCGTGGTTTTCAAGTTTCCAATCATTTTGTTGTTTTAATAAACTATATATTTCAAATAGGATTAGTGGATCATTTTCATATAATTTTATTCTACCTCATACTGTTGACATGTTCTTCTCTTATGAGTATGGATGGGTATGATAGGGGAGCACCGTATTCATCAATTTCACGTGGTGTGATCCCTTAGTATTACCTTACCCATAAATTAAAAAGAAGATAATGTATCATCAGTTTGATTTATAAAAAAAAAAGAATGGAAAACCATAAAAATGATAAGACTTGGTATTAAATAAATTGTTGTGTTGTTTGTTTTGTATGGTTTGTTCTTGTTTTTATGGTTCATGGACTATTTTAGGTGATACATATTTAATCAAGGAGGTTCCTACATCTCCCATGAGAATAAAGAGTGATTTGGGAGCACCACAATCATCATTATGAAGCCACCAGGTGAACTTGTTCCATGGCCTTTCCAAATCATTCCCCCCACCCGCTTTATCTTATCTTTTATTTTTAAGAAACTAGGGAAAGTTTCATTCTAAGTTGGGGGGTGTGGAAACAAAATGTTTGTTAAAAAAAACAATGAGAAAAAAAGTAAAATTTCTTTATCATTAATATAATAACATCATTACTCACATTAAAACTACATAGAAAATAATTTTTATTCCTTGACTCTTAATTTAATTCATGATTAAGTTTACAAGAATTGATTTTAGAAGTTTGGTTTTCCAATGAGAATTTTCATCATTTTATTTTCATCTATTAAATCAAAATACCACAATGCACGTCCTCTAGACTGTGGGGTACTAATTTGAATTCTTGGGGTCCCATAATAAATAACATAGGATGGTTTGATTTTTATGAATAATATGAGTTTTAAAAAATAAAATAAAATAAAATAAAATAAAATAAAATAAAATAAAATAAAATAAAATAAAATAAAATAAAATAAAATAAAATAAAATAAAATAAAATAAAATAAAATAAAATAAAATAAAATAAAATAAAATACAAATTTTCATGTAGAGAAATGAATTGATAAAATGCAAGGCTTTCGGCACTTGGGGTTCGTGACTCCAGAGTTGTATAGCCTTGAGTTTTTCACTCTATCTCTATTTATAGTAATATGACTTTGTTTTTGATCAAGTTAATTCAAGATGATTCCCGAGTATGTGGGATTCACTTGGTGCCCTAAGGAATTTGAGCCTGGGAGTCATCGACAAAGTCTTCCTACATGGGTTAATTTGATTAACTGCAGTCTCAATTACTATGACGACATTGCAAAAAAAAAAAAAATCAAAAAAAAAAAAATCAAAAAAAAAATCAAAAAAAAAAAAATGAATACTCATATTAGGATTAAATGTGATTCTACCTAGCGCTTCCATGATTTCCCCCTTGAATGAAAATGAACCCCCATATTTATTATGATTCACAACTCATCATTTCACCTAATTGAGTTGGATGAAGCATGATGATGGATTTGATAAAATGAATGGGATTAGGATTGGGATATGATTTTAAATTTATCTTGTTTTAAATTATTTTTATAGGTTATAAAGATATATTTGTGTAAAGTTTACATTGTGAGCACTTTTTGTTATAATGTGTTTGGAAAAAATAATTCAAATATAATCATTTAATTATTTGATAAGGACTAGAAAATATCAAGTTGGGGGGGGGGGTGTGATTATACAATAAAAACACATATGTTAATTAAATTTTAATGGTATTAAATGTTCATTTTGACCTTATGGCCCTGAGTTAGTGGATTTTAATTTTGAACATCCATTCTCATCATTTATGCACTTCATACCTAATGTATACCAATTTAGACCCGATGATTCATCTAATTTTAAGGAATGTAATTATCTATATTTTAATTTGATATTTTGGGAAATGGATCTACACTTAAATATGAACATTTATTTATTAAAGTATCAATGGAGGATTCATAAATGATGATGAGGATATTTTGTTATGAAAGGAAACAATTCTGGAGAAGGCAGATTGGACACCAGCCCACTGATGAAAATGTGGGGCCCAAAATATAGGCCCAATGAAACCCAAATTTTGTAAGATTATAGAAGAAATATATAGGAAGAAATAATTCTTCAGGTTCCAGTTCTAATTTGGCCTCCATGGTGGTTATTAAGGTGGCCCAAATAGAATATCAAAATCTGGGCCAGAATCTGCAGCTCAGAATGTTGTCCCACCAAATCGGCCAAAACTCCCGATCCAAAACTACAAATGGGCCCAGATTTTACAGAAATATATAAGAAATCTGGGGACACAAAAGACTCTTATATGGCCCACCAAGATTTGGCAATATTCTTGCCCATACAGTACTATATTTCTAGGGGAGACAAGGAGGATAAAAAGTAAAGGAGGGAATCAATTTCTCCACTACTTTCCACCACCCTAAGGCCTAAATTAATTTAATAATTGTGAATACATTGATTGAGGCTCAAAATAAGGCTTCCCAATTGCCTATTTAAGGCAGTGGTGGTGAGGGGGAAGATATCTCTTATTTTTTATGTAGTGTTATTATGCCAAAGTTCCTTTTTAATGTTTTCAATTGCCATGTAAGTTTTTTTTTGTATTTATATGTTCTTAATCAACATCTTTATCTTATACTATTACCATTTATTTCATTAAAACTATATAATCACAAATAATAGTGATATATCTATTTAGTGGTGAATTAGTTCACACATAGGTGTGAATTTCATTCACACACAAGGAGAAGTGCTCGCTATTTCTATGGTTTTAATTTCTTTAATCTAATTATTGTAAGCCATCTTCCTCCCACCATTGAGAGTATAAAATCAATGGAGGGATAAAAATTTAATATGTTGATCATATGAAGATGAAAAGGCTGGATTGAATGTTATTTTATGAACTAATTTTTGTTAATTGGATAACTAATTTAATACTTCCATTCTTCAGTTATTTCCACTCTTTATCTTCACTGTGTTTGAGGAAGATAAATCCAAGTACTAAAATGACCATATACCTTGGAGAGATCATGAATTTGGTTCTCTAAGTGTGTAGGGGATTAGTAATTGAGTTTAATTAGCATCAAACTAGAAAATGATAAATTTAGTGTTATTTTGAAGAATGCATTCATCAAGAATTAATAAAACCAAAATTGTCTAAAGAAGTAAAATTCATTCAATCCACCCCAAACATAATCCTAAGATCAACCCATTTTCTTTGAATTGAATTCACCTAGGTTTCTTCATGTTCTTTAAAACCATCTAAAATCAAAACCATGTTGGCTACTTCATATCCAAAAATCCATCTCATAGGTTGTGTATCTTAGGTATCTTCTTAGGTCTCAGTGGATTTGACAACCCAATCTAGACTACAAGGACCATTCTACCTTCATCTCTTGGGTAAATTTGGGCATGAATCACCCTTGACACATTATCCTTACCTTTCCTTATCCTTTTCACCATAAGGACTGAAGAGTTGGAATCATTAATATCCTTATCTTAAAGGAGAACTAAAGACAAAAAATATAGTAGTTACCTATTCATGCTATTAATATTATAATTAACAATTAAATTCTAGAATCTATGCGGTAAAGAGGAAATAACGAGATTATTTTCTAGATCTTGGTTCATTTTGAACCCAAGGGGCTCAAGTCTCTCAATGTACCCAATCATCTTGAGTACATGAGGTCCTAATTGATTCTATTATGCTTACCTACATCTATATATAACACTTTATATCTCATATCTTTCTTTATAAGAACTCTCTAGGTATAACTATTAGAGATAAGATATAATTTGGAAAAAATATTTTTCCTCATGTATTTTCTATAGCTCACTGGACATAAATGGAAACATGAAACACTGAACATCTAATGTGTCACCAATTTTCTTCTTATATTTATCTTTATCCCCTTTCTTTCTCCCTAAGAGGGATTAGTAAGAAGTGGGGATTATGGAACATAAATCTTCCTCTCTGGAATATTACTATGCACAAACACTTTTACCAATCATCGATTTTATGACTGATTATGATATTATCTTTATCCAACATTGATTCTAGTGAAATTGAATTGGAGGTAGTCTCCATTTTATCTATAATAAATAAAAGTAGCAGATTAGTACTTTATATTGATAACCAATATACATTTTCAAATTATATATTTTAAATGTCTCATACTATTTTATCAAATTCTAGCAGCCCTCAACTACTAGATTTAGAATACCCAGTTTCTTGAGTATTCTAGTGGAAAGGATCCTAAAACATCTTTTCATAGCCTGAGATATAGAATTTCTACTACTCAAAGAGAATAAAGAAGGATTTTTATTGGACAAATATATTAAATTTTGTATCCTTGATCTTTTGAATGGAGTCCCATATCCTGTAAATAATTAAATTTCATTGCTCAATGCTTTGCCTCTAAATTTGAAACAAACTAGATATGACTACTCCTTTGATTCTAAATTTATCTAATTAAACACACCACTCCTATAAGGACTCCTAGGTTATAAAAGGAACCCTCAACTAGGTATGATGAGCACCTTGAACAATAGGATGTGTCTAAATTCAATCGATGGAGTTTATTTAATGACTTAATGTTTTCTTTGAGTGATTTCCTAAGTTAATCTCAGTGAATGAAATAATTTTCTATTTAACATGCCAATTTAATGTGATCAAACTCACAAATAACCATGCTTTAAAATAGAAAACATTCAATTAAAATGTTCATTTTATCTATGCATTCTTGTTTATTATTATATTTTGCAATCGTATGTAATAAATAAACATTCACAAAATAATAAACAATGCACATGATAAAATAAATAAATAATGACATGATCAGGAGTCATTAACTATTGGTTAATCCATTGAGTTAATAATGGATTAATTGAAACCCTAGTTAAATTCCTTAAGTTAATACCTGACTTGAATTGAATCACCCACAACTCTCATTTACTTTACTTGTTTAGTCTACACCATCTCTCAACTTGAACCGAGTCGCCACGAACTCCTTCGATCTTTACAATTTATACTCACATGTAGGTGAGGAGAACTTGGGGTGTGAAATTAAATTTTATCACTTAAATGTGGACACAAATTCCCTTATACAAATTAAAGATAAGGTGCTATTCACATATCATTAAAATAAAATAATTTTTACATTTTAAAAAACCTAAAAGTAACAATTAATTTAAATAAAGAATAAATCAAACATGCAGGGGTCAGTCTGAGATCATATTCAATCAACATGAAATTATATTGTATAAGAAAATTTAAATTTTCTAAAATTAAACTTGAGGGTATTTTTAATGCTTTAACTTGTATTAAAATAATTTTAATTAATTATCAATACATCCCACAACATCTGAAATAATTTTATTAATTCCCAAACAATTAAATTAAATTTCTAATTTTTTTCATATTTTTATGGGTCCATTTAGACATAAAGTAGATCCCCAAAAATTTATTCTAGGGATAGTGACGGGTCCGGCTGGTTGTACCCAGACTATACTAGTCCGAACCAAGTCTAGTTGGATATTAATTTAAATGACACACACACACACACACATATATGTATATTAAAAAAAGATTTTAAGGGAAGCATTGAACATGATTCCAAGGGAAGATTTGTCCTTTTTCTTAAAAAAACTTAATCTTATAAAGGAATATTCAAACAATATTCCAAGTGAAGCATTGTCCTCTTTGTTTTATTTTTTTATTAAAAAAGAAAGCTTCCGAGGGAAGCTTTGTTTCCTTTTTTTGATATTTAGAAACTAGATAAAGCTTCCAAATAAAGCTTTTATTGACAAAGGAATAGCCCAATAGGATTTTGATATATCTAAATAACATGAACCATACTCACATCATGCTCTAGCTCAAAATTTTTCACATATATATCCATTAAAGTGAAGAAAAAAATAAAACATTAATTTTCATCATAATTTTTACACAAAACCAATTGATCTTCGATCAACAATATCTTAGTGATTCAAACATGGATCGATGTTATGTCAGTTGCATTGGGACCATAACACAACTCTATTTTTGAATCATAGATAATTTAATTGAAAATTTAAAGTTTTTAATTAAATAATTATATATTCTCTCTGATACCAATTGAAGAACCTAAGGCACAACAGAAGCATGAAAAAATGCATAATTTAATTTTTTTTGGGTTTGGATTAATATTAAAAAAACTGAATACATAAAACCCTTTTCCTTTATTTCTTAAAGGATAATGTATAATTCAATTTAATCATGAAAAATAAAATCAAAGAAAAGCATAAATGATACCTTGTTCTTTTTAAGTCGCTAGTTTTATTTGCTCACCGTCGATGTGTCATGGATCAAATGTGTTAGGATAGGAATACTCTAGATCATCTACATATAGACCAAAAATACAATATTTTAAATATAGATTTCTTGGGTACTAGCATGGGAAATCAATGATCTTTAATAATTACCTCTAATTTCATGAAGAATGCGAACTCAATCGAGAAGATGGGATCGATACAACCTTCTTATTTTATCAAAATATCTCTCCAAGAACTTAAGAGAGGAGGATAGGAGATATTATCTCACTAAATTCATCCAAGTGGTAGATATTACTATTCAATAAGCTAAAATGTGATTTTATACCATGGTTATACTTTCCCAAATTTCACTTTGGTCCCTAGAAAGTAATAACCTTAATTTTAGACCTTTGCACACATGTATAACTTAATAAACTTGCCATAAATGTAAAAAATATTTTATCTCTCACTTGTAACACTATAAAATTTTATGAGATAAAATAAGAACCATGGAATTTTCCCATAATGTCCTCAAATAATTTAACAAACCTTGAATATCCTATATTCGTTCAAAAAATTATATTTTCTCATATTCAATTTTATGTTCAAACAAATTGTGAATACCATAAGAAATAAATTCAATAATCATTATTCTAAACTTTAATAATATAATTGAATAATTTTTACTTACAATCGTTCATAATTAGATGTTCATTGACCCCCACGTGTGGGGGCCACTTCATCCTAAAAACCTATTCATTAGAATAGGTGGAACTTGTGGATACACTTAGTGTACAACCCTATAGGTCCCTATCTTGATAGAAATGAGTCCAAACCGTATACCAAGAGTGGATTCTAGAAACCCATCATGGCCCCTAATGATATAAGGAATGTTATAACTATGACTATATCCTAAGAACATATTTTGTGTAATATAATCTCTTTGTCTTGTGATATCTCATAAAGTAGGATGCATACTTATGTCATCATCCATTTATTTCTCTATATATTTTGTGATGTTACTAGATGGAATTACTTTCTTGTACTAGGGACATGGTTTTAATGAAGGTACTACCATCTTGGAAAACCTGGGACCATGAGATATCTCTTCCTCAACTTTGAAGTTACAAATTCTATCTTGATCATTCAGCCAATGTCATACCACCAATGACACACCAAACAAAAGATACCTCATCATGAATTCAATTTCATTGTTCTTTTTTCATGCATCAAAGTATGTGATAAAATGGTGGAAATTGATAATGATCTCAAGTCTGGAGACCAATACTCATGTTCATAGATAGGAACAACTAATGACACTCAAAACATGTGGTGTTCCTATTGGAGGGTTTGTCCTCATGATATCATCTACTCGAGATTACCAAGTGTGAACTTCATGATAAGAAGTATTTATGATTATGATCAACTAGAACCTGATACTCAGAAATCATCTATTCCCCATTAGTATAATGTATCTAGACCATATGATATATATATATATATATATATTTAATATTACTCTCATAGTATATCTAGGTTATCAGTATAGTTGGAAACTGATATAACCTTTTGATATGACACATTTTTTAAGGATGTTACCCTATAAACCATGGATTCAGAAGTATCAAAACTATTTTTTAAGAATAAACACATGTATATATCTAATTTTATACGTGTAATAGAAATTAAATTACATAAAGGATTTGGGTATATGGAACCCACTCACAACATTTATTTCATTTTTGATTACATCTTTAATATATCAAATCTCAGGGATATCTCATTTCTATTAATCCTCTTGTTATCTATGCACAAATATTCAATGATAAAATAGTCCACTTCCTACACGATTTCTCATTTATATAGCCTTTCTTAGAGGAAAAAAAATATTTCATAGTCTCAATACACACTTTATTTGAATTTATAACCAGACATCATGAAACTTATTCTTTGTGAAAGTTCTCACCAAAATGATCTACAAATATCCTTCCATTAAATATGGTAGCTTCTTCCTCAATTTCTCAATCTACTAATTATTTTATTCAATATTTCAATTTAAACTTTCAATCCAATTGGATTTTTCTTCAATCTTTTGTTTGAACTCCACTACGTATTTTAAGTTCACATGACCAGCTGATTGATCTATTTACTCTTTATTCAGTTAGTCCATATTTGCTTTGTGATCATCCATATATTCAGCATATTCTTTCAATAGAGCACCAATATTTTGTTTTTTTACCTATTTGAATATATAATTCTTCAAAATAACCTTCGATCTCTACTAGAAGGTCACCAACACCCTCTGGTTATTTATTTTCTATGTATAAATTTGGATTTTTAGATTTAAAATAAACTTCCACAATATGGTTATAATTTGATGAAATAGTAGAATTAGGATCATTATCCTTGACTTCAGTACATGATATCTTGATAGTATTTTTCTTCTTCTTTCCTTTTTTTTCATAAGGCTCGTTTGACTAATATTTTTAACCAACTTCTCATCATGGCCAAATTTTGAACCTTTTCTTAAGATTGATATCAAAACATGATTCACCTTTATAGTGTTTCCATAAGTTTCTTCTAGGGTCTTCTAATTTCCAAAAGTAGTAACACAATAAATAGTTTTATTGTAAACATCATTAGAAAAAATCTATTTAGAAAATTTTTCATTTGGGCATTACCCATTTTCTCACTGTGCTCTCTCAAGTCAACATCTATTTAGATATACTTCATAACCTCTTCAACACAAGCTTATAGGAACATGAACATTACTTTATGCCAAACAAAAAAGTAATTTCTTATAAAAAATGGATGAATCATCGTATAATCCATGAACATAACAAATACAATATGGATTATGTGGTTGAAAATTTATTTTGAACATTTTTTCCTTCGATACCACTTATTGGAACCAAACACATCCTGAGGGGGGGGGGGGTGAATCAAGGTGATGTTCAAATAATGTTTTTGTCTAATATGTTTAACTCTATTTTAGGATCTTGTTCCCTTGTTGGTAGAAAATATGTTCTACATTTTACTCTTAAAAGAACAATCAACAAAACAAAACACAAATATACATGAAGTTAATTCCTAAAAAGAAAACACAAATTTTACATGGTTAACTAGAAAGGGTTACACTAGAGGAGCACACACCAACAATGTTTCGATGTATCATAATAAACTAATATTCACTAATTTTTTAGATACAATGTTTCATACATGATCATTCTATACTAGGAATCATACCTTTACAATGTATAAGGTTCAATCACTCCTCACACTAGGCTCACTTCCTCTTATTCAATTTCACACAATACTTCTATGAAGGATATTATATTTTTTATAGACTTTTAGGTTTATTAAAAAAATAAGGAACATGATGGTTTTTCTCTATTCAATATAATACTTTACTTACATCTGTATCTATAAATAGATCCTTTTTATGATCCTATTTACTATTCTCCCTTTTATTTAAGTCTAGTAAGGCTCCATCATTATGGGTAGGAAATTATTGTGCCTTACACTTCAAATTATAGATAAGTGAATCCTATTGAGTGAGTATAAATATATGTATTCTCATATTGATCTCAACAACAAAACTCATCTTCTCTAGATAAATATTATTCTAAGATATAATTATCTTATGGAAATATCATTCTTTAACCCTAATGAAATAGTGAAATTTTATTCCTTCTTATTCGTCATAACTTAGATATGAAAATGGTACACTTCAGTGTATCTCCTTAATATCTTTTATAAACACCATATAATTTGACTATTTTTTTCTAAAATAACTATTCACTAGAGAACACCTCATTTTCATAACCCCTGAGAACGTAATCCTAGAGTGAGACACCTGTGCACATGGTTTTGTTCAAAATACTTCTAGAGCATAACTCATAGGAACGTATCTCCTTACATATTCTCGAGTTCAAGACTTGGTGTATGGGAACTCTGTGCATGTAATTATATGGACATAACCAGAGTTATGAGACTCATTAGTGAATGAATCCTCTTCAGGACTGCAAACATGTAACCCTGATTCACATGAATCCTCATTCTTATTGTGATCATGAATCTAGAACCATGTACACTTGAGAACCTAATTCCTAATCATGATCTAATTACACACTAACCAGTTGTGAGCCTCTTTACACACTCCACATCTGCGACTCTAATCACATATCCCAACATTTGACTCAGATCATGTGACCCATATTCCTTATCCATGAACTTCTATTCTGGATCAAGTCTATTAAGGATGATTAATAACTCTTAATGATTTGAATAATGGCCTATATTTATAGGTTTTACACCTAATTAGTCTATGCAAATCATGTATAGACAATTGTTCCCCCAACCAAACTTAGAAACACTTCTTCCTTATAGAAATAACTCACGTGGTTCACATGACCCTTTCATGAACCCCCTTTAACACATATCCATGGATGAATCAAGAGATCATGAGAGGAAACTTCCTATATTCATGAACATAATCTAGATTATGAGCCTATTCATCTACATCTCATGATCCCATTAAGCTTATGCGATAAAAAAAATACATATATCATGAGACCTATCCACCTGAGTGATCATCAATCCCTTCATGAAATTTGTGTGATCACATATTCAGATTTACTAATCTATATGTAATTACATGATTCCTTCACATATATGTGGTTTGACATCACATGATCTATAATATTTTTTTTGAAATTGTGAGTCTCTTACACACTCAAGTGATCTCATGACCCATATGGGTTCATGTGAAAAAACCCTCTTTTACCTATATTCTAAGCTTAAAAATTTGGAAAACACTAGGAAATGATTCCTAATTTAATTCCATTGTAATTATTCAAAATTTATACTTTAAACTACTATTTTTTTTCAAATGATAATAGATCCGTACCAGAATTATTCTGCTTCAGCTTTATACCATATTGAATTTAGCTTCTAAATCTTAAACTATTATCACATCCTTCACACATCAATCAGGTTCATGATCTATAGTCATCATATCCACTTCCATGTATTTAGTATCTACTTCTCTACCAACCAAGGGAAATCTAGAGCTCCCCCTTAATCTATTCACACCTTTAATTTATCCACAAGTGTTTCCATGCACAATGAATATCCAAGTCTTCAATGTAACATGATCCAGTGATTGACAAAAAATCCAATTCCAAAATAATTTTATTAAAATAACATTAATATTTACATATTCTAAACTTCAAAAGACTTTAAGGTGGTAAAATTCTGGTCATTTAATGAACCATAAATCCTTCTTAATCTCATTCTTACATATTGATTCTAGACTTTTTTTAATAAGCTATGATACTGTGTTATGTGCTTCCACCTAAATTACTATGGACATTACATAATGTAACAACATAATTCAAGACTTCTCTATCAAAGTTTGATTCATTCATTCAACCAATTCATTCTACTATATATTTTTAGGAATCATATTCTCATTCCTTATCCCTTTATTCTTCTATAAATTCCAGAATTTGCATATGATTTACTCACCAATGATATTGGTGAATTTTTTTAAAAAAACATATTCTTTCCCTTTCCACTATGGATTTAAATTTAATGAAATCCTAAAAAATCTTATACTTATCCTTAAAAAATTAAAACTATACTTTTCTAGTATCATCATAAATAAAAGTAACCAAGTAGAGTGAACTGAAGGTCCTGGGTGCAGTGAAATCTTGTGGGTGGATGTACCCACTTGGCTTTTTGTCATTAACAATGATCAATCTGAGATCAATACGACGATAAACACCAGACTCCATGGATCAAATCACAGAAATATACAAAGAATAATAATAGTCCTGGAAGCACAAATGAGGATTGTCACAGGTTGATTATAATTAATTTAATTAATTGACAAGAAGTACCTTTTATGGTGTTCTGTCTTTATTGATATTTCTGATCACGTTCTGATTTGATTCATCTTTGCATCATAGAATCCAAGTGTAGAATTCCTCTAGTGGTGATCCACACATGCACCACATATCTATGGACCTCGGCAAAGGAATATCCGCGTGCTAGCGTGGAGAATTCCTTGCTTGTGTTGTCCACCTTAGATTGTCTTGATCTGATGGAGAAGGATATCTCTCGGTCTTGAGAGTGTTCTTAGAGGAAGGAGTTCTTTCAGCCTTGAAAGAATTCTCCAGAATTGTTGTGCACAACCATTGGAAAAATTGTTGAGGTTATGAGAATATTTATAATCAGGTTTGAGGTTATAGATTTATGATAATAAATAAATGTGTTATGCATTTTATTTATTTCATTAACTCTTATTGAAAAACCCCCATGTCGAATCATTAATTCCTTGACATGTGCCCATGCTGATTATAATAAATATCATTTAATAAAATGATATTATTTCCTCAAAATACTGACTGGAAAAACTACACGGTGTGTAATCATTAATAAACGACATGTACTTGTTTTTCATAAAACTACACGGCGTGTAATCATTAATAAATGGCGTGTACTTGTTTTTCATTTCCTTTCCAAAATGAAAACTACACGGCGTGTAATCATTAATACATGGAGTGTAATTGTTTTTATTTTATTCTTCCTCCAACATTAAAACAATTTAGGCTTACTTGAATAATTATTAAACCACATACGGGAATAATCTTTATTCTACTTTAGATACTTGGATACACTTAGTGTGTGACCCTCTAGGCCTCTTTCTCATTGGCATTAGGCGGGATAGCCTAAAGTCCAAGATTACTGTCTAGTAACGGGTCAAGGCACCCAAGAGAAAGAAGTTGACACCGCATTGATGTGTCACCTCATACAAATTTTTACCGTGTAATTTAATCCCTTTGTCTCAATATCTCATCAAGCAGGTTTTAGGGAAGTGTTATAAACCTATATGCTCGATCTGTCATTCTTTGACTTCCAGAAATAAACTCGTCGTTACACCATGGCCATGGAATTTGGGAAACAGTTCTATTTCAATCAAAGGGCCCGAGATATGTACTTCCATAAATATAGAAGGGAAAAATCCTTCCTCGAATTATCCATTAACAACATGTCATTCGTGACACACCCAACATACCCTACTTCCCACCAACTGTCTTCGTGACGGTTTTAGTCTACAAATCTAAGTCCGTGAGTCATGACATGAGTTAATGATAATATTCCAGTCTAAGGACCATTACACACGCTCGCAGATAGTAATGTACGATGACACCAAGATATGCAGAATTAATACTGGCAGATTTGTTCTCATAATCTCCCATCTAAGAGATTACCAAGTGCGAACTCCATAAGAGAGAGTCTCGTCTTCTTATGAGTACTCACACATGACGGTCTGTATACTATGTGTCCTATAATAGTATGTCATCCAACTGTAGAACTTTATTTAAGAATATTTTTATAGAATTTCAAGGTTCTCATCATAGAGGGGATCTTCCATGACCTTATTAATACAAAAAATATTTTAGGACATTATTATATTATAGTCATGTAGAATAATGAACAATATATAATAAGTGTACATTCATGTAATCAAAGTATAAATAGTTGGTTCTCAGGACACCAACTCTAAAATGAACCTCTCTAAGATCAGATAGGGGTGGGTCCCCAAATGTATGAGTGCACTAGATCCAACTTTTGAGATATGGACTTCAATATATATAAGTTTAAGGACACCATTCTCTATTTCCCTAGTACACAACTTTCACACTTTACTATTTACAGTTAGTAAAGATTTATTTTGATTTTATCAGTTATAAATTTCATATTATTTTAATTAAGGTGATTGATCCTACAATTCCATACTTCTAGATCATTAGAATTTGAACTTCTTACCATTATAATTCTATCCGATCGGCTAGTCAAGTAAATAGTTCCATCATTAACTCCTCATGAAACCACTAAGAATCATTGATGAACATTCCATAATCCATTGGAAAAGGTTGTACCATACCTTTACCCATAAAGTTTTCCAACTGAAATAATATTATTCCTAAGGCCAGAAATGTGATACACTTCTATTAACTTCAATAATCCTCCATTATTCATTTGAATGTTGAAATCACCTTTTCCAACAACATCCAGGGATTTATCATCAGTTGGATGAACTTTTCAAAAAGAATTTGGATACATAATTATTTTTTCATCCACATTCTACCATTGAGTGAAATAAATTGCACGATTCAATCACACATGACTTCACCAGAATATTGACACTAGGAATTGTTTTCCATTATTTTGTTATACTAATGAAATTTAAACTACTAGAAGATGATGCTCTTCTAGTGTTATACATACAAATTCTGCATTTCTTTTTTATATATAATTTTTTACTCAACTCTAGAATGTAGGACTTGGAATAGTTTACTTACATTGGATCTTATCCCATGGAATATACTTTTATGGTTTCTTCTAATATACCTTCTCTTTTCGTGACCATCCTCATCCATAAAATTTAAGATCTCAACAAAATGGTGTTTTCACTTCCTTATAATAAATTTCTTCATTGAGAATATGATTTTGGATATCATAAAATACCAAATATGTTTTCCTGATGGAGTTACTAAAGATAATCACAATTGCATATCAACTACCCATAAGTGATGATAGCAGTAGATGTGACTGCACATTACCCATGAACTTTACCTTAAACAATTCAAGCTACCCTCAAATCATATTGAAAACATTCACATGATCTATCATTGGTATTCCTTACAATAACCTTAATCTAAATAGCCACCACATTATGAATACTTTTTTCAATACCATAGGTTTCTTATAAATATCCTCTAGCTCCTTCATTACTTATAATGTTGTCTTTATATGACATATGTAAAAGAAAATGTTCCTTACTAATGACATCCTCACCAGTGCCATCACCTTCCTATCCATCCATTCCTATTCTACATTTTCCATATTTCTTGGATAAACTCTAGTAAGTGGAGCATATAGGTTATTCTAAATCAAATGATCCTATATTTTCATTATTCATAATCTAAGATCTATTTTATAATTTTTTTATCCTTACCATGTTATCATTTGATTCCATATCTTTTCTAGATAGTAACTACCACTAAAATTATGATATCATAAAGTAAAGTGAGAAACTATGTGATCTTAAACTACTGGTTAAGAACCGATATCTAGGTAGTGATATTATGATCAACATAACCAGGGATTAAACCCATCAGAAAAATCCACACACCCATACCCTCTAGAAGTTTAGCGCAACACGTAACTAAAAAAACATTTGAAACTTCCCATGACTAATTATACCTGAAGTAGGCATTCTTTTCACCCCACTCACCACGCAAAGTCATCCTTGACAAAAATTCAAGTAAATAAAAACAAATTCAACAAAAAACTTAAAACTTGAAAGAAAATAAGAGATTTATGAGCTTGATACAATGATTCCTACATGCATGGTATAATCATCATAACTTTCTTTATATTCCTTGAAAGATATAAGAGATTAAAAAAATTACTAAAGTAAAAGTAACCTAAAAAAGCTTCAAGTTCTCCAAAATAAATGCAACTCTTGATATTCATGACTTAATATCTTCATTAAGCATTACTATTCATCACCCTTTCAACTGAAGGCCACACACAATTATATAGCAAGTGTTAGTTGGTTAATAAGTTAAACTTAGTCCCCTAAAATCCCATTCAACAAAACCTGACCACCAAAGATGGTATAGTAAATTGGTAACCCTATATACATAATTGAACTTTTGGACCTATATCATATCTACATTGGAATATGTAAACTTCCAATGGTTCCATATACCTCCTGGAGATACCCTTCCACCATTGTTTATACACCATGTTACTCCACTTTCTACTAAAAAATTTATAGTGAAAATTTTTTGGTGAATGGAAATTTGATGAACTAAAATAGGCTTAACATCCAAATATTACCTTATTTATGTATAATTTTTTTCATTAATAGTTCTTGGCCTTTGTTTCTTTGGAAATTAATTCAACTAGTCAGTTTCTTTAATTTTCTTCTATGACTTCTTAGATCTTTCACCAGGTCCTATCATAGATCTATTTCAATTATGATTGTGTTTATTCATTTGATTTATAAATTTAATATTTTTTATTTTTAACCTATTAAACTATTATTATCTAAGAATTATATTGGAAGTTATATCATCAATTATATTCTTTTTCTTGGTATTCTCAAGTTTTAATTTCTCAATTTTCTTATATAGGCTTTCTTTTTCAATATGAATTTTCTCCTTCAAAATATTTTCTATGAGATATGAATTTTCATCACTTATTATTCTAATAAACTTTATTCACATCTTTATATTAATTATCATAGTGTATTTATTGGTTAATTATCTATCTTAAGTAGAAAAATCACCACAATTTTATGTTTTATCATCTAAGGATCCACCCCATTCATCTTCTTAAGCCACAATTCCTTTTTGTGAAGTCACTTTCTGAGTTTACTCATCACAAAAAATTATTTACATTTATAATCACCTTATTCAAGTTATATAAATTTATTTATAAATAAATTGGACACCTTATTCATCATACCATTCAATTGAGATTGATTTCTCTTGAAGGAATATTTTTTCTTGAAGGATATCCTAGTTACTACATCATATTTATTTTAATTTGTTATTCTAAAAGGATAATTGATAGAAAAATAACCAGTTTTACAATAATTAAATCTTTTAAAGGGTGGTTTACTATGATACTTACCTCCCCCCTTTAGATTTTTATTGAAATTAGGGAGGGGATTTCATCAAATCATTCTATATTCTCTTCTTTATCAGAACCAATGTGCTCATCTTCAATCTTAAAATTATTGAAATCTTTAAATGTAATTTATTTCTACTTATTTACCTTTCTTTTAATAAAAATTACCTTTTTCATCTCATAAGTAATTAAAGTACAATAGAAATGATCAATTATGAAACTATTAAGTACTATATCCTCAAGAGTTGAAATATTAACATCAAAATTTTTAGGTTGAATTCTCATTAATTTATTCACAATCATGGAGTCTTCAATAGTTTCTCTATATATTTTAATTTTACTAAAAATCATATTAACTAGAAAATTAATCACTAAAAATTCACTTTCATACATTATTATATGTAAAAAATATTATAAATATGTAACATTTGTTCCTTATCCTTCTTGTCTTCTTCATAGATGTTATAGAGTTTTCTACAAATCTTCTTAGTAGGTTTACATATCATAACTTCTATAAACTCTTTATATGACAATGAAGAAAATAATGTATTAATTTATTTCCAATAACTTTCAACATTATTATTATCATATATGAACCATGAAAAAATCTCATTTGGTATTGTGAAACCTTGAATAGTAAAATCAAGGACATTAAGTTCAAGAGAGAAAAGATAGGGTACCATACATTCCTTACAAATATGAAAAACCTTTCCATAAAAATTTAGGATTACTTTACTATTTACTAATTTGTGATGATCCATAACAATTTTAAGATAGATATTTGAGATAAAACCAGGCCCTGATTGAAATTATTAAGATCATTTGACTAGAAAACACCACTAGGGGGGGGGTGAATTAGTGATGTAAAAATTTCTCTATGCAATCACAAGTGATCTCTTGCTTAGTTAAATGAATATTAGAAACTCATGTGGTGCACAAAAATAAATGGAGAGCACAAAAATATTTTTTAACTTAGTTCACCTCCAATGTAAATGATTATATCCCTAGGGTATAGTGGTCGTTACCCCCCCACAACAACTCATCTTTTATTATCGAGATAAAACTACAAGAAATGGTATATCCTTGAACTCTCTACAGTGCTAACAAAAAATATTTCAAAATAGGTACTAATTTGTTGCAAAATATCACATATGAATTTTTCTTAATGAAAGATCACAAGTGAAAAAACAAATCTCTAATAAAATAATTAAATATAATCTTATTCCTCCTCTATTGTATAGAAATCCTCATGGGATGTATTCTTCTTCTCAGTGTCCTCTTATAATTATTTCACCATTCTATAACTAATTTTTTATCTAATACATCACCTTTAATTTTTTATTCTAAAACATAGAATATTTACGAGGATAATATCCCATAATTTAAATATGGAAATTTTTATTTAAATCTAGTATGATGATCTTTATATTAAAAATGTTCATATTTCTAATCATTAAATCTACTAAGATACTTCTGATTTTATTTTCTAAGATAAGAAACATATATTCTCATTAAAACCTCATGAAATATCATTCAAACATTTCCTCATTTAATTATTCCATGGATATCATCCTTTTATTTCATTCAAACTTCTAAAAAATCTACAACCTCTTTTCTATGTATGGATTTTCACATAAAATAATAATATTATGGTGTAAAGATTCATATCATAGTGAAAAATTATTCTTAAATAATCAAAACCAATATTAGATTGAATCATAGCTTAAATCACATAGAATCATTATATTTATTAAATAAATAATAATACAACATCTTTACAATATAATATTCAACTAGAAATACATTATAATCTTACACAACTATCTGAAGGATCTTACGTATTCCTTGAAAACTCAAGATACTCTTATGTATCATTAGATTTTATCTTATATGATTCAAATTGATTCTTAAATATGATTTGTGACCTTTTAGTCACACTTATATATTACTTAAATTAATCTTATGTAAGTATTGAAACTTCAGAGTTAATATTACGTATCACTAATTTGGTAAGATAAACTCATACGATTGTATGAGGTTGGGGGGTTAAACCCCTGAAAAACCCCAATTGGGGGGGGGGGGTGATTTCTTAGGGTACTTTAGTAGGCACTATAGAAATGATGACACTGTAGCAGTTGTGGATACTATAGTGGCTATAGGTAGTGTAGCGGTTGTATGTACTGTAGTAAAACTATTCAAAGAAGGGGACTTTGGGCCAAAAAATGGGTCTTTGGGCTTATAATAAAGGGATTTCAAGGTATAGGGCCTTCTAGCTATCATATTGTAATTGTACCATGGGTCACTGGGCCTTAGGGTCATGTAAGTGTTACCTCTCAACCTGCTTAAAAAGGGGGATTTCTTTGCTTAATAAAAAGGGGCATCGACCCCATCATATTATAATCTTTTGTATACTGTATGTTAATATTACATACCTCAGTGTAAAGATAGAGTTACTATTATATATGTTTTGGGAGATATTACTTATCATTTATGAAATTCTGCGTATTATAGTGAAAACAATCCTGAAATTTTACAAATCTTCATATGTGTGATATTACACATGAATTTTCTATTTTTATTCTATCTATAAGATATTATATATGATCTTAGTTGTAATACCATAGCAAAGATTTCACGAACAAAAACCAAGTGAGGGAAGCTATATAACCTCAAGAATTCCTCCCCATATTCTAGTGGTTTATAAATAGTAGCAAGGGCCTATGATAGTTGTGTGAAGAATATTTCCTCTAATATAAGGCTAGGGGGTCATGCCTAAATCTATCTAAAATTTAGCATGTCTCATCCATATAACATACATCACAAAAAACTATAGACATAAAGTATGTAGACAAAATGGAACCATAGTATAGTATAGAAATCAATAAATCAATCTATATGATTCATCAAAACATAAGAGAGTAGTAGAAGATAAACATGTAATAACATGTATCCTATATAAATAAATGATACATTTTCCAAAATACATATTGAAAAATAACTAAAAATAAATTACACTATCCACTAAAAAAACTCACATAACCAACCTACCAAATTCTTGGTTTCCACACTTTACTAACTAAAACATGTGTCCAACTGCAAGAGATTCCCACAACCTGAGAAAAAACATGAAGCTTTACCCACATACATCGAAACCCATGCCATGTATGTGAGTATGGGGTATTGAAAATGACTCAGTAGGAAATACTTAATTCCTAAAAAATACTAAGTGATACTATGATCAAGTGGATGCACATGAAATATATATATAATAGGTGAAATCATACACATAAAACACACTAAAAAGATAACACGTAAAGAACATAAAACATACAATACGAGTCATCAAGTGTCAAATCGACCACCTGGAACCCTAAAAATACCTAAATATTCTAGTGTTTGAGCATCTTTGAACATGTAACCACATGGGGGAAATATAACAATCCTTAGAACATGATAAAACACCTAGAGGCCAAGGATTTCCCTTAACCAATAATTGATCATCATACTTACTTTGTCCAATTCTAGAGTGTTTATGAACATGTAACCATGTGGGGTAAATATAAACTTCCTTGTAATATAAAGAATCACCTGGGGGAAATATACCCATCCCTAGAACAAATAAAATCACCCAGGGTAGATATACCCATCCCTAGAACCATGAGAAATATCACACAACCAGGTGGGGGTGGGGGTGGGGGTCACATTCCCTACCCAGAACTAAGTACCAGGCCTCTATTACTCAAGGGTCATAACTACCAATAATGATTAAACCCTCATTTAGTAAATTAAAAATAAATAAAAATAAATCACATATACCAATGAGACACAACTCACCCCATAACCGGGCACTACATGCACCCAAGGAATCCCACCCCAGAACCTCAATCCTATCATATAATTTTATATAACTAAACACAACAGAGACAAAATATATTCTCAAAACCTTATATAGAATTAACATAGAGAATCCCATCCCAAAACCACAAATTTATATAAATAAATTAACCCATGCACTTTCTATTCTCAGAATCTCTTATCACATACCACATAGGTTGGCCATCCACCAAAAACCAACTCACATAATCATGGTTGACCTCTCAAGTGAACGAAATTTACTCACCATTACAACTATATCAGGATCATATAAACAATTAGTGTTATAAGATGAAACCTATAATCATCACTACCCATATCTTACACCAACCATCTCCATCGTTAATATGGAATTGCGGCACCCACTTGGGTCCCCTGAGTCATATCCTAATATATACACTCTAAATGGGTTTTATAATCACATTACCATCTCTCAGACCTAGCCCATCATTCATGACTTAACACCCATCAATGTCTATCAGGGTCCTTTAGACATGTTTCTTCCCTCTAAGGGGGTATGTCACATTCCTCTAGGTCAATTTTCCACTTTGATACAAAAATAAACTATCATCTCATATTACACGCATAAATTAATCATCATGAAACAAAAAAATCCATCATAAAACCACCACAAGTATCACATCCAAGAAATTATAGTAAGGGGCACATATAAAATCACTCAGGATTTAGAAAATAGGGCATAACCATCATGAGGTTACATAGACCAAAAAAATTCAACTAATCTCTTTTGACTTACCTTTAGAATCCAAGTAAAAATCACATTTTAAGTCATTTAGAAAAGGAATCACATACCATCTTAATTATACAAGGCCCTTGGACAAAATCCCTTCCAACCATTATTTAGAAAACTCTATGTTCATTTTGAAATACCATTTCAAAACCCATTTTTTAAATCACCCATTTTCCATTAAAATCCCATTTGAGTCAAACCCCCTTTAAAATATATTTTTTTAAAAAATCATTTTATATTTGAAATATAATTGAGACCACAAAGCAACCTATAAAGTGAAAAACTATCACTCATTTGACTAAGGTTCCACCTTCAAACCATTTAGAAATATATGAAGTCTATGTTGATTATTAGTTTGATGTAAGACCATCACAATTTAGGGTAGAATCATACAATTCATGAAACATGAAGATAATAATAATAATGATGACACATGAACATAAAATACCAAATAAGCAAGAGACATAAATAAATTCAAGTCCACCTACCTTAACTAGTGTTCCATAACTCATAAAAATCTCATAATGACCTCATTTGAGCCCATGAGAACCTATCTCATCAATAAACATCATCAAATTAATAAATTCAACATTTGAAACTCAATTAAATTTTTTTAATAACCAATAAAAAACTCATTGAGTGACCATATAGTGATAAAACCATGAGAAATAGAGTTAAATACCCTCATGGAACACACCTAGACCTACAACAAAAAAACCCTAAATTAAACATAAGAATCTATGATTAATTTTACTAAAAATTGATAAAAACTAAAGAAATCCAACATTCAACATACATCAAGGAAAATAATGAATGATGGCTTCGATACCTCCCTTAAATATTTCATTTATAATGAAATCATGAAATACCTATCAAGAAGGATGATTCCACTATTATTAAGTGGAATAATCTCCCTAAAATCCTAGCATATTTACCAAAAATTAGGGGAAAACATTGAGAATCAATAATGGAAGGAGAGGGTTGAGAATCAGACCTCAAATTTCTTATGAAACAACCAATAATCCATAATCGAATGGGGGATGTATGAGGAAGGAGGTAAGGGACTCTATTGGTCCACAAATTCACAAGAAAGGAGGAGAGTAGGAGATGAGGTTTGTGATTTAAACCCCATAGGGTAATTTTGGTTGAATCCAATTTTTATTGAAATTCATTAGGTTACACAGTTTTTTAAATCATGAACCAACCATAGAGCCTCCACTTTACAAGGCTACACACCCATCATAGTTTGGACATTCTATTTTCCAAACCATGCATCAACCATGTAAATCCCATTTGCAAATAAATTTCCGTTTTTTATGATTTTTCTAAAACTATGTAAAAAATGTACACAATACCCCTATATAAGACCAAGATGCACAATTTCAACACATGATTTCTCCTAACTATGTGCCAATCATACACAAGTCTAAATATTTTCAAAATTTATAAAATTTAAAATGATTTTTCCAAGAATTATACAAGAACTTGAGACACCTATCAAGGCTCATTATATATTAAAAAACATCAATTTGAAGCACTCCAACTCTCAGAATTCCAATCCTAATCTCAATTATCAAAAAAACCCTACTCTATAAATAAATAAAATTAAAATTTCCACTAAAATTTATAATCTATAAAGGAGAGGGGTTTTAAAACCTCCCCACCATAAAACTTACTATCCTTGATAATTTTTAGTAGTCATTTAACCACTAATACTAACCTATTATAGTCATTAACTCATTCTCAAAACATTGTGTTCAATCCCAGAGCAACCAACAAACTTCCACTATGAAACTTTAACCACTAATTGTAAATACACTGACCTATCCTTCAAATCCCAATCTAATCCTAAAAACACCTTAACGATGTCTTAAATGAAACTACCAATGTGGATTCCACCTTACCACATCCATTTTTTAAAGATCATCCATTGACCCCCTTCTGGACAAATTTTCCAAAAAAACACCCAAAATCCTCTACCAATACATCAATACCTCACCTAAGGTGATCATAATTCTTTAACACCTAAAAGTATCTATGAACCAGATGAAAACACACACCAAAGTGTAAACCTAAATCATGGTTTAATTTTGTGCTTGGTTACTCAACTAACATATTCAACTACCATGCTATACCCTCGATAATCGATGTAATTCTGATCCAACTCACTCACAAATCATTCCAAATCCACCCCTAGTCCATTTCAAACACACATAATCCATAAAAAACATTGCACTTGGATACCTAACTGGGTCTATCTACTCACTAATATCCCGTTATCTCCTCAACCATCCACCGATCAGTTTCAATGCACCCATGACCCTTTTAATAGAAGGGTCATATATCCATGGCTGATTTTATGCTCCCCATAATTGGATTATCCTTACTGTCACTTGACTGAATCAACACACTATCTTTATCACCCATATTTTCCCTTATTTCATGTAATGATTGGATATGACCACTATCTCCAACCCGAGAGCCAATACAAAATCTTGATCTCCAAACACCAAGATAGTGTTTAAATGAACCTATTGATCACAAAAAACTATGGCATCAATGATTGATTATTATTGAGTGTCTTGGTGTTCCCCACTATAATAATTTTCTACCAATAGTCAATTCCATCTAATGGTAATCCCCACCATATAAAAACAAACACTAAGCAGTACAACCCATGAGATCATCAAAACATACAATAAGGGGTCTAATCCTTAAACCCACCACTCATAGTCGGCTACTTGATCCCAAAATCACACATCTATCCACAATCCCTACACAAGTGTATCTCAAAAAATCTCCACATAATACCCATCAAATATACAAACCAATACCCAAAGTCATTCCCATCCAACCCATATAATTCTATAAAACTTACTACACATGCACCAATTAATTTTTCCTCATCACCAAACCATGGAAAACATACACACCTACCTTATATGGCGGTTTCAAAGAAAATGAGACATATAAGAGAAACACATAATTCAAGCATTCAAGTCTCTCCCGACCAAAATAAAAAAATCTAAGTAGAAAAATTTACATTATAATTATTTATTATTCCAAATATCTATTCAAATCATTTACACACACAGAAAATCACCCATTTTTTCCAAAACACCCCTTGGCATCCAAGGGTTTTCACCAAAAACCAAAATCTTAAAAATTATTATCCTAACCAATCCCTTTTCCCAAAAACTGATCCCATTTTCCAAAATCCATTATGAAATCCAATTTTAATTTTTTTTTGAAATCCAATTTCAAAACCAATTTCCCCTATTTTTTTCAAAACCCCAAAATCACAGTCCATTTTGAAATAACTAGCTCCATGGTCTATTTAAAATTAAAACCAAATTTTAAAACCATTTCAGGAATGCCTCATTCCAACGTATGAGTTTTATTTTCAAAACTGGGACTTTCCTATTAGAATAGAGATTTTCTCAAAGACCAACCATCCTAAAAATTCATCTTCCCATGGAATACAAATAATAAAAATTTAAAAAAATCTAAAACCCATAAAATTAATATTAATATAATCATAACTTATAATATATTCATGAAAATATTGATTATATTATAAGTTACTTCAATTAATAATATATTTTTATGAGGAAATATGTCATAGAACACCATCCATAGGTATGTGTATCATGGCATAATCATGACTCTATAAGGATGCATGAGTAAATTATCATCTCCCAATAGATCCTTATAACTCATCCTAAGTCTCATCCATACAACAACGAGTTTCTTAGTCCAAACCAACACCTCAATCATCCAAGAGTTCCTAGTCCCAAAACTAGAAATCTCGCAGAAACTTGGGTTTAAGATGATGTCATTTTGGCTATACATGTGCTTAGTCTACCTCTTAGGTCCATATAATATTACCCCACCTCTATCTAACACTTTTAATCCTAAAAAAACACTTTAGTACCACTTTGTAATGCCCCAACCCAGATCTCTCGAATGATACCTGAGACGGGGTAACTATGTTACATCAAGCATGCCTCCCCATATTCTAGAGGCTGCTGACTAGTAGTGAGGGACTAATATAGTCATGGAGAGACTATTCCATTTAATATATGTCCTGAGGGTCATGCCTAAATCTAATAAAAAATTGGCACAATCCATCTGTATAAGGGACATCCCAAAAACCTATAGACATAAAAAAGGGAGGCAACATGGCCCCCATATTCTAAAATAAAAATTAGTAAATCTATCTATATAAAACATTAAAACATAATAGGGTAACAGTTGATAAACATGGAGTAATAAGAATCATATATAAATAAACAACAAAATGGACAATGCACATGTTGAACAATAACTGAAAAAAAAATACACTGGTCTCCATCCCAACTCACATAATCAACCCTTCCAAATACTTGACCTCCAAACTCTATTAACTAAACCATTTTCCCACCTCGAAGTGAAAACTACACCCTAAGGAAAAATTGGAAGGCCTAACTATGCACATAGAAACCCATTCCATGTATGCAGGTTGAGGGTGAGTACAAAAACCCCTTAGGAAATATCTATTGTCTCAACAATACTGAGTGCTACTATGATCAAATGGATGTGCATGTAATACATATATAAGTGTTACAGTTATACCTATGCAACGAACCACCCAAAAACATAACATGAAATGCACATAAAATATAAAATTCAAGTAATCAGGTGTTAAATAGACCACATAAAACCCTGAACATACCTACATCATCCATAGCCATATCATCTTTAAACGTGTAATAACAAAGGAGAAATATACCCATCCCCCTAGCATGATAAACAACCTAGGGGAACAGGTCCTTCCCTAGAACTAGTAGATGAGCATCATACCTACTTCGACCAGTATCAAAGTGTATCTACACATGTAACCACTATAGGGAAATATACACACCCCCATAACATAAGGAATCACTCGGGGTAAATATACCCATCCTATATAATCCCCAACTCAATGCTTCCTTGTATGAATGAACTGAGTGGTTATATAGCCTTAGGCATGCCTCCCCATACTCTAGAGGCTGCTGAATAACAGTGAGGATATAAAGAACATAATAGGGAGACTATACCCTTAGGTACAGAGTAAAACAAAAGTGATAAGTAATAATAGAGTAGTAGAAAAATAACTGAAACAATATAAATAATCAATAGTCAACCATAAAATAATGAAGACTGAACAGAAGAATCAAAATAATAATAGAATCATGTAATGATAAGATGAATGAATCTAAATGACATGTTTAGTTTTATATAAATAAAAGAGTAAAAGAATCAATAAAATACTCTAAAACCCCAATCTTGAACCCCGTGTTGGTCCTATTTCCATGATCTAGCACATCCATCAAGAAATCAATGAACATAGTCCCCCTTTACCTTATCCAAACCTACATTCATGAAATCTTTCTGATTACCAAATGGTGGACCGAATAAGGTGTGATTAAAACTATATAAGACACCACCAAAATTATTTAAAAAATTTAGTATGAGTATATAGTGAATGAAATAAAGTGATAAATAGGGTTATTAATTTAACAAATTAATACTGCTCATAAAATAAACCCACAAACCCTCGAGTTTTAGGATGACATTGAGGGCTAACCAAACCTTCTTTGGCATATTTATGGATACCTATGAGCATGTTGTGGAACCATACCAACCATAATCATAAACATCTCAGGTCATAACCTATAAATCTTCACATAAGAATCAATAATAACCCTATAATCATTTTAGCATGACTAGGTAGATCTCTATAATATTTATAACTTAACAAGGAACAATAAATTTATATAATAATTTCAGCATAATCAGGTGCATTACTTTTATATAATAATTTCAACATAACTGGGTGCATTCCCTTTATATAATAATTTCATCATATCTGAGCACAATTACTTTATATAATCATTTTAGCATAATCAATAATATCCCTATAATCATTTTATCATGACTAGGAAGATCCCTATAATCATTAAAATATGGCTTAGAAAATCCCTATAATAATTACAACATATCAAACATGTCATCACATAGACCATTGATTACACACCCCATTACCCATTAAAAAACATTTATTCCATTAACCAGAGTTACCATTTATAAAAAATTTACATGTTATTCCAAAAATCACATTCTCAAGATTACCAAGTGATCAAAAGTAAAAGGGTAGGCTCAACACTCAAGAAGACACACGTCTAGTCTCAATGCTAATAGACCTGATGAGATATAATGGGAGGTTTAAGTTTTTAATATTCATCAAATAGTGTATTATCCATTTAGATAGGTCACACACAAGGAATTTTGGAGGTATTTTAATTATTTTATAAACTAAAAGAATTAAAATATATATTGGGGATTTGTTTTGGACCACCCACCACAAAATCAAAGAATATGCGAACAACTCTCAATGTACAATGTATATTTTGGTTCCTTATCCTTTAAAATCTAGTCCTGGAACACCAAGATTAAATAGTTATTGTTTTTTATTTGAATAGGATACTCAAATGTTGCTGATGAGAGGGTCGAACCACCATTGATTGATCCTTAGAAGGCAGGGTTTGAATATAATTTAAAGGAGCATTAAAATCCTACAAAAAACTCTCTAGGGTTCATAGGGTTTGAGTAGAAGGGATGGGAGAATGAAAGGTTTGGAGGGGTCTAGGGGTATTTATATAAAATAAAATACCACATCAGAACCGTCTAGACTGTGTCACTGAACATGATAAAATGGGTAGGACTACGACATAGCACAAGGGATCACGCCATAACCTACCTGGTTAAACCGCATCTAAAGATCACAGCTAGGACCACACCACATATCCTATAAACCTAGGGGAAGGACTACAACATAGCATAAACCACTATTCCATAAAACTAAGAAAACTTGTATTTAGGCTTTGGTGTAACCAAGATTCATGTCATAGGGGTACCGTATTTAGAAGAACTGACCAAATCTTACCCCAAGGTCCATGCGCTGTAGCTATTCTCTCCACACCATATCCACTCGACTACTACACCCTAGATTTTATACATGACTTAGCTATTTCCAAAAAGGTATTATCTCAAATTATCCTCCTCCTAGTACCCTATGATATATCTTGGATCACCACACCATAGTGGCATACCTTATTGCATAATCAAAGGTTCCATAGCACAAAATCCTCTCTATAGCTCAACTCCCCTTCTTCCTGCTTCATCCCAGAACAAACCCATTGAACTAAGGATCAACAACCAAGGTTCAAACCAAAATAAACCGGCTTAAAGAAATTTAAAACAACCTAAAGAGGTACATACTAGGAAAAATTATGGGATATTACAACCTCCCCACTATAAAACAGCTCATCCCCAATCTGTCCTCCAAAGCATCATAGTGGATATCGGTGAACAAGTCTAGACATTGTGTCCACATTTGAGACTTCCTCTACCTAGTATCGTCTTGCACACTCCCATACCACCACTGCAAACACATAGAAGAAATGTTATTCCCATAGATATTCTTCTCACTATGATCTATGATATAGATAATATGATCCTCAAAGGACACATAAAAATTCATCTCAATTTAATCGATGTCTATCACATGAGAATGGTTGGGATGATATCTCAAAATCTATGACACATGAAACATGTAATGCATGGAACTTTAGTTCTATGGAAGGTATAAATGATACACCACTATACTGACCCTTTCCACTATATCAAATATCTCGAGAAACTTTGGTTCTAGTTTCCGTTTCTTCCAGATATGAAATTACCCCATCCTTGGTGACACCAAAAGGAAACCATAATGACCAACCTCAAACTCTAGGGGTTGTCTCTGATAGTCATCATAGGATTTTTTTCATCCATGCATGGACATTAACTATTTTATAATCATCTAAACCTACTTAGATATATCCTACATGAGACTATGTCCAATGAGTTCTAATTCATATACCTCTAACCAGTAAAGATGAGAATGAAAAAAAATTCATAAAAATCCTCAAAAGGATCTATTTGGATTGATTCCTCAATGATGTTATTATAAGAAAGCTTCATGGCTGCTATATGCTATTCCAAAGAACCTATGGAATCCATAAAATAGGCTGGAAACATATCTTATAGAATTTGAATCATCCATTCATATTAAACATTAGTCTAAGGATGATAGGATTTACTTAGAATAACTTGAAATCCCAAATCCTTTTGAAGTAACTTCCATAATCAAGACATGAAATAAGGATCTTGATCTAAAATAATACTCTTTAGAACAGCATGCCACAAAACTATCTCTCACACATAGAGACTACCCATATCATTAATATCGAAGGTATCCCTAATAGGATAGAAGTGGGTTATCTTAATCAGATGATCCACGATCACACATACCTCATCATTCTAGTGAGTTGTCTTAGGTATTCCTATAACAAAATCCATAGTGACATCATCCCATTTCCATTTTGGAATGGGTAGAGGAAACAAAAATCCATTAGGACTTTGGTTATTGGAATTAACCTACTAATAGGTGAAACATATCACTATGAATCCTTCCACCTCTTTTTTCATCCCTAGCCATGAGTACTTTATATGGAGGTCATAATACATCTTTTTCAAACCTAGATGTAGCACCCATTTAGAAGAACAAAACTACTTTATTATCTCCTCATGAAATTCCATAATAACCCATATATGTCCATGAATGAGAAGAAAATTCCCAATGTCAAGTTCCCAACCTAATGGTGGCTCCTGATTATACAAGCTAGAGAAAATCCATTCAAATCTAATAAATTATCTTCCTTGATCCGGTATAAAAGCATGAATAATATAGATGTCGAAGTCATAGCTACTCATACATGGAACTCCTGAACATCTAGATTCATTTTGGAAAATATTTTCATCAACCAACACTAATTTCAAGACTCCCTTACTAACTATGTCTATGTATTCAAATTCAAAATATCAACAAAAACATTTCCCTTTCCAAGTGTATAAGCCAACTCACATTTTAAGGACTGTATATACTCAACCCATATCCTCTACTAAAGGTTCATGTCCCACTGATAAAATATGTAATTGAGGATCTTTTGGTCCATATATACCACAAAATCTTTCCCAAAATATAGTTTCTTCATAATATTAGAGTGTGTACCATCGCACATAACTCCAGATCATGAGTAGGTTAATTCCTCTCATGCGGTCTCAGCTATCTGGATCCATAAGAAACTACTTGGTCCTCCTATATAAAAAATAATACACATCCAACTCCTAATGTGTCGTAATTTACGATATATTGTTTTTACAATATAGGAAAAGTGAGTATTGATGATGATGTTATCTCTATCTTTAGCTTCTAGATAGCTCTCTTGTAAGCATTTGATGAAAAAAACTTAACCCCCATCTTGGCCAGCCCAGACATCAGTGCTTCCAAATGGGATAAGTCCTAGATAAAGGTCCAATAATAAGATATTAGACCAATAAATATCTGAATCTCAAAGTCATTCATGGGATGCTATCAAGATACCATGACTAGAAGCTTCGATGGGTCAACTTACACTCCATACGCTGAGATAACATAGGCTAAGAAGTGAACTCTATCAATCCAAAATTTTAATTTATATATATTGGTGTAAAGACAATGATCTCTCAGTGTACTCAAAATGATGTCAAGATATTGTACATGATATTATTTAGATTGGGAGCACAATAATATTTCAACAAAGAAAACCAACACAAAATGATCTAGTAATAGATGGAAGATTTAATTCATCAAAGCCATTAGTAATGCTAGTACATTTTTCAGACCTAACAACATTGATACAAACATATACATGCCATACCTACTCCTAAAAGCAATTTGAGGTATGTTAAATAGTATCACCCTCAACCAATGGAACCCTAAACTCAATTTGATCATGTAGAAGATCCTAGAACCTCTCAACTGATTAAAGAGATCATTGATGCATGAAATGAGATATTGGTTCTTGACCATAATCTGGTAAAACCTTAGATAATTCACATATAATTAGAAAGTCCTATCTTCCTTCTTGGAAAAAAGAACAAGATAAATCCATGAAGAAGTAATAGCATATATGAATACCTTTTCTTCTATATCTACTGACTGAAAATTAAACTCACGAAGCTCTTCTGGTTCCATTCTATAAGGTTCGATAGAAACTAGCTCAAATTCAAACACCAACTCGATCATGAACTCGATATCCTACTCGGGTGATAAACTAAAGTACTGTTCAAGAAATGCATCCTAAAAATGATTCAAAAACTATAGGATAAGTACCCTAAAACATTTTCTATCATATAGAATAATAACTTTTAACTAATTAATGAGACAATCCAATATTTATTGAATTAGTCCTGTATGACTAGCCTAAAGATCCCACTAACCCTAGTGAGTATATCTACCCACTTCTGATGATAGGATGGTAACCTCATCCAGTAACAATTGATATAATCATGATATAAAAATAAAAAATTTATACCAAAATATCAAATAAAATCCTATCATTTCTAGAATAAAAATATCCCCAAAAAAATGAAATCCACTAATTTCAAGGGGCATTCCTTGCAATGATTGATATTTTCTAGCTAAACTCCCAATGGTGCGTCGATAGTCAATACACCATCAAAACAATCCACTACCAAACTCAAATCATTTAAAAATTGATAATATAGAAATTAATGTGATTCTCTAATATCAAACAAAGTATATTCTAGGGTAAATGATATGAGAATTGTACCTATGATGGTTGAAGGTCCTACATCCAGAATAGTTGGAGTAGACTACATAACATGCAACTAACTCGCCCCTATGCCTTGGGATCAAGTCTAACTCCCCTGTGCTATTACAGCTGTACGGTACTAATGCTCTTACACTGGGGTAACATGTCCCTTGCCTCAGTAGAAATGTCTAGTGGAACTCTAGCTACTAATATAATGAGGGATAGCTGATCCCTTCCTAGACTTCGGTGCCTTCCCTAACCCATACCACTATTATGCTATTACAAGAACCTACAAAAACTCTGTATATGACCCAAACCACCACAAAAATGGCACTCCATAGTGGTTTAAGGAAATTTATGTCACTTGTTTCTAAACTATCAGCACTAATAGAACTCTACTAACCCACATTTTTTAGGTATAAGTATACTTCCCTAGATACTCTACTTGCTACAACCATGATGGTAACTGTTGTAGTGGTGTTTCTTGCATTCAAAAGAAGATCTCCCAAGTATCCTTACTGAAACTTCCTGGACAAAATCATAGGTCCTCTCTTAGGTTTCCTTCCATGATGAGATCCTGGTTCATAATTTCTATGAATCTACTCAGAAAAAATACATCCACTTATGACCATAACTCATAAAAAATCCCATCCTGAAAACATATTACCCTAAATACCTCATAAATATCCAAATATGGAGGAAAATGATGCTGGTCAGTGAAGTATCCAACATAGCACATCACTGAAATTCACACCTACATCAAGTGCATGGAATCACGATCCCTCTCATATCTCAACATATATAGATATAAATGGCTCAGGAAATTCACCTCAAAGTCCTTCCAGGGTAACTTCTCTTGCTACTCAGATTACTCCATAATGTCCCATGAGTGATTGGATGATCCTTGTAACATGTAATAATAAAGATGTACCCTCTTATTTTCAGGTTTTCTGATGTACCTACAGATTTCATAGATTGGCTCAATCTATAACTCAACTTACTGAGAGTCTATGACAACCCATGTCTTTATTATACATCAATTCATGATTTATTACATAAGAATACACATAGTACAACCCAAAATATCAATAATTCTAGTGTCTTTGGGAAATTAAGTACATTACATAACAACTTAAAATAGGGAGTATATCAGAATTATTGAAAACTTCCTTAACATGCTCATAACATTACATCATTATTAAAACTTCCTGGGATAACCTAGAGACATACATAATAAAGGGTTGAGATATAAATCCCAGTAAGGGAATAAACAAATCATAACATGAAGAAGGTATTAAATTTTAGATAATAGACATTTCTGTGGGATATAAAAGGGGTGAGAATCATAAACATGAACAATGACACATGATATAACATGATAACATAAAAGAAACATGGGAAATGTATCAACAACTTTAAACATGACATCATAAACATAAGTTAAGGTTAAACACCAAGAAATAATAACATAATGTGATTAGGATAACCTCTCTCACACTATACATGGTTTCTCATGAGACTAAAATATTACCCAATGCATTGAAGTGCTATCTAGGTGCACCCATCATAATCATATCATGTGAATGCATAAGTGTTCCAAATAGATCATATAAATAAGAACATATTTCATCACATTTAATTCCATGATAAATGAGTGATGAATAAATACATGGAAGCCCCTTATATCTAGTTGAATACCCTTTAGTGAAAATAGTGATGGTATTCATAATAAAAAAAATGGCATGAAAAAATCACAGTGAAATTTCAACAGCATAACAATAGTACATAATGGTTCATAAAATAGTACAATTAGAGTGGAAGGGGTATATAATCATTTGGACACAAAATAGGTATTAATAGGGACATGGAAAAACATTTCAAAACATTAGGAATTGGAAATAAAAGGCATAAAATGAAGAAGATTTTTGAATAAAGAGAAGAAGGAGAGGATCCCTTACTAAATTTTAGCATAGTAACAACTTAGGTAAATGATATAATGAGAGGAGATAAATGATCTCTAATTATTAGGGAATATATTTTAAAATATTGGGATATTTATAAATTCATGAAAATATAATCAATTGAGATTCAAAAGGCTAAATACAAATAAGGTGCTTGAATTGAAAAGTAGAGAGAGGCCCCTTAGCTTGAGAGGGTGATTCCACAAGATTGAGAGGATCTTCTTGAGAGCTTGGGAGCACATTGGTAGAACTCTATAGAGGTTATAAGAGATTAAGAATGTGAAAAAAGGTTTTTGAGTGTAGAGGAATGAGATATTGGGTGGGTTTATATAGGAAAATAGAGGGGAGTTCTTTATTATTTCCCAAACATAGGTTTTGGACTCTATAAGATAAAATAATCAAAAACACAAAAATTCACATGGTTTTTAAAATGTTTTCTACCAAATAGGAGTGATTTTATCATTTTATAAAGACAAGGTCTGAACTCATTAAAATATTACCCTTGGTGATGTGGAAGTGAGTCATGTTCATAAAGAAATGATTTTAAAACCATAAAATATAATATAGGTTTTAGAGGATTCATAAAGGATCTATATAATTAATAAAATAACCTAAAAAATTATTTTAAAGGAAAAACATATATTTGGTCATGTATACCCTTTATATAATTTATTAAATCAATTTTTGGTCATTATGATTTCATAATATACACTGTATATTTATAGTATATTTAACTTTTACCCAAAAATTCAACAATCTCAGAAAAATATAAAAAATTCACTATTGGATAATTTCGATGTGATTATTCCAAAAAAAATATATATTTTATATAAATATTTTTTTAATATTTTAATTTTCTCCTTTAAAATAAGAATCGACATTTATTAAGAAATGTTAGGTTTTTTTGACAATAATAGTTTTTAAATCCTTATAAAATTTACATTTGACTTCATAAAAAATTATATTATCATTTATATTTAATAAAAATTATTTAATTTTATTATTTTTTAAAATATAATTTATTTTTAAAATTAATTAATTAATCAAAAAGGAATATCTTAATTTAAATTTCATATCACACAAAAATACAATTTGTGTTTTGTTGTATCCAAATAAAAATAGTTTATAAATTAAAAAAATAAGAAGTAAATATGAACATTATTTAATTGAAAATACAATATACATATTTATATTATTATGGTATTGATATATATCCCTTTATTAAACCTAAAAATTATCTAAGGGTAAGGTGAAGGATGGTGAGATTTTCATGGGGTGGTTCATGGTACATGGTTTGGTCTGTGATCTCGATGAGCTTGAACTTCTTACGTAAACAATTTCACTCATGCTTTAGTTTTTGGATCTCAACTTGGGATTGGTCAAGGGAAATGATTAGTGATTCTATCTCCCTCAGATGCTATGATAAATGGGCTTCATAGAGTATGATTCTACTGGTCAAGGCCATAACTTCCTTTGTCTATGTCAATTTGATTTAACAAAACCCTATATTTATACTAATCATATGATCATTTTTCAAAGACTATATTATTAATGGTTATAATTCTTGGTATTTTAAATGTGATAGTATATAATAAAACCAAATAAGTGCATGTTTTTTCTATAACCATAATAGGTTATTTAATTCAATAAAAAAGGAACTTTTATTTATAAAAGTTTGGGTTGTTACAATCTTCTCCTATTTAGAAATTTCTCCCTAAAAATTTTCATTTCACACACTAAAACTAATGAGTATAATTCAGTTTTATTACCGCCTCTAGTTTCCATGATACTTATTCAAACTTGTGATTTCTTCATAGCACCTTGATTAGGTGCATTGTAATAAATGGACACAGGCTTCTCTCAAAACTGGCACTCGGCCTGATCTATCACATACCCAAAGGGCATTCCAAATCCCCACGAGCTAGTGACAAGAACCTGGGAATTAAATGAAAAACCAGAGGGAATGATTTTACCCAACCTAAATAAACACATGACATATATATACACTAAGTAATAAGGAACAATTGAATGAAAATAAATATATTCCATAACTATAAGAAATATAGTAGAAACATATGATTGTAAATGTATCCAAAAACTCCAAGAGATATGTCCAACAACAAAGGCCCAAAACTAAATAGCTACTCTATGTGATGGTGTGGATAAATTACCACCATCTCACCACTAGCCCCCCACCTATCTTACATGAAATCTCACCGCCTCACCATGGAACCTTAAATTTCCTTACATTGGAAGACATACAAAGGTCAATGCACCACCGAAAAGTTGCATAAGGTGTGATCTAACAGGCTAAATAGGATCCCACCTAGGTGTTTCATAACAAGTCTCTATATTAAAATTGTTGTATGTTCATTTTAAATAAAACAAAACATGATAAGCAGCAAAGAAATTTTATAGAAAACATGGTGAATATTTCCTCTTTATCAGATTTCTAAAACAAAATAAGGTATATCAATTTAAAATCACATTTTCCATATCATCTTTCACAAGCATCAAAATGCATATCAAGGCTAAAAAAGTACAAATCCAAGAAATATAAAACAACAGCAGTGATACAGAAATCACAAAAAAAAAAGAATACAACAGGTTAGGCAACATACTACTCGTACCTAAAAATATATGAACAATGCACAACGGTACCTGAATCTAATTATATACACTCCAGAACTAGGGATACACCCTATAAAGTGAAACCCCAACATCATATATGTACCTAGATCCAATAATCTACACTCTAGGATAAGAGGAAAACCCACAAATTGAACCCCCATAATGTAATATTGACTCATGCTAAACCTTCCACCTAATACCCAAGGTAACCCATGTGCTCGTTTTCACAATAATCTCAATGTTTTGAAAATCATTTCAAAACCATTTCAAAAATATTTTTCAATGATTTGAAAATACACCCTTTATTTCCATTTATCAAAAACCAAGGAAAATAAATTTTATTCAAAATATCATTCAAACACAAACAAACAATCATACCAATTTCATACGAATTTATTTATAAACCAATTTATAAAAACAGAACAATAAGGTTTATCAAACACAAACTAGAGATGAAACCTCCTACCTCAAAACTCAGGTCCACACACCCATAACTGGATCCACCAATAATGAAAAACCAATGAAATCAATGAAGGCCCTATAATCCTATCAACATCTAAATATTGATAAAATTTAGAAAACATGGGGTTGATAGAGAAGAGGAAATAACACATACCTCAACAAAGAACACCCGTCGCACCACAATAGACAAGGGAACGACCTCCAGAATGAGATTAAAAAATGGATCTTGGAATAAGATAAAAATAAACACCAATTTACATCAACTTATCTGATAAAAAAATCTAGGTCATTACTACGATCAATGGAAATAAAGAAGAAAAAAGATCACTTACTCGGAGAAATGCACCATAACCATAATAAAGATCTAATGCTGAATGGATCAATCCAAAAGGAATGGTGTTTCAAAAAATCACCATAGAGGATCCTTGGTTTGTTAGAAAAGGAGAAGGTGTGTCCAAATGGGTACCCAAAACCCAAACAATGCCATAAAACTTCCCTGATTAGGGAATTACATGACGTGTAACTACTTTACATGCCATTAAATACATAGTGTTTAAGTACACCAAGAAATCCATCTCCTTGGATTAAAAATCTATTATTTAAAACATTCATGATGTAAAACTGGTCTTTACATCATGTAACCTTTCACTGTGCGAATCCCTTTCATAGCTTGTACCCAGCAACACTTACACATCATGAAACCTAGTTATAGGGTGTGAAATCCTCTTGTAGCCTGTAGAAACAACCAGTTAAAGATGAGAGTCCAAAACATCTATGAATTCACCATTATAGTTATCCTTTGAATTTCTTATCATCCCTATACAAACAACTATAAAAGGAAAATCATGAAGAGGTTAAAGATGTAATTGAAAGATCAATAACATGATGTTACAAACTCCCCTCTATAAATACTTTCCATCCCCAAGAAGTCATGTGGAATATGTAATCCCTGGAAAATGATGAGGCCATTGATCCCTCATCAATAAATCTCATTCCCAAGTCTCATGAGAATATGATCCATTCTTCTATAGTACTCTAACCAATAGAATTTAATTTTAATGCAAGAATTTCACTTGAGAGTCAACAATCTCAACTGGTTTCTCTAAAAGAGAAACATCTAAATCTAACTCAATTTATTCCCAACACAAAATGTGAGCGGGATTAGGATGATACTTCTTGAGTTGAGATATGTGGAAAACATTATGAATACTTGTCAACTGAACCAGCAATTATAACTGATAATCAACCTACCCAAGCCACTTAGTGACCTCAAATGGTCTAAAATATCTCAGATCCATATTTACCTATTTTCCAATCCAACGGTGACCCAAACAAAGAGAAACTTTCAAGAAAACCCAATCACCAAAGAAAAACTATAGAGGAAAATTTCATCAATCCAAATAAAATTTCAATTAACTCTAGGCTGTAACCAGACGTCGATGTACATTCTAAATCTTTGCGGATATCTCCTGAAACAAACTTATTCCAACCTATGATACTTCACCTACCTCATCCCAACAAATATGTGATCTTAATAGGTGACCATAAAACACCTCAAAGGGAGCCATTCTAATTGATTATTGATAACTTTTGTTATAAACAAACTCAACCAGTCCCAGATGGATATCCCATGATCCACTGAAATCCAAGACACATGCAAAAATCATATATTCTAGGGTCTGAATTACTTGCTTTGTATGAACATCTATCTATGGATGGTAATCTTTGCTTAACTTGAACTGAGTTCCCATTGCCTCTTGGAGAATCATACAAAACCTCAAGGTAAACCTAGGATCCCTATCCGAAACAACGACAGAAGGACTCTCATGTAACCTCACAATCTCTTGTACATACAACTTACCCATATCTTCAAACTTAGTGGTATACTTGATAGTAATGAAATGAGAAGACTTGGTCAACCGATCAACAACCATCCAAAGAGAATTTCTCCCTTGGTGAGTTTGTGGTAATTCCAAAAAAAATACATGGATACCCTGTCCCATTTCTTGACCAAAATCAGAAGAGGCTAAAGAAAACCAAAGGGTTTCAAGTGCTCTGCCTTTATACGTTGATAGGTGTAACATCAAGACACATAATCTGGAATGTCACACTTCATACCCGGCTAACAGAATCTTCATATCATGTTGTAATATATCTTTTTAGTTCCTGTATGAATATACCATGAATATTTGTGACAATTGAACAAGACTAAACTCCTCATAGATTCTAGGATGACAAACCGCTTCCTAAAGTGGAGCATACTATCTGAAGAAAGAGACCAACCAAAAATGGTCTCCCCACCATAAAGGCTTCCTCAAATTTCACTAACCTCATCATCCTGCTACTAAATCTTAAAAATAGACTGTAGGAGAGATGATGATAAATGAACACTGATCAGAACCATAACTGAAACATACTCATGAATATCCAAGTGAAACTAAGTGAAAATAACCATAAGGTTCCAATCCTCCTTTGATTCTAGAATATCCTATGATGTTACTTTCCTTATAAGAGCATATATAATGAAATTACCCTTCCCTAGGGTGTAGGAAATATTGAAGTCAAATGTTTTAATGTTTTATACCCATCATATCTGTGTGAGATTCAAGTCTTACTGAGAAAATATGTAACTCAAACTCTTATGATCAGAGAAGATCATAAAATTTCCCCAAAGAAATATAGTTTCTCCAACATTTAAGTGCACACATAACTGTAGAATGATCTAAATCATGAGTGGGGTAATTATTCTCATGCATTCAAAATTGATGAGATTCATAAGCTACCACATGGTCATATTGTATAAAAATGTATCCCAAACTAAAACTAGAAGAATCATAGAACACCACATAACCCTTACTGGGCTTAGGTAAGATTAGAACATGAGCTTATGTCAGAATTCATTTTAGTTCATTGAAAGAATACTGACACTTCACATCTCATTTTAATTTCTATGCTTTCTTGGTAAGAGTAGTCAAAGGTGAAACCAACTTAGATAAATCCTTAACAAACCATCAGTAGTATCTAGTAAGACTAAGGAAGCTTTATATCTCAAAAACATTATATGGTTTCTTCCATGACAGGACAACCTTCACTTTATTTGGATCAAATGATAATCCATGTTCTAAAATCTTATGCCCTAAGAACTTCACTTCTTGAATCCAAAAACTACATTTCAAAATATTTCCATAAAAATAGTGACTTATCAGAATATCTAGAATTAAACTCAGATAGTGCTCATGCTCATGCTCAGATTTCGAATAAACCAGAATATCATCCATGAACACTACCACAAAAGTGTCAAGATATTGATGGAATATCCGATTCATCAAAGACATAAAAACTGTAGGAGTGTTCATTAGAAAAAGGAATCACAAGATATTCATAATGGCTATACCTACTCCTAAAATCTATCTTCGGTATATCAGACTCCCAAAATCTGAGTTAATGATAACCCAACCGAAGATCAATGTTTGAGAACCACTTTTCCCCCTTTAACTAATAAAAAAATCATCCACACGAGGAAAAGGATATTTATTCTTAACTATTACCCGGTTCAACTTCTGATATTCTACACACAATCAAAGTGAACCATCTACCTTCTTGGAAAAGAGCACAGGGGCTGCCCAAGGTGAAATAAAAGGGTGAAAAAAACCCTTTTCCAATAGGTTATCCAACTGAATCTTGAGCCCTTTTAGCTCCACTGCTTCCATATGATAATAAGGTATTGATATCAGCTACGTACCCAGGACTAGGTCAATTGTAAAATCTACATCTCTCTTTGGAGTAAGACTGGAGAATTATTCTAGGAAAATGTCAAAAAATTCCCGAACAAAAATGATAGGATCAAAAATAGAATATATATCATTGGGATCACTTTCAATGGTAGACAAAAAACTCTTGAGCTCTAGGTAGGAAGGTCTTGCACGACCAGACCTTGGGTCCCACTCCCCTTAAAGCACATGAGATCTCCCATAGATAGTAATAAATGAAACATGCCAATGATAAAAATCAAACTCGGCTCAATGTGAGACAAGCCAATCAATACTGATGATAATTTCAAATAGATCTAGATCAAGAAAAAAAATCCTAGACCAACTTCGTATTAGTTATCGTTAATGAACAAGGACACTGAAACCCATTCCCTTTCCTCTTACCAAGAGGTGTTTCTAACTCCATTAAAAATGAAATTAGTTCCAGTGGAAGTTTAATAATATCAATAAAATGTGAAGATATAAACGAGTGGGAGTCACCTGTATTAAATAAAGAAATTTCTACAAAATATGCAATAAGGATATTACCTCTCACTATTTGGAAACCTATATCAACCTCTGCTGGAAACTCATATACTATGTGAAGGTGCTTCACTCTTAAGGTTTATGGATGGATCCCTTTATTCCTTGAAGCTTTTGACTGCATCCCAGTAGACTTTGGAGTTGACAGATCCTGACCATAACGAGATGTAGTCATAGCCTAATAGAAGCATTATAAATGAATAACACATCCACAACTGTTACAATTCTTCATGGGAATAGGAAAAAACATATAGTGTGTCTTAAATTTCCACAATGATAGAACTTTAGAGGCACAATACTATCTTTAGTAGACGATATGGAGGAGTCTCGCTAATGAGACCCACCTCCACCACTTCTTCACTGATCCTGTTCCTTCCTCTTCTTCCTATGCACACCACTGAAACTGACACTAGATGGAAGAGAAGGGTTAGAAAAATTAACCTTTCCCACCATATCCATCTCTGACATCATATCTCTATCTATAATATCCAGATAGGTAGAAAATTTCAACATAAATACCTACGATCTGGTATTTGTTCACAAACCCTCCAGGTACATCTGAGCCTTAATCTGGTCATTATTCACCATGTTCGGAGAAAAACAGACAAGCTCATCAAACTGGTTAGTGTATTCTAACACCGAACACTATTCCTATTATAAATACAGGAACTCCATATACCTTTAAAACATCACAAAATCTGGAAAAAACTCTTGGAAGAATAGGGTTTTGAAACCCTTCCAATCCAAGTCCATGTGTCTATTTTCCTGGACTATAGAATTCCACCATCGCTTGCCAGAACCCTCAATCCTATAAGCTGCACATTTCACCTTGATACTTTTAGGTGTCTCCAAGAAGTCTTATATTTGGTCGATCCTATCTATAAATTCCTCTACATATTGAGGTTCATTCATTCCTTTAAAGTATTGTGGACTCTCATGTAAAAATTACCGTGATCGATCGATCTCTCCTCCAGCTCCTGGATGTACTTAAATAACTATGTTCCAAACCTTTGGTACATCCTGATCAGTAGAACTAGTTTCCCATATGATAGTCTCAATGAGATTATGATATATAGGTAGATTCCCTTGATGAGAATCAGTTTCACACTCCCGAGGAACTTGTGGAAGACATATCATAGGCATATTGTTGCACACCAAATCCTAAGAATGATTAGACAATAGAAAAAATATTAGTTTAAACTAGAAAACCAATAAACATAAACTGAGATTCAAAATAAAACCTAACCCTAGAGACATGTATCCCAACTTCCCATGGGAACTTGAGTCTCATCACGACAAGAGATGTCCATACACTTATCGCAACATACCTCTCAAGTACTGACAATCCTATATCTACTCTAAAAGACGTCTTAAGATAAGGACTCTTGAGGACATATCTCATATGATACCAAATTGTAACAAATCAAATTGGGCTACCCTCAAACCTGGAACCCGACCTGATCCATCAAACACCCAAAGGGAATTCCTAATTTCCATGGGTTGATGACAGACACCCAACATCAAATGAAAAACCAGAGGGAACAGTTTCTACCAACCTAAATAAACACATGGAATATATATACACGAAGCAAGAAGGAACTATAGAAATCCAATAAATATATTCCATAACTGTAAGAAAGACAATGGAAACAAATGACTATAAAAGTAGCCAAAAACTCCAAGTGGCAAGTCCAACTGTAAGGGGCCAAATCCAAACAGCTAATCCATGTGATGGCGTGTATGAACTCCCAACATCTCACAAAAAACTACCCAACTTAGCTAACATGAAACCTCACCACCTCACTATAGAGCCTTTCCATTCCTTTCATTGGAAGACATACAAAGGTATATACACCATTGAAGAGGTGTGTAGGGTGTGAGCTAACAAGATCAACAGGATCCCACCAAGGTGTTCCATAACAAGTCTCTATATAAAAATTTCTGTATGTTCATTTTAAATTAAACATGGCATGATAAGTAGTAAAGAAGTTTTATAGAAAACATGGTGAACATTCCTCTTTATCATAGTTCCAAAACAAAATCAGGTATACCAATTTCAAAGAACATTTTCCATACCATATTTCACAAGAATAAACATGCATATTAAGGATAAAATAGTACAAATACAAGTAATACAAAACAATAGTAGCAGCATAGGTATCTACACTCTAGGAAAAGAGGGACACCTAGAAAGTGAACCCTCAAAATGGATGATGGACTAAAGCTAAAACTTACACCTAGTACCCAAGGTAACCCATGTGCTCATTTTCACAATCATCTCAATGTTTCAGAAATCATTTCAAAACCATTTCACAAAATCCTTTTCAATGCTTTGAAAATACCCATTTTTTTTCTTTTATCAAAAACCAAGGAAAAATATTTATTCAAAATATCATTCCAACACACACAAATAATCATGACAATTTCATACCAATTTATTTATAAACCAATTTATAAAAATGGAACAATACAGTTTATCAATCACAGGTTAGAGATAGAACCACATACCTTAAAACTTGGGCTGCACATGCCCACAATGAGATCCACTAAAAACAAAAACCCAATGAAGTTAAATAAAGACCTAGAATCTAATCCACATCTCAAGATTGATCCAATTTAGAAAACAATGGGTTTGTGGAGAATATGAAACACCACATACCTCAATAGTGAATACCCATCATACCACAACCGACAAGGGAACAACCTCCATAATGAGATTGCACAACAAATATTGGAAGAAGACAAGAAGAAACACCAATTTAGATTAATGTATCCAATAACACAACTCTAGGGAATTACCACGATCAATGGAAATGGAGAATCTGAAAGATCACTTACCTAGAGAGATGCACCATAACCACAACAAATATCAAATGCCAAACTGATCGATCTGGAAGGAAAAATGTTTCCAAAAATAGCTGTAGAGGAGCCTTGGTTTGAGATAAAAGGAATAAAGATAGCTAAATGGGTGCCCAAAACCCGAAAAGTTCCCTAAAACTTCCATGATCAGAGAATTACACAACGTGTAACTCCTTTACACATCATGAAATCCACTATGTTTAAGTATGATGAAAAATACATCACCTCTAATTAAAAATACATTATTTAAAACATTCATGATGTGAAACCAATATTCACATCATATAACCTTTCACAATGTGAATCCCTTTCATGGATTGTACCCAACAACACTTACCCATCGTGTAACCAAGTTACATGGCATTACATCCTCCTACAGCTTGCAGAAATGACCTATTAAATCCAAGAGTCCAAAAAATCTGTGACTTCATCATTTTAGGTATCCTACTAATTCCTCATCATCCCTATATAGAAAATGAGAAAAGTAAAACCATGATGAGGTTAAAGACGTTCCTAAAATATCGGTAAAGGGATGATACTTGTATTGTCTTATTTCATAGAAATTTTTCTCTATGATATAATATCTTCACTGAATTATCCTAATATAAATGATCATTCTAAAATTGTACCACCTCTATATTTAGAACATGTAAGGGTTATGTTATGTACTTACTCAAGAGGGATACATGTAACACATCATGTACTTGAGCTTGGGTAGGTGGGAGTGCTAGTCGATAGACCACCGCTCTGATGTGATCAAGGATCTCAAAGGAACTAATGTATCTTGGACTAATCTTTCCCTTATTCCCAAATCTCATTACTTTATTAAATGGAGATATGTAGAGGAATACCTTATCTCCAAACCCAAACTCCAGGTATCATTAATGACTGTTATCATATATCTTCTTTAATATTTGAGAAGCCCTGATGTGTTGTTGAATGGTCTTGAACTTTTACACCATTTCCTCGACCATTTTAGGACCCAATAGTTTGTGTTAGAAAACCTCATCCCAGTATGTAGGTGTTCTACACATATACCCATAAAGGGCTTTATATGGGGTAATTTGGATGCTTGAGTTGAAACAATTATTGTATGAGAACTCGACTAGTGGAAGATTGTAACAAACCAAAGTTTTATCAATAGAAATTCCATTATTATAATTATTTCTTATGGTACAAACACATATAAAATACAATACATGCTTTATAAAAGATTAATGATATAAATAAAAATTATTTCTAGAAGTTAAGGAACCTATACTGATGAAATAGTAACTTGAACTTTGGAATAGTAATGCGACCCTTATGAATAGTAAACCAGCTTATTGAATAGTAGCCTCACCAATTATATTATAAATAAAATTTATACATCTTATAAGTGACAATATAATATAATTATATCTTAGTATAAGTAAAGAAATATTTTAAAAATTATTAATTAAGTGTTAGAATTTTTATAGGTCATAAATTTTTAATTATTTTTTTGATTAATTAAATAATTTAAAAGAAAATTTATTTTCATAAAATGTATTCATAAATTAATATTTTTATTTCTTATTATTATAAGATATTATTATGAGACCTTATTTAATTTTTCAAAGTGATATAAAAGAAGTTATAATTTTAAAATCAATATTTTCCAAGTAAATAATGATTTTAATTAAAATTAAAATTTCTCATATTTAGAAAATTATTTTCATAAAATAGAGTTCAATTTTTAATTCTACACATCAAAAAATTGTTAGGGTGAATGTTATTGGATTTTTCTGAAATACTTGAATTTTTGGTGAATAATAAAATATGGTAATTTACGGTATATATACATTATAAGTTAAATAAACTATTAATTGATTCATGGATGATTTAAGAACAATTGGAACAAACTCACATGATCTAATTACTATATTTATTCTCAATAATCCACATTATTTCATATCTTGAGAAAAATAATAAACTAATGAATTAAATAATGAGAAAACACCCCTCTCCACCACTATAAATACTACCTCTCACCACCTCTTCTCCTCAAACCTCTCGAGCCTTGACCCTTATCCAAATTCTACTAAAATATACTCCCAATACCCTCCTACACATCCAAGATATTTTTCCCTTAATAAAATACTAAAACTAGTTCCCTAGGTTGGTTTTCAAGAAGAAGGAATCAAGAGGTAAAACCCTCTTCTATTTTCTTTTGATTTCTTTTCATGTTCTTTTATTTTATTATCTTATACTCAATTACCCTTCTCCAAGTAACATGAAAAATTAATTATATTACATATAATTTAATTTTATCATTTTTATGGAATATTTATTCATAAAAGTTCTTCTCCTATCTCTTTTACTTTAATAATGAAAACATCATCCGTGAGGTGCCGATTTACCACCTTCGTAGACGACACGATTTCATCTTTCAATTACACCTTCAAGGATAGTCTTGAAACCATTTTTATGGTTTAAAAATATTATATTATATGTATTAAAACCTATTAATTTTTTTATAGATAATATATATACATGATATTTAATAATATAAAAAACCTGTTTTTGATGATCGAAAAACACTAAATTAATCTAAACAATTATCATTAATGATTTATCTCATGAATCATACTAAATTATGGAAAAAATGTTATTTTAATATTTTATATGTTAATTAATATCATATAAATTCATTTATGGACAACTATTCTCATTCTACATGATTTTCCATACACATAAACAAGTAAACCGATCATGAAAATCTAGGAAACCAACACTCCAAAACGATGAAATTGAACCTCTTAAGCCATAAAAACATCAATAATTTAACTTAATAAAGATATAATAAATCAAATAAATATATAAAGGGTTATATAATTACTAATTAATGAATTTAATTTTATTATCCAAGAAATTAAGATCAAGTGAAGATCACCTTCAGACATAAGGTATGAGATTCTACCCAAACCTCCATTATTCTTTTGGGTTATTGTTTCTCTCTTTTTACCCAAATTAAATTATATTTATTTTTATGTACATATTATAAATTATAGGTATATGTTCCAAACTCATGTATTATGATTCATTCATCCTTCTTTTTTAAAGATATACATGTTTTTAAAAGGTTCTCTACTCAATTCTTCCCGATAGGCAAGCCCAATTTAAGGGAACTTCCCAAATCCTTACCCAATTTCAAGTTCACTATATAATCTATTTTAATCCACCATTATTTTTTATAAAATAATTCATTTTATTATGAAAAATTTCTTAGTTCACTTCTGGTTTTACATAAAATATTATTCCCTTTTCTGATTAAAATAATCTTTAATATTTTCCTTAAACCACACTAAAATGTTTCAATTATACAGTTTATTATATAATCTTTTTACACGTTATTAATTAAGTTTGACATAACTAATCATGATATATTACTATTTTAATTTATGAATGTCGATATATTATTTAATTACTTTCTTTCATGGACACTTTTATGATACACCCATTTATTATGCTTTTGACATGATTATGATACCCAATTCTTTCCACGGGTAACCCTTATTTTTATGTTTGATTTATTATGTATGATTATTTATGTGGAAAAAATATTCATGAACATGTTATTATGGTTTCTCCTAGATAGTGATATAATGTAATAGGTAATGGTTAGTCTCATGAGACGTTATGTGCAACGGTCTTGGTGGTTAGCCTTGAATTGTGTTAAAGACATGTTTTATATTGCTAGAACATTACTATGATTACATGTTTATATGATCCCATATTTTATATGTTATGATTATTTATTTTTAATCATGTTCCATGTCTTTTTATATCATTATATTATGCGTTATAACCCACATTCTAATCTTTATTTTAATGTTTATTCACTTACTGGGATTTTTAGATCATCCCTTTGTTCATGTTATCCCCAGGTTATCCTATATAGATGTAAGGGATCAAAGTAAGTTAGAAGATCATAATGGATGATAAATAGATAAATTTTTTGTTTAGTCCCATGTTTTTAATTTTATGTAACTATTATTCAAATACACTAGACTTTAAGATCCTTGGATTGTAATTTGATGTTTAATTATGCTTAACATTATGTAATGATATGTGTAAAAGTATAGGGTTTCTATAGTTGGTATTAGAGGGTAGTCTAGTTATTTTTGGAGATTAATAATAGAGCACTTTAGTAAGAACCTTAGGGATAAGACTAAGTCTAAGAAAAAATCCCTAAATTTTAATTGGTATAGAGTAAGTGGTTTATCGAGAAAATACATCCCTGTTTGGATACTAAAAGTGGATGTGGTTTTGAAACATATATACCAAGGAGTAAGAACTCTGACAAGGTGTTTCAATCTTGACTTGGGGTAACTTAGTACATGAAAACGTGCCTTACTATGCACCTGGTTTAACACTCCCAGGGGATATGCTTTGGTAAATTTGTAAGCTCATTATGAAACATTATTAAGGGGAAAAAATCCCATAAGAAAATATGTTAGGAAACATATCATGGATAACCTAGATTGACAGATAGGGAATCAAAAGTTAGGATATAATTTCCCTTTATGATTTTATCATTTTATGTTTAAAGTTTCCTTTTTATGCTTATTAGCTAAGTATTAAATCCCCCCTAATTAAAATTTCTTTTTCTTAGTTAATGGAGGGAAATAGAAGAAAACATGCCAATAATAAATGTGATAGGCAATGTGATGATTTCCCCAATGATATAAAAAATATTATGGGAATGGGTGCTCAAAATTTTATGACAATACTTTCTCAACTAGATCAAGTTATGAATAATAACTTGAATCATGTGAAATTCCCTCTTCTCCAAGGAAAGAGAAAGTTTCCATCAAATCCTTCATGTGAGAAAGGAATCCCATGTTTAGTGGATATTTCAATCCTCTCCTCATGAAACGGTGGATTAAATCCATTAAAAATATATTCTCTGTCCTCCGGTGCTTAGAATAAGATAAAGTTGTACTGGAGGTCAATTGTTTTTATGAGAAAACTAATCAGTGGTTGAAAATGATAAAAAATATAATGTTCAAGGAGGAAATTGATTCCATGGATTGAGAAGAATTAAAGAAAATGTCTTTCCATAAATATTTTCCTAGAACCCTACGTCTTAATATGGAAAAAAAGTTTTAGACTTAAGAAGAAGGAAGATGAGTCTATCAGGGCGTATGAAGCAAACTTTACAATGATTTCAAGATACACCTCTAACTTTGTCATGAGCACTAAAAGCAAGGTGGATCACTTCTTTAATAGACTAAAGATGATTCAATGAAAAGAGTTGGAAATTAGAGACTTCAACAGTTATAAGAATACTGTCTATTGTTCCCTCAAGGTTGTAATGAAGATTATATACTCTTAGTGGTCTCAAGGAACCAGTGATGAAAAGCATAAAATAGATTCTAATATGGGTGGATCATCAAATAAATCTCATGATGGAAAGAATACCAAATATCCCACATGTCAAAATTGTGGTAAGAAGCATCATGGGAACCATATAAAGGGAATTGATAAATGCTTAAAATGTGAAATAATGGGGCATCTGGCTAAGAAATGCTGAAGGGATATATAGAATTCAACTAATGTGGAAGATGAAAGGAAAGTTCAGATGAACACTCAGCCTATAGTATAGTGTTTCAACTACAAGAAACATGGGAATTTCATAAACAAATTCCCTAAGACTAGGGTTGTTGGAGACAATCAACAACAAACTCCAAGGTAGCAAGGAAGAGCATATGTTATCACTACTATTGAGATAGAGCCGGACAATTATGTGGTGACATGTACACTGGTTATTCATTAAAGAATTAAAAAAATACTATTCGATTATTCTTCTATGAATTCTTTCATATCTCAAAAGTTTAGTAGAACTATGAAAACACAAACTCAAAATTTGGAGGTTGATTTATCTGTGAGAACATAAAATGGGGAAATTATTGCATCCAAAGTATATAACTCCTCCTCGATTAATGTTTTTTGACTGAACCTCCCAGAAAATCTTGTCATACTCCCTTTGGTTGTGTTTTATGCTATATTGAGAATGGATTGACTATATTTATACCATAGAAACATCAACTATCGGGAAATCTAGATCACTCTTCACATCTCAAAGCATCCCCCAATTATTTACAAGTGTAAAGAGGAAGATGAATCTCCTTCAGAATCATCATCTCAAGTGTGGATATTACTTCCTTATAAGACAACATATCTCACTCAAATGATTGAGACAAAGGAGATGATTATGCTCAAAGACATGACCACCGTGACAGATTACACTGATGTATTCCTTAAATAGTTACTCGGTCTTCCACCTGATCTTTAGGTTGAGTTCTCAATTTAAATTATTCCTGGATCTATTTCAATATAAAATAAACCTTATAGAATGGCCACCATTGAGCTGGAAGAACTAAATAAGTAGTTACAGAAGAATCTAGACAGGGGTTTTATATGCCTGAGTGCTTCACTATGGGGTGCACTAGTCATCTTTTTCAAGAAGAAGGATGGATCAATGCACCTATACATCAATTATACTAAACTTAATAAAATCACGATAAATAACAAGTATCCCCTTCTAGGATAAATTAATTGTTTTATTAGATACGTGGGGAAATATGTATCTCTAAGGTGGACATTTTATTAGGATATCACTAATTAAAGGTGAGTAAGGAATATATTTTCAAGACTGCCTTCAGAATGATGTATGGATACTATGAGTTCATAGTGATACCCTTCAGACTTACTAATTCTCTCGTAATTTTCATGGACTTAATGAATAGAGTCTTTATATATTACCTCAACCAATTTTTGGTAGTCTTTATTTATGATATTATGATATAATCTAAGAGAAAGGAGGAACATGAGGAGTATTTGAATACTATGATAAAGACTTTACGAAGGGAGAAACTATATGAAAAGTATAATAAATGTGAGTTCTATATGGAGGAAGTATCATTCTTGGGGCATGTTATCACCAACAAAGGAATATTTATGGAGCCTTCCAAGATAAAGGAAATCAAAGAGTGGCCCATGCCAACATTTATAATGGATATCCGCTGTTTCCTTGTTCTATTTAGGTATTATCGACGATTTTTGAAGAAATTCTCATGATTTTCAAACCCAATAACCAAGATGACATGGGAGGGAGTGAAGTTTTTCTGGACTGAAGAATGTGAGGAAATCTTTAAGGAGCTAAAAAAGAGGCTTATCACTATGCCAATTTTCATACTCTCGACAAGTGGATAACTCTTTGTGGTGTAAAATGATGCTTCAAAAAAATGGTTTAGGCTATGTACTAATGAAAAATGATAAATTGATAGCCTATGCCTCAAGGTAGTTGAAAATACATGATCCCATGCAAGATCTGGAGTTGGCAATTGTGATCTTTGTATTGAAAATCTAGTGGAATTATCGCTATAGGGAGAAGTATGAGATATATACTGATAAAAAGAGTCTAAAATATACATTCAAATAGAAGGAGATTAATATGTTATAGTGAAGATGGTTAGATCTCATCAAGTATTTTGACTGCTCAATCCACTACCATACTTGTAAGGAAAATAAGGTGGTAGATGCTCTAAGTAGAAATAACCTTTCATCTTTATCAATGATGATAATTGATAAGGATAAAATATTCTTAGACTTACAAAGGATGGAAATGGGAATCATTAGGTAGGAACATCATCAATAATTTCTCAAATGATTGCTCAACCATCCATTATGGAGAAAATAAATGATGATCAAAGAAATGATGTGGAAATTTAGAAAAATGTGGAAGCTATCAAGAAGGGAAAATCCTTAGAGTTCAAGATTAGTGAGGATGAAGTCATAAGATTTGGATCATGACTATGTGTAACATCCAGTCTATAGATAAAGAAAGAGATTCTGAATTACACACATAGCTTAACCTTATCTATTCATCCAGGGATCACAAAGTTATATTGAGATATTCGAGAGAACTTTTTGTGGGAAAATATAAAAAAGGATATCACTAAATATACAAAAAAGTGCCTGGTATGTTATCAAGTGAAATATGAAAGGAAAAAGTCTAAAGGGATGATGAAGACATTACCCATACTAACATGGAAATGGGAAAACATCACCATGAAATTTGTCACTAGACTTCCAAATACATCTAAAGGAAGCAATTATATATGGGTTATTGTGGATTATCTTACAAAGTCAGATCACTATATCACAATGAAAGATAAATTCTCACTAGATCCACTTGAATAGATATATATCAAATAAGTGGTAATTCTACATAGATTACCACTATAGATTGTATCTGATCATGATCCGAGATTCATTTAGAAGTTTTGGAAAATTCTCCAACATGCTCTAAGAACTGATTCGAAATTCAGTACGACCTATCATCCTCAAACTGATGGAAAATCTGAGTGAACTATTTAGACACTAGAATACATGTTGAGAGCATTTTCTATAGACTTCAAGGGAGGATAAGACCAACATCTACCTCTAGTTGAGTTCTCTTACAATAATAGTTTCCATGCGAGCATCCAAATGGATCTATTTGAATCCTTTTATGGGAAATGGTGAAGAAAGATGGCTTGATGGGATGAAGTTAGTGAATTTAAGATGATAATACATGAAATGGTTGAAGAAATGACAGAGAAGGTGAAAACCATTTAGCAGCACATCAAGGCAGACCAAAGTCAACAGAAGAGATATGTATACAATCGTCGATGGGACCTAGAGTTTAAGGTTAGATACATGGTATTACTCTGCATATATCTATCATGTTGGAGCTATAGCGTATCGACCAGAATTTCCACTAGTAATGTCTCAAGTACATAATGTATTCCATGTATCCCTCTTGTGGAAGTACATATCTAATCTTTCACATGTACTGAATTCAGAGGTGGTACAATTAGAGAATGATATCTCCTATGAGGAGCAGTTAATGAAGGTCTTGGATTATAAAGATAAAGTTATAAACAACAATACCACTCACATATTAAAATTACTATGGAGAAAACATAAGTATGAAGATGAAATAGGGGAACCAAAGTAATCAATGAAAGAGAAGTACCCACACCTCTTTTCAACTTAGAATGCAAAATAAAATTTTGAGGGAGAAATTTCATAAGGGGGGAAGAATGTAACAACCCAAAGTTTTATCAATATAAATTTCCTTCTTATAATTATGTCATATGGTATAAACATATAGAGAACAAAATTCAATATTTATAAATGATTAATGAATGAAATAAAAAGTATTTCTAGAAGTTAAGGAACTAATATTGATGAGATAACAACTTGACATTTGGAATAATAATGCGACCCTTATGAATAGTAAACCAGCCAGTTGAATAATAACCTCACCAATGATATTATAAATAAAATTTATTCATCTTATAAGTGAAAATATGATATAATTATATCATAGTATAAGTAAAAAAATATTTTAAAAATTATTAATTAAGTGTTGGAAATTTTATAGGTTACAAATATTTAATTACAATTTTTAATTAATTTAATAATTTAAAAGAAAATTTATTTATATAAAATGTATTCATAAATTAATATTTTTATATATTATGATTATAAGATAATTTTATGAGACCTTAGTTAATTTTTCAAAGTGATATAAAAGTAGTTATAATTTTGAAATATGTATTTTCCAAGTAAATTATGATTTTAATTAAAACTAAAATTTATCATATTTAGAAAATTATTTTCATAAAATAGAGTTTATTTTTTAATTATACACAATGAAAAATTATTAGGGTGAAATTTTCAGATTTTTACGAAATACTTGAATTTTTGGTGAATAGTAAAATATGGTAATTTACGGTACATATACATTATAAGTTAAATAAACTATTAATTGAGTAATTTATGATATAAGAAAAATTATTTCAAAATCACATGATCTAATTACTTTATTTAGACTCAGGAATCAACACTATTTCTTGTCTTGATCAAAATAACAGACTAATGAATTAAATAATGAGAAAACACCCCTCTCCTCCACTATAAATACCTACTCTCACCACCTATTCTCCTCACACATATCAAGGCTTGAACCTTCTCCAAATTCTTCTCAAATCACCTCTCAATCCCGTCCCCATATTCAGGAGATTTTTTTCTTAATAAAAGACAAAAACCTATCCCCTAAAGAGGTTCCCAAGAAGAAGGAATCAAGAGGTAAAACCCTCTTTCGTTTTCTTTCAATTTATTTTAAAAGTTCTTTTCTTTTATTATCTTCTACCCATTTCCCCTTGTCCAGGTGGCATGAAAACTTTAGTATATTACATATTCTATAATTTTATCATTTTTATGGAGTAATTATTTATCAAATATCTTCTTCTCTCTTTCTCTATTTTATTTTATGAATTAAAATATCGTCTGTGAGGTGCCGATTTACCACCTTCATGGATGGCATGCATTAATATTTCAATTAAAACATCAAGTATGGTCATGAAACCATTTTTCTGATTGAAGAAAAATATATTATATGTATTAAAAACAATTACATATTCTATAACCAGTAGATATACATGATTTTTAATAATATAACAAAACTAGTTTGTGATGATCAAAAAACACTAAATAAATCTAAATGATTATCATTAATGATTTATCTAATTAATCATCATAAATTATGAAAAAATGGTATTTTAATATCTTATAAATTCATTAATATCATATAATTTCAGTTGTGTACAACTATCCTCATTATAAATTATTTTACATACACATATACAAGTAAACAGATCATGAAAACCAATGAAACCAACACTCCTAAATGATGAAATTGAACCTCTTAACCCATCCAAAAGTCCATAACTAAACTTAATAAAGTTATAATAAACCAAATAAATATTTAAAGGTTTATATAATTATTAATTAATTAATGTAATCTGATTATCCAGGACATTAGGATCATGTGAAGAACACCTTCATACATAAGGTAAGGAATTCTACCTGAACCTCCATTATTCCTTCTGGTTATTATTTCTCTATTTTTACCCAAATTAAATTATATTTATTTTTTATTTAAATCTCATAAATTCTATTTATATGTTAAAAATTTATGTATCAATATCCATTCATCCTTCTTTTTCTAGGATATATATTCATTTAAAATGTTCCCTACTCAATTCTTCCCGATAAGCAAGCTCGATTTAAGGGAACTTCATGAATTCTTATACAATTTAAAGTGCGATATATAATATGTTTTAATACAACATTATTTTTATAAAATAATTCATTTTATTATGAAAACTTTCTTTTTTATCTTTTAGTTTTATATAAAATATTATTCCACTTTCTTCTTTAAATACACTTTAATATTTTTATTAAACCACACTAAAATGTTTTAATTATAAACTTTCTTAAATAATATTTTTACATATTATCAATTAAGTTTGACATCACTAATCATGGTCTATTAATAATTTAATTTATTAATTTCCATGTATGATTTAATTCCTTTCTTTCATGATCACTTTTATGATACATACATTTATTATGATTGTGACATGATTATGATACCCAATTCTTTCCGTGGGTAACCATTATGTTTATGTTTGATTTATTATGTATGATTATTTATGTAAAAAATATATTCATGAACATGTTATGACGGGTGAAATAAAATAGTTCTCCAATGCATTGGGTATGATTTAGTCTCATGAGACCTTATGTGCAACAGTATTGGTGATTAGCCTTGACTTGTGCTCCTCTATGTGCAACGAACATTGAATCGTGATAAAGAAATGTTTTATGTTGCTTCCACATTACTGTGATTCCATGATTATATGATCCCATGATTTATATGTTATGATTACTTATGTTTAATCATGTTCCATGCCTTTTTATATCATCAAGTTATTCCTTCTAACCAATGTGCTAAGATTTATTTTAATTTAAGTTCTCGTACTAGGATTTTTAGCTCATCCCTTTGTTCATGTTATCCCTAGGTTTTACTATAAATATTTAAGGGCTCAAAGGAAGTTAGGAGATCATAATAGATGATAAATAAATAAATGTTTTATTTAGTCCAATTTTTTAAGTTTTATGTACCTAGTCTTCCAAGACACTAGACTTTAACCTCCTTGGATTGTAATTTAATATTTAATTATGCTTAAAATCATGTAATGATATATATAAAAGAATAGGTCCAGTATAAATATATTGATCCCATCCTCCTTTGAAGTATATCGAGAATTCTCTCAAAATTTCCTCAAGTGTCTGTATAGTCCACTCAAATTGGCCATCATTTTTAGGGGATACGCCATGCTGAAGTTCAACTCAGTATTTAGATAATTGAAACACACAAATTTCATGCATATTTTTAATAAAATTTCAATGATTTTAAGTGTTTTCAATGAATTAATCCATGGGTTTCAATGTTTTAATAAATAATGGTGACTTTGAAATAATGTTTTAAAATGAATATGGATGATGGTTTTTAGTGAGTTATTTTGTCAAGTATTTTAAATGAATTTATAATGAAGAATCCCATATGATTAAATGTTTAACTAAAAAGTATGAAATTATAAATAAATAATTAAAATAATTTTATTTTAGTAAATAAATTTTGAATTTTGGAGTTAAATTTTATTTAGTAATTTTGGATGATATTTTTTTGAAATCGTTTCTAAGTGTTTAAAATTTTTAGGTGTTTGTCTAAAAAAATTGGTCACTTGGTCCATCCCTCAAACTAGAGGCCCACACACCACATATGTATCCTAAAAGGGGTCACCCAACCATATAGACCCATGGGAGGGCCAAACCAATGGGAGGCTGTGCAGTGGGGGTTAGGACTATGTAGGGCCCGTGGTGGTGAAATCTGTGGACGTTCATATTTGGACCAAAGCCTTGGAGTTATTATGTAAGGTGAATATCCCTATGATGGTAGGATGAAGGCCTCACTGGCATAGGGTGGTTCAAGAAGGTGGTTTGGGGTCCTCCGGTCCTCACACGACTTCATTTTTCCTGAGATGAAGGGCTTTTATATTTAAGTGCTTTCTCTCCCTTATGATGTTTCAATGTGGGACACAGTTTACACCGGGTATTAATAATAATTTCTTAAACACCACAATTATTTCTCGCTCACGTTGTTGATCCACTCTGACACCCATCTCTGTCATGCACTACTACACTCTGCTGATATCCACCACCATCAACGACCTAATCCACCATCTTTGATTCATGATATTCTCCATTAATGTGTTGGGAGAGCTTGACTTGATCTTATGAACCACTGATGAAGGATGAGATCAAATATGATCACATCGGTATCATTTTCTAACCATAATGATCCCTTATGACCATTGTGAAGTCTTAAGGGGTTAAGGAACTCTATTAGACCATCCACTATAAAGGTTAGTCGAGTTGTTCTACTACCACAACCACCGAAGGTGCCACTACGATAATCCCATACACTCCATGCATGGAATGATCCATTCAACCCACAGCTTACCAATCCAAGATTTATATTCAAACAACCAATTTTATTATATTGTTTCAAATTATGAAACCTGAGTCTTCAGGGGGTGAATTTAAAATGATATCCCTGAGGATCTCATACAAGGAGGAGAAGGATGAGAACTCCACTCCTTATTTTTCCTATAAAAGAAGGGATCACCCATACTATAAGGGATTTTGAAACACCCATAGTTGGGATCTCACCAGAGGGAGATGAGGCTAGGATACACCTTTAATTCATTTTTTATGTTTATTTTATTTTCTTTATTTCCATTTTATTCTTGTAATTTTTTTTCTTTAATTTAACTCATGCATTTTTATTTTTATTTAAGGTGCTTTCCCAAATCCATTTTTCTTCTTATTTCACTTTTTATTATTTTAAATTCATTATTGAATATTTTATTATTTTAATTTAATTTATTTAATTATTTATTTTATATTATTTTTTCTCCCACTCTCTCTCTCTTTTTTTGTGATTTCATGTGTTTGTATTCTTCTTCTTCTCTCATACTCAATATTTTCATTTTTATTCCTTTATCTTATTCATCTATCCATTCTATCCACCAAGTGATCTCTTACTTTTAATGATGGTAGGATGACCTGAGACTTAGATCAGGGGAGGTTAAGGCGTTCTTGAATTCTTCTTAAAGTTTATCTTATGTTTTTAATAGATGATAGTAACATTAAAGGGCATGGATACTATCCCCTGGGCCATGCTACTCAAATTTATTTCTATTATTTTATTTAATATATTTTTTCTATCTTCATTGGTTAGTTTTTTCACATGATGGAGTTGGTCCAATCAATGGATAAAATGACATTATATTGAGCCGAGTCCTTGAAGACGTCACACCCTCAACCAAGGTGTTCCATTAACCTTGATTACACGATGAGTTGGAACTTATATTGTTTAAAGGCATTCAAAATTTCACAATTTATAAATAAAATGATAGTGATTCATGCATGAGATTTCATAACTGAATTATTAAACTAAAATTAAAAAAATAACTGAGAATAATGATGGAACCCAAAACTGAACTTAGGATCACATTCTTTTTTCCTAATTTCATTTTGTTTATCATTTTTTGTTATTATAAGTGTAAATTTTCATATTTCATTCTATTTCATTGTTTTAGAAAATAAAAGAAACCCAAAAATGTTCCCTTTGTTTTCATAAAATAAAAAATTAGTTTACGTGAATCATATTAATTAGTTGAACAGACTAAGAATCTCCTCAAGTGAGATGATCCTAGCTATCCACTGTGCTATAATAGAAAAACATTTAGAAAATTTCTTTTACCACACCCTATGATAGGTGTAGTGTTAAAAATGGATCTATTATTGGGGATATAATTAGTAGTTTACTTATACTTTTATAATTTCTCATTGTATGTTTATTTTCATTGTTTTACAAATAAAAAAACCATAAAAAATTATTTTCCCATGATGTAATTAAATGATTATTATTCTGCATGGACTGAAAAATCACAGGTCAAAGAACCAATAGATGAATCAACATGGTCTACAGAAGATAGTGTTTCCATGTGGGATAGATAGATCATGGGATCCCATATCCAAATTATCTAAAAGGAAGAATTAAAGAACCTCATCCAATATCTAAAATATACCCTCAAATAAATAGTTGTTGAAGGATTTCCCATATAATTAATTAAATTCTTAGAGTACTTCCTAAGATTTTATCTATAAATGACCATGAAACAAGTAGATATGTCCTTGTTTTCTCCCAACATTTTTGAAGAATTTTCCAAAGAGAAACTTTAGGAATAAGTGTCTAAACACAAAATGAAATATGATATTCAAAATCTAGAAGAGATGGTACAAGATCTATAAGACAAAATGGATTGGATAACTAAGAACTTCAATGTATCCCTCAAGAAACCTAAACTTTAACCAGAAGGTGATCCAATTATCTTTCCTAATTTTTCTGAGTACATCCATTATCACGAACCATCCCCCAGGGCCCATGACGTGACTACTCTAATCCCATATTCCATAGGCCAGGGGATGATGATTAGCACTGTGTAGGTATATCCCAAAGTGGAAGAAATTTCCTTTAAACCTATACACACACACAGAGCTAAAATTGTGGAAAGTAAACAATAAGTAAACCACAACTGTCATTGAGACAAATACTGAGAGTACAATACACATCAAAAGTAAAAAGGGGCCAGAATACAAGCCCAAAACCAAAAAGGAAAGTAAAATTTCCATGGTCCATCCGCTCAAGACCCTACCTGAAGGGTAGGTGAAGGGTAGCTTCCTGTAGCTGTAGAAGTATGTTTGTCCGTCCCGTCTCACTGATCACCACCTGGTCCCGGACAACCAAGGTATCTATCGAAGCTTAGATCACCCACACGATACATGAAATGTGCATGAAAATCCCATGCAGGGGTGAGTAACACAATACTCAGTAGGGACCCCAAACCACAAAGGAAACACCACAAATAAAGACCACAAATCAATACCACAAAGTAAAACCACAAATAAAAGACAACTCACACCATGTATAACTCAAAGTATAGAAAGTAAGATTGTTAGTCATAGAGATGAATCATCTTTTACTACTGCGGGACTAATCTCTGATGAGTCACTGAGGTTCATTGGGCTACTGGACCACTAAGGTCCGCTTGGCTACTTGACCACTGAGGTCTGATCGACTACTGGACCACTAAGGTCCACTCAGCTACTCGAGCACTGAGGTTTGCTAAGCTACTGAACCATTAAGTTCTGCTCGGCTACTGGACCATTGAGGTCTGATCGGCTACAAGACCACTAAGGTATACTTGGCTACTGGACCACTGAGGTCCAATCTTATATTGGGCCACTGAGGCCCTGATCGTCATATCCTTCATGTCACAACCAACCGTAGGGTTCCTGGTCTCTAGTGCACTTAATTCTGGGAGAATATACTCCTCAAACCATTAATCATATATCGAATTCCACAAAAACTCACTTAGAGTATACCCAAAGGATTGTATCATCTCAAGGGTCCCAACACCATAGACAGAGCATCAATCAGATTCCCACTCTGAAAGTTATTGGCATTTTAGTAAACTGAGTCCGGTTGCGTCTGAGCCCCGTCCGACTTGGTCGGACCGACCCGACCAACCTGGTCTGGGGGTCCCGCATGAACCAAACCGGTTTAGCCGATATGACCCGGTCCGACCAGGCCCAATGGCCAGACCCATTAGGCCTTGTTGGACCTGGCCTGATTTGGCCATGGGTCTAGCCCATCGGGTTTCCCTAGTGACCCAATTCTCATTCGGTTCGATCTGACTTAGTCGAAACGATTCTGATCATTTGGGTCACCCAATGGCCTAGTTTCTCATCTTTCCCACCCTGTAATTTGGCAGGCTAGTTCTTCTCCAGCCCAGGCCACCCAGTGGCCCTGTTTACTCCCTCAGCCCGACCCGCATCGGGGGGCCGACTTGGGTCCAACCCAGAAGCCAGATGGCATCCTGTTTGTGCAGCCACATGGTGGGATGAGGCGGGCTGCCTCTTTATTCACGTGGTCCAACATTGACCACATGCCATCTCATGTCGCGACCGACCCCACAGAATTCTCCACCTGATGCAGCACTCGACCGACACCGCCACCCTACACCACCGCGGCCCCTACTGGTCGTGGCCTTTGTTTCCATGACACACCACCAGGGCGCGCTGCCTCTCGCCAGTGCCGACACACCATCAATCTCCTCCACGGGCCACCAGACTTTCTTCGGTGGTCCATTTCCCAATCCGTCTGCGCTTCCGGGATTCTTGGTGCATCACTGTCACTACCACATACTCCTCACCATTTTTCCATTGCTTCCAGGGTCCTACCTCATTTGGAATCCCCCCAACAAAGATCAGATACAACCTTGTGGGTTCGTCAGTGAAGAACAAGGAGGGAGAGAGAGGGGATCACATATAACATCCAATAAACAAACCGACCTTTTCTCATGTCACCCCAAAATATTTATTGTCAGTAGGATCACAAAGCATACATATAAATCCCTAAGATTTAATCCCCATAGAAAATCCCATAATAAATATTTATCAATCCCACAAGGAGAATCCATCCACAGATCAACTTGTTATAGAGTTGATCCGGATTCTTTGTTTATAGGGGAGAATGGGGGAAAATAATTCACTAAGATTTAAACCCATACATGGGAAAAGGAGATCGGTTGAGGAAGATCGCCCGTCGCCGTCCATCGATCTATGGTTCTAATTCTCTCTCTAAGGGTATCGTCACCGCTTTTTGATTTGTCAACGTTTGTTTTTGGAGAGGTTTCCTTCATCATTCATAAGAGTAATTCTAGGGTTTTTCATCAAACCTGAATCCCTATTTAATTAAAGAAGGAAGACACGATATAGATTTCCGCATCGCCACACTGATTCATTAATGAGGTTCATTAATGGATTCAATGTCTCCTCATCACTGTATCGCACCATTGATGAGTTGCTGCATAACGATGAAGAGAAAATAATAAAATAACTTTTTAAAGTTATTTTATTTTTATTCTCAAAGTATTGAAAACTATCTTTTTCAGTCGACCCACACCAATCGATGTTAGGACCTTCCTAGGAAAATCCCGACACTCTGAGTTCAATGATGCCCTCAGATTTTTGATCTGAGCACTAGTTTAAAAGTTATAAAACCTGCCCGCATGATTATTTAATAAAATTTAAAAATATTTTAAAAATAAATTCTGGCCACTCCAAGCCTCATAATTACGTTCCATCTCAGAGCCTAATCTTGAAAAAATTCCATTTAATTTTAAAAAAATTTACATGGAATTATAGGGTATTACATTCTCCCCAACTTAGGGATTTACATCCCTGAAATCCAAAAAAAAGGATAATCAAACAAATGGGGGTACTGAGCATAAATTTGAGCCTCCCGATCCCATGTGCTCTCCTGAAGATTTATGTGCTACCAATGAACACACACCCGGGAAATTGACCATCCATAAAGGATCCTATCTTTTCAATCCTCTATCTCCACTGGGTACTCTGTGAATGTATCCCCATCATCAATCTCCAGATCACTATGGTGAATGATGTGAGAAGTATTATAAACATATATCCTCAGCTAAGATACATGGAAGATGTCGTTCACCCTCTCTAACTACAACAATATATCCAAGAAGTACACCACCTTGACCACTCTACGTAGTATCAGGAAAGGTCTGATGAACCTTGGAGATAACTTGACACCCTGACCAAATCTACATATCCCTCATCATGGAGAGACCTGTAGGAATACGTGTTCCCCCTCCTCAAACTCTGAGGGTCTCTGTCACCTATCAGAATAGGAATTATGTCATCTCTGCACATTTTTCATCTGTTCTTGGTTGCACCTTCTCAGTGGTAGCCTGTACCATCTCTAAACCCATGAGTGTTGACTCCCTTGGGTCTATCCAGCATAATGGTGACCTTCATGGTTGTCCATAAAGTGCCTCGAACGGTGCCATACCGATGGTGGAGTGGTATCTGTTGTTGTATACAAACTTCACCATTGGTAGGTGGTCCTCCCAACTACGACCAAAATCAAGAACATAAGCACATAAGTTATCCTCCATGATTTGTGTGGTCTACTCTGTCTGACTATCCGTTTGTGTGTTAAAAGCTGTCCTCAAGTGTAGTTGAGTCCCAAACACCTCCTAAAATCCCTTACAAAATTGGGATATAAAGTGTGCATCACAATATTAGACTGTTGTAGATGGAACTCCATGGAGTCGAACTATCTCCTGCATGTAGAAGCCTTATAATCTCTCTGCTGAACCCTGATATTGAATGGGTAGGAAGTGGGATGACTTGGTGAGTCAGTCTACGATCACCCAGATGGTATCATGCCTCCTGTACATATGTGGTAAGTCTATCACGAAGTCTATTTATATCCTATCCCACTTCCACTTCGGTACCTTGAGGGGTTGTGTCAAACCTTCTAGAACTTGGTGCTCAACCTTCACTTTATGACAAGTAAGGCATCTCAAGATAAACTCTACCACTACCTTCTTCATCCCTGGCCTCCAGTACTAATGTCGAAGGTCCAAGTACATCTTCTCCACACCTGGATGTACCACCAAAGTGGATGTATGGAACTCAATCAACACCTCCTCCTAAAATGCCACTGGTACTATGGTACTTCCTCTGAAAATAATTAAGTGGTCCCCACCTTTCAAATATCCATCAGGGGAATGCCCTGTGGACATCTGGGAACATGTAGTCTCACAACTTGAATCTACGAGTTGCATCTACCAAACTCACTATAAGAGTGGAGGGGAAAATACCATCGATTGAAAAAAAGTTGTCTCCTCTCTATCCATGATGGATATTTGAAGTGAGTCCAACTACTCTGAGGCCACGTTCGGTAGCTGTGAACTTGATCTCTTACAGAGAGGATCTTCCACCATGTTCTCCTTCCAAGAAGTATAGACTATCTCTAAGTCATAGTCCTGGAGGAACACTAGCCAATGTCGCTATCTAAGATTCAAATCCTTATGAAAAAACATATACTTGAGACTCTTGTGGTTAGAGTAGATGATGAATCATTCACTGTTAAGGTAGTGTCACCACATCTTCAGTGCGAAGACCACCGCTTACAACCTAATTTCATGAGTCACAAAGTTATTCTCCTACGGTCTCAATTTTTTCAAGACATAAGAAAGCACTGATTACCCCTACATCATAACACAACCAAGCCCGGTTTCTAATGCGTCACAAAACACCACGTAGTTAGTGCCCTCCTCTAGAAGACTCAAGATATGAACACTCATCAAGCTCTACCTCAGCTAATGAAATCCCTACTTGCATCTTTCTATCCATATGAATGGTATTACCTTCTTCATTAATGCTGTCATGGGTGCCTCCACTCTAGAGAAGTTGGGTGAAAACCTCTGATAGTACCCAACCAACCCAAGGAAACTTTACACCTTGGTAACACTCTTGAGTGGCTCCCAAGCAAGCACCACCTCGATCTTCACTGGATCCACCAAAACTCCATCTTATGATATGAAATGTCTTAGAAAGTGTAAATTTTATATTCAAAACTCACACTTAGAGAGTTTTCCATAAAGTTGGTTCTCTCAGAGTGTGTCCAAAACTATCCTCAGGTGTATCATGTACTCCTCCTCAGACACTGAATACACTAAGATGCCATCAATGAAGACCACTACCAACCTATCTAAGTACAGCTGGATGATCCTATTCATAAGTCCCATGAACATTTATAGGGAATTTTTCATGCCAAGAATCATCAATAAGTACTCATAGTGGCCTTAGAAACATATGAAAGACATCTTCAAGATGTCCTCATCTCGTACTCGAAGATGGTGATAGTATGATCTGAGGTATATCTTCAAGAACCATCTCGATCCATTCAACTGATCAAAGTTGTAATCAATCCTTGGTAGATGATAATTGTTCTTAACAACCACCTAGTTTAGGTTCCATAAGTCCAAACATAACCCAAAGCTTCCATTTTCCTTCTTGGAAAACAATATTGGGGCTGGCCATGATGAAATGCTAGGCCTTACGAACCCCTTCCTCTACAAGTCCTACAACTATACCCTCATCTCCCAGAGCTCTGTAGGAGACATATGATATGGAGGTGTAGATATTAGTGCCATAATGGGGTAAAAATCAATATATAAGTCTACCTTTCTATGAGAAGGTAGTCTTGGAACATCCTCAATAAAGAAATCCTCGTACTTGTCCACCACTACAGGAAACTGTTGACTCATCTCATCCACTATTCTGAGGGTCATGCTAACCAACTGATGAGTGATTGGATGCACCCTCCTATATCAGTTTCCATCCCACACTACTCCATTTTTCTTCTCATTGACAAAGGAAAACCGGTTCCCATCTCTGCGGACACACCCCATTGTGCATCAAAAACAGTCGATCTGAGCATGAACTACTAATAGCTAGTCCATACCCAGAATGATGTCATAAGGTGTGATTCCCCAGACCCTCTTGGTCCATTAATTTTCTAAAATTCTAGTGTTTGGGGTATCTTGGGTCCCATCAGTGACTCACTAAGGAGTTTTTCCAAAAACATGGTCCCACCAAACAATTCCACCGAAATAGTGGCACCAAAATGGTGGCACTACAATAGTGGAATCGGTCATAGAAGCACCGTGATGGTGGCACCTTCAAGATCACACCATCATAATCACACACTAAAATGGTGGCACCAATTACAGTGTCTCATCGAACCGGTGGCACCGTTATGGTGGCACCATGTCTCCCCCCTTGTTTTTTATTCCCCAGTTTCTTGAATTTTTCCATTTCCTCCAGTAATGTATCTTTTGAAGTAAAAGTGTTTTAATACCATCTTCAAATCCATTTAAGGCTGGTAAAAGATGTTTTAAACCCCCAAGAGCCAGGTGACCCTTTATTTACCAAAACATGTGTCCTTTTCCCTCAGTGTCATACCCTTCCCCGTGCTTTCTAGCTTCACCCCTATTATGTGTTTTCTCCATTTAAAGGATATCCTTTAACTCATAGCTGTTACCTCTACCATATATAAAGATAATTATTAAATAACAATTAATACCGATGTGTGAAACCGCTCAACCACATGGTGAAACCATGATCTACCTTTTAAGCAGTTCCAGATTTCATATCCTATAACTCTAGGATCTGGCCTTTTATCACAAGGATATTGTTTTTCTTATTACTTTATGCATTTATTTTCCATGGTATTCTTGGAGTCCCTCCTTTGGAATCATGTGACCATGATGGATCCCTTCTCGCTCATCCTTGGAGTCCTTTGAGTTCTTCCTCTTCAAGTCATGCAACCCGAGTTCTTGGCGCGAGAAGAAAAATTCGATTGTTGATAATCCAAGTAGGGTTTTCCTTCATCTATATTTTCTGTGTATCATGCGGGGTGGGTATGATAATGTTTCCTTAGGGTGTGGATGAAACCAAACCTTAACAAAGATAATAAACAAATTTTAAAGAATGAAGGGGTGCGTTTGATGATGATTCTACTGTTCTCTTTCATCTTCACTTATATGTTATGAATTTTATAGTCTTATTCCCACTAAAAATAGTGACTATTGGTGGTCCTTCCTTGCACACTAATGAACCTCAGTTTTCTTGATAATCTTGTGATTGAATGAATGTAACATAGAAACTAGTTAATCACATAAAATTGGTTGATTAAATGCATTCCCAATGAATAATAATCCTTGTGTGATCACCCCTATTAACAAAATGGTAGAAAGAAACTTAATGAATGGTGTGGAAAAATCTGGAAACTTCCTTGCTCTATTCTGGTAATATGTGTGGTTGCTCTCATTGATTCTTGTGGGGTGATGTGGATGGGTATGGGATCTCCTATTGTTTAGTTGTTGGATTGTAGTTATTTTCCCATATGTTGGGGCTTGGTTTGGTTCCATTACTTTAAGGGATGTCAAAGATCCCTTTTGATTGTTGTGACTTTATAAGAGAACCGGGTGTGAATGCTTAAATTACTACTTGGCTGTTTCCTTTAGTTGTTGTCTTTGATTGCAGTTATGTCTATTAGTTTCCCAGTAGTGGAGTAATATTTAAATAGAATCAATTGAACGCGACAACAAGAACAGGTATAATGGAGAATTTGTTTTCCAGAAATGGGTTGTGCTCTGGTTGTGGCTGCTGTGCTTTTGTGCATGTATGAATAGTAATAAGAGTGTTTGTGTATGGGATGGTTTAGGAACCCTTAGGTTGGGATGAGTGCTTGTTTACCTATATGTATAATGTTAGTTATTGTGTTTCTTATATGAACCCCACCCATGTTGAGCACTTTGTGACGAACACCCCCATTTCATGGGGGAGGGTGTTTTTACCAACATTCCTATGAGTGGATGGTTGTTAGCTCCTTTTCTAATCCATATCGTGAGTATCCCAATACTCTTCAGGTAGGCTATGAAGGCCTGTGGTCTATTATAGTCCAAGACTCTTCGGGTAGGGTATGTTGTGGTGATTGGCCTAAGTATGTGCAGGAAGGTTTGTTTCCCAAGTGTCTTTGGGATGAGGTCCAGGTGTCTTCAGGAAAGATACGTGGTCGTTCTTGCCCAGGTGTCTGCGGGTGTGGTTACATATGGTTGTGGTGGCCCGGGTGTCTGTGAGAGGGATGCGTGGCTATGGTGGCCCAGGTGTCTGTGGGCGGGATACATGGTTGTGGTGGCCCAAAAGGTTGTTGTTGGGGTGGTAGTGGGATTATAGTGAAAATGGTGGGGGAGGTCTGACGTGTAGGATGTCTTTAATAACCTGTGGGAAAGAGGTGAGGGGTACCCAAATATCAATGTGGTATTAATATTACTTTACATGACTTTCATTATTTGAGGAGTGTTCCTTTGGGAGGCTGCGTGGGTAGTTTCCCTTGTTAGGTGTTTTGGATACCTCTACTTATCATGGGGCATTAGGATGCCTCCCTACTTGTGCATAATAGCTTTTGGTTTTCCCTACTGAGTGTACCTGTATACTCACCCTACATATATAAAACTACTTTCAGGTTTCCAGGAGGATTTTGAGGACCATGTAGAATTGTACTAGGTCAGACATTTGGACAGTTGTTGCTGTTTTCTTTACTTTTTGGTACTTTTCCTTTGGGTTTTCTTGTACTTTGTAGCACTTTATTTTAAACATGTATATGGAAAAAGGGGTTTTAGATTTACCTTTAATTTCTGTGTTTGGAGTTGTTTGAGATTTACCATCTTATCACCCGATATTTTTCTATAAAAAGGTAATGCCTTCCATATTACGTGTGATTTTATACCCTTGGTGCTAGTCGCCACTCCGAGGCCTATTAAAGGCAGGACTCAAGGGTCATTATATCTCCTTAAACTTGAATAAGGAAGGGTATGTAATTTTTCTATCCCTTCCCTCATCTTGGTGAAGGCGGGTCATGACATAAGGCCTCAACACCACTACTAGGAGATCCTAGTCGAAGCTCTCACCTCCAAGAGTAACATCAAATTATTGGAACCAACATGTGATTGTCGAATCCCCTCCCATAGGAGTCTCTAATCGTAAGGATCAAGCCAATGACTCTATTAGAATCTTCGAGATCTGAAAAAGGGCCGTGGAAAAAAAGTGTGACTGAAACCTATGTCTAAAAGAATTGTAGCTAAAGTGGAGAAGACACATATCATACCTCGTATCATCTATGGGATGTTGGGACTGTAGGCCTCAATTTACTGAAGCTGAGCCCACCCCTATCCACCTTCTCCTGGAGCCCATAGTGGACCACCTGGGGGTGGTGGTGGTAGTACATCATACTTATGCCACCTACTACCACTCATCCCTCTCCAATTCCATGTTCGCCACCTAAAATACCACCCTGTTCCTATCTCTGCCGTTGCCTCGGTAATCCCTCGACCATCTTTCAGTCCTCTGTGCGGTGAGTTGGGCAATCCTGAGCCATGTTACCCTGCCCGTCAGATGCATAGCATACTCTGCTCCTTTGATCACTTCCTCTACCCAATATCATTGTACCTCCATCCCTAAGTCCTGGGGTCATCCCCTGAATGGTCTGGCCCATTTGTGCCTCTATATCATATGTCAGCTACCCCCCACAGATGACTCAAACACCTATCGCCTGGTGGTAGCTCCCACCATCGGCTCATGCTCTGCGAGAAATCTATCCACTATTAGAGCTAGCTCCAACAACCCAACCTATATAGGTACGTTTAAGGAAATAATCAATGCCCTGATATCCCATTGGATTTTCTGCTCAAAGGTTCGAGCCCTGAATAAATGGTCTCATACCATATCTGTAGTGTAACAGGAGAGGTCTGTGAACCTCGAAGAGTACTCAACCACTATCAGGAAACCCTACTATAGGTGAAAAAGCTCCTGCATGCGCACTGAGTGCTAAGTCATAGGGAATAAATCTTCCCTAAAAAGTCGCTCGATGTTAGACTAGGTGAGGGTCGCCTCATCATGCATCTAGATCATCAAACTCCACCATCTCCCTACCAAGCCCTGTAGAAGGCCCGTGACTAGAACTACCATCTAGTCAAGTGGCATCCTCACTAAGAGGAAGACTTGTGTCACCACATCCATCTAATCCTCAGTGACCTAAGGATCTGTCTCTCCTCTAAATCTGAGAGTTACTTATCTCTAGAACTCATGTAAGTCACTGACCATACATGCATCCTCTACTAGTATCACCAGTAGTAACTGCTAACCAACATGCGATGGTAAAGATGGGACACCACCTGAAGGTTCCATCTCGGGCAATGATCCCTATACTAAAGCCTCATCACTATGTGGACTATCCTCATGGTCACACACTTGAATCCTGGATGGCTGTCTGTGTGGAGGCATCCTAAAAAAGATGAAGATGAATCACGATTAATAGATTATACCTGGTGATATGACTCTAACTCATAAATATCATGAGAAATAATTCAAAGACACATGCAACTAGTGTTTTCATGTACTAATTCTAAAATAAAAATTCAGGTTCCTAGTGCATGGATACGTCAGCCGCCACACCAACACTAGACTCCCTAGCCTGAAATCCTAAATTGAAACACTTAACACTATTACCCCATAAAAATTTATAGACTCTTAGTTATTTTGGTAGAACTGACTGCTCTCTGATACCACTTTTTCAAGACCCTTCCCCCATGTCCCATGTCGAAATTACCCCAAGCCCTCCTTCCATAGTCTAGGGGCTAGCGACTAGCACGAAGTAGGCATATCCCAAAAAGGGAAGGCATTGCCTTTAAACCTATACACATTCACAAAGCTCAAATTGAGGAAAGTAAACACTAAGTAAACTGCAACTGTCATGGAGACAACTATTGAGAGTACAATACAAACGGAAAGTATAAAGGGGCCAAAATGCAATCCCAAAACTAAAAAGGAAATTACAACTTCCATGTTCTGTCTTCTCGAGACCCTACCTGATGGGTAGGTGAAGGGTAGCTGCCTGTAGCTGTAGAATTGCACCCGTCTGTCCCATGTCATTGAGAACCACGTAGTCTCAGACCACCAAGGTCTCCATCGAAGCTTCAATAAACTGCATGAGACATGACATGTGCGGGAGAAGCCCGTGTAGGGGTGAGTAACACAATACTCAATAGGGACCCCAAACCACAAATGAAATACCAAAAATCAAGACCACAAAGCAAGAACACAAAGCAAAACCACAAAAAAAATACAGCTCACACCAAGTATAAATCAAAGTATATAAATTAATATTATTAGTCGTAAAGCTGAATCATATTGTACTACTAAAGGACTCATCCCTGACGAGTCACTGAGGTTTTCTCAGCTACTAGAAAACTGAGGTCCACTGGGAAACTGGACCACCGAGGTTTTCTCACCTACTAAACCACTGAGGTCTACTTGGTTACTAGACCACTAAGGTCCGCTCACCTACTAGACCACTAAGTTCCACTTGGATACTGGACCACTGAGGTCTGCTATGCTACTAGACCATTGAGGTCAACTCGGCTACTATACCACTGAAGTCCACTCGGCTACTGAACCACTCAGGTCATCTCGACTACTAGACCACCAAGGTTCTCTCTAATATTGGGCCACCGAGGTCCTGCATGTTATATCCTTCATGTCATAGCTAGATATAGGATTCCCACTATCTAGTGTACTTGATTCTGGGAGAATCTAATACTCAATCCATCGGTCATATGTTGACTTCCAAAAAAACTCACTTAGAGTATAAAAAAGGACCATCTCATCGTAGGGGTCCCAACTCTGCAGACGACATGTCAATCAGAAGCCCAATATAAAAGATATTGGCATTTTAGTAAATAGGGGCCGGTTGCATCCAGGCTCAGTTTGACTTAGCCAGACCGAACCGACCTGACCCGACTTAGTTGGTTCTAGGCCAACCTGATCCAGTCTGGCCTAGTGTCTAGGCCCATTGGGCCTTTCTAGACCTGACACGGTTCAGCTGTGGGTCCATCCCACCAGGTCGCCCAACGACCCAGTTCTTATTTGATCTGGTGTGACTTATTCGGGCCAATTATGACCAGTCAGGCCGCCCTGTAGCCCGATTTCTAATCTGGCCCGACCTGCAATTTGGCATGTCAGTTCTTCTCCAGCCCATGGCACATATCGACCTTATTTACTCCATCAGTCTGGCCTGCATCAGTGGATCGACTTAGGTATAGCTGGGACCCCATTGTGTCCTTTTTTCACAACCACGCGACCGGATGAGGTTGGATACCTCCCCTTTTACGCGGTCCACTGTAGACCACGTGCCAGTGTATTCCACAACCCATCCCACATGCCTCTCCACTTGACGCAACACCCAATCGTTACTTCCACCCTGCACCGCCGCGACCCCTGCTGGCTATGACCTCCTTCACCACGGCGCGTCGCCTCCCACCTGTGGCCACCACCGTGGGCCACCACCTCTGGCTACCGAGGGCCACCGTCTCCATCCACCACGGGTCACTGCCTCCAGTCACCGTGGGCCACCACCTCTGTCCACCACGGGCCTCCGCCTCCGTCACCCACAGGACACGACCTCCAGCTTCCGCGGGCCACCACCTCCAGCCACTATGGGCTACCGCCTCTGGCCGCCGCGCGCAACCCCCTCTATCCACCATGGTCCATTGCCTCTAACCTCTTCCAGTGCCGCCCCCCAGCGCCTGCACACCGGCGGTCTCCTCCGTGGGCCACTATACTTGTTCTGATGGTATGTTTCTCGATCTTTATATACTTCTGGGCTTCTTGGGGGAATAACTATCACTACCACATACTCCTCTCCATTTTTACATTGCTCTGGGGGTTCGAAATCATTTGGAATCCCCCTAGAAAATAACCAACCAGACGTCATGGGTTCATCAGTGAAGAAAAAGTAGAGAGAGAGGGGATCATAGGGAACATTCAAGGGAAAAATTGACCTTTGTTCATGTCAGCCCAAAATTGTTCTTGTTAGTGGGAACACAAATCATAAGTATAAATCACTAGGATTTAATCCCCATAACCAATACAAAAATAAATATTTCCCAATCCCACATGGAGAATCAATTCACGTATCAATTTATTATAAAGTTGATCTGAATTCTTCGTTTAGAGGAGAGAATGGGGGAAAATAAATCACTAAGATTTAAAACCCTACATAGGAAAAGGATATTGGTTGAGAAAGATCTCCCATCACCATCCGTAAATCTCCAGTTTCAATTCACTCTCCAATGGTTTAATTTCTTCTTTCTAATTCGCCGACATTAATCATTGGATAGGTTTCCTTTTTCATTCGTAAGAGGAATTCTAGGGTTGTTCGTCAACCTTAAATCCCTGTTTAATTAAAGGTAGATGCACTGTGCCTTAAAGTTCCACCATTCTGATTCATTAATGAGGTTCATTAATGGATTTAGCATCGGCTCATCACTGTACCATATCACTGACAAGTCGTTGCGTAACTATGAAGAGAAAATAATAAAATAACTTTTTAAAGTTATTTTATTTTTCTTCTCAAAGTCCCAAAAACTATATTTTTCAGTCGACCCACACCGGTCAATGTTAGGCCCTTCCTAGGAAAATGCCAACTCTTTGATTTCAATGGTGACCTCATATTTTTGATCAGGACACCGATTTAAATGTTAAAAAAACCCACTCACACAATTATTTAATGAAATTTAAAAATAGTTCGAAAATATATTACAGCCACTCCAGGCCTCAGAATCACATTCCATCTCAGAGCCTGGTCTCAAAAAAATCCCATTTAATATTCAAAAAATTTACATGGATTTATAGAGTATTACATCCAAGAAGTTGAGTCCAATATTGAAGAGTATCCAAAGAACAACCATCTAAAGAACTAAATCCATGATATCCATGATGACAATGATAAGCTAGAGTGGATCCATGATGAGGAAAAATTTCCTACTAAGATAATTATGGGAGATCAAAAAGATCTGTATGAGTTCTAGAATGAATATGAGGTAAAAATTTATCTCCTCATTCCCTAAAAAGTAGAATATCCAATACAATTTCATGTTAATCTATCCATGAAAGATGAAGACACAACTCATGTGGTGTAATTTTAAGAGAAGACGGAGGACCCCAACTACCTACCTCCACTTTCTACCATCAAACTCCAAGAGGCACTCACCACTGAATAAGAGGTTGAAACCGAACTAATTCATGGAGTTAATTTTATGTCAAACTCTATTTCATTGGATTTTATGCAATATTAATTGAGTATCAATTCCCACTTCATTTAATTTTTATATTCAGAAAATATTTACTATACCTTAGAGGAAGATGAAGAAACTGGACATGCACCTGCTGAGGAACACATGGAGCTCCCTAATTTCAATAAATATGTATTTGAGGAATTACATGAGGAATTAAAGTTACCAAGACTAGGGAAATCATGATACACGATTCTCATTTTGAAAGGGATAGATTAATTATTAATTCAAATATAAATTTTATTCAATTAAAAACACCTGTTTACTTTCCCTTTGATCATTCAATTCATACAACCCAAATTAGGCTAGAACTAGAAAATAAATAAAAGATTTCAAAAGTAGAAACCAAGAAGGAGGATGATCCATACTTCATCATACCCCCATAATGAAATATATACCTAATTGTGAAGGGGTGAATTTGGTGTAATCTATCTAGGGAGTCTTCCTCACCACCAAAAAGAAGCACAAGTTGTGAAAATAAACATGTGGTGGTTCAAGTCTAAAAAACTCTAACTACCATTAGAATTTGGATAACAGCTGGTACTACCCTTTAGAGGTATTAAAATTTTAAGTCCCACTTGGGCGATCATACCAATACTTATTCCTCTAATTTATTTCTAGAATTTAAATTTCATTTTTAAGATTAAGTTTTGTATGTATACCACTCCCACTTATCTTTTTGAGATTAAATTAAATATTCCTTACGATTAATTGAGTAATTATTTTTTATAGGTTTATAATGGTATAAGGTAGTCCCAAATAGTAAAGGAGTAAATTGGACTAAGATTCATGGGAAATATAGTTCACTTTTAATGTTTATCTGTTAAACTCTCTGTTTTTTTATCCAATAACATGATTTGAGCATTAAACTATAAAATTTCATGCCCTCATTTGAATTTTATAATTTACTTGACTTATCTAAGAGATATGAGTTTCTTAGGAATCCTATGATACTGTGTTTTATATTTCAATGATAATTATATTGAATGAGTAAAATGAATAATTGGATGATTAAAGTGAATCATAGATGTTAAAATGAGGACTCATGATTTCAGGAAAGTTATTGACTCATGTAATAAATATAATTTCCCTTTCATTTTTCATGATTTTAATTTATAAAATTCACATGAATTGCTTTTTTATTATTAGTAATTCCTTGAGGGTTTGTACAAAATCACATTCTCCATTATAGAGAGGATTTCTAGACTAAGTACTTCCTATTTTATCTTGATCATATTTCTTGAGTGACATTGGGATGTTCTACCTATTAGAACTTGTATTTAACCTTTTAAAATCTATGACTGTGAAAAAATACATTTAAAATGATTGAGTAATATTTTTGAAAATCCCTTATCTATAAAATACCACCTCTACATAAATACTCATTTAAAATATATAAACCACAAATGTCCTTATTAGGAATGAGACAAATTTCAAGCTAATTTTATCTATTCCTACTCTCCTCTTAGTATTTTCAATGTATTTTTAAGTTGAAGTGTGGGGGCGAAGGGAGTAATAAATAAAGGGATTATTTATATTATAAAGACAAAGAGTGGGAGTGATACATATGTGTATTAATAAAGGTTTATTTTCATTACTCTTTATTTTTTCCCCTCTTGAAAAGAAAGAAAATGAAAAAATGAACAAAAAATGAAAATAATTTGTTGTGACTTAGAAAAATAAAAAATCACCATTACTATATCGGTGATTTTTATCATATGTGGTTAGGTCATGTATGTGAGGTTTATTTTAAGAATAAATTTAAAAAAAAAGAAAAGTTATTTGAAAACAAAATGTATAAAAGTTAAGAAAAATTCAAGAGGGTTCAAAAATAATTCATTATGATTTACTTTAATCATGACCATACTTTGAATTTTGGGAAGTGGGAGTTGATACTTTAAAGGGGAGAATGCAATTTTATTTTCACTTCTGATATCATGATTTATACATTAAGATATTAATACTCCTCATTGAGCCTTAATTTTATAACATCAATTCCCTCCAACCTTAATCCTTAGAGAAATTTTAACCATAAAGATAAAAACTCATGATTTCATGCATATTTTGTATATACAAAGTGAAGAAAATAGTTCCTTTATAAGCCTATCGATAAAGAGCATGTATTCATGATATTAGAATAAATCTACTTGAATTAATATCATGAGTGATGAGGGAAAATATTTAAAAGAGAAGTAGATCATGATTTGGTATCTTTAACAATAATAAATTAATAAACTTGAATGGATGAAAGAATAATTCCATTATTTTCAAAAGGGAGAAAGTAAAACACTTGAATATATTGTTTGTTTTAAAAATTGTAAATTAAATTGATATTTTATGTGAATTTTTGAAATTTTGATTTGACATTGATTTTTTTTTAATTTTATTACTTTGAAATTTGAATAATGATTAAATTGGTTCCCTAGGAATTTTATGTTGAGATTTTATGCTTGAGTACATGCATGGTTTAAGTGTGATGTTATTTGAAAAAAACAAATTTCATGCAAAATTTTAATCAATTTTAAATGATTTTAATTTCTTTTCAATTAATTAATCCATGGTTTTCAATGTTTTAATAAATAATGGATAATTTTAAATAAAGTTTTAAAATTAATCTGGATGATGGTTTTTAGTGATTTATTTTGTCAAATATTTTAAATGAATTTTTAATGAATAAGACCATATGATTCAAGGTTTAATTAAAAAGTGGAAAATTATAAATAAAAAATTAGAATAGGTTTATTTTATTAAAAAAATGTTGAATTTTAGTGTTGAATTTTATTTAAGAATTTTGTTTGATAATGTTTTTAAATTGTTTCTAAGTGTTTAAATTTTTCACGCATTTATCTAAAAAAATTGGCCACTTGGGCCAGTCCTCAACCAAGGGCCCCCCACGCCACATAAGTAACCCAAAATAGGTTACCCAAACATATAGGCCCATGAAAAGACCATCTCAGTAGGACACTTCACATAGGGGGTCAGGACTATGTAGGACCCGTGATGGTAAAATCCGTAGGAGTTCATAGCTGGGCCAAATCCCTAGAGTGACGGTGTAGGGGGAATATCCCTAGAATGGTGGGTGGAAGGTCTCAACAGAATGGGGTGGTGAATGATATTAAGTGGGGGTCCTCCACCCCTTGTATGAATTCATTTATTCTAAGATGTAGGGATTTGATATTTAAGTGCTCACACTCCCTTCTGAAGTTTCTATGTGGGATGCAGTTTACATTTGGCACTAATTATACTTGCTTAAACACCACCCTTCCCACTTTCCCACACCACTACTCTACTCGGACACCCATATCCACTGCACACCAGCATACTTCACTTCCATCCATTGCTATAAACGATCATATCCACCATCTATGATGCCTGGGATCCACCATTATCCCACTGAGAGAGCTCAGATTGAACCACTACCGAAGGCCAAGATCACTCAGGATCATCTCTGGACCATTGTCTAACCACAATTATCCCCCTATAACCATTGTGAAAGTTGGAGGGGTTGAGGAGGTCAATTCAACTAGCCACTATGAAGGTTTATTGAGCTGTTCCACTACCACGACCACCAAAGGCGCCGCCACGACAATCCCATGCACTCCATGCATGACACGAGCCTTGCACCCCAAAGCTACCCAGTCCACACTTAATATTCAAACACCCAATTTTATAATGTGTTTTCAATTTATGAAACACATTTCTTTAGGAGGTGAATTTAAAATTTGATCTCCAAGGATCTTATATGTGGAGGATATGTCCAAGGACTATACTACTTCCTTTTCCTAAAAACGAAGGGATCACCTATATTGTTAGGGAGTTCAACACACCCACAATTGGGATCCCACTAGAGGGAGATGAGGCTAGGACACACCTTTTATTCACTTTTTTGTTTATTTTATTTTTTTTTCTTTATTTCCATTTTATTCTTGTAAATTTATTTTTATTAAATTCGACTCATGTATTTAAACTTTTTTTAATGTGTTTTCCCCATCCTTTATTATTATTATTTTACTTCTTATTAATATTATTATTATTAATTATTTTATTATTTTAATTTATTTAATTTTCTTATTTATTTAATTTTATTTTTTTCTCCTTCTCTATCTTCTTCTTATCTGTTTTCTTTGTGATTTCATGTGTTTGTCTTCTTCTTATTTTCTCACCCTTACTTTTTTTTTATTTTTTCTCTTATTCTTCTTTTCCTTCTATCCACCAAGTGATCTCTTACTCATGATAGTGGGAAGATGACATGAGTATTTTCTTGGGATAGGTTAATGTGTTCCTTAATTATTTCTTAAAGTTTATTTTATATTTGTATTAGATGAGAGTGGCATGCATGAGTGTGGCGACTGTACTCTAGGCCATGCAACTCAATTTATTTATATTCTTTTGTTTAATATCTTTTCTATTTATTCATTGGTTATCACTTCATAAAATGTAACTAATCTAATAAATGGATGAAATGACATTCAATTTAGATAGGTCTTGGAGGATATCACACCCTTGACCATGGTGTTCCATTAAAAATAATTAAAAGAGGAGGTGAAACTCATATTTCTTAAAGGAATTAAAAATTTCACAATTTATAAATAAAAGGATATTGATTCATGAATGTTATTTAATTGATGAATTATCAATATAAAATTAAACAAATAAATGAGAATAATTATGGAACCCAAAACTAAACTCAGGATCAAGTTCTTTTTTCCTAATTTCATTCTGTTTGGCATTGTATGTTAGTATAATTTTAAATTTTCATATCGCATGTCATTTAATTGTTTTAGAAAATAAACAAGACCCAAAACTTTTTCCATTGTCTTCATAAAATAATAAAAACAATAAAAATAATTATTTTATGTGAATTAGATTAAGTAGGTGAACAAATTGAGATTCTCCTCAAGTGAGATGACACTACCTATCCACTATGCTTAACTAGGAAAACATTTAGAAATTTTATTTTTCCATAACTCATGATAGGTGTTTTATCAAGAATATTGGATACTTTTGTTGACATTTTCTCTAAATCTTGGGTCTCGATTAAATACAATTGATAGTGGTGTTCCATAAAACCTCACCACTTCTCTAATGTATATCCTTGCAATTTGATCGAGCAAGAAGTCCTCTCGGATTATAATAAAGTGAGTATAATTTGTAAGACAATCCAACACAAACCATATATAATTATTTATTATTTATGTCTTTAGATGACTGGTGAAAAATTCCATGGTTATGTTTTCCCATTTCCATAAAGGTATGGGTAATGGTTGCATCTTTCCATCGGGTTTTTTCCTTTCATCCTTAAATTGTTGACACACAAGACACCTTGATGTATAATCTATGATCTATTTCATTATATTGTATTGATAAAAGTGTTATCAAAGATTTTGTTACATCTTTGTGCTCCCTAGATGGATGGAGAATATTGAGATATGTACATCATCCAATGAATACTTATTTAACTCAATATTTTATGGTACATGTAGTCTTGAACCAAATATTATAACTCCTTTATTAAATTTTAACTATGAATATTTCCCTTTTCTTATAGATTCCACCTTCTTCTAAATTCCCACATTATCTCTTTTAACATCCTTTATCTTATCGAGAAATGGTGGTTGAACAATAATTTGTGAAATGATTGATGATGTTCCTCCCTTTATGATTCCCATGTCTATCCTTTTCAAGTCTAAGATGATCACAGATCCTTCTCAATCATCATCAATGATAAAATTGCTAGATCCTTTCTACTTATATCACCTTTCACTTTATTTTCTTTCCAATTATGGTATTGTATTGAGAATTCATAGTCCTTAATCATATCTAACTATATTTTACACACAAAATATGAATTTTATAAATGAAGAGACACACCTTGGAATTCAAGGCGACCTAAAATGATAAATACCCATAGCATATTAATGAAAAATTTCCATACAACCATTAGGAAATGACCAAGTATTAGAGTAGATAACAAGACTATTCCCTTGAGTACCTTGAGATGCCAATTTTTTTTAGTTTTTACCTTATGCCATGTATTTTTAATTGTGACACGACTATCCAAAAGAGACTTTCACAGACAAACTTGATAGATAATGGACCAGTGAGAATCACTCTGGCTAGTGAGATATATGTGTTCTAAGGAATAATCCTTTTCAATCTCATGAATACTGATATTATAGAACATGTAAATGATAAGGACACTAATAAGGTATTTTTCCTCCATAATAAGAGAAGAACCATGACCATAATATGCACTGAAATGAATATCAACTGAACCACACATATTGTGAACCAAACCACCACCTCTCATGATTTTAATAGCATAAGACCCATAAATATTCAGCTTCTTACCACAATTTTTATTGAGACAATATAACCAATGGACTCATCCCAATACAATACTTTGATGATGATTGGGATGTTTCATGAGAGACCTAAGAATGAGGGACTCATCCTTCCACTTAACAAGATCACCAAGAACTGTAATAAGGGACTGATCTCTCACCTTTATACCAATTAGAGAGCAATATCAACCATTGGATTTCACATTATTGAATTCATCCCAAATAACACAACACCCCACTGTAAAGAAAAAATGATATATGAGAGAAATAACCTCCCCACTAATGACATGCACCCACTGCTCCAAAAAATCATGTATAGAAAATTAGTGAGTATTAATCTAAAGAAAACAATTCATCATGTTCCAAATAAATACCAAAAACTCTCTATCAATGAATATATCAAATAAAAATTCTACATGTGATTCCATACAACAATAACAACAACATGTCGAGGCTAACTAAATACCTCTCCTTTGAACTTATACATCAAAGAACATAGCTTGATTATAGATTCTCTAAATAAGAAAGTTAAATTTGATAGGGATACCACTACACCAAGCTTTCTCCATCCAAGAATCTGCATGTTGACCCATATGCCAAATATTATGCAAATATACCATTTTGAAAGAACCCTAAACATAAGGATTGAAAATGCACCGGTTTTCCTCATTAGAGAAGAAAATATCCTTGGAAGGATATTTCTTTTAACTATTAATAAATTCCTATATAAACCACGAGTAATCATAGGACCCCTATAAATAGAATTTAGGAATCATACAAATAGGAAAATAAAGAAGGTTATTGGTCCAATTATCCTTCCAGAAACTTAGATCACCCCTCCCGAAAATCCATCTCATGCATTCATAAAGAATTGAAAAAAAGTTTAATATAAAGTGCCAAAACTATGAAGGATTCCCATGAGACATAGAGTATGTAGCTACAATATAATTATATTTTTCCCACATGACTCTATCCCATAGAGTGCTTCCCTCCAGGATCTACCAAGAAATATTAGCTTGAAAGAATTTTTTTCTCAACATTCTTTAGGTTTATTACCCCTTCACTATAAGGTTTATTTAATCTATCCCATATTACCGAATGGAATTTCCCATCATCCTGAGATTCCCAAATTAATTTATTAAATAACTTTTAAATAGACTTAATAAATTATTTAGGGGGCCAAATAATGTACATAAATTGCACGAGAAAAGAAGAAATAACACTTTTTAGAAGCATAACACATCCACCAAAAGAAAGAGATCTTCTTTTCCAATTATCAACCCGATCTAGAATTTTATTCACAAAAACTCACAATGATGAATCCTGTAACTCCCCAGAGTGATGGGAGCACCCAAATAATCCATTGGAAAATTACTCAATCTTATTCCCAAACCCTGCCCAATTTATATCACTCTTCAACTTGTAAGGGACATGGATAAATAAACATTTCTCTTTACCTTGTTAACCCTAGAACCACTCCATTTTCCATAATCATCTTTGATTTTATTGAAAACCTAAATGGAAATTTAAGAACCATTAAGAAAGAAGAATATATTTTCAGAAAAAAAGATTTGAGTGATACCAATAAAACCTAACTTCCCTCTAAAAGGTAATATTTTCCCCTCTGATACAACTTCCTTGAAATTTTTTCTCAAAACATATTGTACCATTATTACAAGGAAGAGTTAAATAGGTTCTCATTGATAATATCCATGAGTATACTTAAAAAACACAAATATTCTGCCCTTAATAGTGATAAAAAACCATGGATATGAGTAATGAAAAATGGTAAGATCATAGAAACCACTAGAGAAACCAAAGTCCCTCATGGCCTTAATTATAAAATTCCATTCAACTCTACTGTATTATTTATCCATGTTATCCATTACCATAATGTTAGATCCTAACCTATTTATAGAAATTTATTTAATTACCTCTTTAGAAAGACCTATATCCCCTTAGAATATCCTGTGATTGATAAAACCATGTTGTTCCCAAAAAAATAAGATTTGGAATCAACAAAGAAAGCATAGTGTTCATGATGGTGTTTAGGACTTTATAACAAAATTTTTATAGAGAAATAGGCTAATACTATCCAAAGGAAGTGGGGTTTTGAACATTGTAATGAGAAAAATAGTAGTAACACTGGAAATTATTGGAAGGAACCCCCTATGAAGAAATCCAAAACTGCATCATTGAGATTATGGTTAATAATATCCCATGTAGAAGTAAAGAAAGTACCTGTGAAACTATTTGGTCCAGGAGCACTACTAGGATTCAAATGAAACACCTCCCAATTAATATATTCTTACCTCAGTATCTTAAGAAGTTTTAAGTGAATAGAATCATAAACCAGCCTGGGAATGTGGTTGAAACATGGTTTTCCATCATCACCCCTTGGATACCTCTTAACTGATATGGGGAAGGCTTTTCTAAGAGATTATGAAAATCACTCACTGCACAATTTCAATCAACTCTCTGTCACTAAAAAAGATCAATCTTCCATCCTTAAATTCCAATTCCCTATGTATTCCATTTCTCTGACACATGCATGAAAAAAAATGAATTATTATTATTATCTCTTTATCTAAGCCATCAAACCTGAGCCTTATCCCTAGATTCCCTTTCCACCTCCAATAGTCTATTGGAGAGAAATTCCTTCATGATAACGAGTAAGAAAAACACCTCATCATGATAATGATCTTGAAGACTGGGGTCTGACTGAACAATACCGATTTTGATATCTTCAATTCCTATATAAACATAAAAAAGAGAGCACTCTGAAATGATGAGATCATCCTTAAGACATTTGAGATTATTGTGAAGTTTCACCCATGTATTACCCTATGTGAGAATATTCTATGATGTAGACATCACTTATGGAAAGAAATCATTCTTTGTACACCTTCTTAAAACTGAAACCACCCTATCCTCCCATTTCTTATCCTTAGGTGAATTGAGACAGGTGCATGATCTAAAAGGCCATGATAAAGATGAGACACCCGAGCATGTTGAAACAATTAAATTCCCTACATATTCATAAAGAAACGGTGAAAGTGACTCCATATTATTTGAATCCATTTATTATTATTACACCAAGTAAAATTAGTAGTGAAACCCATATCAATATGGTTATTTATAGCCATAAAATACATGAAATATTGAATGGATTAGGGGGAATATATTCAAACACATTTATTCTCATAAGATTCCATGATGGTATTGAAGTCACCCTAATGAACTAAGAAGAAGAGCCTGAATTGAACCCAGAAAGATGTTGTCAAAGATCCTCCCTCTACACAGGATCAAAATTAACATAAATAAAAGAGATAAAGAAGGTGAAATTATAAAATAGTAACCTGAATAATAATGTGATGATTTGAATAATTCACCTTAACAATTTATATTAATTTCGTAGAAATAATCCAAATATGAGAGTTGACACAATCATCATGTAGCACATTAGCACAACCCAACTTCCTTCTAAATTTTTGGATAGAAGCAATATTTTGTTTATGATCCAAAACTGAAACTAAAGAGTACTGATTTTAGGACATGTCATTAGAGATAAAGTAACATTTGGATTGAGGTATTATACCTCAATAATTCCATATAAAAAAGGAAATCATTGGAAAGATTTGGGGTGGGAAGACCACCTTAATAAACTGTCATCTTTAATAGATACATGCTCGATAGATAAATAGGCCCTTGATTTCGATCTGGTAATCATTCCAGTAGGAGAAGAAGTTGTAAGTAACAAGTGGTTAACATATATAGAAGGTGATTTAGGCTTAAGATAATACTCAACAAGATTTTATAGCACACAAAAATCATTATAAGAAGGGGTAAGAAAACCACCTGATGCTTGTGATGAGGGTCACTGTCCAGCCATAACCCGTTTGAGAACATCTTTAGCACCCAAAACTCCAAAATCAACCAAGTAGATAGAAGAAAAAACTACATATGAAGTTATACTGTAATCATTCGACAGAACCACTAAAACAGGTACATCCATAACTGTCTCCAAACTACCCCTAGATGAAGCACCATTCACTACCAAAACAACTAAGGGAAAGCCTCAGAAGAAATATGCATCTCAGAATCCAGATCCCCATATGAGACCACATGATCTGGAGGAGGAGTACTAAGCTCCCAACACCCATCCTCAAGAACACCGTAAGGAAAAGATACATGCAAGCCTACCAGCATAAACACCAGGATAAGATCTTAAGAGACCACATATTTCTCCCCCATAGATGGAGCCTCAATACTACAACTTGAGGGGACATAACCAAAAGATTTAGGAGAGGCAAAAACAACCATGGGTAATTTTAATTGATCTAGGATTTGGGATGAGGATGATGCTAGCATCACCCCAGGTAGGTTAGAGGAAAAATAAAGATGATTCTTGTAATGATCCAAGAGATGACCTTGGATTCCACAAGCCAAAAGAAAAACCCATCCTCGAGTAAAAAATAGACCTCTACCACTAGGTGTATGGACATCTTACGATAATCTCCAAGAAATGTGGATGGGGGTTCAATAGATCAATTTCTACACAAAATCATGGTGAAATAAAATTGTCCATACAACAAGTGGAAACATCAACAAAAATAAAACAACCCAAAGAATCACCAATCTCCTTTAACATCATAGTATTGGGAAATGGGATGGGAAGCCCTATAAAACTCACCCAAACCATGGATGAAGAAGATTTTCACCCAAAATGGATGTCCCAATACCATATTAATAGAAGAAACTTGAAGGTACCACAAATCCTACCTTCTTGAGTCCAAGCATTCCCAAAATCTTCCCACAAGAAATAATGGATGCATAAGGAATTCTTGTTGAGATAAGAGACCGTCTATAGGGTAGTGATACACTAAGTGGGAAAAAAATTCTTAAAAAATATCAATAATGGTCACGAAACTCCAAATTTAGAAACTAAGGTATATTTATGATAGGCCACCACAATATCCAAATATTATAGGAAAGAGAGATAAGGAAAAACATCGTTCATTGAGATCCTAGAATAAGAAACTAAAATTGTCAGAAAAATAAGAAGCAAGATCTTCATAGATTAGGGGTGATTACTAGAAAGTGCATATTTGAAACATTTCAGATGCCCTAAAAGAAGAATAAGGATGGGAGAATAAGGTTGGGGAATGACTGATTGGGGTTCAACTAGTATCCAATCATGTATGGAAGAAGAAATCATCAAAGGGAAAGAATCAGATCTAGTGACTAACACAATGGTTGAAAAAATTTAATTCTATAGTGACGCATCTGGCACATTCTCTGAAGGCATCAAAATAAAACTCATTTTTAACTCTCCAATCACATAACTTAGCTATAACCATCGTTAGTGGTTCATATTCAAATATTTATGTGTGAATATATACTTGAGGCTCTTATGATCTATATGTATTTCACATTTTTTCCTAAATAGATAATGCCACCATATTTTAAATAGTATGAACACTAGAACCATCTCCAGATCATGCGTTGGGTAGTTATTTTCACGAATTTTCAATTTCCTTGATTTATAGGATATCACTTTTTCATTTTGAATTAGTATATATCCCAAGACCTTCTTCGAAGTGTCAATATATACCATGAAAAGTTACCCAGTCATGTCTAGTATAAGTACAAGTGCAGTGATAAGACTCTTTTTTATCCCCTTGAAGCTCTCTTCACCTTTATTATTCCCAAAAAACATTACTCCCTTAAAATTTATCTTGGTTAGAGGTTTTTAAAATTAAGAGAAATTTCTCACAAATTATCGGTAATACCCAGCTAGTCTAAGGAAACTACAAATATCTATTATAGATGTTGTCCTAGACCATCATTATATTTCTTATATCTTAAAAGGGTCTAAAAATATACCATTTCTTACAATTAAATTCCCTAGTAATGTTACTTGTTCTAGGTATAAGTTTTATTGAGAACTCAACTACATGTTTCGGAGGGAGACTCAGAAATTCTTTAGGATACACATTAGCATATTCCCTCACAATGTGCATGTATTAAAAGATTATATTTTCATTATTTTCAATCATTTGAGCTAGATACGCTTTATCTTAGGGAAATAATATCCATACTTTAGATGATGATACCAAAGAAGATTAATCCTCCTCATTTCACTTGTATAGAATCGAAGGGTGATTCATGGAACATAGGGTTAATTCATTCTCCCATCAATTTATGTTGGATTTATAAATGAAAAACCATTCCATAACTAGTATAACATCAAATTTCACTAAAGTTAGACTGATAATATTTTCAAGAACAAAATTACCACAAAATTGAACATGTGATATAATAATAATAGAAGTTTTCCCTGATGATATCAAAATAATTTTAGGTGGTGACTTGATGTTCTTAAAAAACTTACAAGATATGATAATATAGCATTAATTGAAATAAAACACGACATACACAATTATGAATTATAGGTTACATGTAATCCAATCATCATGATCCATCTTAACATAGTACTTTACTTGTTTCCTTAGTCTTGGAGATTATTGATGATCATCATGCTTGTTAGCCCTTGGAATAGAGAATTGTATTGGATAATACCCAACTTATCCACATTTGTGACATAGAATTATATATGGTAACTTTGATTGAAATTTATTTTCATCCACCACATTATTAATTTTTCCATCTAAATTGGCTACTCTATGCCCCATTTTTCCACACATAAAACACCTTTGAGTTTTTTTGTGGCATTTCCCTTGGTTCCACTTTCCATATTTTTGACACACATGAAATTGAATCTTCTTTCCTTTATCACCTTTATCAGATGAACTTACTTAATATTCCATCCTCTTCTTATTTAATTTCTTTAGACATTCAACTATGTGCCAATTGTTAATTGTGATTTTTGATAGATGAATTTCCATAATCATGATATTTATTACTTGTAGCTCCCATTATGTTAGATATCTCATTTGGATGACCATTATATTATCCCTCACATTGGTTGTTGACTCTGTTTATCCTATTTATGGCCATTGTATTGAATAAAGGGAAAACTAGGGAAAATTAATTTTAAACAATTAAACACATAAATGGTAATCCAATAAAATTAAAGGGATATCTTATAAATTACATTTATTCTTTAATTTATGAATTTCTTGGCTTTAATATATGTTATTAATGATCTATTTCTTAATAAAACCTTATGTGCATTTTTGTTCCCTTAATAATGGTTTGTATTGAGCTTGTGAATTTAATTAAGTATATCCCCTGAGAGTGTCAAGCTAGGTGTGCATTAATGCCCATTATCATAAACCAGTTCTTGATTGAGTTTAGCTTGATATACTGTTTTTGGGTAGTACCCCTAAGTACATCTATACCCGAGCCACATCCACTTGTAGTATCTAGATAGGGATGTATTTCCTTGGAAACTACTTACTCTATACATTACCAAAATTTAGGGATGTTTTCTTATGTTTAGTCTTATCCCTAAGGCTTATACTAGAGTTTCCTAATCCTAATCCCAAAAATAAATAAACTTTCCTTTGATACTAACTATGACAACCCATATATTTATTACACATTAATTCATGTTTTATTACATAAAAATACAATTAGTACAACCCAAAAGATCTACAATTATAGCGTCTTTGGGTAATTAGGTACATTACATAGAAACTTAAAATAGTGGGTACATCAGTATTATTGAAAACTTCTTTAACATGCTAATAATATTCCATCATTCTTAAAACCACATGGGATAACCCAAGGAAATACAAAAGAAAAAGGTGAGCTATAAATCCTAGTAAGGGAATAAAAAATTCACAACATGAAGAAGGTATTACATGTTATATAGTAGTTATTTCAGTGGGACATAAAAGCGGTGAGAATCAGAAACATGAACAACGAGGCACGATATATCATGATAACATAAAGGCAACATGGGAAATATGGGAAAAAAAATTAAACATGACATTATAAACATAAGTAAAGGTTAAAAACTAAGAAATAATAAAATAATGTTCTTAGGATAACCTCCCATGCACTATACATAGATTTTATGATACTAAAACACTACCTAATGCATTGAAGCATTATCTGGGTGCACCCATTATAATCATATCATGTATATGCATATGTGTTCCACATAGATCATATAACATAAGAACATATTTAATCACATTTAATTACATGATCAAAGAGTTTAGAAAAAATATATGTAATTACCTAATAAAACAATTATCGGTATGTCTAGGTGAATTCCCCTGAGTGGAAATAACGATGGTATTCACAACAAAAAGGTTTGGCATGGAAAAATCACAGTGAAATTTTGGAAGCATAACAGTAGTGCATAAAGCATCATAAAATAGTTTAATGAAAGTGAAAGGGGTATATCATAATTTTTAAATCATATGGTAAGTAATAGGGATGTGGGAAAAAATATCTTGATATTTTTAATTGGAAATAAAAGGAATAAAATGAAGAAGATATTAGAATAAAGAGGAGAAGGGAGGATCCCTTACTAAATTTCAACATAGTAATGACTTAGGTAAATTATATAATGAGAAGAGATAAATTATATTTTATTATTAGGGAATAATTTTTATAGTATAGGTATCTTTATAAATTCATGAAAACATAACCAATTGAGATTCAAAAGGCTAAATACAAAGAGGGTGCTTTAATTGAAAAGAAGAGAGAGAGGACCCTCACATTGAGTGGGTGATTCCATAGGTTTGAGAGGAGCTTCTTGAGATATTAGGGGAACCTAATAAGGACTATATATAAGGGAGGATATATTAATGACATGATCCTAGGATTTTAATTGAAGATGAATGAGAGCTTGGGTGGGTTTATATAGTAAAATAGAGTGGAGTTCTTTATTATTTCCCAAACATAGGTTTTGAGATCTATATAATAAAATAATCAAAACCAAAAACCTCCACATGGGGTTTTCCAGTGTATTTTTCCAAGAAATGAGTTTATTTCATTATTTTATAAGTCCAAGTGAATAAATCATTGAAATATTACCCTTGGTGATTTGGAAGTGAGTCATGTTCATAAAGAAATGGTTTTAAAACCTTAAAATATAATATAGGTTTTGAAGGATTCATAGAGGATTTATAAAATTAATCAAATAACCTCAAAAAAATTATTTTAAAGGTGAAATATATATTTGTTTGTGTATAAAATTTATATTATTTATTACATCAATTTTGGGTTATTATGATGTCATGATACACACCGTATATTTATACTGTATTTAATTTTTACTTGAAAATTTGACTATCTTGGAAAATTACAAAAAATTATCAGTTGGATAATTTCAATGAGATGATTAAAAAAAATAATATTTATTGTATCCAAATAATTTTATAAAAATATGAATTATCTCTTTTAAAATAAGAACCAACATTTATTGAGAAATTCTAGGTTTTTTTATAATAACAATTTTTAAACCCTTATAAAAATTTACATTTGAATTCATAAAAAAATATATTATCATTTATATTTAATAAAAATTAATTAATTGTATTTTTTTAAATATAATTAATTTTATAATTCATGAATCCATCAAATAGGAATATCTTAAATAAAATTTCCTATTACAAAAAAAATACAATTTGTGTTTTATTATATCAAAATAAAAATCATTTATAAAGTAACAATAATAAGAAGTAAATATAACCATTATTATATTGAAAATAGAATATAAATATACATATTATTATGTTATTTATACATATCCCTTTATTAAAAAAAAATTCTCTAAGGTTAAGGTGCGCAATGATGATATTTTCATAGGGTGGTTTGGTGTACATGTTTTGGGCCATGATCTAGATGAACTTAAACTTATCACGTAAACGGGTTTTCTTGTGATTTAGTTGTTGGATATCAACTTGGAAATGATCAAGGGTAACTTCTAGTGATGATATATCCCTTATAAGCACCGATAAATGGGCTTTATAGGGCATGATCCTACTGGTCTAGGCCATCAATTCCTTTATATGTGTCAATTGGATTTATCAAAAACTTATATTTGTACTAATTATATGATCACTATTCAACAGATATATTATCAATGTTTATAATTATTAACGTTCTTTTAAATCCAATATCACATAAAAAAACCAAAGAAGTGAATGTATTTTCTATAAGTATAATAGGTAATTTAATTCAATCACAAATAGAGTTTTATTTTTAAAATTTTGGGTGGTTATAGGGCCTACCTCCCCAATGAATATAGGAAGATGCTACAGATGGAACTCTCTTGATAGATCAAACATCAATGATATAGTGTGAATATTCTCCCTTTATATAGATCACATGACCCTTAGGTATATTTTGTGGAGTTTTTCTTCCATATAATTCTCCAAACCTAAAGGAAGTTTTGGTTCAACTATGTTAGGAGTATAATGATTTTCACTCTCCCAATACTTAATTCAACGATGAAGTGGAGGAATTTTCCCTACAATGTTTAAAAAACTCCTTAGAACACATGTTACACAATAAGGTCAATGTAAATAGGTGAAAAATATATATAATCACTAGCTTAAGGTTTCTATGTACTTGGATTATCAAGTGAATTGTCATAACATAACAATTTCTTTCAATTTTTTTTTCTAGGTATATCAAGGGATTTCATTTCACAATTTAAATGGGTGAATATATCACATGAAATAGATACATACTTATCATGAAAAATTCATGTAAACCTATATTCATAAGTGACTATCATAATGAATGCATACTCATCTCATTCCTTATTGGCCCAAGAGTAAAAATCTCAATAAACAATAAAATCACATAATAAATGAATCACCCAAGGTAAAGTAACATAAAAAATGTAATAAGAAAATAACATGAACAAAAATCTCATCCTTGGGAAAATATATTTCCCCCCATACATGGGTAAGCTACTCCTATGAACGAGTTCATTACCAAGCATTGACATCTCATATTCTCCTTTATAACTTTACCCAATAGTAAATAACCAGAAAATAAACTTCTCTGATACCAAATTGTAATATACCAAGCCCGATGTTTCCTCAAGTGATCGATCTAGGTGGTTCTGTGACCTCATACGTACCTCCCCATAAGACATATACTTCTTAATAGAAGTAAGGGTGTAAGAAAAATAATAGGGGGACTATAAACTTAGATATATAGTATCTACAATAGAAATAATAATAATAGATTAGTTGAAAAATAGATGAAGGAAATATAAATAATTAATAGGAAACCATAACAGAATGAAGGTTAAACAGAAGAATCCAAATAATAAAATAATCATATAATGATAGGATAAATGAATCCAAATGGTGTGATAGATGTCATATAAAGAAAATACTAAATAGACTCAATAAAAGAATCCAAAACCCTGAATCCAAACCCTATGTTAGTTTCATCTCCAAGCTCCAACTCATCCAATAAGAAATCAATCAATATAGGGCCTCTTTCCCTTGTCCAAACCTGTATCCATGAAATTTTCATGGGTAAAAAATGGCAGCCTAAATAGGTTGTGAGTACAACTCAGTATCTCACCATCAACATTGTCTACAAAAATCTAATCGGAGTATATAGATCACGAAATAAAACAATAAACAAGGGTATTAATTTAACAGATTAATACTACTCATAAAATAAACCCACTCACCCTCGAGTTTCATGATAAAACTCATGGCTATCCAACCCTACTTTGACAAATTTTTGAGTATTTATGAGTATATCATTAAACCATGCCAACCCTACCCATAACCCTTTGAGGGTATAACCCACAAATAGGAGAACCATAAAGATCTCTATAAGCGTTTCAGAAAGAACAAAAAGATCCCTATAATCATTACAACATTACCAGGTGCGATCCCTTTATATAAGTATGTCATTATAACTAGGAACAAGCCATTTATATAAGAATTTTATCTTAACTAGGTGTAATACCTTTATATAAGAATTTCAGCATAACTGGGTGAAAGATCTTTATATAACCATTTCAATATAACTAGGTAGATCCCGATAAGAATTTTAGTGAAACAAAGAAGAGACCTATAATAATTAAAACATATCAAACATGTTTTCATATGCCTCATTGATTACACACCCCATTACCAATTAACGACCATTTATTCTATTTTTCCGAGTTACCATTTTATAAAAAATTAACATGTTATGCCAAAAAATTATATTATCAGGACAACCAAATTATCACAAGTTCAAGGGTAAGCTCTTCAATCGGGTGGAGAGAAGTCCGATATCAACACTAATGGACCCAAAAATATACAATAGGAGGTTTAAGTATGTAAAATTTATTAAACAATGGATTTTCCATTTAGGTAGGATGCACACACATTGTATCAACATGATTACACTTATTTTATAAAATAGAAGAATTAAAATATACATTGGGAATTTGTTTTAAACCATCCACTACAAAAGTGAAGAATATATTAACATGTATTAATGTATGATGTTGTGTTTAGTTCCTTTTAATTTAAAATCTAGGATCAAAACATCAAAATACTATGGATCTTATTTCTGGTTTGAAGATGATTCCCATTGGTTGCTGCTGGGAGGTTTGAATCACCTTGGATTGGTCCCTAGAAGACATAGGTTGAATATTATTGAAAGGAACTTCAAAAACCTTCAAAAAAATATTTGGGGTGCCCAGTGTTTGAGTGGAATATATGGGTGAATAAAAGGTTTGGAGGGGGTTAAGGTATTTATAGACAGTTTTTAAAACTAAAGACCACAACATAGCCTTCCATACCACACAACAGAACATGATTACATGGGTAGGACTATAGTGTAGCACAAGGGACCATGCCACAACCTTCCCAATAAAACCGTGTCAGAAGATAATGGCTAGGACCAGGACGTAAATCCTATAAACTTAGGGGAAGGACTATAGTGTATTATAAACCACTATGTCGCATAACATAAAAACATGAGATGTAGGATATGGCATAAACTATCTTCATGCCATAGGGGTACCAGATTTGTAAGAACTGACCAAATCCCACCCTGAAGTGCTTGCACAACATCCATCCTCTCCATGTCATATCCACTCAACTACTACATTTTAGCTTTCCTATATGTTTTATCTATGTTAAAAAATGTTATAGTTCAAATTATTCTCCTCATAGGACCCTATAACACAACTTGGATCTCCATGCCATAGCGACATACCCTACGGTGTAGCCAAAGGCTCCGTAGTACAGAATCCTCTATGTAGCTTAACTCCCCTTCTTCCTACTTCCTCCTAGAACAAACACATCAGACTAAGTCTCAACAACCAAGGTTCAAATAAAAAATAACTAGCTCAAAGAGGTTTACCAAAACTTAAAAGAGAGAAATACCTGAAAAAAATACGTGATTATACACATCCCCAAAAACTAAGATATCACTAGGGGGTATGCACTTATCCCCAAATAATAAGAAATAACCCGTGGGAAATATACCAATCCCAAAACCACAAGAAATATCACATAACCATGGGGGGGTCACATACTCTACCCAAAACTAGGTATCAGGCCTCCATTACTCTAGGGTCATACTCTCCCCCAATTATTGAACCATCATTTCATAAATCACACATATATAGAAATAAATCACATATATTTGAGGGCCAAAAATTACCATGGAATGATTCACTACATGAACCTAGGGAATCCCATCATATAACTTCAGTCATATAATGTATTTTTATTCAACTAAACACACTTAGGGAACAACATTTTCCCAAATCCTCACATAACATGCACATATCAAAAATAATGTTCAAACATTCTTTAGAAAACCCTACTTTTGTTTTTAAATACCATTTCAACACCCATTTATCAAATCACCAATTTTCCAATAAAATTACATTTCAGTCAAACCCATTTAAAAAGATAAATTTAAAAAGGAAACCCTTTTATCTTTGAAATCCAATACACACCGCCAAGGAATCCATGGAGAGGGATACCGACAATCATTCAACCAAGGTGACACCGTCAAACAGTTTGAAAGATTATACAGTTTATGTTGACTATTCATTCAATGTGATCCTATCATAATTTATTCTAGAATCATACAAGTTATAAAATATAAAAAAATATTAATATTTAAGGAATTTGAATATAAAATACGAAATTTTTAAGAGACTCAAATAAGGTCAAGGACACCTACCACTACTAAGGTTCTATAAATCATCTCAAAATCTTACCAACTTCTTCCGAGTCCATGATCACCTACATCATTAATAAATATCATTAATTAATAAACTAAACATTTAAAACCAAATTCGCAAATTTTAATAATTGATGTTAAACTCACCGAGAAACATTACAATGATAAAACCACAAGAAACATGGTGTGGTCCACTCTATACAAACACCTGGACCTAGGCCACACAAAATACTTAAATGAAACACCTGAATCAACGATAAAATTTACTAAAAATCACTAAAAACCATAAATATGTTCACAAATAAATATAACTCAATGAATATAAAGAACATAAGAATTGATACCTCCTTCCAGGATTCCCACTAAAAGATACATATGAAATCCTTATCAAGGGAGATGATTCCACCATGCTATAGTGGAACCAACACCTTGAAACCCAAGTATATTGACCCAAAATTTTGGGAAAACAAGGATAAACAAGAAAGAAATGATAGGGAGTATAATCACACCTCAAATAATGGGATAAAGCACAAAGAATCACCCATAATATAATGGGAGATATAAGAGGAAGTATGAAAGGACCCTCTTAGTTAGAATTCACATGAGGGAGGAGGATATGAGGGATGAGGATTAAAGTCTATAGGTGGATTTTTAAAAAACCTCATTTTTAATTAAATTCAGTAGGCTGTTTGATTTGGCTTCATGTTTTTCCAAATTATGTGCTAACTGTATGACCTTAACTATTCAAGGCCACATATCGCACATGGTTTGGCTATATAGTTTTCTGAACCATGGATTAAATCTAAAAATCCTCTATATAACTAAATTTTATTTTTTTCATGGTTTATCTACAATTTTGTTCAAACTATTTACCACATACCTATAAAAATACAAGACTCATGGTTTGGTTACATAATTTCTCTTTACCATAAACCAACCGCGCATAGGGATGAATACTTTCAAAATTTCCAAAAGTTATCCTAAATCTTCCAAGAATCACTCGAGAATGAGATACACCTCTTAAAATTCAATCAATATCCAAAATCATCAATTAAGAATGATCCAAATCTTAAAATTTCAATCCAAATATAAATTCTCAAAAAAACCTTACTCTAATAATAAAAATAAAATTCAAATTTACCCAGAAATTCATAAATTTTAAAGCTTTAGGGTTTTACACCAATACTTTAGAAAATTTAAGAATATTTATTCGTATATATTTTCTTTTTTAGTTTTCTAAAAACTCTAGGATATTATGTATGAAATCAAAAATTCTTAGTTTAACTCAAAACCATTTCAAAAGACATTTCAAGATATCTTACATATATCTTTATCCATATCATATTCATACACAACTCATTCAAATGTATTGATAAAAAATACAACATCATACTCAATGGGTTCAACAACAACTATAATGAAAAAAAACTTTTATAACTAAAATTCCCTTTTTAATGAAGAAATACCTTATTAATTGATGTAGTTATAAGAAAAACATGCAATGATTTGGTTATTTTGGATCATTATAAAATATCACATGTCAAATTTAAAATACTGTTAAGTATCATAACCAATGAAAATATATTAATTGTACATTAACCATTAAGATTAGTATATTAAGGGTTATGATAAAGTCTAATTGATATATAAGGAAGAATCAATGGCCTCAAACACTAGTATAGTACCCTATGAATCCCATTTATCCGAGATTCAAAGGGAGATGGGATCATTTGGATTTTACCTTAACCAATCCCAATCCAAGATTCAATAAATAAATCTTGAGTTGAATTATTTATGAGAGAAGTTAAATCTTATCAAGATCATGAACCAAACCATGTTCGATGAACCACCCCAAGAAAGTACCACCATTACACACCTTACCCTTAGGGATTAGAATATTATGATAAGGGGTTATGTTTCTATAACCTAGTAACATTAATTTTTATATTTTCTATTTAATGAAATAATTATTATATTTATCCCCTTTTATTATTACTTTATGAATGATTTTATAATGAGTTTGATAAAATTTAGTTTTTGAAATGAAGAAATCAAAATTTTATTTCTGGGAAATATATATATTCAATTAAGACACACATTTTGATAAATTCATGTTATTTTAATTAAATATTATTATTAAATAATATTTATTTAACTATAAATGATAATATAATTTAACAAAATAAAATATAATTTTATAAGGTTCAAAAAGTGGTTAGTGTCGTAAAAACTTATATTTTCAATAAAAAAAGGTTTTTTATCTTAAAGTTTAAATTGAAATATTTAAAAAATAATTTTTGTAAAATAAAAATCATTTTTGAAATTAAATCATCAAAATTACCCCCATGGTTAATTTTTCATAATTTTCTAAGACTATCGATTTTTTGGGTAATAATTATATATGATTTATGGTATGTATTATGGAAACATAAAAAACCAAAAGTGATGTAACAAATAATATAAAAGGAATAAACAAAAAAATATACTTTTTTCAATTAGAATAATGTGTATTTGAAGTTATTTAATTAGATTTATAATATGTTAATTAATTATCCAAAATCTACATTATATTTTAAGGTTCTAAAATAAATTCTTTATGAACATGACTCACTTACACATAACCAATGTTATTATTTTAATATGTTTATTTATTTGACCTATAAAATATTTTAAATCAATCCTATTTCTAAAAAACCATGGTAAGGACTGTAGTTTTTATTATTTTATCAAATTGAGTCCAAATCAAATGGTTAGAAATTAATAGAGAATTCTCATCTCTTTTTATATAAATAAACAACAAACCTCCCACTCATCTTCACTAAAAAACCATTTAGAATTAATTTCATTGACTTCACCCTATCTAAATCTCACCCAAGGTTTTCCTAATATCTTAAGAAGACCCTCCCAAGATTTGAGAAGCATCCTCTCAATGTAAGATATTGTCTCTTCCTCTTTATTCAATCAATTTATTTGTATTATTCCATTTTATTTATAATTATTAATGTTGTAGTATATTTTTACACATCACTATTATTGTAATTATTATTTAAAAGTAATTATAGACCACATTTTACTCTCATTAAACCTTTCCATAAATCTTTATATACAACCATTATATTGTCGAAATTATCCTGTGATTTTTCATGCCAAACATTTGTGTAGTGACTACCCAAACTCATTTCCAATCAAGGGTATTAAAAAATATGTACCTATTATTAATTGATTCTATAATTCCATATATATAACCCAAAATCCTTAATTATGGGATTAAAAGTGATAAAAATTGTACTTTTTTTGTATGCTCTATGTGGAACACTTATGCATATACATGATATGAATTTGATGGGTGGACCCAAAATTATATAGCCTAGAATGAATTATATATTGTTTTTATCTCATGAGATACCATTTATGGTACACAATATGTTATCCTAATAACACTATGTTATGAGGTTTGAGTAGTAAGCCTTGAATTATGCTTATGATGTCATGTTTTATATTGTTGCCACATTCCTATGTTGCCTTAATGTTATCATCTTATATCATGATTTGATGTTCATGTTTATTATTTTCACCCTGTTAATTTCACCATGATATGAATCTTGAATAACATGTATTAATTTTATCATGATATACTTCGATTATTCCATTACTAATCTTTATAGGTCACACATTTCTTATATACATCCCTAGGTTATCCCGTGTAGTTTTAAAAGAGCGATTAAATTTTAATAGCATGTTAAAGAGTTTTAAATAATTTTTTTTGTATATTGATTCATTACAGGGTAAAAGATAATTAATATTAACTAATAATGAGCCACCATACTCATTGATAAGAAGAGAATACTTTTCTATCTCTCTATCCTCTCTTGTACTCCGACATAATACTTATGTCTCCAAAAATTATTCTTCCATAGGGATTTATGGAATCTTTTTTGATATCAATACTTTTATAACTTGAGATTGGACTTTATAAAAGTATATTTTAATCTAAATATATATTTTAAATATGTGATCCATCACAAGTAATATGTCATGAATTTCCACTTTTAACTTTCTGTCTAAGGGATCGTATAGGTAATATCTCATTGTTTACTTTGAGTATCCTATAAAGGTACACTTTTTTCCTTAGGTTTCAAGTTTATTACATGAAGTTTCCTTAAAAAATGCTTCACAACCCCACACATGTAAATTCAAAAGCATGTTTTTTCTTCCACACTGATTTTATATGGAATACCATTCATCTGTTTAGTGATGTTGTATGTAACACATATCTCTAAAAGTATAATGGAAGACTCACATGACTCATAATTGTTCTCACTATATCTAATACGGGGTAGTTCCTCATTTCACATAAGCTATTCTATTTCATTTTATAAGGAAGAGTGATTTGAGAGAGAATCCTAAACTTCTATAAATAATCAATGAAGTATTGATTAATATATTCTCCACCATAGTTTGAGAATATTTTCTTAATATTCTTACCAAGATAGTTCTCAATTTCATTCTTGCATTCCTTGAATCTCTCAAAGGAATCCAACTTATACCTCATCAAGTAGACATATCCATATATAATAAAATCATTAGTAAAAGATATTAAGTATGAGTAATAACCCTTTCTTAAATATGAAATTGTTCACACACATTAGTATGAACTAATTCAATAAACTCTTTGACCCTTTCACCTTTTCTAATAAATGAGACTTTGATTATTTTTCTTTTTAAACATGTGTGACATATACCGAGTGGTTTTAGTTTAAAATAATTTTAATATACATCTTGGTATAATTTTTTCAAACATTCTTCATTTACATGACCTGGCCAATGATGTCAAATTTATGTGTGGTATGAGTCATGTGAACTGGTTTTGTTATCGATTTCCATTACTTGGTTTATATAATCCAACACATAAATACCATTATTTAAATATTCCTTATCATAAAAAATGATATATTTATAAAATAAGCAACATTTATTTCTAAATTTGAAAATAAATCCATTAATATAAAGTCTGGATATAGAAATAATACTTTTGGTAATGGATGAAACATAATAAAATCTTTCAAAACCAAACCATTCCCATCAGCAACGTGATGTGGTAGTCCCTAATACCCAAAATAACAAGTTTGTATCTGTTGGTTTCTCATCAATATACCTATTCTTAGTAAATATTTGTTAATATACCTTATTAATGTATTTAAATATATATATGATCACCACTAGCTATATCTAATAACCAATTTTTAGAAATTGATAAATTTCAATTGATAATAAACGCACTTGAAACTCCCCTTCTATTTTTCTTGATTGTAGTTTTGCTTGTAGTGGCCCATATTTTCACATGAAAAGTAGATAACATAATATCCCCTTGCTTTACCATTGATCTGTCTCATAATGGAAGGTCATTACAAAGAATCTATGTACTTAGAGCTCTTTTCTTATACTTTCCTTTATTCACTATAAAGATAGAAGGATTTTGACACTTCCTTTCCATATCAACTTGGTGAATAAGAGTGAGCAGATATGGGAGAGACTTCTCAATTGTGTTCATATTTAAATTAACCATAAATATGGAGAATCTATGAGGTATTGATTCAATAATGAGACCGGTACATGGTTCTTTAGGGTGTTTAAACCCTAGAACCCTCAATCCATCAATGTATCCAATGAGTTTGACTATGTTAGGTTTATCTTGTGCACCCCTTCCAAGAATACTCTTAAAGAGACATTATATATCCCAAAAACATTTCTATCTAGATCTATCCTAATATATTTCATATAGATTCTCAAGAATACTATTAGAGTATATGTATTCATGAGGATTTATGAGTTCACTAGACATGGATGATATCATTAAACACTTTAAATTGACTGTGTCACTCAAGTGTTTATCATTTATAGAAAAATATTCATCACTCAACTACTTTAAAAGAGGATCATACAATGAGAATTATAGCACATAATATTTCCATTCACAGAACAACACAACCCTAAGGTGTTTGAACCATTCCTAGAAGTTACTTATAGCAAGGAGATTGTCTTTCTACAATATTGACAATATGGATAACATGGATTAAGAACCTTCCATTATTATAAAATTATAAAAGACTATTTTATTATTACTTGAATTGATTATAATTTATGAGAGACATAATGAAATTAATTTTATTATTTCTCCCACTATTTTATGAAGTCCCAATAACCCTCACCATTTAACTCAGAATGTCTAGTTGCTTGGATATTTTAGTATTAAGGATATATATTCCCCTTATTATAACCCCAAAAAGGTTTTTTAAAGTTACTTGAAGGTATTTAGGTAGTAATTTCTTTTCCAACTACAGGATTGCAACTCCTTGATTCATTGAGTGGACTCTCTAATCCAGAAACCCTGACTTGGATTTCCTAAACACTTGCCTCAAAGTTACACAAAGTCCAGAAAGGGTTACTCCTCTTGATGTAAAATGGTTAATTCAATCCAAAAAATTCATAATAACTCCCATTTTAAAATATAGTGTCCAAAAAATGGTTTTCTAGTCACTTAGTTCTATTGGTTTCATTCTTACTCAAGTAAGGAAGGCCAAGTTTGACATAGTATTAATTTAATAGATTTTTTTATTATGTGTATTATTTTTCTTTTATTATATTTTACACATAGTGTTAATATTAAGTATATTTTACTTATTTGATTTGGCATGTTTTGATAAAACATTTACACACAATCCATTTATTTATATTCCATATTTTCACATTAGTTCATTTATTTAAGTTATTGTGGTCTAGAATTCATAATATAAATAATGAATTAGACATAAATTAATAAATAAATAAAAAAAATCATGATCTTATATAACAATTAATTTATTGTGAAAATAATAAATCAACCTATAACCTTGGAGAAAAACTCACTATGTCGGTCTTGTCATGAATTTTAGTATTCCACCTATCCACTTGTGTAACACTTAGGTTTGCATCGTCTTTGTTTCTTCTTGAACTACCTCTATGCACCTTGGGATACTCCATTTATTATATTTATATATAACTCCCATATAGGTGAGGGTAACCAAATCATAGGTTAATGGTAATTACATAAATAATCTTGGGAATATAGGTCCTACATTATAAAGGAGAGAAGGATGAATTACAGAACATCATATTTAATTTAATAATTAATAATAAGAAAACCAAGAAATTAAGTATATTAAATAAAACCAATACATACACATATCTTGGTCAAGATCATTATCATTTATACACATTCAATAGTTATACAAAATTACACAGGAAAATATTCATTTCTTTATAATTAAGATAAACATGCTTATATTTATAATTAATTAATTAGTTAATTAATAACTTAACTTTTATATTAATGACCATCTAAATTTTGTTATAGATACCCATCTTAAATTAATTTATGGAAGATAAATGGAATAAAAAATAATTACAGATAATTATAATAAATTAATTTAAAATTTTGAATTTAATAAGACCTTTATTAAATTGTCAAACACATCAGGTTCTAATCAATATAATATGGTTTTAATATTGTATTTAATTATTTAGTGTATTTTAATTATATATTTTATCCGGATACTACACAACATGTAATTATGATATACATGTTGTGTTCCTCAAATATCGTGTACTTGAGATAAATTCCTAAGGATTTAGTGTGTAACTTGGATAGACTAAATGATGTGTATTAACTAACTACCCACTGTGTATCATTATTTTTGTGTGTCTATGTAACCCACTGAATGTTTCGGTATGTTCTTCAGATGCAAGACTACACAATGTATACTAACCAGCCACACACCGTGTATCTATCTTGTCGTGTGTCTAATTGACTCACAAAATTACTTTGTGTGTGTTTAGGGTATTGGAAATAATGAGCTACACATTTTGTATCCTAGTTACACTTCATTTATTTCATTAATTCTCTAGGATATCGATCTCATATAGGATTTGACTGTTTATTTGACCACATGATTTAAGTGATTTTTTCCACTAAACCATCTATACTACACTACATGTATACTAGATACATACCTTGTAATCCAACAAGCAATGTTCTAGGTTGTCCCAGTTTATACATAGTGTGCAATAAATTCACCACATGTAGTTATTATTTGGCATGTCATGTATCCAAAAATATTCCCAGGTTCAGTAAACTTGGGTACATAACGTGTACCCCTACTACACACCATGTAACAAAATATTATTAGAAAAAAATTCTTGGAATTTCCTAATGGAATCTCTGGTCTTTCTTCATGTGTTATTAAACCTTTAAGAAAATATAAATCTTGAATGATGAAATTAAAATGTTGAAAGCATGTTAATTAAATAGCAGATTAAAGAACCAATATTCTGAAATGAAATATCTAATCACTATTGTGCATAATAGATTAAAAATAAAATAAATAATTGTAAATTTAAAACGTGACTTCTCTAATACCATTTGATGGTACCAGAAGTTGTGGAAGTTCTTGGTGGGTGAATTATCCATAAAAGTTTTTATTGATTTTATATATCATTTTCCAATTGTGTAAGATGTAAATGTCAAGACCAATGAAATTTTTTCATCGAATATTGACATAGAGAATCCCATAACCCAAAGAGGATCTTTTGGATGTTAAAATTATAATTAATTTATATTCTATTAAAATAAATAATTCATGGTCTTATGATATTTCTTTGATGAATATATCATTCATCTGAAACCATTTTCAGATTACCATTATTGTGCTTGTAGGATCTAAGCATAAAATCCATCTAGTGGTGATCCAGATGTGCTCCTTTGATCTTCAATAAACATTGATAGAACATAAGGTGCTAGAGTGATAGATCTGTTATCTTGTGTTGTTCATATTAATCACTTTTAGTTCCTTTAGGCTTGAAGTAATATCTCTAGAACTTATTGGTCTTGAGAGGAATATATGAGGAGGAATGGACAGATAAGTCTATTGTGCACGTTGATTCTCAAATCTTGATAAATCTAACACCAAATACATAACCGTATATTTATAAAGCTAGAGTTTATATTAAAATATTATTTAATTGACTATTATCCCTTAAATAATATAATAATACTTATAAAAACTCATGCCATAAAATAATAATAATAATATTATCATTATTTTAAAGCGTCCACTAACTTGTATAATGATAAATATTATTTTACCAACTTGAAAATTAACATTCATCAATAAACATGATCTTGATCATATCCATCTCCACAATTTTTATTGAATACCCAAATAAATATTTTATTCATAAATAAATATTTTATCCAAAAACTAGTGAATAAATATTTATTAAATATTTGATAAGTTTTTTTGATAGATAAAATATTAATAAAATTATTCCTCAATATTGAGAATAATATTTATTCCATTAATTAAATTCAAATATAATTTTATCAAGATCAATAAAAACACTTACTCTGTGAACTTCTAGGATCCTTTTTATTAGCATTAGGCAGGATTACCTAAATTTGAATAATACAATCTAGTAATGGGTCAAGTCACCCAAGAGAAAGAACTTAATGATTCTATATCGACAACCACATATGAACACTTTTTGTGTAATATAATATATTTTTATAAATATCACATCAAGCATGTTGCATATTTGTGTCATCAACATATTTGTTCGATATGTCTTTCTTTGAATATATGAAATAAACACATCATTACACAATGTCTTTGGAAGTTAAGGTTATGGATTCATTCCAATAAAATGGATAAGACATAAATTTACATAAATATGGATGGGAAAAATCCTTCCTGGACTTATCCATTAATATCATGTTATTCATGATACACCCAAAACACCCTACTTCCGGTAAACATATGACATCACAGTTTTGGTCTGTAAATTAAATACATGATTCATTACATGAATTAATGATAATAATAATGTCTAAGGACTATTTCACATGCTCATAGATATAAATATATCATGATATAAAAGCATTCATAATTCCTATTGGAGGGTCTATTATCATAATATCTCATCTTGGAGACTACTAAAAAGAAAAATTCATGAGAAGAAGTCTAATTTGCTTACGAGTACTCATATCTAACAATATACATACTATGTTCTATATCATAGAATGTTATCCAACCAAAAAACTATATTTATGAATATCATCATGGAATTTCAAGGTTTTCATCATAGTGGATAATTTCTATGTTCTTATTAATGTGATAGATACTCTAGGAGATTATTATATCAAGGTTATGCAGAACAAAGAACAATATGTAATGATATGTTTTATTAATATACAAATATTAAAATATACTTATAACCAAATAAAAAATAGTTTGTTCTAGAAAATCAAATCCAATAATCTTATTGAAGATATGACAAATAAGGTTCAAACCATTCAACATCAAATGAAATCTATAAAAATTAAATATAAAATCTATGCACACCATCACCGATGAGGCCTAAAGTTTGAGGTCAAAGATAAGGTGTTCCTTTATATGTCACCATGTTAGAAGTTCATGTGGTTTGGGAAGAAGGGAAAGATTATTCCAAGATACATAATCCCATTTGAGATCCTTTATCACATTGGATATATGACCTATAAACTAGCACTCCCACCTAACCTATCCTAAGTACATGTTGTGCTCTATGAATCCCTCTTGAGGAAGTACATACTAGTCCCCTCACATGTACTAAATTTAAAGGGGGGGGGGTACCCTTGTATAATTATATTTCATATGAGGAGTATCCAGTGAATATCTTATATCACATAGACAAAGTTCTATGAAACCAAACAACTCACATGGTCAAAGTGTTATAGAGGAACCACAAGTTTGAGGAAGAAACTTGGGAACTAGAATAGTTAATAAAGCAGAAGTACCTTCATCTTTTTTATTATTTTAAATGATAATTCAAGGGTGAAATTTTCAAATGGGGGAATAATGTAATAAACCAAATTCTTATAAATGATGTTACCTTTTGAATAGATAAATTCCTTATTGATTAATATAATTATAGAACACACGTGCACTCATTTGATTATTTTGTACAAATTATAAAATATATCCTATCATATTTAAAATAATTTTAATAATATTAACCATTTATAATATAGAAACTATACAGTTACCATTAAAATAAATATATAATAAGGGTTATGATAAATTCTAATTTACATAGATAGAAGAAGTGATGACCTCGACCGGTAGGACCATATCATATAAATCCCATTTATCAGAGATTCCAAGGGAGATGAAATTATTGGGATTTTCCCTTATCTAAACCCAAGATGATATTTAACAAATGTAGAATGAGGAAAACTATTTATGAGATAATTTCAAGCTTATCAAGATCACATACCAAACCATGTTTTCTAAACCACCCCAAGAAAGTTCCACCATCACACACATTACCCTTAGGGTGTACGTTGGTATAATAAGAGGTTATGTATCTAGAACCTAGTAATATGAATTTTTAAACTTTATTTTAACAAAATAATGATTATATTTATCCATTTTTATTATTACTTTATAAATAATTATTTAATGATTATGATAAAAAGTATATTTTGATACAAAGAAATCAAAATTATATTTTTGGAAAATATATATTCTCAATTAAGACACTATGTTGATAATACAATATTTTTTAAATAAATTTTATTTTATTAAAATATTATTTTTTAAGTAATATTTATTAAAATAAAAAGGATAATGTAATTTAATGAAGTCCAATGTAATATAATGGTTAGAAAGTTGTTAGTGTCGTAAAAAATAGTATTTTTCAATAAAAAAGGATTTTTATTTAAAAGTGAAAGTATCATATTTAGAAAATTATTTTGATAAAATAAATATTATTTTTGAAATACGCTCTTCTAAATTATATAATGGTGTACTTTTCATATTTTTCCGAGATAGATGAATTTTTGGTTAAAAATTAAATACGATATAAATACGTGCTCTGTATTATGATATAATAATAGACTAAAAGTGATGTAATAAATTATATAAAAGGAATAAATGAAAAATATATGTTTCCACTTTAAAATAATGTTTTTTTGAATTTATTTAACCAGTTTTATAATCTTTTAATGAATCTTCCAAAACTGATATTATATTTTAAGGTTTTAAAAGCAGTTATTTATAAACATGAATCACTTTCACATCACCAATGGTATTATTTTAATATGTTTAGTTATTATACATATAAAATATTGGAAACAAATCCTCTTTGTAAAAAACATTGAAAAAAAATCATGATAATTTTTATGCTTTTGATTGTTTAATTATATAGAGTCCAACACCTATGTTTAGAAATTAATAAATAATTACCCTCTCTTTTTATATAAATACTCACCCAACCTCTCACTCCACTTTACTAAAAACCCATTTATAATAAAGTTACTCTCAATATACCTCACTAAATACCTAAAAATTTATTCCCAATCTCTTAAGAAGATCCTCCCAAGCTTTTAAAATCTCCCTCTCAAGGTAATGGATTCTATCCTTCTCTTTATTCAAGAACTTTCTTTGTATTATGGAATTTGATTTCGAATTTTTAATATTTTAATGTGGTTTTACACATACCTTTTACTATCCTGATGATTTATAATTAATTATAGACCACATTTAACTCCCATTAAATCCTTCTATGAATCCATATATACACCCGTTATGCTGCTGAAATTATACTGTGATTTTCCATGCCTTACATTTTTGTATTCAATACCCATACCCATTTAATCTCAAGGGTATTTAACTATATGTACCTATTATTTATTGATTTAAGACTTACATATATGTAACCCATAGTTCTTAATTTTGGGATTAAATGTGATGAAAGTAATTCTTACATTGTATGATCTATGTGGTGCACTAATGCTTGAACATGATTTAAAAGTGATGGGTAGGCTCATAATTATATATACCTTAAATGCATTGGGTAATGTTCTTATCTCATGAGATGAAATGTATGGTGTATAGGAGGTTATCCAAATAACACTATGTTATGATGTCTTTGTGGTTATCCTTGAATTATGCTTATGATGTCCTGTTTTATGTTGTTTCCACCTTACTATATTGTCTTGATGTTATCATCTTATATCATCCTTCAATGTTCTTGTTTATGATTCTCACCCTTTTATGTCACCTTGATATTTCTCTCGAATCATAAGTACTATTTTCAACTTTTTATTCTTTGATTATTCCCTTACTGTCTTTTATAACTCACCATTTTCTTATGTATTTCCCCTTGTTATCCTATATAGTATTATAAGATCAATGGATTTCAAGGACATATTACAGAGTTCTAAATAATGCATTTATATACATATTTCAAGTTAATGTGCTATGTATCCAATTTCCCAAAAGGCACTAGGCCTCTGAATCTTATGGGATTGTATTTTGTTTATCTTTATGTAATAAGTTATAAATTAAGGTTTATTAAAGATATGAGTTGGCATAAAATGTGATAGATGATAAGATATAGTCTCAATGTGATCAAGAATCTTAAAGGGATCAATTTATCTAAATATTTAGTTTCCCTTATTCCTAAATCTCATAACCATATTCCATAGCGATATTTAAATGATTTCTTTGTCACCGGCCTTGAACTCCAGACCTCATAAATGATTATCTGCATATCTCTTCTATTGAAATTGCACTGATTTGATAGGTCATTGAATGGTTTGAAACCTCTCTGTCATTTCTTAAGAAATATCAAGACTAAATAAATTTATCTCTCCAACATCCTCCCAACACATTGTAGTTATGTATCTCTTCCCATATCGATCCTTATATAGTGCCATTTGGATGTTAGAGTAGAACTTTTAGTTATGTGAGAACTCATCCAGAGGAAGATATTGATCCTAGAAACTTTTAAAATACATTACAAAATATCTTCACATATCTTCCAATGTCATAATAGTCCTTTTATATTAAACATCAGTTTGAGGATGATAATTCATTATAAATTTTAACTATACATCAAATGTTTGTTAGATACTTCTCTAGAACATTGATGTGAACCTTGGATCTCAAATTTCCATATGGGCATGGGTAATGGTTACATAATCACAAAATTATAACATTCATCATTGAATTTATGGCAGAATTAACATTGAGATATATACTTTATAATATTCCACTTCCTGTTATCCCACTAGAAGAGCTATATAAGATCTCTATATATCTTTCATGGTGTATAGATAATGATTATATATGTGTATCATCAAAAAATATTTATTCAATTATGGCATGGATGAAATATATATATTGGATAAAAATATTATAACTTAATCTTTTTCAAGGTTAAACTCTATAATATTTTTAGCCTTCTACTATAGTTACATATCACCTTTTTTGACCCTTTGATCTTCAAAGATATGGATGATTGTGAAATTATTTAGGAATGATCATATTTTAACTCTTCCTTATGATTTCTATATCCATCCTTTTCATATTTATGAAAATTGGGTCTCTTGGAATCCTCATTATATATAAGGTTTCATGATATTTTCTACTCATAGTATCAACCACCATGTTTACCTTCCCTGAATGGTTATATATTTATAAATCACAATCCTTGATCAACCCTAACCATATTATTTGGAATATGTTCAACTCCTTTTATGTGAATATATAGTTTAAGATCTTATTATAATTAAATATTTTGTATTTCTCTCCATATAGATAATTATTCCAGATATTTAATGAAACAATTACCACTTCTAACTCTAGATCATGAATTAGGTAATTTTTATCGTGGATTATTAATTGATGTAAATAATTAGCTATCACCTTGTCATTTTTTATAATGAAACATCCCAATCCATTCTTTAATGAATCACTGTATATAAAAAAACCTTTTCTACTATAGGTTAGTGTGAGTGAAGGTTTAGTGACCAACCAATTCTTAATCTTCTTGAAGCTATTTTCACATTATTCTATCTAGAGAAACTTTACTCCCTTTTATATAAGTTTGGTTAAATGGTTTGAAAATCCTGAGAAATTTTTCATGAAGCATCAATAATATCCAACCAATCTAAAAAACTATAGATCTCTAATATATATGTTGGTCTAGAACATGTTTCAATACCTCTATCTATGAAGGGCCCATGAATATACCCTTTAATGTGATTATATGACCTAAGAAAGATACTTTTTGTATCCAAAATTTACACTTAATGAACTCAGTATATAGTTTCAATTTTCATAATGTATTTATAACAATCCTAAAATACTATTCATATTCTTCCTTTATTTTAGAATATATAAGAATGTATTCTATAAATAATACCAAAATTTTTCCTGTATAAATAATAAATAATTTATTCATCAGATCTATGAAGATAGTGGGGGAATTTTCAATCTCAAAAGTTATCACTTTGAATTCATAGTGTCTATATTTCATAAAAAAGGATATTTTGAGTATATCTATTCTCTTTACCCATAATTAATGATATCTAGATCATAAATCCACCTTTGATAAGTATTTATCCACCCTAAGTTGATCAAACAAGTCATCAAGACGAGGTATAAGATGTTTTTTCTTTATAGTGGCCTTATTAAGGTCATTATAATAAATTCAAAGATGCATTAACTGATTATTCTTCTTAAAAATTATATTATATTACTCAATAGGTAAGTACTTGGGTGTATAAAATCCTCTTCCAAATTATCCTGATTTAACCTCGTCAATTCCTTTAATTCAATAGTGAATCATTCTCTAAGGAATATTAAATATAGGTATAACACTTGGTATAAATTGATTTGAAAACTCAACCTCAAATTTTAGGAGAATAAAAAACAATTATATGGGAAATAAATCAACATATTCCCTTATAATTAGGTATAAAGAAATATATTAAGAAATTGTTTTCCAAATGAAGTTCATAGTCATCCTTGAATATATATTTGACCATGGGATGGTTTGGTATGTGAAATTAGATTTCCCTATTATGAAAATTTTTATGAGCTCTATCTAGAGAGAGCTAATATATTCCTAATATCATGTTGAATTATAATAAAGGAATAATACATATATTTTATAGAAGTGATTGTATAGGATCTTCATTTCTCTCTTGGTTTAGGAGTTTGTTGATATTTATTTCATAAGTAGTCAATGGATTGGTGAATTAATTTTCATAATGAATCATTGAAGTATGGATAGTGCATTAGGCTGAAAATTATTTTCCTATGTGGTAATCAGAAACTTTATATCTCTTTGACATTAATATTATTGATTTTCTTCTCTTTAACACTTGAAATATTTTCTCATTCCTTTGAGGATTCTTAAAGGGTGCTTATTGCCACATTTTTATCATGTATAAAGTTAAATATTTTTCCCTTTGATGGATTTATCATTTGAAAATTTCTAAAACTCTACTTTAAATTTATTATCCACAAATACATGAGAATAATAATATTCCCCATTTTTTATTTCCACATCAAGAGAAGGTCAATTTTTTTTCATAGATACTAAATTCTATATATAACTAATTATTTTTGAATAATTAACTTTAAGACCCTAAAGGATTGATCAGTTTTGTTTTTAGGATCAATAATGAAACTTGAGTCATACCTTACAAGTCATGTGAAGTTTTCTTTATAGGAACTTTTCAATTATTCCTCATTGTATTAATCTCAAGAAATTTTCACACTATCTTGATGAAAATTGTTCATGAAAAATATTTATTGAAATATATTTTCTTAAACTCTTATCATTATATGGAGTAGCTTTATTCTTTTCTCTTCATATTATTGATCAAATTCACCATTTATTTGCTTCACCTTCTAAATGATAAACAACTAAAATTACCTATTCATTATTTGGTCATTGAAGAAGAGAAAATATTTTTTATATTGTGTTGAATCATTACTATATATCTAGTAAATCAGAGGATCCACTAAAGTACAATGGTTGTTGTCACGTAAAAGAATCAATAATGAGTTTCTCATTATTTTTTTGTGTCCTGGAGTTTGAACTATTCTTAGTTATTACTCATAACTTGAGATAGTATATTGCAAGATCCTAGATTTCTCTATAAGGTAATTTTTATTTACTTTTAAATTTAGGCCTTTTATTTTATTTAATTAAGTGCTTTCCAAAGTCCTTATGGAGGATCGGGGGGTGTTCTGGGGGTTTGGGACATGAAAAGTGGAAAAAATGAGTTTTCTGGGTTAGTCGCACGATCTACGCACGGTTGTTGCTAACCATGCGGGAAGCACATGTAAATCGTGAAAGGGGAAGATTTTCAGATAGTATCCTCCAAACAGTTTGTGCACAGTTTGGAAAACCATGTGGATAAACCATGTGAGGGGGCACTTTGGGATATAAGCATACACATGATTTTGGCACGGTTTGTAAAACCGTGCGGGTAAACCGTGCGCCCCAGAAACCTTTAAAAAATTACAAAAATTCAACTCTAGGATTTTATATCCCACTTAGGATTTTCCTCCTCCTACTCCCTTGAAACCATATGAACCAAAAAAATGGACCAAGAGCTCCCAAGGATCAATATCCCTTGATTCTAAGCCATTTGGAGTGCCGTTAGTTGCAGATTGAAGATCCGGGTAAGGCTAATCTCCCACTTGCTTTTCTTTTTGGTTTAGGGTTTCTATTTCTTTACCCTATCCATCTGAAGACCTCAACCCAACTTTTTTGGTGAGTTTTAGGGTAAATATTTAAGGGTTGTTTGAATCGATATTTAAGGATTCGGTTGGGAGTGCGTTCTCCAATAGATTTAAGGTAGGTGGTCTACAAAATTATATTCTTTTGATTTTGTTAAGATTTGTGCATTTAGGGTTTTTGTTCTTGCCCACTTTTGAAGAGTTCTTTATGACCTTGATATAATGTGATTTAGTGGTGTCTAAATGGCTAATTCAACACCTTTTGATCCCCATGGGATTCAAGGAGTTTGACTCAACTGAATTAGAGCCACTTTAGGGTGTGCTGATATTTCCCCAGACTTAGAGTTAGCTAAGTAAGTGCAGGATGTTGTGCAAGAATGTAGAGCCCTTGATGATTATGTTAATATGATCAAATGAATTAAAATTGGTGTATATTAATACACCTAGTTTGGGTAATTACCCAATAGGTTGTTCAGTTTTCATAAAAAAGGTACAAATGGATAAAAGGGAAAATGCTAGGGATTAGATTTATACTTGAGTATGCTTATTGAGATAGGAATGGAAAATGGGAATGGGGATAAAGGGGTTAAGTAATATGAATAATGAAAGTGTTAATGGATTGAGGAAAAATCTAAATTCCCATTTATTGGGATTATTGTGATGATTTTAAATGATGTTGGCTATATTGTTGTGATATGGTGTTTTGTGGTGAATGATAAATACACTTGTGCACATGTCTTGGCTGAGTGGGGTATTGACTTGAGGTTCTACACCCATGGGTTGAGTTGGACTGAGGTCTAGCTCCTCCCCTAAAAGCATGGGTTAGGGAAGGGGCCATAGTTATATTTGTAACGCCCCGACCCCAGTTACCCAGAGTCGGTGAATTATTTTAGTACATTGGCATGATTACAAGGAACTAAGTCCCGAAGAACCGATCAATTTAGTAGTCTTGGAAACACTAGATATATTCATAAGTCTTACATTACATCATAAGGTAAAAAAAACTACAACAACATCTTGTCTTCATATCCCCTCATACTATCCCTACAGGTTATTCATAAATTACTTCTTCATAATCCTGGGAAAAATAAAACATTGAAAGGGGTGAGCTCAGATGCTTAGTAAGGATAACATTATAGAAGAAGATTTCATAGATAAGCATAAACACTTAAGGCAGTTTATAACTAAAACGAAAGCCTTTTAAACTTGAACTTCAGCATAAAATGGAAAATATAAAATAAAATAATGCCATTTACTTACTCACATGGATATTCTACTAGTCGAATGATCACATGAAATATCAATAACCACTTTCATAATGATGAAATGCATAATTCCAGACTATCATAACCACATAGCCAAGGCCTCGTGCCAAGACTACAAATAAGATTTTTCCAAGGCCTTGTTCCAAGACACTAGTTTGTCTCATGAGACCTACCGATGCATCGAGGAGCTATAGCGGGCTCCACCCGTCACTTATTAAGTCCAATGCATTCCTCATATGAATAGGTTTAAACATAACATAAACATTCGTATTAAAACTAGCATACAAAATGTCAATACTCTAACCACAAACCATGAATGGTATAAAAATAACACATCCACAGTCAAACATAACTCATTCGATACAATATGGAATATTGTATTGTATCACATTAACCTCAATCAAGAATAATGAAGGATGTTGACATAGATGAAAATAATCATCAAAACTATTTGAGAGAAATATCCCCTTTTTTCTTGAAATTATTTAAAAGTCACACTATTTGTCAAGAAGCCGTTTAAAAATTGATTTTTGAATAAAAGTGTCCCATACCACTTTGAAACTTTCAAAAGGAGTTTTAATTTTAAAACTTTAATGTCCATATAAATAAATCCTTAAAACCATTTTTTAAAACATGGACATTAATGAGAAAGATTTAGAGGAATAGGTCTTTAAAACATTTAAAAATGGTATTTTAGTTAGAGTTTCTAACCAAAAGAGAGACACTTGAATACAAATAATTGAGGTAATAAAAAATTTGTAATATCATGAGAATAAAGGGATTCATGATATAATATGTCAAAGTACATTATATACACCACATAAAAGTGATTTGGTGTATAACAACAAAGAAGTCTCAATGGAATGTAAATTGAGATGAAATCTCTCATAAAGGCTGTATCCTTAGGTTAAGGATAAATAAAAGACATAGTTATGTGTGACAAATATAAATACACTAAATATGATTGGATATTCAGTGTAAAACAATCAATGGACATTCACACATAATCTTGTAAAAACAACACCAATGAACTGGATGTTTAACTCAACAAATGGAAAATGAGTTAAAATTACTCTTATCAAATTCATATCGATGACATGAGAAATTATCAATGGAGTGATTATGTGTATCAAAAGTATATCCACAGGAAGGGGAGTGGAAATTATGACACAAGCCAATGAATAGTGATTCCACACATAATCTCGGAGTAAAATAATCAATGAAGTTTGCGTAAAGCCGAATAAATGGAAATTGAAATTTCAAATTCCCTTATCGATTTGGTAACTTACGAAACATACACCCATGAAAGAAGGACCATAAAATGATGATGTAAATATACATGAATTAAAGTATATTACACAATGAATACAAACATGGGCAGTACACAAACCACATACAATAAATAAGTGGTGAATAATGGAAATCTCACGGAATTAAAAGTGAGATAAGAAACCCCTTACCACGTTGTAATCAACTGAGTTGTATGACCAAAAGTTAATAACCACCAAATTATTCACAGAATAACATGAGTATAAATAGAATAATGATAATATATATCAAATGTCAGTACACAATATACCACTTTCAATAAATTAGTGGCGAACAATGTAAATCTCACGGAATTGAAAGTGAGATAAGAAAATCCCTTACCTTGTACTTTTCCTTGGTTGGGGGTAGGTTAACCTCCTATATAATGTTGAAATAATTTTTATTAAATTATTCATGAATCATATACATTAATATGATATCATATATGATCTTTTAACATTGATTTGTTAATAACATCTTATAATTATCGTCGTTTCGGGTGTTAACTTACTCGTTTTATTTTATATGTTTTATTACGTAAGCCATGTTTTCCATGGATAGGTTGTAACTTATTCATATCCAGAATGATATAAAGTTCTTAAACATTATTTTTAAATCTTCAAATGACAATTATTCTTGAATGGATATGATGGAGAATGAATCTCATCGCGTTCGTGGAGACGGTAGTCCGTACATACGCACGAGCGACAATATCATTCTTTTGATATTTAAATAATATATATTTGGATGGTATATCATATATACAGAATCGTTATCATGTTATATTTATTATTTAAAATAGTTACACATCATTATTATACCCACCCAAATAATAATATATTGAATAACAATTACACCACGACGTGGAGACGGTAAGCCGTACGTACGCACGTATGGTGACATGTTATTAAAAGGGTGGATAGAATACTGAATATGGTTGTACCATATTTATAATAACATCACAGTATATATAAGATACTGGATTTATTATTTTATAATGGTAATAACAAAGAAAGAATAAGTGGAAGAAGAAAGGAACTTGAAAAAGGGTGATGAAAACATTGCCTCTTCTTCGGGTTCTTCCTTTTGATTTGATCAAAAGGGCTCTTTAGGTTGGCTTTATGATCAAACTAAGGCCTCTAGGTTGTAGTGAGGGAAGTTGGGAGAGTATTTTGTCAGGGGTTTTCCGAACCAAAAGGCTTTTAAGGTGTGAAGAAATGAGAAGGAGGAGTGCCATTTTATAAGAGGGGCGAGGGGCACCTTTGGAAAAGCTAGAAATATTAATTTATAATAAATTCATATTCGGTTTCTAATGGATAAAAAGTTGATTATTCAAAGATTAGGGTGGTTATAGGTCGAAAACCATTCAACCAATAGAATTTAGACAGGTTTGGGTCATTATATTAAGCTTATCTTTTAGTTTTAACTCTTAGTTAATTAGTTTGACATTTACCATGTCACTTTGTATTGTTATATTATATAGTTAATAAACTTACTATATACATCAAAGAGACCCCCAAGTGGTCCATTAATGTTACAAATATCATGATATAAGTCTTTTGGCTAAACCTTAGATTTTTATAAATTTAATATCAAATAATAATATAATATTTGTTTTAAAAACTCTTTTATGTCAATTTTGACACTATTCAATAGTTGATTTTTTTAAAACTTATAACAGAATGATTACTTCAAAAAAGTTAATTAAATCAATACTAATATGTCATATTAACCTATAAAATTATTTTAATTTAATAAAAGTCTCAAATTATATTTATTTGGGTATTTATAATATCAATTATTCTAATTTTTCACTATTATGGTAATTACTGCATCACCATTGTGTCATAAATAAATTAAATTATTTAATGTCTAAAAATTATAAATAAAATATAATTATGTATTAAATCTTTTTATCTTTCTAATGAATATTTATAGTATAAAATCCAACATATATAACCATATGTAACAATTGTTTTTCTAAAAGATATATGCTTGTGTCATTTTTGTATTCATTTTAACTTAATTAAAATAAAGTGTCCCTATCACTTACAAGTGGATCCATGGGGTCCCAAAATCGACCCAAAGATTCCCATGGTCGACCATGTATCAACCAATAGGGATAAGACACGTTTTAGGGTAATTTAGTATTATTATAATATTATTTTTTTAACCCTTGTTTACCGGATTTACCTTTAACCATGGTAAATAAAATATTTACCGCAGTAATTATTCAAAATGTCTAAAAATAAAAGTTACATATTCAAACAATATGAAAATCCTGATTCCAAATATGGAATCCATTTTTCCAAATTCAAAACACATAAGTGGCAGAAATTAATTTAAAATTAATTCCCGTTGTTAAAACAAAAGCGTGTTTTTAAGAGATAATAACTATCAAAAGATTGACACTTGTTTATGTCCGGTTTAATTGTAAAATTATGTACAATGACCAAAATTATATTAAATGGTAAAAATATATTCTAAATATACTTTAAAACCACTAAAATTCATAATTTATCAATATAAATTATTTTGATTAAAAAAGTTGTTTTTAATTAAAATTTAGTAATTTTCACTATTCATCAAAATATTAAAGTTATCCGAAAAGTACCAAAATTTCACCTTAGGCTAAATTCTATATTCCGAATCCAAAAATGAAGTAAATTTTGAAATATAAAATATATATAATTTCAAAAAGTAGGTATTACTATTCATAAGGGCTAGTTTGATTGGTTGTGGTGTGTTAGAATCTCGAAGTTGCGTACAATGCACGCCATTGCATTATTCAAAGGGAAATGTACCGTGGAAGCTTGGGGTGTTACACTATTCCCTTAACGGTTGAATTCCACCGAGATTGAGGCTTCGAGGTGAGGATATTGAAAATTTTTATATTGTGATTCCTAGTGAGATAGGGCTTCATTATATTTCCATATTCTTGAGAACACTGAATATGGCTAATACATTTAACACATAAAAGGGGAGATTGAATAATGAAATGCCTAAGTAGAGAACCTAAATTTATTGGTAGTATAAATAAAATGAACATATTTTAGAATGAAATATTGAACTATTTAACTTAACTTTCCTTTATTTATCATTTTCATGCACTGTCTGCCTTGCTGGATATTTTGTAGACACCATTGGTGGTGGCCTACTGAGTTATACTCACACCCTTCTCGGGCCGCCGTTGGGTACCCGAGAAGACTTTATGCTTGAAGGTCTGGAAGAGGGTAAGGGCCCTATGATAGGGAGATGAGTTAGACATGGGACATTATTGGGTGAGGTTCTAGACTTGGAGTTCGAACCATTTTGGGGATTCTACCATTTTATTTCATTTTGGGTTTTGTTCACTTGACACTATATCATTACATGGAATAATTATTGTTGTTTATGATTGTACTCAGTTTTGGGATTGAGTTATTATGCATGTTATGGATTTTTCTCTTATGTTTCCACTATTTCAATTGTTATCTCAAGTGGATTACTCTAGTATTGAGGGTATAGTCTCCTCACATGACCTACTAGACCCTTAATACTAGTTGGAAACCTCTGGAATACAGGGATACATGCTTGAGTTCATGTAACTACCTAGCTCAGGGCACCGGTTTAGTGGTACCCAGGTCTGGAATGTTACAAAGTGGTATCAGAGGAGTTATTTCCTCTTTCTTACTATTTGGGGATGATAGATAGGATATTAAGAATGTTTTGGGCCTTAGTAATGAGCTTGTGCTTGGGAGTAGCCAACCCATGTACGGGGGAAAACCCAAGTCACCCTTGGAGGGGATTGTTGTTCTTGTTGTGTGTTTCTACATTTGATGATATTTCACCACTAGGTGATGCACTTGTTGTGTGATTTGACAGTTTTGTGATATTTCTCTCGTGGATGGAAAGGTACGAGGTTGTGCATTCATGCACCATTCTAGGAACCTATGTAGGAAATTAATATGTATCATGATAGACACACACATGGGATGGGTGTGTGAGATATAAAGGTTAGGATGCATATGTTCTATTAAAAGTAAGGAATTATGCCTAATAAGATGGTATGAATGAGTAATAAGGGGAATTGAAAATGTCAAGTAGTAATTAGAAAATGGTGTCTAATAAAGAACTAAAAGTGGAATAATTGTTTTAAGGGTAAATTGGAATATGAAAATGGTTCGAATGGGAGTAGGATATAAAAATTGTAACCATGATAATTAGATACTGTTTTGACCATAGACTTAGGGAGAGGGCCTAGGGTAGTGACCAGGTTGTAAGTATGGTATTTTGGGTAGTATATGCGAACAAATCTGGTTATTACAAGTGAGAATACTATCTATATCCCTTCCTTCTCACAAAATCTTTATGGTTGTGTTCTAAATCTCGTCTTTGGAATTGTAGAAAAAATCCACCCTGAAGACGTGCGCCGGTTGGGCGGAATGAGGATGTTGTCAATAACACCCCTCTAATAGTGGAGTAGGAGAATGTGGTGGTCCAAGGGGATGTGGAAGAGTAGTTTAGAGATAAATTTTATCATTTTATACAGATGATGGAATGAGACCCAGGGAGGGTTGCACTTAGCATGTTTGATTTGGCTAGGGAATTTCAGCCGCAACACCCTCCGACCTTTACCGGAGAGGGTGGGCTAGAAGAAGCAAAGTTATGGATTGAGTCCATCCAAAATATTCTCGACCAAATAGAAAATCCTCTAAATAAGTGATTCAAGTTAGCAGCCTATATGCTGAGGGGGAAATAAAAACATTGGTGGGAAATTATGGTTAAAACAGAGCAGGATGAGGGGATGATGTGGAAAGATTTTCAGGAGAAGTTTCTTGAGAACATCTATCCAGAAACCTTGAGGCAGGAGAAGGCTACAAACTTTTTGATGTTTAATCAAGGGACAATGTCAGTGATGGACTATGCTAGTAATTTCACGGATTTGAGATAATTTTTTCTAACATTGACAGAATATGAGCCCGCTGTGGTGAAACACTTATAGGACGGGCTAAGACAAGAGATCAGATCTTAGGTGAATATATTTAATCTAACATGGTTTTCTAAATTGGTGGATCATTCCCTTATCTCAGAAGGAAACCTGAAGGAATCTTCAGGTAGTGAACTTGTGGCACCAGTTGGGCGAGTAAGTGGTGCGGCTTCTGATAGTAGGAAGTGCCACTTTGGAACCTTTTAGCAGGGTGAAAGCGTGCAGAGTAGTCAAAAGAGGGTGTCATCTTCTTAGGGTGGTGTCCAGGTCTTCTGTTTTTAGTGTGGAAGGCTGGAGAACAAACGTGAATAGTGTACCCATCCACCAGTTGAGTGCCGAGCATGCGACCGACTGGGCCACCTGTAGAGGTTCTGCAGGAACCCACAACATTTGGGTAATGATGGAGGTCAGAGGTAGATTCAAAGTGTAGGAAGTGGTTTGGTTACCCCGTATCAGGTATGTGGTTTGAGCTCCATGGGCCATACTGGTAGGGGTGGTGGACGTGGAACTCTGGGGCGAGATCACCTTTACTAACCGAGCAGTGCAGTTTAGGGTACTCAGGATGGGGCCCAGGGTAAAGGGGCATGCCATCTCTATGTAGTTCAGGTTACACCTGAGGGCGGTGAGGCAAGACCATCTACTATTCAAGGTATGATTCTTGTATCTTCCATGTTTTTTAGTGATTTATTCAATAAAGGTGCTAAGAATTCCTTTATTTCTACTCATTTTGTAGTTTTGTTGGGCTTAACCATAGATACCACATGTGGGGTAATTTTTATTGATACTCTACTAGGGGTGAGAGTCGAGGACATCAGGAAGTGTAAGGGTTGTGCTTTGGAGGTTGGTGGGTATCATTTTCTATGGGATCTGTTTTTATTAGATATGTCAGGTTTTAGCCTAATCTTGGGAATGGATTGTTTGGTGTTATATCAAGCCCATATCAATTATTAACGACATCAGGTAGCATTCACATCTCTTGATGGGAGCACTAATTTCCTTCGTGGTGAGTGGGATACTTGAGTGGGTTGTGCAGGGCCATTACATCATCATATGGGGGAGATCACAACCCATGTGGCATGCCTTATGATAGATGATGGGGAGAAAAGAAATACATTCTTTCCTTTTGTTATGGGCTAGTTTTAGGATGTGTTTTCTGAGGATTTATCAGGGTTACCACCCGAGAGAGATGTTGAGTTTACGATCGATTTTTTTCCTAGAGAGGAGCCAGTTTCCATTCCACCTTACTGAATGGCACCAACAGAGATCTAAGAACTGAAGGTTAAGTTAGAGGAATTGGGGCATAAGGGGTTTATATGCCCTAGTAAATCACCTTGAGGATCTCCTGTGCTGTTTTATAAGAAGGTTGATGGATCACTGAGGCTGTGCGTTGATTATAGGACATTGAACTAGATGATAGTTAAAAATCGATACCATATTCCTAGAATTTATTACCCGTTTGATCAGCTCAGAGGTGCCTTCGTGTTTTCCAAGATTGATTTGAGATTGGGATACCATCAGTTGTGGGTGAGACCTTATGACATACCTCAGATGGATTTCTGAAGCAGGTATGAGTTATATAAATTCCTAGTAATGCCATTTGGTTTGACCAATGCACTAGCTATGTTTATGGCCTTGATGAACCAGGTATTCCACCCATATCTGGATCAGTTTGTAGTTGTTTTCATTGATGACATATTGGTGTACTCCAAAACTCATGATGATCATGCCAAACATCTTAACATCATCTTGAGTACACTAATAGTGAATAGGATTTGCGCCAAGCTATCAAAATGTCAGTTTTGGATTGATGAGGTGCACTTTTTGGGACATATCATATCTGAGTCAGGCATATCGGTGGATCCAAAAAAGGTTCAGGATATGGTGTCTTAGGAACAACCTAATAAAGTATCTGATATTCAATGTTTTCTTGGTTTGGATGGTTATTACTGAAGGTTTATTAGAGATTTCTCTCATTTGGCAGCACCACTCACAGGCCCAACCTAGAAGGGGGTTAAGTTAAATTGGTTAGAGGCTTGTGAGAATGATTTCTAGGATCTAAATAAGTGGTTGACCACCACCCTGATTTTGATATTACCCGAACTAGGTAAGAAGTATACCTTGTTCTGTGATGCGTCCGGTGTTGGACTTAGGGAAGTGTTGATACAGTACAATCAGGATATAGCGTATGGGTTGAGACAATTGAGGCCACATGAAAAAAAATTTCCTACTCATGAACTAAATATAGCTTCTATGGTTCATTCCTTAAAGTGTTGGAGGCATTACTTGTTGGGATAACCCTTTATGGTGTTTACCAACAATAAAAGTCTCAAATACATCTTCTCTCAGTAGGATTTGAATCTTTGACAGTGACGGTGGGTCAAGTACTTTTAGTCCTTTGATTTTGAATTGGTTTACACACTAGGAAAAGGGAATAGTGTCCTTGATGATATGAGTCAGAAGACTTAGGATCAAGTAGTTAAAGATTCTAGTTTAGAGTGGGTGATGATGGCCTTGTTTGCGGAGATGCATTTGGAGGTACAGGAGGGGCACAGACAGATGACCCTTGCATCTATAGTAGTGGAGTCCATGATTTTGAGCCGAGTTAAGGAGAGTCAGTTGGTAGATCTGGAGTGTCTGGCTAAGAAGGAAAGTATTAAAGGTGGGGAGTCACCTTCTAGTTGGACCTTCAGCACTGATGGAGTTTCTTATGTTCATGGTCGTGTCTTGGTACCAGTAGGTGTGCAAGAGGAGTTGATTCGTGATTTCCATGCATGAAAGTGGGCAGTGCATCCGGGATTGACTAAGATGTACCATGACCTACGTAGGAAGTTTTGGTGGCTAAGGATTAAGAATGAAGTGGTGATTTTTGTGGCATGATGCCTTACCTGTAAGCTGGTGAAGGCCGAACATCAGTGCCCAGGTGGGTTGTTGTAGTCATTGCCTATTCTAGAGTTGAAATTGAATGACGTCATGATGGACTTCGTAGTGGGTCATTTGAGGACACCTCAGAATAATTATTCCATTTGGGTGGTGGTAGATCAGCTGACCAAAGTGGATAATTTCTTGCTAATTCAAGAGACCTATATAGTTGACTAGTTGGGGGAGTTATACGTTTAAGAAATAGTACAGTTGCATGGTGTGGCGATAACCATAGTTTCAGATAGTGATCCGCGTTTCACCACTTGTTTCTAGAAAGGACTGCAAAAGGAACTTGGTACCCAGGTGTTTTTGAGTATGTCTTACCACCCATAGACTGATGGGCTGTTGGAGTGTACAATTCATGTATTAGAAGACATGTTGAGAGCATGTGTTCTGAATTTCAGTCGTTCGTGGGAAAAGAACTCATCGCTTGTTGAGTTTGCGTATAACAACAGTTTTCATGATACAGTTCAGATGGAACCTTTTGAGGCACTTTATAGGAGACTGTGTAGATCTCCATTGTGTTGGTTGGAGGCCGGAGAGTCTGAGTTGTTAGGGAAGAGTCTTTTGTAGGAGACGTCAGAGAAAGTTTGTTTGATTCAAAAGCGCATGGAAACAGCTCAGAGTATGAAGAATTCATATGAAGATCAGCGTCGTAGAACTCTTGAGTTCATGGTGGGTGATAGTGTGTTTCTTCAGGTGTCACAAAGTTTGGGTCACTATTGAATTTGGAAACAGGGAAAGTTAGCACCTAGATATGTGGGGCCATTTGAGATTGTGGAGAGGATCAGACCGGTGGCTTACCGATTGGCTCTTCCACAATGGTATAGTGGAATGCATGATGTTTTCCATGTTTCACAACTCCAATTGTATCACCTAGACCCATATCATGTGATAAATACTGAGGATTTTGAGCTTGAGACTGATGCATCCTTTGAGAAGCATATGGTTCGTATTTTGGATCATAGCGAGAAAGTTTTGCGGGGTAAGGTTGTGCCCCTGGTTCGTGTTCTATGGAAACATGGAAACGTTCAGAAGGACAATTGGGAGCACTAATATGATATGTGGGTCCAGTGGCCCAAAATCTTTTCTTTAGAAACTCAATGATTCTTGGGAAGGGCAGCTCAGGGATGAGCCGTTATAAGGTGGGGAGGTTGTAAGATCCCATATTTCTATGTAAGGTATGTTTTATTTACCTTTTAGTTTAAGCCCTTTATTTTAGTTAATTAAGTTCTTTCCAAAGTCCTTAATAAGTCTTAGGGGTGTTACGGGGGTTTGGGACAAGAAAAGGGGGAAAAATAAGTTTTCTGGGCTAGCCGCACGGTCTGCACACGGTTGGTGCTAACCGTGCAGGTAGCCCAGGTAAACCGTGCAAGGGGAAGATTTTTAGATAGTAGCCTCTGCATGGTTTGTGCACTGTTTGAAAAACTGTGTAGGTAAATCGTGTGAGGGGACTCTTTGGGACATAATCACACACATGGTTTAGAAAACTATGTGCATAAACCATGCAACCTAGAAACCTTTAAAAAATAATAAAAGTTCCACTCTGGGATTTTATATCCCACTCAGGATTTTCCTCCTACCCCTCCCTTGCAACCCTAGGAATGAACAAAAGGGACCAAGAGATCCCAAGGATCAATCTCCTTTGATTATAATCCATTTGGAGTGCCGTCAGTTTCAGATTGAAGATCTAGGTAATTTTAATATCCCTCTTTATTTTCTTTTTGTTTTAGGGGTTCTATTTCTTTACCCTCTCCATCCGAATCTCTCAACCTTTATTTTTTGGAGAGTTTTAGGTTAAATATTCAAGGGTTGGTTGAATTGAGATCTAAGTCTTTGGTTGGGAGTGAATTTAGTAATATATTTAATGTAGGTGGTCTAAAAAATTATATCCCTTGGATTTTGTGTAGATTTGTGCATGTAGGGTTTTTGTTCTTGCCCTATTTTTAAGAGTTATTGATGCCATTGAAATGATGTGATGTAATGGTGTATAAATGGATAATTGAACCCCTATTGATCCCCATGGTATGCAAGCAGGATGAATTGACTGAATTAGGGCCACCCGAGGGGCGTGCTGATATTTCCCCAGACTTAGAGTTAACTAAGTAAGTACAGGCCGTTGTGAAAGAATGTAGATCCCTTGATTATTATGTTAATATTCTAAAAGGAATTGAAATTGGTTTCTAGTAATACCCCTAGGTTGGGAAATTACCCAAGAGGTTGATTGGTTGGCACAAAAAAGGGTTAAATGGATAAAAGGGAAAATGCTATGGATTAGCTTTATAACTGAGTATGTTTAGTGAGATAGGAATGGAAAATGGGAATGGGGATAAAGGGATTAAGTAATATGAACAATGAAAGTGTTAATGGATTGAGGAAAAATGTAAATTCCCATTTATTGATATTTTTGTGGTGATTGTAAATGATGTTGGATATGTTGTCATGATATGGTGTTTTGTGGTGAATAATAAATAAGCATGTTTACATGGCTTGGATGAGTGGGGTATTGACTTGAGGTTCTATGCCCATGGGTTGAGTTGGACCGAGTTTCTAGATCCTCCCCTAAATGTACAGTTTATGGAAGGGGACATAGTTCTATTCCCCTAACAATTGCATTCCACCTAGATTGAGGCTTCGAGGTGAGGATATTGGGAATTGTTATATTATGATGCCTAGAGAGATAGGGATTGATTGTATTTCTATATGCTTCAGAACACTGAATATGCCTAATTCATTGAACACATAAAAATGGGAGATTGAATAATGAAATGTCTAAGTAGTGAACCCAAATTCATTGGTAGTATAAATAAAATGAGCATAGTTTAGAATGACATATTGAACTATTTACCTTAACTTTCCTTTATTTATCTTTTTTATGCACTATCTGCCTTGCTGGATATTTTTTAGACACCATTGATGGTGGCCTACTGAGTTATACTCACACCCTGCTCAGGCCGTCGTTGGGTACCCAAGTAGACTTCATGCTCACAGGTCATGACAAGGGCAAGGGCCATATGTTAGAGAGATGAGTTGGACCTAGGAGATGTTTGGGTAAGGTTCTAGACTTGGAGTCCAAACCATTTTGGGGATTCTACCATTTTATTTCTTTTGGATTTTGTTCACCTGACATTTTTGCACGACATGACATAATTATTTTTGTTTATGATTGTACCCAATTTTGGGATTGGGTTATTATGCATGTTATGGATTATTCTCTTATGTTTCCACTATTTAAATTATTATCTGCTATGAATTACTCTAGTATTGAGGGTATATTCTACCCACATGACCTATTGAACCCTCACTACTAGTTGGCATCCTCTAGAATATGGGGAGATGCACTTGAGGTCATGTAACTACCTGACTTGGGGCACCAGTTTTATGGCACCCAGGTCGGGGACATTACACATATCCATGAAGGTTTACACACCATATCCTAAGAAATTTGTTTTCTCATTGGTACAATCATCACATTATCCATCACACTCATCATTAACTCAGGTATTCATAGTTTTATCTTTTAAAAAAAACCAAAAGGGTTAAAATTAGTAATAAATAATAGTATTTTATGAAAAGAAGAGTAAAAAATCACATGAATATGAAAAATCAAACCTATTATGTCTTAGTATATGAAAAATTCATTTTAATATATGATACTCTATGTTCAACTTAGGTTACTTTATGTTTTGTTCTCATATACTTCTTAAAATTGTCCCCAAAATAAATTTAAACCCACTCTAATACCAGCTGAGATAAACCAATCATGATATAAATATATTTTATTTCTTTTTTCAAAGTTATAAAATACATCTCATAATTAAAAATTCACATTTAGAACCCAAAGGTTTAGTGTATTAAAATATTAGATATATAACCAAATTATTTCATAATAATACTTCAAAATTTCCCATAAAATTATCTAAAACTTATTTATTTCTAGAATTTTTTTTGGGAATAACCTTCACCTATGATTTTGGTAAAACCACTAAAAGCTACCATCTCCCACCAATATATGTACACCACTAGAAGTAAATCATTGGAAGATACATAGTATAACCCATCCATCTAGAAGGAAACTATAGATTTAGTGTATTGGAAGTATAAAGTCATTTCAACATACCCACTACATAAAATTGATTTCACACACAACTCTAGAAAGGCTCAAAAACATAAATTGAAGGAAAATAATAAAATAATAACACAAAAATTTAATGTGATTCAGAAAATGAGTCCTTTTTTCATAGGAGAAACACTAAAAATTCTTTTTAATTATAATATAATGTAAATGAACTTAAAAATAATATTAATAAACATTAGTAATATTATAATATTACTACTTGCAGTAATTAATCAATACATAATAGTGAGGTCACACTTTCCTGAAATATCGATCAACTAAAGATTATCTCCTCAACTTGGATACCAAAGCAATGACCCTTCATCTTTGGTAAACTTTAAAACATCCTCAACTTTATTAGAAGATACATAATTACAATTGGCCTACTTCCCTTGGAGATATCCTAATGCTTCTTTATCAAAAAAATGAACAACTCCAACTTCTAGTGATTAAAATTATGATAACCTAAATCTGTTGAATTTAATCTAGTGAACTCAAGTAGAATTCCCCTCACCGAAATCTCTCACTTGAATAATTTTTTCAAGTAAACTTTAGAAACTATAAAAAAATTCATTAGACCTTATTTTCCTCACTACACAACAAGCAGTGTCCCTTCTTTCCTCACTACACAACAAGTAGTGTCCCTCCATCTTACACTTCCATTCATGAAAGTCCCACTAAGGCATGATGTTGCCTCACACTTTCTTAAACTATTAACTTAGTAAACACATTCCCTGGATTTTGGATTCCTACTATATTTTTTACATCCATATCCTTCCCCTCTAGAAAATTTTGGATCCAATGATACTTTAGGTTCATATGATTTTTCCTTATATGGAAAACCAAATTTTGATCCAAGTGGATTGTATTTTTATTTTCATAGAATAGAAATCCACCTTCATGAGTTCTTCTATGTTCCTTTAGAAATCATATCATCCAAACTATTTACTTCCCAGCTTCCATTGTAGCTACATACTCTAATCCCATTACACTCAAAGTAATAATCCATTGTAATGATGACATATTGTTGACTAAAATTACTATGTAGGTAAAAACAAATATTGTTGTGGTCTTTTGTGTATTTGAATCACTAAAAAATAAATATCAAAATACCCTTAAAAATTTTCATCCATACAATATCATAAAACTATATCTTTCATTCCTTTAAAATACTGAAGGATCCAATTAATGGCATCCCAGTGTAGCTTTTATGGTTTTTACATGAAATGAATTGAAAATCCCACTAAAAAATAAATATCCAATCATGTGAAAATAATTTTATTAATTAAAATAATGACTTTTGATTCATAAATAAACTTTACCATGTATATAAGTTTATATTCCATTTTTGGTGATTTATCCTTGGGAAATATGAAGTGTCTATCCAAAGGAGTCAAGACCAACTTGACCAAAAACATCCAAAATATTTGGATGACCTTATTGATGTAATTCCAAGATAACACCAAGGTTTTAACTTTCCTATGTCTCTCAATATTTATCCCCAAAATATTCTTAGCCTATCTGATATGTTTTATCTTGAATATTTTTAATACATCAAACTCTAACTTCTAGATCATTCTGGTGTAAAATCCAACAAGAAATATGCCATCCACATATAAAATAAATAAGAGGGATGTTTCATCATCCCATTAATTTAAGTAAAAACTATGGTATGAATTGCAGATTCTAAACCCTTTTTCTAGGATGAAAGTGGAAATTTTTTATATCCATTTTCGTGGTTCATTCTTCATCTCATAAATAATTTTATTTAGTTTACAAACCATACTTTCATTTACCACTTCTGTGAAACATACTTGTTACTTCATATAAATTTCTTCCTCTAAATTTCCATTAAGTAAGGTTATATTTAAATCCATCTATTCTAAGTATAGATATTATAGTGTTTTCATTATTATCCCTATCCATATAGTTTCATGTTTAATAATCAATGAGTTTATTTAAGATAAATCAACACCTTACTTCTAATGAAATACATTTTAAACTTGTAATTCCTTATACCATTTATTTCCATTAAACTATTATTATAATAAAAAACCCACTTATTTTAAGTCCCTTATCCCCATCCAGTAATTTATTAAGATCACGAGTTTCGTTACACTTCAATAAAGACATAACTTTATCCACCAATGATTTCCATTTTTTGGAATCATTAATGTGGATCCCTATTTTATTCTCTATGATTATCTAGCTTCTATTAAGATAATAAAGTTCACACCATCACCATACCTCTAAATTGATCTTCTAACTATAGTTGATCTTCTCAAACAAGTTCCCTATTTTGTACTACTCAATCTGATATAACTTATAGATCCCTAACTCCCACTACTCTCACTCAAGATTTGACCACTCTTGAACTTTTTTTTAATATTTTCTTCTAGATTCACCTGTAACACCCTGAGTTTTAAAACCCTTTATCTTTATTTAAATTTCATCTCTATAATTCTAAATAATATTTTTATATTATTTCAAAAGAATTAAAATTTAGTAGAAAATAAGACAAATAAGATATGAATCAAACTAATGACATTTTATTAATTCATAATGGAACATTATAACATTGTTACATGAAACCATTTATTACACTTCATGGAATAATATAAAACATGGATGATTACATCCATTAAAAATGTATAAATTAAAATTAGACAATAAATAGAGAATAATAATATATTTAAAACTAAGAGATCCCATGGACCATCTTCACCCTTTAGAATCACCATTAGTAGAAATAAACCTATGATGAAAAAAAATTATTAAAGGAGAAAGCATTATAAAAAATAATCTTTGGAAATTTATGGAAGGAGAAGTGTGATTTATGTGGTAATAATGGAATGAATTTAAAGGATGTAATGGAGAAATACAAATGTTTTAAAGTGAAATATTTTAATTGGATATACATATATCTAATAGGTATATTGATGTTATATATTATTAGAAAAAAATTAAAATAATATAATGCACAAATGATAATGAATAAAATAAAAATATAATATTTAACTAAAATATTTAATTATAATTTTTTATGTGCTAAATATTATTATTATCAATGTTTGATATAATGTATTTAAAAATTTAAAAGAAATATTTTAATATCAATTTATTGATAAAATTAAAATTTTAGGATATCGATAAATAATTTTAATGGTTTTTGGTAAATATTATTTAAAAGTGTCATTTTTCAAAGAACTATTTTTATGTGATGATTATCTTTATCCTAATAAAATTAATCACAAATAAAGAATGATTTTAAATGAAATGTATTGATAATATATATAAATAAATAAATTATCATTCTTACAAAAGTTATTACTAGGCATGTAATAAGAACAAATTCATTTTATACTTAAAAATAAATTTTTTCCTAAATATTCTTTTTATATGTTATACATGCCTATATTAAAATTAATTTTTATCACCACTATATTTTGAATTTGATAAAATAATTTTAATATTTTTAATTATAATAGGTAATTTGTTTTTTAGGCATAAGAATAATTTACTAAGGTTAAATTTAATTACCACAATAATGGTAAAAGAGTTATTTTGAAAGAATAATCTTTATAAATGTTTTGTAATTTGTTTTTAATAAATTAAATATATATATTTCTGAATTTAATATTATTTTTAAAAATTTAAAAAATATATTAAAATTCATTTAATTTTTAATTGATAATAAATAAGAATAAAAACACTTAATGTATGAAGATCCATTTTTCTAATAAACAATTTTTTCTATTTATTATGTTTTAATTTAAAATATAAATTTATCATATTTAGAAATTATATTAGATTAAATGAATTAAAAATTATAAAACATCTTATACAAATTTGGAAATAATTTTTATCTTATATTTTTTTTAAAATAATGATTGCTATGGTAAAAATTTAATCAAGGTTAATAATGGTAAAAATAGGTAACTTAATGTGGCACAAATTTTGAAAAAACTAACTTTAAAATTAGACCTTATAAAAGGCCATTATTAGGTTTAAAATTAATACCCACATTTCTCACAAACATTTACTCACCTTACTCACCTAAATACCTTGTAATTTCTTCTTTACCCCTCACATAACTTTAGTTTTCTAGGAAAAGTACCTTTTTTCAATAATAAATGGAGCTCACTTACACCCACTTCAAGCCACACCTATACTTAGTAAATATAATGAAACTCTTCCCAATTTTACTCCCCTATATTTCTATTACACATTTGGTATTTCTTGATAAAAATAATGTTTCCTAATTACTCCATTTTTCAAGAAGTATTTCAAGGGAATATTTAAGTCCTCAATGTGAGTACTATCTACTCCCCAACCATTTATTATCTCTCTTTATCCTTGAAAATAGGTTTAACTATAATAATATAATTAAATTAGTATAATTACTATACTTAATTATTGTTATATTAATGACATAAGAATTTTCTACCTTCCTCATATCTATTAGGAAATGAAAACATTACTCATGCTTTATGTAGACTACCACCTTCATGAATGAAATATTTCTTTTTTTTATACCTACCTTAAATGGATGGTTGAAAGGATGTATTTAATGAATAAAAATAATATTTATAAAATTATTTATATTTTGGAAATATAAATTCAGAATTCAATTAACGATATTAATAATAAGTGATCATTGTAAATTTAACTTCCTAAAACAAGAACACCCAAAGGAAAAATGATTTAATCTTTGTAATAAATTCCTTCTTATCTTACCATATTAATCCATATATTATAAATAATTATTTATATTTTTAATTAAAACTAAAAAAGATCATTATAAATATGTAATAGTGATATTATAATTAAATCACTTCATAATCATGCTTATCCATTGACCATAATAAGTTCCTGTTTAGGTTGGTTAAACCACCTACATGAGCAATGATATATATTCTATCATGTATGATTATGGAAACTTAATTACTGATAATATTAGAAATTAATGATTAAATAATGTTTCATCTAAATTTTTTTAAGAGTAATATTTATATCATGCGCACTGTTAATCTACCACCTTATGTTCGTTAAAAATTACAGGAACAAGATCATCACTGATTTCATCATAATAAATCATAACTAAAAATATGATGAAATTAAATTAGAAATTATTAAATCATTTTAGAACATATATTATAAAACCTTAAATAATGTAGGAATAATGAAATATGTATCAAATAATGAGGAGTGACATTAACATTACAAATCATGTGTGAAACAATCAAAATCACTAACATATGATGATAAAAAGAAAAAAATAAATAAGTAATAATTTTATAGTGAATGATTATAATTAAAGCATAGAAATGGTAATATATATGAATAAGGTTCTGAAATAAGTTTTTAATATGGTTATGTTTATCATATAGGATTTTAGAGTACGTCTAACCAGAAGGAATCCAATGTAAGGGTTTTCTCATCTCAACATCCCTTATTTAAAAAATATGTTATATTCACCACTTTTTTTTTATTTTTTATGGCATATATAATTCTATATAGATATATTTTATCATAATTTTCTTGATATTAAAGTGTTTTAATAATCCATTTTTGTTTATTTCATTCAAATCCTTTTTATTTAAAGGTTACCAAAGCTTTAAGGGGTTTTCCAGACTTAACTCTTTTTCTTGAGTCACAATCATTCATATTTGACTAATGTTTTAAAATATTATTTTTATTTTATCCCATGGTGATATTATATTGTATTTCTTACTTATTTTATGGGTAATTTACATTTTTTCTCCAAATTTTTCTTCATTAGTGGATTTATTTGTTCATTAAAATATAACAGTGTTAAGAATAATTATGATTTTAACACACCAAGATTTTATAATATATATATATATATATATATTAAATTTATTTTATTTCTTGCATTACATACAACACCGAGTTTTAATGAACCACAAAATATTATTAATATTATTATACAAACATGATCGTTATGACCAAGATGTTAAAATTCATGATATGAATATCAAAATGAAAATTTTTATAATTAAGATAAATAAATATTTTGATAAATAAGAACTTAATTTTTATTAAATCCTCTATTTGCTTTGAAAATACATTTTTTTCAAAAAATTTAATTTCATTGTATTTTGTAAAAAAATGGAAAATCACATATATATTTTTCAATTATTGAAAATTAATTTGAAAAAATTGACTTCATTTTTGGAATCAACATGTCAAAATTATATTAGGGTGTTTTTTTGAGAATTTTTTGAAAATATTAATTTTTCAATGAATAGTGAAAAATACTGATTTTAATTATAAACTACCTTTTCATTTAAAGTATTTAAATCGTTTCATCTTATTTTAGAATGGTTTAAAATTATAATTATTTAAATTATATTATGATTTATCTAATTTAGGTCATTTTAATCAATTTCATGTTGAAATTTGATATTAAAACCCTTTATACTTGGGACAACTTTTTCATTGGAAAATCATGTGTTCATCGTTTCTACATGTTTAAATTTAAATTAAATTCAGCCACTTATATGAATTTAATTTTAAAAAATATATTCTATATTTTTAATCAAAATAATTAATATTATATAATAATATAAAATTAATTTTTTTATCAAAATTAATAGTAAAAATAGTATAAATTAATTACTGTGGTTAGGGTTACAATGGGTTTACTAGGGGTTAAACTAAAGATATCAGGGTTAAAATGACCAAATGTTTTTTATAATTCCTATTTGATATATATATTTTGAACTTATATCATATGAGGGTCAATAATTATCAATTTTTTAGCCTTTTGGTATGTGTAAAACATGGGTATATATATATTTTTATTTTCAAATATTTACTGTGTGTCCTCTCCACCACTTATAAAAGGGAATCCCTATCCTCTCCTATTCAAAATTCGACATATTTTTTTACAATACCTGACTAAATCCATTCCTTAATTATATAAAAACTTTATATATACCATATTTTTAATACAAAACCCTCCTAATAAGGATTTAGGTGCAAACCAAAAGAGGTTCTATAAAGAAGAGGTATTGTCCTTAATTATGCGTTTTCATTTTATTTATTATTCCCAATACTTTAAATATTTTTCAACCATGATGATATAATAAAATAGGTATATACCATATATTGAGATTTTATTATGTTAATTTAATAACCTATATCCATATCATCTTCCATAAAATGGGAAACGAAACCATCGATCATGTGTACGGTGGACCACCACCTCACAAAGTGATGTAATTTATTTTCCATTGCTGACTCTCATGGGTGGATATAATGTTGTATTTAGATTATATTTATATATATAATATTTATGAAATAATTATACTTAATTAATTATAATATCATATCTACCTTCTTACCTTATAATCTGATGGAGAATGATAACATCACTCATGTGTATGTGTTGACTACCACCTCCATGAATTGATGTGATATGTTTTTCATTTTATTATAAAATAGATGATAATGAAGATATATTTACTAAATATATATGAAATATATGATATAAAAAGTATTTTTAAAGTTTAATTTTTGTTTACCTTTCTTTTTTTTCCATCTTCCAATAAAATGGAAATAATGTTCATACATATGTACGACCTACCGTCTCTATGAATGGTGTAATCCATTTTTCTATATTTAAATTTTATAGATGATTAAAATATGTATATAATGAATTTATATTATATTTATATAATGATTAAAATTATATAGATGATATAACCATAATCAAAGTATAAATTCTAAAGTTACTAAACAAAAACATACATGAAAAATGAAGCATTTATCACCCAAAATAGTAATTTTAACAGATAATTATTAATAAAAAGGTGATAAAAGGTTATAATAAAATAATATATGATATGATAAATATGATTATGGTTTTTTAATATATTTATACTAAACCTAGATTTATCATACAGGAGGTTCTAACGTGTATGAAGAAATTCAATACTTGAGGTAAGGGGTTTTTATCTCAAATTGTCTTCTTTGGGACATATGTTATGTTATGCACATATCTTATTTTATGGGTTGTATATATTGACCCCTTTAAATGTTATATATTGAAATTATTCATTTTAAATATAATTAAAGTTTCATTTAAATTTATACATTAATGAGTCTTACGATTCAAAAGTTACCAAAGTGGTAAAAGATTTTTATATCACTATTATTTTCTTGGGAGACATGACATATTCACCAATTATTTATTTTGTGTGGTGTATATAATAACCATTTATTTTTTTATTATTATAATGATGAAAATTATCAGATATACGTATCCATATAAGTTTCTTTCTTTCATGGGTCTTACGATTCAAACGTTACCAAAGTGGTAAATATTTTGTGTTATAATCTCATTGTTTATTTAAAATTTTAATTATTAAGTTTTCAATGATAAAATATTTTGATCTATCTCTAAATAAACTCATGAATTTTATTCTCCTTTTTTTAATTATGGAAATTAAATTTTTTCCTTTCATTTTCCTCTCTTTATGTACTCAATATACTATAAATATGTTTTAAGGGAACTAAATTTATTTCCCACTTCAGTCAAAAATCCATTCTCTTCCACATACAAGATTTCAAAAAAAATTCATGAATGTTTTTACTATTCTCAAAATATTTTTAAAGTTATTTTTAGCTGTGTTTTACTTTTTACAAAATGTTTTAAAATAAATTTGTTTTTATTATCCGAACAAGGTTCTTTTGACTTTGTTACCTGAAATGTAAAAGGAATATTTGTTTTACTATGTATATAATGAATAGTATTTTCCACCATCATGAAATCTAAATAATTTAAAACATATTTTAAAAGTTTTAAAATTTATTTTCAAATATGATTTTTTATTTAATATTTTATTTTTTTATATTTTAAAGATGTGATTTCAAAATGGAAAGGATAATTTCCCCAATAATGTTTTAATGGTATTTTTATGAAATTTTTATTCATTAAAGACAACAACCTTATATGTTTCTTATGATTTACGAAGGATATGAACTAATTATACCATCTATATCCTTTCTCTGGATGTTTTATGAAAATGAATATAAGATGTTTATGATACCCATTCCTTTTCCACGGGTTATTCTTTGATGAATTGATGTAATAATTACGAAACCTGTTTATTTTCAATGGGTTGTGCCATGATGAAATGTTTATGAAAATTGTTTCGTTTGAATGGGTTATGATATGAAGTACTAATTATGAAAACCTTTTCAATTTCATGGGTTATTATAGGATGAATTATTTATGATATTGTGGCACACATCTCTATGATTTTCATTATGTGATAGGTGGTCCTGAAATTATATATCCCTCCAATGAATTGGGTAAAGATATATATCTCATGTGATAAACTGAACTATAATGGGGAGTGAAACTAGTTAATTAAGGAAAATTTTCCACTATGATAGTCTTGGGTTCGAACCTTGAAAACTATGATGTTTTAGGGAGTGAACCCATTCCACCATGATAGTCTTAGAGATGATCATTGACTAATAAGGAAGTGATTTTCTATGCTCATGTTATGCCACAAATCTATGCAATATACCGGTGTTATGTTCTCATCACTCATGTTATTTGATTCCCTTTTGATTCATGTCTTATGAACTTCCAAGATTTATTCCATGACTAAATATTATGATCTTTGATATGAAGGGTATGGTTTTTAAATGTTTATCATACCCTTACGCTCATGTTTTTCTTATACGATCATTTATATCTCCTTTATTTATTCTTATTGATTATCTGAGCTCACCCTTTATTATGTTTTATTTTTCCAGGTTATGAAGAAAGGTTTTATGTAAGATAAGACTAAGAAGGGTGATAGTTATGAAGAAATTAATGGGATATGATGTAGTTCACCTTTAAACTAGTTGATTATGCATCTATGTTTCCAAAGGCACTAGAACTATACTATTATAACATGGATCATCTTTCTATGTAATGAATATTCAAATAATAAGATGTAATTTATATATATGTAAAGTTTGGGTTATTATAGTTGGCATCGAAGAAAGATTTAATTAACACTTTCAAACTAGTATAAGAAAACATTAGTGAGAACCATCAGGATAAGTCAAAATATAGGAAAATATCCTAGAATTTTAGTGAAGGGTAGAGTGAGTGGTTTTCAGGTAATTACATCCAGGTATAGCTAATAAAATTGTATGTGGATATAGAAAATTTTTAACTAGGGGTAATAGCTCTAACAAGGGTTCATTGGGCTTTGACTCGATCATCTCTTGGTGCATGACAACAGGCCTTACTGCACACTTAGTTTGACACTCCTGGGGATATGTTTTGGAAATTCCCAAACTATTTATAAACCATCATGAAGTATTTGAATAATCAACATTAATTGTCACACCTGTAGTTTTTATGAATTATTATTTTTGAATAAATTAAATTTCTTCGATATCTTACGTTACACACAACACCACATTTTAACAAACCGCGATATATTATTAATATTATTATTTAAACATGACCATTATAACCCAGATGTTAAAATTAATGGTTTAAATAGTAATAAATAATTTATAAATATAAATTATAATGGTTTGATATATAGAAAATATATTTATAAAGAGTACATTATTTTTTTTGGAAAGTATTTACATGTTTCAAGAATACTATTTTTTAACAAAAAATGGTTTTATTAAATTTTGTGAACAAATAATAAAAGTATTCTTTACCAATCTTGGAAAATTAATTTGGAAAAATAAAATTTATTTTTGAATTCTATATGTAAAAATTATCTTGTAATGAATTTTTGAGAATTTTTTGAAAAGGTGAATTTTTTCAGTGAATAGTGAAAAAACTAGTTTTAGTGAAAAATATTATTTTCATTTAATTTTTTTTATAACTTACAAATTGTTTTAATATAGATTTAAAAGTAAAATTATTTCCATTATATATTTATTAATCCAAATTATTTTATTTTAATCAATTCCATATTTAATTGGGATATTAAAACTTTATATACTTAAGATCATTTTCTCTTTGGAAAATGTAATTTTCATCATATCTACAAGTTTACTTTTAAATTATATACTGCCACTTATATGAGTTAAATTTAGATTAATGGATCCCATATTTGGAATCATAATAAAATAAATTTTATAATAAGTTAAACATAAATTTTTATCATTAAGAATAGTAAAAGCAGTAAAAATTAATTACTATGGTTAAGGTAAAAATGGGTTTACCAGTGGTTAAATGAGAAAGATAAGGGGTAAAATGACCTAGAAAATTTTTCAAACCTCTTTTTCTGGAAATATTTAGAATTTAACGATATTGGTATATTATTAACCTTTTTTATTGAGAAAAAAGTGGGTACACCTTTTTTTTTCAAAAATTCCAAGTGCACTCCCTCACCCACTTATAAAAAGCAATCCCCTCTCCTCTACTATTCACACTTACGAAACCTATCGGTTCATACAATACATTCCCAAATAACTTTATTAATTCTCTCGTATCATCCTATAATCCTTATTTTGATCATAAATCTAACCTAGGAAGGATTTCAGTGCAAATATAAAGAGGTTACTATAAGAATAGGTAAAGTTCTTCAATGAGCATTTTTATTTTATTTATTCATAAAACTCTTCAAAATATTATTAAACCATGATAATATAATTAAAAAATTATATTACATATACTTATATGTAATTATGTTATGATTATGACCTAAATCCATCTCCTCTTCCCTCAAATGGAAAATGATAACGCTGCTCGTGTGTGCGACATACTACCACCTCACAAATTGATGTGACACGTTTTCCATAAAAACCTCTCACAATTGGGTATGATAATGTATATATTATATATATGATATTTATAAAATAAATATACTTATATAAAAATATTATCACATATACCCTTTTTACTTTCCACTGTGTGGGGGATACAATGACGTCAATCATGTGTATGGTGAACTATTGCCTCTCAAAGCGATGTGAATCATTTTTCACTTATATTTAAATGGATGGTAATAATGGATTAATTTGATGAATATATTTCATATACAACACATAATAATGATTCTAAATAAATAATTTTTATTTAAATTCCTTTCTTTCCATCGTTCGAGAAAATAGAAACAATGTTCATGCGTTTATACAACCTACCATCTTCATGAACATTGTAATTCATTTTCTCTTTTTAACTTTATTAAATTAATATAAATAAATATATAAGGAATTTATATGAAATTTATATCATGGTTAAAATTATGTAACTTATAAAACCATTTTCAATGTAAAATTACTAAATATACCCAACCAAAAAATACATGAAAAACAAATCATTTATAACCTAAAATATAATTTTAACAAGGAATTGTTAACAAAAAGGTAGTAATAGGGTATAAGTGCATAAAATATGAAATTATATATATTATTATGGTAATTTAATATATTTATAATAAATTTATATTTATTATACAAGAGTCTAGATAACTTTAGAGGAAATAGGAACTGAAGGTAAGGTATTTTTATATCAATTTACCTTCTTTGAAACATATGTTATGTTATGCACCTATATTATTTTATAAGGTGTATATACATCCCATTTGAAATTTAATATTAAGAATTTATTTATTATAATGATATTTTAAGTTTTAATTAGTGTTATTATTTCATGGTAATTATGATTCAAAGTTACCAAAGTGGTAAGGGTTTTATGATACAATCTCTTCATTTATCAGGATTGTTTATGTTTATTATTTTGATGTGTAAATATTATCATAAATATATAAAATTTCCCTTCATTTTCCTCTCTTTATGTACTAAAGAGTTCAAAAGAATATTTTTTAAGAAAAATCATCTTTATTTCTCTCTTTGGTTAAAAACCCTTTTTTTCATCCATATAAATGAATTATAAAAATGTTTTATAAATTTTTTTAACATTATAAAAACGATTTATTAAATAAATTCTTACATGTGTTTTATTTTTTACAACGATTTTTAAAATTAATCTTCATGTCTTTTTCAAAACAAGGCTCGTTTGGCTTTTACCGAAAATACAGAAGTAATATTAGTTTTAACGTGTATGACATTTAATGCCATAATAACCACTCAATTTTTTAGATATTCCTTTATAATTTTAACATTTTAATTTCAAATACATAATATTTTATTAAATGTTATGTTTTAAAAGGTTTTCTTCAAATTGGAAAGGATATTTTCCACAAGATATGTTTCAAGCGATCTTTCAAAATAATTATCTATCTAAGATAAAATAATTTTATGTTAATTATTGTTTACTGGGGATAATATTTAATGATAAAATAGTTATTATATCTCTATATGGTTAATTTTTATATTGACGGAATTTTTATGAAACCCATTTATTTTTCATAGGTTATGCTATGGTAATTGATGAAATGTTTATGCAGGGTTATATTGTGATGATATGATGAATGATTTATGATATTTTTGAACACATAAGTATAGTTTTCATTATGATATGGGTGGGACCTATATATCCCTCCAATTAATCGGTTAAATCTTAATATCTCATGGCATAATAATGGGAAATAAGTCGATGATCTTGCTCAACTATGGGAAACATGTGAGTCCTGATCCACAATGGGAAACATGTGGGTCCTGATTCACAATGGGAAATTGGGAATGAGTCTTGATTCACTATGTTGATGGTATTGGTAGTTAACTTTGACATATGAGATAGTTTTATAAATTTTTTATGGTGAAATACTTTTATTACATGAGCTTATGGTTCATGATAGATTTACGATAATTTCTCACACTTATGCCCTATGTTTTCTGAAATGATAAATTTTTATGCCATGACTCATGTTTACAATCTATAATAGGTTGGGAATGAAAATTTTAAGTTATTTTCATGATTACATGACCTTATTATTATCTTATTTTTTCATATGATCATATATTGATATCTCATATATTTACCCTTACTGAGCATTTAAGCTCACCCTTTCTTATGTTTCTTTCCCCAGGTTATAATGAAAGGTGTAGGTAGGGTATTATTAATAGGAGTAATATATAAGAAGATATTTTTGGGATATTTTAATGATATTTACCAAAATAATAATATTATGTTTGTAGTCTCAAAACACACTAAAATATTACATTTCTCAGGCATGTGTTTATGAAATATATTAAATATTCATCTAAAAAGTTGTGATATTTATATATGAAAGGCTTGTGTATTTATAGTTAGTATCAAAAGAAAGTTATAGTAAATATTTAGAGATAAGGATTAGAAAAAATTACTAAAGATTCTAGGGATAAATACTAAGTATAGGATAACATCATAAATTCTTGGTAAGAAAGATATTACATGGTTTTACTAGAAATACATCCGTTTCTAGATACTACAAGTGGACGTGGTTCTAAAATATAATCACCTTGAGGTAATAAATATGATAATTTAATGTAGGGATTGACTTGAGTATTACCCTTTACATGACTATTAGCATTACTGCACACTTAGTTTGACACTACCGAGGGATATGATTTAGTCAATGCACATTTTATTTACAAACCATTATGAAGGATTTGAATAGATGATGATATTATATTACCTAGGATTAACCTAAGGTGTTATAGATTTAAAATATGGTGTCATGATTTGGATATAATATAAATTAGTTTTGATGATTATGTGATTTTCCACTATGATTAGTGTTTCTCACACTATGCCTTTTGGTTTTAGTCAATGGATGGAACTCGAAGGAACCATGTTAATACTGAATGTGATGGACAATGAAATGATTGTAAAACTGATAAAACAAATGATTTTGGATTTGGGATGAAAATACTTGTTGCTATGCTCAAACAACTTTCTTAATCCATGAACCTTTCTGAGCTTCCAAATGATCAAAGGAGGTAACAACATTCTATTGAATACTTCTTGAGACAACATCCATCTTATTTTAGTGGCTCTTCTAATACTCTATTAGCTGAGAAATGGATTTGGACCATTTAGAATATATTTTCTATTTTCTAGTGATTAGAATATAAAAAGGATGTCTTAACTGTATATCATTTAGAAGGTGAAGCAGATCAATGGTGGAACCTTATTAAGAATACTAGTCAAGAGGAATAAATTGACTCCATGGAATGGGGTAAGTTTATGAGTATGTTGATAAAAAATCAATTCAATAATATTATATGTAAAAGTATGGATAAGAAATTACTTGAGTTTAATAAAAATTATAATGAATCTATTGTTACCTATAAAGCTAATCTTAGATGTCTTGAAAGGTACACTTCTTGTTTAGTCATCAGTAAAAAAAATTGATCGATTCTTTGGCAGTATAAAACAAAGTATCCAAAAGGAATTGGATATAAGAGACATTATTATCTATAAATAAATTGTTTGTTTATCAATCAAGGTAGAAATGAAAATTATATATTCCCACCATTACCAAGGCTTTTATAAGAAAATAAAGATCAAGTCTCATGAAAACTCGAATAAATAACATAGTGGAAGGAAATTACCGCCATCTGTATTCCATAAATATGGGAATAAGTATCAAGTGAATTGTTTGAATAAAAATAAAAGTCTATTTAGATGTGTAAAGGTGGGTTATAAAGCCCGTGAATGTAAAATTGTGATTAATGGGATGATTAATGCAATAAAGGAGTAGAGGATACCAAACAATGCACCATACATGTTCCAATGCTTCAAATGAAAGAGTTTGGGAATTTTTACAACTAGTTCCAAAATTTTACAGTATTTGAGGATTAGTGTCAATGAAATACTAATCCCAAAGATAAATAAAAATATCATGTGATCATGATTTTCAAAGTGGATTATGAGAGTGATGTGGTGAAAGGTACACTTATAATCTACTCTAGAAAGAATAATATCTTATTTGATTATGTATCTACCCACTCATTTATATCTAAGGAATATTAAAAGGGTATTGAAATTAATGATTAGATATTGAGTTATCTGTGAAAACTACTAATGTTATGATGGTTTCATTACAAGTATATAGTTCATCTTTGATTGAAGTTTTTTGTGAATTGATTCTTGCAAATATTGTGATTTTCCCTTTAGTTGAATTTTATGTGATTATAGGCATGAATTGGATTTATTTTTATAGATACCATTTTAATTTTCCAGGAAGTGAAGTCACATTTCATATTCTTAATTAAACCATGCTTATTTTTCATTGTGATAACAATTACAAACTTCCATTGGAAATTACTCCAACCTTGTGGTTTTTAATTACTATCTATGAGGTCTATTTATCTGAGATGGTGAGAGAGAAACTCAACATAAAATACAAGACTATTGTTTGGGATTTTGTTGATGTATTTCTAGAGTAATTTCATATAATTATTATAATTTTTGAAGTTTAGTTCACAATAGAACTCATACCCGGTGCTGCATGTGTTTTGAAGACTCCATATAGAATGGATCTGATTAAGTTGCAAGAATAGAAGAAGAAAACCCAGGAGAATATTGATAAAGGATAAATATACCACATTGTATCACCATGATCTGCACCTATTCTCTTTTTTTAAAATAAATATGGGTCAATGATTATTTTTATTAATTATCAAGAATTTAAAATATCACTATGAATAAAATGTATCCTCTACCCCATATCGATGATTTTTTCAATCAATTACAAGGATCTCTATACTCTTCCAAGATTGATCTTTGATATGGATACTATCAGTTAAGGGTCAAAAGTGAAGACACACCCATGATAGCTTTCTATAAAAGGTATAGAAACTATGAATTTATAGTGATTCAATTTGGTCTTAAAAATGACCCTGCTATCTTCATAGATGTAGTGAATAGAGTCTTTAGAGATTACCTTGATTAGTTTGTGGTAGTCACTATATGTGTTATTCTTATATACTCAAAGAGAAAGGAAGAGTATTAATATCATTCATGGATTATTATGAGGACCCTAAGGAAGAAAAATATGTATGATAAATTTACCAAATGCGAATTTTGGATTCAGAAATTTTCATTATTTGGGACATATACTCTCATTTGAAGGTATTTTGGTGGATCCTTCAATGATGAATGTTATTGAAATTTGGCCCAGACCATCCATGGTGACTAATATTCATAGCTTTATTGACCTAGAGGGATATTATCGACACTTTCTAGAGATTGTTTCATAGATTTATAATCCACTCACCAAGTTAACTTAGAAAGGAGTTAAGTTCCTTTGGATAGATGAATGTGAGGAGAATTTCAAGGAGTTGAAGAGTTAGTGCACCTATCCTTACACTGCCTTGTAGTGGAGAAGAGTTTGTAATAAATATTACTCATCCAAAAAATAATTATTACATGTTCTCATTTATAATGATATTGTGATAGATTATTCCTTATGATAATTGAATATTCAAGAGAAAAATTACCCAAATCATGATTTGGAGTTAGCTATCATAATTTTTTCATTAAAGATATTGAGGCATTATCTTTATAGATAAAGGTGTAATATATATAATGATCACAAAATGTAAAGTATATATTTTACAAATAAGGAGTTTAATATGTTTCAAATAATATGACAGGAGTTGATCAAAGATTTTGACTACTCCATACATTACCGCCATATGAAGGTTAAAAAGGTGGATAATACTTTGAGTCTAACAGATCATAATAGATTATACATGATGAGGATCACCAAAGATCCAATATTTATAGATTTAAAATCTATAATGAAAGATTAATATATAATATTTAACAAATAAGTTTTAAACCATATGTCTATGCAAGGATTAAATAGGTGAAAAAGGAAGAAGTGTAATTACAAAAAAAGGTGATAAATATTCTTAACTTTAACCTTGATCATGATAGAATGACAAGGTTAATGAACCATGTATTTGTTCCATCCATATTCTATTTTAATAAGAATATATTTGAGGAAGCTCATATTTATTCATTATCTATTCATCATGGGAGTAAAAATATTTATAGTGATTTGAAAGATTAGGATGGAATGAAGAGAGATATTGCAGAGTTTGCATCTCGGTGTTTGGTGTGTCAAAAAGTTAATGTTGAGAGAGAAAACTCTAATGGAATTTTACTACCATTACCCATACTAGAATATAAATGGGAAAACATCACCATGGATTTTGTTTTTGGACTCCCCAAAACATCTAAATGGCATAATGATATTTGGGTTATAGTTGATCACTTTAAAAAGTTATCATACTTCATCACAATTAAATAATACTTCTCTGTTGATCAGAATTCCAAAAATATACATTAACAAAGTGGTAAGATTACACGGAGTACCAAATTATATTATATCTAATCAGGATATGAGGTTTACATTGCTGTTATGGAAAACTCTTCAATAAGATCTAGATACAAGTTTAAGTTTTATCACTGCATATCAACCTTGTATTGATGGTTAGTATGATATAACAATTAAAACCCTAAAGGATATTATGATATCTTATTATATGGATTTCAAATGTGTTTTAGATCAACAACTTTCTCTAGTTGAGTTTTCTTATAAAAGTAACATTCACTCAAGAATTCAGATGGATCCATTTAAATCCCTATATGGAAAGAATTATAGAACTAGAAATTTTTTGAACAAATTTTGATAAAGAAATATATTAGGGATAGAGAAATATGAATACATGTTAGATTAGGTTAAATACATTTATAATAACATCACAACAACTTAGAGTCTGAAAAAAAGTTATGTTGATGATCTCTGATATGATACAGAATTTGCAATTGGTGAAAAGGTATTCCTATGAATATCTCTATGGAATAAGATTATGAGGTTTGAAGAAAAAGGAAATATAATACCTAGATACATCGTTACTTTTGAGATTTTTGATCATATTAGGATAATAACTTATCATTTGGTGATGCCACCAAATATCCCTCAAGTTCATGATGTAAAGACCACAACCCCAGTAGCCTGAAGAAGGTTCCTTACTTTATTACATTGACATAATAAATAAGGAAGTCTCATACTGAAGGACCAAAATAGTTTAATATATTTTAGAAACAGATACAAAGATAAGTTTTACATTACAACTTTAAATGAAATAAAACATAGAAACTCTAGTGTAAACACTCATAAACTTCTAGATTATCCCTGAAAATCATTCATAATATATATATTCACATCCTAGGGAAAAAATAAAACAAAAGAAAGGGGTGATATTAGATTCCCATTAAGGTAATACAATAAAATGGAAGCTATCATAAATAAACATAAATAATAAGTCAAGGTGAATAATGAAAACACATGCCATTAAAACATAATCTTCATTATAATATGGTAGGAATAAAAGCTAAATAAATAATTACATATAAATAATCCCATGAAACTTAACCATGGATATTATACTAGTATAATAATCATATGGATTATCAATTAATAATATCATAATGAGTTAATACATAATTTTGAACATCATAAACATACCATCAAGGATTCAGATAGGACACCACACATAAATGGGTAAATACCTGGTCTAGTTTGTCTCATGAGACCTACCGATACATCGAGGGGATATAGCGGGCCCCTACCACCACTTAACAAGTCTAATGATTTAATCACATGAAATGGGTGAAACAAAATCAATATATAAATTCATATTGAAACTAGAATATGAAATTTAAATAATATCCCCAAGGAGTAAAATATCCAGAGTAATATGTCGAATGGTATCAAGACAGTACACCCCCAGTAAAAATAATCATAAACCATTCAATAAAAAATGGTAGATGGTAAAATTAGAGATTAATATAAATTATGGATAAGATTAAACATAGGTTATTTAAATATATGAAAATAATCTAATAAAACCATTGATAAATTTTTGAAATAAATACCCTTTTACTTTAGAAATAAGAGTTATTTTAGGAAATAATTTTTATTTATCTTAAAATCTGATTGTAAACTTGTATATCCTAGAAAATAAAAGGGAATAAAATTATATTTTAGTAATATTAAAATAATATTCATACTGAAATTTAAAAAATGAATTGAAAACATGTAAAAAGAGTGTTTAAGACACTTTAGAAATGAGCCACTTTAGGGCGGTTTAAGGGAAAATATATACAAGTCTTTAAAGTGGAAGAAAGAATAATTGTTTACATAAAACAAGAAAATAACTAAGATAGTTTTTCATGATAGAAAGATACATTTTATAAAAATAATCTGTGCTTAAAACAGATTATAGAGTGTACTTGAAAATGGGTAAAAAATTGGAAAGTACCCTCTAATCGAGCTTGCTTATTAGGAGGAATTAAAAATGGAACCTTATAAAACATGTACTTTCCCATAAAATAATGATTAAATGATTTTAATAAATGATTTTAGAACATATAAATAGAATTTATAATAATTATATAAAAATAAAAAGGAATTACATTGGGGTAAATAGAGGTAAATCATAACCCGAATGAAAAATGGAGGCTTAGGGAGAATCCATTACCACTTTTCAAACAGTCGAACCGTATGCCCCGTAAAATTAATAATCATCATATGAAACATTTAATAACATTAAGATAAAAAGATTCAGGAGATTATACATAAAAGGTAAGTATACATACCCCACAAAAAATAAATAATGGCGAATAAGGGAAATCTCACAGAAATAAAAGTGAGATGAGAAAACCCTTACCTTATGTATGAAAGAATTCTGCATTTGCACTTAACATCCTGGATAATGGAATTAGATTCATTAATAACTTAATTAAGAAAATTTTCAACATTTATTTTTTTTATTATAAAATTTTTAAGTTAATTTATTGTTTTTTATGAGTTATAAGATTCAATTTCATTATTCGAAAGTGTTCATTTCTTTGGTTTTCATGATTGGTTCACTTTTATACATGTGTGAAAGATCATGTGAAATGAGAATAGTTACCAAGAATTGAAATTATATGTTATTAATGAAATTAAATAATATTTCATGGCCTTATATATCATTTTGTTTCCAGATATGAGGATGATTCATTAGATAAAATGTTAATGATTATCATTTGGATTATTTTGTCATTTTTTCGATCATCACACACTAGTTTTGTTTTATTAATTAATATTATATATATATACTAGTTATAGAACACTAAATAAGTTTTAATATAAATGTTATAATATATTTTAACCATAATTTTTTTTTATGAACATACTTGAAGGAAATATTAGAAAATGAAAGAATCATCATCCACGAAGTTGGTGAATAGACACCATAGAGACACCGTTTTCATTTTTAGAACAAAAAAGGGGAAGAGAAAATAATTGACCATGGGCATCCCATTATCATAATAAAATTAAATTATACATAAAATACTCGAGTTATCATGCAATTTTTGATAGATTAGATAAGTAAAAGATAAGAAAAGAAAAGAAATTGAAAAAAAATTAAAAGAATGAATGGGGATTTTACCTATTGAATTGCTCTCCTTGAGAAACTCCTTAAGGAACTTTGAAATGGTCTTTTGGTGAAACCATAAAGACCAAAATACATGGTAGAGGTTTGGGAGAGGTATGGTCCAAAATTAAAAAATCTTAAAGGCTTTGGAGGAGTGAGGAGAGGAGGTGGTATTTATTGTAGAGAGGGGTGTTTTTTGATTATTTAATTTTTTTATTATTTTGGCTCAAGACTATTAATAGTGTTGATTCTTAGGAATAAATAAATTAATTAGTTGATGTGAGTTCAAAAAAATGAGTTCTTACCTCCTACACAAATCAACCATGACTCAATAACTCATTTATTTACTTATAATGTTAAATACCGCAAATTACCGTATTTCACTATTTACCAAAAATTCAACTATTTTAGAAAAATACCAAAAATTCAACCTAAATTTTTTTAATGTGTAAAATTAAAAAATGGAATCCATTTTATGAAGTTAATTTTATAAATATGAGAAATTTAATTTTTAATTAAAATCCTCATTTATTCGAAAAATACGGATTTTAAAATTATAACTGATTTTATGACACTTTGAAATATTAATTAAGGTCTCATAAAATTATCTTATAATCAGAAGATAGAAAAATATTTATTTATGAATATATTTTTTGAAAATAATTTTCTTTTAAATAAATATTTTAATAATAAAATTTTAAATAAACATTCATGCTTTACAGAAATACCATCACTTAATTTACCATTTTTAAAAAATTTGTTTACTTATTCTATGATTTAAATATATCATATTTTCATTTATAAGACATATAAAGTTTATTTACACTTTCATAGTTGATGTTACTATTCAAATTATATGTAAAATATTAATACAATGAAAATGACAGTTTTATAAAAATAAGGGTTTTTCATTATTCACTGGAGAATAGATATTTTAATAAAAATAAAAAAATTTCACCCTAATATAATTTTGACATTAAGATTTTAAAAATGAAGTTTATTTTGTTCAATAGAATTTATAAAAGTGTCACAATTTAGTTTTTAAAAATGTGCACCGTTAAAAGGTGGTAAAATTACCTTTTAGAAAATATATATTTTTATGTTTGGAATTTTATTTATTCTTATCTTAAGCCTATAAAACTTATTGATTGAATTTAAAAATATTTTATTAAATATGTAATATATAAATTTCATTAAGATCTTTCAATAATAGTGATTAATTTAAGATTAAATTCCATTGTGGATATAAATATAATTTTATATAAAAACACATCCTTTATGTTCAATTGGTTTTTATTTTCATTTATAATTAATTGGTAACCAATGAATTCATTTTATAAACACGTGTAAACAATATTTTCATAATTTACATAGTCAATTTATTCTCTCCATTCTAATAGCTTGGTCAAAAGAATAATATTTAACCATTTTTTTATCTCGATTTTCTATGTAACATAAGCTATTGATGAAGTTAAATTTTAAAAAGAGACATACCGTAAAATCTTGGGATGTTACAAATGATGTGTTCCATGTATATCTCATGCAGAATTGCATACCTGACCATTCACATGTACTAAAATCAGAGTTCATAATAGTATAGAAGGATATTTCTTATAAGGAACAACTAGTGGATATTCTAGATTATAAAGAGATATTGCTGTGAAAGAAGAGCACTCCCTTAGAAAATATTTTCTGGTAAAACCTCCACTTTGAAGAATCTGAACTTGAGGAAATTATTAGGTAGTATTATCTTCATTTTTTTTGTATCAAAGAGATGAATTTTAAGGAAAAAATTCATTTTAATGTGGGTAGAATGTAACAACCTATGTTTTATTGAATTATTTTTTCAAATAAATTAAATTTATTCGATAGCTTGTATTATAAACAAAACCAAGTTTACCTTGAATTACAACTGACATTGAGTTTTAACAAACACTAATATACTATTAATATTATTATTTTAAAAAGATCATTATAACATTTCCATTAAAATTAGTGGTATGAATAATAATACAAATTTTTCAAATATTAATTTTAATGGTTTTATATAAATAAAACATGTTGATAAAGATAACTTAATTTTTTTATAAAATCCTTTATATGTTTTGAAAATACTGTTTTTCTCAAAAAAAGGTTTTTAATGATTTTTTAAACAAGTAATAAAATTAATATTTACCACTTTTAAAAAATTCATCTGAAAAAATAATCTTCATTTCTGAAATCTACATGTTAAAATTATCATTGAGTGAATTTTTTACAATTTTCTGGAAAGATAAAATTTCTAGTGAATATTGAAAAATATAGGTTTTTGTTAAGAAATTTCTTTTCATTTACAACTTTTTTAAACAATTTTTTTAATATGGTTTAGAAGTAAAATGCGTTCAATTATATATTTTCTAATCCAATTTAGGTCATTGTGATATGCATGCACCCGTCGTTGGTTTCTGTGAGGGCATTAGTCAGATTAGATTTGTTTTCCCAAACTTCACTCACTACTAAGGCGTAGAATAATGACAGTCCGAGGTCGATCCCACGTGGAGAATTTATGGATTTTATTTGATAATGGATTAATACCCTTTGAATTATGAGTCCTTTCTAGGTTACTTTAGTTTGGGAATTTTTAGATCTATGGTGGTTGGTAGTTTCTTCAAATGATTAAGTAGAGATCATGTTCAATTTCAAGTATTTTTAATGAGGATGATCTTAATTCTAAACTTGGTAGGATTTTAAGGTTTAGCCTATGAAGCAAGCATAAGTTTCTAGTTAACTTTGGTTAATTCACCTGGTTCTACCTAGGAGGTCATTATTCCTTGATCTAGAGATAGTGACAACCTAGACACATTAGGCTAAACTTCTAAGACAAAGAGTATCTTAGGCTAGTGGTCAAAGCCTGATCTACTCCAATTAGGATAGAGTATTCAGATTAAATATCCCAAGGCCATGGATGTTTAATCGAATTAGATAGACATTAATTATTTACCCTGATTACTAATCTTTAAGGTTACCAAGTTTAGAATTAAATATTTCTTATGAACTCAGATACATATACTCTTGATCACTACCCATAAGTAGTTTAGCCACTCATGGTAAGAGGGGATAAGAATAAGCAAATAAGAACCATGGTTGAAATGCCAAGATGATTTGAAATTAAACAATTCACAATTATGCAAGGGTTCTATTCACTATAAAGGGGGAGTATGAAATTGGGATTTAAAGAAATTTAAATCACAATTTTAGCGATGTACTTACTTAGAATGAAATCAGAAATGGATTTGACATGAGTTTGGTGATGAGCGATGGTAAGCGATGCAAAACAAAAATTGAAAGTTATTATGAAAACACAATCCATGGCTCTTATATTTAAATAAAATATTAAAATAGTGAAGAAATTTAAGTTTAAGGGAGTGGGAGTCTAAGGAAACTCAAAAGGGAATAAAAACATAGAATAAATTTTCTATGGAATGGTTTTAAAATCACTACAAGGATGCTATATATATAGGCGAAATAAGTCACAACATGTAATTGATTACATATCGTGTACCGCCAATCCGTGTAGTTATCTGTGTTTTTTTTGAATCTTACACATATATTATGCATATATCACATGAAATATGAGGTTTTACTGCTTATACGTCTTGTAATTATGACTCACAATGTGTAATGGACTTCTAGTTGTTCATATAGAGAAGATTTCTCATCCAATTGGTTTGACTGAAGTCATGTCATGTATGGGCCATTCATGACGTGTACTAGATTATTTCTCTACTCTCTTCACAACTTGGTTCATGACTTGGATCAAGACCTATGTTATTCTATGAAATCCTATTACAAGATGTTCACTTATGATTCATAATGTGTAATAGGTTAATTCTACACTTTTTCTGCATTTCTTATTTTGAATCCATGCAAGCCTCTTTCCTGAAAAATTACGCACATACCAAGCACATTATTGAATAAAGAAACTAAAAACCTTATGTAAATGATAGAAAAAGTATATATTAATTCATCTTATCAAATTACTCCACACTTGAACAATTTATCATCTTCAATCAAAAATGTCACAATAGTGATTTCAAAAAGATAATCCATTTTAAAATAGGAAACATTCGTTATGTACAGATAACTAAAACTAAGTGTAAGAATAAAAGGTTAGTTTCTAGAATCATCCCTTCATATAAAATCGGTCATACCTCATAGATTAGTTCTTTTAAACAAATTTTAATCTTTTAATTATAATCTTTTAACTATTCCTTGAATTCTATACCCATTTGTAATTTACCTCACAATGAATTTTCTCTCATCACTCAAGGTAAAATGAAATTGGAGTTATGGTCATAACTTGAGTACATTCTCCCAACCATAAGATTACATTGGTTATATCATGTCCACTTTATAAAGACAAGTACAAAATTAATCACTAGGGCTTCAACAATTAGATTCTGACGACTCTATGGTTGTGTTTAGGTGGGTAAAAAGTGAAAATCAAGATCAAAATGAGGGTAAAATCTGAAGCATAATGCATGAATGTCATGATAAGTGTAATAAATTTCTTCCTCCCAGCTAATCAAGTCCACACTCCAACAGCTCTGATTGGATCCATATATAAGTCTAGTAAGTACACAATTAGTATTCTGTTCCATTCCTTTTCTTTTGTATTTCTATTTTTTGAAAATAATGTATAGGATAGATCTCACATCCTTCCCCTAACCACATATTATCCTTCAAGGGATTCATAGGTCTGGAAGTGGTGATTTTTGACCTTCCTAGTACACAACCCACATCAGTTATTATTTTTTATTATTTTTGAAAATTAATAGAATTAAAGTGAAATGATACAAAGTAAATATAGATCACAACCAAATTTTCTGATGAGTAAACTAGACATCTCAGAAAATATAAACATCCCATGCTGTCTGAATGAATCCCCCACACTTTTTCAATAGTACCACAATGCATTATACAAGGAGTAGGGTAAGAAAGAAAAATTGTCTTGGAATATATTCATCCCATAAGGCCATTCATGGAAACTATGGGCTAAATAAAGGAAATATGTAAGGTGGGTCTCATGAAATAGTGGATCAACAAAGATTTCCCAAATCATTTTAAAATTATACTTTTTTAGTCATAGCCTTGATAAGATCTAAATGAAAGTTATGATAGGTTTACATGTCCTAGGTATCACTCTAAAAATATTCTCAGAAAAGAATATGAAATTTTAGGCTTAGACTCCTCTCAAGTAATGATAATAACAATAAAAATAGGCAATCACAATGAGTATAAAACCGAGTTAATATATAATTGATCATAATTTCAAAAATGTTTAATTTTAATTAAATCTTTAATCTCCATAATCATTCTAAAATTATAAAGAGAAATAAACCATGTATTTTATCAATTACCAAAATAACTCTTTCTTTTACTTAAATGGTAATAATGTTCTTCAATTTTAAATCATGTGTAAAATTTTAAAAAATTTCTCTGAGATAGGCGAGAACATATAATAATTCAAAGGTATCGAGAGTGAAAATCACGAAAAACTCCCCCACACTTAGAAGAAGGAAGTGTCCGCACTATCTATGAAATTCTATGGGAGTGTCATGGAAAATAAATATCAGAAAAATTGAAATGAAATCTAATAATTTAAAATTGAGGGAATCAAGAGTTCCCTATATAGTGTCATTCCATGAGAGAATTTGGATGTTTCTATAAGAAATCTGGGTCACCTGCAAAATTTGTTTGAAAATAATCCATACACTAGATGAAACATTATCCCATAGGTGTTAATCATTTCAAAATAATAATAAAGGGTGTGTGAACATTATTTTTAACATGAATAACCATTTTTATTTAAATTTAGTAGATGTTTTCAATACAGATCTAAAAGGGACTCAAAATGAAAATGAAAAAGACTCAATCATGAAAACTAAATCTAGATAAAAGATAAACTATGGGTTTCCTCCCATAAAGTTCTAATATGACATCATCATCTGGATAGAAGGAATAAGATATCATACAGTGGGGTCCATCAGATCAGGTTACACTCTTATTTTTGCAGCTACTAGTGGTTGTTTCTTCCAGTTTGTGAGGTCGTTTGACCATGTTTTCAACTTCAGAGGAAACAGCTTGAGCGTGAATCAAATGTTGGAGGAATGAAATAATGGATCATGGTGGTTGTTCTTATACATGGATTTCTATCAAAAGTTCCTGAAGTTTATTTGTGATTTGTACAACGCACTATATTACCCTTTGTTCTATAATAGATGGTGGTACCGGGCCATTGATAACTGAAGATGAGTTAGAGGAGCTAGACATTGCTATGTAAAAATTGAAAGAAGTGAAATGTAATCCATTAAAAGGTGAAAAAAAATCAATAATCATATATATATGAATGATCAATACAAAAATGGGGATATAAAAATATATAAAAATCAAATGATGATCCCTATAACAAAAATTCTTCATCCCAAAAATAAATAGATAGGTCACATGAGGCGTTAGGGCCAATGATCTCCTCCATCATCAAGCCACCCTCAAGTGGTGAAGGTAGATGTAGGTTTGGATTAGTGTCTACAGTAGAAGAAGATGATGGAGTCGCAATGGTGGAACATGAGATAGAGTGGGTGTTAGATAATTATTGATCTGTAAAGAGGCCGTGGGTCTGGTTGTTGGATTTGTGAAAGGGACCTCTATAGAAGAGTCTGCGGCCAACCCCTTGCCTATCCGGTCCTGCTCAGCTAAAAACTTATATCGAATGGAAGGATTTGTGATGTAGGAAAACAAGTTTGGATGACTATAAGGGGTGTGGTAAAATATTAGGATCCAGATGGGGCTACTAGTAGTGGGGTGGTGAAATCTGAAAACTCCATGAAAGAGATATGGAGGTGAGTGGAAATTTGGCGCAAGTTTTCTAGGATGCACTGATGGGTAGTAAAGATCTCTTCTAGGGTGGGAAGTGTGGGTGGAGGAATTTTAGATGAGGTGGAGGCAGAGGTAATAGGAGGAATAGGTGGTATATGGGAAGAGGTGGTGTGGGGTCAACTGGAGGGTCAGCTACTGCATGTAGTGGGTTCTCCACATGTGGTGTTACCTCCTGTATGCATAGTGCCCAAAAGTAGACGTCATCTTCCTTAACCAAAATCTACATCTTGCGTATAATCACAAACTTGATGAGCTCTATAGGTCTAAGGGAGGTGAGGGGTAGTGTTGTATCGAACACGCTAAGGTTCCTAGCCATATGAGTAATAAAAGAGCCTCCCATAAAGGTTCCACGATTCCATTGGGTGTGGGAATTGTAATAATGGAAAAACTGGGCAACCATGTTGATGAATGGGCCACCCATGGCTACTGTGAGAATGAGAACATCCATTTGGGTGACACTCCAATGAGACTCAGCTTTGGCCAACCATCCATCCGTCACAGATCGATGTAAAATCCGCAAGGAGGGGCCTTGAAAATGGGTAGACTTCATGATGCATGGGTCATGTTTCAACTGGGGATCTCAGATAATCATCTCCCAGAGATGCTGAGAGTCAGATCGGGGTGGATCCAGCTATATAGTGGGATAAACTTATGAAATAAAAAACTCATCAGTGTAAATGTCGAGGCCTATGCCGAACTCGATGAAGGAAAGATCATGGGGCTAGCCACCCAAGAATAATTTGAGGCTATTAATAGCCATCTAAAACATGGATATAAACTCCAAAAAAAAACTACCTATAGGTATCCTCATGAACCTTGATAATGTTGTCAATATGGAGTGTCTCTATGAGGTCAAGGATGGCATCACTAATGTTTAGCCTGGCTAAGATGGGCAGGTCTAGGGTCTTATTTATGCACATTGTCTTGGCCTGCAATCTAATAAGATTAACCCGGTGATGTGGGTTTGAAAAACCATGGATAGGGGGAAAGTGGAGGTTTTCATCACTGGTGGTGGATGTGGAGGAGGATGTGGCCCGAGCATTAGTTGGAGGAGAAAAAAAAGCAGATGTAGCAGAAGGTTCTATAGGTGTAGAAGATGCAGCTCCACAGGGGTGATTATAAAAAGGATTTTCATTAGAGGTTGTGGAAAATGATGTAGAGGGATGGGGTTATTTGTTTTGGGCATGTAAAAATGAATGGAGTTATTTATTGGTGGGTGTGCACATCGGCCAAAATAAGGGAGGGTGTGTGTGATGTGCGATCGTCGTGATAAGGGGAGGGTGCGGGTTGTGGGTCTAGTTCAAGACAAAGGGAAGATGGAAGACAAAAGGAAAGTAGTGTTGGGTGAGGGAGAAGGGGTTGTGAAGGTTTAGATAGGAGGATGAGGGTTCAGGTAAAGAGGTATTGGGGTTCTGGAGTTCAGAAGGTAGGATGAGGAAGTGGAGGTGTTGCGGGTGGTGCTGGTCATAAACCTAGGGTTCAAGAAATATATTTTAAAAAACATACCCGATGCACTACATGATGCGTAAATGGGGTTAATATTGTGTAATTGTGAATTAAAAATAATTTTTTATAGAAATGTTGTACATTGTGTAATTATATATCACGACCTGTAATTTCCAATTTTAGTTCATACTTTGTTCATTCCTTGCTTTCAGCTCCTCGCCCACCCAAAAATTTCCTAAGGTTATCCAAATCTTACCTAAGCTAAGATGGCATACCCTGGTTTTCCTCCCAATCAGTACTTCCTTTTATGTTAAGAGATTGACTCAAGCTTGGTTCAATTTAATTTTAGGCTGATGAAATATCCCTCTTGGAAAGGTTCTTGGAAAATCTTTAGTCTTTGACCATTCACTTTGAATGGTGGTCTAACTTTTCTCTAAATTTCGATGGTCCCATAAGGAAGGACTATCACAACTTCAAAATGGAATGGCCATCAATACTTTATCTTACTAGGGAATAGTTTCAATCATGAGTTACAAAGATACTCCTAACAATGCATTGATCATTATATTTATTTCTTTTTTCCTAATAGATTCTAGCATTGTCATAGGCATCCCTCCGTATATATTCTAATGTGGTTAACTATAACATGCTATCTTCTCTAGCCTTCAAAGAATCTAAATTCAGTTTCTTAATCACCCAAAATTAATGATGACCCAACTCAACTGGGAGATGACATGGTTTCCCATAAACCAGTCTAAACAATGTTGTGCTTATGGGAATCTTTTATACAGTGCAGTATATCCATAGTGAATCATCTAGTTTGAGACTCTAGTTTCTTTGGCTTTTATTCACACTCGTTTCCAAAATTTTCTTTATCTCCCTATTTGACAATTCTACTTGACCACCTATTTGTGGGTGGTAGGGAGTTACTGTGTTATATCTGATTCCATACTTCTATATTAATCCTCTCACATCTTGGTTTTTTGAAGTGTATTCCTCAATAACTAATGAGTAATCATGGGAATCCAAATCTTTCAAGCACATTCTTTTTTTAGAATGTTCATGAAAACATTTTCTATGTTATGGGAGGTTTCTTCAGCTTCAATCCATTTTGAGATGTAGTTAACACCAAAAAAATGTAGGATTTTCCATATGAAGTGGTAAATGATCCCATGAATTATATTCCCCAAACATTGAAGATTTAGACTTCTATAATGGGATTTTGCGTCATCTCATTAATTTTTCCAATGTTTCTAGTATGCTAGAATCTATCACATTTTTGATAGAATCCCACCATATATTGATTTAGTTTGGGACAAAAAAGTTAACATTTCTTAATTTTGGCCACTATGCACTGAGGTCCATGATTTATTCCATCTGGTGACATGTGACACATCTCAATCACACTACATATTTCATTCTTGGGAATTCAGCATCTTAATAATCCATCATCAAAATTATTGAACAAAAGTGGTTCATCCTAGTAGTAATGCTTGGAATCATCTAGAAATATTTTACTTTGTTTTTAAAACAGTTCCTGATGTAAAAAACCTATGAAAAGATAATTGGTGATATCATAGAACCATGATTGTACTTTGATACTTAACATGGTTTCATCTAGGAAGTCTACTTCAATGTCAACCTCCTCATCTTATTTAATGATGGGTTGAAGAAGTCTAGATAAATGATCTACAATCACATTCTCTATACACTCAATATCCTTTATTATGATATCAAATTTTTGTAGTAGGAGGATCCACTGTATTAGACATATCTTGGTATCCTTCTTGTTCATCAAGTATCTAAGGGAATCATGATTAGTATGTATAATCACTTTGGATAATACCATATATGAATGGAATTTATCAAAGTTGTATACAACAACTAAGAGTTATTTCTCTATAGTCATGTAATTTAATTGAGATTCATTGAGTGTGTGGCTTGCATAATATATGGGACAAAAGATATGGACAATTCACTAACCTAATACAACACCAACATCAAGGTCACTTGTATCACATAGTAGCTCAAATTCCTTATCCCAATTGGGTGAAATGATGACTGGGGATGCTATCAGGCTTGTCTTAAAGGTATTGAAACCTGTCCAACATTACTCAGTGAATTATAAAGAAATATATTTTGAAAATAAGTGTTTCAATGGATGGGAAACTTTGGAAAATTACTTTACAAATTGTCTGTAAAATACAGAATGGACTAGAAAGATTCTGAAACCATTTACTATTGAGGGTTCTCATAAATCCTTGATGAATTTTATTTTGGAGGGATCAAATTTTATTCCTTACTTATAGATTTTATAGTCAAGTAATATTCCTCCTTAGACTATTAAATGAAATTTCTCCCAATTCAGGACTAGTCATTTTTCTTCACAACATTGGAGAACCAATTCCAAATTTTAAAAAAATACATGAAATGAAATTCCATATATTGAGAAGTAATCCATGAATATTTCTTGGAAATCTTTAGCCATTTCTTGTAAAACATGAATCATGAATCTCTGAAACATTTCCAGAGAATTGAACATTCCGAATGACATTTGTCTGTAGGAAAAAGTACCAAACAGGCATGTGAATGTGGTCTTTGGGTAATTAGTAGGGTTGGATTTTATTTGATTGTATCCTAAATATCCATACAATAAATAGTATATTTCATGTCCCACAAGTCTTTCCAAAATATGATCCATGAAGGGTAATGGAAAATGATCCTTCCTTGTTTCTATATTCAGTCATCTGTAATATACGCATAATCTCCATCCAATGATGGTACATGTTAAAGTTAATTCATTTTAATTAGTTACCTCTACTGTGAGTCCTCCTCTCTTAGGAACAACTTGTAGAGGGATCACCCATTCCCTATTTTATATGGAAAAGTTTATTCCTACATCCAAGAGTTTCAACAATCCCTTTTTGATGACTTCCTTTATCGGTGGTGTGAGTCTCCATTGAGGTTATCATTTTCGATTCACATTTTCTTTAAGTAGGATATTATGAGTTCATTCAGTAGGATTGATTGCTTTGATGTATTCCACTCCCCAGAGAATTGATGTATTATTTCTATTCAAAACTTCAACCAATTTTTCTTCTTATTCCTGAGATAGTTTGGAATTGATAATTTCTGGTAGAGTGGATGAATCTCTTAAGTATGAGTACTTCATAGTACTAGGTAGAGGTTTTAGTTATAGCTTTGGTGGTTGAATGATAGAGGGGATAAAAGGTGGAAAGTTATCCCTCATGAGAGGTCTAATGAAGCTTACTTACTCAAAATTTCACTCTTATTCCTTCTCTAAGAGTGGCTCTTCACTTTCTTCTTCAACAACCATGTAATCGTATCCTTTTTGGGTGAGAGAGATGGTGTTGAAATTAACAAAATCGTTTGATTTTTGGGAAGCTTTGACTAAATTGAACACTACCTGTTCTTCTCCAAGTCAAAAGATCAGGCATCCTTGATTCACATCTATCAAATCCTTTCCTATTTTTAGAAATGGGTTTCCAAGTATAATGGGGACGTCGCCTTCCTCTTCCATGTACAAAATTAGAAAGTATGTTAGAGAGATGAATTTTTTGACTTTAACAAAACATATTCAAGGATTCCCCTGAGGTACTTCACTGATTAGTCTACGAGTTTTTGTGATACTCTTTTTATTTTCAGTTCTTGGAGTCCTCGCTTGTAGAAAACACTCATTGGAATTAAGTTGAATCTATCTCTAAGATCGTATAGAGCTCTTCTAAATTTTCATTCTTTGATAGCACAAGGAATTGAAAAACTTCATGGATATCTAATTTTTAGTGGGATTTTATATTACACAATATTAGACCATTTATTTTAATGAGATGACCCCAAGATATTCTATTTTCCTTTTGTTGGATAATAGATATTTGAGAAATTGTTCATAAATTGGCATCTAGAAAATTGTTACTATAAATGGTATGTTGATGTGAAGTTTTTTTAACATTTCGAGAAACTTATTGTATTGTGCCTCTTTTCGGACTTTTCTAGATCTTTCTGGGAAAGGAATCGGTGGATTTTATGGTGGTAGAGAAACATAAACTTGTTTCTTTGGTTGCTCATATGTTTCATCACTTTTACCTGGTGATACTCCTTGAGGCATTTTTGGTGTAGTATTATCAAATTATCCATCTTCTACTAGTTGTTTCTTAGGATCTTCATATTTTCATTCATCTCTTCCGCTTTGTTGTTGAATGTCCAATATCTTCCCACTCCTTAGCACTACCTCCTTGGCTTCCTCCTTTGGGCATGTCTTAGTATTACTAGGTAGGGTACCTGATAATCTATCAGACAAAGTCTTAAAGATTTTTTCCATTTGAACTTCATGATTCCACAAAGAATATTTTTGGTATTTCATTTCTGTTTCATGATTGGTCATTATCTAATCTTCTTTTTTAACAAACATAGTCAGAATATTTTCTAGGTTAAATTGGGGATCAGGTTGTTGTTGAGGTCTAGAATGGGTGGGTTGGAATTACTGCTGATATCTTTGTGGGAAGGGTTGTTATTTCATCTGTTGCTGAGGTTTGGGTACTGAGTTCATAGGTGAGTACCATACTAGTCCTTGATTCTAAAATGGTTCTTAACCACTCCACTATTAAAAATATCCTTAGTTTTTTGAGGATGCTGTTGAGAAGGCCTCTGTAACTGGATCCACATTTTCAATCCATGATGTGGAAATTTTCTCATCAGGTAATTGAATTGGTCCCACACTTACCAAGATGATTTTCCATCATTATGAGAAAAGTTCTGATCATATTTTCGAGTGTGTAAAATTAGTTATTTAGTTTTTATTATAATTTCTGTAGTATAGCAGCAACCCTAGGTCGTCTCTCGATGGAGCCTTGATCAATAATTTTTAAAAAGGATTTTGATTATGAAAATAAAATGAAAATGGGATTTTTTAAAACATGGTGTTTGATGATTAAAGATTAAAAAAGAAAACAATGAAAGCGATAAAACAAAGTAGGAATGAACAAGATTAATTAAGTGTGATCAACTCAGGGAAATCTCATGATGTTCATCCTTAATCGCTTCAAGAGATAGGGTTATGATCTTTTAATATCTGGTTTTTAACACCTATAACTAGAATTTTACTAATTTTATACTAGGATACCTTCTAGGGTTCATTCGGAAACACACAATGATTCACCAGATACCATCAATGATTGGGTGATTTGTGTTTGACTTCATAACCGAAACTCACCAAGGCAACACACGAAGAACTTGATGCTCTATCTAGGTTTGTATGTTATTTAAATGTGTTACCATTAATTACAAGTACATTGACATGATAGTGTTTATGTGAGTTCAATTAAACAATATGAACCACACAAACACTATAATTGAGAGGGGGAAGAAGAAGTGGTGAACGATGTGTGAAGCATCACAGGAATGGGTACCCCCAAACATGATCATATGAGTTGATAATGACATACTAGTACATAACCCAATTAAATAATAATAGAGGATGATTAAAAACAAACCAAAAACATTTAATTTAAAATAAAATCTAAATATTACATAAACAAGGCTTGGGATTACATCATGTTCCTCCTCGGGTGATCATAAGGGGTTTAGAAATTCATGGGAGGAGAGGAAGAGGAAGATGTTGAAGTTGAACTTCTCATAGCCTCCAGAACTTCTATGAATTATTAGAGGTCTCCTTTGGGGCTCCAAAATAGAAAAATCTTTCCTCCTGGTCTAAATCCTAAATGAGGTGGCCAAGGTGTTCTTTTATAGGAAAATTAGAAGGTGGTTTTGAGCACATAGATTGTGTAAAACCAATTGGCTCGTAGTTTTCGGGCACTAGACAGTCGAATATCCCTTAAAAAAACTAGAAAATTGTAGCCCCACCTCAGGAATATTTCCACAGAAAGTTTAGATCTATTTGGACAATCACAACTAGAGATATTGATAAAATACAAAACAACGCTTTTGACTTGTGCATATTTGATTCCCTGGATAGATCAATTCAGATGATAATTTTTAGAGGTCAAATGGGGCTTGGGTTCCTTCATATAAAATTTAGAACATTAACGTTTGGACCAATGCACAAAAGTTCATCCCATTTGGATGCACAGATTAGTAGAAGTATGAATATTAGTCCACTAGTGTTCTTGGATCCTGTGTAGATTAATCCATTTTTCTTGGACTTCAGCATGGGCCCTCCAAATCACCTAAACCTATAACAAAAACATCAAAACAAGTAAAATATCCCTTTTTTTGTAAAGTGATAGTAATTAAATTATAGAACAAAAAATGAACTAAAAATTGTTATTAAACTCGTAATTTTCAATACAAAATCAATTTAATACATTGGTATAATGGTGAAATAAAACAGTAAATCATGGTATGATCACAACCCACAACTAAACATTTGCACTTTAGGGAATAGTATAATATCTTAATAATGTCCCATTCCTAAATAAAAGGTGTGAAAACATCCAAGATTATTTTTAAATGAAATTCATCATGTCTAATTTATGCAATCAAGTTTTCTATCATTTTTCTTTTTTCACATTCGAATTTGTTCAACTTCATTTGTTTACCCATGAAACATGTCACAACCTAACTCACATAGAAATTTTCACTCTTCACTCAAGGAACATAGGAAAGTGAAGTTATTCTATTTTACTAGAGTTCATGTGATCTTACAATATTCTTGCTAAGATTCTAAGTTCTCTACCAGCAGAAACTAGTGTGCTACTCAAGAGGACTTCCAATAGGTTGTTATGAGGTTCAAGGGTTGGTAGGATTTACTGTATAAAAAAATCTAAGGTAGAAGAGGAGTGTTTAATATCTTAATTACAAAACATGTCAAAATTCAGAAAGTGTTCACAATGAATGTACACACTCAACCCTTCACAAAGTGCATTACCTCCAACTCACTATCACCGTTGTCCATTGGTGCGGGTCACAACCAAGCAAAGAATAATAATGAGTAAAAATCCTCTTTTCTCTATTTTATTCTTTTGTTCTATTTTTTTGTATAAAGCTATTTTTTTAATAAATAGTTTTTTTTGAGATAAAGAGGGAAACATATGTAAAAAATGATATAATATGGCTTGTGATCCCATTGCCCAAGGAAAATGTAGGCACCTTTTATATAAACCCAAAATAATGATTCTCTTCCAAGAATTCCCAAGGAAACACCGTCTCTCCCACACTTTCTGAAAATGAAACAAGAATATACAAAAGATATGGGTAGGTAGTGTAACACCCTGACCCCATTTACCAAGATCCAATACATTATTAAATAAAATTGACATGATCACAAGATATCATGTATCGAAATAATGATTTGTTTAATAGCCTTGGATGTACTAGATATATACATAAGTTTTACATTACATCATAAAAAACAACAAAAGTGTATCCCCTTTGAACACACTCATATCCCTTAACCTATCCATGCAATTAAAGCATAATATACTTCTTCACATTCTGGGAAAAATAAAACATAAGAAAGGGGTGAGATCAGATGCTCAGTAAGGATAACAATATAGTGGAAACTATCATAAATAAACATAAACATTTAAGGAAATGTATAAGATCTAAAACACATGATTTTTAAACTTAAACTTCAGCATAATATGGAAAAGATAAATCAAATAGTTCCATTTACTTATTCACATGGATATTATAATAGTCAAATAATCACATGTAATATCAATATCGAATTTCATAATGATGGAATGCATAATGAAGGACATCATAACCACATAGTTATGGCCTCGTGCCAAGAATACAAATAAGATTTTGTCAAGTCCTTGTGCTAAGAAACTAGTTTGTCTAATGAGACCTACCAATGCATCAAGGAGCTATAGCGGGCTCCACCCACCACTTACTAAGTCCAATGCATTCCTCATATGAATAGGTTGAAACATAATCTAAACATTCGTATTAAAAATAGCATACGAAATGTCAATATTTTAACCACAAACCATGAATGGTATACAAATAGAACATCCATAGTCAAACATAACTCATTAAATAAAATATTTAAGATTGTATTATAATAAATCAAACTCAATCAAGAATAATGAAGGATATTGAAATAGATGAAAATAATCAGTAAAACTATTTGAGATAAATATCCCCTTTTCTTGAAAACATTTAAAAGTATCACTATTTATCAAGAATCAATTAAAAATAGATTTTTGAATCAAAGTGTCCCATACCACTTTGAAAATTTCAAAAATAAATTTAATTTTAAAATATTCACGTCTATATAAATAAATCTTTAAAACCATTTTTAAAACATGAACATTAATGATAAAGATTTGGAAGAATAAATCTTTAAAACATTTAAAATGACCATTTAGTTAGAGTTCCTAACCAAATGATACATGCTTGAATAAAAATAATTGAGGTAATAAAAACATTATAATTTCATGAGAATAAATGGATTCATGATATAATATGTCAAAGTACAGTATATACACCATATAAAAGTGAATTGGTGCATAACAACAAAGAAGTCTCAATAGAATGTAAATTTAGATGAAATCCCTTATAAAGACCATATACATAGGTTAAGGATAAATCAATGACATAATTATATGTGAAAAATATAAATTCACCCAATATTATTGGATGTTTTGTGTAAATAAATCATAGGACATTCACACATATTCTTGTAACAACAACACCAATGACTTGGATGTTTAACTTAATGAATGAAAATTGAGTTAAGATTACTCTTATTATTAAGTTCATATCAATGACTTGAGAATTTATAAATGGAATTATTATGTGTATTAAAAGTATATCCACACAAAGGGGAGTGGAAAATACTACATAAATAAATAAATAGTGATTTCACACATAATCTCGGAGTAAAATAATCAATGAAGTATGTGTAAAACCTAGTGAGTGGAAATCGAAATTAGAAACCCCCTTAAAAATTTGGTAACTTACAAAACATACACCCCATGAAATAAGGAACATAAAATGAAGATGTAAATACCCATAAATTAAATTATATTACACAAGGAATGAAATCATGGGTAGTACATACAACACATAAAAGGAAATAGTGGCAATATAGCATGAAACTCATGCGAATAAGAAGTGAGATGAAAACCCCTTTCCTTGTAATTTTCCTCAGTAGAGGGTAGGTTAAACTCCTATATAATGGTTAAATAATTGTTTTTAAATTATAAAATAACCAAATACATAAATATGAAATCATATATGATCTTCTAATATTTCTTTGTTAATAATATTTCAGTAGTATCATTATTTCAGGTGTTAACTGATTCATTTTACTTTATATGTTTTGTTACCTAAGCCATGTTTGATATGGATAGGGTGTATTTTATTCATATACATAATTATATTAAGTTCTTAAACATTATTTTTAATAATAAAATGAAAATTATTCTTGAATAGTTATGATGGGGAATGAATCTCATCGCGTTCGTGGAGACGGTAATCTGTACGTACGCACGAGCGACAATACCATTCTATTGATGGCGAAATAATATTTAATTGGATGGTATATCATATATACAGAATAATTAACATGTTATATTTATTATTTACATCAATTATAGTCATTATTATACCCATCCAAATAATTAAGTGTTGAATGACAAACTACACCACGACGTGGAGACGGTAAGCCGTACATATGCTCGTATGGTGAATTTGTCATCCATAGGATAGATATAATAATGAATATGGTTACACCATATTTATAATAACATCATGGTTTATATAAGGTACTGGATTTATTATTTTAGTATGGAAACAACAAAGAAATAGAAAGTGGAAGAAGAAGATAACTTTGAAAGAGGTGATGAAATTATTACATCTTCTTCAGGTGCTTCCTTTTGATTTGATCAAAATGGAACCTTAGGTTGGATTTATAATCAAAGAGAGTCCTATAGGATGAATTTAGGGTAGTTTGGAGGATATTTGGGCTGGGTTTGGCCGAGCCAAATGTCTTTGGAGGTGTGATTACGAGAGAAGGGAAAGTACCCTTTTATAAGAGAGGTGAGGGCCACTTTAGGAAAAGCTTAAAATATTAATTTATTATACAATCATATTCGGTTCATAATAGATAAAAAATGATTTATTTTGAAGATAATGTGGTTATGGGTCTAAAAACTCTCAAAAAATAGGTTTTAGATAGGTTTATATCACCATATTAACCTTATCTTTTAGATTTAACTCGTAGTTAAATAGTTTAACTTTTATAATGTATTCCGGTATTATTATAATAAATGGATAATAAACTTACTATAAAAATCCAAGAGAACCCCAAATGGTTCATTATTGATAAATATAACCTTATTTAACTCCTATGGCCAAACCTTAGATTTTTAGGAATATTATATCAATTAATAATATAGTATTGTTTTTAAAAACTCATTTATGTCAATTTTGACACTATTTTGTATTTGGTTTTTTTGAAAGTCATAAAAACTTTATCATTTCAAAAATAAATTATTTAATCAACCCTAAAATGTCATATTAACCTATAAAATTATTTTAATACATAAAAAGTGTCAATTTACAATTATTTTAATATTAATAATATCAATTATTTTAATATTTTAATAATAAGGTAACTACTGCATCATCATTGTATCTTAAATAATTTTAATTATTTAATGTATAAAAATTATAAATAAAATACCAATATTTAGGAAATATTTTTATATTTATAATGAATATTTATAGTAGAATTTAGATTATGTATAACCCTATATTAAAAATATTTTATTTATTAAAATTTAAATTTAACACTTTTAACTCTTATTTAAATAAAATAATAATAAATGTAATAATATAATAAAAGTGGACCAAAAGGATAATATTTTATTCCTAAAGTTTATTTTGGTCTAAATAAACTTATCCAATATAATTAGGACATGTTTTAGGGTAATTATAGTATCATTTTTACCTTTAATTACTCTATTTACTTTTAACCGTGGTAAATAAAAAATCAAAAGTTAATATTCAGAAAAAATTATTTTCATCCTATTGAACCAAATTTTACTTATTTATGTCAACCATGTCTCTCATATTTTTTAAATTAAATTCACAGAAGCAGTAAAATTATGGTTTATGCTAATTTGAAAATGTGCCTAGAAGGTGAGTAAAAGACGATAAAAAGATCAATAAAATTTTATATATCTAATATTATTATAAAACTAATTAAATTAATTAAATTTTACTAATATAGGTATTATATATCTATTTTTACTTTAAAATAAATTAAAAAATAATACTTTTTTAAATAAAAACTCGGCTTTAAATAATAACACAGTGTTTTTAACTATTCATAAAAAAATTGAAAGTTTTTAGAAAAATACCAAAAATTCACCCAAAGATAATTTTGATATTACAAAATCAAAAATGATGTCTATTTTAGAAAATTAAAAACATATAAGTTTTATTAATTAATTTAAAAAAATATTCCCATTGTGAAAACCAAAAAGTTGGTTTTTGAAAAGTAAAAACTATCAAAAGATTGATACGTGTTTATGTCCAATTTAAATGTAAAATTACTTCCAATGAACAAAATTATATTAAATAATATAAATATAATATAATTATAATTCAAAACCATTCAAATTTATAATTTAACATTATAAATTATTTTGATTAAAAATGTCTTTCAATTAAAATTTAGTATTTTCATTATACATCAAAATATGAATGTTATCAGAAAAGCACTGAAAATTTATCCAAACTAAATTTTTATGTCCCAATTATAAATAATAAGTTTATTTTGTCAAATTTAATATATAAAAGTTTCAAATATTGGATTTAAAAAGGGTTCGCCTTTAAAAGGTGGTAAAATTGCATTTTTGAAAAATACTTATTTTATCTGAAAAATTAAATCTGTTCTTATATTATGTCTAAGAAACACATAATATGGATGTTAAAATTATATGGAGTATATAAAATTCAAAATTTTGTTATTATTATTCATAACTGCTTTTTAAACGGCTAGTTTGATAGGTCATGGTGTGCTTGAACTCGGTGTTGCGTACTTTAGATTCTATCGTATTATTCAAAGAGAAACGTACCATGGAAGCTTGAGGTGTTATAGGTAGGGATAAATTAGATTGTAATGTGCCTACCTTATAGGTATTTCATGGTCTCTAAGGCTTAAGAAGGATAAAATGTAAAGGTATTCAAAAATAGAAGATAATTATAGAAAGGGATTTTCAATGAACGATTGCCTCTATCATGAATGTTGTATACTCAAATATTATGGCTTCAAACAGAATCATGGAAAGTTATTATTTTTCTACATGACCCAAGACTCCCAATAAAGTGATTAAAAGGAATAATATGTAATAAAGGTATTAGAGTATTTCTTGATTAAGGGATTAAAATATTGGTTAGTACTAATGAGGCATGGGATTCAACAATCCATTAAACACATAAGAACGATTTGAAAATAAAATTTCTAGAAAAATATTCTATATCAACATTCATTTGGAAAACATTTTTCAAAAAACAATGTAATTTTCCACACAATCAACTCAATCCTGAAAAATGATTTTGGATATTCTTTTTCGGATCAATTTTTATCTAAAAACACAAAATATGGAAAAAGAAATAAAAAATTGAAACACAATTTTCTTTTTCTTTTTGAATTTTGAATTTTTTTGTTTTGTTTAATCCTAACTATTACATGTCACCCTCCCCCACACCTAAAAGTCACATTGTCTTCAATGAAAGTATTTTAAATAAATAGACAAGTAAATAAAGGTAGGGAGAATGGAAAACTTGCTAAATGGTGTCATATATGGAATCTATCAATTGGATTTTCTCTATGATATTCTTTGAAAAATCCTCATATAAGTGTTTGAGGCTCTTCCCATTGATAATAATCCTCTTTCTACTATTCTCATGCAAAACCTGTATAACACCAAAAGGGTAAACATCAGTAATGGTATATGGACCGAGCCATTGGGAACAAAGCTTACCTGGGTGGAGATTTATCCTAGAATTATACATGAGAACCTTATAAACAATATGAAAATTCCTATGATGAATCATCCTATCATGGATTGCCTTTGTTTTCTCTTTATATATTTGGGATTTCTCATATGCATCACGTCGAATTTCTTACAACTCCTGAATTTGCAACTTCCTATGCTCACCTACATATGAGATATTCATATTACATTGTTTAATAGACCAATATGAATGATGCTCCACCTCTACTGGGAGGTGAAAAAAATTTCCAAACACAATCCAATATGGTGACATTCTTATTAGGGTTTTAAAAGTTTTACGGTATTCCCAAAGTGCATTATCCTAACATAAACTCCAATCATTCCTTTTGGGTTGTACCATTTTTTCCAAGATTTACTTAACTTATCAATTTGAGATTTATGCTTGTCTATTAGTTTGGGGGTAATATGCTGTGGAGACTTTATAAAGAACCCCATACTTATGAATAAAATTTTTCATGTGGATATTGCAAAAAAGTGAACCCTGATCACTAATGATGAATCTCGGTAAACCAAACCTACTAAAAAATTGGGATCTCACAAAATAAACAACCGCTCTAGATTCATATGTCCTAGTGGTCTTTTCTTACACCCATTTAGATACATAGTAAACATCCAATAAGATTTACAAAAATCAAAATGAATTTAGAAATGGCCCCATGAAGTCAATTCCCCATGCATCAAAGATTTCACAGGATAACATGGGCTATTGGGGAATTTCATTCTTCTTGGAGATATTTCCTCTGAATTGACGATGAATACATGAATTAAAAATATATGGGCATCCCTATACAAGGTTTTCCAATAATTTCCTGAGTCAAGGACCTTTTGAGATGTATGTTGAGAGCTAAAGTGACCCCCACAAGGCAAGGTGTGGAAGAAGGTCAAAACATAGGTGAACTCATGGTCAGGGACACATCGAAGAATAATTTGGTCACTACAAATTCTCCACAAGTATGGGTTATCCCAAATGTATGTTCTAGAATCATTATTAAGTCTCTAGGATTGTAAAGTGATGAAATCAATGGAGACCCTATATGTTTTTATAAAATTCACGATGTTCGCATACCAGGGGGTAAGGTCTACAACATCATAAAGTTTCTCTTGAGGGAAGAATTCTCCAATGGGGAGGGGTGAGTCAACAAGATGGTCCAATGGTGGGTGTCAGCTACCACATTTTACACTCCTATATTGTCATGAATCTCAAGGTCAAACTCTTGGAGGATGAGTAATCACCGAATGAGGCGGGGCTTGGATTCAAGTTTCTTTAGGTTGAAATGAAGGGTAACATGATCAGAGAAGAAAATGATTTTTGACCTGATAAGATATGAATAGAATTTTTTCAAGGAAACACACAATATAAAGATGTTCTTTTTCATTGGTTATGTAGTTTTCCTGGGTAGGGTCAAGGGTATGAGAGGCATACAGAATCACATGAGGAGCCTTCTCAACCCTTTGTGATAAAACTTCCCCAACTGCAAAGTTAGAGGCATCACACATAAGCTCAAAGGGGAGATCCCACCATGGTGGTTGGATGATGGGAGATGATTTGAGGCTCATTTTTAGTGAATTGAATGAATCCTCACATTTTTTATCAAACACAAACTCAGAATCCTTTTGTGATAACCGGGATAAGGGATGTGCGATCTTACTAAAGTCTTTAATGAGATAGTGGTAAAAACTAACATGATCCAAGAAAGATCATACCTCATAAACACATTTTGGATGTGGAAGGTATAAAATTAATTCAATTTTAGATTTATCAACTTGAATTCCCTTATTTGAAATGATATACTCAATAAATATCCCCCCCCTCAACCATGAAATGGAATACCTCATAATTTAAAACAAGATCTTTTTCAATGCAGCGGTGGATGATAGAACCTAGGTGTTCCAATGAATCATAAAAATAAGAACCATATACTGTGAAATCATCCACAAGACCTCCATACATCTCTCATGGCACTCAGAAGAAATACTCAACATACATCGCTGAAAAGTACCAAGATAATTACATAGACCAAAAGGCATTCTTCTGTAGGAAAATGTGCTAAATAGACATGTAAATTTTGTATTTTCTTGATCCTTAGAGGCTATATGGATTTGGAAATAACCTGGATAGCCATCAAGGAAACAATAATGGGACTTACCAGCCAATCTTTCTAACAATTTGTCAATGAATTGTAGAGGAATGTGGTCCTTCTTCATGGCTTGATTCATTCGACACTAGTCAATATAGACTCACCAACTTTTTTTCACACATATTGGAACCAATTCATTCCTTTCATTTGACAAAACTATTATTCCTATTTTTTAGGCACAATTTTCACTGGGCTAACCCATTTACTATCAGATATAGTATAAATGATCCCCATAGAAAGTAAGTTACTGACTTCCAATTTTACCACATCAAGAAGAGTGAGATTCAACAGGCATTGAGATTGTCTTATGGGCTTAGTCTCATCATATAAAAGTATATGGTGCATACAAATAGATAGGATAATCCGGAGAATATCAGCCAATTCCCATCCTATCGCCTTTTTGACACTCTCTAAAAAGGTTGATAAGTTTTGATTCCTATTATGGAGAGAGGTTATTATAAATAATGATGGGAAATTGGTCAATACCATCAAGATACACATATTTTAAATTAGAAGGAAGTGGTTTAAGTTCCAATACCAGTGGTTTTTGGATTGAGGGAGGGGGTTTAGGGGGAGTGAGGTCCATGAAACTATATATCTTCTCATGTTTATTTTCTATGGATAGAGAATCTATTGAAATGAGATTTTTAGAATCATAGATGGTCATGGGTACCACAGAATGAAAACACTCATCAATTAAATCACAAAATTTACACTTTTTAGAACCCACACAACACTCAAAACATGAATCAAAACTCAAATCATCCAAGAGTGAAGAAGAGGAAAATTAATCAGAGTATGGGTTGAGGAGATAGTTGTGTGTGTGTGTGCATCATTTGAGAGAACATCCATCAAATAGACAGGAAGAGTGGAGTGCTCTTCAACAGCGAGTTTCATAGCCTCAAGGATGTTAAAACTTACCTTTTTTCCACCAAACTCTATGGACAACGTACCATTGTGAATGTTGATGATCGTCTTTGATTTTATGAGGAATGGACTCCCAAGTATGATAGGGGCATGTCCTTGGGTTCTATTATCCTACATCTCAATAATATATAAGTCAGTGGGGGAATATGAGATTCTTCACTTTTACAAAAACTTCCTCGACCACTCCTGATGGGTGTCTTGTGCTCCGGTTGGGAAGTTCAACTATGATTCATGTCGACTGAAGCTCTCCAACCTGCAGAACATTGTACACAAAGTAAGGCATTATATTAATTAAAGCACCTAAGTCTATCATTTCATCTAAAAAGAATGTCCCCTTAATAGTGAAAGGTATCATGAAACTTCCCAGATCCTTGCACTTGGTTGGCATTGCTAGTTGAATCAAGGTTGAGAAATTTCTTCCTAGGTTGGATATCTCATTTGAATTTAGTCTCCTTCTATGTGTGAAAATCTATTTAAGAAATTTTTCATATCGAGGGATTTTTTTAACTACATCTAATAAAGGAATGCTAACTTTCACTTTTTTAAATATATCCATTATTTCATTATCAACCTCATTATCAAAATTATTCTTAGATTTAGAGAGTCCAAAGGGGAAAAGAATAGGAATGGATTATTTATGGTAATCATCAATGATAATTGGTTTATCATTTTGGTTTTTTTTTCTTTGCTGGAATCATTTATGGGTGGAGAAAGAGTGTTTTCAAGAGGGGGACATACCTGTTGTGTAAAATCACTATAAGGAGAAACTTATTTACCACTACAAAGTGTAATTTCACATACATTACCTTTTTCCCTTCAGATTAGTAATGGGTTGGGATGGTAGTTGTCCAGAATCTTGTATCTTGATCTCACTGATAGTGTTTTCCAATTTTCCCACTTGAGTTCATAGGTCTTGAATAACTAATTTCACGGTCTATTGGAACTGGAGGTTTTGGGATGCTATTTTTTTCACCATGTCCTCCAGGCTTTTTTCACATTTGGGAGGAGGAGGAGGATTATTCTGATAATGTTAGGGATAATAATATTTCATACCTTAGCCTTTTTGATACCAATTTTTCTTGGGGTATCCCAGGTTGCCTCCTTTTTGGTATTGTGGTTGTTCTTTCCACCCAGGGTTTGAATTTTTCTTAAATGGTTATTTCTTGAAGGGTGGTGATTGTTGGAAAGGATTCACTAGGAATAATGATACAAAAGACTTAGATGAATCTTGAAGTTGTGGGAACTGTTCAGAAAAATGAGTGTTTTTAGAATAAATACCACAATGTAATGGAATAGAAGTAGAGTGTGAGTTACCTTGTTCTTGAGCTAATTTACTTAGAAGGATATTCATCTCATCAAGTTTATTATCTAAATTTTGTTCTAGGGATGAATAAATTACCTCATGAACTCCTTAGGTTGGTGCAATTTCTCGTGTACCAAATTATTCTACATTTTGAGCCATGTTGGATATTAAGTCACGAGTGGCGGAAGGAGTTTTATCAACAAGGTCACCAACAGCTGTAATGATCCATTGGTATAAGTCCCTTATATAAGTATTGGATTAATAGTTGTTCACTAATCTGGTGTTGGGGGAAGCTTGAGCAAAGTATTTTTAATTTCTCTCAGTATTCATGAAGGGTCTCACCTTGTGATTGCCTAATGCCACAATTTTTTTTCCTAATTGATGTAGTTCATGAGACAGGGAAGAACTTCTCTAAAAAGAGTTTTTTCAGGTCATTCCAGCCCCCAATTGTGGTAGGAAAATAGTATATCCAATATTTGGATACACCATCAAGGGAGAAAGGGAAATCCCTAAACTTAATTAAGTCCTCAGAAACATTTTTGGGTTTCATGGTGGAGCACACTATGTGAAAATACTTAAGGTGTTTATGAGGGTCCTCACCAAGAAGATAATGAAATTTAAGAAGAAGGTGTATGAGTCCTGATCTTAACTCAAAGTTGGATGCTTCATCAGGATATTGGACGTATGTAGGTTGGTACTCCACATCCGGGGTGGTCAGTTCTTTAAATGTATGGTTATTTGAATCCATGATTCCTGGGGTTTTATTGGGATCAATTTTTGAGTGTTTTATGACCAATTTAGGTTCCAAAAAATGTTACAAAGTATTACTTGATTGACCGACTATAGATTCTCTGATTTATGAGTGAAGCATGTTTTCGATTTTAGGGTCAAATTCAAGCAATTTTCCTTTTTTATGTTGGAATATTGATTAAATAACTTAATAAGGGTGAAATAAGAATATAACATTATACTATATAATTATAGAGAGAGAAATGGAGAATAAGAATAGAGATATAGAGAGAAAGAACACACAAAAAATAAATAAAAATAGAAAAAAAACAAAAATAATCAAATAGGGGGTGAAATATTGAAGAGAGTTATAATTAAGAAGTAAAATAAATAAATAAAAAATAAATAAAATATAATATCATGATCTTGGCACCCTGAAAATGGTGCCAAAATTTTATCACGTTGTTAAGCACGTCAAATTAGTTATTTAGTTTTTACTAGAATTTCTGCAGTATAGTAGCAACCCTAGGTCATCTCTCTACAGAGCCTTAGATCATTACTTTTAAAAAAGAGTTTTGATTATGAAGATAAAAGGGTAATGGGATTTTGGAAAACATGGGGTTTGATGTATAAATATGACAAAAAAATTAAAGCTATAAAACAAAGCAGGAATGAATAAGATTAATTAAGTGTGATGAAACTGGGGAAATATCATGATGCTCATCCTTCATCGCTTCAAGATATAGGGTTATGATCTTTTAATCCCTGGTTTGTAACACCTAGAACTATAATGTTACTGAGTTTATACAAGGATACCTTTTAGGGTTCATTCAGAAACACATAATGATTCACCAGATACCACCGATGATGATTGGGTGATTTGTGTTCGACTTCATAACCAAAAATCACCAAGGAAGCACACAATGAACTTGATGCACTGTCTAGATTTGTATGTTATTTCAATGTGTTACTATTACTTGAAATTAAATTTCTATGATAGTGTTTATGTGAGTTCAATTAAACAGTATGAACCACACAAACACTACAATTGAGAGGGGAAAGAAGAAGTGGTGAACGATGTGTGAAACATCACATTAATGGGTACCCCCAAACATGATCATATGAGTTGAGCATGAAATACCAGTACATAACTCAATTAAATAAGAATATTTTATTATTAAAAACAACACACAAAACTATAAATTAAAAGACCATCCAAATATTATATAAAAAAATATTGGGATTAAATCGCGTTCCTCCCTGGGTGATCACAAGGGGTTTAAAAATTCATGGGAGGGGAAGAATAGGAAGATGTTGAAGTTGAACTTCCCAAAGCCTCTATAACTTTTAGAAATTATTAGAGGACTCATTTGGGGATCCAAAATGGAATAATCTTTCCTCCTGGATGAACTCTTAAATGAGTTTCCCAAGGTGTTCTTTTATAGGAAAATTAGAAGGTGGTTTTGATCACATAGAGTGTGTAAAACCATTTGTATTGTAGTTTTCGGGAACTAGACAATCAATTATCTCTTTAGAAAAAACTAGAAAATTGTATCCCCACCTCAGGAATATCTCCACTGAAAGTTTTGATCTATTTGAACAATCACAACCGAAGATATTGATAAAATAAAGAACACTGCTTTTGACTTGTGCAGATTTGATTCCCTAGATAGATCAGATCATATGGGAATTTTTTGAGGCCTAATGGGGCTTGGGTTCCTTCTTATGAAATTTAGAACATTAAAGTTTGGACCAGACCACAAAATTTCAGACCATTTGGATGTACAAATTAGTATAAGTACGTGTATTAGTCCACTGGTGTTCTTGGATCCTGTACAGATTGGTCCATTTTTGTTTGACTTCAACATGGGCCCTCCAAATCACCTCTACATATAACAAAAAATCAAAACAAGTAAAATATCCCTTTTTGAAAGTAATAATAATTAAATTATAGAACCAAAAATTAAGTAAAACTTGTTATTAAACTTGGAATTTTCAATACAAAATCAATTTAATACATTGGTATAAGGGTGAAATAAAATAGTGAATCATGGAACGATCAAGTTCTGAATATCGTTTTTGAGATTTCAAGTCTAAATCAGTGGTAATTATTTATCCATGAACTTATTGGAAAGATCATTCCAAGTTGTGATTGACTCAGGAGCTTGACATTTTAGCCAAACCTTAACTCAGTTTCTTAAAGAGAATGGGAAGACACCTAGTGTGATTGCATCTGAAGAAACTCCCTGGTTACGAAAAGTATCACAAACTTCTAGGAAGTTAGAGATGTGTTCATGTGGGTCATAGTTTTGGAGACCACTAAATTTTCTGATATTCTAGATCTTGTGAATGAGTCCAGGTTTGATTTCAAAGTTATGAGCTTTAATGGGGGGACACACTATGCTCGAGGTTCCACCATGGATTGATGGAAAGCCATAATCCATGATGGTACTTTCCTGTTACATCCAGTGCTCTCCTAGAATAATTTGATGCATGTTTTTAAGGTTTGGTGGGTTGGGTCCAATTGGAATATCTGGGTTGACTATCATAGACCAGCGGTGTGTAAAAAGATACCTTTAGATCTCAGGATCGAAGGTTAATGGTTCATTTGTCTCAAGGTTCTTCGAATGAGTCGACGAACCTTGGTACATGCACTAAACTTCAAAAAAGTTTATGGAAGGGAGTATTTAAAGGAAAGAAGGAAAGGGAGTCAGGTAAAGGTAATCCAAGGTCTTTAATTTCTAGAGGCTTGAAAGAAGAGCGTTTCTTCCCCAACAATGGTCCCAATATTTGATGTGATAACATGCATCCTTGGTTTCCATGTGGGATGTGGTCAGATTAGGTTTGTTTTCACAAACTTCACTCACTACTAATTCATAGTATAATGATATTCTAAGGTCAATACCATGGAGGAGAGTTGTTGGCTTCTTGATGGAAATATCTTAAGACCCTTTGGAGTAGGAGTCCTTTATAGGTTGCTTTAGTTTGAGAATTTCTAGATCTATGGTGGTTGGTAGTTTCTTAAAATGATTAAGTATGGGTCATTATAAATTTAGAGTATTTGAAAGTTGGATGATCTTAATTATAATCTTGGTAGGATCCTAAGGTTGAGGCTGCGAAGAAAGTGGAATTTGCTAGTTTACTTTGGTCAAGTCACCTAGTTCTACCTAGAAGGTCACTATTCCTTGATATGGGGAGAGTGACAACCTAGACACATTATGATTAGATTCTAAGGTAGATATTATATTAAGAAAGTGGTCATATAATAATATACTCCAATCAGGATAGGGTCTTCTTTATAAATATATCATGGTCAAAGATGTTTAATCAAATTAGATATACATTAATTATTTACCTTGATTACTAATCCTTATGGTAACCAAGTTTAGAATTAAATATTTATTATGAAATCAGATACAATTACTCTTGATACCCACCCTAATTGGTTTATCCACTCATGGTAAGAGTGGAAAAGAATAAATAACTAATAACCATGCTTGACATGCTAAGATGATTTGAAATTAAAAAATTTACAATAATGCAAGGGTTCGATTTACTAAAAAGGGTGGGCATGCAATTCGGATTTAAAGAAATTTAAATCACAATTTTAACCACATACTTACATGTAATTAAAGTTTAAATGTATTGAATATGAGTTTGGTGATGAGCGATGGTAAGCAATGCAAAAAAATAATTAGAGGTGATGGTGAAAACATAATACACAGATCTTGTATTGAAATAAAATATGAAAACAACAAAGAAATTTAAGTTTAAGGGGGAGATATTTGAAAGAAACTTAAAAGGTAACAAAATAACAGAATAACTCAAATTTGGAATTCTTTTAAAATCACTATCGGGCTACCATATATATAAGAGAAATAATTCACAATTTGTGATGTATTACATATCATGTGCTGCTGATCCGCGTAGTTCTCCGCAATATTTTTGAATCTTACACATATCTCATGCATATCGCACCTAAAATACATGGTTTTACTACTTACACATCATGTACCAATGACTCACGACATGTACTAGCCTTCCACATGTTCCTCTGGAATATATTTCTCATCTAACTAGTTTAATAGAAGTGATTTCATTTTTGGACCATTCACAACGTGTATTGCCTTCTTTCTCTTATCTCTTCACAACATAGTTTATGAATTGGCTCACGAATTATAGGATGCTGTGAAACATGACATGTACTTATGATTCATGATGTGTAATGGGTTAATTGTTCACTTTTTCTACATTTCTTCTTTTGAATCCATGCAAAAATCATTCCTTCAAAATTACCCACATACCAAGTGAATTATCAAATAAAGAAACTAAAATACTTAAGTAAATGGAATAAATAAGAATATATAAATTCAGATTATCAAATTTTAATAAATTACAATTTTAATTGAGCCATTAAAACTTTCTATAGTTATGATAATTTAATCTTGGTAAAACCATTTTTTGTCGTGCCTGTGGGTTTAACTTTAAATAAAATTCTAATAATTCTATGAATTGAATTTGGAAAAATGGATTTCATATTTTTAGTCATCACAATTTATATTTTTTTAAAATGTTATCTTAGTTTTTCACCATTATGAATTGTAAAAATAGTAAAAATTAATTGTCGTGATTATGGTAAAAATGGGTTTACTGGGAGGTTAAACAAAAAAGATAAGGGATAAAATGAACTTGAAAATTGTACAAAACCCATTGGATGGACATATTTCGAACTTATATCATCTATTATTGATAATGGTCCATTTGTTATCCATTTTTCATGAAGAAAACACGGGTACTCATTTTTATTTTTAGAAATTCCAAGTGTATCCTCTCCCCCACTTATAAAAGGCCACCCAAATCCTCTATTTTTCATTCTTAAAAAACCATTTGGTTCCAAAAATACCTACCCAAATAACTTCTTTAATTCCCACCCCTCATCCTATAATCCTTATTTTCATCATAAATCCATTCTAGGGAGGATTTTGGTGCAAACATACGGAGGTTTCTCGAAGAATATGCAACATTATTCAATGAGTGTTTTTATTTTATTTCTTCCTCCAAATACTTAAAATATCATTAAAAAATTATAATATAATAACAATATTATATTAAATAAAATTATATGTTATTATTTTTTGGGAATTACCTACATGCAACCCCTATTCTCTCAAAATGGAAAATTAGAACATCACTCATGTGTACGGTGGACTACCACCTTGTGAACTGATGTGACATGTTTTCCATAAACACCCCTCATGGTTGGGTATATTAATGGATAATATAGATATATATATATATTATATTTTAAAATAAATATAATTATTTAAAAATATTATTATATTTATTTATTTTTATTTTCGATTTTGTGGGGGATACAATGACATCGATCATGTGTACGTTGGACTACCTCCTCACAAAGTGATGTGATTCATTTTAACTTACATTTTACATGGAAGGTAATAAGGGATAAAATTTAATTAATATATGTGACATATAAAACATAAAAATTATTTTGGAGAAATAATTATTATTTACATTTTCATTCCATCCTCAATAAAATGGAAACAACGTTTATGTGTACGCACAACCTACCATCTCCATGAATGATGTAATTCATTTTCTATCTATAACTTCAATGGATTACAATAAAAACCTATATAATGATTATATATTATATTTATATCTTTTTTAAAATTATAAAAATGAAAAAACCATGATTAATGTAAAAGGAATGATAATACCAAACCAAAACAACATGGAAAACGAAGTAGTTATTACCCGAAACATAATTTTAATAAGGAATTCTTAATAAATGGGAAATAAAAGGATATAAGTACATAATATATGATATTATATATATACTATTTAAGTATTTTAACATATTTATAATAAATTTAAATTTATTTAACTGGATGATAGAGGACTTTCAAGGCAAGTGGAACTCATGGTAAGGGATTTTTGTCTCAATTTTTCTTTTTTAAGACATATAATATGTTATGAATCTATATTATTTTATGAGGTGTATATATAGAGCCTTTGAAAATTAATATAATTAATATATTTATTCTTTTTAAAATTTAGGTTTTATTTAATTTTATTATTTCATGATCCTTACGATTCAATGTTACCAAAGTGGTAAGAGATTTATGATACAATCTCATTGTTTATCAGGGATTGTTTACATATTTGTTTCTAAGTAAGAAATATTATGATATACCTCTCAAGAAACTAATTATTTTTATTCTGCTAAAGTTATTTCATGAGAATAAATGTTTTCCCATTATTTTCCTCTCTTTCTGTACTCAATAGTTCAAAATATTTTTTTTATAAAATTTGTCTTTATTTCTCTCTCCAGTTGAAAGGCCTTTTTTCCTTCCATATCAATGTTTTATAAAAATAGTTTTAAATTTTTTAACATTCTAAAAATTATTTATTAATTAAATTCTTACCCATGTTTAAATTTTTTCAATATTTTTTAAAATGAATCATCATATTATTTTCAAAATAAGGTCTATTTGGATTTTACAAAAAAAATAAAATTAATATTTATTTTAATGTGTATGACATTTCCCAAAATCATAACCAATAAATGTTTTAAAGATTAATTTATAAGTTTCAATTTTTATATTCAAATTAATATATTTCCAAAATATTTTATAATTTTTTTAAATGTGTTTATCAAAGTAGAAGGGATATTTTCCTTAAGAAATGTTTCAAGTGATATTTCAAAATCATTCTCCATCTAGGATGACATCCTTTAATGTTACTTAATATTTATTGGGGATAATATTGAATTATTCCATCCTTATTGTTTCTCTAAATGGATAATGTTTATTGTGATGAAATTTTTATTAAACCCCTTAATTTTTCATGGTTTATGCTATCGTGAATTGATGAAATGTTTATGAAACCCATTTTATTTACACAGGTTATGATGTGATGATATGATGAATTTTTTATGATATTATGGAATTGAAAAATATGGTATTAATTATTTTATGGGTGGGATCTATATCTACCACCAATTAATTGGGTAAATCTTTATATCTCATGAGATAATAGTAGGAAACAAGTTAGTGGGTTTGATTCACTATGGAAAACAAGTGATTCCCAATCCGCTATGGAAAATATATGTATCCTAATCCATAATGAAAAATAGATGATGTGTCCTGATTTACTATGTTGATGGTATTGGTATCTAACCTCAAAATATGAAATTGTTTTATATATCAATGACGATGCCACACGTTTATGACACAAGGTATAATTCTTGATTGATTTATGATAATTTCTCACTATTATGGTCTATGTATTCTAAAATGATAAAGTTTTATTCCATGATCCATGTTTATAATCTATGATAGTATGGGTATGAAATTTTTATTTTATTTTCATGATTACATACCCTTATTCTTACCTTATATTTTCACATGATCATATATTTATATCTTATATATTAACCCTTACTGAGCATCTAAGTTCACCCTTTCTTATGTTTCCTTCCCCGTGTTGTGAATAAATGTTTAGGTAGATAATTCTGAATAGGAGTACTATTTGAGAAGATATTTGTGAGATATGTTGAAAATATTTTAATAAATAAGAAAATTATGTTTTTAATCTATAAAGAACTAAATTATTATGGTACTCATGCATGCGTTTATCAAATATATTTAATGTTTATAAAAACAATTTGTGATATTTATGTATGAAATGAATAGACCCTTATATGAATGACCTATGTTAGGACTATGGTTTCATATATTTAAAATAGGGTGTCATAATTTAAACATATTATAAGTGATTCTTCATGATTATGTGGTTCCCCACTATTATTATTATTTCTTATAATTTTATTTTTTGGTTTTATTCAATGGATAAAACCTAAAGGAACCATGTTAAGGATGAATACAAAAGACTATGAAAAGATTTTACTCTTGAGTAACCGAAAATTATGGTAGGGGGAATGAAAAATATCATTTCTATGCTCACAAAACTTTCTATGGATATGAATCATGATGAAATTTAAAATGATAAAATAAGGGAACAATGTTCTGTTGAGTCCTTAATGAGGTAAAATCCACTTTATTTTAGTAGTTCAGTTGATCCACTAGTTACTGAGAAATGGATTAGTGTAACTAAAAATATATTTTCAATTATTCAACATTTGTAGCATGAAAAATTCATGTTTGATATCTATCATTTGTAAGTATAATTGGATCAATGGTAGAATCTTATCAAGAACACTATACAATGATAAGAAATTGAATCCATGGAGAGGGATGAGTTTAAGAGCTTCTTTTTCAATAAGTGATTTCCTCATATTTTTCAGATTAAAATGGAGAATTAATTCCTTGATATAAGTATAATAATGATTAATCCATTATTAAATTTTAGAAAAATGTTAGAAGAGATTCAAGGTAAGTATTTGGTATTATCATCCAAACTGAAAGTAAGGTCGATTAATTATTACATAGCTTAAAACCATGTATCTTGGGGGGGTTATCCATTATGGAATTTAGTATCTATAAAGAAGTAATTTGACATGATATAAAGGTGGAAATGGAGATTATAGTTACCCATTAATATCATGGTTTTGATAATAAAATAAGGATGAAATTCAAAGGAAACTCTAAATATTAGGAAGAGAATAAGATGATATTTTCTTTATGCTCGAAGTGTGGAAAGAAACATGACGGAAATTTTCTTAATGGGAATAGTAAGTATTTTAAGTTTGTAAAGGAATCCATTTAGAAGCTTGATTTTTAAGTGATGGGAAGAAGTTATCTAATGATACAAATTAAGATACATATCAATAGAATGCAGCACCCACACTTTATAGTTTCTAATACAAGGAGTTTGGAAATTATGATAAAAATTACTCAAATATGAATGTTAATAATGATGATAAATGTCAGAAAACTCTTATATAGAGAGAAAAAAGGAAATATCATGTGATAAATATTTCTAATAAGGGTTATGATAATGATGTAAGGAAAGGTACAATTACCATAACTATAGAACTGGTAATTTATTATTTGAGTCTGGATCTACCTACTATTTTATATCTGAATAATTTTCTAATGGTATCAAAATTCCACCCAAATGATTATTTTTTAATTAGTAGTGAAAATACCTAACAGTATGATGATTACATCTTAAGTCTACGATTATTCCCTGGTTAAAGTTTGTGAGAATATGCTTCCTTTAAATCTTGTTATTCTCTCTCTAGTTGAAATTGATGTTTTCTTGGGCATGGTTTAAAATTTTCAATATAAATGCCACATCAATTTTCAGGGAAGGTAACTCACATGTGATATTCTAAATATATATATTATCTTCTATTAGTATAATGATAAATATTAACTTTAAATGGAAATCACATACACTATTTGAGTCTTGATTCCTATTTAAAAGATGTTTTTATCTTATATGGTTAGGTAGAAACTCAAAATTGATGATATTACTATTGGGAAAGAGTTTTTTGATATCTTTCTAAAAGAGTTTCTTGGGTTTCCACCAAATAATGAAGTTGAGTTCTTAATATAACTCATACCTAGTTCCGCGCCTATTTTAAAGACTCTGTATAGAATAGACTTGATTGAGTTGAATGAATTAAAGATAAACTCTAGGAGAATATTAATAAGGGATTTATTTGACCAAATATGTTACCATGGGGTGTAATTGTTCTTTTTTTAAATAATAAATATTGATCGATGAAAATTTTCATTGATTATAAATAGTAGAATAAGATCACAATCAATAAAAAGTATCCCCAACCTAATATTTTTAACTTGTTTGATCAACTGTATAGAGATCAATACTTTTCCAAGATTGACCATCATTTTGGATATCATCAATTGATGGTTAAGAAGGTGGATATACCCATGATAATATTTCACACATGACATGAACACTATGAATATATAGTGATTCCATTTTTTCTTACATATTCCTCCACTATTATCATGGATTTAATGAATATGGTATTTAGAGATTACCTTGATCAATTTGTAGTTGTCTTTATAGTTGATGTTCTTATATATTCAAAGATAATATCATGAAGATCACTTGAGAATTATATAGAAGGCCCTAAGGATGGATAAAATGTTTTAAAAATGTACAATGTGGTAATTTTTTCTAAAAAAGGTTTAATTTTTCAATAATACAATCTTATGAGAGGATATATCTAGGGATCCATTAAAGACTAAAGTTATTGAATGTTAGTTCAGAGAAACCACTATAACTATGATATGAATTTTTATTGGTTTGGATAGATATTACCGACGATTTGTGGATAATTTCTCACAAATTTATAATCCACTCTACAAGTCTACTAAAAAAGGATACAAGTTCCTTTTGAGTGAGGAATTTAAAGAGAATTTCAAGGAAATGAAGAGAAGGTTAGTCAGTGAACCTATGTTACATTTCCCTATAGTGGGGAAGGGTTTATAATATATAGTTCTACATAAAATAATGGTTTGGGACGTTTTATCATATATAATGATATGGTTATAGCTTGTGCCTCATTAAAATTGAAGGTTTATGAAAAAAATCACCCAATTCATGATTTGGAGTTAGCTGCAGTAATTTTTGCATCAAATATATGAAGAAATTATCTTTATGGATAAAGGTGTGATATATATATACTGATCATACAAGTTTCAAGTATATATTCACATATGAAGAGTTTAATATGTTTCAAATAATATAGTTGTAACTGATTAAAGATTATGACTGCTCAATACATTACCACTCTAGTGACGCGAACAAGGTGGATGGTGTTTTGAGTTGAAAGGATCCTGCCAACTTATCTACGATGAGGATCCCAAAAGATATAATATTTTTGGATTTTAAAAGGATGGATCTTGAAATCTTATAGGAAGGGGATAAATATTTTCTTTCTCAAATGATTGTTCAACCATCTATCTAAATGTAGGTTAAAGAGGCACAAATGGAAGATATAGAGCTATTGAAGAAGGTTTGAAATGATAATGAGTTTAAAAATGGTTATTATAGAATTATAAGGTTTGAGAATATTGTATATGTTCCATCCAAACCATATTTAAAGGAGCTATTGGATTAAGATCATAGTTATTCGTTCTCTATTCATATAGTTAGTAAGAAGACATATAGAGATCTGAAAGATAATTTATGATGAGATGGAATGAAGAGAGATATTGCAGAGTTTGTATCTTGATTCTTGGTATATCTCCAAGTTAAGGTAGATCAAGAAAATTATAAGGGGATGTTACAGCCATTACCCATACTATAATGGAAATGGGAAAACATCACCATTTATTTTTTCATTGGACTCCCCAAAACATTAAAATATAATAATTCTATATGGGTTGTATTCAATTTACTTAGAAAGTATACACACTTCTTTTCCATAAAATAATACTTATCTATGGATCATATTTACAATATATACATTAAGTAAGTGGTAGGGTTTGATGGATTACCACATTCTATTATATCTAATACAGATCTAAGGTTTACTTCTATGTTTTGGAAAAGTATTCAGAAAGACCTTGATACAAAGTTGAGTTTTAGTATGCATATCATCCTTAGACAGATGGCTAGTCTTAGAGAACCATTGAAGACCTAGAGTATATTAAGTGGTCTTGTTATATTTATTTCAAATTTTTTTGGGAGAAACACATTCCTCTAGTCGAGTTTTATTAAAATAATAAATTACCTGCAAGTATTTAGATGGATATATAAGAATTACTCTATGGAAATAAGAGTAGAACTCAAACATGATAGGATGAATTTGGTGAAAGAAAGATATTGGGACCCAAGATAGATGATTAAATGAAATATAAAGTTAGATCAATTCAACAAGACATTGAGGAATCTCATAGATGTCAAAAAATTTGTGCTGAAAATCATCAGAATGGTCTTGAGTTTGAATTTATTGAGAAGGTTTTTCAAAAAAATTATGCATGGAATAAGGTTATGATATTTAAGAAGAAAGAAAATTTGATTCCTAGTTACATTTTCCCCTATAATATTCTTGATCATGTAGGGATGATATCTTACTACTTGGCGCTTCCACCGAACCTCTCTCAAGTCAACAATGTTTTCCATGTATCTATCATGAGGAAGTAGACACCTAATACTTCACATGTACTAAAATAAAAGGTCATAACATTGGATCATGATATTTCTTATGAGGAATAACTTGTGTATATTTTATATTATATAGTGTAAGTGAAATTAAACAATACCACTCACATGTTCAAAGTTTTCTGGTGAAACCACAAATTTGAGGATGCTTTATGGGAACTTGAGTATATGATGAGGTTGAAATATCCTCATTTGTTTATATCAAGGTAATTTAATTTTAATGAAAGAATTTATTTTATTTAGGGGTTATAATTTAACACCCTAATATTTTATTAAATATAATTTTTTCAAATATACTTAATTTCTTTTATAGTTTGCGTTACTTGAAACACCGAGTTTTAACGAACCATAATATAATATAAATATTATTATTTAAAAAAGATCATTATAAACTATCCATTAGACTTGGTGGTATGAATATAAATATCCAAAATTTTAAAATTAATAGAAATAAAATATATTGATAGATAAGCACTGAATTTTTAGTAAATTCATTTTATGCTTTGAAAACACATTTATCTCAAAAAATGAACTTCATTGGTTTTTTTAACAAATAATAAAGTTAATTTTTGACACTTTTATAAAATTAATTTTACTAAATTAACTTGTTTTTAAGAATAAACATGTCAAAATTTTCTTAGGGTGAATTGTTGATAATTTTTTGAAAAGATTAATTTTTTGATGAATACCAATAAATACATATTTTTATTAAATAATTTTTTTTGTTTAAAGTATTCAAAGAGTTAAATATTGTTTTAAAATTATTTAAAATAATAAATTATTGAATTATATTATTATTAAACTAATTTTGGTAATTGGATGAAATTTCATATTTAATTTTGATATAATTTTTTTATACTTTTGAAAGCTCTTTATTTGGAAAAATGTTTTTTGTCACTTCTGTGGGTTTAAATTTTAATTTTTTTATTAAAATAAAGTTAATTTAATTTATAAAATGGATTATATATTCATAATAAGAATAGTTAATATTATATTATAATTTCAACTTAATTTTTTGTCATAATGAATTGTAAAAATAATAAAAATTAATTACCATAGTTATGGTTAAAACGGGTTTACCGGGAGATTAAACTAAAAAGATAAATGTTAAAATATCCTAAGACCTTATCTAATTCATATTTTATGTCCATATTTAGACCTTATATCATATAATTTTATATAATTCTCCATTTTGGAGCCCTGTGGCATGTGTAAAACATGGGTATATCTTTTTCATTTCAAAAATTCCAAGCGTGTCCTCTCCCCCACTTATAAAAGGTAACCCACTATCGTCTTCTATTAACACTTCAAAAGACTTTTGGTTTAGAAAATATGAACAAAAATACATTCCTTACATTCATACCCATATCCTAGAGAAATTATTTTGGTTATTAAACAATTATAATAAGGATTTAGATGTAAACCCAAAGTGGTTCTCCGAAGAAAAGGTATAGTACTTAACCGTACATTTTCATTTTATTTATTCTTCTAAATCCTTAAAATATTCTCTAACCATGATGATAAAATAAAATAATTATATTAAATATAATTATTTGTTAATATTTTTTAATTTAATAACCTATATCTTTATCTTCTTCCATAAAATGATAAATAAAACTGTCAATCTTGTGTTTGATGGATGACCACCTCACAAACTGATGTAATTAGTTTTCCATCACCACCTCTCACAGGTAGATATAATTATTGATTTAAATTATATATATTATATTTATGAAATAATTATACTTTTGGAATTATATTTTCATATCCACCTTCTTACCTTCAAATTTGATGGAGAACGACAATGTCGCTCATGCATACGTGTGGACTACCGCCTCCACAAAACATTATGATACGTTTTTTGTTTTTTTACATGGATGGTAAAAAGGATAAATTTAATAAATATATTTTATATCTATTATATAATAACTATTTTTCAAATAAAAATTAATATTTTCTTTTCTTTCATTCAATTCATTGAGAAAATGGAAACACCGTTCATACATACGTACGACCTACCATATGCATGAGCAGTGTAATTCATTTTTATATATCTAAGTTCTATAGATGAATATAAATATTTATATAATTAATATAAATTAAATTTATATAATTATTAAAATTCTTAATATTTTGGAACCATAATCAAAGTAAAAGGACTAAAACTACCAAAAAAAAATATACTTGAAAAACAAAGCAGGTATCACCCGAAATGGTGATTTTAATAAATAATTATTAATAAAAAGGAAATAAAAGGTTATAAGTAAATAATATATGATATTATACATATTATTATGGTTCTATAATATATTTATAATTAACTTATATTTATTATACAAGATTTTTGAATGTGTACAATGAAATTCGAGACTTGAGGTAAGAGATTTTTGTCTCAAATTGTCTTCTTTAGGGAATAAATTATGTTATGCACCTATCATATTTTATGAGGTATATATATAGACTATTTGTAATTTTATATCATGAAATTATTTATTTTATTTATATTTAAACCTTTATTTATAATTACTTTTTAATGACTCTTATGATTCAAAAAGTTTTAAAAGTGGTAAGAGATTTTCATCTCACTTTTATTTATGTGGGACACAATCCCTATTAAATAGTTTTTTTTTATTTTGTGTGGTATATATACAACCCATGAATTTATTTTATGATTATAATAATTAAAATTATGTGATTTAAATAGCTATATAATTCCTTTTGTTTCATGTGTCTTATGATTCAAACCTTAACAAAGTGGTAAATGTTTTATGTTATAATTACATTGTTTATGATTAAGTTTTCGATGATGATATCTTATGATACATATCCCAATAAATTCATGAATTTTCATATCCTATGTTTATCTATTTAAATTAAATTTATTCTTTTAATTTACTAATTTTATGTACTCAAGATACCATAAATATTTCTTTAAGGAAAATAGAATTTATTTATCTCTTTGACTGAAAATCCTTTCTCTTCCTTATCTATGTTTTCTAAAAATATTTTCAAAAATGTTTTTACTATTTTCAAAATATTTTTTAAATTATTTTTTACCCATGTTTTAGTTTTTAAAAAATATTTTAAATGGAATCTCATTTTCGTTTTATGAATGAGGTTCTTTCGACCGTTTTACCAAAAACGTGAAAGGAATCGTTGTTTTAACGTGTACAACATGAAAGGTGTTTTCTTCCATATTAACCACTCAATTATTTAAAAATTCCATTATAAGTTTCCAAAGTTATTATCAAATAAAAATGTTTTTTTAATATTTTTTAAAAATTTATATTTTATAGAATTTATTTGAAAATAAAAAGGTTATTTTCTTCATGAACGTTTTAATGATATTTTTATGATATTTCTGTTCATTTACAACAAAAACATTGGATTTTTATTATGGTTTACTAAATATATAACCTAATGATACCATCCTTATCCTTTATTTTTATGTTTTATGACTATGAATATAATATTTTTATGAGACCTATTCCTTTTCCATGAGTTATTATTTGATGAATTTATGTAATAATTATGAAACCGGTTTCTTTTCTATGGCTTATGCCATGATGAAATGCTTATGAAACTCAATTCTTTTCCACATGTTTTTCTATGATAAAATTATTATGTAACAAATTTAATTTTCATGCTTTATGATACGAGGAATGATTTATGATATTTTGGAACACATCTATATGATTTTCATTATGTTATGTGTGGACCTATAATTATATAACCCTCTAATTAATTTGTTTAAAGATGGATATCTCATGAGATAAATAGGATTGGAATAAGGAGTGAACTGAGTTACATAAGGGAATGTTTCCACTATGATAGTATTGGGAGTGAAAATTGACTACTATGATGGTTTGGTTAGTGAATAAATTCAACTATTATAGTCATGGAAATGATACTTGACTAATAAGGAAATAGTTTTCTTAGATTATGTGCATGCCAAAAATCTATGCATTATTCCAATGTTACGTTCTCGTAGATCATGTTATTTGATTCCATTATAATTTATGTATTATGAACTACCAAGCTTTATTCCATGATTCCAGATTATGATATTTAATATGAAGGATATGGTTTTTAAATGGAAAGATTGTGTTATCACACCCTTATTCTCATTTTATTCTCATGAGATAATTGATATCTCACTTATTTACCATTATCAATCATTCGAGATCACCCTTTCTTATGTTTCCCTTCCCTAGGTTATGAAGAATGTTTTTATATATTATTAGTATAATAAGGGTTATAATTATGAATAACTTAGTGGGGGATGATTTAGTTCACTTATGAACCATTTTTTTATATATCCATGTTTCAAAAGAAACTTGAACTATAAAATTATAGTGTGGATATTATTGTTATGTTATCAATATTCATCTAATAAGATGTAATATATATTTATGAAAAGTTTGGGTTTCTATAATCATATTCTCTAATAACTCTTTTTTCTTCCATGGAAATATTATTTATTTTCACCAATCTTCTTATTTATTTTGTAGAAACCCAAATATATATTATATACTACTATTTTTATACTTCCCTTTAGCTAGTTTCAAAAGGAATATTTATTACTCCTTCAATGATGTGGGTTTACATAAATATATTTTAGAATATTAAAAAGAAATTTCATTTCAAATTCATATATTTTATATTCCACTCCACATTTCTTGGGTTAACCATTCCTTATTTTCATAGTTCCATTCTTGGGATTTCTTTTAGAGTGCTATTTTAAAAAAGGATTTTTCATGTAACCTTTTTGAATTTTTTTTGAATGTGACTTATAACGTTTTCATTTTAATAAAATGTTAAGAAATGTTTTATATGAACTCTTTAATTGTTTTTATGCTTCTAATTTTCCTCATTATCTAAAAAAAGATCTATCTCCTATGGAGTTATTTTTCATGAATCACCCTCTAAATTCATTTGCGAGATACTCCCTTTGGGTGATTGGATTTTTGGTATAAACTTATCTAAATCTTGATGAAATTTTATGTGATACCATTTGTAAATATTATGTACCCCATTTTCTTTCCATGGGTTCTTTATGATATAAAATATGAATTGTTTGGATTATCATTATGTGACGGGTGGAGTCATATATAGAACTCTATTGAATTATTAATTGTTTTATATATCAAGATATAAATATTTTTTGAGTGGAAATGATTATTATTTAGATTTTTTCACAATAATATTCATGGAAATGACTTATGTATGTATTTTTTCACGATATTGTTCTTGGAAATGGTTGTTGTATAGATTTTTTCATAGGATTGTGAATGGATGTGATTGTGTATATCTTTTTTCCCACTATTTTTATTTCTTATGTTTATAATTATGCCATATAATTATGTTATATACTTATGTTATTCCATATGGATCATATTTGTTTTTTCAAGATTTTTCACTCCTACTCTATGCTACATTTTTGATCATTTTGAAGTTATATTATCTTCTATAATGCCTTATAGACAATGGTTATTTCTCAATTTTCATTTTCATAAAATATTTCTCCCATACCCATGTTTTATCACATGATTATGATCTAACCCTTGATGACATGTTGATAAGTTTTTACCTTAATGATCAGTTGAGCTCACCCCTTCTTATGTTTTCCATTCCCTAGGTTATAGAGATGTGTGTAACATATGAGATTTATAAAATGTGTTCAAGCATGGTGTGATTATGGAGAAATGTTCATAGTATTATAAAATATTTTTTTATGTAGATAATATCCAATGATATTAAAAATTTATGTTTTAGGATTCTGATATTATTTTGAGAAGTAATGTTTAATTAATGTGAAATATATGATTGATTATCATTAGTTGTCTCACTTAGTATCAAATATTATATGAAAAGAATGTGTTTTTAGCACTATATCAAGGAGTGTGGGAATGAGAAATCTCAATTGGTACTACATAAGGTTATTTCTTATTTGTGTGTATTGGTTATTTATTTAAGGTATTAGGACTAAAAAACAATAGGGATAAGTTTAAATATAGGAAAAAATCCTAAAATTTGTGTAATATAGAGAGCGTATAGTTTCATAGAAATGAAATCCCTATCTTGATATAAAGTACTGGATGTAGGCTGTGACACAGATTCTCATAGGGGTAATAAACCTTGACAAATTATGGTGGGGTATCAAATAAATCATCACTTTGTGCATAAAAAGTGCACCTAACCACACACATACTTTGACACTATTGTGGGATATGCTTGAAAATTTCACATGCTCTTTACAAACCATTATGAAGGATTTAAATGAAATTTGTGGATATAATATATAACTAGTGAGGTTATAGAATTAAATTGGAATATGACCATGGATAACCTAGATTGAAACATAGATATTCATAAGTTAGGTTATGCCTGCCATTTTTGAGATAATTATTCTATGATTATAGTTGTATTTTATACGTTCATTAGTTTATATATTCTCATTCCTCAACATTGATTTATTAAAACTAATGGTTGGAGATTGGAGGAACCATGTTAATAATGGGTGTGAAGGAAAATGAATTGGTTTCCTGAATGAGAAACCAAATAGGATAAGAGTTAGAGTTAAAAATGTAATTCTATTCTTAACCAACTATTTTGAGTTATAACCTATTTAAATTTCCCAACAGAAAAATAGAAAATTGAAGTTTTATATAAATTTAAGTGATAAAACCCATAAAGGAAAATAGATTTAACTTCCTACATGTTAGGAATATTGGATGAAGCATCCATGGAAATATATAAAAGTGAATTTAATGTGTTTTATTTTTGGAAAATAATGGTATCAATTAATCATCTATTTTTAGTAAATAAAGATTTTTGTTAACAAGATGGAGGAAAATTATGTTCTTCCTATGCTACGAAAAATAATTAAATGTTTTAAATTCAATAAAATTGGTTATTATACAACTAAATTTCCCATTCCAAGGGTTAATAAGGATAATTGAACCTAGTATCCTCAAATAACAAGGGAACAGGAAAGATCTTATGCAATTACTACCACTAAAGTGATCATGAAAATTAAGGTACACTTATCCTACACTCAAAATTTTTTGTTGACTTATTGAATTCATGTTTAACTACTACATTATATCTAGGAAGTTTTATAAGATCATAAAATCACCAACCCTATGATTTGATATTGAATTATTGGGGAAAAATCTAGTTATATGAAAATAGTATCTCTATTTGAAGTTTGTGGGAATGAGATTTAGGAAAATATTATATAATAAATTTGATGTGATTTGAAAAAATTATTTTCTATCTCCACATAGAAACTATATTTAAATAGGAAAATAATATTCCATATTAAAAATAAACCTATGATCATCCATCAGTGCAAGGATGGATATGAAGTCTCTTTTAAAATTAATTCTAGTATATAGGTTTTAATAACCCATCATGAGGTGTGTTTAGCTCAAATGGTCGGTGAAAAAATAAATATTAGTAATATGACTGTTATAAGGGGTAATATTTATTTCTAAGTCATAATTAATATTGTAAGGTATATATATAATTATAAATTAAACCTCGAGTCATGAATATATAAATAATACAGATGTGAATCTTCATCACTAGAAGACACTAAAATAGCAACAATGAAATTTATTTAAGGGTTAATAATATAACATCCTAGGTTTAAGGATCTTTATATTTCTTTGAATTACATGTCTATAATTCTAAATAATGTTTTTTTATTTCTTAAAAAATAATTAATATTAAGTATAAAATAATACATAAAAGATATGAATCAAACTAACAACATACTATTAATTCATGATGGAAAATTACAAATATGGTACATGAAACTATGCATTAAACTCCATAAAATACTACATACAATGGATAATTACATCCATTAAAATTTTATAAATTAAATGGGATAATAAAAATAAAAATATTAATATATTTAAAACTAGGAGATCCCCTGGATCATCTTTACCCTCTAGAACCACATTAGTAGAAATAAACCTACAATAATAAATAACACCACTAAAGGGGGAAACATTATGAAAAATCTTTAATATAAATTTGTGGAATGAGAAGTATGATTTATTAATTAATAAAGGAATTAATTTATTAGATTAAATGGGGAAAATATAACTATTATAAAGTGAATTATGGTTATTAGATAAACATATATTAGATAAGTATACTGATGTTGTGTATTTTTAGAAACAAATTTATAATAATATATTACAGAAATATTAAAGAATAAAAAAATATAGTATTGAACTAAAATATTTAATTATAAAAATACTTTTATACTTGAAATATTATTAATATCAATGTATTATATAATTCATTTATAAAATTTAAACAAATATTTTAATACCAATGGATAGATAAAATAAAATGAATAGGATATAAATAATTAATTTTAATGGTGTTTGGTAAATATTATTTAAAAGTGATATTTTTTTAAAGAATATTTTTCTAAGTGCTCAGTATTTTTATCCTAATGAAATTAACCCATAATTACCCATGCTATTACATGTTGCGAGTTCCTAAGAGAATTTGAATTTTCATTTGGTGTAGGGTTATTTTTGAGAACTAGAAACCAGATTAGGTTTTTGACTGTTTTTATGTCCTTAGAATAGGGTTTTAGGTGTGTTTTATGTCTTAGTGGATGCTTCGGAAGTTCGAGAGGATATCAAGGTAGTGGTCGGTCTGCTAGAAACTATAGCAATCGACTATTCATGGTGTGATAGGGTGTTCCAAATGTTGATTTATTTTTTTGAGGGCATTAGGCTATGAATGAGTGTGGCCCTTATCCTTGATAATTTCATGGCACAAACCTGTTGGTCACTCCAGTAATGATGATGGGTATTTTTTTTAATAGGGGGAGAACCATAATTTGAGGATCATCTCCCCTTATGTTCTTGATCAAACCCACAACATAGGGGAGACTATTTCATTTATCCCCCTTATATTCCTCCCATTTTCCCATTTGATACATGGGTAGAGTTTTTAGTGATTTAATTTCAATCCCAGGTATATTCTTCCTCTATACCCCTATATTATTGCAACCAATTCATAATTGCAGATTTTTATGGTGATTTTTGTTTAGGGTTTGGTGCTAATTCCATCTGTACATGATATAATTAGGTGAGAATTTTGGGACTTTCTAGCATGATATCTACACCTCAAGATGATTTCTGCACACCATTTCTTGTTTTTTCTATTAATTTATGTCATACCATAACCCGAATATTTTCTATTATTTTATTAATTTTGAACTCTTATTTAATTTCATTATTTATGGCCGTTTTTCCCTTGAAATAATAGTTTTTAGTCATGCGATGCATGTCGCATGGTTAAGGCGTACAATTTTACAAATTGTGTAGTAATTGTGTGGGCTTAAATAGTTTTTGATAGAGCCAACCACATGGTTAGTGCATGGTTTGCCAAACCATGTAGGCATCCTGTGCGTCGAGTCTTTAAAAAATATATTAAATTAATTAAATAAAAATAAAAATAAAAATAAAAAAACCCTATTTCTATATCCCCCACCCCTTATCTCATGTGACACAACCCCATTCCTCCAACCGTGCACACACCAACTCCCCTTCCGGTGAGCCTCCCCTCTCTATGATTTCACCAAATTTCTCTAGGTCTTCCACTTGATTTTCCAAGGAATTTCCTATGATTTCCTCTCATTTCATTTTCTAGAGATTTCCCCTCTCCAAGTTTCCTCTCTTATCTCGGTCGAACCCTGTAGTAGTCACTGTAGAATTTACTGTTCGGTATTGTAGTAGTCGGAACTATTCACCCGATTTGGGCCTACGGGCCACTGGTTTGGGCCTACGGGTCTCCAGGGCCTTCAAGTCATCAAAGGCCTTTGGGCTATAGGGGCTTTGGGTCACGTAGACCATGGAGTAGCCCAGTTCACATAGAACAGGCCCCAGAAGAGGATTAGAGAAATAGGAGTAGCAGCCACTAGATGCATAGCTAACCGGATTGGAAGAATGAGAGGGTATGGCAGCCGCCATCGAGACTAGGAACCGTGCAGCTTTATTAGGGCAATGCTAGCCGATCAGTGATGAAAGGTGGGGAGATAATGCGATAAATGATTCAAGACGCTAGGGAGTGTAAGGTCTAGTGGGATGGGCCTACGGGTTATGTAATGGGCATGGTATGCCTCTGGGCCTTCGGGTCATGTATTGTGGGTCATGTCGGGCCTTGTGCCTTGGGCCTACGGGTCATGTACGGGTTCCCCTTAAACCCTTAAAATGGGGATTATCTTTAATAAAATAAAAAAGAAGGCCTTCAGGCCATTCAGAGGACAGGAATGCAATGGGTCTCTCAGGACATCTTGGTCTATGTTTTGGAATACATTACTGAATGTGAAGTGATTCAGCCCATTTTGGTTCATCCTCCATCTTTTGAGGTTGGTTTCTTCTATGCATTTTTATTTATTTCATTTTATTTGAGGTCTTTGGTTATTTTTTGGTCCTTATAGGTTAATTAGATCGTTTGGTGGTTCCTCTAAGGTTTTCACACACATACATAAGAACACACACACACACACACACAGATATATATATATATATCCTCCTTATAAATATGCCCTCATGGAAAGAGGGATATGTTTATTAGATTAAAAGGTATATATATAGGAGTGTATGTGCATGAAATTGTGGAGAGAACTTCGTCAAAGGCTTTGAGTGCCGAATTGTTCGACATGGTTCTCTCCTTTTGAGGTAGGTTTCCCTATGCATTAGACTTTGAATTTAAATAATAATTGACTTCTTTATTTTCACACCATTATTTAATTCTAATTAGTAATGTATGGTTTTTAGGATAAATGCTTTTTTGGAAATAGTTTTATTTTCTCTTTGTGTTTGAATTTCATGAAATTATTTATTAAAGGTGCATACTAAATGTTTGATGAAATTTACCTTTGGACTTTAAAAATGTTTTTTCAGATTTTAAATGGTGGATTTGGTTTCTTAAATGGGTTTATAAGTGGATTATTGGTTTTTAAAGTGGCGTGAGTTGGTTCTTTTGGAAATGGTTTGGTGTTAAATGGTTTCTTGAGGCCCATTTAGTACTTTAATAAAATGATTTACTTGAAAAAACATATTTTTAATGCACATATTTCATTGTTGGATGTTGATGGGAATGTGTGATCCTCAGGTGGGACTTCCCTCATGCGTTTTTGGTTAATGTAAAGTGGGTATAAAGTCCCGTGGGGTGATTTTGGGGTGACTTTTGTGTGTTTTGTTTGTGTGTGATGCATGTATAGAAGGTAGGTTTCTTGTTTGATTTGTTTGGATAACTCCCCCTTTTTATTCGTGACATAGGAACCTGGCATAAAGAGCGAATTTTCAGTGAAAAATTACTGCACTAGTTTAGATTGTGCACTATCTAATGGCCCTTAGTATGGACTATCTTCTTTGGTATTGTGCCCCCCAGTGGGGTCGGGTATGGTTCGGTCAAGAATTTGGGCATTATTATTTCATCGGTTAAGGAATGAATTTAGGATGACTCACATGTATAGTATTTTCTAGATTATTAATGTGCTACTTGGTTCTCTTATATGCCTAGAAACTTAGTTATCTGCAAAGGATGATTGAGGTGCATTGTTTGGTTGGTAATTCTTGCTTGATATTTTTCCTTTCCTGTGTGTGATAATTACCTTCTCCACCTTGTATAGTTTATCTCTTTGATAAAGGTAATAAAATGAATTTGAAATGTTTTTGGAAAAAGGTTTTGAAAATGTTTCACACTTACTTGTTCACTATCCCTCTATATTTTAAAGGTTAAATCTTCCATCTTGGAAAAGAGACTTGTTTAAAATAAAAAGGGAAATGGGAAAAAAATTATTTAAAGGAAAAATATGTGAAAAATTTAATTTTATATATTGTAGTTAAAACTTGAAATTTATTTCTCTTTTTTAAAAGGAAATGAATATGGTATTATATTTTTTTGGGCATGCCTACTAAGTTCTAATACTCATGCCTATGCTTCATTCTTGTTTTTAGTCTCTGGTGCAGGTTTTAGATTGATCTCGATCACCATGGGTGATGTTGAGTCTTAGGATTATAGAGTTATCTTTGGGGTCACAAGGAGTTTTAGTAGCCATCAGGTTCAGTTAGATTTATTTTTCTATTCTTGTTTATTCATTCTTTTTGGTTTATTTATTTTGGAATTATCTTTTATTATAACACTACTTTTTTTATTTATATTGGGTGAAATCATTCCCATCATCCCTTTGTTGATGCCTTGGTGCTTGTCACTAACTTGCGAGGATCGGTAACGCCTCTCAGACCTTGTTGTGGGCCAGATCAGGTGACCAGTTTAGGGTCAACCCAGGTTGGTTCATCACAAAATGGTATAAGAGAAAAGGTTCTTTAGAGGACCTAGATTTCAGAGCACCCTTTTTTATTTGGTTTTTCAATGTAGATGGAGTAGGACTATCCGAGCTTGGGGTGTAGGTTTGGGGGAATATTTTTCAACACTTTTTGGAACAAACCTTGATTTACCATGGGAAGTCTCATTTTTATTGGTTTATTTGGTTCTTTTGTGTTTCTTGGTAATTGGGGAAATAAAACAAGAGTCTGGAAAATTGTCTCAGTGTGATCGCAGGGCCTAGAAAGACAAGTAGATCTAGGGGCATGGTCATAGAAAACTCTCTATTATAGTGGTTTGATTGTTATATAGCCTCCAAACATATGGACAATGCACCCATCAACACTAGTTTACCCTAATGAGTTGTTTAGGATACTTTTTAGATTTATTTATTTTTGACCCGTTGAGTGGTAGGTTGATTTCTATTGTACATAAGATTGTACTGGGATGATTTTGGGCTATTTTTATTTAGATTTTAAAATTATGTTCAGTTTGATAAAATAGAGATTCATTTATCAAAAATGAGATTTCTAAAACCAAAACCTTGAATATTTTGGAGAGTGAAATGGGTTGTTTTGAAAATGGGAGTTATTTTGGAAAATGTTTTGGGGTTTTTTGAAAGGTTTTGTAAGATGTGAAATTAGAAAAATGAATGTGGAATTTGAGAATTTTTTTCTTTGATGAGGATATGTAGTTTTAAAATTAGTTGGGATATTTTTAAAGTGATTTTTAAAGTGATAATGTTTCTTTTATTAGGCTCTTGGTATTCCTATGAGTTCTCAAATATATGTATAAAAATATATGTATATGGTAAGTGGATGGATATTGGAATGCATGGATGGGTTATTGAGATAGAACAGGAATGTACATATGTGAGGAAAAATGGAATACTAATGGACAATGATTGTTTCGTAAGGCTTGTTATGTTTAATAAAAAAATGTTCTTCAAAAAGGGGGATTTCAATGTTTTAAACTATGGGAGTATGTGATATTACCTTTTATTGTGTTTGGATTTTTCCATTTTGGTATTTGGATTTGATGTTTTTGGTGTGTGATTGAAATGATGTTTTGAGTTCGGGTTGTTGATTTGAAAATGATAAGTGGAATTTTGATCTATGATATGTTTTGATTTGCTTTCATGCTCCCTATTTTCATATTATGTCCCCACTGAGTCCTAAGTGATTTTGAAATGAATCTACAAGTGGTTATTTCATTGTGTGTATTTTAGTCGATCAAGTTGTTCTTTATACATTTGGTTTATCTATCTCAGATATGGATCCTGATGGTCCTCAATATTAGGAGTTCGTTTAGAGGTTCTGAGAGTCGAACCATCTTCATTTTTTAGACAACTATAACTTGGGAAAGCTGAGGAATGGATGAAAAATATTCTGGAGACATTTGTTTGGATTTAATCGCATGAACCTCTCAATCTTGAACTTTCCACCTTCACATTGTAAGTCCTATGTCAGGAATGGTGGAAATATATTCTTCAGGCCGAACCAGAGAAGAGTTACTCCTGGGAATGATTTAAAGCCTTGTTCATCTATTAGTAATTCATCGATGACATGGGGATACTGATGGGTTCAACATTTTACTAACTTGAGTAGGGTGATTCAATGGTGTTAGAGTATGCTTAGAGATTCTCCAATCTTGTTCTGTATCTCCCAAACCATGCTAGGTATGATTTTTTAGAAGATATATTCTTTGAAAGGGGTCTCCGTTCATAATTCCTTAAAGTGAATCCTTATTTCCTTAATGATTATAAAGATTTAGTGAGGTATTCTGTTCAGATAAAAGATAGTTTAGTTGTGTCTAGTTATTTTGGAAGAGGTAAAAAAAGGATGTTGTATCACATCTTCCCAGATTCATATGAGAGTAAGCTCTAGATATGTTTTTAGTGTGGGAATCCTGAGCATAAGAAGTTTTCATGTCACAAATCACATAAGATATATCATACTTATGGCCACATAAGTTATTTGAAAATGTTTTTATAGGGTGGCACCAGGAAGTGACATGAAGATAGTTCCACTCCCTTAGTGTCACGAACCAACCCGGGTTGACCCTGAGCCGGTCACCCGAGCCAGTCCATGGAAAGTCCCGAGGGGAATTCCCGATCCCCACGGACAGGAAACTAGTGCCGAGCATCAATATTTAACTGCTGGGAACGATTTTTCCCATGAACAAAAGATAAACAGTTAAACAAACTGATGATAAAGATAAGAACCGACAGCAGAAAGAGAAAAAAAGTCGAACATACCTCCTTGTAACCACCTAGGTCACCACCCAAATCAAAACCATGTTTCCCCAACACTGAGCAGCTGAACCAAAAACCTGTACGAGAAACTGAACCTACAACTGGAAAGATATAATAGGTGTGAGCACGAGATGCTCAGTCGGGATGCCAAGAATAAACAACTGAATCCAATAATTCCCTTTTCCAAAACAGTCCACTGACACAAGTTTGAAATACAGATATGAAATTAGGGTTTTCACATTTTAAAATATGCAACATGATGTTCTCATTTAAAAACCCAACACACACTACACACCATTTCCAAAATCGTTTTCCATTTTATAAATGAAATCCAAAATAGAAAAATACCAAAGTTGGGCTAAAGTAAAAAAACTAAAAGTGCAACTAAAAAATAAACCAGTACAACGAAAAGTAAACAAGCAATGTAAATAATTTAGAAACCATGGGTGATCCTAAACATCCCTAGAAGACCCCTGGATGTACTTGGTTTCAGAACCACCTGTCAGCGTGTGGTGAAGCTCCTAAGTCTATAACCAACTGGCCGCCCTAACTGACCAATCCAGTGGCAAAGACCACCTGGCCTAACAACAAATCCAGGGGGTACCAACCCATCTAATCGGGGTTGGTCAGCAACCGTCACTCGATCATCTAAAAGATGCCCGAGAACCCATGGTGGTTATAATAATACTGTGTAAGCAGGAAGGCCCTCGAACGCGTGACTCATCTCACCACACTTTCCTACCCCAAACAAGGATGCTTCCTATACGTTCGCCCATGGAGGGTTACCCTAGATAGGAGTTCCCCATATACTTAGATATATGCATACATGTCAAATATACAAGGTGAAAACCGGGCCGTCACAACATTCGGTTATCAAAACCACTTTATCAAACACTTGGAGTTGTAAATCGGGCCCCTCGTTTTACATAATCAAATGTCTTTATGAAAACATTTCACAAGCTCTTCTAAAATGACTCTAAACACCAATTTTGTATTTAAAAATACAAATGGGCATATACTCCTGGATTTCTTTTCAAACCAATTTAAAAAAAATGCACGTAGAGGCCCACATCATTTTGAAAACAAGAACCGCTTATAAAACTAGGGATTCGAGAAAAATACCAATTTAAAGAGATGTGAAATCATTTCTAAAAAAACACTAAGTTCCATAAGACTAACCAACATAGAACAAAAATGTTCCATAAAAATGTTTATACTAGCAAACACCACTCAAGAAGTCCAACAGTACCATTTACAGATAAAGGCAGTCAGTTCCAACCAAGTTGGCAAGGTATATAAAAAAGTGCATAAATAAAGAAGCATACAAAAATCCATTTTTGATCAAACCCTTCAACAGGAAAACGCAGTCATAAGTTAACTATAAACAAAGTAGAGGTGAGAAACATAATCTAAGATTTGATTAAGATAACACAACATTAAATGGATTAAAACTAGGAGCAAGGGCATGGAAACACCTATACATAACGAAGGTACTATTTCAAAGTAGTTTTTAACACTTTTAACCATCGAATAAACACTACAATGAATAAACTTTCAAGATGATAAGGGTGCGAATAATATCTATAAATCAAATGAAATCATGCAAGTGCCTTTGGAAATCTTTGAAAAGAGAGAAAAGATGGAAACAACTACCTCAAACAATAGTCACACTAAGCTTTTCAACTCAAACCACACCCTTCTCACATGCACGCACTTCGAAAAAAGCGCACACACTTGAAAACGATCTCGACTCCCTGTGACAACTTCCGACACCCAAAATGATTCCGGAGAACACCCTCACATATCAAACAAAATTATAGGGAATTAGAGACATAAAAGTGACCCAAAAAATAAATAAATAATTAAATAAATAAAATGCGCAACAAAACGACGGATGAAGAACATCACCTCAGACGGTGGTGGAAACCCTGAAAACACGCGGCAAGACAAGATTGCATAAAAAAAACATTACCCACATTGAAAATAAAATAGAAAGAATTTCAAAACACAAAACGATAATTAAATAAACGCGCGCGCGATAAAAAAACTCTTACCTAGGATGGTGGTGGCGAACCAAAACGTGTGGCGAGACCAAACGCGCCCCACAAACAACAGCGGACGGTCCGAAGTAATTTGAATTGCTTCTCCTTCGGCGGAGAAGGGTGGGACGCGATCTGATATGACTTGAAACACCCTTCATGAACCCGACTAGGGGATTTGCGGCCATGTTGGAGCAACGCAGAGGCACTGTGCAAAAAGGGATCAGGTTTGTCAAAGTTGGCCACCAGACAGGGGGGTCAGGTTCTCTGAAATCACGCCGGGAGGGTGGCCGGGTTCCCCAGAATTGCACCGGGAAGGGGGAGGCTGTGCCGGATGAAGAAGGCTGCACTAGACCAGCAGGGGGCTGTGCCGGACTGAGGTTGAGCGGCGGGAACCTTCAAAGGGAGGCGGAGCCGGCTGGGATTCAGTGTGCACCGATGGATGAAGGGGGCAGCTTTGCTGGACCGTGGAGGAGGGGGGGGGGGGAATCGACTGGCGTGAGACCTGCAGGAGGCGGGAGGTCGGATCTCAGGCCGGCGTGGAGAGGCAAGAAAGGAGGGCGGGTTGGACAGGGAAGCGGGGTCGGCCGACGGGCTGGTGCTTGAGTGATGCGCGCCGAAAACCAGGGGGAGGGAGAGTAGCATGAGAGAGGGGCGTAGCAACAGGGGGCTGCAACGAGGCTTCTAGATGAGGGTAGGGCGAGGGCGTGCGGCGGGCTAGAGGGGCTGCTGGCATAGGGGAGCGGCGAGCAGCATGGGCGATGAGATTTGGAGGGGGAGCGCTCGGGTGCTGTGCACAAGAGCCAGGGGGAGGGCGGCACACAGAAGGGTGGGGGGCAACATAATTAGAGAGGGGGATGCGGTAATAGGGTAGGTTTAAGGTTTTAAATAATAATAATAATAATAATAATAATAATAATAATAATAATCAAAAAACATAATAATAATAATAATAATAATAATAAAACTAATAAATATTAATAAAACCAATAATAATTATTTCTTATCAATTTTATTTTAAGTTAAAATTATACTTACAACATTTTTATAAAAACGGTATTATTACCAAATTAAATAAAAAAATATTACCACTTGTGCAAACATATTTCCATTATTATAATTTAAATATTAACCTTGTTTTGTCATTATAAAATTCTATTTAGCTTTGTTTTTTTTCAATTTAATCTATTCATCTAATTTTATTATTTATTCGAACGTTCGACGACAAAGCATTCACTACGACCAAGCGCACGATCACCGCTACCGGTACAGTGACCGCGCATCAGCCTGAGGCCCACCAAAACATCAAACATAGAAAATATCTAACCAGGTACCAACTAATCCTCGTCCAAAAGGCGTAGGACCAAGAAAAGAATAAAAATAAAATAAAATAAATATGCATCTATGATCGGGGTGTGACAATTATCCCCACCACAGACACTTTCTTCCCCCAGAAAGTCACCAAGCCAACAGTTGATACAACTAGAGTCCATGACCAAACCCAACCAGAAGAAACTGAGAGGCTCGGGGTGACCATTTCAAACACACATCACACCCGACCAACTCATTAACAATCACTGCCCGAAGTTGAGGGGAGAAAATGGAAGGGTTCTCCCCACCACAAGAATTCACTAACATGGAAACCCTTGAAACTCGAACACACTACCCCCCCAAGGGGGTCAACGTGGGAACTCCCAACCCAAACTCTTTCATTTTCCCAACATGGACCAAATAACATTCCTAAACCTTTGTCGAAAAACTTGCTACAAAACAACCCAACAACTTAAGGATGAAGAATTAACTCAACACCTCAATCAAATTTCACGAAACGAACATCCCCCTAACGAACATCTCTGAGACCAACTCAAATCAGAAAAAGTCGGTTTATTCACTAGCCCACACCATTCAAAGAGACCGAAATGTTTAAAAACTACACTGAGAGAAGATAAGACCACTTGGATTGTGGGAGAACGCGCTCATCATGCCACCACAACAAGGATGATATTACGACATCGATGAGAATAGAACAAGGAAATTTTGGATATTTCCATCCCAAAGCTGAAAACATTATCCGGACTGAGGCACCACACACCCTCGGCAACTCCTGACTGTGTGAGAGGTTCACCCCGAGGCCTATGGCTGGGGCCCTGATAACTGAAGCGTATCCTGCCTCACAGTCAAGAATTTGCGTCCTCCAGTCCCTAACTCCTTCCTCCCAAATGACGCTTCTTTCAAAACTCTCTCCGGGGACCCGAACAACCACGCAGTAACAAGACTTCAGAGGGATGCGAAAAGGAGACTTGGAATCCATGAACCGGCCATGCTAGGGGCATGCATGAGAACGGTGAAATAAACTGGGAGTCAGTACAGACGAAGATAGCTTCTTGGAGACAGGTTCCTCCATCATGAACTCTTTGTCAGACAGGGAACCTTCACGAGAGTCGACCCCCACCAACTACACCCCAGAATCTAACGATGATGAGACGTCCCAACTTTTCTAGTCTAGAACTGAACCCTCAAATAACCCTGGGATGGTAAGAACCTTAACTACCCTGGGAGTTCCCAACAACCCGAAGATACACTATCTTTCTGAACTATACAATTACCTCTAACAGACATCGATTACCTTGATAAGTAGGAAACACACAAAAAGAACTAGGAATTGGGTATAACTCATTAACAACTTTTGGAGGCTTTCTGGGCGGCATACTCATAACAACTCGAAAAACACCATCAAAACCAGAATCATGCCAAAACTCAATCAAAGAAACAACACAAGACAAGGGAAACAATCCCATAATCCAAACATATACAAACACAAGCATATATTACTTTTCCAAAACCATCATTTCTTTAAAATTTTAAAACTCACCTATGGAACCTTATGAACCATCACATGTGCATTCATTAAATCTCTCTCACATCATCTGCAAACAAGTGCCACTACACACTCTCCGTACATACCCACACACATGTGACCCTCCACAAGGAGTACTAAGGTTCAAACACTTCTTTTTTCCTTACCAAATCCAAACACATGACATGATGTTTTAAACCAATACACTTCCTATTTAAAAACCCACTTTACTAGTTTCAAAAACAATTTGGAAGAAACCTTTTTTTTTAATTTCAAAAACACTTACATTTTTAACACACGCTCACATCAACTAAGTCCAAAATGAAACACAACCGACTATAAACCATCAGAATGAGGAACTAGTATCTGTACCTAACCCGGTGACATGGTGGAGATCCATGCCCCAAGTAAGGTATAACACTAAGAGGACCTTAAATCGGTCACTTGGACTCCACATGGGTCACCACCCCATGTGAGGCTTCAACATGAACTGATTTTCCCCTATTGTTATCCCTCAATCCAAAGCAACTGAAGGTAAAAGACTCAAATCTTGGACTACCCCTGGTAACTCAGGTCTCTTCATGAACAGTGGTGATTAGGCACCAACCCATAACTTACCTCCTGAGCCCCGACAGTCCTAATCTCCTTCTACCAGACACCCCAAATAACAAAGGCCAGCTCTGATACCATTTTGTCACAAACCAACCCGGGTCGACCCTGAGCCGGTCACCCGAGCTGGTCCGCGACAAGTCCCGAGGGGCATTCCCGATCCCCATGGGCTGGAAACTAGTGCCAGGCATCAATATTTAACTTCTAGGAATGATTTGGCCCATGAACAAAAGATAAAAAGTTAAACAAACTGACGATAAAGATAAGAACCGGTAGCATAAAGACAAAAAAAAGTCGAACATACCTCCTTGTGACCTCCTAGGTCACCACCCAACTCAAAACCATGTTTCCCCAACATTGAGCAGCTGAACCAAAAACCTGTACGAGAAACTGAACCTACAACTGGAAAGATATAATAGGCGTGAGCACGAGATGCTCAGTAGGGATTCCAAGAATAAACCACTGAATCCAACAATTATCTTTTCCAAAACAGTCCACTGACACAATTTTGAAATTTAGATATGAAAGTAGGGTTTTCACATTTTAAAATATGCAACATGATGTTCTCATTTAAAAACCCAACACATTCTACACACCATTTCCAAAATTGTTTTCCATTTTATAAATGAAATCCAAAACAGAAAAATACCAAAGCTGGGCTAAAGTAAAACAAGTAAAAGTGCAACTGAAAAATAAACCAGTGCAACGAAAAGTAAATAAGAAATGTAAATAATTCAGTAACCATGGGTGATTCTAAACATCCTTAGAAGACCCCTGGACGTACTCAGTTTTGGAACCACCTATCGGCGTATGGTGAAGCTACTAAGTCTATAACCAACTGGCCGCCCTAACTGACCAATCCAGTGGCAAAGCCCACCTGGCCTAACAACAAATCCAGGGGGTACCAACCCGTCTAATCGGGGTTGGTCAGCAACCGTCACTCGATCATCTAAAAGACTCCTAGGAACCCATGGTGGTTATAATAATACTGTGTAAGTAGGAAGGCCCTCGCATGCATGACTCATCTCACCACACTTTCCTACCTCAAACACGGAAGCTTGCTATACATTCGCCCATGGAAGGTTACCCTAGATAGAAGTTCCCCATATACTTATATATATGCATACATGTCAAATATACAGGGTTCCAACTAGGCCGTCACAACATTCGGTTATCAAAACCACTTTATCAAACACTTGGAGTTGTAAATCGGGCCTCTCGTTTTACATAATCAAATGTCTTTATGAAAACATTTCACAAGCTCTTATAAAATGACTCGAAACACCACTTTCTTTTTTAAAAATCTAAATAGGAATATAATCCTGGATTTCTTTTCAAACCAATTTAAAAAAAAACGCACGCAGATGCCCACATCATTTTGAAAACAAGAACTGCTTATAAAACTAGGGATTCGAGAAAAATACCAATTTAAAGAGACATGAAATCATTTCTAAAAAAACACTAAGTTCCATTAGACTAACCAACATAGAACAAACAAGTTCCATAAAAATTTTTCTACTAGAAAACACCACTCAATAAGTCCAACAGTAACATTTTCAGATAAAGTCAGTTAGTTCCAACCAAGTTGGCAAGGTATATAAAAAAGTGCAGAAATAAAGAAGCATCCAAAAATCCATTTTTTATCAAACCCTTCAACAGGAAAACACAGTCATAAGTTAACTATAAAAAAAGTAGAGGTGCGAAACATAATCTAAGATTTAATTAATAGAACACAACAATAAATGGATTAAAACTAGGAGCAAGGGCATGGAAACACCTATACATAACTAAGGGAATAATTCAAATCAGTTTTTAACACTTTTAACCATCAAATAATCACTACAATGAATAAAATATCAAGATGATAAGGGTGAGAATAATATCTATAAATCAAATGAAATCATGCAAGTGCCTTTTTAAAGCTTTGGAAAGAGAGAAAAGATGGAAATGCCTACCTTGAACAATAGTCACACCAAGCTTTTCAACTCAAACCAGACCCTGCTCACATGCACACACTTCGATAAAAGCGTACGCACTTCGAAACGATCTCGACTCCATGCGAAAACTTATGACACCCAAAATGAGTCCGGCGAACACCCTCGCACATCCAACAAAATGAAAGGGACTTAGAGACATAAACGTGACCCAAAAATAAATAAAAAATTAATTAAATAAAATGTGCAACAAAACAACGGATGAAGAACGTCACCTCGGACGGTGGTGGAAACCCTGAAAACAGACGGGAATACGAGATTGCATCCAAAAAAAAAATTAATCATACTGCAAATAAAATATAAGGAATTTCAAAACACACAAATAATAATTAAATAAATGCACGTGTGATAACAAAACTCTTACCTAGGATGGTGGCGACGAACCAAAACGTGTGGTGAGACCAAACGTGCCCCGCGAACAACAGAGGACGGTCCGAAGTGATTTGAATTGCTTCGCCTTCGGTGGTGAAGGGTGGTACATGATCCGATATGACCTGAAACACCCTTCATGAACCTGTCGAGGGGATTCACGGCCACGTCGGAGCAACGCAGAGGCGCTACGCAAAAAGGGATCGGGTTCGTCGAAGTTGGTCGCCGGATAGGGGGGTCGGGTTCTCTGAAATAATGCTGGGAGGGAGGCCGGGTTCACCGAAATTGTGCCGGGAAGGGGGAGGCTGCACCGGATGAAGAAGGCCGCACTGGACCGGGAGGGGGCTACGCCAGACTGAGGTTGAGCGGCGGGAACCTGCAAAGGGAGGCGGAGCCGGCTGGGCTTCAGTGCGCACCAACGAACGAAGGGGGCGGCTTCGCTGGGCCATAAAGTAGGAGGGCGAGAATCGGCTGGCGTGCGACCTGCAGGAGGTGGGAGGTCGGATCTCAGGCTGGTGTGGAGAGGCGAGCAAGGAGGGTAGGCTGGATAGGGAAGCGAGGTCGGCCGGCGAGCTGGTGGCTGAGCGATGCGCGCAGAAAACCAGGGGGAGGGAGAGTAGCGTGAGAGAGGGGTGTAGCACCAGGGGATGTAACGCGGTTGCTGTACGAGGGTAGGGCAAGGGAGGATGGTTGGCTAGAGGGGCTGCCAGCATAGGGGAGCAGCGAGCAGCATGGGCGACGAGATTTGGAGGGGGAGCGCTCGGGCGCTACGCACAGGAGCCTGGGGGAGGGCGGCGCACAGAAGGGTGGGGGGCGATGTGATTTGAGAGGGGGATGCGGGAAGAGGGTAGTTTTATGGTTTTGAAATAACAATAATAATAATAAAAAAACATAATAATAATAATAATAATAATAATAATAATAAAACAAATAAATATTAATAAAACCAATAATAATTATTTCTTATCAATTTTATTTTAAGTAAAAATTATACTTACAACAATTTTATAAAAATGTTATTATTACCAAATTAAATAAAAATAATATTAACACTTGCGAAAACATATTTCCATTATTATAATTTAAATATTAACCTTGTTTTGTCGTTATAAAATTATATTTAGCTTTTTTTTTCAATTTAATCTATACATCTAATTTTATTATTTATTCGAACGTTCGGTGACAATGCATTCACTACGACCAAATGCACGATCACCGCTACTAGTGCGGTGACCGCGCACCAGCCCGAGGCCCACCAAAACATCAAACATCGAAAATATCTAACCAGGTACCAACTAATCCTCATCCAAAATGTGCAGGACCAAGAAAAGAATAAAAATAAAATAAAATAAATAGGCATCTAAGATCGGGGTGTGACACTTAGAGAACCTTCCAACTTAGTTGGATGAACATAGCACCGATTAAAGCTCGATCAAAAGATTTTTTTTTAAATTACCTTTTTTTTGTAATTAATTTATTCTATGGTGCTGTCTTTTTTTAGGTATATATAATGATGTTGTAGGTATTTTGGGAACTTTTTTTAATGGGGATTATATTTATAAAGTTCTTAATGTTTTTGATGTATAATGGTGGCATTTTTTTCCCATGAATCGTTTCTTTTGGTGTTTTCTAGATTTTGTTAGGATTTGAGAGTTAGTCCAGCCTATGAAATCAATTTTTTTCAGGAGTCCTAGTATAGTGGGGAGACCACCATGAGATGATCTCATGATGAACTCAACTTTCAGGTGTTCTTGACAGAGCACATTCTTGTTTTGAATCCTCCTGACCCTGATCATAGTAGTTATTTGACTTGGATAGTGGGTTGTGTAAAAAATGATCATGAAGATCCCAAATAGACCATAATGAGTTTCTTAGGTGGAGTCTATGTTAAGGGTTAGGGTTTTCCTTGTTGGGTTGTGTTTATATTAGAGTAATTCTCTACTTTGTAATCTCTTTGTTGTATGTTTGAGCTCTTTGGTCTTGTGTAATGCCTTCCTTGGATGTTCCACTCCTTTTGAGGATGATATCATAGTTTCTTTTGGAATTTTATAGTTCTGGATTTTGAATCTAAGTGAGAGTTAGTTCTTTTATCATCAAGTCTTCAAGTTTTGTCTTTTATTATAATTCATACTTTCTTTGGTTTTGATCAACTGAATCTCTTGGGACATTCTGAGGGAAAAAAGTGTCATAATAGAGAGAAATAGAACACCCAAACTCAAAACTTTTTAGTTATTTTATTTATTTTTGAAATCTTATTTAATTTCATTAATTGTAGGTGTTTTCCCTTAAAATGAGATTTTTTGGGCATGCAATGCATGTTTCATGGTTAAGGTGGACAATTTTCCAAACCGCGCGGTAACCGTGCGACATCTTCTAATGTTTTTGATAGAGCCAACTGCATGGTTTAACAAACTGTGTGACCAAACCACGTGTCCAGTATTTTTTTCCAAAAAATTAAAATTATTTAAGTCAAAATAATTATAAAAATAAAACCCTAATTATATCTCCCCACTCCCCTATATCTCACATGACAAAACCCCCTTCCTCCAGCCACGCGTGCACCACCCCCTTCTAACGAGACTCCACTATCTATTATTTCACCCAATATCTCTAGGTTTTCCAATCGATTCACCAAATTATTTCCTCTAATTCCCTATCTTTTCATTTTCTGGTGATTTTACCTCTTCTCATTTCCTCTCTCGTCTTAGCCAAACCATAGGTTATGGGTTCACCGAATTTTTGTTCTTATTTTCATTTTTACGGTATGCGGTAGGTCTCTAGTGACATCTTTGTCTATATTCTGATATCTGCCACCAAAGGTGAAGTTATTTGGCCCATTTTGGTTCATCCTCCATCATTTGAGGTTCGTGTCTTATACCATTTTTTATTATTTCAGTTTTATTTGAGGTCTTTGGTGATTTTTGGTCCCCTATAGGTTAATTAGATCGTTTAGTGGATCCTAAAAGGTTTTCACACACACACATAGGTGTATATATATATATATATATATATTCTCCCTGTATATATACCCTCATGGAAATGGAAATATTTTCATTGGAGTAATGGGTGTATATATATAGGAGTGTATGTGTGTGCAATTTTAGAGTGATCTTTGTCAAAGGCATTGAGTGACGAATTGTTCAACTTGGTTCTATCCTTTTGAGGTAGGTTTCCCTATGAATTATACTTTGAATTTAAATAATCATTGACTTATTTATTTTCACACCTTATTTAATTTTAATTAATATTTTATGTTTTTAGAATAAGTGCTTGTTGTGAAATAGAGTGAATTTCTCTTTGTGTTTGAATTTCATGAAATTGTTTATTAAATGTGTATACTAAGTGTTTTATGAAATGACCCTTTGGAATTTATAAAATTATTTCATATTTAAAATGGTGTATTGGGTTTCTTAAATAGGTTTCTATGTTGATTCTTGGTTTTGAAAGTGGTGTGTATTAGATCTTTTGGAAATGGTTTGGTGTTAAATGGTTGCTTAAGGCTTATTTGGAACGTTAGTAAAATGAGTTACTTGGAAAAATATCTTTGGGATGCACCTCTTACCTTATTGGATATTGATGGGAATGGGTGGTCCTCAGGGGGGACTTCCCTCATGCATTGGTGGTTAAAGGAAAGAGGGGAGAAATTACCTTGGGGTGATTCATGGGTGACTGTTGTATGAGTTGCTCATGTGTGATGTATGTATACGTGGTTGGTAGCTTGTTTGGTTTGTTTGGATCAACCCGAATTTTATTCATGACATGTGAACCTAGAATAGAAAGATAATTTTCAATGATCGATTGTTGCACTATTTTATATTACTCCCTAGCTAGTGGCCCTTAGTATGGACTATCTACTTTGGTATTGTTCCCCTCGATTAGGATAGGTAGGGTGTGATCAAGTGTTTGGGAATTATGATGTCATCATGTAAGGAATGCCTTTGGTATGAGTCATATGTATAGTATTTTCATGATTATTCATGAGTTACTAGGTTCTCCCATGTACCTTGGTAATTAGTTATATTTGACAGATGATTGAGGTTCATTGTTTAGTTGGTCACTCTTTCTTTCTATTTCCCATTACCCTTGTGTGATCATTGATTTTTTCTCCTTGTATGGTGAATCTATTTGATAATGTTGATATAAATAATTTCATATGCTTGTGGAAAAAGGTTTTGAAAATGTTTCACACTTCCTTCTTCTCTATCCATATTTCTTTAAAAGGTTGAAGATTCCTTGTTGGAAAAGAAACTGGTTTTAAATAAAAATGTAAATGGGACATGATTTCATTATAGGGAAAATGTGTGAAAAAAATACTTTTATATATTTTATTTCAAACCTGAAATTGATAACTTTTTTGTTTAAAGGGAATTTATTGGGATTAGATTTTTTTTGGGAATTCCTACTATGTTTTAATACTCATTTCTATGATTCATTCTTGTTTTTAGTATTAGGTGAAGGTTTCATCTTGATTTTGATCACTTTGGGAGATGTTGATTCTTGGGATCAGAGAGTGATATGTGGGGTTACTTGGAGTTTTAGTAGCAATCTGGTTCAGTTAGTTTTATTTTTCAGTTCTTGTTTAGTAATTCTATTTGGTTTATTTATTTTGGGATGCTATTTTATTATTCCATTTCTTTTGTTTATTTATATTAGGAGAAATCATTCTCATCGTCACTTTATTGATTCCCTTGATGATTATCAATAGATTTAGAGGATTGGGAATGCTTGTCAGGCTTTGTTGTATTCTAGATCAGGTGACCGGTTTTGGGTCAACCTGGGTTGGTTCATGATAAGGTATGTATTTTTAGTGATTTTTGGGTTTTTGGAAATATTAAATTAATTTGGCCATTTATCGGGGGCCATTTGTTAAGGATTTTATGTGGCTTATGTTTGGGTGTGTGCCAGGAGTGGTTCACAACCTGTTGCTTGAGGCTTCAACAAATAGATGATACCTGATGAGTTTTTAGGTTATTATTCATATTAAAATTAATTTTAATTATTAATTATATGTATTTTATAATTAATTATATCTTATGCTTTGCGTGAGATAAATTCATGGGAGCATAGATGGTTCTCAGAGTACTTGGATGAGGCTTGATGAGTGGTTAACTCTGTGTTCATGGTAGGTGGACCCTATGATACTATTTCATATGAATATATATTAATAATAATGTATTCCTAAAAAAATTAATGGTTTTTATAATGAGATTTAGGGATTGGGGGTTATCAAGGTAGATGAAATAAGAGAGTGTTAAGCCTCATATTCTTATAATAAGTTGTATTAAGAACATTAATAAAACAAGATCACCCGATGACTATGTATCCAATGGTTTAGGGTGAAATTTAGGTTGAAATGAAGAATTTAGGACGTATCATGTTGTTATTGGTGACATAGGATAATCTGGGATAGGTTACTAGGCCTATTGTACATGTATGAGTGGCTTGGGGATGAGTGATGATAGTCGAGACGGTCGTACATCAAGTGAGTGACTAGGAACTTCCTATTAAGTTAAAAGGTGAATATTTATAGTGACCCAAGAATTTTATACATATTATTGCCATATTTTTATTATGAAAATAAATTAATTAAAAAATGAGGATCGAGAAGTCCTAGTTTCTTTGAAAGACTAGGTACCAAAACCAAATAGAATAAAAATTATTTATTTTAATGTCCATAACGAGGTTATAAATCCACGTGATATCCTAAAACTGTGTAGGATAACTTGGGGAATAAATAAAAAAAGGGGTGAGATAAAAATCCCAGTAAGGAAATTAATATGATAAGAAAGTATAACATGTGATTCCTAAGTATAACATTATATCATAAAATAGGAGGCAAATGAGTGATAACAAGGAATAATAACATAAAGAATGTTGTATCATAAGATCATTACATCATAAGAAAGTTTCTGAGACCTATAACATGACATAAAAATGATTCAAGGATAACTGTATAGACAATATCACATTCTGTACAAAGTCCCATAAAAGATTAAGTTTACTCCCTAACCCCATACATGACACCTCATGAGACTAAAAAATTACCCAATGACATGAAGGGATATATAAACATGGGCCCAAATGTCACATTTATTTCATATACATGCATATTTTTTCTATATAAGGATGTAATTAATAAATAATAAACAAAATAATTACCCATGGAAATAAAATTGATCGTGTAATCTTGTCTCATATCACAATCAAAAGAAATTTTATAATGAATTAATTCGAGAGATGAAATTAAGGCATGTATTACCCAAAAATAGGAAGAGATAATAATCTCAATATATATGTGAGATACATATATACATAATTTATAAGTAATACATAACATCAAAAGCTATTTTTGAGGATGAATAGAAGAAGTTCTAAAAAGTTCTTGAGGAAAATAAAATTTCTAGTTTGAAAATAAATTTTGAAAAAAGAAAAAATTTCCAAAATATTATATAAAAAAATTTATTTAAAAATATCAATGGAAACATAAAAATTAAGTTTCAATTATTTTAGTGGTCATGGTGGTGGGTAATTCCATACATTCTGAGTATGTTAAAACAAAGATTTCTTTCACATTTTTATATGAAAAGTCAAAAGTGACTTATTTGGAAAATGATAGGAAGATTTATTTTAAAACATATTTTTAAAATATAATCATGGGTAAAAATTACATTGAACAATCATATTGTAATATTAAAACATTTTTGAAAACATTTTTAGATAACATGGATTTAGAAGAAAAGTATTTTAGATCGAAGATAGAAATGAAGTCATATTTTCTCAAAAACATTTTCTAAATCACTTGAAAACCCAAAGAGAAAAAATGTTACCATTACTTGAAAAATTAATGACTTAAAATAGGATACTATACTTAGAGGTTTTTATTAGACCATGATCAAATAATTTCCTATAATGGAAATTTAAGCAAAAAAAATCCCAATTAAAATGAGATTGAAACATAAATCCTTACCGCTTTGGTAACTTTTTAATCATAATTTTATATGAATTAAGTAGACCAATTTTAACTTAAAATACCATTAATTATGAATTATTCATGATATAAAATTTAAAGGAGTCTTATATACACTATATAAATGCAATTTGGTGCATAAAAGAACATGTGTCACAAAGAAGGAAATTTTGAGACAAAACCATTAACTTGAGCCTAAACCATCATGTACATTCCTTATCATCCTTGATAAAAAAATATGTTAATTATTTTATTAATTTTTCAAAATTTTTATTCCTTTTATTTTATTTTTTACTGTCATATTCAATTACTTTACCAATTAATTTCACATCGGATATTTAAACGATAAACGACTCATATGTCTAAAATCACTTTGGTAAGTTGACTAAGTTAAAAATATATTATTATATAATGATATAAATAATGGTAATAATGAAATAATTATCATTTATATATATAAATTTAAATGTTAAATCCAACCATGAAATATGGTCATGAAAAATCAAATATGTTACAATCATTGAGACAGTAGGTCGTGCGTATGCATGATTAACGTTTCAAATTTTCAACGATCATGATGGAAAGAAGGTAAGTATTATTTTATCTTTTCAAGATGATAATTATATCATAAATATAATATTATTTATTTAATTACTCTTATATATACAATCCACATGATGTTGTAACAAAAACAAATCATATCGTTTCGCGAGTTGGTAGTCTGTCGTACAAACGAGCGATGTTATTGTATTACCTAAATAATGGAAAGTAAGAAAGATTATATGATATTATAAATAATTAAGTATAAATATATCATAAATATCATATATATAAATTAAATACATCATTACATCCATCCATGATAAAAAGTTATGGAAAACAAATTATGTTGGTTTGGGAAGCGGTAGTCTTTCATACACAAAATCAATAGTTTCATTTCCCATTTGAGGGAGGAGGAGATGTTTTTTAGTCCTGAAATCAACATAAACAATTTTGATACATTTAATTTAATATGATTATTTTATCATATTTTTTTAATAATATTATAAGGATGTGGAATAATAAATAAAATAATTGTCTGGTTAATGATGTTTAGTCATCCTCAGATAACTTCTTTAAGCTTGCACCAAAAAACTAATAAGGTTAGATTTATGATAAAAACGGATTATTGGATGAGGTTATAGAATTAATTAAGTTATTTTGGTAGGTATTTTCTGAAATAATGGGTTTTTAAAGTTTGGGAAGTAGAGGAGAGAGAGTGACCTTTTATAAGTGGGGGAGGGGAAACACTTGGAATTTTTAAAAAGAAAGAATTGAAACCCTAATTTTAACATTCTAAAAGGATAAAAACTGGAACTTTTTAAAACTTTATAAGATATAAGGACTAAATATTAACATATAATAATAATTATATAATTTTTTAGTCATTTTTAACACTTATCTTTTTAGTTTTACTATCGATAAACTCGTTTTTACCTTAACAACAGTAATATTTTTGAATATTTTTACTATTAATTATGGTAAAAAATTATGTTTAATTTATTATATAATATTAATTATAATGATTAAAAATTTGGAATTAATTTTTCCAAATTCAACTTATAGAAGTGGCAGAATTTAATTTAAAATTAAACCCACATAGGTGTCAAAAAATAGTTTTTTCAAGGAATGCATTTTTCAAGAATTAGATGATCTTATAATAACTATATGAAAATTAATAATAATTAAATGAATTTTAATTAATATATATATATATATATATATATTATAGAAATTTAATTTAAATAATTTTTCATTAGGGGTGATTTTAGTTAATTAAAATGGAGAAACATTATATACTTTACAAATATTTTCATAAAAAATTTCTTTTAAGCTTAAGAAAAAACATATAATAAAATCCAATATAAATATGAATTAAATGAAATTAATTGTATTTAAAATAAATAAATAATAATTATTTTAATTTAAAAATAAATTAAAATATTAATGGGAATTTATTTATTAAAAATAAATGATAATTTTATAAAAATCGACAATTTTCACTATTCACTAAAAAATTAACATTTTCAAAAAAATCTCAAATATTTCACCATAAGTTAATATTTAAATTTTAATTTCCAAAATTAATTCTATTTATCAAAGAAAATTTGTAAAATTAGAAAAAAAATAATTATATTATTTTCTAATAGAAAGTAGTAAAAATCATTTTTAGAAGAAAACATATTTTTGATGAATAAAATGACTTTGCTTAAAATTGAGTGACTAGTTAATTATAATTTATAAATAAATTTATAATTATAAATTAATTTATATACATTTAATAAATTATTTAATCCTATTCATACCCTTCAATTTAATGGCTAGGTAAAAACGATCACATTTAAATAATAATATTTTACTAATATATCATGGTTCATTTAAAATCAATGTTGTGTATTGAATAAACTATAAAGAATAGTGTTATTTTAGAATCTTGGGGTATTACATTTTAGCAACCTCAAATATACTACATCCTCACAATTTTAACTTGTTCTCATTATTCAAGAGTTTGACATTTGAAAATTTCTTTGTGAAATACCCACATCATAAAAAGGGTTAATAAACATGATATTATAAAAATGGTAGGGGAAATATGAAGGTTATCACATAACTAGGTTTATATATAGAATAACATTGTTGGAAAGTAAAGATATGGTCTTGAAAGAAAATCATAAATAATTATAGAGAGTAGTATAGATCATTGATTACAATAAAGTGAATGATCATGAGAAAGTAAACATCCACAAAACCATAAATATGTGATGAATTCAAGGGCCATTTATTCATTAGATATGAAGGTAATAGGGTATAATTTATGTTTTATGTTCATTTACCTTGAGTTTTGGGATTATTTTTCTATCAAGATAAAGAACACCAACTAATATACTTAATTGATATCTTTTTATTTCATAAACATAATCCGATCCTTTCATTATGCTTAGATCATTTTATAATCCACCTATTAATCTAAGGAATGAATATCCAATATGATTTTTTAGTGTATGAAGAGCTAAAATTAACTTTTAACATATCATAAGATCCATAAAATAGTAACAATATATTCCTCCTATATTTATTAAAACCAAAATGGGTTTTCCAAGTTAATATTTTACCAAAAATGAATATGAATATACTAATATCCAAAATTCCAAAATGAAACCAAAGTTTTAACATACATAATTCCATAAATAGATGATTCTATATCCCAAATAACCTTAAAAACCTCAACATAAAAGGATGTTTCAAACTCAAAGGTTATATCATACCCTTTCAACTTACATCTTAAAAAAGAATAGGATTCTTCCCAAATAATCCTTTACTTTAAACCGAAATGTTATATATATCTCAACCCAATAATTTTTTCCCTAAACATAATTAATAACATAAAAATACTAAAAATTAAAAAATATTTAATCCAATAATATGTTTTCCAAAATAAACTTTATATTTATCAATAAAAACATTGATGAGAAATTTTTTTTCATACTAACCAATACATCATGTAGGCTAGTGGTAGGCGACGCACCCTTATCACCCTTTGGTTATGGGTTCAATCCCCAGAACTTTCTGAACATGATGTGTCGGTGTCCAATATTTGAGTTTTCCTTTTTTCTAAAACTATACAAAATAATTATGTTCTAATCATATATATAAATCTTAATGATTCAATAATGTTCTCAACAATATGATGCACATATTAAAAAATACATTATTCATAAAATGATTTTTTAACCTCTTAAAGTTTCTATCCAACTCATTCTTTTTCCAAAAAATCAACAAATTTTAATTGAGTATAATTTTCACAACATCAATCACTACTCCAAATTATATTTTACTAAATTATTATTTTTTACATATAGTATCACCTTAATGTTAAATTACCTTTAATTGTAATTAATATCGTCCAACACATTTTTGTAAATCCTTATGGAAAAACTATCATGGAATGATTGTTAGAAGTTTCATGATTCTTGTAACCAAAATACCATTGATAATAATATTTATAAATAATAATTCTAGGATCCATGCATGTAAATAATTCACCTAAATGATTCCTATAACATAGTTTTTTCCTTGGCCTAAGGAATAACCCTTTGTTTAGGCCATTGAATCAGATAATTTTCAATTTACACACAAATAATACATTGAATTACTTGGCAATTATTTTTTCCATACCCTTTATTTATATATAGAATACGTCTCCCCCTTAATTTTAGATACTCTTCTATGTGATTATTTCCATAATATTGGCATATAGGATCCCAAATATTCTTTTCTTTATTATATTTAACACTGGAACTTCCATGAGATTCTATCCTTCTCTTTATTGATGTGATTTGAAATTCCACTATGTTAAAGTTGTTGATTTTAATTCAAAATTTTTCATTTGTAATGATCATAAGATGTATAATTTCCATTACCATTAGGTTAGGTATCTCATTAGGGAAATCATTACATTTCCTATCACATTGGTTTTATACATTATTAATCATATTTCCCATCATTAACTAAAAATATTAAAAGAAAAAAGATGAGCATAACTTAACATAAATGATGTAAAATTATAAACCTAGAAGGAATGACTTATAAATAATATTTTTTTCCTGACTTATGGGACACCATGTTTTAATCTATGTTTTCCACGGTAATGATTACTATTAGGGTTTCTATCCTAATAATTCATTCAAATCTTTCACAATGGTTTATAAATAGATTTTGAATTTCTAAATAATATCCCACTAGAGTTTCAAACTAGGTACACAGTAAGGCCTTTTTTCATATACCAGGTAATGCTCAAATCAAGATATATATTTCTTTTTAGAGTTATTACCCCAATATACATCTATGCTAGAGCCGCGTCCTCTTATAGTTTATAGACAAAGATTTAATTTCTCAAAAGTCTGTAACTCAATACTTCACCAAGACTCCATGATATTTTTATATACTTAGTCTTATCCTTAGAATTATCCCAAGGGTTATAAATTAATTTTTATCATCCTAGTTCCAAAGGATAACAAAAAATGTACTCTAATACCAACAATATCAACCCCAATCCTTTTAGAAATATTATTACATGAGTTTTGATATAAATATACATTAATTATCATCAAGTAATTTTTATTTCGGATAAAAGGACACCAAAATGAAGGAAAAAAGGGGGAGGTCAAAAGTGGCCCCCCAAAAAGAAATCTACGGGGGTCAGAAGTAGTGTAACCTGAGAGTGTCCCCGTTAATAAAATTGATCCCCATGGATTTAATGCATCCATCCATGTCCAGAAACACATCCACCGTACCAAGGAACTCTACTGGGGCTAGGTAGTCTTCCACATTGTTCCCCTCCCTCTAAGTAAGCCTCACACTAATGTTTCCATTGAGGATTATTTTTCACTTTCTGATGGTATAGCATATCGACCAAGGCGCAACACCACACCATTTCAAGGAATCATGAACAACCAAGGAGTCTGTTTCGACCTCTGAAATGTCCAACCCCTGCTGCCTACACAAGTTGAGGCCAGTGAGCATAGTAATCGCCTCTGCTTGAAGAGAGGATCCTTGACCCAGTATGGCCGAGAAAGATAAGTAAATAGAGCCATTAACACCCCACACCAACCCTCCACCACTCATGTTCCCCTGGATACAAGAACTGTCTATATTGAGTTTCAATCCACCCAAAGGAGTATGCTAGCTTACCCAGTTGCATGCCCTACTATAGGAAGAAACAGTCACCCTGAAACATGGTTGAAAGTGGTGAAGTGAGGGGGAATCCTTCCAAGACCTCAGTACCTTATTCTAGTACAACAATAGGTTTATTACCCAGAATATGATCACATGGGTCATAACTACCCACCCTCATGCTTCTTCTTGTTCCGCGCCTACCAAACACACCAACACCCAGCATGTAGCAACACTGAGTAGGCCACCCTTTCCGCCCCACCTCCCTTAGCTCCATGGAACCAATCCTTCAAAAAGGGAAGGATATCAAAATATAATTAAAGAACCACCAATAAATCCCCTAGGTATTTTTATTCCTCACTCTTCCATTCACTGCTAAAGAACAGATGGTAGCGCTCTCCACTCTTGTCATATACAACACACGCACCTGGACTTTCGTTGGATGCCACACCTTTGGATGTTTTCATCCATAGGAAGGGATCTGTTTTGAATCCTCCATGTAATAAAGTTGTATTTAGTGGGAATGATTTTCACCCAGATAATATCATCCCAACCCCTAGCTTCACTGGTTCATGAACCACACCACGAAAGTCCTTCGATGAGAAGAGGCCTGAGGGGGAGGCGGTGAAGACACATCTATCATATTATACATTTAGCTCCATGAGAGGGAAACACTCACTCTGTTCCTTATCCAAAACTATAGAGTTGAAGGTTGGAAACAAGATCTCTTCCCTAAACAATATATTCATGGCCGGGTACCCAGGAAAATCTAGCACACCACCACCCTAGTCCTAGTACCAGAAGGATAGATCACCTTTGCCAACCAGCCAACGTGCAAAGGGACAAAGGACATCTAAAATAGGACTAACTATAAACTAGAGGGTAGAGAGACCCCTCTCCACCAATCCATGAAACCACGAAGTGTGCCTCTGCATGGTAGAACCCCAAAGAGTACATCATTCCAACATGCTCTATACAAGACTTTCATGCATATAGAAGATGGTATCACTAAGGTTGTGTACATTGATACCCCCTTCACCCACTGATGTCTCTATTCTGTTCTAAGACACCCAGTGTTTCTTCCCTTCCGCGTACATGTCCTAGATGAAGGTGGTGATGATATTATCGATTGATTTGATAACCCCTTAGGAACATTGCTAGAGGAGAGGCCATAAATGGGAGAATCCACCAATACACTGTTCACAAGAGAGATTCTCCCTCTAAAAGATAAAAACTTATTTTTCTAGTTCAAAAATCTCTCTATAATACTAGAGTGGAGGGTGTAGAAGTCCCAAATCCAAAGCCTCCCAGATGATAGAGGCACTCCAAAGTAAGTTGTAGGGATCTCCCCCCTCTAAAAGCCTAGAAACCTGCTGATAGACTCCACCCTCTCAACCGAGAACCTGTTGGAGATGAAAAATTCACTCTTTCCTTTGTTGATGATCTGGCCACTCCATCAATAGTAACCGTTCGTCACCTCACTTAAGTTATATAGGGATATACTTTTGCAGTTTAGGAATAGGATGGTATCATCGACGAACATCAGGTGGGAACTTTCTGGAGCCTTGTACCAGCAATGACAAGGGAGGATTAACCCATTGTTTACACTTCTCTATATGAGGCGGATCAGCACGCCCTAAATGATATTGAATAGAGTCGGTGATATCAGGTCCCCTTGCCTGAGGCCCAAAGTAGAATTGATGAAAATGTAAGATTTACCCTTAAACAAAACTAAAAACCATGCAGCGCTGAAGCAACGGAAGATAATGTCAACATTACAAGAGGTGAGTACTATACCCACCAAGACTATTTTAATGAAGCTACCATAGACCTGATCATAGGACTTGTTCATATAGAGTTTATGACCATGTTCGCTCCAATAGTTTTGAAATTTATGTCATTAATCATCTCCTGTGACAGGGTAACTACCTCCTGGATTGATCGACCCTTGATGAACCCGTGATGCTTATGAGATATTCATAGAGAAATATGTATGAAAAGTCTCAAGTTGATAAGACTCACCAAGATCTTATAGGGCACATTGCACATACTCACTGGGTGGTAATGTGAGATCAAAGACGGGTCCTTAGGATTGGGAAGGAGGATGAGGGTGGTGGCATAGGACACATGAGGGAAACTTCCCCCACAAAAGAAGTCCCATATGGAGGTGATCATCATCACCTTCCCCATATCGCATGAGCCTTTATAGAAGGAATAAGTTAAACCATTCATGCCTGGGGTGTTATTTGGAGAAAAGTTCATGAGCGCCTCCTTAACCTCCCCCTTGTCTCGAACAACTCAGAGGTTGTCATTGATCTGCACAGCCACTAGGTTAGGAATAATATAGAATATGTTGGTGGACTTCAATGGATAGTCAGTGGGAAAGCTCCTATAAGGAATACATGAAAAAGGGGTGGGATAAAAATCCCAGTAAAGAAATAAACATGATAAGGAAGTATAACATTTGAGTCACATGAATAATAGGATATCATAAAAGAGCAAGAACATGAGTAATCACAATGATTTATTACATAATTAAACATGGTATCATAAGATAATGGAATCATTGGAAAGTGGTAAAAACATATGACATGACATAAAAATGATTCAGCGCTAGCTGCCTAGACAATATCACATGGTGGATGAAGTCCCACAATGGACTAGTTTTACTGCCTTATCCCATAAATGACGCCTCAAAAAACTAAAACATTACCAAATGAATTGGGTAGATGTATAAGGTTTGGCTCACATGTCACATTAATTTCATGTACATGAATATGTGTTACACATAAGGATGTCAATCACAAGGAATAAACATAATAATTACCCATGGAAAGACAATGGATTTCATTGCCTTGTCTCATATCAAAATAAAATGAAATTTTATAATTAAGGAATTTGAGATATAAACTTAAGGCATGTATTAAACCATAAAAATAAGATAGAATAATATATGTATATATCTTATATACATATAAATGTAATTTAGAATAGGTCGATAACATAAAAGGTTATTGTTTTTAATGAATAAAAGAAAATTAAAAACATTCCTAAGGAAAATAACCTTTCCATTTAGAAAATAAATTTTTTAAAAATAAGATTTAAAAAATATTATATATAAAATTTTATTTAAAAATAAACATGAAAACTTATAAGGAATATTCAAAGAGTTTATTGGTAATGACAGAGGGTAATTCCATACATGCCGAGTATGTTAAAAAATATTCATTTAATATTTTTTAAAGAAGTGTAAAAAGTAAATTATTTGGAAAATGATAGGAAGATTTATTTTAAAACATATTTTAAAAATACAGTCATGAGTAAAAATTAATTTGAACAATCATAGGATAATATGATTTTTTTTTTGTTTTTTTAGAAAATATTGATTTAGAAGATAAGTATTTTTGATTAAAGAGAGAAATGAGGTAAGATTTTATAAAAAAAAATTTTCTCAATAATTTTAAGTAATAAAGAGAGAAAAATGTTACTATTACTTGAAAATTTAATTAATAACCAAAGGAGATGAAAATTAATTGGTTTTATTATAAAATTATCAAGTAATTTCATACAATTAAAATTCAAGAAAAACAATCCTGATTAAATTGAGATTAGAACATAAACCCTTACTACTTTAGTAACTAATGAATAAAAACATAACATGAATGAATTATATTAATTATAACCTAAAATAACATTAATTATAAAGGATTCATGATATAAAACTTAAATGGGTAATATATACACCATATAAAATAAATTTGGAGTATAAAAGAAAATGTTTCTCAAAGAAGGAAGTTTTGAGACGAAGCCCTTACCCCGAGACTGAATCATTATTTGTATTCATTATCTTCCTGAATAATAAAATTATGTTAATTATTTAATTACATAATAACATTTTTTAAGTTTATTATTTTATTTTTTTATTTTTTACCCTATTATATTAAATTACTTGAGAAATTAATTTCATGTGATACATTTTAATGATAAACAACTAGTATGTCCAAAATCACATTTGTAAGTTTAGTAAGGTAAAATAGATTATTATTTAATCATATAAAAAATTTTAATCATGAAAATTATAATTTAATTCATTAATTAATATTTTAAAACTAGCCATGAAATATGGTTTTGAAAAATAAGCTATATTACAATCATGGAGATGGTAGGCTGTACGTGTGCATGAGTATTGTTTTCATTTTTCAACGATATTGATGGAAAGAAGGTCAGTGTTATTTTATTTTGAAAATATGATCATTATATTATAAATATAAAATTGTTTCTTCAAATACAATTACATATACCATCCGTGCGATGTTGTAAAAAAATGAATCACATTGCTTCGTGAGGCGGTAGTCCACCGTACTCACAAATAATGTTATGATTTATTCAATAAATGGGAAGGTAAGAAAGTTTATGATATATTTATTTTAAAAAATGATTGATATTTCATGAGTATAATATATAAAAATTAAATAAATCTTTATTACCATCATTGTAAAGCATAAGTTAAAGACAAATCATATCACTTTGCGAGGTGATAGTCCGATGTACACATGAGTGAGGTTATCGTATTCCCTATGGAATAGAAATTAAAAATGTGTATGTGATATTATAATTTTAGAAGTATAGTTTTATCATAAATACAATATATAAATGTTGAATACATCATTATTTCCATCCATCATAAGCGGTGATGTAAAATGAATTACAATGGTTCGTGATGTAGTGGTCCGCTGTAAACACGATCAACAATTTCGTTTCCCAGTTGGGAGAGAAGGAGATGGTTGTAGGTAACACCCTTATCAAAAAAATATAAATATATGTAATATAGTTATGTTATTATATCCTCATGTTTTAATAATATTATAATGAGGTGGATGGAGAAATAAAATCAAATGCTCGGTTGAGGACATTGCCTCTTCTTTGGAAAACATATTTAGGTTTGCACCAAAGCATTATTTTTTTGGGTTTCTGATGAAAAAAGGATTCTATGAAGAGGGGATGGAATTAAAGAAGTTATTTGGGTAGGTATTTTTTTTAACCAATTGTATTTGGATATGTGTAAAGGAGAGGATGGGGATTGATCTTTTATAAGTGGTAGAGAGGACACACATGAAATTTTTGGAAAGAAAGAATAAAAACCGCATTTTTTATAAGTAAAAATGATCCCAAATGGACTATTTTCAAATATTATAATACATAAGGTCTAAATATGACCATATAATAGTAATTATAAATGTTTTGGGTCATTTTTATCTCTTATCTTTTTAGTTTAACCCATGATAAACCAATTTTTACCATAACCATGTTTATTAATTTTAACTATTTTTTACTTTTCATTTTGGGGAAAAATTATGTTGAAATTATTAGATAATATAAATAATATTGATTCCAAATCTGGAATTAATTTTTTTTAATTTCAAACCATATAATTTTTAGAATTTTATTTAACATTAAACCCATAGACGTGTCGAAAAAATGGGTTTTCAAGAAACACATTTTTCAAGAATAAGATGATCTCATAATAACTATATGAAAATTAATTATAATTAAATGAATTTAAATTTATATATATATATATATATAATATAAACTTAATTTAAATCACTCCTCATTGGGGGTTATTTTAATTAATTAAAATAGTGAAACATTATGTACATTAAAACAATTTAAAGAAGAAATGTGTTTTTAAGCCTAAGAATAAAAATATAAAAAAATACACTATAAATATGATTTAAATTAAATTAATTAGATTTAAAATAACTAAATAATACTTATTTTAAATTTAAATTAAATTATAATAATAATGTGAGTTAATTTATTAACAATAAATGAAAATTTTATAAAAATTGATATATTTTACTATTTACTAAAAATTAATATTTTCTGTAATAATCCCAAAAATTCACTCTAAGATAATATCAATATAATTATTTAAAAATTTAAGTCCATTTTATAAAACATATTTTTTAAAATTGAGAAAAAATTCATTATATTATTTTCTTCTAGAAAGCAGTAAAAATAATTTGTTTTAGAAAACATATCTTTGATGAATAAGACGACTTTTCTTAAAATTGTGTGACTAGTTAATTAGCATCTATAAATAAATTTATATTTATTGCTTCCTTTATATAAATTTTATAAAATAGTTAATCCAATTCATACCCTCCAATTTAACAGCTAGGTTAAAATGATCATATTTAAATAATAATATTTTAATAATATATCATAGTTCATTTAAAATTAATTTTTCATATTGAATACACTATTGAACATTGTGTTATTTTAGAATATATGGGTGTTACAGTCTTCTTATTTGAGGTAGGAAAGATAATTCCTCAGGGACATGTCATTTATGATGAAAAATGGGCTCCCTTCAAGTGATGGCATGAGAGATCTCCCTTAGGATATGTGAGATGGGACATAGGTGTGGGTAATAGGATTTGTTTATGACTTGAAATTAGGATGCCAATGAGTCTTAGAGTAGGATGTATTAGGATGTTACATTGGTGGAGGGACTATAAGTGATGGTGGGATTTGGAAAGGATGTGGACTGAACCTATGGGGTTTGAGTTAATGAGATCTTATAGGCTGTGTTATCACTAATGGGTGATGGAAATGAGGTGGTACCAATGAGAAGAGTTTTTTGTGGGTCTATAGGACCCAGTGGATGGAATGATGAGATAAAAGAGATAATATTTGGATAAGGGGCTATGTCTTAAGTGACTAGAACCGTGGGACTAACTAGTGAGATATGTGATGGGTTATGTGCTCTATTTTTGTTGCACAAGTTTGTTCTAGGTGATAAAATCTAACACGATAGAGGACAATAAGGCCTAAACTTACATTGAGTAAGATGACTTGGGTCATGGTATTTTAACTTTACAGGAGTTGGCTAGAGTCGTTAATAATATGGACCTTTCTATAGTAGGTTTGGTCAAGGAATTACTTGCGGGATGGGCAGTTGTACAACACATGAATTAAAAATTGTAACTTACCTTGAGTAGGCTTTGGTCAAGGACCACACATGAGTGGATTGGTTGTTATGTAATATGAGACATAGATGATGTAACCTACCTTAAGTTATGAGGTAGTGGGTTTGGATTTGGATGGGATACTACACTCCATTCATTTCGGTAATAGTTCTAAACCTTATATGATGTATATACCATGTCCTTTGGTATAGGTGGGGTATAATGTTCAACAACATGAGGTGACAATAGGATTCTATCATAGTGTTGAAAAAAGTTTGGTTGGGAACAATGGTGGCTTAGTTAGAACATGGTAGCCTAACGGGTGTGTATACCTTGTCAGGTGTCATGGTGTCTTGGATAGAACATGGTGTCCCAATGTGAATGTTTATTTATTGTATTCATTTTTTTGTGCATACACATTCATATGATGGTGTATATTAGAGGTGATTGGTTAAAAATTATGGAGTTATATTCTCACACCTTTCATAGGCACTCCAGTGAATGTGTAGACCTTATGTATGATTTTAGGTTAGAGTAAATAATGTATAACATATAAATCTAGAGAATATCAATGGGTATCAGAGATTAAGATGAGGTCTCAGGATGTAATTAGGGATAGTGTATGTATTTTTGTCTTTTTTTTGTAGTTGGGATTGGTTAAGTGGATGATCCTTGTATTTTTTTCATTCCTAAATCATGTATGATATTGGATGTTTTTTTTCATTCTACATACTCTGATATGGATATTTCTTGGAATTTTACCATTATTGATCACTATGATACCAGTGAAATAGTTTTCCTAATGCATGTTTTAGGACCTTAACACCAGTCAACATCATTTTCTATATGGGGAGGTGCGCTTAATTCCACGTAGAGACCTTGACCCAGGCACTATCGAGTGAAACAAGGTTTAGTGTTAAAAAATGGTATCAAATCATTTATTTATTATTATTATGATTATTGTTATTATATATGGTAGATATGTTATTTTGGGATGTATCATAGATTTTGATGGACCTTATACTGGTTCATCATGAACACCTTTCCAGTGCGAATCCCTGGTTATCAGGGGGGATTTTTTTTTTGATTTTTGATATTTTTGATATTGATTCGAATATGATATGTGTATTGGGGTTCATTATTTTGGTTTAGATCTTGGCCCATGGAGGTAAGAGGTGTCATACATACATCATGGTTATTATATATGATTTACATGACATTCATGTTATTATATGTGATCGATTTCATTGATGTGATGTTCAACAATTTAAAGGATAAAAAAACATATATACAGTTTTCCCATATAACATATTGGTGAAATTCTACTTTATTGAATAATGATGTTGTCACGACCCGTCCCAGTGGGGCCCACGTCGTGACTCCCCAAACCCGCCTCCAATAGGCCATGGGATGGTGACTAGCACCGAGTAGGCATATTAATAATCATGGGAGGTATTGCCTAAGTACCTGTACACACACACACATCTCCAAGCCCAAAAATGCTCAAATGTGAAAACACTAAGGAACAAAAATTCATGCATACAACTAAACCCAACCAACAGAGTACGACAGAAGGTAAAGTACTGAAAGTAAACTGGGCCATAATACAAGCCCACCAAAACAAAAGTACGAAAAATGCAAAGTCCAACCTGTAAACACAAAAGGTACTGAGACTGCTTCTCATATCCATAGGAAAACCTCGACCTGTAGGGAACTCAGAAAGTTTGGTGATGTCCTGGTCCACCCTGGACTCCGTCAAAAGGCTGCTCGTCTGCACAAGACACGAAATGTGCGGGAAAATCCCGTGCAAGGGTGAGTATAATAATACTCAGTAGAAGACCCCGAAAACCACAAACCAGTACACAAAGTAAAGGTACAGTCAACTATGCACAGTATATGTCTACAGAACATATAGCACAAACCCGATATACTCAAAACCTAGACCCGTGTCTAGAGAGAAGTCACACAACCGCATACCCCCAGCTAGGGGTTCAGTTCGAAGATTCCACAAAGCACTCATTCTGGGAGAACACACTTCACGAGTCTTATAGCTATGATGACATCCATCCGAGAAGTACTGTCCGTCCAGAAGTGTCATGAGAGGTAGTTACACTCATTACCGGAGACACACTTCTGAGTGAGAAGGTTACGGTAGATAGATACACTCATTATGGGAGACACTGTTGTACCTCTCGTACCCCTCGTGGTTTAATTTTCATGATCACAATCACTCTCTTATTTATCTAATCTTGTTTTAAGTGTTTTTGGATGATAGGCATGATTTCAGGTTGCCAAGGAATTGGGCCAAGAAAGCTGAAAGCAAAAGTGGACTGATTTCAGTCCACCGGCCAACCGGTGGATGACCACCGGCCAGCCGGTGGACTCTTGACAGAAGGCATCCCCTCTGTCCAGACCACCGGCCAACCGGTGTCCCATCACCGGCCAGCCGGTGGAACCCAGACAGAAGGGACACCTACTGTCTCACCACCGGCCAACCGGTGGCCTCCTCACCGGCCAGCCGGTGGTGCCTGGGCAGAAGGCCTCTCCATTTTCCAAAGCACCGGCCAACCGGTGGCCAAGCACCGGTCAGCCAGTGGAGCCAGTCAAACTAGCCGTTGGGCTTTGACCAGACTTGTCCACTTGACTCCAACGGCTCCGAAGGCCTCTCCAATGGCTCCGAAGACCCCCAAAGGCCATTTGAGGGTTCCCCCTCTATAAATAAAGGACTAGGAAGCCCCAGAAACGTACGGTAGCCCACGGGAACATTTTTCCATCATTTGGCGAACCTCCGGCGCATTCCTTCAAGGATCCCCATTTGCTCCAACTCATTTCCACATCCAAGGAGCATCACCATAGAATCTTGGGAGCGCTCTTAATCAACTCCAATCAATCCATTGGCACCCAAGACTTCTCCTCTTACGGTTTTCCATTCTTTATCATTTTGAGCTTTATTTTGAGTTTGTGCATACAAACCCCTCTTTCTCTCATCCTCTCTTTGTTTTGGTTTTCACACCACCTTCAAGGTGTGAAGAGGTTAGTCAAGCCTTCCCTTTAAAAGGCTTGAGTCATAGGTGAGCTAGCCTTCACCTGTAAGAAGGCTAGTGGGTTCTTGCTCAACCATTAAAAGTAAGCTATAATAGGTTCTAGACTACCTTAAAGTCTAGTGGGTTTCTTTCTAAAACCATTAAAAAGCAAGCGGTAGTAAATCTCTCAACGGTTGAGTTGGGAGCGGAGACGTAGGCTTTGGTTTAAGCCGAACTCCGTTATCAAGTTTTGTGTCTTGCCTCTTTTATTTCCGCTGCACTTTTAACTTTGATTTTAAATTGTTAATTATTTTTTAAAAGGCAATTCACCCCCCCTCTTGCCATCACTCTCCGCCCAACAATTGGTATTAGAGGAAAAATTTGAGTAATACCCTAACCGGTTTCAAATTCAAGATCCTTTGTGATGGCTTCATCTTCTTTCGCCCCCGAAGGTTATTCATTGGGTCGTGCTCCTTTTTTTGATGGAACCGACTATACCTATTGGAAAACCCGCATGGCCACTTTTCTTAGAAGTATAGGTTATCCTATTTATAAAATTGTCATGCATGGTTATTCTCTTTCTTCTCCCGATGAATCCAAATGGACCCAAGCCGATATTAAAAATTTTGAGCTTGATGGAAAAGCCATGAACGCTCTTCATTGCGGCCTTGATCGTAATGAATTCAATAGAGTTTCTACTTGCACAACTTCTCATGAAATCTGGAAACTATTGGAGGTTACCCATGAGGGGACCAACATAGTTAAGGATACTCGATTGGATATGTACCGTCAAGATTTTGAGTCTTTTACCATGCATCCATCTGAAAATATAACTGAAATGTTTACTCGTTTTACTAACGTTTGCAATGGAAGAAAATCTCTTGGAGATGATGTTTCTGCAGAAATGATGGTCAAGAAGATCCTTTGGATCCTACCAAGCTCATGGGCACCAAAGGTGACAGAAATTCAAGAAGAAAAAGACATCAAGAACATGCCGGTCGAAGAGCTCATCGGATCCCTCATGACCTACGAGATCACCATGAGGAGGCAAGCTGAAAAGGAAGGCAACCTCATCAAAACTCCAAAAAACATCGCCTTCAAAGTTCAAAAAGAAGAAAGCTCCTCCTCCTCATCGTCTTCCTCTTCAAGCGGCCATTCAGAAATGGAGAATCTTGCCCGCAAAATGCACAAATTCATGAAGAAGCACAAGAAGAAGAAATCCCGCAAGGCTCAACCCAACGAAAAATCCGAGCCCGAGGTAACATGTTACGGGTGTGGCAAGAAAGGCCATTACAAGCCCAATTGTCCACTCAACAAGAAAAAGGCCAAGCAAAAGGAAAAGAAGAAGGCATTCAAGGCCACATGGAGTGATAGCTCCACATCCTCCTCCTCCTCCTCCTCCTCAAGTGACAACGGTAAAAAATTCCTAATGGCATTTCATGAGGTAACCTATTCCGACTCCTCTTCCTCTTTTTCTTCCAATTCTTTCAATCATTTATCTTATGAGGATCTCCAACATGCGAGAGATCAATTGGAGGAAGGTTTTCACGAACTCTCTTCCAAATTTATTGCTTTAAAAAAGAATTTCAAAAAACTTTCTTCCGAAAAAGATCAACTTCTCAAAAAGAATGAGGAACTTTCCCTTAAGGTCCAAGATATTCCAAATGTTGATTCTTTGAATTCAACTATTAAAGATTTAAGGGAATCTCTTGCCAAGTTCACCCAAGGTGAATTTTTTTTGACCAAATTGCTAGGTTCTCAACGTTCGGCTAGAACCACCCAAGGGCTTGGCTATTCCAAGCAAGCTTCCTCTTCCCATGCTCCAACTATTTTTGTAAGGGGGAGCTCCCAATATAAATTTTGCAACTATTGTAAAAAACCCGGGAACTTAATTTATGAGTGCAATTGCAAAAATGCCTGTTATGGAAGGCCCAAAACCATTTCCTTCAACGATGAATTTCATAGGAGAAGACCCGCCACTAGACAAGTATGGATTGAAAAATCCCTTTTAGCGAGTCTCACCGGACCAAAATTTGTCTCGGTTCTAAAATCCTATCCCCGGTGATTTGTTGTTTTTATTTAGGGGGAGTTAGGATTGTTTAATCCTTTTTGCTTTATTTTCAAAACATTCAATTCAAAACTTTTTCTTTCAAAACATTCTTTTCAAAACTTTCATTTCAAAACTTTTAATTCAAAAACTTTCAATTCAAAACTCTCAATTCAAAACTTTTTTTTCAAAACTTTCAATTCAAAACTTTCAATTCAAATTTCAAAAATTTAAATTGGTTTAAAAAACTCTATCTTGTTTTTGAACCTTTCCATCAATCAAGTTTTATGCCCCGTGCTATTTTGATAATCACAAAGGGGGAGAAATTCTTGGTTGATTGGGGGAGAAATCTATTTCTCTCATGCTTTGCTTTACTTTTCAATTTATCCTTTAAAGCATGCCTTTCATTTCAGTCTTTTACATTGCTTGTTGTGGTGATTGTGATCATAAAAATAGGGGGAGATTGTTGTACCTCTCGTACCCCTCGTGGTTTAATTTTCATGATCACAATCACTCTCTTATTTATCTAATCTTGTTTTAAGTGTTTTTGGATGATAGGAATGATTTCAGGTTGCCAAGGAATTGGGCCAAGAAAGCTGAAAGCAAAAGTGGACTGATTTCAGTCCCCCGGCCAGCCGGTGGACTCTTGACAGAAGGCATCCCCTCTGTCTAGACCACCGGCCAGCCGGTGGAACCCAGACAGAAGGGTCACCTACTGTCTCACCACCGGCCAACCGGTGGCCTCCTCACCGGCCAGCCGGTGGTGCCTGGGCAGAAGGCCTCTCCATTTCCAAAGCACCGGCCAACCGGTGGCCAAGCACCGGTCAGCCGGTGGAGCCAGTCAAACTAGCCGTTGGGCTTTGACCAGACTTGTCAACTTGACTCCCAACGGATCCGAAGGCCTCTCCAACGGCTCCGAAGACCCCCAAAGGCCATTTGAGGGTTCACCCTCTATAAATAAAGGACTAGGAATCCCCGGAAACGTACGGTAGCCCACGGGAACATTTTTCAATCATTTGGCGAACCTCCGGCGCATTCCTTCAAGGATCCCCATTTGCTCCAACTAATTTCCACATCCAAGGAGCATCACCATAGAATCTTGGGAGCGCTCTTCATCAACTCCAATCAATCCATTGGAACCCAAGACTTCTCCTCTTACGGTTTTCCATTCTTTATCATTTTGAGCTTTATTTTGAGTTTGTTCATACAAACCCCTCTTTCTCTCATCCTCTCTTTTTTTGGGTTTTCACACCACCTTCAAGGTGTGAAGAGGTTAGTCAAGCCTTCCCTTTAAAAGGCTTGAGTCATAGGTGAGCTAGCCTTCACCTGTAAGAAGGCTAGTGGGTTCTTGCTCAACCATTAAAAGTAAGCTGTAATAGGTTCTAGACTACCTTAAAGTCTAGTGGGTTTCTTGCTAAAACCATTAAAAAGCAAGCGGTAGTAAATCTCTCAACGGTTGAGTTGGGAGTGGAGACGTAGGCTTTGGTTTAAGCCGAACTCCGTTATCAAGTTTTGTGTCTTGCCTCTTTTATTTCCGCTGCACTTTTAACTTTGATTTTAAATTGTTAATTATTTTTTAAAAGGAAATTCACCCCCCCTCTTGCCATCACTCTCCGTTAAAAGAGCTCTCCCAAGCTTCTATTTCTCTCATGCTTTCCTTTACTTTTCAATTTATCCTTTAAAGAATGCCTTTCATTTCAGTCTTTTACATTGCTTGTTGTGGTGATTGTGATCATCAAAATAGGGGGAGATTGTTGTACCTCTCGTACCCCTCGTGGTTTAATTTTCATGATCACAATCACTCTCTTATTTATCTAATCTTGTTTTAAGTGTTTTTGGATGATAGGCATGATTTCAGGTTGCCAAGGAATTGGGCCAAGAAAGCTGAAAGCAAAAGTGGACTGATTTCAGTCCACCGGCCAACCGGTGGATGACCACCGGCCAGCCGGTGGACTCTTGATAGAAGGCATCCCCTCTGTCCAGACCACCGGCCAACCAGTGTCCCATCACCGGCCAGCCGGTGGAACCCAGACAGAAGGGTCACCTACTGTCTCACCACCGGCCAACTGGTGGCCTCCTCACCGGCCAGCCGGTGGTGCCGGGGCAGAAGGCCTCTCCATTTCCAAAGCACCGGCCAACCGGTGGCCAATCACCGGTCAGCCGGTGGAGCCAGTCAAACTAGCCGTTGGGCTTTGACCAGACTTGCCCACTTGATTCCCAACGGCTCCGAAGGCCTCTCCAATGGCTCCGAAGACCCCCAAAGGCCATTTGAGGGTTCCCCCTCTATAAATAAAGGACTAGGAAGCCCCGGAAACGTACGATAGCCCACGGGAACATTTTTCCATCATTTGGAGAACCTCCGACGCATTCCTTCAAGGATCCCCATTTGCTCCAACTCATTTCCACATCCAAGGAGCATCACCATAGAAGCTTGGGAGCGCTCTTCATCAACTCCAATCAATCCATTGGCGCCCAAGACTTATCCTCTTACGGTTTTCCATTCTTTATCATTTTGAGCTTTATTTTGAGTTTGTGCATACAAACCCCTCTTTCTCTCATATTCTCTTTGTTTGGGTTTTCACACCGCCTTCAAGGTGTGAAGAGGTTAGTCAAGCCTTCCCTTTAAAAGGCTTGAGTCATAGGTGAGCTAGCCTTCACCTGTAAGAAGGCTAGTGGGTTCTTGCTCAACCATTAAAAGCAAGCTGTAATAGGTTCTAGACTACCTTAAAGTCTAGTGGGTTTCTTGCTAAAACTATTAAAAATCAAGCGGTAGTAAATCTCTCAACGGTTGAGTTGGGAGCGGAGACGTAGGCTTTGGTTTAAGCCGAACTCCGTTATCAAGTTTTGTGTCTTGCCTCTTTTATTTCCGCTGCACTTTTAACTTTGATTTTAAATTGTTAATTATTTTTTAAAAGGAAATTCACCCCCCTCTTGCCATCACTCTCCGCCCAACAGACACACTCTTGAGTGGCAAAGATCACGATACATAGATGAGGATCAATTCTAGGGCCATGGTGGATACCGCGACTCATCCAGAATTCACCTGCTAGGTAGAGGATCAATGCCCGGTGGAGTTCTTCACATCGATTCCGGACTCTACCTAGAGTCAAGAATGGATAGAGGATCTTGATCTGGGCCTCTCGGATGGATGCCTGACTCTATCACAGAAAGTCCTATTAAAGGTATCATACTCCTGTAAAAGGAAACGATGCCTGACGTTCAGGGGAACGAGAATAAGGGGCACTAAACCAAAACGAAAGATGTCCTAGATACGATAAAAAAGAGGACCGTGCCATTTTCGAAAAAGTACATGGAGTGTAAAAAAGTTACACACCGTGTTGTCTAACCCCAGGTATTGCCCGTGCCGTAAGTCTAGTTGTGTAGAAAAACTGAGTACATGGAATGTAGTACGGTGTACACGCCGTGTCCGAGTGACTGGGGATGGCTCCATGTATACTGGCCATGTGTCCGTACATGGTCATAAACCCGTGTACTCCAACTCGTATAATCGGTACACGGGGTGACCCATGTTACTGGCCTCACCTAGCCGTGTGATGGAGTACACAGTAGTGTACTCCATCCCTTGTCCGTGTACCCCCTGGATACACGCCGAGTTCCACATAGCCGCCTCTTCCATGCTGTACACGTCGTGTCGCCTGAAGCCGTGTAGTCAAACCCGTGTCCGTGTACTTCTCAAAATACACACCGAGATTCGGGGAAAGCCTAACACGCCGTGTGATTACTATCTGACATCAGAATCCCTATCCACCACCGCCAGTACAACACAACGTGTTCATCGGAAGTACACGCCCTGTATTTTAGAAATTTCCAGAAACGCAGACCTGCGCCGTCGCGCCTCCGGTGAAGCTATGTTAGTCGATCCGGCTGTCTGATCCCCACGAAACTCCCAGGTTTTGGTCGCCCCGACCCGACAAAGCTGATTCCATTGTTTTTGGTCCTTTAATCGGCTCAAAAATCATGTAAAAATCCATCCGCGTGAAGAACGCACAAAGAATGGCCCTTCCCGATCGGGTCCGATTTGTCATCCGCTATCTTCGTCGCACATCCGCAAGGTTGTTGGGGTGTCGATTATTCAATTTGGGATTGTTGTTTCATATAATAGATGTGAAAAAATCCATTTTTTGTCGCCCCGTGAAGAACGCAAAGAACGTGCGATAAGAAAATGGGGGAAGGAAAACCAATCAAACAAAAAGAGGAACGAACCTCTACCGTCGTTCGTCACGGCGTTGATCCGCTCCCGTTAATAGGCTTAAACGGAGCAGAAAATCAACAACAAAATCAAAATGGATTAATTCCCCCATAATCATCCAAAAAAAACCCTCCCGCAAGAACGTACGAATCCATGGATCAACTTGTTCGTGGTTGATCTGCGTTCGTCGTTTAAATCAAAGCAGGGAAAAGAAAATTAAATAACAAACCCCTAGCTCAAGAAAGGATCGATCAATGATGAAGAGGTCATGCTACCGTCATCATTGAGATCCTCCAACCTTGTTAGCGTAGCGATTATCAGCTTCGATCCGTCGTCGTTCATCTCCGAGAGTTTTCTCCAGCGTTTCTCTCAATATTTCGCCAACGATCGATGTTTGATTATCCCAATAAAAAGGGAAACATATTTTACATTCAAAAATACACTGCGGTATTAATGAGTCCAACTTGACATTATTGATTCATTATGATGTGCCATTTAATTAATGAAACAACTGCCCTGTTGTCATGCTATATAAGATGTTTCCATAAAAGAAATAAAATAAACTTGTGAATTTATTTTATTTTATTTTACTTAAAATGTACGAAAATTAAATTTTTCCCTCGACCAGCACCGGTCAAGTTTAGGCTCATTCTTAGGTAAACTCGTCGCCCCAGAAGTAATGGTGCCCTCAGATTTTTAATCTCAGCATCCGTTTGGAAACTGCAACAACCGCGCACAAGTGTCAACTCAATTAACTTAAAAAAAGTTCAAACCACCATTCCGGGCTCACTTGGCCTCGAAATGATGTGCCTTCTTTGAGTCTGGTCTTGAAATAATTCCATATAATATTTAAAAATAATACATGGAAAATCCGAGACATTACATTCTCCCCACCTTGGGGATTTACATCCCCGAAAATCCAAAACAAAAGCTACTCAAAAAGATGTGTGTACTGGGCATGGATCTGGGCCTCCCTCTCCCATGTGCTCTCCCGAAGATTCCCATGCTGCCACCGCATGCGCACCAAGGGAATCGATCAGCCACGAAGGATCCTCTCCTTCAAATCCTCTATCTCCACTGGGTACTCAGCAAAGGTCACTCCATCCTCGATGTCCAGCTCACCCTAGTCGATGACGTGTGATGGGTCATGTACGTACCTCCTCATCTGCGACACATGGAAGACATCATGTACCCGATGCAACTGTTGTGGTAGAGCTAGGTGGTACACCACCACTATAACTCTGCATAGTATCTAGAAAGGTCTGATGAACCTCAGAGATAGCTTTCCGCCTTTTCCAAATCTCCATAAACCTCATCGAGGTGAGACCCGAAGAAAGACGCGGTCTGCCTCTTCAAACTACAGAGGTCTCCGTCGTCTGTCAGCATAAGACTTATTCTGGCTCTGTATAGTCTTCATCCGCTCCCAGATGATCTACACCTTCTCAGTGGTAGCTCGCACCAACTCTAGACCCATGAGTGCTGACTCTCCAGGGTCAGTCCAGCAAAGCAATGACTGGTAGGGTCTCCCATACAAGGCCCCAAATGATGCCATACCAATGGTGGAGTGGTAGCTATTATTGTATGAAAACTCCACCATTGGTAGGTGGTCCTCCCAACTACGACCAAAGTCCAAGACATAGGATCACAACATATCCTCTAGAACCTGAATGGTCCTCTCCATCTGACCATCATTCTGGGGATGAAACGTTGTGCTCAAGTGTAACTGAGCCCCAAAATCATCCTGCAATCCCTTCCACAACAGGGATGTGAAACGAGCATCTCGGTCTGAGATTATTGTCAAGGGGACTCCATGAAGTCGAGCTATCTCCTGCACATAGAGGCGTCCCAAGCTCTCTACGGTACTCTGCTCCCTGATAGCTAGGAAGTGGGCCGACTTGGTGAGTCAGTCAACGATCACCCAGATGGAATCATGCCCTTTGGACTTCTGTGGTAAGCTTGTCATGAAGTAAATTGATATTCCATACCACTTCCACTCTGAAACTTCTAGGGGATGATCTAATCACGCTGGAACCTGATGATCATCCTTCACCTGCAAGCATGTAAGGCATCAATAAACGAACTCCGCTACTACGTTCTTCATGCCTGGCCACCAGAAATGTCATCAGAGGTCCCGGTACGTCTTTGTCACTCCAGGATGTACCGCCAATGGGGATGTATGAAACTCCCTCAGGACCTCCACCTACAATGCCACTAGTACAACAGTGTGTCCTCTGAAAAGAAGTATGTGATCCCAACATTGCGAATATCCATCAAGAACATGTCCTGTGGATAACTGAGCACGTAAGGCCACATAGTAGACATCTACTAGCTGTGCCACCCTAACCCATTATAAGAGTAGAGGGGAAAAAACCATCGACTGTACGTAAGCTGTATCCTCTCCATCCATGAAGGATAACTGCAATGCGGATAACTACTCTATCGCCTCACTCAACAGCTGTGAACTTGACCTTCTGCTAAGAGCATACACCACCTTGTTCCCCTTCCCAGGAGTATAGATGATCTCAAAATCATAATCCCGGAGAAAATCTAGCCAACACCTCTGCCTCAGATTCAGATCCTTTTGTGAGAAGATGTACTTGAGGCTCTTGTGGTCAGGGTAGACGATAAAGTGCTCGCCCATAAGGTAGTGTCACCAAATCATCAATGCGAAGACTACCCATGCCAACACGAGATCATGGGTCGCATAGTTTTTCTCATGTGGACTAAGATGGCGCGAACCATAAGCAATCACCGCCTGCCTCTGCATCAGGACACATGCAAGCCCGGTCTCTGATGCGTCACAGAAAACTATGTACTCAACACCCTCCTCTGGAAATCTCCAGACTGGGGCGCTCGTAAAACTCTGTATCAACCACTCGAAATCCTGCTGGAACTTCTCCGTACATACGAAGGGTTTCCCCTTCCTGGTCAAGGCCATCACCAGTGCTGATATCCGAGAGAAATCAGTAATGAATCTCCGGTAATATCCTGCCAACCCAAGGAAGCTTTGTACCTCCGTCACGCTCCGAGGTGGCTCCCATTCTAACACAGCCTCCACCTTGGCTGGGTCTACAGTTACTCCATATACTAAAATGACATGTCCCAGAAAGTGGATTTACTGAATCCATAACTAGCACTTTGATAGTTTCCCATAAATCTGGTGCTCCCGAAGTACGTCTAGTACCATCCACAAGTTTCTCGCATGCTCCTCCTATGACGCCGAGTACACACGGATGTCGTCGATGAAGACCACTATGAATCGGTTCAAGTACAGCTAGAAGATCCAATACATCAGTCCCATGAACATTACAGGGGCGTTAATCACATCGAAAGGCATCACCATGTACTCATAGTGATCGTAGCGGCGTATGAAAGCCGTCTTCGGTATATCCTCACCCCGTACTCGTAATCGGTGATAGCCTAATCGAAGGTCAACCTTCGAGAACCACTATGCCCCTGTTAGCTGATCAAAGAGGTCATTGATCCTTGGAAGTGGATACTTGTTCTTCACTGTCACCTGGTTCAGGTACCGGTAATCCACGCACAACCTCAGACTCCCGTCTGCCTTCTTGGAAAACAAGACTGGGGCCTCCCAAGGTGAAACGTTGGGTCTCACAAAACCCTTTCTCTGAAAATCCTCCAACTACTCCCTCAGCTCACGAATCTCTGCATGAGCCATCCGATATGCTGATGAGAAAATCGGTTTCGTCCCGGGGTGTAAGTCAATGTAGAAGTCGATTTCTCGGTGGGGAGGTAATCCTGGTACATCTTCGGGAAAGACATTCTCATACTCCACCACTACTGCTGGGAACTGGGAGCTCACAACATCCACTAATCTGAGGGCTAGGCTATCCAACTAATGAGAAATTGGTTACACCCTCCTATGCATAATCCCATTTTGCGCTACCCGGGTTTCCCTTTCTCCGACAAAGGAAAACCTATTTCCATCACAGCGGACACACCGAACTCTTCGCCTAAAACAATCAATATGGGTATGGACCGAAGATAACTAATCTATACCGAGAATGATGTCACTAGGCCTCGACACTACCACCAAGAGGTTCCAACCGAACCTCTCACATCCAAGGGTAAGATCACAATGTCTGCAAAGGTGCGTGATCATCGAGTCTCCTCCCTTAGGTGTCTCCAAGCATAGGGATGGAGTCAATGGTTCTACCAGAATCTCGAGGGTTCGTACAAGACATGTGTCTATGAATGAATGATTGGAACCTATGTCTATAAGTATGGAAGATAAGGTAGAAAAGACACATATCATACCTCTAATCATCCCTGGAGCCCCTGGGTCGTATGCCTCAACCGCATGCAGCTATCCCCGCCCCTGTCCCCCAGCTCCCTGAGCCTGGTGAGAACCTCCTGGGGGTGGTGGTGGAAGTAAGTCAAAGTGTCTGACACCACCCATAGATCTACCTGCTCCTCTGCCACGTCCACCGCCTGGAGGGTCTGTCTTCTCCACTCTCTGCCTCTTCCTCGGTGGTCCATCCACTGTTTCCCTTTCAGTAGCTCGACGAGTCAGACAATCTCTAGAGAGATGTCCCCTACCGTCACACACATAACATCGATTCTCCCTAGGCTGACTGGATCTATCCTGAGAGCCATGGACTATCGATCCTCTATCCTGGGTCCTCTTATGATGTTTACCATGTCTAGATCCCTAAGCCTGATGTCGGCTCCCTGCTGCCAGGGTCTCCGCACCTGTCTGCCTCCTGCTGACTGTCGTCAGCTGTCTCTACTCTGCCAAGAAGATCTCGATCACCAAGGCCTGCTCGAGAACTCCAGAATAAGTCAAAATGCATAGAGTAACACCAATAGATCAAATGTCTCGTCTTAAACCTCCCTTGAAGGTCCTATCTCTGAAGTAATGATCCATGTCCATATCCATCGAGTACCGGGCGAGGTTGGTGAACCTCAATGAATAGTCAGCTACTGTCATACTGCCCTGCTGGAGCTGAAGAAGCTCTTGGATGCGCACAAATCTCAACATAACTAGAGAGAACGCCTCCCTGAAGAGAATCTCAAACATCATCCATGAAAGAGTCTCCTCATCGTGAGTCTGTGTGGTTATACTCTACCATCGTCCCGCTGGACCCTGAAGAAGGCTCGCTCCTAGGATCACCATCTGGTCTGCTGGTGTCCTCACTAGATGAAAAAATCTGGTCACCACCTCAATCCAATCCTCAAATACCTAAGGATCGGGCTCGCCTCGGAACCCGAGGGGCCTTTGTCTTTGGAACTCATGGAGCGCGCTCAGCCTGCGCTCCTTGTCGGTCGGTACTGCAGGTACCATAGGCTGCTCCACTGGCAGCAGCATAACTGGTGCACCACCTGGTGGCAACGCCTGGGGAACTGGTCCCTGTATCGAAGCATCGTCACTGAGGGGGTCATCCTTGTGATTGTGCCGCTGAATCCTAGCAGGTATGCATCGCGGAGGCATCCTGTAAGGAAACAAGATGTACCATGGTCAATGAGTATATTTGGATAGCTAACACAAAGGACATGGAAAACACAACCCATTCCTATATGATGCATGTACAATTCTTTTACTTCCCCGAAACTAGTGTTTTCATGTACCGAGTCAAAAAGTGGGTTATCAAAGTCCTGGTGTATGGATACGTCAGCCGCCGCACCAACACTGGATTCTATGGCCTGAAAGCCGAACTCGAAACACTAAACACTATTTCCCCAAACCAATCTCACAGACACTTGGTCCTAAGGTATAACCGAACACCTCTGATACCACTCTGTCATGACTCGTCCTAGTGGGGCCTGCACTGTGACTCCCCAAGACCGCCTCCAATAGGGCAGGGGCTGGTGACTAGCACCGAGTAGGCATATTACTAATCATAGGAGGCATTGCCTAAGTACCTGTACACACGCACACATATCCAAGCCCACAAATGTTGAAATGTAAAAACACTAAGGAAAAAAAATTCATGCATACAACTAAACCCAACCAACAGAGTATGATGGAAGGTAAAGTATTGAAAGTAAACTGGTTCCGAATATAGGCCCACCAAAACAAAATTATGAAAACTGCAAAGTCCAACCTGTAAAAACAAAAGCTACTGGGGCTGATTCTCGTAGCCATAGGAACGCCTCGGCCTATAGGGAACTTATAAATCTCGGTCCTATCCTGATCTGCCCAGGACTCCGTCAAAAGGCTTCTCATCTGCAAAATACATGACACATGCGGGAAAATCCTGTGCAGGGGTGAGTATAACAATACTCAGTAGAGGACCCTAAAAACCACAAACCATTACAAAAATTAAAGTTACAGTTATATATGCACTGTATATGTCTACAGAACATATAAAAAAACCCAGATATACTCAAAACCTAGACCCGTGTCTAGAGACAAGTCACACAACTACATACCCCCAGCTAGGGGTTCAGTTTGAAGATTCCACGAAGCACTCATTCTGGGAGAACACACTCCCCGAGTCTTATAGCTCTTATGACGTCCATCTGAGAAGTAATTCTCATCTGGAAGTGTCACGAGAGGTATTTACACTCATTACAGGAGACACACTCCTGAGTTAGAAGGTTATAGTAGATAAATGCACTCATTATGGGAGACACACTCCTGAGTGGGAAAGATCACGATACACAAATGAGGATCACTGCCAGGGCCATGGAGGATACCACAACTCATCTAGAATTCACCTGCTAGGTAGAGAATCGACACTTGGGGGAGTTGGTCATGTCGATGCTGGAGTCTACCTAGTTGTCAAGAATGGATAGAGGATCTCGATCTGGGCCTCTCAGATGGATTCCTGACTCTATCACAGAAAGTCCTGCTGAAGAGATAATACTCCTGTAAAAGGAAACGATGCCTGAACTTTAGGGGAATGAGAAGAAGGGGAACTAACCCCAAGTGAAAGATTTCCAAGATACGGTGAACAAGAGGACCATGAAGTTTTCCAATAAGTACACGGTGTGTAGAAAAGTTACACGTTGTGTTGTCTTACCCCGGGTACTTCCAATGTACAACGGCCTATGTCGTAAGGCGGTCGTATAGAAAAACCAAGTACACGACATGTAGTACGGTGTACATGCCGTGTCTGAGTGACTGAGGTTGGCTCCGTGTATGCTAGCCATGTGCCCATACACGGTCATCAACCCGTGTACTCCAACCCATATAATTGGTACACGGGGTGACCCGCGTTACTGACCTCGCTTGGCTATGTGATGGAGTACATGGTAATGTACTCCATCCCGTGTCCATGTACCCCCTGGATACACACCAAGTTCCACATAGACGCCTCTTCCATGCTGTATAAGTCATGTCGCCTGAAGCCGTGTAGTCCAACCTGTGTCTGTGTACTTCCCAAAATACACGCCAAGATTCGGGGAAAGCCTAACATGCCATGTGACTAGGGTCACACACCGTGTGATTAATCTCTAACCCCTGAAACCCTATCCACCACCTCCAGTACTATATGACTTGTTCTTTGGAAGTACACACCGTGTATTCTGGAAATTTCCAGAAACACGGACCTCCACCATCGCGCCTCTGGTGATGCTCTGTTCGTCGATCTGGTAGTCCGATCGCCATGAAACTCCCAGGTTTTGGTCACCCCAAAACCACGAAGCCGATTCCATTGTTTTTGTACCTTGAATCGGCTCAAAAAAAAATTCAACAATCCATCCGCACGAAGAACGCTCAAAGAATGACCCTTCCTGATTCGATTTGATTCGTCATCCGCTATCGTCGTCACACCTCCGCAATGTTGTTGGTGTGTCGATTATTCAATTTGGGATCATTGCATCACAAAACGGATGCACAAATATCCATTGTTCATCGCCTTGTGAAGAATGCGAAGAATGCGCAAGAAGAAAATGGGGAAGGAAAACCAATCAAACAAAAAGAGGAATGAACCTCCACCATCGTTCATCACAGCGTTGATCCTCTCCTGTTAATAGTCTTAAACGGAGTATAAAATCAAAAACAAAATCAATATGGATTAATTCCCCCATAATCATCCCAAAGAAAACCATCCCATAAGAACATACGAATCCATGGATCAACTTGTTCATGGTTGATCCGTGTTCGTCATTTAAATCAAAGCGGGGAAAAAAATTAAATAACAATCCCCCACCTCAATAATGGATCGATCACCGACGAAAAGGCCATGATACCATCGTCATCGAGATCCTCCAACCTTATTGGTGCAGCGATTCACAGCTTTGATCTGTTGTCATTCGTCGCTGAGAGTTTTCTCCAGCATTTCTCTCAATCTTTTGCCAATGATCGACCTTTGATTATCCCAATAAAAAGGGAAACATATTTGACATTCAAAAATACGATTGGGAATTAATGAGTAAAAATTTCCATTCTCGAGTAATTATAACATGCCATTTAATTAAAGAAACAGCTACCCCGTTGCCACGCTGCAGCAGATGTTTCCATAAAAGAAATAAAATAAACTTGTGAATTTATTTTATTTTATTTTACTTAAAACGTCCAAAAATTAACTTTTTCCCTTGACCCGTGATGATCGAGGTTAGGCTCGTTATTAGGTAAAGTCGTCACCTCAAATGCAACGGTGCCCTCAGATTTTTAATCCGGGCATTCGTTTGGAAACAACCACAACTGCGCACAAGTGCCGACTCGCTTAACTTAAAAAAAGTTCAAACCAACATTCTGGGCTCACTAGGCCTTGGAATGATGTGTCGTCTTCATGCCTGGTCTCAAAATAATTCCATATAATATTTAAACATAATACACGGAAAATCCAAGACATTACATATATTTATTTTGATGGTAGGCCATGTCTACTCAATAACGAGATATTATTTGGTGGAAAATATGTAGTTCCTTATAAAAGGGATATATAGTGACCCTTTTGGAATTGGTACAAGAGTGTTATACATGAGGAATGATACAAGGATGAAAACAAGTTTCCTTGACGATTTGGGTTTGGTTATTTAATGTTTCAACAACAACCTATATGTTTTTTTACAAAATATATTATTGGTGGAACTCTGCTTAACCAAATCAGGCACCTGAGGGAAGTAAAAAGATATTCATTGGGATTTATAGTTGAGAAGCACTTATGTAATTTTTGGTATAAATTTTGGGTTTCAAGGGTAGAAGCTATTGGATTCTAGGACCTATTGTCTCATGAAACACTTTCTGATTGCATGGTGGTATCATGTATAGATTCTTAGAGTTTTGGAACTAAATCTATGTGATGGGTGGTCATGTGGTTAACCTTGGAATGGGTGAGATTCCTTGTGCTTTGGTTTGAGCCTAACAGGAATGAGGAGGATGGTTAATGGGATATTCACATGAGCCTGGGTTTAATGAGGTGTGACTCATGGGATCATAAATCGGGGTGTGAGATAGGGTGTATAGGAGCATAAATCATTGACTTTAAGTGATATCATGTAGAAAAGTGGATTATAACCTATGAGAGGTTACTTGGTAGATAATTGTGCCTATGTAAAATAAGAGTAAGTGTTGTTGTTACTTTTTTATGAGTCCTGATGTGTAATGGAAGGTGTGAAATGGGTATGTATGATGCTCATTTGGTTCATGGATTAGTGAACTGGTCATGTGAAGGTCTATAGAGAATGTTCTAGGTTATGGATAAAACTGAGTGGTGATAAAATAGTAGTGTGGTCAATAGATATCATTGATATATCATCTTGGGGTTTCAGGTGATTTGGGATATATCTCTCTATATAAGGAGGAAGTGATGGAAATGGATAGGGGTATTGTGGTGTGGTGAACCCAAGTATGTTCCTTAACATGAATAATTAGGGAGGTGTATAGATGGGACCAATTTTGTTCATCACTCAGGGAGTGGTGAAAAGAGATCTATTTAGTGGGAATCATTCCACTGGCTACTTGAGGGTGTCATTCCTGGTATGTCCTAGATGAGTAGCAGTTGGTGTTTTACGCTGGAACTTAGGTATGACTAGGATGGTCACATATAGTCATTATATACAATAATAGATGAGAGTGGGCCATAGATATTGGGAGTTTGTATTAGAAGGTGATGATAAAAATATGATAATGATGAGGAGAATCGTATCTGTCATGGTCATATGATCCTCATGTTGATAGGGTCACAAAGGTGGTTAGATTAACCAATGGATGATCGCAGTGGCACCATGATATCTCTGAGTGTAATGATCTGATTTTTACTTAGTTACTTAATAAATACTAGATTCAAGGTTCAAACATGGGGGTCATTGGAGTTAGTTCATTAACACCGATATAGGGGTGGAGTCGGAGTGATAGATGTGTGAGAAAGATTAATGGTGCATCAATTTTAAGGGTGAGAGGATGATAGAAAGAGCAGGTGGTTGGTAATACAATAATGTAATTACACTGAGAGTTGGAATTTTTTACTTTAGTGTGGTTATTGGATAAACTTTTGAGGCCTTTGGGAGTTATGGAATCCTGATGAGGTAGTGAGATGATGTTTTGATGGGTTAGTGGATGATCTTTTTATAAAAAATATTCTAGAGGAGGCCCAACTAGTGTTTTTTCTCAAGTTTGGATGTGGTGAGATAGAAATTTCATCAGGATAATTATTCAAGGTGCATGTGAGGTGGTCTAAGGATCAGATCTATCTATTATAGTAAAAGATGGCATATTTTGTTTTAGTTGTTGGAGATTCAAAAAATAAAAATGTTGGGCATTCAAAGGTTTAAGGTGGTAAGTTCTTGGTGAATTGGTGATTGAGGCAGGTTGATAGACATGGTTCAAGGACTACTATGACCTCTCAGAGATAAGAATCATTATGGTGTAGAGTTTGAAATGACCCTCATTGTTATGGGATGTGAATTCCTAAGGGAATTTTTATTTTCATTTAGTTTGGGTTTGTTTTGAGAAACAAGACTTGGATTAGGATTTTGAGTGTTTGGAAATCCTTATAATGGTGTTTCTAGACCTGGTTTAAGTCTTGAATGATTCCTCAGGTGATTAGGTGGATGTTAGTGCAATCACTGAGTGGTTGGGAAATTGGAAATTGTAGTAGGAGGACAGTCACGAAATGATAGGTTGTTCACCTCATCAATGGAGTTGGTTGGGAGCCTTCATGTCATGAATGGGGTTGGATGAGGTGTGTGTCCTTCTTCCTTGATTATTTAATGTTGTGAACCATTGTTTACACAATTAATGGTTCTTCTTAAGGAACAAGATACCTATATATTGATTATTTCATGGTTTGAACCACTTTCCCACACCATTAATAGTACTAGGTCGTGCTTTTATTAAATGGTGGAAGATAAATTAGCTGAGGATTGGCCCCCTCTTGTAATTTTCGAATGGGTTGCAAGGGGTGGACCATTTCTTCAAGACCTCCCCCTCCCCCTCCAATGACACCGTTTGACCCAGGGGTGAATTTTTTTGGCGATTTCACTATGATTAAAGTTATTTTATTCACATATCCTCATATGATCATGTAACATATTCATTGATTATGATTTTTTGTGATGAATTTTGGTTAGGTTTTAGCTCTGATTAAACCAGAGTATTGTAGAATTGGGAAAGAGTGTAAGGGATTTTGTGTATGGTGGCTAGAGGATGACCTGAGGTGATTAATACACATTGTTTCTCAACATTTTGGTTAATGTATGTATTTAAATGATTTTTCATATTTTTTTTGGTGAGATTAAATTAATTTAGTCATTGTTTAGGTGAAATTTGTTAATAATTTTTTTAATCTTTGGTTTAGGGGTGTTTTGGGAGTGGGTTTCTCATTATTTCTTGAGGATTCAGTGAATGGATGAGTATGGATGATTTTTAGGAGATTATTAATATTTATATTAATTTTAATAATCAATTATAATGTTTTTAAAATTAAATTTCTTGGATTTTTATCATGATATAGTTTCCAAGAAGTGTGATTGGTGCTCAGTGGGATTTGATGAGTTTCAACGGATCTTGACAAAGGGTTAACTCTGTGTTCAAGTTTGGTGGAACCTATGATATAATTTCATATGAATGTATATTTATGAGTGTGAATGCCTACATAATTTTATGGGTTCAAGAATGAGTTTTAGGGATTGGGGGTTCCTGGGGTAGATAGAATAGGAGAATGTTAGGTCTCCTATGCTTAGAGTAGTCACTCTAAAGAACTTATGGGAAATGCGATCACCTAAATGATACATTTTCACACTAAATTTTTCTTATTTTCTTGATTTATTTCTTCATAAAAATATGATGTTGTTAATAAAAATTCACATCCTCTATAATATATCTTTCTCTTCCATATCCATGTTATATATTTACACCAATGTTATTATTTCTTTTTTAGAAATCCAAATATGTAATGTTTTCTATGATTTTCATACTTCTCTTTACCTATTTTCAAAATTAATCTATATTACTCTTCTAATGTTGTAAGTTTAAATAAATATATTTTAAAATATTAAGAGGAATTTTATTTCACATTTATATCATTTATCTCAAACTCCACATTTATTGGATTAAACCTTAATTATTTATAAGGTTGAATTATTGGGATTTATTTTATAGTGGTGTTTTAAAAAATGGGTTTTAATATCACCTTTTTGAAAATAATTTTTGAATGTATCCCATAATTTTTTCCCTTTTCAAAAATTTTAACAAATGTATTCTAAGAACTATTTTATTGTTTTTACACACATATTTACCCTCCTTATTACCAAAATATCTATCCTATATGGAGTAATATTTCATGAATTACCCTCTAAATTCCATTCTTAGGTACCCCCTTTGTATGATTGAATTTTTGGTATTACCCAATCTACCTCTTGATTTCATTTCACATGATACCATTTTGAAATGTTACAAAACCCATTTTATTTTTATAGGTTCTTCAGGATATGATATACGGTTTTTTTTATCCCACATGAATATGAATTAACATTATGTGATGGTTTTGGGTCCTATATATTCCTCAAATTCATTAGTAGATGTTTTATATCTCATTATATATAAATGTTTATTTGGAAATGAATTTTTTAGCATTGCTCACAAGATTGTGTGTGGACATGATTTCTAAATACATTTATTCACACGATTATGAGAGGAAATGTTTTTTGTTTATATTTTCTTATAGGATTGTTTATGTACATGATTTATTTTATCTCCGTTCACATTTTTTTTTTGATTTTTTATGCTTATTCTTATGAAACATTTATATGTTATATGCCCATGTTATGATATATGAATTATGATTATTTTATCATGATTTACCACTCATACAACATGGTATATTTTTTATAATTTGAGGTAATATTCGCTTCCATTATACCATATAGATAATTATTATTTCTATATGTTCCTTTTTTATCACATATTTATCTCACAATCATATTTTTCTCATAAGATTATGATCTAATACTTGATTAAATATTGATTAGTTTTTCCCTTAATAATCATTTGAGTTAACCCTTTCTTATTTTCTTCAATACATAGGTTATAGAGATGAGTATAACATATTATATTTCAAAATGGGGTTTAGTGAGGTTCAATTATAGAGAAATGTTCATAATATTATAAACTAATTATTTTATAGCTAATATACAAGGACACTAAACCTTTGGGTTTTGGGATTTTGAGATTATTATGAGATATAATATTTAATTAATGAAAAATATATGAATGTGTATCATGTATCATCTTAGTCGGTATAAAAACTCATATTTGAATAATTTTTTTGAGCACCAGATATGGGAGTGTGAATTTGGTGTGTCTCATCATATATGGACTTTAAATTTTTTCATCTGAGTTCTCTAAAACAAACTCTATTTTTATTTTCTTACATCGATGAACTCAGACTTAAATAGTTTATTTATTGATTTAAAATTATTTCTTCACTAAGGCTGGGTATCTCTTATTTTTTGATGTGAACAACTCAACTTCTGATGACCAGTCTCTTCTCTTTATCGCATAATCAAAGACTGAAATTTTCATCACCATACCCAATTGGAAAAAATTATTTATACTTCTATTAAAGATTTTCCCTATAATTAGAGTCAATATGGGAAAATTAAATGCTTTTGAAGACTTTAAGATAGTGAATTTATAGTTGTTTAATAGATCAAAGCTCCTTTAGAAGTCCTTTCCTAACTATTGATGCTGAACTTTTATTGATAAGGTATAGCTTTGATAGTATATAGTGTAAACACATGATTGGATTCATTTACATCAATGTGTAATTCATTATTTCATCCTAACAAATTTTTTTGGTGTTTTAATAAATATCTTCTCATACCTTATCCCTTTCTTTTATAAGTTCTAGAAGTTATACCTGATGTACTCACCACCATTTTTGAAACATTGTAATTTTAACATCTAATCACCTTTCCTTTCAAATTTTTATTTCTATTCAATGAAATCCTCGAAGACATAATAATAATTCTTGAAGAATTAAATATTAAATTTTCCAGTTTCATGATCTATAAAGGTTATAAAGTTAAGAAAACCGATGAGGGACTGAACAGTTTATGTAGGACCCTAGAACACTATGAGATGGGAGGGGTGAATCATGATGTAAATTTTTTCTTTTTAAAGTAATTTATCTTGTTCCCAAATTGTTAGGAATATTTTAATACTTTATATATAGTCATAAAGTAAATAAACATTCACATGAATAAAGATAAAAAATGTTTTATTTTTCTCACCACTAAGGGCTAGTCCAAGGAGCATACTTCAACAATGTTTCATCCATACTATAATCCACCAATCTTCACTAGTTTTAGAATACAAAAGTTTAAACATAGTCACTATGTTCATAGAACACTACCTTTACAAGATTTTAGGGATATAATACTACCCCCCTTAGAAAATTTCCATCGACTATGTAACACCCCGAGATTTTATAAGATATATTCTTTTTAATTTCTTTCATATCTTCTATTGTACGCTACACCAAGATTATCTTGCTCTATACACAACACCATATTAGCTTGCAGTATACACAACAATAATCTTGGATCGTGTTAAACACAATTTCAAGTTTGTTTGATAGTAATTATTCAACGCAACATTGAGTGTATATATACATATATATTCAAGGTATAAATGAAATATGGTTGGATTTTGTTATACACAACAACAAAGGAGTCTTTCACTACACGCAACCCGAACATGGCTTGTGTTACACTCAATCACGACCTTCCTCGATAGCGTGTGTAGTACGCAATATCGTGTTTCAGTAAACAACGATATATGACTATAATATTATTATGAACTAGCCGTTATGAATAGTATTAACTAAATTTTGAATTTTAGAACATTATTATTTCATCTTACACATTTTCTAGAACATGGTATGTGAACAAAATAAAATTTTCAGGTAAAATACATATTTTTAAAAAAATGTAGTTTTGCCACCTTTTGATGGTGCACCCAATTTAAATATAGTTTTTGACATGTTTATAAGTTAAATTTGACAAAATAAAATTCTTCTTTGAAATCAGGATATTAAAATTTACTTTGGATAAAATTTTCATATTATTCTGATAACTTTCATATTTTAATGAATAGTAAAAACACGCTATATTTTAATTAAAAACAATTTTTTTCATCGTAATAATTTATATGGTTAAATTATAATATTGAATGGTTTTAAAGTATAAATAGAATATATTTTTACCATTTAATATAATTTATGTCATTAGCATTTATTTTACATTGAATTCATAGGTAAAATCATTTCAATCTTTTGCAATATTTTAACTTTTATAACTCGTATTCTTAATAGCAGGATTAATTTTAAATTAATTACTGAAAATTCTGTGTTTTGAATTTTGAAAAATGGATTCCATATTTGGAATCAGTAGGTCCAAATTATGATAATATGATACTTTTTATTTTTGGGCATTATGAATAGTAACTATGGTAATTTTTATTTACTTCAGTTAAAGATAAATCGGGTAATTAAGGGTAAACCTAAGATTATAAAATTACCCTAACACATGAAAAAATTATATTGGATGAATAAAAGTCGACCCATATGACCTAAGGGTCTGATTATATTCATTTTATGGACTTTTGACCATGAAAATAATTTAATTATTATTAAAACCAAAGAAAGTGACAACATGTCACTCTCTTAAATCTTATAAGTATAATAATTTTAATTTAGTGATAAAATTCATGAAAATTGAAACATGAATAGTCTCCAGAAAGATAACAAAATTATATACATCATGAAAATTTATTTAGAATTTTTACATATTAAATAATAGTCATTAATGGTGACACAATTGTGATGTAGAAATTGTTTGTTTAGTGAAAAATCAATAATATTGTTTTTATTAAAATAACAATACCTATAAAAAGGACCATAAACTTGACCAAACATTATTTTTAGAGTATATCTATACCATAATCATCCAAGGTTATATTTATGGACCATTTGGAGCCTTATAAAACCGATTATGAAATTTATATTATTTTATTTTAAATGATGTCAAAGATGCCGCCTTCATAATTTCATAAATATAACAATTTAAATATTGTGATTTTAAGATGATAAATTCAAATAAAAATATTATTATGAAATTTATTATATTTATATTCATCATATTTTTATTTTAAATTTTTATGAAACAAATAAGTGTATTAAATAATTATACAAAAATGTTGTAGTAATTATTTTATTAAGAGATATACCAAATAAATGGAATTAAAAATATTAAAATAAATATTATATGAACTATTTAATGTGCTCTACTAATTTTATAGATAAATATGACATGTTATAAATCTATTAAAGCTTTTATTTAGAACATATATTCTGTGAGGATTTTATTTAAATTCTAATAAATGAATAGTTTCAAAATTGACACTATTGTTATTTTATAAAAATAACATAATATAAAATTGTTTAAAAATTAAAAAAATATTTAAAAATTATAAATTAAAATTTATATGGTCCAAAATTTTATAAATTATCCAATTATGGACAATTCACAACACATAAGTAATTATTTATAACAATTGATAATTTAGAATCTTATTACCACAAATAAAATTAAATAGATTAAATAAGGATAAATCAAGTTGATAATATTTAAAATAAATTCAAAATATGTCTAAATTTTATTGGTTGATTCGATTACAACCATACATCATATAATCATCAGATTTGAGTCATTTTTTAAGTTTATATGTGGGGTTTGAATTTATTATAAATTAATATTTCTTGTAATTCCAAAGGTGCCCCTCTCCTCCCTTATAAAAGGGTACCTCCTCCCTCTCCTCCTCACACCACTTTGAGCCTTCAAGCGAGGCCAACCCCTGACGATTTCTCTTCTCCACTTCCCTAGAAATATCCTAGAGGTCCTGGTCTTCTTCAAATTCCATCTTTAGTACCCTAAGAGGAGGTTAAGAAGAGGCGCTTCAAAGAAGAGGTAATATCAATTACCGATTGTTTCAAATTTATTTCTTCTTCTACTTCCTCTTCTTTAGTTGGTTCATTATGAAGTAATTACATCAGTATCAATAATATACTGATATGTTATTATAAATATGAAACAACCCTATTTCACCTTCTATCCATCCTACGGAAAATGAAATCACCGCGCGTTCGTACGTACGAAATACCGTCTCCACGCCGTGGTGTAATCTGTTTTCCACCACCACTATACTTGGATGGTTATAAAGGTGTAAATAAATTACTATATATGATTATTGTAAATTTATATTTATTCTGAAATATTATACAAACACTTCAATACAATTCCATGATCATGGGAATAATATCATCGCTCGTGCGTACGTACGGACTACCGTCTCCACGAACACGATGAGATTCATTTTCCAGGATTAACCATTCAAGTATGATTATAAAGTATATATAATAAATATTCATGAATGATATTACATAATAATGATACTGGATTTATGTACATATATCTTTCATTTACTTAATTCCATTTAATTCAATAAGGAAATGAAAACAGCGTTCATGCGTACGCACGACCTACCGTCTCCATGAACGGTGTATTTCATTCCATTTATCGATATATCATATATATTTATATACTGAATATATATTATATATAAATCATGTTTTACATTCTAGAATTAAGTAAATCAGGATATAAGTAATAATATCTAGAACAACATGTTGAAACATGTACGATAAATGAAACGATTTTACCCAAAACACTGCTTTAACATGGAATTTACAAAAGAATGGGTAATATAAAGTCATAAGAGAACCATATATGATATCATAACAAGGAATATGAATCTATAATAAATCAATGACATTATTTAAATCATTATACAGGAGTTTCGGATACGTAAAAATCATATCGGACCTAAGGTAAGGTATAATTTTGCAATCTCATTTTTATCCGAGATTGCTTATACATAAGTATTTACTGGGGTTATATTTTTATCCATGTCCATAAAAATGTTTTTCATAAAGTGTTTAATATTATTCCACGTATGTTTATTGTCATGTTTACCCCTATTTGACTTTTACTTTGTGTTATGGAAGGAATCATTATTTTGTTTACCAATCGAGGAACTTTTTGACTTTTCCGAAAAAAGTACGAAGAGAATGTTTTTTTAACTTATACGGCATGAAAATATTCTTACCGTTTTATAATTCCTTATTTACATGAAGCTTCCTATAAAATATTTCTTGATTATTTTCAACAAAATCCTTTATTTTAAAATTTTCATGTCATTTTGTGAAAAGAAAATTATTTTGAAGAAGAAATGATATTTTCCTCAAGAATTCATTTCAAGTGTTTTGTCAAAATTATTTTACATCTAAGATGAAATTATTTAATATGTGTACGTTTCAAGTATAATTTCTCTATGATTTACATGGTTTCACTTTTCTTATGATGAATTGATATCCATTTGTTTTATATGGGTTATGTTATGATGGGATGACGTTTATGAAACCCATTTTATTCTTTGGGTTATGATGAATGATTTATGTTTAATTTGGGGCACAAGTAAGAATGATTTAATTATGAGATGGGTGGGACCTATATATCCCTACAATTAATTGGTTAAAGATTTATAACTCATGATAAAGACATGGATGGAACGACAAGTAAATCAGGTTTAGTAATACAGGGATGGAATGACAAGTAAGCCCGGTTCAGTAAGGGACATTGTCCACTAAGATGGTCTTGGCCCCAATGCCTTGGCTACTATGGAAATCATAACATGTGATTAATGGTTTCCATAATTACATGTTTTATTCCCATGCCATTTTATCATTATTGATGTTCCATTATGATCTATGCCTTATGTACTGCCATGTTTTATGTCATTGTTCAAGAATTTGATGTCTAAATATTATGTTCATATTTTGAAGTTCAAATGTATATGGTTTGTTTTATTTTCTCCATGCTTACCCTTACTGAGCATTTGAACTCACCCTTTATATGTTTTCTTTTCCCCAGGATATAAATAAAGGCTTTAGGTAATAAAAAAAAGTAATATCTTAATGGGAGATGTTGAAGATATTTCACCAAGATTAGAAGATTATATTCCGAGTTTCCAAAGACACTAAACTATTACGGTCCTTTGGTGTCTGTTTTTTTATGTATTAGATATTCCGCAAAAGTAATGTAATGTATATGTATGTAAAACTTTGGGTCTCTATAGTTGGTATCAGAGGAAAGGTTTAGTTAACATTGGAAACTAGGATGAAAAAAAATTAGTGAGATCCCTAGAGATATTTCTAAGGTATGTATAGGGATGTCCCTAAGGTTAAGTATAAGTATAGGTTATAGTCCTAGAATTATGGTAATTATATTATAATTAAACCTAGACGTTAGATATTGAAGTTACTCCCCCTTTATTATGATTTTTTCCTCTCACACTATTCTTTTTGGGTTTTAAAAAATGTTTGGAAACAAGAAGATTCACGATAATGGAGGATATGATGGACAATGACATGATATTCTTCATGATCCACCAAATGAAATTGGATTTGGAGGTCCACATATCGTTATTATGGATAATCAGAAATCTCATAATATGATCAATAATCTAAACTTTGGTAAGTTTCTTGACTCAGCTAATAAGAGAAAGATGGATTTTCATGATGATCATAGAGGAAAAAAAGTTCAATTTCCCTCATGTAAATCATGTGGGAAGAGGCATCAAGAAGAATGTTTCAAAGGAACTGGAAGATGATTTGGGTGTGGAAAAGATGGACACAAATCCAGTAAGTGTAAAGGAAAAGGTTCAGTTAACACCATGGACAAGGATAATGGTATTTCTACGACATCAACAATGATTAAATGTTTTAAATGTGGAATGTATGGGCATTATGCAAACCAATTCCCTAATGTAAAGTCTCATGAAGAGAATAAACATGGTCGTATGGGTAGTATTTATGTTGATGATGATGAAGAGACTAAAAATGATATGTGAGATGAAAGAATTGTTCAAGATCGGTCAATAGTTTAAGAAGGTAGTGGAATGATTACATGTTTATCAAGAGTAATGTTGTATAAGTAATCTCATGGTACTATGGAATAAAGAGACATCTAAGGATTGTTACACTATTGTTTTTCCTTATGTTTTGGAAAGTATATGGTACTGGTAACCATGAAAGGTTATTCAGATATTTTTGGAAAGAAACTAATATGCACAAAAAGAAGGGATAAGGAGATACTGAAATGTTTGATAGTATTAATGATCTCATGACTGATATAAGGACAAGTGATATCATGGTTTGAGTATATATAATTCTTGGGATTTTGGTATGTGGAAAGAGTTACCTTTTGACAGCATTCAGGATTTCACTATGGTTCTATGATAATTTATGTTTCAAGAGAATACATGATTCAGGTTTTCACATGTTTGGAATGTGATCAACAAGATATATCTTATGATATATGGGGGATAAATGATGGTATTCACGTGCTTGTTATGTGAAATTTCAAGTAATCGTTTTCTTTATACTATGATATTGGACAAATGTATTTTCAATATGCCTAAATATTGGAATGAATTAAGTTAGACATTAGATAGTATTGTTTAAGGCTAGAACTTTTTGTTATGTTATAATAGTAGTTTTAGAAAAATGACAACCCGTAGGATAGGCGACAACCTGTCGCGTCGGACAAGGTTGCGAGAATCAAACCCATAACCGAAGTGTGACATTCCTTTATTACCTACCACTGGCCTACAGGAAGTCCTTGGTTAGTAGAAACTAGTTTTATTTTATTAAGAGGTATGATAGATGAAGTATAAGTCCATTTTTGGAACAGTATACGATTAACCTCACCATAGATGGACTTATGTATATAACTATTGATAACATTTTGTTTGAGATAGATGTAATGAACCATCATTCAATCACATGATCTGCTAACACTTCATGAATGAAAAATTAAACTTCCTTTCTTTAAGAGATGAAGTGGAAATTGTTCAAGGCATGAACAACGGTGAGATTATATCGAAATAAAGTAAGTATTTCTTCTAATTCAAATTCTTCAACTTTAGGGAAACGATCTTGAAAACAAAAAATTTTGTCCTGGTGCCCTTATATCTGATGAATCAGATGCTACCATAGATCATCACAAATTTATGGCTTTGTGATTGTTGGCTTTTTCATAGCCATGTTCTCTACCACTATCCATCAGAACTTGATGGTTAGATTTCTCTTCCATATTCATATTTTCACCTATGTTGCCCTATGTGGAAACCCAGTGCTGAGTAAAATTGGGTGACTTTTATGATTCTAACTTCCCTTTTTAAAATGAAGTTTTATTATTCCTTTTTACTATGTGGGTTTCTATTAAAACTTTCGAGTAGTAAACCATTTATAACTCTGACGAATTTCGAGGGCGAAATTCATTTTAAGGGGGTAGAATGTAACACCCCGATATTTTATAAGATATATTCTTTTTAATTTCTTTCATATATTCTGCTATATGCTACACCAAGATTATCTTGCACTATACGCAACACTGTATTAGCTTGCAGTATACGGAACACTATTCTTGGATCGTGTTAAACACAATTTCAAGTTTGTTTGATAGTAATTATTCAACGCAACATTGAGTGTATATATACATATATATTCAATTTATAAATGAAATATGGTTGGATTTTATTATACTCAACAACAAAGGAGTCTTGCACTACACGCAACCCTGACATGGCTTGCGTTACACGCAATTGCGACCTTCCTCGATAGCGTGTGTAGGACGCAATATCGAGTTTCACTAAACAACGATATATGGTTATAATAGTATTATGAACTAGCCATTATGAATATTATTAACAACATTTTGAATGTTATAACATTATTATTTCATCTTACACATTTTCTAGAACATGGTATGTGAACTAAATAAAATTTTCGGGTAAAAAAAGTATTTTTCAAAAAATGCAGTTTTTCCACCTTTTGATGGCGGACCCACTTTTAATCTAGTTTTTGACATGTTTATAAGTTCAATTTTACAAAATAAAATTCTTCTTTGTAATCAGGATATTAAAATTTACTTTGGATAAATTTTTCATATTATTCTGATAACTTTTATATTTTAATAAATAGTAAAAACACGTTATATTTTAATTAAAATTTTTTTTTCCATCGTAATAATTTATATGGATAAATTATAATATTGAATGGTTTTAAAGTATAAATATAATATATTTTTACCATTTAATATAATTTATGTCATTAGCATTTATTTTACATTGAATTCATAGGTAAAATCATTTCAATCTTTTGCAATGTTTTAACTTTTAAAACTCATTTTCTTAATAGCGGGATTAATTTTAAATTAATTACTACAACTTCTATGTTTTGAATTTTGAAAAATGGATTCAATATTTGGAATCATTAAGTCCAAATTATTTTAATAGGCTACTTTTTATTTTTGGGCACTATGAATAGTAACTATGATAATTTTTATTTACTTCAGTTAAAGATAAATCGGGTAATTAAGGGTAAACCTAAGATTATAAAATTACCCTAACACGTGAAAAAATTATATTGGATGACTAAAAGTCAACCCATATCACCTAAGGGTAGGATTAGATTCATTTTATGGACTTTTTACCATGAAAATAGTTTAATTATTATTAAAACCAAAGAAAGTGACAACATGTCACTCTCTTAAATCTTACAAGTATAATAATTTTAATTTAGTGATAAACTTCATGAAACTTCGAACATAAATAGTCTAAAGAAATATAAAAAAATTATCTACATCACAAGAATTTATTTATAATTTTTAGGGATTAAATAATTTTCATTAATGGTGACACAATAGTGATGCAGAAATTGTTTATTTAGTGAAAAATCAACAATCTAGTTTTTATTAAAATATAAATACCTATCGAAAGGACCATAAACTTGACCAAAAATTATTGGTCGAGTATATAAATACCCTAATCATCCAAGGGTCTATTTTTGGACCATTTGGAGCATTACAAAACTGATTATGACATTTATATTATTTTATTTTAAATGATGTCAAAGATGTCACCTTCATAATTTAATAAATATAACAATTTAAATGTTATGATTTTAAGATGATAAATTTAATTACGAATATTATTATAAAAGTTATTATATTTATATTCATCATAGGAATTTATTTTAAATTTTTATGCAACAAATAAGTATATTAAATAATTATACAAAAATGTTGTAGTAATTATTTTATTAAGAGATATACCAAATAAAAGGTTTTACAAATATTAAAATAAATATTATATGAACTATTTAACGTGATAAAATAATTTTCTAGATAAATATGAAATGTTATTAATATATTAAATCTTTTAGTTCCAACATATCTTCTGTGAGGATTTTATTTAAATTCAAATAAATGAATAGTATCAAAATTGACACTATTGTTATTTTATAAAAATTACATAACATAAAATTGTTTAAAAATTACAAAATTATTAAAAAATTATAAATTAAAATTTATATGGTCCAAAATGTCATAACTTATCCAATTATGGACAATTCACAACACATAAGTAATTATTTATAACAATTTAAAATTTAGAATCTTATTACCACAAAAAAAATTAAATAGATTAAATAAGGATAAATCAAGTTGATAATGTTTAAAATTAATTCAAAACATTTATAAATTTTATTGTTTGATGAGATTACAACCCTATATCATATAATATTCGTATTTGAGTAATTTTGGAAGTTTTTATGTGGGGTTTGAATTTATTATAAATTAATATTTCTTGTAATTCCAATGGTGCCCCTCTCATCCCTTATAAAAGCACACCTCCTCCCTCTCCTCCTCACCCCACATTGAGCATTAAAGATTAGCCAAACCCTAATAATTTATCTTCTGAACTTCCCTAGAAATATTCTAGAGGTCCGAGAATTCTTGAAATACCATCTTTAGTGCCCTAAGAGGAGGTTAAGAAGATGTGCTTCAAAGAAGAGGTAATATCCGTTACCGGTTGTTTCAAATTTATTTCTTCTTCTAATTAATCTTATTTAGTTGTTTCATTATTAAGTAATAACATCAGTATCAATAATATACTTATATGTTATTATAAATATGAAACAACCGTATTTCACCTTCTATCCATCATACGGAAAACGAAATCACCACGCATGCGTACGTACGGAATACCGTCTCCACGTCGTGGTGTAATCTGTTTTCCACCACCACCATACTTGGATGGTTATAAAGGTGTAAATAAATAACTATATATGATTATTGTAAATTTAAATTTATTCTGAAATATTATACAAACACTTCAATATAATTCCACGATCATGGGAATAATATCATCGCTCATGTGTACGTACGGACTACCGTCTCCACGAACGCGATGAGATTAATTTTCCATGATTAACCATTAAAGTATGATTATAAAGTATATATAATAAATAATCATGAAATATAATACATAATAATGATACTGGATTTATGTAAATATTTTTTTCATTTACTAAATTCCATTTAATTCAATAAGGAAACGAAAACATCGTTCATGTGTACGCACGACCTACCATCTCCATGAACGGTGTATTTCATTCTATTTATCGATATTTCATATATATTTATATAATGAATATATATTATATATAAATCATTTTTTACATTGTGGAATTAAGTAAATCAGGATATAAGTAATAATATCAAGAACAACATGTCGAAACACGTACGATAAATGAAACGATTTTACCCAAAACGCTGCTTTAACATGGAATTTACAAAAGAACAGGTAATATAAAGTCATAAGTGAACCATATATGATATCATAAAAATGAATATGATTCTTTAATAAGTTAATGAAATTATTTAAATCATTATACATGAGTTTTGGATACGTACGAAGCATATCAGACCTAAGGTAAGGGATAATTTTGCAATCTCATTTTTATCCGAGATTTCTTATATGTAAGTATTTAATGGGGTTATATTTTTATCCATGTACATAATTTTTTTTCATAAAGTGTTTAATATTAATACATGTATGTTTAATGTCATGTTTACCCCTCTTTGACTTTGACTTTTTTTTATGGAAGGAATCTTTCTTTTGTTTACCATACGAGGAACTTTTTGACTTTTCCGACAAAAGTACGAAGAGAATGTTTTTTTAACTTATACGACATGAACATATTCTTACAGTTTCATAACTCCTTATTTCCATGAAGATTCCTGTAAAATATTTCATGATTATTTTCAACAAAATCCTTTATTTTAAAATTTTCATGTCATTTTGTGAAAAAAAATGAATTTGAAGAAGAAATGATATTTTCCTCATGAATTCATTTCATGTGTTTTATCAAAACTAATTTACATATAAGATGAAATTATTTAATATGTTTAAGTTTCAATTATAATGTATCGATGATTTACATGGTTTCACTTTTCTTATGATGAAATGATATCCATTTGTTTTATATGGATTATGTTATGATGGGATGACATTTATGAAACCCATATTATTCTTTGGGTTATGATGAATGATTTATGTTTAATTTGTGGCACAAGTAAGAATGATTTAATTATGAGATGGGTGGGACCTATATCTCCCTACAATTAATTGGGTAAAGATTCATATCTCATGAGATAGACATGGCTGGAATGACAAGTAAATCTGGTTCAGTAATACAGGGTTGGAACGACAAGTAAACCCGGTTCAGTAAGGGACTTTGTCCACTAAGATGGTCTTGGCACCAATGACTTGGATACTATGGAAATAATAACATGTTATTAATGGTTTCCACAATTATATGTTTTATTATCATGTCATTTTATCATGATTGATGTTCCATTATGATCTATGCCTTATGTGCTGCCATGTTTTATGTCATTGCTCAAGAATTTTAATGTTTAAATATTATGTTCATGTTTTGAAGTTGAAATGTATATGGTTTGTTTTATTTTCTCCATGATTACCCTTAATGAGAATTTGAGCTCACCATTTATATGTTTTCTTTTCCCCATGATATAAAGAAAGGCTTTAGGTAAGAAAAAAAGTAAGATCTTTATGGGAGATGTTGAAGATCTTTCACCAAGATTAGAAGATTATATTCTGAGTTTCCAAAGATACTAAACTATTACGGTCCTTTGGTGTATGTTTTTGTTATGTATTAGATATTCCACAAAAGTAATGTAATGTATATGTATGTCAAGCATTGGGTCTCTACAGACTACCCATATCTCACTACCTTGTGAGAAATATTACTTAGTTTAACAACATGAAGGTGTATTCAATAGATTGGAATTTAAGTCTTTGTACTTGACTAGAATGAGACTTTTATTACATCAATGTACCAAGTTGATGAAATTTAAAATCAATGTTCACTTAAACTAGATTTATCTGGGCATCCATATATGTAAATTTAGGGACAACCTTCTCTATTTCCCCAACACCCAACTTTCACACCATCTTATTTCTAGGTGAACGTGATTTAGTATGACTTTTTTTGATAAAAATTTCATGTTATTATCACTAAGATGATCTAGAATAAAATTCAAAACCTCTAGATCTTTCAATTATGTACTTCTATCCAATGAAATTGCATCTGTGATATCAGTGAAATACAAGATACCATCATTTAGTTGTTTTACAACTATTATAGATCCTTAGGCCACTTTCCAAACTCCACTTTCAATCTAGTACCATATTATGATTAATTAAGGTTACCTAAATAAATTATTTTCCTCTATAAATCTGGGACATATCTAAATTATTTTAGATTCAAGAAACCCCCATTATTCACATTAATGTTCACATATCCCTTTCTCATAATCTCTAGAGCTTCATTATTCACCAAATGTAATTATACAAAACTTTTAGAAACATAATTTGACATGAATATCTACTCTCTATGAGAATGGAATAATAATCATGATTCAAAAAACCATGAATCACTAAGTTAAAATCCACTTCCTCCTTTTATATTGTTCCTAGAATTGATATTTTGGAAGTTAAGGTTATCCTAGTTCTTTCCATATTACCCCTATAGTCCTTATTGAAATGTACACTTTTGCATACATACAATATTTAAGATTAGGAACATATGAATTTCTTTATATATTCACCCCTAGATTATCCTTAGATAATTTGTTTTGATTGATCTTACATAGAGGTGGACATTCACATATTTCAGTATTAAGAGAATTACTGGAAAATTCTTAGACTTATCATATCCTGAGATCCTCATTTGGGTTTATGTTTAATATATTTTTAAACAAAACATTTACCAATTTATTGGTGTTACTAACATTGGTCACTATTGCATCCTAGATCTATGGAAGTGAAGATAGAAAAAAGTAGTTCTCACACATCGTCATTGAAAGTTACCTTCACCGATTCAAGTTGCACAAAAATCATGTTAAATTCATTCACATGATCCATTACTAGTCTTCCATTTAATAACCTTGGGCTGAACAATTTATACATAATGAAATTCTTTTTCATCATCATAGGTTTCTCATACATATATTCTATTTCCTATATTACCTCTACTGTTGTTTTCTTTTATGAGATACTGAATGCCACATTCCATGCCAGTGTCATCTTCATAGTCAGTAGTTCCTTCATATCTATCTATTCTCATTCTTACTTATCAATTTTTTATAGTTAAAAATCAGTAAATGGAACCTATAGTTATTTCTGAATAATATTATCCTCCATTTTAATCTTCCAAAATCAAAAATATATTCCATAAAACCTATTCGACCCAATGTTACCATATTCTGATGTCAATATTTCCACTGACAGTGAACTACTACTAAGAAATAAAATAATTTCAAGGAAATATTGTGCTCAATACCTCACTATAACACAAATCCTTCCTCTAATTCCACTTTTTTGGAATCCCCTATATATCTTCTTTTGATAAAACCACAAAAAATATATCATCTTCTACCAATGGATATACCCCATCAGAAGTAGAACATTAAATAATGTGCTAAGAAACCTAGTCATCCAAAAGGGATCCCTAAAATGAGTATACCGGAAGTAGGAAGTCACTACACCCTGCTCACGAGACAAATTCAACTTCACACACAACTCTAGAAAGGATAACACACCTACATTCATGGAAGTGTAAAAAATAAACATACAAAAGAACACAAGAATTTAACATACTGCAAAAATGAGTCCTATATGAATGATAGAATTATTACTAATAGATTTGAATTATAATTTGAATTAAAATAACTTACAAAGAATATTATTACGTAGAAGTTATCTTAAAAGATCTATACTTATAGAAATTAATCTAAAAACAACACTAATATCCCACAAACTTATATACTAGTGATATTTAGTTAAAAAGTAAAACCTAACCCTCGAAATACCAGTCAACTAAGTATGAATTCGTCATATTAGATACAAAACTAGAAACCCATAGTTTTTTCTAAACTTTTTTACATCCTCAGATTTATGAAAATATATGAATTCCTAATTTACCTTCTACCCCATTGAGATATCTTGATGCTGCTCTTGGAACATTGCACTACTCTGACTTCTTGTGATCAAAATTCTGATGACCGGAATCCATTAAATAAAATCCGATGTACAAAATTAGACTTCACCAAACAACATATTCCTTCATATAAGTTTTCAGGGAAGTCAAAAACATATAGAAATTGTTAGATAAAATTATTAGTATGGGAAAAGACATATCAATGTGTCTCAGTGGATTTATCATTAAACCATATACATATGGCAAAAAATGAAGATGGAATAAATATATAATTAATATAATAATATCATAGAAATTGATCATGATAAATTATAACATAATAATATATGAATACATATAAACATAGAACCATAAAAGGGTCATCATGAAAGAATAAAATATACTATAGTATATGAATTTTAAATCAATATAATAATCATGAGCCATAGATACATAAAATCAGAATATGACACAAGAATGAGTATAAAATATCATAACACATTTGAAGGATCTATTCTAAGACCATTATAACAGTATGAATAATTCTAAACTTTTTCTGTTTTAGAATAATATATGGGACTAGAATACCCTCCCTTAGAAAATAACATAATTGTCTCATGAGAAATAAGAATTTCCCAATCCATTGGTGGGATATATAATTCTAGGATTTCCCATCTTATAATGACAAATCATACAATGTGTTCTATATGATATCAATTATACAATATATATTGATTAAACCTTGAAAATACAATGGGTTAAAATAAAATTTCATAAGGTATTATATAAGAATAAATTAATAATTGGATCATTTCATACTCAAATTTAAATCATCTAAATGAAACATATCACAAGAGATTCTAAAAAGTGATAAATTTGGGATATGATATAGTTATATATAATTAATCTTCCAAGTAAATAAAGAAAAATGAAAGAGAAATAATGAAAAGATTTTTCTCTACGTTTTAGTGACATTATTGTAAAAAAAGTTATAAGTCACTTTCAAATTATTTTCAAAAGGATACAAAATACTTTTAAAAAAAATTATATTATTGATAAAAATAACAGGAATATATTCTTAGAAATTAATAAAGTTAAATAATAATAATTATGTAATAGGAGTTATAAGAATTAAAGAAATGATATGGAATCAATTTTAATCAATTTTAACATTTTAAAGAAACCTACATAAATAAAAGAGATATAAAATTTTCTTTTGAATATAATTAAAGATTAATAAATTATTTTAATATAGAAGAAATATTTTATTTTAGCGTGAGGTTTGGGGAGTGGTTTTAGGGTTGTGTCCTTGGCCCAACGGGGTCAACTCCTTGAGCCAGTTGGTTTATTTATTGTTCTTGTAGCATGCATGAGCTACCATTGACAGTTTTTCCTAATATAATATAATACATATTTTATTTTAAAAATAGTCAATTAATCTGTTTGATAATAACAAACATGAAAATGGAATATAAATAACCATTATAGATAGTATAATTTTTTCCTTTATAATTATATATTTTACGAAGTGAAAATCAATCAAAAAGTGTATTTTGATAAAGAAATGTAATATCACAAATAAGAAATAAAAAGAACCATATGAGATAGGAAAATGGTATAATATTTAAAAATTATAAAAATTATGTCAAATGAGAAAGATTGTGAAAGGGTATTGTGTTATGAAAAATCTGTACCGTGGTTTTTGGTTGGTTAGACATGATCTAGCCTCTATGTAAGAACTTGACCTTTTCAGGAAACCTTCTTTGGTTTTGAAGTATTTTTTATCCTTCTTAGGACTAGGGGATTCCAAATTTTAGAGAGTCGTGTTAGAGATATAATTTAGGTAGATATTATAGAGTATAGTAAAGTTAAAGTGTGGTATTAATTAGGTATAGTAGGGATTCTTTTATAGGCGATATTGAGTTGTATTTTAGAAAATAACCACTCCTTTATATGAAATGAATATAATTTTAAAATAAAAGTGGATAAATAATTGAAAAGGAATTAGAATAGGTCATGAATTACATCATAAACACATTTATAGATAATTTTTATAGATATTTTATGAGTTTTCCTCTTATTTTAACCTATTTACCTCACTTTAAATTTTATCGCGACAACTCACTTTAACTCACTAAAATATTTTTTTTGTGAAAAAATGAAACTAAAATTGTAATCTTATTTTGAAATTATAATTTTAGATATTAAATTTGTTGTATTAAATGAAAATTTTAAATGTGATTTACTTGAATTTTTAAATAATAATGAATAACACATGAAATCAATTTGTTTGAAAAATATATTTTTAAACATTATATGAATTTATTTTTATTTGTTAACAAGTAATAATTATTTGATGAATGCTACTTTTTTTAAATATGTATATATAAAGAATATATTTCATTTAAATAATCCCTTAATATTGAGAAATTTAATTTATGAAGATTAAAATACACATCACATGGAAAAACAATTCTTTGAAAAATATTTGTTTTTAACAATAAGTCTTATCATTCCTATTTATTTTAAATTATATATCTACTAATATTTTATTGAATTTTGTTAATTTATTTTTATTAAATTCATTTTTTTTAGTTTTATAAATAAATGTAATCATTTTTTAATGGTAATAAAATATAAAAATATCCAATATATATTAAAATTCACATAATATTACTAATAATAAAAGTAAATATTAAAAAAATTAGTTTATTACATTAATAATTATAATTTGAAATCATAATAACTTCTAATTATGAAACCCCTTAAGAGTTATACATAACCCCTAAGGTTGATATGAGAAATGGTGGTTATTAGAGGTGGTGCTTTAGGTTACATAGATCAAGTAGTGATTTCCACGAGCTTAAACTTCTCCCCTATACAATTTTTATCAATCTATACTTATTGGAGTTTATATTGGTATCAGTAAAGGGAAATCCCTAATGATTCTTCATATTTACCAAGTTCATAAATGTGTTCATCATATGGAAGTATTCTATAATTTGATTCAATAACTTATCTATTTATATATAAATTTTACAATGTGATTATTTATATTTATATATATCAACAAATATATTTAAAAAATCACATATAATACTCATTTTAATTGAGAATCAAATACTAATTCCACTAACTATATGATTTATCTCATTAATCACTATTATATCAAATGAATGTATATTCCAAATGACCATGTATTCCCAATGGTCATATATTCCCAATGACCATATAATGACAATATTTCACTATAACATTCTTATATATTTCCTTATATACTTTTTAAAAATCATTCATCTCATTCCTTTATTAATTTATCAACATATTTATCATATTTATAATGTGTTACAATTACATATATCTATCAAATATGGAATGATTCTCATGGGTGATCATGATGAAGAGTATTTTAACCACATACTATTTTTATTCACTTATGATTTTATATGTTTTTATAATTTTTATAATTATGTTTCACTTATCTATCTTGTGATGTATTAACTTTTATAATGTAATATTTTAATTTAATGTAATAATATATTGTGTATGTTAATTTTTTGTTTTTTCCAAGAAAAGCTACTAAAAATATTAGGCATTACAAAACCTCTTCCTCTAGATGTCCCAGATGAGATTCTTCCACATACTACATCAATAATGATCATACTATCATCATATATAGAAAACATCAAACATTGACTTCTTCTATGTTAAGAGGAAAATCCTTATGCATCTTCATCAACCTCTATCCATATTTATTCCCACAAACAATATCTTCATGAGACTTATTTCTCAACAAATGAGTTACTACATTCCCTTTTACTATTGTACAAGAGATGTTAAATTCATAACATTTCATGAATTCCATAAATCAATTTTTACATAGATTCAAATATTAATTAGAGTATATATACCTCAAGATCATATGATATGTAAAGAATAAAAAATTATCTCCAATGAAGTAACACCGCCACAGATTCAAATAAAAATAGTTGTCAGCAAATCAAGATCATGGTTATCATAGTTACACTTATGTTGACATAACCATTTATACACATGAAGATCATGTCTCTCTATTATATCATAACATATCCCAAATTGAGATGATAATCATCACAAAAAAATATCAATTATGAATCATTTTTTCAGAAATTTAAAACTCCTACAATGGTACGTAAGGCCAAGAAAACTATGAGCCTAAATGATATTATTAGGATCCACCCAAGAAATGACTACCTCAATCTTTGAAATACACATGAATACTTCTTGATGATACATAATATACCCAATAAAATAAATCTCTCATATCCAAAAACATTCATTGATAAAACATTCTATATAATCGATACCATTATAAAAATTCTAAAATAGTAATCAGGTAATTAATATTATCTTATTATGACTATGAATACATAAAGATATCATTGATGAAACTGACTAGAAACTGCTCCAAGAACTCTTGAAACACTGATTTTATTAGTCCTGTGAAAATATTTGTGATGGTCCTGATACTAAAGGGAATAACCAAAAACTCAAAGTGACTATAATGAGACATGTAGGTAGACTTGTGGATATCTTTTACCACCTTCATTTGATGATATCCAGACTATAAATAAATATTAAAAACTATATATCACTCTTTACCTAATTTAATAGATCTTCAATCCTTAGGAGAGGATAATGGTTCATTACCTTAACCTGGTTCAACCACTAGTAGTCTATAAATAACCTCATACTACCATCATAATTCTTTAGAAACAACACTTAAGCTCCCTAAGGTGAAACACTACGATAGATAAAACCCTTATATAATTATTCATCAATATGAATCTATAGATTTGAAGGCACACCCAATAAGGAGACATTGAAATCAGAGATAAACAAGGTTTAAACTCTATCCCAAACTCAATATCATGTTAAGGGGGTAGTTTCATAAACTCTATGAAAATAATTAGTGAAATCTTTAAAACCCCTGGGAAACATTATGAACCACACCTTTACCAAAATAAATATCAAATTTTATATTTGGATAAGGTAAGGGATCTAAGAATATTTTATCCATCCGATGGTCTCTCTTACTAATAAATATTTCATTATATCCATCCATATAAAAAAGTATACTCTTAAATGTTTCAATAAAAAAATAATTTAATATAACCATCCTAGGAAAATTATAAAATCCTATGGTTGTATTTACTGTAGTAAGAAATCCCCTGATTATTGATAATACCCCACCATTAGCTCAAAATTCTAACACACCTCAAGAAAACTAGACCAACCTTTTACTAGAATTTTCAATAACAAGGGAACTAAAATTATCCCCAACTTAATAAATAAATATCAAACTAGGGTAGGCGTATTGAAGGATTGAAAATTTCCCAAATCAAACAATGTATAATCCAAGTTAGTTAAAAAATAGACAGTACCACAAATGATCTTTTGTCTTCAGGGAACTAGAATCAACATGGAATACTACTATCCACACTTTACCCCATTGCCTCATTGACTCTGAAAATGGCCTCCACCCTAAACATAATCAAACCTATATCCTTGAGAATAAGGACCATGTAATTCTTTCCTTTACATACTCCATCACCTATATACTACCAAAAAAACCTGAGGGGCTTACTATTTCTAGTACGAAATTAGAAGTATCTACTTCTAGGCATGAATTGGAAATTAGATTCTAGCCCTACATTGACTACTAAGAATAATTAGTCCTATAAAATTATGATAACTTCTAACTCTAGAAAAGTAAAAATAAAAGAACTGAGAATAACTCTCCACCAACTAAAACATTGAATACCTAGATAAACTAGAATCTATATATGCAGTTTTTATCCTTGGTAAGTTATTATGTATTCTCTTTTCAGATTAATTAGTCTACACAATCATCTTCTATTTCATTTAAACCCCTTTCAACACCTCAAGATATATCAACAACTTAAATGGGGTAACCTTGTGATGGACTGCTAGACATGACACCTCCTAAAAATGTCATTAATTAGAATACATATCAAGAAGAAGATCAAGAATATTATTACGAAGATATTTAAATGTAATCCCAATCCCTCATACATTTAGGTTCTCTTACTTAAGTGAGAGAAACTACAGCTTCAATAAACCTTCTACATTGAAGATATAAACTTGGTATGAAATTAATGATTAAAATCTAGAATATAATACTCCTATAGTGCATGGATCAAACTGAAAAAAATTTAAATCTACTCAAACCACATCCCTGGGTCATGATCAGAGACAATCCCCTTCTACTTTTGTAAGCTTTAATAAAAAAATCATGCTGTGTATTCCTATAGAAATCCTCTTCCTCAATCTTGACCCTATGAAAGTCAACTGGGGAACCCTACTACACCCATTCTATATGAATCACATGAGGATTAATTCGACCAACCATCTATATAACAAAAATAATGAATCTTAATCTTGAAATATTAAATTTATTTAAGGATATTTAATTAATCCCATTATATGTTTCTCATCAATTTCGCATATTCAAACATAATCACAATCAAGAATGATATATTAACCACACCTATATCTCTACCCAGTAATCAACACAATCTTGCTTAATTATGTTTCATAATATTATAATACTTGTATTGGATCATAGGGGGCCCTATATTATTTTTTCCTAGTTGTTCTCCCTTTCCTATAACACAACTATGTTCAACTGATGTTTTTTCTATACCAAAACCATGTTTTATTTAATATTTACTGACTCTAAGATCTACACTAACTCTATATAAAATCTCTAATATCACTCTTCCAAGACCAATCCTTTCTAAAATCTATCTCAGGCTAGCAGGGAAGTTGAGTGTGACCCCCAAATCCTGCCTCCAATAGAACATAGATTAACGACCATTACCAAAGTTATAAGACAAAAATGGAAGTCATTGACCTCATAAATCTCTATAATATAATATAAATAAAACAATAAACTCCATATAATATAAATAAACTAATAACAAAATTCTTGTAATTTTATACATAAATAAAGATCCCCAAAATAAAAATATCAAAAGAAACTTCTATGAAAGTGACTCCAACTCCAACAAAAAACTCCATGAGATAGTAATATATTTCCCAATCACTAAATACCTCATATAAATATATAAAAATATGATATATATGAAGGGGTGTGAATATAAGTACACTTATTAGGATCCTCCCCAAAATATATCATGAAAATATGCAAGAAGCATATTAAAGCCTTAGTGAACAAACAAAAAAATCAACTTGTTGCCTATACCAAGTCATCTGCCACCCAAAATCACTTGGATTGAATCCCTATATCCTTATGAAAGTTAGTAACATAATAATCATTAGAATATATATATATATATATATATATATATATATATTATGGTACCCAAAAAATACTTTCCCATAGAACTAGTCACCCTCACACTTTAGCAGTGTACATCCTAGAACTCCCATCCATTCCATGTCCACATAAATACAAACCACAAACCATATTTTAGTCACATCTACATATAAATAACCACATACCTCTTACTATCACCACATCATAATCACATATTCATACAAAATAATTACAAATCCACAAACTCATCACGATAGGGTATGTAATCATAAGGAAAATCAACCACATTCTCTCATCCTACCATGTACTCCCCTTCCACACATCCATGTAATAAATACATTATCACCACCACCACATAACCACATATGATAAATTCAATCCATAAAAACCTATACTATTTCTAAAATAATAACCAAGGAAGGGGGATTAGTCATCCATTTAATTCAATTCCATAATAGATATTGGGAAAAAAAATACAAGACTCAAAACCTCATATGGGAATTGGTCACATTGATAAAATTGAGTTGTGGTATGTAAGAAATAATATAATATAATATATATATATATATATCACACAAGACTAAATTTAATATTAAATACATTGACTTGGAACAATAACTTCTTTATCTTCATATGACAACAAAATCTACTTCCACTATTCATCATAGATTATATAATCCCACCAAAAATATGCAATAGCCAAATCAGAACATCCCATTATAATTACTTACCAATTTAAATGTTTTAATTACTATCAGAACACATTAATTATGAGGAGTTTTCATTCCATCCAATACCCCAAAATTTATTTCAATTAATCTTGAATTATTTATTCACCAATTTACTAAATAATTTATTTATTAATTAAAAACCTCCAGTTATATCATCATATCACATTACCTTCATTTTTCATTTATGAATCACTATTCTATATCCTATAAAACTGAACCACACTACTACATCAACCTCTCCCATCACTCAAAAAACATAGCTTCACAACCATCTCATCCTCTTATACCACATCAATCTAATTTAAAAAGTTATTACTACTAAAAAAAATTAATTCTTGTAATAAAGAAATTCCACAATCACCATAGAACCAAAAAGGAAATAGTACAACATCATCAGGAAATAATAATTACAAATTACCACTAGTAATTTTATATTTAACTTTTTTCGCATCTTAAAATATGTTTTAAAATAGTAATAATAATATAAATCACAGAATAAAATCAATAAAAATCCAACCAACAATATGAAATGAATATTTTGGAAATAATAAAGAAAATAGGTAAGTTATGATTGATGATATCACTGTAAGTTTTGTTTCATTTAATTATGCCTAATTATTTTCATTATTTTAATCTCAACTCATTACCCAAATTTACTAGAAGCATGTTAATTCCACAACCACTCAATAAATAAATAGGATAATGTTTGAATCCCATACCTTAATTGAAGAATAAAAAACTAAGGAAAAAAAGAAAGAGGAAATTCATGGGAGATCACCATTTTCACTATAAGAACCATAAGAAACCAAAAAAAACATCACCCAAAATTAATTATCTATCAAATACCCACTAAAAGTGATCCATTTATATCTGCCACAGTCTTTGGGAAGTAAAAATGTAAGAATAATGAAGAAAAGGGGAACATAATCGCACGTTAAATCAAAATATTTCAATTAAAAAAAATCTATAGATCAAGATTCATCAGTGAAAGAACAAATAGATCCCAATATGAGCCAAAAAATGATAAGGGTTCAATGAAGTTTATTGAAATTTAATATAATACATGAATGAACTAGATTTTATATTACATATTTAGAAACATGAGATCACAGTGAAATAGAGGGAATCACAACCCAATGAGGGTCCAATTTAAGAATCATGATGTGATCTTCTCAATTATTGAAAGATAAAATTGTTTAAAATTTGATATAAACCTGAAAAGTAATGATATAGTGGGGACCACCATTCTACAATGCATGGATACCATAGAATCTCTCTACAATCCTATACCTTCTTCCTATAACCCAGTGAACCTAAAAAAACTATGGTGCAATGATTATCACATCATTTCAATGGTACTCTTTTAAGATCAATATAAATATATTTGATATTAAATAAAAATTAAATAGAGACACTATATGTCTTAATTAAAATCCACATGGTGTAATGAACAAACCCTATCCATCCATAGGAACACTAAACTTTCACGGACAAAGCTCCACACCAGAACACACCTCCATGCACCACAATCTCACTGATCACAGTGATGTACACTACATAATGTTAAAAATTCTACTCCATCTAAACAACCATAATGTAACAACACCATACATGGTGAGATATTATCTTCCAGCTAATGTTTAATCTAAATTAAAACTTTCTTCCACCGAATTACTTTGATATTTCTTATAACACCTCCAATACCTCATGAACACAATGTATAGGTCTAGAAAAATATATGTCTCTCTATATATATACACATTTTAGAATAATCAAAATATTTATAATCAATTTATATAAGTTTTTCTTATTAAAATTAATAATAATAATTTAGAAACTTTATGGAAAAGATGAAAAAATGGAATATATAGATATCTCTTTATCCAGCATGAATACAAAATTACTTAAATTATAAATGTACCCTATATTATTATGTAAATGTGGTTTGAAAGTGAATCCCTATCCTAAATTTCATGTAAATAATGATTTGGAGATTTTATACATCTCTTTTACATCTCTCTCCTAGTAATTCTCTAGAAAATGAGACAATATGGAGTATGAACCTTTGTCATCATGATTCCTTTGTGTCACATTTAACATCAATAATAACATGATGCATTTTATATCCAATTCATCATACACACATCTCTTGTGGACATATTTCATATCCTCACTTGATTCCGGATGAATCTTAATGGGTAGTGGGGATTCAAGTACATTATATTTCCTTTCTTTTCATAGTATGATGCATAAGAGGTTTTACTTATCTTATATATTTACACTCATAATAACATTATTTTCTTCTAAAATAAATAATAATAATAATATGTTTATTCTAAATCATTACACAATCAACAAAAAACAAACTTAAAAAATTATCACTTTATCTTAACTACCAAGTATGAAATTATTTATTAATGAATTATTTATGTCTCCCACCATTTTATCATATCTGAATAATTCATGTAATTTGATTAAAAATATTAATATTATTTAATATTCTATTGTAAATGATCCATATTTTACTTCTCATAATTTTGATGAGGTTCTATAAAATTACCTAAATGTATTTAGAAAGGATTTACTCTTGATAATTTTAGTAACTGATAGTTCCTTGATCTGTTGAGTGGACTCCCAAATTCAAAAAATCATATAGTAGTATTTTCACAACACTTACCTCTATATTAAACCCAGAATGATAGAAAAACTTCTCTTGATTTGACATTGTTATGTTTACCTAAAACCCATATTATAACTCCTTTATAAGTGAATGTGCCTTGATGAGGGTTAAAAAAGTTATTTTACCTATTATTGTATTCTAACTAATATAGTGAAATTTTGTAAAATAGATTAATATTTTCTTTTAAGATATTTTTTTACTTTCATAAGATATATACTATTATATATTTATGATTATTATTTATCTTATATGATAAATTTCATTAATAATTATCCATACCAAATAAAATAAATATTATGCAATTTTATTTCATTTTATCTAATCATAAATATAAATTATTTTATGTGATCATGTTTAATTATTGAGTAAACCTTGCATCACATAAATAAATAATTAACCAATAATTGAAAAAATTAATAAATAAATTTTATATGATCATGGGGTTTAACTACCAGTTGATTTATCAAGATATAATAAACCATAATAGACCATAAAGTAAATAACTCCTTCATCCCAGCATAACTTGAGTAATAGAATATCCCTTTTACTATTTGTCTCCATTGTTTCAATTTTACCTTTGTTTGGATTATGATTTGGTTCATCACTTGAACCACCTCATTGGGTAATCTCTGTATTTACAATTATATACCAACACATAGGTTTGGGGATCTTGGGTAGTGGGAATTACATTTAATTATTAAATATGGATATACATGACCTTATTAAACATGATCCGTTTAAAATGATGGTCACTTTTAAATTAAATTATATCTATTAGTGGGCCAAGATCTATATTTCAAAAAGTAATGAGTCCACTTTAGTGTTACTCCCAACACTTAGTTTTTTAGGTAGCCTACTATTCCCATCATATCAAATATGAATTTTAGATATCATATTAGATTACTCTTTATCCAAATCAATCACATGGAGAGACTTAACTCTATTCCTCTAGTATCCTATATCTTAGGGTTTTCTAGATAAGTTTTATCCAAATCCCACAGATGGGGTTTAGTTAACTAAATCTTAGTGTTATCAATTTCCACCATTCCTTACACAAGATAATCAATTGGAACCTAGGTTTAATATGAACCTACCCAGTTGGATGATCAAGGCCTTAACATCTGTTCAGTTTAGGAAAAAATCAATACTTTGTATTTTTATGGGTTTTCATTATATCACAATCTTATATCAAGTATTCCCATTTCATGTATTCATGTGACTATTTATTTATTTTTAAAACCTATTAATTCTAAAAAATCAATATGTTCAAATTGTATTTTTGTGTAACTCTTTACACAACCCAAAACCTGTGTTACTAATGAAAATTTAGATACAACAATATTTACACATATACAAATTCATTCCATGTATAAGGTAGATGAAACTATTTAATATAAATTTATATAATCACATTGGATAAGATTTTTATATAATAGTAATTATGAAGTGATAGGTGGCCAACCCACACTTTTATTGATAAAGTATAATCACCCAGGATAGTGAGCAGTTTGACCCAAATTCCCATTGCCCATAGTTATTCACTCAATAGAGACCTTAATTTGCATCCCATTTCTAACACCTAATATGGTTAAACAATAATTAACTTCTTAATTCAAGTTCACAACCAATTATATTCCATATTCAATGAAAAATAATTCAAAATCATTTATTATACCTAGAATGTAACACTTGAGATGCTTGTATGCAAATTTATTGAAACAATTCAGCACTTTAAACTATAGAATACATTTAATCATATTATAAAATTTATCTTCATAATTATATTAGGGAAAACACTAAATAAATGAATAATTAATAAATTTTGACATGGGACAAACATTTATAAACAATTAATACATTAATCCATTATAAAAATTTTACAATTTATCCATGATTTATGGATATTTCATAATTAAATGAGTATAAATACTTTATACTTATTTAAAATATAAAATCCTTCATATTTTCTTTTATATTGAATTTGATTAAATATATTATAATTCAAATATAAAAATTTTATATTTTATAACTATTATATAATATTTTACATAACCAAAATATCACATATTTAATATTATTTGTACCTTGACCATATCAATTATTGAAAATCCTTTTGATATGTTTTAAATAATTTTCAAAAATATGAATTTTTAATTTTAATTATTTAAATTAATAATTATGATCAATTCATAATTCACTATAAACTCATATATATTTATACTTATTTTTTAATTTATAGAGATTTTACGAATTACCTCATAATTTATATATAAACAATTTATATAAAAATTATTATCCATTCCATATAAACCAATGATATTTTAATATTAACAATTAAAATTAGGGATATATATTTATTAAATGTTTTGTAGACATTTAATAATTAATTAATATATAAACACTTAAATTAAACAAATATCTTAAAATATAGTTTTATAATAAATTTTAAACATCTTATAAACTATATAGTTCAATTTAGAGTTGAAAAAATAGAAAAATAATCTTTTCCTTTATATCATATTTAACGAATCAAATATGTCATATGACATGATATAATGAAAATCCAATGTCACATGTTACAATAGGTGTCTGTTTCTTATTATAAATATTTAAACTACTATTATTCATATTTTATGACTCATAATATATTATAATATATGATTTAGTTGAAAACTATATCATGCTTCATAATAGGTTGTGTTTCCTTGTGACATCATCCTTCGGTGCAAGGGAGTTATATTTTGCAATATACCCCAAATATTATTGGTGATATAATGATTTAATTTTGTGGATTATGTAAGATTATTTCTTCCCAATAATATCTAACAATTCCTCATATCATACAATAAGATATGTCAAAAACTAATGGATTACACTAACCTTTTTTATGATATCACACATCAAATTATGAGGTCCAATTGCAGCTTATGTTATCAAATATCATCAAAAAATTCATAATAAAAATTTTATATTATGAATAGATGAATGGAGTAAATCTAATACCACAACTGGGTTTCTTATGACCGATTAAGAATTATTCAAGTAGCTAAAGTCATAAATAAACCATTAAACCGTGATCACTATACTATGAAATTAAAACCATGTGAAAAAATGAAGGACTTATATACCTTACAATGAATATTATTCCCACAATACCTGTCTTCAATCACAATTTTTTTAATATCCCTAATAAGAATCTAAAGGATTTATTCTTCCATGGTGTATCTATGGGCTAATGAATCACCCAACATTTGAGAAGGATCCACCTTATGACCATTGTATTTTAGTAACTCTTGGTAGAAAAGGAAAAAAGAGATGGGAACACTAGGGAGAATTGACCAGTACCACTCATCCTGAATCAATGGATTTGACTTATTTATATAGGCATTAGGGATTCTCCCTAAGAAAAAATGCATTTATTTGTATGATCTTAACATACAAATAAATGGTATATAGTAAAAAATGGTTTGTAACCCTTGACTGGTGATACCCCTTAATTTGACACTTAAATTCATCATTGGATTCTCCCATATATTCCATTATTTGAAATGTGGAATGATTAATGAAGGGTAATGTAGAATATTACATAAATATTAACACTTAACATTCAGATACATGATCAATTGTAGACTTCTTGGAGAATCATATAATATGATTCATTATATCACAAAACTTATGATATGACCCTATCATAGAATACGACATACTTAGGTAGTAACATGATATCTCTATATAACACTATACGATATACCGATAACAAGGTATATGATATGACTTGGATACATACATGTCATATCCCACTACATGATCATATATTATAATATAACATAAATAAAAACATCACAAAAATTTTGTTTTACTTGTTATTTTTATCTTTTGATAATTTTTTATCATTAATGTAATTATTAATCTTTAGAAATTATGGGATAATATAAAAGGAGTTTCAAAAGAATCATTTAATACGTTAAATAAAGATATGAATAGTTAAAACGTCTTTATAATGTATATAATTAAATTTATAATATTTAGAAAAATTATTGAGAATTTATAGAACCTTGTCATAGCCTATATACAAAGACTATACCATTGTGATATAATAATAAGGTGAAATAATGTGTGATTGACCAAATTCGACCAACTGAGGCCCCACTAAGGGTGAAAGTAAGATGAGTTTTCCACCCCAAGATTTCCTCTAATAGGATAGGGGTTAGAGACTAGCATCAAGAAGGCATAACACACATGAGATGGATTCGACTATAACAATCCGAAACATGCATGTAACTTTCATGAAAAAATGAATTTAAATTCAAGTAGAAAATATATATAAATTAAAATGTAAAAAATTCATGCACAAGACATCACATGATAAGTAAATAACGTCATATAAAAACACTATATGAATAATACATCTAAAAAAGTATATAAATATGATAGGTACAAAACACCAGAAAGATACTCCTTAACACATGAACTCCTTGATCAATCTCTAATCACAATAGTCAATAAGCATCTTCATACGTCAGTTCTGAAAAAGCTACACCAGTACTACATTCACTAGATACACCTCTAATCCATACATAATCTACATAAAAAAATATGTGAGAATGAAGCCTGTAAAGGGGTAAGTATAATAATACTCATTATGAGTCCTAGAAAACCATAAAAAAATTCATAGAAACATATCAACTCAGACCTGAGAATAAGACAAACCAAGATAATGGAAATAATCCAGATATTCTATACTACTAGAACATTAGGGACATAGGGACATCCCAATAATATTAGATATAACCCATAAAGGTTCATTGATCATGACTACCATTAATTCCAAGGAAAATTAATAATTTACAACCCAATTTAGAACTTGTTTAGTGGTGTGCATGGGTTGATCCATAATGAAATACAATTGCGAGTGTGAGTGAGTGTGACCAGAAAAGATAAAAATAAAACTTAAGAAAAAAATGTAAAAAATTTAAATGGTGGTTAAATTGTGAGATTGAAATTGTTTAATAATGATTAAATAAGTGAGAGGAGAAAATATAAAACAATAAAATTGTAGGTAGTGACAATCATGTGGTAGGTAGGGGAAATCTATTTATTAGTTTTAAATAAATTTTACTTAATTCATATATTGTAAGAAAAATATTAGATCTGAAAGTTGTTAACATATTTTTTGAATGGTCAACCAATGAGCGATAGGATCTTATATACCCACACTACAACATCCACACAACCTTACAATGATGAAATATAATGTGCATAAAAATCCACTTCTCAGTTGATCTTGATGTACTAACCTTATTGAGAAAATCAAATTTTGGATATATTTTTAGATGGTTAGATAGATTAAAAATAATTTCAAAAAATATCAGTACTAAATGATTCCTGATATTTTGAGATAAAAACTACCCAAGAGATGAGGTGAGGGTATATTCCCACAAAATAATTCACATGAATTAAGTAAAAAAAATTACCAACACATTCTCATCCCCAAAATGAATTTAACTAAAGAACATGATCATTTCAAAAAAAAAAATCAAATACTCCATTTCAAGACTAAACTAAATCATTATGAAAAGAAAATTTTGAAGAGATTGAGATTCAGATCCTCAATAGGAGATCTTTATCTCCTTTCCCCCTCTTCGACCCTTCCTTTGGTGCTCTTACTTCTCTTCATAGATCCCCCACAGAGCATCAAGATCTTCTCCCCAACCTCTACATGACACTTTCACTATATATCTTGCTTCTTATTAGTGACACAAACTATACCATCATAAATTGATTCATTTACACTAAAAATTATGTGCTCATTAGTGAGAATGATCTTAATTACAAATGTATTCCACATGTATGGGGATCACCGAAGATATTTTATTTCCCAATTCAGCCAAACCATTAGAATAAGAAGAATATTTGACTCCGACATAAAAACCTATAATTTGGAAAGTAATTTCCTTATTTTTTAAATTTTCAAGGTACTATAGATCTTATCCAATATAAAATGATGTCATAGTTCTATGAGATAGAAAAAAAACCTCCATTAATTTTTTTACGTCGACCCCATGAAAATTTCTATATGTAGTTTTGGGAAGGGTGAAATTTCTCAAACATGGGAAATTAGGTATGTTGAGAATTAAATTGTGTAGAATGTTTGGCTACATGGTCAAACACAATATTAAAATACATTTAAAATAAATTACATGGAAATTCTTGTTTGTAACAATTCAACTTAGTGTATATCACTACATAGTGTATTTGGTTCCATGAATTGGATACATATAAATTTAGCAATGTGGAAGTTTGGGTATGTCGATCTCAATTTGGATATGTATCTCTCCTAAATGGAAATTTAGTTACATTGAAGGACATTGTATATAAATTCACATACATTGTAACCTTCAATAAAAAATTAATCCATGAATGATATCAATTATTAAAAATCTAAGAAGAAAATTTTCATTAAAATAAATAGAAAATCACAACAAAAAATTGGGCTAATAAATCTTAAAAAGAATTTATTTTTAAATTAAATTCAAATAATTATAGATATTGTACCTAATTAAATTAAACTAAATAATTTCACCCTTAAAGATCATTTCATTATTCAAAACACACTAATTTACCAAAAAGACATGGTAAAGTGTCTCTAAATAAAGGCCACATCAAATTCCTCCATTCTAAAACTATTGTGATTCTAAGAAATATAATTAATTTTATTTATTTAAAAATAATCCTAAAAAAATATATTATCTCATGAATGATAAAATTCACATACCTGAATTAAATAAAATCATAAATTATTCCATTAATAAAAATTTTCATTCCTTATACACGATTCCTCCCTGTTTCCCTACTTCAATTCCAATTCATGTTATAGTTATTGGAATGTAGATAGGTTTGATTTAAGTTGAATTAATACCTTAATAAGAGGAACCTTAAATTTTCAATCCCCTAGGTTTCAAAAATTGATGATCCATTTGTGACTTCATTGATTCAACTCAAATGAGTATTTAATAAGTCAATTCCCCCTTCTTAATCTAAGTTCAATATTCCCCTCACCCGAATGAATTCATTTTTGACACATAGAAACATTCCATGATTTTTTAAAAACATGAATGTGAAAAGAATTGTGTAAAACAATTATTGAATTTTTATTTTATTTATTTACACACACACACACCCAATACCTAATGTCTCAGATTTTCACCATGGGATCTCAATTACCCATTTTATAATAGTTTCAAAATACAAATATGATTATAATTTGTGTTGGATCCCTACGGTGTGTTTTTTTCAAAAAATATTATCCCACTATCCCCATATTCAATGAATCAATAACCTTAAGTTATATCCTCAATTACATAAGACTCTTTTCTATCACACTCAATTTCCTATCTCCTAAATAGAATTTCTATAAAATCCTTAAACATATCACTTAAAAATCATGCTAGATTACTAATTTTAGAATTAGTGAAATCCTCTAAAATAATTTGGTTATTTTAACCTTAGACAGTATATATTGAATTTTTTAATTTTTTATACCATAAAAACACACTAAAATAGTGATTTTATTTGAAAACAAAGTATACATCTTGATCCTAAAAAGGAAGAAATTATTGATTTTTTTAGGTTTTTTATTAAGTATAACATTGAAGAAAAATTAAGAAAAATTTTAACACCCTTCCCCCACACACTTAAAATGAAACATTTACACCAATGTTGAATCATAATATAGAATAACATTTAAAAAAGTTTAGTTAAAAATGGATTTTTTCATTTAAATAGTGAAATTTTTTGTTGAAGGGGGGACATGAAGTTTAAAACATCACTTATAAACATATAATAGACAATCAAAAAATTCACAACATGTGTATAATTCTCTACTGGCCACTACCTAGAAATTTTATTTCATAAAAAAATTTAAAATTATTTAATTCCTCATACTTGAGTTCAAAAATGGGTTTTAAAAGAATCAAATAATAAGTAGAAATAGATATTTATTCTACAATAAAGAAGATCACAACAGTAGTAGTGACCATTAGACTCAAATACATGATTTTAACATGTACACGGACTTTTTTGAAAACATTTAGCCATTACCACTAGCATAAAAACATAAAAATAGATGGGTAGTATTAAAAATGAAAAATTGGAAGCTTTTCTTCCATATATAAATATGTATTATTTATTTGAAGTTAGTAAATTGAATCTCCATTTTCACTTGAAAATTTTCTTTGGTTCCTACATTATTAAGAAGAAAATAACATTATTAAGATACATATCGAATCTCAAAGTGATGTATAATAGAGTTTGAGTTGAGAGTAATTTTATCTACAAGTCTCAATAAAGAAGCTTTATTGATAGTAAGGAACAATGTATATTTATAGGGTACATTTGGTGACAAAATGTATTGGGTTATAAGTTAATTATGGGAGTAAGGAGAATAATAGTAGGAATTATTCAAGAAAAATTGAAATGAAAATAAATAAAAAGAAAAAATAACCATATGTTAGTTCCCAAGAAACACTTAATTTATAGTCCTCAGTTAGACTTACTAAAAGCTTTTCTTTGAAGTAAAGAGATAAAAAAAATCCATTTATCTATCCCTAAAATTATATTTGATTCTTTTTCTATTGAATAAAAATTGTATATTTTCCACTATAACCAACCCTAAAACTCCATTGGCAAGCACTCTAAGAACGATGAAGGGTCCAGACCACCTATTTTTCAATTTCCATAGAAAAATATTCAACTTGGAATTTAATATCTAGACTCTCTAACCAAATTTTATTTCTCTGTTCTGAATTATTAATTGATGAAATTGTTTTCCCCATAAATATAAATTATAGTATTTTTATAATATTTTGTTTGAATTCTCTCTTTCTCAAAAATTCTTAGCAAACTTCTTTCACTAGTAGATTTGAAATAAAATTTAAACAAGTTCACTACCCAATAAGACGTATGTAGGAAATATATAGGAATATAATATGTATTTTCAAAGAGTAGTATATATGAGGAAATTCTTATAATATTCTTATAAGTACTCCTATAATCCAAAAAAAATTCATCCAATTTGAATGAACAAACATTCTTAGAACTATATGCTATCTTATCTAAAATATATTTAATCTCTCTATTTGAAATCTCAAATTTACCATTGGACCATGGGTGATAAGTGGTTCTAGTTTGGGGATCACACCCATAATATTCCATCTATTCATTTAACTTTTAATTCTTGAAATTAGTTCCATTATTAGTAATTAATTATTTGAGAACCCCAAATCATGAAAAGGTATTCTTTTTTATGCACTTGAAAACACTGAAAGAAATGTTATTGGGAAGTTCTATAACTTTAACCAATTTGGACACATAATACACAGATACAAGTATATACTCATTCCCATAAGAACATTGAAATGGACCCATGAATTAAAAGCACCATGCAAAACAATTTCAACCTCTCGAATCCATTTATATGGAAACTCTTATTTCCAACTAACATCCCCTAACCATTGAAAATTTTCACCACCTATCAAAAGACTTATATTATATTTGAACAGAGTGGAAAAGTAAAAACTATAATGAAATACCTTCTAGTATGTTCACTTTCCCCTATTATGTACTCCCCATAATTAAGAATTACAACTCTCAAGAATGGGAACCATCTTCTCCTCATACACACATATTTTTAAAATACCATCAATACATATCCTAAAAAGTGAGGGATCATAAAAAAAGTAATATTTTAACATAGAAATGAATTTATTTATTTGTTTCTATAAATATTATTTTAGAATGACTATAACAACAAGAAAATTATCATAGTATACAAACCAATAGAATTGATTAAATAAGGAAACAATCAAATCATTTTCACTCTTGTTTCTATAGCCTGGGTATTTAGAAACATCAAAAAGTGCCCTGAAATGACATTCTGAACCCCTTTCATATCCTTGATTATGAAATGAAACTCCAAAAATAGAATATTCCATATCCTATTCCTTGGATTTGAATATTTATTTTCCAAAAGATATATGAGATTAGAATGGTTTGTGAAAATGATAACCTTAAACCCAATAAAGTATTTACAATTCTTGTGTAGGTAAAATATCATAATAAGAAATTTATTTTTAGTTCTCATGATTTTTTTTGGGAATCATCCAACATCTTGTTAGAATAATAAAACACATATATCATATTCTCCATTCTTTAAAAAAACAACACCTACAACCACATCATCGGCATCACACAAGACATAAAAATGTGACTTCCAATCCAAATAATTGATAATAGGTGGAATGGTGAATTTATATTTAAGTAGGTTAAATTAATATAAAAATTATCATAAAACTCAAAGAGGAAATCCCTAACTAACATTGAGATAAGTGTATGGTAATTTTGAAACTTCCTTAATGAATATTTGGTAAAAAACCATATATATTAGAAATATTCGAATTTCCTTTACATTTTATAGAGGTGTAAACTTCTGAATAACTTAAATATTTTAATTATCAACATCAATAACACTATTAGAAACATTTTGATCTAGGAAAATTACCCCAATAATAATAAAATGAAAATTATCATAGATTAAAAAATATTTTTTCCCTAATATCTTTCCAAGATCACTTTTATATTTTTTTAAATTAACATCAAAGTTACTTCCAAAAATATAGAATTAATTAATGAAAACCTAAATTATTACTTCAATCATGTAAAATAAAATTTCTATCATATATCTTCAAAAATTTTCTTGAGCACCACATAATCCAAAAAGCATTTTCCCTTAGGAAAATATCCAAAATAGACAAGTGAAAGTGTTGTTCTCCAAGTCCTTAGGAGTAATAGAAATATAGTTATAACCAAAATATACATAAATACAATATAAGTACCCATTTAAAGCTAATCAATAAAACAATTATTATAGAAATAATATTGTAAAATAGAATTTCTTGTGGTCAAATTAAGTTTCATATAATCAATGTACACTCTACACTTTTTTGGTGTTCTAAGTTTCATTTTATAATTATTTAATTAGATGTCATAATCACCACACTCTTATTAGGAACTAATTGAATATGAGAATCCCAAGGGCTATCATAAATAGGAATTATTATTCAAATGTTGATCAATTTGATGAATTCTCACTTAACTACTTATTTTTTGTTTGAGTTCAATCTTCTTTATTCTTTGAATCTTAGTTTCCAATCAATTTCCCTGGGGATTTTATAAAAGTAATATGAAGGAATAATTTTATTTATCTTATCTATGGGACAACCAATAATAGTTTTCAAATTCCTTAAGACATTAAATAGACATTACAATTGACTTTTTTCTAAAATGGATGTGATGATAATATATAGTGAAGAGTTATTACCAAAAAATGGATATCTCAGATGATCTGGAATGGGTTTGAGCTACAAATGTTGTTGTTTTTTACTAGAAGGTAGAATTATAGGTTGAGGAGGCCCAAATAATTAAATATTTTTCTTAAATTTAGTGTAAAAAGTGGATATTTCATAAATATAAAAATAAAAATTCAATTTTCCTCAAAATTTTCCAATGTAGAAAACACACTACAATCAAAACTTTAGCCATACCATGGATTAAAATCTATATAAAATTATTATCTAATTGTTCTAGGTTTTCTAAATCATACTTTTTAAATTATTAATACTCATTTTAAATAGTTAAAGGATCATAAATTCCAAAAAAATATCCCTATGTTTAGAAATTGAGTATTTATGGGAAAATTTCAAAATTATTATTTCTAACATTCAAACAATATTGGGAAAATACATTTTTATCTTCTATCATGGTTTCTTAACCAAGTATTACTGATACAATTCTTTCTCAAGATGATCAATTATGTCATCCATTTCCATTATTTTTAATCTAGAATAATTTTCTCTATGATTTGGTACTTGAAAATTTTTAAAGACATTAAATTCCAATTGTTTCTCCATGATACTAAAAATAAAATTTATTTTAGACACATCAATGATAGAATACCTAGTGGAAAGTAAAGTCCAAACCAAATTTTTTGGTACATTCATATCAAACTACATATCCATAATGAGAAAGTTGGTTGGTATAAATAGCTTTTCAACCCCAAGTTGCAGGTTATCCACCCACATAGTGGGGAAAGTAATAGAATGGTAATATAACTGAAGGATAACTATGGAAGGTTGTATTTTTCCTAACACAAACTATTTAAACCATGAGTAATGAAGACAATTGATTCTATCCTCAATATAAAAAATAAAATTATAAAGGAAACTATCTCATATGGAACATGGGATGATAAATCTTATAGGATCCTAAAGTTTTAGAGGTATTCTATTTTTCAATAAAACACTAAACTCTTATGTGAGATTATAAGTGGAAAATTATTTGAAGGTTTTCATTTTTAAATATATTTTATTCAATTATTTTAAATATTATGGAACTTAAATCTAATCCTCAAGTAAGGTAATGATGATGTTAAATTTCTTGAAAATATTATAAAAATTAAGAAGTTTGGTTTCATGAATTTTCTTCTTGATCCTTTCAAGATAAGAAATTTTTTAGGTAAAAAGTATTTAAAATTATTTTAATTCCCATATTTTCCTTCTCAAGATCCCTATTCCCTTTATTATAATTACTTTTTCAAGTATTTTCCTTGATTTTATTCAACTCAAATATTATTTTCTAAATGGATTTTGGTGGGGATTTCCAAATATCTAGATTTAGATATTTACGCTTTTTGGTTTCCAATTTTTTCTATATTTTCATCCTGAGAATTTTGAGGTTCATTTATTGATTCATGTTAGGGTTGAAATACACTTCTAGGTTTAATATAAATTTTTTTTCTTAGTTTTAGCTTAATTAGAGCTTGGAAACTTTCCTTTTTTTCTCTCTATACACTCTGCTTCCTATCTATCCTATTTTTGATTCAAGGTTTTTAAGCCTAGCCTCTGCCTGAGATCTATCTACATTATATTGGATATTTTTTTATCTAATTGAGATTTAAGTTTATATTCTTATTATTCCATTATTGTTAAAATTTTATCCAACTTATAAGACACTTGTAAATCTAAATTGTCTTGTGAATTAGAAGATCCCGCTCTAGGTTGGGTTTGAAATTATGGACCAAGTGTTTATTGAAATTCAATGGGAGTAGTAGTTCTAAGGACCCCGTACTCTCTCGAAGAGATATTTTTAATTTTTGATATCCCTATTTGTATATTTTTGAGAATTTTGTATCCTTAGGTTGAATCATAGACTCACAACCAGTGAAATATTCATTTTTAGGTGACTGGGAACACATATAAATATTTGGAAATCAATAATATGAATGACCAAGCATGCCATAATGGGTAAATTAATACATAACTCTAATTCGATGATTTTTATTTTAGAATAATGAATATTGGAATTTAATTTGGTTAATAGTATTTTTTCCATCCAAACAATTATTCTCATCCTAGAACACTTCTAATAAGAATTTTGTTCTAGAGTATTAATCTTTATTTCAGTTGCATGACTATTTTATCACTTAAATATCCATTAGAAGGTTGATCAACTATGTTTGGTGGTATAGTGTAAGGCTATTATATAATTTTTTCATGAGAAACTATTGAGTTCATCGATGGTTGGGAAACTATATAAGACACTCTTTGAATCTTTCTAAACCTCATGAAATAGTTCCAACTCTCCCTAAACAAAACCTATGATTTTATAAATTATTTTAGCGATCATTATCTTGAGGAATAATTTGTAAAAAAGATGTTTTAAATTTGGTTCCATGCATAAGAATTTTATTTATACATTTTCTAAAACAATGTTTTTTCATTTCATTTAAAAAAAGGGGAAGACTCTCAGTTTATGTTCTTTTCTACTCACCCCTAAGTATTATATATTTCACCATATAATAAAAGTACCCACTAATGTCAATATAATAATCATTTATCAATCTATTAGATGATTTAAATATAGACAAGTGAGAATGTTTGATTTCATAATTGTGAGTTCTAGTGGTTTCCTAATTCAATATGGATTGTTTGAAACCATATGAACTTTAAAGTCCCAAAGCCTATCTCTCTCTATTAGCTGATTTATATGTTGAGGTGGGTTAAAATTTCCATAATGGTTGTTATTAAAGTTTTCAATATTTATTTTAAATTTAATTTTAGTTTACTATTTTTTATTTTTTCAAAGAACTTAGATATTAGTTTATGTCATGAATAAAGGGTACTTTATTTTTAGATGATGAAGTATTTTTCATGAACTAAAAGATTTAACATTTTGTTTTTATTTTTTGATTTATATTATTTTAAATTTATTTATCAACTTTGTTCCATGTCTCTTCCTCAACATTGGTGTAAAAAATTGACCATGACATCCCTTAATTTGAGGAAAAATTAAATTTTTATAACCCTACTTATAACTTGTTTAGTGGTGTGCAGGGATTGATCAATATAGAATGAATATTGTGAGTGTGAGTGAGTGTAACCAAATGATATAAAAAAAACTCAAGAAAAGAATTTAAAAAATGTTCATGGGGGTCAATTTGTGAGAGTGAAAGACTTAAATAGTGAAGAAACTAGTCAATAAAGAAAATGTAAAACAGACAATCATAGAGTAGGGAGTGGAAATCAAGTGATAAGGTATTGGAACTTGATTGGTTGGTCTCAAATAAATTAACATTCATTCATGTGATATAAGATAAATGATGAAGATAAATGTAATTGGAATATTTTTTTTTAAATTTTCTTCCTATGAGTGAATGGATTATACCGTTCCTCAATTCAACATCCACACAACCACACAATGATGTAATCAACTATTAATCAAGACATTTTTCTCTCTTGATCCTAATGTACTACCCTCAAATATAAAATCACCTTTTGATATGATTATTATGTGATTATATATATATAGTAAATAAAATAAATCAAGATCATCGTTAACTGATTCGTGATATTTAGAGATGAAAACTACCTAAGATATGTGGGCGAGGGTAGATAGCAGTAAAATAATACACATGAAAAAATTAAAAAAGATTACCAACACAATTTCATTCCCTTGACGAATTTTTGAAAAGGCCATGATAATTTAAAAAATAAATATCAATGATTCTATTACAAGAATAATAAAACCAGTGAGAAGAAAATCGGAAGAGATAGAGATTAAGATCCTTACTTGTAGAGATTTATCTTCCCCCATCTTCTACCCTTCCCACACTGCTCTGCCTTCACTTGTTAGCTCTCCCACATAGCTACAAGATCTTTTCACTAACCTCTACATGTAAATTTTATTTTTTATATTCCTCCTTACCAGTGACACCAGTATAGCCCTTATAATCTAATTCAATTCCCCTCAAAATTCCATACTCATTAGCACACATGATCTTAGCTTTGAATGATCATCACGTGGATGGGTATTGACAAGGTTATTTTTCTACCATTATTGGGAAAAAATTAGTAATGAGAGGTATAATTAAATTTTAAATGAGAACCTATGTTTTGGAAATTATGTTCCCCATTTTTTATGTTTTTATGGTACGAGTGAGCTTCTCTGGTGTTGAATGAAATCATAAAAATGTGAGATAGAAAACCACTAAAACGATTTTAACCTATATCGCTTCCTCTTGAAAATTATTCTGCATGGTTTTCAGTATGGTGAACATACAAAAACGTTAGAAATAAAGTACATTAAGCATATGGTTACATGGTCAGCCAACATACTCAGATAATTCAACAATCAGTTACATGGAAATTCATTTACACCACAGTTTATATCTATGGATTTGGTTACTTAGTGACTCTTGTTCTATGAATTTAGCCACATATCAATTCATCTACGTGTAATTTTAGGCATGTTGAGATCAATTTGGCTACTCATCACCCCTGAAATGAAATTTAGTTATGTGAACCACCCCTTTATATAAATTCACCTACGTTGGTATCTATAATTAAACATTTAATCATGAAAGATATCAACAATGAAAAACCATAGAATAAAATGTTCTGTAAAATAAAAGTAAAATCATAATAAGAATAATTGGTCCAATAAATCAACAAAATAATTTGATTTTAAAAATTATTTCACATTCTTCCATATTTTTTACCAAAAATAAAGAAAACTAAATAATTTCACCATTTAGTCACATTCCATCATTCAGAAAACACTAATAAACCAATTTTTTTGGGGAAAATCTAACCCAATAAAGGCCTCATCTATCATTTATCTATAGAAACATGGGATACTTAGTGAAAAATGGAAAACAAACCAAGTATAACGTTCACATCCCAGATGTAACTCATGAATCAAAGGAAAGTATTGATTCCTTTGAGTCATATAGCGTGAAACATCTATACCATTCATCCCCTCAATAGCATCCAAATATAGGGTTGGGGAAACCCTGACCTCACCAAGGTATGCATCAGTTGAGGGAGTGTTAAACATTTTCACAAGTAAAAACTATGTAATAATTCCAGAAATATATAGGGAAACTCAAACCTTGTCCATGAATAGTTATCGGTCAAGGGAGTACCAACCCACATATCATAACTACTTATTCATGTAGGAACTCATGCATATAACATAAAATATAATGGGGTAACCCATTCCTCGCTAAATTATATGAGTTTGTTAAGGGTATAATGAACACTTATAGAGGACCCACGACTTGTTGAGTAATGCAAACCCAAAGTGGGAGTATCTAACTCAAAAAATAGGAGGCCCGTGACATGAGAAATCCAAGAATCAAAACCAACCTACTAATCCAAACCCACATCACCACTAAAATTATATAACTAGGTATCCCTGTATCATTGAGGTAAACATGTTAGTTTAGGGTGTAATGAACCCTGAGAGAGGACCTGTACCCTTCTAAGTAGTTTACATCAAGTGACGGAGTATAAAACTCTATAAATAGAGGACCCGTACTCTGAGAAGTTGAGGGATTACTAAAACCCATAAGTTTTGTATGGGTTGACCTACACCTTTTCAAACTTAGGGTGTACCAACCCCATTCTAGATCTGGAGAACCTGCACACCAAGTAGGGGTGTACCCAACTCCACGTAGAATACAAGGGATCCATGCATTAACACTCATATACTACTAGGGATGTACTTGAACCCAAGTCTAATTTTATCATCATTCCTAAACCCCATCCCTGGAACTATGGAGGTAAAACTTAAACCTACCTAAAAATAATGTAAATGGACTTGGGTGGTCTAAAAACTACAGGAAAAGTGATTTTCTTTTGCGATGGGGAAATTGCGACAGGAATATATACCGTCGCAAAAGTTCTGATGAACTACGTATTTGCAACGAGAGTCTTTTCCCGTCGCAAATAGTAGGTTAATTGTGACGGGAATAGGCGACCCGTCGCAATAGGTTTGGAACGGTCTGCGCACCAAAACGCAGGAAGGGTATTTGCGACAGGGACGCCTCTCCGTCCCAAAACCCCATAGGTGGAAAATACCATTTGTGACGGGCAAAGCCGCCCGTCACAAATTGTATTTACCGCCGTCGGGCTTTTGCGACGGGACCCATCACAAATACCCTTTTAACAGACGACTGTAATTAATGCGGGCGAGGGTATTTGCGACGGGCCCCGTCGCAAAATCCCGACGGCGGTAAATACTATTTGTGATGGGAAAAGCTGCCCGTCGCAAATAGTATGCCGGCAGGTGGTATTTGCGACGTGACCCGTCACAAATACCCTTTTAACTGCTGATTGTAGTTAATGCAGGTGAGGGTATTTGCGATGGGCCCCATCGCAAATACCACCATTTGCGACGGGTATCCCGTCGCAACTAACCCCGTCGCAACTAATCTCACCTATATATACCCCAATCCGTTTTTTTCCAAATCACTCAGATCTTCCTCTCCCTTTATCTTGATTCTCTAGTTTTAAGGAAAAAAATTATGTTAGTTAATTTTTTTTTATACGAGGGCAATTGGAAGACGTCAAGACCTTCAGAATATCAAAGTTTAAGGTATTTATATTTTCTTGTTTTATTTTATTTTATTTTATTTTATTAATTTTAATTGTTGTTTATTAGTTGTAATTAAATTAGATTTAAATTGATTTATATTTATATTTATTTTTAGTAAGAAATTGATATTGTTAGTGATAATTATAAATAATTAGTGTTAATTTTCAATAATTAGAGATTATTATAGATAATTAGCATAATTTAGTCATAATTAGATTTAATTAGGGGCAATTAGTAATAATTAGATATAATTAGTAATAATTAGATATAATTAGTAATAATTAGATATAATTAGGTATAATTAGCAATAATTAGGTATAATTAGGTATAATTAGCAATAATTAGGTATAATTAGCAATAATTAGGTATAATTAGCAATAATTAGGTATAATTAGCAATAATTAGGTAAAATTAGCAATAATTAGGTATAATTAGCAATAATTAGGTATAATTAGCAATAATTAGGTATAATTAGCAATAATTAGGTATAATTAGCAATAGTTAGGTATAATTAGCAATAGTTAGGAATAATTAGCAATAGTTAGGAATAATTTGCAGTAATTAGGAATAATTAGCAGTAATTAAGAATAATTAGCAATAATTAGGAATAATTAGAAATAATTTGGAATAATTAGAAATAATTAGGAATAATTAGCAGTAATTAGAAATAATTAGGAATAATTAGGAATAATTACTAATAATTACGAATAACTACTAATAAATACTAATAAATACTAATAAATACTAATAAATACTAATAATTAGCAATAATTACTAATAATTAGCAATAAATAGTAATAATTAGCAATAATTACCAATAAATACTAATAATTAGTAATAATTACCAAAAATTAGCTATAATTAGTAATAATTACTAATAATTAGTAATAATTAGTAATAATTACTAATAAATACTAATAATTAGTAATAATTACAAATAAATTATAATAATTAGGAATAATTAATAATAAATACCAATAATAATTAATAATTACTAATAATTACTTATAATTATGAATAATTAGCAATAATTAGCAATAAATACTAATAATTAGTAATACTTAATAATAAATACTAATAATTAGGAATAATTACCAATAAATAATAATAATTAGTAATAATTTCTAATAAATACTAATAATAAGGAATAATTAGCAATAATTAGGAATAATTATCAATAATTAGCAATAAATAGGAATAAATTGTAATAATTAGCATTAAATAGAAATAAATAGCAATAATTAGAAATAAATAGTAATAATTAGAAATAAATAGCAATAATTAGAAATAAATAGCAATAATTAGGAATAAATAGAAATAATTAGGAATAATTTGGAATAATTTGGAATAATTAAGAATAATTCGGAATAAATTGGAATAATTAGTAATAAATTGTAATAATTAGTAATAAATTGTAATAATTAGTAATAAATAGTAATTAATAGTAAATATAATTATATATAATTATTACTAATAAAAAATAGTATATTATCAATATTTATGAAAAAACAATATTAATATTATTAAAATAATAAAAAATTTATAAAATATTTAAATTATCAATATTCGCAACAAGCTTTGCTCTATTCTTAACATGCTCAAATCTCAAAGGGTCACCAATTGTCAGGTCATGCGCAATAAAACGTTTGTTCCAGCCATGTCCAATGTAAACACTATAATTGTCCTTGCTTAGTTGATTGGATTGTAAGTAGCATTGCAATAAGACGACCCAAGTCATGCCCTTCTCATCTATAAGAATTATCTCACATGACTCTTTACATAGACCATTCTTCCTTGAAAAATTAATGGAAAGATACAGATGTCCCATCAAATTTTTAAGGAAGAATGATCTATGTAAATGGAGCGAGATGATTCTTAGAGACAAGAATGACATTACTTTGGTCATCCTATTACAACACTACTTACGAGGTGATCAACCATGAAAGGAAAATTATAGAGTTTACATTGGACATGAGTGACACAAACTTTTTATTGCACATGACCTAAAAATTGGCAACCCTTTGAGATTTAAACATGTTAAGAATAGAGAAAAGACTGTTGCGAATATTGATAGTTTTAATATTTGATAAATTATTTATTATTTTAGTAATATTAATATTGTTTTGTCATAAATATTGATAATATAATCTTTTTATTAGTAATAATGAGTAAATGAAAACTGCTTGGATAATGAAGGGAAAAATTTGTAATCATCTCCACAACGATGATTACCCAATTTCCTTTCATTATTCAAGCATTTTTCATTTTGCTAATTATTTATAGGTATTGCTAAAATAGTAATAAATAGTAATAATTAGTAATAAATAGTAATAAATAGTAATAATTAGTAATAATTAGTAAAAATTAGTAAAAATTAGTAAAAATTAGTAAAAATTAGTAACAATTAGCAATAATTAGAAATAATTAGAAATAATTAGTAATAATTAGTAATAATTAGTTAAGAACAGTTAGGAATAAATTTTAATAAATTTTAATAAATTTTAAGAACTTGGCACAATTTACAGTGTATTGACGACACTCCTTTTGCTCGATGACTTTTCTCCTTTCAACTCACCGACTCAAAGCATTATAAAAAATGTGGTGCTACGTAGACATATTCAATCTTGTATGCACGAGATTGGATATTCATTCGTAGGATCATATTTTTTATAATGTTTTCAGGCGGTGACAGTTGGCAGAAGATGATTCATTGAAAAAGGGGGATCTTTTGTCCCAAGGCTCATTTACTTGCATCTTCCTCACGCTGAAATCACAATGAAGAATCTGGTCAGAGGTACACATATTCATTCTCGCATGAGAATGAATATGTGTACCTGCGACCAGATTCTTCATTGTGATTTCAGCGTGAGAAAGATGCAAGTAAATGAGGCTTCGGACAAAAGAGGAGCCGTCAATTCACTGGAAATTGTGTCACCCTTAATTAATGGTAATTATTAAGAATTAGTTACAATTATTTATATTCTTTTTTCAGATATTGTTTTTATAATTTCAAATTATTCAAAAACAGTGATGATTTTATATTTTATGTAGAAAAATATAGAACAAGGAAGTCGACATCAGTCATTATTAGATTATCGCGCTTGGATAAATCAGCACAGAAATCCAAATGGTTCTGGTTTAAATCCTGTATATATTGAGGGTGTTGAAGCTTTATTAGAATTTGCATCATCAAAACCAGAATATGTTTTAGAAGGAACAATTAAGTGTCCTTGTAAAAAATGTGCTCTAAGAACGTTTGACACAGTTGACAAGGTTGGGGGATATCTCTTGCGGTTTAGTTTTAAACCAGATTATGTGTTTTGGTATCAACATGGTGAACACAGTTCTAGAGAAGATCCTAATAACTTGATTCCGGATCCATCACAGTTTCAAAATTTAGTACATGATGTTGCAGGTCCATCTGTGAAACAAACTAAAACTCATAATGATATTGATTTAACTCCTGAGTTGGAACCATCTGAATTTTATGAGTTGTTGAGGTATGCTAAGGATGCATTATATCATGGTTGCAAGATAAGAAAATTAGAAGCAGTTGAAATATTTATGGTTATTAAATCAGATAATGCAATGTGAAACAACTATTTTGATCCGATATTTTCTTTGGTTAAAACACTATTACCTGAAGGAAATGTGTTGCCTGCAAATTACTATGAGAGCAAGAGGCTGGTTCATAATCCTTGCCTTAGTTGTCGGAAGATTCATGCATGTCCAAATGATTGCATCTTATATTATGGAGAAAATGAGTCATTGGATATTTGTCCCACATGTGGAAAATCGAGGTCTAAAGAAGATCAACCAGGGAATTCTAAATCGATTCCAGTAAAACAGTTGAGATATGTCCCCCTTAAACCCAGGTTGTAGCGTTTATTTATGCCTCAGAATACAACATCAATGATGTCATGGCACAAAACCAAGATTTCAACTGATAGAAGATTGAATCATCCATCTGATGGTGATTCATGGAAACATTTTGACCATCTACATCTGTCTTTTTCTATAGAATCCCAAAATGTGCGATTGGGTCTTTCTACTGACAGTTTCTGTTCGTTTGGTTATTATAGTAGTCATTATTCATGTTGGCCTATCTTTAAAACTCCGTACAATTTTCCTCCATGGATGTTGATGAAGGATCCTTATATCTCTTTTAACTCTATTAATCCCAGGACTTCAGAAAAAGAATTTTGATGTTTATTTGAAACCATTGATTTATGAGTTAAATACATTGTGGAGTGATGGTGTTAATAGATATGATGTTGCTGTGAAAAAAAATTTCATATTAAAAGATGAATTGATGTGGACGATTAGTGACTTTCCAGCATATGGCATATTATCTAGTTGGAGTACACATGATATGAAATCATGTCCTTATTGTATGAAAGACAACAAAGCCTTTATACTCGTCAATGAAAAAAACCTTTCTATTTTTATTGTCAGCATAGATTTCTTCCAACTGATCATCCTTTTCAGAGGAAAAAATATCATTTCAGAAAAGGTACGATTGAAAGGGATGAACCTCCAAAGATGATCTCAGGTACAGAGTTAAAATCAGTTGTATTTTCATTACCTCCCATCACATTTGGACCAACAGTAAACCAACAAAAAATTCATGGCTTTGGGAAAGAACATAATTGGATAAAATGAAGCATTTTTTGGGATCTTCCATATTGGTTTGATTTTTTGGTCCGCCACATGTTGGATGTTATGAATATTGAGAAGAATTGTTTTGATAATTTATTTCATACAGTTTTAGATACACTAGTTAATACCAAAGATACTGTAAAGGCACGATTAGATCTTGCCCAAATTTGCAGGAGACCAGAACATGAACTATTTGAAAATGTCAGATCACAAAGGTTAATGAAGCCAAAATCAACTTATACACTATCCAAAGAGAGTCACATATTATTTTTTTAGTGGATTTCAGATTTGAGACTTCCAGATGGATATGCTTCCAATTTGGGCAGATGTGTTAAGAATGGTTATATTACTTGATTAAAAAGTCATGATTGTCATGTTATAATGAAAAGACTAATTCCAATTGGATTCATAGGTTTGATGAATTCTATGATTTGGTATTCGATAACAGACATATCATATTTTTTTTGAGGCATTTGTGCAGTGAAAATAGACTACGATACGCTAAGAAAACTGGAAGAAGATGTTGCTGTAATTATATGTAAACTGGAAAAAATCTTTTCGCCAGCTTTCTTTGATTCAATGGAACATCTGATATTACATTTTACCCATGAAGCAAAATGTGGTGGTCCAATACAGTTTCGATGGATGTACCCATTCTATAGATGCATGAATAAATTGAAGAAAAAATTACGTAACAAAGCATTAGTTGAAGGCTCAATTGTTGAAGCTTATTTGCAAGCGAAAATTGCTTTTTTATGCTCTCATTATTTTGAATCTCAATATCTCGAAAAAAAAAATTGCATGGGATTAAATGAGGGTAATGTTAATAAATAAATGAACAATTAATTAACAATTTTTAATTAGCCAAATCTTGGTTTCAGTGGAGTTTATGAACGATGGATTTCAGATGACGAACATCACAGAGCCCATACATATGTTCTACTAAACTGTGAAGAAATGACATCATTTGTCCTATGAGTTATTCTATCACTTATTCTATAATTTGTGTTAAAATATTTAAAATTATTTTATTTTTATGTTATATGATAATCATATCAAGAAAAAACTTCAACAAATTATAGCAGCTTCTCTTGAAGAACGCAGAAAAAAAAATTTCTCAGTGGTTTCAAAAACTGGTAATATAAATTATTGATGGTTTAATATCAATTCCGTTTATTATTTATTATATTGATAATTGTTTTAAAAATTTTCAGGTGTCTTAATGTGCTGATAAAATTGATAAGCGGCTGTGTATATTGAGTAACCCACCATCCAAAATGGTTAAATATTATAATGCATATTTGGTGAATGGTTTTCGATTTCATACACATGAATACGGGGAATAAAAAAAAACAATGAACAATGGAGTTTTCTTGAGGGGATCACATCACAGAGAAACTGCAGTTGACTTTTATGTCATTTTGGATGAAATTATTGAGCTGTGTTATCTAAGAAAAAATTACATAATAATGTTTAAATGTCGGTGGTTGGATATTGAGAGAGTCTTGTGTGTTCATCCGACTCATGGAATCTTAGATATTAAATATAAAAGTATTCTTGTAGTAAATGAACCATTTTTACTAGCTCAACAGGAACATCAAATTTTTTATTCAAAGTACTATGCTACTTCAAGAGACTTGAGAGATTGGTAGAGCATAATAAAAATGAAATCTCGGGAAAATTAGTTTACTCCAACTGAATGTGGTTTCGCTGAAGTGGAAGGAATTGAAATTTTTCAAGAGACTTCTCAAAATCCATCTGATTCACAAAGAGACGTGAATATCGATGATGACACCCTACAATTAAGGATCAATGGTGATGAAGATGTTAATGATGTTACAAATGAATTTGAAATGACAAGAGATGCTGAAAATGAAACTCATATGGATATTGATGATGCTGAGGAGGAAGATGAAGACATTGATATTAATAGCTATGAAGAAGAGGATGAAAATGAACATTGACACAGTTAAATGCTGGTTATAATCATAACTAATATATATCTATATTAAATAGTTATTTTCAACTATCTTCTAACAATAATAATTTTGTGTTTCAGATGGACTCTGATATATTTCATGAGGTTTAAGAGGTTGGCCTACTATTGGATGAGGGATATTTTAGATCATCTGACCCTTAGCCTACTGGCAGTTCAGGGGGTACGCAGAGGGGGCGCGGTCTTGTATGACTGATGATTCCTGACCATATTCACGAGTGACATCCACATCTTCGTTTTGATCCACACACACGGAGGTATGGTAACCTGTTTATTTTAGTTAGATTTCATTAATTTATTTATATATATACTAATTGTTTGATTATTTTTTTATTTTTCACAGTTTTGTGCATTTAGCTATTAGACAGGGGAATGCTATCTTGCGCAATTATTTTTCTCAGCCATGGATCACATGGGAACAGATTCCCGTTGATGTGTGATGCGACATGTTCCATAATTGGCTAGTACATAAATAAATAATATTTATTTTGAAATTTATTTTATTAATAACTTGATATTATAAATTTTTATGTTGGGTTTATGGTATCCTATCAGTGATAGCATGCGTGACGATATCCACGCGGCATGGAAGGTTTCTATGTGCGACCGTTTCTATTAGTTTTTTCACAATTTGAGAAGGAGAACCATTAAGAAAGTAGAAGTGACAGAATTTGATGATTCGTGTAGATCTCACCAACCATAGTACATTTCATCTCATGTTTGTGATGGATTATGTTTACACTGGTTGGGTGATGGATTTTAGAGGAGATCTTCAGTGGGACGACAGAACCGGGGGAGACAGGAGGTGACACATCGAGCTGGTATCCATACATTTAGTTCGCATAGAGAGCATCTAGTAAGTATATTTTTTTAAATATTTTATATATCTTTAAATATAAATAGTTTATTTTATATTTCTGTAGGCAGTCGAGCATCCTGATATTACAGAGTTCGATATTTATCGTAGGATGTATAGTGATCCAGCCATTAGAGAGATTAGGGTGATCGCCAGTGTCAGATTGTGGTTAGTATTATTTTTTCAATTTGAAAACTAACTACATATAATATTTTCACAATTTTAATTTTAATTTGGAATTGAAGGAGTCATATGAGGATGAGACCTCTCAGACACAGGATGAGGGTCATGACGAGACGACTGAGCAGACAGGTGCTCACCATTTCGATGAGGCGACATAGATGCATGCAACTCAATATGGCTTTGAGAATGTCCGAGTAGTTTGTATTAGCTCTCATTTGACTCCTGGTACTTATTATGGTACTACTACGATGTCGGCGTCCAGCTCAAGAGGAGCTCGTGGAGAGTAATCATCTTCTGGCTCACAGTATCAGGAGCAGTTGTGAACTCAGGCTGAGCTTATAGAGACTTTACAGAAGTAGCAAGAAGATATGTGTCGGTGGCAGCAACAGCAGGAGCATCATCACAAGGAGGATCTGCGTTGATTGGAGCAGTGGTGACAACAGGAGTATCATGAGCAGACGGAGTACATGCGCCATCTGACTTGTAGTTTAGGGATGGAGTTTCCTCCACCTCCTCCACATGATGCCCAGTGATTTGTTTTTTATGTTAAAAACATTTTATTTCAAGTTTTGTAATAGTATGAACTATTTACAGTTCTTGTCTTTTATATTGGTGGAAATATTGCATAATTTAATTTTTTTAATATTTTATTATTTATTACTAGTATTATATTTTTTAATATTTGTTTATTTTACTACTAATAATAATAATAATAATAATATTTTATGGTTTTTTATATTTTTTTGAAAATATTGAAACTTTTAATAATTATTTATTATTTTATTATTTTAATAATATTAATATTAATTTTTTATTAATCATAATTTTATTAAATATATTTTTTTACTAATATATTTTTTAATTTTTGTTTATTTTATTAATAATAATAATATTTTTTATTTTTTATTATTTTTATAATAATATTATAATTTTTTCATTAATTATAATATTATTATTATTTTTAATGTTTTTGCGATGGGGTCTTTTGCGACGGGGGCCCGTCGCAAATAAGTGAAATATATTTTTTTAAGATTAGTATTTGCGATGGGCCTGTCGCAGAAGGTTTATGGGTATATAATGTATATAATCAGAATGCTATTTGCGACAGAGAACCTACCCGTCACAAAAACTAATTGCGATGGGCCCGTCGCAAAAGGTTTTTTGGGTATATAATGTATATAATCGGGAGGATTTTTTGCGACGGGTAAAAGTCCCGTCGTAACAGATATATTTTGTGATAGACCCGTCGTAAAAAATATATGTTGCGACGCCATTTTCTACAATGAGCTATTTGCAATGGGGGCCCGTCACAAAAGTCTATTTGCGACGGGATCCCGTCGCAAATAGCCTATTGCAAAAAACGGGAATTCTAGTAGTGAAAGTATCACATTATCATGTTTTATGTAGAATTTAAGTTTAGGATTTTCTACATCTTGAACCTAATTTTACACATATATGAAAATCTATACAAATTATGAAAAAGGTCTCACATTTGTTCATTCCCACTTTGGAGAAACAAAGTTATTACATGGGCTATACTGTCATTCCACACACCTAACCCACCGATTTTTGACCATAATAGAAAATCTTCACACTATATCTGGAGGCTACTATAATACTCTTTATTATCGAATCTAAATGTTCACTTTGTAGCTACCTCCTTCATTCCAACCCTCAAAATCATAGATATTTCTACTTATAGAAGTATCATGGACATAATTAATCCATAGTCATTGTAGATCAGTCCTATAATTGGCCATTTATCATGAGAAACTGGGGATTCTCATTGAAATTTGAAAAAATTCCAAGTATGAAGTCTGAAAAATAGTTTTAAGCCATGAACTAATGGAAAACATGGATTCTAAAGTAACCATAAGTCCTAAAGAATCCATACTATTCATCCCCTTCATACCACAAAAAATAGGGTAGGGGAAACCCATGCCTCACAGGGGTATTCATCTATTGAGGGAGTACTAAATTTTATCACCATCAATTATTGCATCACCATTCTCAAAACCATACAGGGGAACTCGTTCCTTTTCTTTGAATATTTTTGGTCAAGGGATTATTGATCCCTAAGTATCATAACCACTTATCCATGTTGGAACCCATACATCTCATAGAAGACATAATGTGTGGGACCCATGCCTTACTGAAGTATTCAAGTTAGTCAAGGGATTAAAAAACACAATTTAAAGATTCACACCTTATTTAGAAATGAATATTAAATTAGGGAGTATTTAAATCCACAAATGGGATACACATACCCTAAGAAACCTAGGTATGTAAATTACCTAGATAAACCAAACCCACATCACCTCTCCAGGTATGTAATATAGGAACCAATCCTCCATGAAGTAAACATATCAGTTGAGGGAGTATCAAACCTATATAGAGGACCCAAACATCACTGAGATGTATGTATTTGTTGAGGGAGTATCGAACTCTAGGGATAGAGGACCCATGACCTGGGTAGATTTGGGATTACCGAGCTCCATCAGTTGTGTGCACATGTGTGGGGGGACCTCTTTGACCCTAAGGTATTTTTGATGTCATGCCTGATTTAGAGAACTTACACCCCAAGAAAGTGGGGGGAGTACCAAACTCTAGGTAAAATATAAGGGATACATTCCTTGTAACTCAAATTATTTAAAGGGATTACCTAAACCAATGTATACTATGATCATCATGTTTAAAGACCATCATTAAAACCACGAGGATAAAACCTAAAACTACTCAAAACCTGATGAAAATAGCCTCATTTGGTCTACCAAACAACACCATCTCACTATACATGGAAAAAAGTGTTTGTGCATGTGATTTCATGTATTTTTGTTTTGATTGATTACAACTCTTCTCATTCTTTCTTAATTTTATTATATGTTTAAATATTAAATTTTGTTTAATTACATGTCTTGATATTTTTATATATTTTAATTTTTGTATTTAAAGTAAACATAATATTTATCATATCATTTTATTCATTACTTAAAAAAACATTAGATTTCATGTTTTTATTTTCATAACATGTTCAATAAGTTTTATTTTGAGTTATTAGGATAAATAAGTCATTTGGAACCTTAAAATATCATTTATACATGTTTTCTACTATTCTTATACAACAAGTATATTGTTCCACATATCTATTTTATACATCCATGTATCCAAATGAAATTTACATAGCTGTTTTGTGAACCACTTAGCCGATTTTCCATAATCAGTTACCCTCTATTTTTTGACCATAACCTAAGCTACAAAAATGTAAATTGAGTGATTATTTTTTTGAAATATAATAAAATTTATAAATATAAGTGAAAAGGAACTAAATCTAATTATACATTTTAAAAATTTTATTTTATGTTTGAAAATTGAAAATTCAATATGTTTTTAGTTTTCAAAAATGACGTTACATGAACCACCTATGTGATAAATTCAGATACGTAAGAGAATCACCTATGTGATGAATTTGGAAACATGAATAACCTATATAAATTCACCTATGTGAATACCATACATGATTTTGATATGTTTATTACCTTATGTTAATTTATAATCCTATGTGATTTTTCTTATGTAGTTCTATGAAAATTCTATAGGAAATTATGAACTATTTTATGTTTTGTTTAATATATCAATTTGATACAAGTTTATTCCATATATTTAAATTATTTTGATGAATTTATAAATACCTATTAATTATTTATAACCTATTATAAGTTATTTTCTCTATTTTAAGCATTTTTTTATAATTATCAAAGAGTGATTTATATTCACACATGAAATATATAGCCTGAAAATTGAAGATTTATTTCTATTGTACTATATTGTTTTCGTAGATTATATTATTTATAAATTAATATAAATTGATATTAAAATAATTTTAACATGTTATAATATTTTTAATTAAGATTTATTTAGTTTTAAATTTTTATTCATATTTACTGCTCGTTTTAGGAAGAATGTTTTTTTTGAATTTCAAATTTCAAATTCAAAATTACTGTTTTCATGGGATTTATCATTGAACTATTATTATAGAAAATGATTAAATTATTTAATTGATAATTTCAAATTTCTTTGAATTATTATTTATTGTTTTAAATTTTGGTCATGAGTTGAGCGATTATAAAGCAATGATAATATTTTTTTCTCTTTCTCTCTTTCTCTCTATGACAATCAAGTTTTATTATATATTAATTTTAAATTGTCTAATGATTGATTGGATGTGTAAATTATATTTGTTTTAAAAGGTTATTAATATTTTATACTGTACATAATTGCGCAAGTGAAATAATTTTGAGACAATATATCCATAATGAGTGATTTTTTATCTTTATCTGATACAGTGTGAAGAGTGTGGTTGTGTAGATATTGCTACGTGTTGTACATTCTACCTATATAGAGAATTTTTCACTACTAACGGAAAAGATCTCAAGGTATGATCAAAATATTCTTCGACTTCTACTACCTTGAAAAAATGATCAAGTTGATCAAACACTCAAGAAAAATAACTTCAATTTATTCTTCTTCAATACATTTCGTTCTAGTTTCTTGTGTATATAACAGTTCTTCCCATAACTCACATGTTTTCAATTTATCTTTATGTTTTTACATAAAAAAGTATTTTCTATCTTCTGGTTGTGACTCCCAGATACCAATATTAAGGTCATTCAAATTGTGACTCACTTTTTCTAAATTAGCTGTTTTAATTGGTTTGTAACTCGACATACAATAGTTAGGTGTCTTTTTTATTCTTACACTATATAAAGTATCTTGTAATTGGATTAAGATTCCCCTAAAAATAATAATAGTGCCGAATTTATCTCTCTCTGAGTAGAGAGGTGTTAGTATATACTAGGTCCACTTTTTACCAAAATCTTATAAAAAACCATCCTTGCGTTATTTCATTATTTTTATTAGGATTCTAATTAACTATCTAAATTAACATTGATAAAAATCAACATTTATACTTAATATATCTATTTTAAATTTTTATTTTGTTTATTTACCCACCCTTTAGACCTTCTAGTATAACCTATCCGACCTAACAATTGGTATTAAAGGGTTAACCATGATTAAGGATATTTTAGCCTTATATTTTTTTCCCTGATACCAAAAAATTGGTACTAGAGGTTGAACCTTTTATGTATTTTTAGTTTAGAGTCTCTTGTTTACATTTCATTGCAATAACCAATTCCTATAGTTTAATATCTTGGTACAAGATCTATAATATGACATGAATGGATGAAAACTATGGTTGGATTCCTTAGAAACAACCTCACTTTGACAAAAAAATGTTTATGGTTACTATAGATATAGAACGGAGGCTTACCTTAAGAATATAAGTATATAACATTGGTTGATCATGTGAAAAACTTACAAGATACCCACAACTGTCTTGGATACTCCTATAAGAAATGATACTACTTTATATGTATTAAATTACAAAGTTTTAAATGTTTTTTATCATGCTATTAATAGAAGTGTGTTTAGTCATGTGTCTTCATGTAAGACAACTCATGAAATACGAAAGATTCTTCAAGTTACCCACCTTGGATCAGAGAGGATATTGAGAACCAAACTCGGAATTCTTTGAGCAGAGTACCGAGATTTCTAAATGGGTGAAGATGATACTGTAACCAAATTTTCAACCAATTCACAAGCATTGTGACTGGAATAAACTCCCTTATAGGAGATTTGGATAACATAATACTTGTTGAAAGAGTCATAAAAATATCTATACTAAATAAATGAAATTAAAAGAATACTATGATCAATGAAAGTAATAAATTCAAAGAGCATACATTTGATGAACTTATCAGATCACGTCTCCAATACAAACTTGAGTTAAAGAGAATTTCAGAATAAGTAAATTAAAATAATAAAGGAATTTATTTCAAATATCATATGCATTTTATTTATAACTCTTATAAATATGAAGCACATGATAGTGACAAAGGATAAATTTAAAATATAAGCAGAGGTATTTATAATTTGAAAAAGAGAAAGAAAAACTTCAAGAAGAAACCATGTAAATATCAAAAAAATGATAAAAAATAAAATAAGGATACCACATATGGATTATATGTAACATGTTATAAATGTATAAATAAGGTATATATCAAACCTAATTGTCTAACGTTAAAGCAAGAATGAAGATACAAGAAATAAAAAAAGGACTTGAAACATTCTTATCACACTGGATGGATTTGCGCTGATGAATCTAATACAAGTGATGAATCTAGAAGAAAAAAAATCAAACCAACATATGTTTAATGGTGACTACTATAAATGAGGTTAGTAATTATTTTTATTATAGTTACTACTCTAATAGTGATGGTAATGAATTTTATGAGTTATATAAAGAAAATTAAAAACTAAAAAAGATGTTATAAGAGTTAATAAATAGTATAAAAAATTAAAAGAATAAAATAAAAGGTTTATAATGGAACGTAAGAAATGAAATAAAGAGAATGATTCTCTCAAGGAAGAAATAATAAATCCTGATTCATGTTCTAAAGGTAAGATTTATAATGATTTTGAGTATTGTCAAAAATAAAATGATAATCTTAAAGGAATTTGTAAGCTTAAAAGATAAATTATCTACCTTTATTCATGGAAAGGAAAAATATGAAAATATAGTATCAATGATGAAACCAAATAAAGATGAAACTATTTTTGGTTACAATCCTCAAATTTCTAACTTATTTGTGACTACTTTTATTGAAATTTATGTTGGAAAATGTCTTCTGTTACATGATTTAAATTTTTTATATAGGGACATTATTCCAATGAATATTCTATAATATTTTCCCAATATCTAGGTTATAAAAAAAGAATTTATTTCAAATAATTTATCTACAAGAGTAAATTATAATAAATTTTTAAAATGAGTTTGGGTACCTTAGAATTATATTTCTAACCCAGTTGGACCCAAAATTGCATGGTTACTAAAATGTAAATTTAATTTATTTTTATAGAAAAAATAACTTGGATGTATTAGGAATAAAACATGGTACATATAGAGTAGCTGTTCTTAGCATGTGACTAGTGACCTATCAAATTTATTCTCTATCACCAAATTTCATGGTGGATCTATCACTTTTGAAGATATATATAAAGGAAATGTTAAATGATTTGATAAAGTAGGTATTTCTAATGTTTCTTTAATTTATAAATTTTTATATTTTTAAGGTTTAGATCATAAATTAATTAGTATTTCAGAATTATGTGGTGATGATATCTATGTTAAATTTTAGTTCAATACATTTCCAGTTTTAAAAAATGAAAATATTTTATATTATGCTTATATAAAAGATAATATTTAGTATCTTAATTTCACTGATCAATATAATAAATATTTCAAGTTTCTTAATACTATAAAAACTGAAAATGTTATATGGAATATAAGTCTTGGAAGGTATCATTTATTAGTGATACAATATTTATCCAAACATTGACTTGTTCACGATTTACCCAAGTTAGAGGTAAGTAAAGATATCTTTTTGTGGTTCATGATTAAATGGTAAGCAACATAAAGAATCATTCAAATATTTAAATCCTGTTTCTACTTCTATAAATCTTTAATTATTGAATCTTGATTCATTTGTTCCAATGAAAACTACTAGTTTAGGAAGTAATATATATATTTTTTGTAATATTTTATAATTTTAGTATATTTAAATGGATTTATTTCATGTTTCATTTTCATGAAACTGTAGATTTATTTATTACATTATATATGATAGTTAAAAATAAAAATTTTGTTTAATTATTTCCATTAGAAGTGATAATGGAAGTGAATTTGTAAATTTTGATTTTGATTTTTTAGAAGAAAATATTTTTTTATCCTATACCACTACAACAAAATATTGTTATAAAAAGGATAAATAGAAATATTAATGTAATGGATCAAACTTTTATTAATAAATATTGTTTAATAAAATTGTTTTTGGATGAATATATTAGAATTGATTTAAAATTTATAGGTAAAGTTTATATTAGACCTATTTTAAAGAAACCCCCTATGAATTTTTTAATGGAAGAAAATCAAATTTTGGTAATTTTAAAGTTTTTGGTTTTAAAGTTTTTAACTTGAATACAAAGGATAATTTAGATAATTTTTATTCTAAAAGTATTAAATATATCATTATTGGTTATTATTCTAATATACAATCTTATTGAGTTTATAATAAGATTACTATGCCTATTGAATAATTTGTATGTATAAAGTTTGATGAATCTTGTGATGTTTAGAAATATATTATGGAAAATATTGAAGATGATTTTTGGGATTTCAGTTTTAGTATAGAAAACCTTCCAGATAATGTATATATTGAGGGGGAGGAAAAATTATTCTCAATACGATACTATATCATGTTGGATTCATAATAATATTCTTATTAAAAATATAACTGGTAATGTTAGATCTAGTATGAAAACTGAGTTATCTAGTTTAAACATCTTTTCTAACTCTACTTTTTTATATTGTTCCTACTCATCCTATGGAATATTTAAATGATTAAAATTGGAGTATTGCTATGTAATTTGTGATTAATAAATTTGTTAGAAATAAATTTTGGTCTTTTTTTGAATTTTTTGAGAATAAGTAGGAAATAAAAACTGAATGGATATTTAGAAACAAGCATGATGAATCTAAATATATTATTAAAAATAAATACAACTTTTTTCCCAAGAATACTCTCTAGAAAAATTTATAAACATTATAGATTAATTTTCACCTATTTCTCTGTTAGAGGATTTTAAACTCTTCTTATATTTTTATTATTTTCATGGATTTAAGTTATTTCAAATGGATGTAAAAAGTTATTTATTAAATGGTTTTATAAATGAAGTAGTTTATGTTTCTAAACCCCAAATTTTTTAAAATGAAAAACTTATAAATCATTTTTTTAAATTATATAAAGCATTGTATTGTCTCAAACAAGAACCTCATTCTTCGTATGAGATGATTTCATTATTTCTATTGAATAATGGTTTCAATAATGTCAATGGTGATCATAATTTTTTTATTAAAAAAATTTCTAATGATATTTTAATTGTACAAATTTATGTTGATGATATATTTTTTAGTTGTTCCAGTGACTTTACTTGAAATTATTTTTCTACATTAATTTTATCTGAGTTTGACATGATCTTAATGAGTGAATTGAAGTTATTTCATGGAATTAAAATTTCTCAATGGAATGATGGGATCGTTCTTAATCAAAAAAATAATGCTAAAGAGTTGGTTAAAATGTTTGGTCTCGATTCTTATAAATATAAGAAAAATACTATGAGTACTATTTGTAAATTAGATAATGATTCATCCAGTAAATATGTTGATATTAATGTTTATAGAGGCATGATAAGTATCCTGCTTTATTTGACTATATATAGACCCGAAATCATGTTTAGTGTTTGTTTATGTGAAAATTTTCAAGATTATCCTGATGAAAGTTATATTAATGTTATGAAAATAATAATTAGATATGTTAAAAGAAATGTTAAATCTGGTTTGTTTTATAATAAATATATATATTTAGATTTAATATCATATTCTGAACATGATTTTGGAGGTTGTAAAATTGAAAAAAATTAACATCAGGTATGTTTTATTTTCATAAGAAAATTTTAATTCCTTTGTATTCTAATAAGAAGCTATCTATTACTATATCTATTATAGAAGATGAACATATATTTTCTGGTAGTTATTTTGGTCAAAGCCTATGGATTAACCAAATTTTATTTGATTTTGGTATTTTCCTTAATAAATTAACTATTTATTATGATAATACTTCTATAATTTCTATTTATAGGAATCCTTTATACCATTAGAGAACAAATCATATTGATGTTATATTTCATTTCATTGGAGATATTATGAATAAGGGTGATATTTGTTTAGAATTTATCTCTACTAAAAATTAACTAATAGATTTATTTACTTATCCTGTAGACTTTTACCAGTTTAAAAAACATAAATTAAAAATTGGGATATTGGAATCCAAATATTTTTTTGTGTACATGTGTTTAGGTGGAGTTTGAATATATTTATTCAATGATATTTTTATATTTACATGCAATCTATAAAATAAAGAAAATGTTTATCAGATTAATATTGTTAATCTCTTCATATATTTGTTCATGATATAAATTTTTAAAACTTCTCATACTTTATATAAATTCTAAATTATTAATTAAATTTTTATTTTTCATAAAATAATATTATATAAATGATTTATCATTATTTTTCTCAAACAAATTTATAAAAATTATTCTCACTACAATTAAATTTATGTTTTAACAGTGGATGACATTATAACGACTCTTTGATACATGTTTAAATTTTTTTTTATAAGGGTGGCAGGATAATTTTTATTATTGATTTTTAGTTTTTTAATAATATAAAAAGGGGGAGATTGTTTGTGCATATAATTGCACGTATTTTTGTTTTGATTGATTATAACTCCCCTCATTCTTGCTTAATATTATCATAAATTTAAATGTTTAATTATGTTCAATTAAATGTTTATATATTATTATGAATATTATATCTTTTAAAATTTTATTATTTAAACTATACTTAATCTTGATCATATCATTTTATTCACTTCTCAAAATATCTTTACATTTCATCTTTTAATTTTTTATAACATGTTCTATAAGTTTTATTTTGAGTTACATGGATAAATAAATCATTAGGGACCATAAAATATCATCTATACTTGTTTTTTATGGTTCCCATAAAAAAAATACTATTATCATGTATCCATGTTAGAAATCCACACATCCAAATGAAATTCACATTGCCATTTTTTAAACCATGTATCCAATTTTATAGAATCAGTTACCCTCTATATTTGGTCATAACATGAGTTACAAAACTCCAAATTGAGTGATTATTTTTTTTGTAAATATAATTAAATATGATTAATATATATAAAACGACCCAAATATAATCCTAGCTTTAACATGGTTTGTTTTAAGTCTACAAATTGATATGTAAATCAATTTTCAATTTTTACGTATTCCCTTATGCGAATTGCCAATTTAATGAATTTTATTACATGAATAACATATGTAGAATCACATATATGAATCCCATATGAGATTCAGCTACATCGATTAATTTATGTGAATTTTACGACATCAAAAAATCTATTTGATTTTATCTATGTAGTTCTGTGAAAATCCTATAAGAAATTATACTATGTTCAATGTTTTTTCATATATTGATTTGATACAAGTTCATTTCATATATTTTAATTTTTTTAATGACTTTATAAATTTATATTAATTTTTTAGAACCATTGTGATGTTATTATCAATATTTTAGAAATGTTTTTATGAATATCAAAGAATGTTTTATCTTCTCGCATGAAACATACAACTTGAAACACAAAAATTCATTTTTCATATTTTATGTTGTTTTCTTCGATTATACTGTTTACATATTAAAATTAGTTGATATTAAACTCTTTGAAACTTGTTTTAATATATTTAATGTGTATTTATTATGTTTTTAATTTATCTAAATGTTTACTGGTCTTTTTAAACAGAATGTTTTTCTGAATTTTATATTTCAAATTCGAACTTGCTATTTTCATAGGATTCATCATTGAACTATTATTATAGAAACCGTTTAAAGTATTTAACAGATGATTTAAATTTCATTGAGTTATTCTTTATTGTTTTAAATTTTTGTCATGAGTTTAAAAATTATCATGCAAAGATAGTATTTTTTATATTTGTCTCTTTTTCTCTCGGATAATCATGTTTTATTATATATGAATTTTTAATTTTATAAAAACCACTCAAATCTGTTAAATTTATTTATTTTAAAAGTGAATTGATATTTTATGCTTTACATGTGTGTGTAAGTGAATAAATTTTGATATGATACATCTTCGATGAGGGATTTTATATTTTCAAGTGATACTGTGTGAAGAGTGTGGTGGCATTGAGATAGTAAATTACTTTATATTATACCTATGAAGATCATTTCTCACTACTGCTGGACAATATCTCAAGGTATATAAAATAATTCTTCGACTTCTACTTCCTTGAAGAGACAATAAACATGATCAAAAACTCAAGAACTAGTACATGTGTTTTATTATTCTTCTATCTATTTTGTTATGATTTATTGTGTTTTTAACACTTATTCCCATCTCTAATGTTCTTTAATTTTCTATTTATACTTTTACATAAAAAATAATTTTCTATCTTTAGGTTGTGACTCTCAGATTATAAAGTTAGGACCGTTAAGTTATAAATCCCATTGTCTAATGTTAGTTTTGTATTTGGGTTGTGACTCCCCAAAAAATGGTCAGGTGTGAGGTTATTATTCTACTAGAAATATTAAGTTGTAATTTGGTGATGACACCCCTTCAAAAATAAAATTATTTCACAATATGTATATCACTTAGTAGAGATGTATAAGAGTAGGATTAGTCTACTTTGTACCAAACTACTATAAAAAATATCCTTTTGTTCTTTCTTTATTTTTATTGTACTGATAATTAAATATATTAACAAATTTGATAATAATCAACTTAGATACTTCATCTATCCATTTAATATTTAATTTGGTATATTCACTCCGTCTATACCTTTTTCTATCACCTATTTGACCCAAAAAAGTATTGACGATAGGATATGGAATTACCCTAATTTGACACATAGATATTAAAATATGTAAACACCCACTTGGTCTCCTATTGGTTCATTCCCTCTAGGGATTAACACAGTCACAAAATGGGCTATTCTATCACACCACAACGCCCAACCCACTAATTTAAGACCGTAATAAAAATTCCTCATGCTACATATGGTAGTTGTTTGATCCTCTCTATGAATTTTTTTAAACATTCATGTTGTATCAACTCTATATGAGAGTAAACCAAGGGAACTTCTCACATATCACACTCTTTTATAAGATAATACTAAAGGATATAAAATCCTCACATCGTTGACCATGACATGACAGTGAAACATATCCACATCATACATAAAAAAACATAATTTTTTTTCAAAACAACAATCTCACACCATGATGAACATTATAATTATGAAATTTAAATTACCACTCAAATAGGATACTTTATAGTTCCATAATAAAATAAATTATTCCAATAAATAAATCAAGTTTGTCACATCATTTTGACCATCAAAGATTTTAATCCATGAAAAGTAGTACCTACTCAAATAGGCGAGGGTAATAATATTTCATAAAAATATCTCCCTAAAAAAATGATGTATAATGGTTCATGGAAATATCTAGTTATCATGGAAACATTAAAGACATTGGGAACCCATTATAATGGTAGGGTCAATTCTAGGTGATATGTAACCTCACCTACCCAATATAGAATGTAGAACGACATGATGAACTTTTCAAATAGTTTTCTTCATTGAAAAAACCTCAAAAAACTATATGAAAATCCACTACTAATCCCATAAAAATGATTATATACTAACTCTAGAAGATATTTATGGTTTAATAATCTTAGAGTAAATATTATTGTTCAATCATATCCCATTGACAAGGAATATGGGTCGATGTTCCTAGTTTAAGGTGTAAGTAAAATATGACCTTATTACCCAACCTATTCACAAGCATTCATGGGTACTTTCTATCCACACCTAAATCTTTAAAAGGTTATCACCTACCATAAAATACAACCTGGTTATGTTATGGTAACATCCTTGTATAATATATTGATGATAACATTAATAAACAACACTAGGGTCCTAAAACTTTCAAACATCACACCACTTCCCATTAACAACCCAATCTGACATAATCTGAAGCGGATGGTCTTAACTATTCAGATAACCCTAATCTATCATCTCTAGAACCCAAGATTACACTCACCAAAACTAGAGTGATTTAAAACCAACAAACCTCAAGAATAATTCCTCTTATACTACATGGAATTGTTTTTCACATGGTATAAATGTCCAAAATGGCCCCCTTAACACCCCACAACGATGGATACAACCCAATAGGGTGGTCCCAATTCAATATTTATATAGTTAGATTTAATAATAACACCATGGTATACCACTATCCCACTAGGGAGGTGGGTTACAGGCTCCCCATATTCAAGAAAATCCTTCAGGCCCATATCTTTGAATATTTAGTGATATGAGACCACTAAATTGAGATCAACACCATGAACCCACCCACACAAATTAAGATTTTAATTACACCACCATCAATTGAAGGTTTTAAACGTCTCTATCTCTTAATGATAACAAAATAATTTATGGATTTATATTTTAAAACCACCCCCATCAACTTGAAATACACTTCCAAGGGATCCAACCACTATGCCACTACAATTACACTCTAATATGATCATTAAAAACAACTTAAATTTCATAAAGGTTAACTACTACTTCACGAATCCTATAACTCATGCTACAAGAGTATACTGAAAAATTAGTATCCTTATAGTAAGAGTGGATGAAATCATTAAATACCTTATAGTATCATCTTGAATCCATCAAAAGAAGGTTGGGTTCATAACTTCAAAAAAATATTAAAGGTGTTCATAATTTTAATCAACAATACTTGGAAATCATCTTTAGAATGAAACTAGATGCATACATTGATCTATAATTTAGGGAAATTATTGAATCTATCTTTATAATTATCTTTGTGTTCTGTTACATTAATATGGAGTTAATTATAAACCACAACCATAGTGCGTAAAGTCATTATTACCACCTGATAGGTAGTTGGATGCAACCTCTTAATGGTTTCCTCTTCTCGCTCCACATGACAGGATCCCAATCATTAATAATGGTGGATTTAATTTCATTTACTCATATTCCAACTACTTATGATATAAGTAATGAGTAACTAGTCCCTACCATGGTAGGTAGCACTATATCTCTCATCTCTTATGGATGAATCTTTTGAAATTACTCTTTACCCACTAAGATTAAATTCACCTTTCAAGAAGGTGTAAAAGAAAGATGGTCACCACCAATAGAAAATCTCTAGATGACAATGGTCCCACAAAAATATCCACCAGAATATCCAAATCTTGAACATTAGATGTTGAATAAGTAGCTCATGCCTACACCATCATGCAAGAGGGTCCATGAAATAGGATATGAGTTGTACTCTAAACATCAATCATTGATTCCTGGTCATAGCCATCCATCAACACATCTCTCTATGACTTTGACTATTATCACCACATACATGATAATAACTAACTGAAGGTGGTGAGTGTAAGGGTATATCAATGCATCATCCACCTTTAAATACTATTGAACTATTGACTCTTCCACAAAACATCTCTTGGGTAAGCGACTGGGTATACAATAGGGAAGTATTTAATCTCAAAATATATCCTCAATGTAGATGTCTATCCATGAAACTTCTCTAGTTATCTATAAGAAAATAAATAACCTACTATCATAGCCAATTCCACCTCTTCTAAGAATAATCACCCACCAAAGACCACATGGGGGAATTTGGCATAGGTGGTGTGTCCTATATCACAACCCCAAAACAAAAATCTCCCTATAGAGGCTCCAATGGAACTATTGAGGTCAAAAAATTATGTTATGAAACACGACTAGGGAATACCTCATGAGGCTTATGGGCTCTGATGTGTACTCATACATTGTCACGCTACCCTAAAAGGGGTCTAATATACTTATATAAAACTCCACCCCAAGGCTCAGACCCCTACTACAATAGAGTAGTCATATCATCAGTTTGAGAAAAACACTATTTAATAATGTATTATTCATTCCTATAGGGATTTAAATGAAATAATCTCAATCAATTTGTTGAGATTCCAAACAATATGGAAATGTGAGTCTTAGACTCCATGTATTACTCTATCATATGAGAATCACGATTTTCTTATAAACCTATTGGAATTTAGTCATCAGAATTAATTTAGAATATTTAACCTATGGATAGTCTCAACCAACTTAGTGGTAAGTACCATCCACTCTATAAGAAGGAAAATAATGATAAAATATAGGATAAAAGCTGCCTCAGGTTGTGAGGCAAGGATATCTCTCAACCAATATTGAAAAAAAATTCATCATTGGTCACTAAATAGTTCTAAGATGTCCATCTATAGGCATAATCTCATCATAACCATTCTAATTCACACAATATGGGTATCTATGGGTGGAAACCATCATTTTTTTGTGTTAAAATTTCAATAATTAGAGAATCTTCTGATTAGTTGACCTAGAGAATACATGAAATATCTTAACTAACCACTATATGATGCATGTAAGATCTTGATTATACTATGTAATTGATGTATTAGAGTTATGGGTTGATTAATTGGTTACAAAAATCCTAGGAAAATAATACAACATCATCACACATATTCTTGTCTCCCTTTCATGATTACTGAACTCAAAACACTATTGGAATTGTATCATTAAATTCCTAAACTAGTCCTCATATGAATGCTAACTCCAAATTTATTCCTTAATACCCGACCACTATAAGATCACTCTAACCCATCCAAACCCATCCAAGCTGAGAGTAATCTTGGTGTTCCTCTCTATGCTCACCTAAAATAGGTCAATGTCCAAATACTAGAATAAATATGGTATAACATGCATTGGAACCCTTATATTATTTTAAACGTCAATAAAAAAATAACTCTAATTTAAAAATAACCAACAATAAAAATAGTGTATATATATAATTATATAAACAAATAAAATATATACAATGATATATGAGAAATCACATAATAAGTACATATCTGTATAGAAAAACATCATAGGAGCTGTTGACCTAGAAATGTCTAAAATTAAGATAGGCATGATACCCCTTAAAGTTATTCATTTCTATATGAACTATTGGATTGATCTATAATCACAATAGTCATCTCCATAATCATGTTCCACAAATATCCATTAATAATAATCATTCATATACTATGAACAAGATATACTCGTACCACATCAACCATGGTCACCTTAGAACCATGAATCATCTGTATAGACTCAACATGTGTGGGAATGAATCCTATGAAGGGGTGAGTGTAAACATACTTACTAGGAAGATAAAAAATATATAGATATTCTATAATACTATAAGTTTTAGGGACATAGGTATTTCATTTTTATCTCTACTCTATCCCATGGAGTGTGATTTCTCATGAGAAAACACAGATGCTCATAGAAAAAAAAATGAAAACTTTCCAAGTTTGAAGTCCATATCCCAGCTATAAGTCTTAACATGAAGGAAACCATGGATGCCTAGGGAGTCATAAGGCCTAAACAATCCACACTATTCTTTCCCTTCATACCACCCAAAACAATGTTTGGGTAAACATGTTCCATGATGAGGTATTCATTAGTCGAGGGTGTATCAAATCTTATCACCAAAACATATTTTGTCACCATTCCAAAAATATATAAGGGAACCCACACCTTTTCCATGAATATTTCTCAGTCAAGGGAGTACTGAACCCAAATTATAATAACTATATAGATAGTTTGGAACCCATGTGTATCACAAAAAAATTAATAGAGTGACCTTCTCATCAAATAAGTATACAAGTCAGTCAAGGGAGTATCAGATATAGATAGAGGACTCATGTACTTTTGATTAATTCTTGTTAAATGAGGGCGAACATAGCTCCTTAAATAGGAGACCCACACTTTGATTAACCAAAAACCTAAACTACTCATCTAAAAAACCCACGTAACCTATCAGAGTACATAATACGGGGCCTGCACCATGCTGAGGTAAACATGTAAGTTGGGGGATTACTAAACCATGATGAATGACATACACCACTATGATAAATATGCATCAAAATATGGAGTATTTGACTTTATAGATAGAGTATCCATGCCCAAGTTTATAGGGGATTACCAAACATTATTTTTTGTGTATATAAGGGACTTATACCTCATCGATGATAAGGGTGTACTAACCCCATGCATGATCCGGAGGACCCCCAACCCAATTAATTGGGATATTAGTAAACTATGGGTAAAATAAATGGAAATCATGTACATTCAGTCACATAATTACATGGGAGTATCAAAAACCATGTCTATTTTGATCATCATGTCGAAACCCCTTCATCCACCATATTAATGTAAAACCTAAACCTACTAAAAAAATGCTAAAAATGTATTAGGTGGTATAATGTACCAAAATATCATGATCTATATGGAAAAAAGGTCCAACATTGGATATATCCTCACCATAATCTGACACATATATGAAAGGATACATAAATGACCATGAAAGGTTCATTATATCTAATTCTCTATAAATATCAACATAGTGATGGTGAGGGACTTACTGTCATACCACAATATCTAACCTATGAGTTTAACAATATAATAAAAATTCATCATACTACTGCTAGAGGATACTATTATCCTCTCTTTACTATAATCCAAAAATTCCCAAGGCAACAAACACCTTCATGTCAAATCCCATTATTATAATTACCTTTACCATATCAAAATCACTATATCTATATCATAACTATCTCCTTCATGCCACTAAATGAATTTTCATCTCATGAATTACCACACATAAAATTTACCAGGGATATATATACTTAATATAAGATTAACTCTAATTAATCTCACGCATCACTAGGAAGGGGGTCATTATGGTGAAACATATAGTGTCATGACATGATCCTCCATATAAGGGGACAGGGAGATACATGAGACCCCTAAATCATTCCATGATAAGTCTTGTCTTACATAAATGAGATGACCTACAATACTATCTCACTACTCTCATCATTTCCAACCTGCACTATCATCTCCACATCGTACCTCCACTATTATGTGCCACTACTAAAAACCATTATCAATAATGGCTAGTTCATTTCACTAAATAAAACTACAATAACAAAAATACATTTGAGAGAAATATTAAAAAATGAGATATTAGATAAAATAAACACAATAATAAGGGTTCAATCTAAAAGGTAATTATCTTAGAGATAAAAAGGATTCAAAATAGTGAATACAATTGGGATATGACACATAAATAGTAAATATTCTCACAAATATATCTTCTGATAACAGAGCATTAGATGAGAAAATATTCCTACCACAAATCTCATTTTCCTATATTGTATGAATCTATACTCTGGGTGAGCTAAGAAATCAACACATAATCTCCAAAGTACAATGGATCATCCAAGATTTATAGGTATCTAAAAACATACCACCATAGTCTAAGAGTTAGAGGGATGAAAATAAAATCTTAATGAGAGAGGGTTTGTAAACTATTTATAATGAAATCATGGGTTTTCCACTTCATGACATGACTCTACATGTCATGATGCAATGCACAAAACCTGGTCCCAAGTCATGGAAAAACTATAAATTCGATGATATAATGGACCTTGGTTAATCTAGGATCAAAATATCACAGTGTGATCAAAGCCCCTCATAAATCCCCAAAAAACCTTGATAACTCTCTTAATATTACACAATTCGACCCCTGTTGGGGCATGACATAAGGTGTCAAATTGAAATACCTTAACCTTCAGAAATGGACATGATAAAACCCATCCACCATGATGTAACAAATCTAAATGACATTAAACTAAGGGAAACACTCATAACTCATGATTCAATATAAGATAAATACAAACGTGATCAAGTCCTTGTGCTATAACCCATAACACCATGGTGAAACATATCCACTTAGAATGGTAAAAAAATTAATGAATTATAAAAATAACACCTTTATACTATAAAAATATTATAAGAGACAAATTTATAGCACCTATCTACAATTCATATTTAAAATTTAAAAATAAAATAAATAATTTGATGGAAAAAATATAGTTCATTGAACTTATACTCCTTATAATAATGATTTATTTCTTTCCAATATTTAACCTAAGGTTATATCATACTTTTCTTTAAAGTAGATCCTTCACAACCATTGTGAGATTCACAATAACCTATGGATACTTTATAGTGAAATATTACATGAAATTATTTTTAATAATCTTTATCAACCACAATAAAGAAGTAGAAAGATCTCTATTCGACAAAGTAATTGTATATTCTCGTCTATAATTTGACCACATTCACTTAAAAAACATGGATGATTTTGGGAAATTATGTGGTTTATCATATCTTTATATTCCTTATAGAAGTGTTATCCACCACACAGAAACCTTTAAATGGTGTCATATTAGATCTATGATCCTTTTATTTAAAATAAAATTTTAAAATAAATAAATAATAGAGATATTATGAAAATACAAATTTTATTACATCTTAATTCATGATTTATTTCATAAAAATACATTTAATACAACCCTAGAAGATCATGAGTCCTAGTTTCTTTGGGTAATTAGGCATATAACATAAAAAAATTAAATACAAAAATAATAAAATTATTTAAAACTCATTTAACATGCTCTTAAAAATCTATCTCTCTTCAAAAACTGCATGGGATAACCTGGGTACATACACAAGAAATGGGTAAGTTATAAATCCAATTAAGGTAATAAACCAAACATGTAATTAGGTAAATTAGTACATTTGGGCCAACAGTCATGTCTAGGTAATATAAGGGGAGGGATAATAATAATCTTGAACAATGAGGCATGATATATCATGATGACATCTAGGAAACACGAGAATGTGATAGCGACATAAAACATGGTATCATAAACATAAGTCAAGGATAACCACCAATAAAACATAACATATTGTTATTAGGATAAAATCACATGAACCATACATGTAAAATCATGAGATAAAATCTTTACCCAATATATTGGAGGGATATATTATTCCATTCCCAACCATCACATTCATATCATGTACATATATAAGTGTGCCACATAGATCATTCAATATAAGATCATATTTCATCACATTTAATACAATGATTATGGAGTGTGGGTTAAATACATGGTATTCCCCAATAAATGATATATAGTTCCATCTATTTGAATACCCTAAATTAGAAATGGGGATGGGTATTCACTAAACAATTGTTTGTCATGGGAAACAATCACAAGATAATTTCAGTAACATAAAAATGGTACATAAAGATTAATATAATTGATTAATGAGAGTGAAAGAAGTATTTCATCACTTGAACATCAAAATAAAAGTTGTAGGGACATGTAAAACATATTCCTACCCAATCAATCAGAAACAAAAAGGCATAATACAATGAAGGTACTTGAATAAATATGAGAAGGAGAGGATCCATTACCTTGAGAGGGAGCTTCTAAAAGCCTGTAAGGATATTATAAATAGATTAGGGACACCTTGGTAGGGATATATAGAAGGAAGTATTGAATAAATTCATGCACCAATATTTTTAGTTAATAATTAAAGGAGGTTGGGTGGGTTTATATAGAGATAAGAGGAGAATTATTTGTTAATTTACAAACATAGGTTTTAGACTCTATATGACAAATTAATAAAATCAACAAACCTTATGATAGATTTACCCATGGTTTCTTCCAAATATGAGAATATTTAAATATTTTTTAAAGTTACGAACTGAAGTACTTGAAATAATACCCTTGGTGATGTGTAAGTGAGTAATGTTTAAAACGAATTGATTTTAAAACATTAAAATATAATATAGGTTTTTTGAGGATTCATTAAGGCTATATAAAATTAATCAAATAAATTCAAAAAACATTATTTTAAATGGAAACATAATTTTGGTCATGGATTCTATTTATAGTTTTTATAACATCACTTTTGGTCTTTTATGATTTTGTAATACACACCTTATAATTATACGATTTTTATGGGGTGGGGTTTGGGGTGGCAGTCATGGGATTGAGTCCCTAGGTTGGTTTAATTATATTGTGCCTATCTCTATTGTGTGCATGATCTTTCGTTGGTATAAGTACCTCTATAGTACATTTTTTAAATTCTTACCCAAAAAATGACTATCTTAAAAATTATGAAAAATATACCATTAGAATATTTTTATGTGATGAATTCCAAAATAATATTTATTTTGCCTGAATAATTCTATAAATATATGAATTTATACTTTTAAATCAAAAAACCAAATCAATAAAACATTCTCTGTTTTTTTTTACAATAAAAAATTTCTTACCCTTATAAAAATTACATTGGAATTCATAAAATTATTTTATCTATCAATTTTAATAAATATTATTTAATAATATTATTTTATTAAAATATAATTTATTTTAAATTTTTTTTAATTATTTTAAAAAGGTGTCTTTATTGAAACTATATATTTCAAAAAATACAATTTGTGTTTATCATATCAAAATATAATTTTTTATCTATCTTTTTATTTAGTATTTTTAAGGTAATGAAAAATAAATATTATAATTATTTTATTAATTATAAAAATTTAATAATTCAAACTATTAAGGTCTATATACATATCCTTTTTTACACTAGTTAATTTTATAAGGTTGAGGCGTGTGATGATGATATTTTCTTATGGTGGTTTGATAAACATGGTTTGGGCCATGATATCGATGAGTTTGAACATGTACTATAATTTTTTTACAATATATTAGTTATTAAATTTCTTAGCTTGGGATAGGTCAAGGGAAAAGACCAGTGATGATACCTACCAACGAAGCATCAATAAATGGGCTTCATAGGGTATGATCCTACTGGTCTAGGCCATCACTTCCTTTGTCTGTGTCAATCATACTTTATCATAACCATCAATATACTTATATTAATGGTCACTGTAAATGGATATATTATCAATGGTTATGATTCTTAATGATATTTTAAATCTAAATTATTATATAGCGGTCCAAAATAACTAAAGTAGCTTATGTGTTTTCTATAACTTCATTTCTAAATAATTAATTTACTCATTAAGTAAAATTATATCATTTATAAATTTTCTTCCCATTACATTATTCCTCCCTTTATAAATTTTACCCTCAAAATTTCATTTATACAGTAAATAAAATGAAGGTACATCTGTTTCTTTACCTATTTTATTTCCCATGTCACTTCCTCAAATTTAAAATTTCTACATAACACTTTTACTAGGTGATTTTTATTGTTTCATAGTACTTTTTCTATATAGTCTAATATATTCACTATCCACTCCTTGTATGAAAGATCATTCTCCAATATTACTACCTCTAGATTCAGTACATGTGAGGGGATTGGTATGGACTTTCTAAAGAGGGATAAATGGAACACATCATGTACTTTAGATAGTTGAGGTGGGAGTACTAGTCGATAGGCCACCACTCTAATGTGATCAAGGATCTAAGAGGGGATAATGTATCAATAACTAGTCTTTCCCTTGTTTCCAAACCTCATTACTGTCTTCCATGGTGATACACAAATGAAAGATTTATCACTGACATCAAACCCCAGGTTCTGTTGATGATTTTTTGTATAGGGGTTTTGTTGAATTTTAATGAATTTCATATGATGCTAAATGGTTTGAACCTTATATATAATTCCTTGTATAATATTAGGTACCATCATCTTCTACTCTCTAACATCATATCAATATGTTTGAGTTTCACATCTATTCCCATACAGAGCCTCATAAGCTGGAATTTAAATATTATAATGTAAAATGTTGTTATATGATAACTCTATTAGGGGAATTATACGATCCCAACATCCTTGGAAATTGATTAAACAAGATTTAATTATACCCTCAAGAGTTTGAGTAGATCCTTCATATTGACCATCTTTTTGTGAGTGATAAGTAATTATGAATATCAGTTACATATCCAAAGCTTACTAAAGGATTTTTCCAAACCTCAATGTCAACCTCAGATCATGATCAAATATAATAGAGAGTGGAACTCAATATATTCTCACCACTTCACTTCAGTATATATTGGAATGTTTTTCAAGAGGGAATTATTCCTTGATAGTAATGAAATGTGATGACTTTGAAAGGTGATCGACAGACACCCAAATGGTTTTATTGGCTTTAGGTGTCCTGGGGATTCCCATGATTAAATACATGGTTATGTTTTCCAATTTACGCATTGGTATAGTAAGTGGTTGCATCATACCCTTGAAATTCTGTCATTCTACCTCGACTTGTTGGTAAACCAAGCACCGAGACACAATCTCTTAAATACCCCTCTTCAAGTTATCACTCTTAAATTATTTCATCAAATATATACACGTCTTAGTTATTCTAGGATGAATATATTAGTATGATCTATTCAAAACATAAAAAATTACCCCCTTCAGTTTTGATTTTGATGGGACACATATCCAGGTTCCAAACTTTATAACTCCACCTCTAGAAAAATTGAACTCTATCATATTTTCTACTTTATTCTATATCACCTAATCATATTTCTGGACCTCCTTGACCCTCTCAAGAAAATATGGATGATTAGTTATTTTATAAATTTAGGATGAATATCCTTTTATGATTCCCATGTATATCTTTTGCATGTCCATGAATATTGGACCATTTTCAGTAATCATCTTGGATAAGGTTGTATGATCATATTTACTAATAGAATATTCAAAATTGTAAAACTTCCTTGGATGGAAATGTATGGAATAATCAAAATCTTTGATCATATTTAACCACCTTCACTGGTTCATATTGATATCTTATTGTGTAAATATATACATGATGATTTTATGGTTCATATATATATCACCCATCTCCCCATAGAGGTAATTTCGTGACATCATCAAAATGAAGTTCAATGATTCCAATTATAGATCATATTTTGGGTAGTGATTCTTGTGAATATTTAATTTTTTCAAGTTATACACTATAAATGTTTCATTTTTTATGATTACGTAACCCAAGCCATTTTTGGATGCATTGTTTTAGATCACAAATCCTTCCCCACTGGTGGGTAATGTGAGCATAGGTGTAGTTATTAGCCTCTTCATCATAACTTTAAATATTTCCTCACATTAATAATTATAGAAAAAATTCATCCCCTTCCATGTTATATTGGTCATTGGGTTTGAAAATCATGAGAATTTTCTCAAAAATTGATGATAGTACCCAGATAATCTAAGGAAACTATGGATATATATCACAGAGGTTAGTCTGGGCAATATCTTAATAACATATTTTTTAAAAGATCCAAAAAAATCTCTTATATGGTGATAAAATTCCTTATAAAGGTTACTTTATATATAAAAAACTCATATTTATTTTACTTAGAAAATTACTATTCCTTTTGAAAAGTCTTCAGTAAAGCAATAAAATGCTCCTCTTATTCCTCATTCCTTTTGCAGTAGATAAGAATATAATATATAAATACTACAAAAATTTGTTAATGTGGTCCCTAAATAATCTATTTATAAATTATAGGAATATTTAAAGAGAATTAGCAAGACCAAATTTAATCACTAGGAACTCTTAGTGCCTATACATTGTACACAAAGTAATCTTGCGGATAACCTCCTGGGGGTGGCGATGGTATCATGTCAAAATGTACACCACCTACTGCTAATCTATTAGCTCTTATACCACGTATTTCACTCTGCGGATCTGTCTGATCTTGTTGTTGTCACTTCCTTGGTGGTCCGCCCACTATTTCCCAATCAGCAACATGTGGGGTCTGATAATCATGACTGAGAGGTCCCCTTACATCATACGAATATCACTTACTATCCCCATTCTAACTGGACCCACCCTATGAGCCCTAAAATGTAGATCGTCTGTCTGGGGATATCCTTCTGAAATGTCTCCCATGTACAGATCACTAAGACTGATGTCGGCTCTATACTACCAAGGTCTCTGCACCTACTCATCCACTGCAAACTACTACTAGCTATACCTACTTATACAAGAAGCATTCAACCACTAAATCTTGATCAAGAACCCCAGCATACATCAAAATGCATAGAGGGATAATGCTAGCTTGAATGTCTCTACATAGACCTCACTCGAAGGTCCGAGCCCTAAAGTATTGATCTCTAACCATATCCACTGAGTACATGGGAAGGAAAATAAATCTAGATGAATAATCTTCCATGATCATGATACCCTGATGTAATTGAAAAAGATCTTGTATACATACATATCCCAGCATAAATAGTGAGAACTCCTCTCTAAAGAGACGATCAAACTCTTTCAACAAAAGAGTCACCTTTTCGTGAGTCTGGATAGTCAAAATCCATCATCATCCTACTGATCGGTTTTGAATTATCAATTCCAGGAAAAATATCTAATCTACTTGTGTCCGAACATGGTAGAAAACTCCAATCACTGCCTTAAGCCAGTCTTCATATTCCTAAGGGTCAGGCTTTCTTCAAGACTAGAGGGGTCTTCATTTTTGAAACCTTTAAAGCACGCTTAACCTATGCTCCTCATCTACTAGTACTGTGGGTACCACGTGTATCTCCACAGGTGGTGGTATGGATGGTGAACCACCTAGAATTGGAATCTATAGAACTGGTTCCTATATTGAAGCCACATCACTGAGGGGCTCATCATCGTGACCGAGCTACTGAAACCTAGCTAGAAAGCATATCAGGTGAATCCTTTAAGAAAACAAGATGTACCCAGTCAAAGTGTACATATAGAGAGATTAATCAAGAAGTACATGGAACTATAACCCATTTCTATATGATTCATGTACCATTATTTTCCCTACAACAAGTTTTCTCATGTATCGAGTTAAAAATCATGTTATCAGAGTCCTAGTGTATGGATATATTAGTCATCCACTGCAACACTGGAGTCCCTAGCCTGAAAGTCGAACTTCAAATAATTAATATTGTTTCCCCAAAACAGTCTCATAGACTCTTGGTCCTAAGGTAGAACCAACCACCTCTAATACACCTCTTTCATGACCCATATCAGTGGGGCTTGTTCTGTGACTCCCCACCTTCGGCTTTAATAGGACAGGGGTTGGTGACTAGCATCAAGTAGGAATATCACTTACATGGGTGGAATTGACTATCTACTTGTACGCATACACACATCTTCAAGACAAAAAATTCTGAATTGTAAAAACCACTATGAAACAATTTCATTCATACCACTATCCCAACCAACAGACTACAAATGGAAGTAAAGTGAAATAAAGTAAACTGGTCGAGAATACAATCCTACCAATAGAATGAGTATATACACTAAAAACTCCTACGTGTAAAAAACGGTACTAGGACTACTGCTCAAAGACATAGAAACACCTCATCCTGCCTATACTCACAAAGCTCTATTTGGTCATGGTTCATCTTGGAATCCATCAAAAGTTTGCTCATCTACACAAGACAAAACATGTGCAGGAAAAACCTATGCAGGGGTGAGTATAATAATACTCAATAGGACACCCAAAAACCATAATGAAATAAAAAAAGAGATGTAAAATCATCAATATATAGTATATGTCTACAATACATATAAAAATAATATCCATATATACTCAAACCAAGACACACAGTCTAGAGGTAAGTCATAACTACCATATACCCGTACTAGGGATTCAACTCGAAGATTTGACAAAGAACTCATCTGGGAGAACACAATCCTGACTCTGATTGCACTGATGATGTATGCCCAAGAAGTACCATTCATTATAAATCTTCATGAGAGAGAGATACATTGATAAAACTGAAGACAGATATGATACCACAAATGATGATCGGAGCCAGGGCCATGGGGTGATACCAACAACTCCATCTGGATTAACCTGCTAAGTAGAGGATCGATTCCAGGTGAAGTTGGTCACTTAAATACCAATAAATCTACCCAGGGAATGAATAATGAATATAGGATCCTTCTCTGGGCCTATCAGAGGGGATTTCAACAACTCTATCCCAAATGTTTAGCTGAAGGAATCATACTCCTATGAGTAGGAAATGATACACATAAACCTTCAGGGAAATCATCAAGGGAAAACCCCTAACGGAACTTGTCTAAGATATGATGGACAATAGATTCAAGCCATTTAAAAAGGGGTACACAATGTGTATTAGGGTCACACTCTATGTCCCTTGACCCCAGATACTGCCCGTGTACAATGACCCGTGTCATTTAGAAAATGTCATGTTGAAATGGGTACACATCGTGTAGAAGGACCACACATCATGTCCTTCCATCCAGGGTCCACTCATGTACTCTTGTCATTTCCTAGTACATGGTGTCAACCATTTTTCTCATACCAGTGTACCAGTACATGGGATAACTCATGTAACTGGTCTGGGCTAAGCCGTATGGTAGGGTGCACACCATGTAGGCAACCTGTGTACTCCACCCTATGTCCGTGTGTCTCCCGAGACACACACTAAGTCTCAAGGAAGGGTCTACATGCTATGTGATAGGGTTCACACGTTGTGTGACACTTTAATACCTCCCAAAACTCCAGACACCGCTCGGTGAGGTCCACATGCATGTAGCTTAGACAACATGTCATGTTCCTCTTAAATTTATAGAACCACCATTCTTTTTTCGCACGCCTTGGAAGATCCTCTAGTGTTAGATACAATGCTCTGTTTTCCTCAAAAATAGATATCCAAGGTCGTATATACATTACAACAGAGAATCAGTGGGTTTCAGAATTTCCATCGACTTTGAAAAATGATTCTGATCACCCACATGAAAATCACTCAAAGAACAATATCTCCCAAATCATATCGATTCATTCATCACCATCATCATCTTACATCCTCTAGGGAATTATGAGGTTGGATATTCAATTTTGGATTGTTGCACCATGAAATGAGGGTTCAAAGATCATCTGTTCAAAATCCATGAAGAATGAAGAACATGTAAAACAAATAGGGGAGAAGAAATATGCACAAGGAATAAAACCTAAGGAACATACCTTGACCATTGTTCATTTTAGCCTTGTTTTATTCCCATATGAACGATCAAAAAATAAAATAATAAATCAACCCCATAAATGTTGCAGTTTAATCCCATCTCGCATGGATGATTTCACCACAGATCAATAAGTTCGTTGGTTGGTCCGTGTTCTTTGTTGAATCTAAGAACGAGGAAAAAAATCAAAACAACACGCCATACCTCAAGGTTGGATAATTTTCAGAAGAGTATCGATCATCATGTCACCTTTGTTGGTGAGATATGTCAAAAACAACATCTCTCGATATCCGATTCAAGCTCCATTGTCATTTTCCGCTGAGAGAGTTCTACAGGTTCCTCTCTAGAGCCTCTAGGGAATTTTATGGTTATGAGTTTAACCCTGGACCCTTGCTTATAGTTTTATTTTAAATCAATCATCACTACATCAATGAAACATCAAAATAAAATAAATTCTACATTTATTTTATTTATTAAAATTCAAATAACTACTTTTCACAATAGATCCATGATAGATGATGTTAGGCCTCACCTAGGGTAAAGATGCTGCTCCAAATGCAATAGTGCCATCAAATTTCTAATCTAGAAACACTTTTAGAAGTTATTCCACTTTCTTAGGAAACTTAAGAACACATTCTATTTAATATATTTAATATTTTCAAAAACTTATTCTTGGAAAACTGGTCCTCGAAATCACACTCCATCTTAGTGCCTGGTCTCGAATTAATTCCATATAGTATTTAGAAACAATACACAGAAATTCCAGGACATTACATATATATATACACACACACAACATGTATACATACAACTATATACATGTGAGATCTTTTATAGATCTACCGCAACAAATGATTCACTCTATTATTTACAAAAGATGATACACATTGGAGATATTCATATTTGAAACTTGTAATACTTTAATATTACTACTACTATTTGCTGCTATTATAATTGAAGACCATTTTCATTCTGGGATCACTTAAGAATTATTCTTTCAAGAAGACGTTCATGTTTGGAGAAGAAGATCCATCTACGGTAAATTGTTGTTCTCCAATTGTGAAGTTCCAGACAAACCATCAATAAATGAAATCCCTTTTAATTTATTGGAGTATTAACTGCTGATACTCAGTTTTGGTTTAAGTATCAGTTTCCTGTTCTTAGATGTGGATAACTAGTTTCCTATTAAATAATCATAAGGCTCTGTTTATCCTTGATTGTAAAGGTGTCAACTGCCTGTAGTCAGTTATGGATTTTAAGGTCTTGTGATAAGAGGACATTTATAGTAAAATTCACCGAGCTTGTAGAGAGAGCATTGGTGGAGTGGACTATTGAATATTTGTACCTCAAACCACTATAAAATTAATGTGTTTGTTATTTTTTATTTTCAGCTTATATTTATTACATAAGTAAACACTGCATATCTTCATAAATATGAAAGGAAGTAAAAATCAAGAATCCGTGGTTATTTTTGAAAAAACACAATTCACACCCCTCTTGTGTTATCTTTGTATTACTCTGACTTAACAATTGGCATCAAAGGTGAGATTTTATTATAAATCTATAGTAAGAGAAAAATAATATAGTCTATAAAAATCTGATGGCAATGAATGATCTAAGTGAATGAATGTTTATCGGTTGTTATCCATACTTTAATGTTGAAAATTATGGATATTGGAAATCTTAAATGATTATCTATATGAAGAATCTTGGATTCAATTTCTATTCGAATATCATTAATCTTTATGTGATTCCCGAAAAACCAGATACTTGGACTACCAAAACAGAAACTGAATATGACAACAATTGAAAAGAAATGAATGCTATTATCATCAGACTTGGTCCCAATGAGTTTAATCATGTGTCACAGTTTCCTAATACCTATGATATGTGGAAGACAATAACAATCACATATGAAGGAATAGGTAACATCAGATAGATGAGAAATGATACTATCAAACTAAATTTTGACACTCTTAGAATATTTTATGGGGAAAGCATCACATAGATGAATGGAAGGTTAACTAAGATTATCAAAAACATTAATTCATTGAGACATCCTATCAATCAATCTGATCAATAACTAAATTTACTCTGAGTACTACCTTCTAAATGGAATGGAATACCTATGGCTATATAATAATAATTACCTGTTAAGAATTTGACAATGAAGGAACATATTGGAACACTGATGATGCATGAAGAAGAAATGAAAGATGAAGATAAAGATCACAATATTGTAGTAATGAGGGAAAATATTACTCTCAAAGTGGAATCTCAAAAGAATAATCAAAAGGAAAAACAAGAATTCAAAATAGAAAAAAACCCAGACTCCTCATATTTGTAAATATAACTCAATCAACTATCTAGAAAGTTTATAAAATTCTACAAGAAGAAAAGTGTCTTCAAAAAATCATTTAAGAAGGATGAGAATGATCCTAGAGAAGTTTGATGCTATGAAGGAATTTTTTTTGGATAAAATCAGAACTAATTTCCATCAATTGAAATATGAAAGAAAAATGTTAGAGAATAAATATCAGAAGAAATATGATAATGATTATAAAGGAAAAAGATCCATAGAATCCACAGGGAGTGTATCTATAGACTCTAGTAGATCCTCGAAATCTAATTCAGATAAAGAGCCAAAAAATCTCAAAACTAATATGTGATTTATGGATAAGTAAGAATAATAGGTATAAATATATTATTCTTCAGCCTCTCACTCTAATATTTTCTCAAGTGATAAATTGGCTTCATACTGTTCAATGTTATAAAATAAATATGATTATTTATTAAATAAACATAAATAATAGAAAAATATTCACAATTTTGTTTTATGTGAATGATGCACAATTCTAAAACAACATCAATAATTAATTAAAAAATTTAATCCAACTACATCACAAAGTATTGATCATGAAAAAAGGATAAAATAATTACATGATGAAGTAGAATCTTATAAAACTAGTTCTGTTGTTTTTTCAAAAGCAGAAAAGAATCTAAATGAGATTCTTGAAAAAAATGTTATTAAAAGAGAAAGATTTGGAATAGGATGAAAGGGTCAAAAATATAAATCATATATTAATTATTTTGTTCTTAATTCAAAACATGACACCTATTATTGTTTTGGAATAAAAATACATTTTCACAAACAACTATAACATGATAAATACTAAAATCAGAGGTATTAAAAAAGATTTTATTTATAAAAATATCATAGAAGAAGGAAATATAAATTATGTAAGGATAAGGCTTATTTGGATTCCCATATCATTGCTTGGTGAAAATTCTATCCCAATGAAAATATAGGTACCAAAACAAAAAAAATGTTTAATTGATTTTATAGAAAAAAGGCCATAGAAAAAAATGCAATATGGTATATGGACAACATCTGTTCCAGACACATGAGTGGAGACTCATCAAATTTCCATACATTTACTCAAATGAATGGATGACTATTCACTTTTGGTAAAAATTTAAAGGTATGTATCATTAGAGTAGGAACAATTAGAGATCTAAAGACTATCTCAATCAATAAAGTACTGTATGTGAAAGGGTTAAAGAAAAAACTGATAAGTATCTCTAAAAATTCTAACGATGTTTTTATTATGATTTTTATAAAAATTAATTCTTTGTGTTTAAAGATAAATTGATTAAATTTAGAAAATAAAAAACTAAAAATGTCTATACATTGGATTTAAATTCCACCTATAAACAAAAATTGAATTGTTTAACTACTAAGACAAATGAGTCATGGATATGGAATAAGAGACTTGGTCATTGAAATATATTTTCTTTACATAAATTATCTAGGGAAAAATTAGTTTCCAATTTTACTTATCTAAAATTTGAGAATGATAGATTCTATGATGGAAGATAAATTAACAAACAACAAAAATCATCTATCAAATCTATTTACAAAATTGCTTCCTATAAACCTTTTGAACTTGTCTATATGGATTTGTTTGGACTATCCAGAGTAGAAATTTTTTATAGTAAATTATATATCTATGTTTTAGTAGATTATTATTCTCGATTTACTTGAGTATATTTTCTAAAACATACAGGTGAAGTATTCTATGTTTTTGAAAGTTTTTTCAAAATATTTCAAAATGAAAAAGGTTTTAGAATAGTTTCATTGAGAAGTGATCATGATGGAGAATTTGATAATCAAGGATTTAATTGTTTTTGAAAAAATATTAGTATTAATCACACCTTCTCTACACCATGAACACCTCAAAAAATGGAATTTTAGAAAGAATAAATAGAACTATTAAATAAATGGAAAGGACTATGCTGAATGAATACAATCTTTCTACCTATTTTTGGGATGAATCTGTAAGAATAGCCTACTATATCATGAATAGAGTTTTCATAAGGCCTATTTTTAAAAGAAAACCCTATGAACTTTGGAAAAATAGAAAATCAAAAGTAAATTACTTTAAATTATTTAGATCAAAGGTATATATCTTGAACAATAAGAACAACCATGGTATGTTTGATAAAAAAGCTAATGAAATAATATTTTTACCATATTCTGATACCTCTAAAGCTTATAGAGTGTTTAATAAAAAGTCAATGATTATTGAAGAATCGGTTCATGTGAAGTTTGATGAAACCTAACCCTTAATTAAAGATAAAATATAAAACATTTAAAGTTACTGACTCATTTGATAACATGATACTTGAAACCCGTAAAAAAGATTTTGAAATTGATATTAATGAAATTCAGTCTAGTTTAGAAGAACATGAATCTGAAAAACCTAAAAGTGTCTTAAATTGATATTCTATAACCCTAAAGAACCATCCTTTAGAAATTGTCATTGGAGACCTTGATATTGGGATTAGAACTAGAATTAATGTAGGAAACCTAGATGAATTATCTACCTTTCTATCTTAGTTTGAACCTAAGTATATTGAAGAATATTTAGAAATGAGAGTTGGTTATTATAAATGTAAGAATAATTAAACTAATTCAAAAGGAATGGTGTTTAGGATTTAGTAAAAACACCATCAAATTATCCAGTAATGGGAACTAAGTGGGTCTTTAGAAATAAACATAATGATCCGGGGATCATAACTTGAAAATAGCTAGATTAATAGCTAAAGGATATATTCAAGAAGAAGGCATAGACTATGATGAAACCTTTCCCCTATAGCTAGATTATGATCCATTAGAAACCTTTTAACTTATTAATCTCATAGGAATTTTAAATTATATCAGATAGATATTAAATCTACCTTTTTAAATGGATATTTAAGGGTGTAAGTTTACGTTGAACAACCTCATGGTTTTGAAAACCCTCACAAACCAAATTCTATTTTTTAAACTTACTAAAGATTTATATAAACATAAACAAGCACCTAGATCTTAGAATGAAAGATTAAGTTATTTCTTTGAAAAATGGATTTACTGATGGATTAGTATGTCCAACACTTTTTATGAAAACTATTTGTTTTAATATTTTATTGGTACAAAATTTCTGTTGATGATGTAATTTTTAGTTTAACAAATATAAATATATGTAACTTTTTTTCAAAACAAATGAAAAATTAATATTAAATGATTATGATGGGAGAGTTAAATTTAATTTTAGAATTTTATATTTATCAAAAAGATTATTCAAATGTTTTAAATAAAATTAAATATATTATTGATTTATTTCAAAAGTTTGGACTTGATAACAACATGACATATACAATTCACATATGTACTAATGTAAAACATGATTTGGATGAAGCTGGAAAACCAGTTGACAACAAGTTATATAGAGGTATGATTTGTAGTTTATTAAATCTTACTGCTATTAGACCAAACATAATGCTTTCTGTATGTTTATTTTCTAGATTTTAGTAAAATCCAAAATAATACCATCTAACCACTGTTAAATTTTTTACATGTTTAAAATTAATTGTTTTTTAATCTCTTTTTTACCCCCAAAATGATGATTTAAATTTAATTTCATATTCAGATACTGACTTTGGATGATGTAGATTAGATAGAAAAAGAACCTTAAGAATTTTTCACTTTTTAGGAAAATATTTAGTATCATGGTCAATTAAGAAACAACACCCAATTTCCCTGTCAATAGATGAGGCATAATATGTAACTACTAAAAGTTCTTATTAACAAGTATTGTTTATGAAAAAATCTCTTTAGATCTTTGGAATAAATTTTAATAATATATCTTTATGTGATAATATTATTACTTTTAATATTTAGAAAAATCATATAAGTCGTTCTAAGAAAAAAGCATATTGATATCAGGAACCATTTTTTAAAGGATCATGTTCTTAAAAAGGCTATTTCTTTATAATTTTTAAATACCGAATATCAGTTTGATGATATTTTTACTAAACAACTTCCCACTGTATATTTTTATTTTATTGAGGGGGATTTAGTTTTATTTAATTTTATATTAGTGTTTATCAGTTTATTTTATTTAATGAATTTATATTTTTAATTCATTTTAATTTATTTTGGTCAAATTGTTTTATTTTCTATATTCGTTTAATGTAGTTTCGCTATCAAATTAATATTTTATTATTTGTTTAAATAAAATTTTCTTATTATTAATTTTAAATCATGTGATTTAATGAACAAAAAATCAATGATTACCCTATGTAATCTGCATGAGAAACTAAACCATATCATCATCCATCAGAAAACCCCTCAACTTTCCTTACCTTTTCATTTTCAACCCATTTCACATTCAAGAACCCTTATATTTATTCAAACCCCTTTAATACGAAATCCTTTAACCTTCAGATTCCTAGAAATGATGAATTCCAAGCATACAAATGAAGGTGAACCAAATGATTTGAATCATTAACGTTTTCCTTAACGAAATATTCTTCAAGGAAAAGTTATAGATTTTTAATTACTATATCATATGAACCTTGTACTCAAAAAAGATCTAGAATTTCAAGGTTTGGAGTTTCTTTTCAATGAAGAAAATACCAATTTTCATTATAAGGTAAAACTAAATAACATTTATAGAAGTATTCATTTAGTTTTGATGAATTATAAGATACAATATCATCTCGAATAGAAGATAAGGTTTTTTCAATTTCTTTAGTTGAAATTTATAAGATTTTAAAATTTAATCATGGAGGAGTATTCCACATTGATCCTTGATCAATTGAAAATAAATATTACAAGTCAGAGGACATCATTTCGTTTCTTTTTTTTTTCAAAAAATATAAGGAAAATGCTGTAAAGGATCTTGAGGAAGACTACATTTTTTTAGTAATTTTCATTCAAACTTCTATTTCTCTAAGGGTTTCTTAGATGAAGAAAATTTTATATCCAAACGTGTATATCATGTTTTTATTTATCAGTGACATCAAGTTGAATTTTCACAGATATATGTAGATATATCTGAGTTACTGTTTCTATTTAGTTGAATGAATGCCATTTTATCCTTGTGGAAGGATCCTATCTCTTATTCTGTTTAGGAAAAATGTGATTTGACTTTTTTTATTCTTGAGTTAAATGTCATTATAATAATGTATTGAATTCTAAGACTCTATAGAAATTTGGTTTATTTTTGAGTATAATAAATGGTAATATGATTCTTGTTGGTGCATATGACCAACAAAAATTTGGATCTTTTCCTATGGGGGAGAAAAGTAAATTGAGGAATAAAGAAGTTGGAGAATCCAGATCAATGGGTGTTTCTCAAACTACCAATAGAATGATTCAATATGATGATATAGATCTTACTGAAGAAGATTCATAATAAGAAGTATTTTATAATAACATTTTCTTCAAAATGAAGAACAGAGAATAACCACAACCTGAGGATCCAATGTTATGATCTAGAGAGGCGACTCATTTAGTTAATTTGAAAAAACTAGAAGATGTTGTGGATTAAAAAAAATATCTCTTAAGAGATACAAGTTTTCCCTTAACTAGATCATCATGAATAAGATACTCAAGAAGTTCATAAAGTTTAGAAATCATTCACTTAGACCCCATAGATCATTGAAAATAATGCTATCACTTTCATTGAGGATTCTATAGAAATAACTAAAACTATTTCATGAGAAAAAATAGAGGTCCTTGATAATATATCCTGTTCAAATGAGAAGTCCATAGATAAGTCTCATGCTAATTCCTTAGCCATTGTGGAGATTGCTGCTCATTCCGAAAATCGAGATGAAGGAACTTCTGAATCTATGAAAAATCAAATTGAAGACCTAGTTATAAAGTTCAATATGGTTGAGGAAGATAATTCACATCTTGGAAAGGAATTTGAAGCTTCAAAAAAATATTTTAATGATTTAATAAATTAATCTATTCCAAGGATGGAACTACAGTCTGTTCAGACAAAGAATAAATAAATCAAAGAGTCCTTTGTGTTAAAAAGATACATTGATGCATTTAGAAGAGAGATATTGGATCAGATTGGGAAGATAAAATAATAAATTTTTTCTAAAATAGATTTTGATGATTTAAAATGGTACTTGGAAAGTCTGTTCGAATCTATCAAGGGGAGTGTCAATAAGGATATAACTTCTACTTATACCCACACAACTTTACTAGATCTGATCAGAAGGTTTTTTAAGCAATCACATCAGTAATGGATGGTATAAATGACATGATTTAGAATCTTCAGTTCAACAGTGAAACTTTATCATACTTGTTGGATAATCATATATATCTTTTTGAGATACTCACTTAAAGTGAACATGGAATCAAGATGCTGCACAATCAGTTCAGTGTCATGTTATCTACATTTCTGCAGATAGAGGAGAATCTACACGACTTTTTAAAAGTCAATTTGATTAATAATATGAAAGTCAGTCAAGATTTGAGGATCTTAATAATGAAGATGGAAGATAATATTTCAGAAAGGTTACAAGCCCAGTTGACCGAATTGAAAGAAGTTTTTCATGTGGCCCAAGAATCAATAGAACCAGCACCAGGACCTTCCCCTGAAAAAACTCTTTCAACTTCTACCAGACATATTGTCTAACCCTTTTCCAAATCCAAAACATAGAATGTATTTATATAGGGTTTCTAATAAAAATTACTTTATGTACTTCATTTCTATATTTTATTATATTTATATCTATACTAATAGAAACCCTATATTATTTATCTAAACAACACAATATAAACATTCATTTATTATTATATGAAAAATTGAAAATTTTATAATCCATTTTATTATAATTTCTTTTTAATATCACAAAAAGTGGGATAAAATTAGGTAAATACAACATTTTATTCAATAATGTAATTCCAATATAGTTTTAATAAAAATATTAATGTGAAACCGAAATCATTTTTTATTTTAAATGTGTTTAAAAAATCCTGTATATCATGTTATTCATTTTATTGGTTTTGTGATCATCAAAAGGGGGATATTGCTGGGCATGCATTGTCTCAAAAATACTCTATAAATCACATTGATTTTGATGCACACAATTCCCTTGTTTTATTTACAAGTGATATTACTTTAGGTGTGTTTCAATAAATTAATATTCATTGAAATATTTATTATGGAATTATATTCATTTTTTTAATTCACAAGGAATATTCATTAAAGTGTTCAGAACATGTTTTGGGGTATTTTGGGAACATTTTCCATACCCTACGTTGATAAACATAATGCAAGGAATGAACCCTATGCTTGAAAACAACACGTAAGGAATGAAACCTATGTTCAAAATAGTACGTATGGATCATCAAACCTACATTATAAAAAAATTGTGGTTAAATGACCTTATGTTTAGATGTAGCCTTACATTTGTTAAGAGAGGAAAGTATGGTTAAAGAACCCTACATAAGTAAAGAACCCTAAGTTTGAGATAAAAATGTATGGTTCATTAACCTTATGTTTATGAAAAACCTTAAGTTATAAACCTTATGTTTGGAGAATGAATGTAACATATTTGAACCCTACATTTTGTTTTTTTGAAGGAACCCTACGTTTGACTATTCAACATCGAAGATTTAAATCAGCGATTTTATTTGAGTTTTGTACAACATTCATGATAGAATTTCAGGCCTATTAAAGGATTGTTTAGGAATGATTCAAAGTCTTTTATTATTGATTAAATAAACAATATTCAATGGAGAAAATCAATATTATTCATAAGGGATGTTATGACTCCCCTAGATCATTTTGAATTTGAATATCCATGATCTATTAGGTGATTTTCTAGGATTTTGAATACCGTATTGAGTAGTCTACGGTATATATTATACCAATATCATTTCAATATACTTATATATATATATATAATATTAATACATAAAATTGTATACATGTGAAAATATTATATATATATGTAACAAAAAATGACAGACTCTATCATTTGTAGAAGAGGCTACACTTTGGAGATATACATATTTGAAACTCGTACTACTGTAAGATTACTGTTGTTTGTTTCTGTTATAATTGAAAATAATTTGAAACTGGGATCACTTCATAAATTTTCTTTCTGGAAGAAATTCATTTCTAAAGAATATTATCCATATACTTTCAATTGATGTTTCTTCAACTGGTAATTTCAACCCAAACCATCAACAAATCCAATATATTTTGATTTATTGGAGTATGAACTGCTCACACTCAGTCGTGGTTTAAGTATCAGCTTCATGTTATAAGATTTGGATAACGGGTTCCCTATTAAAGAACTATAAGGCTCTGCTTAGCCTTGATTTTAGAGGATTCAACTGCCTATACTTAGTTATGGATTTGAAGGTCTAGTGTTAAGGGGACCTTTCTAGTGAAATTGACCAATCTCATAGAGAGAGCATCAGTGGAGTGGACTGGGGCATCATTATACCCTGAACCAATATAAAATTGTTATGTTCATTATTTATATTTATCCACTACTAATATTTATTTCACAAGTAAACATTGTATATCTATATAAATCTCAAAGGAAGTCAAAAGTAAGAATCTTATGATATTTCCTAAAATACACAATTCATCCCCCTCTGGTTTTATCTTTATATTATTCTGAACTAATAGATAAATATTCACAAGATTTCTATTCATTATTATAAAATATTATAAGATCAACATATACAATAATAATGAGTGATATATTATTTTTATTCCTCATATAAAATTTATTTTCCACTTTCCCTTTTTTGATATCCATGCCTCTCCAATACTCATCTAGATTTAAATAAAAAAATCATGGGGATTTCTTCAATTTATATAAAGTTTTATTCAATTTAAACACCTTGATGAATATTTATCAAGTATAATAACTTCAAGTTTCTCTGTATAAACTTGTTTATTTATCTCACCATTTAGAAATGCAAACTGTACATCTATTTGATTGTCTTTGAAATCTAACTATCTTGTATTAAAAAGAATGATCCTGGTGGCATAAAGTCTTTTTATAGGCGAAAATTATTCATAAAAATTAACTCCTTAAATTTTTCAATACCCATTGAAAACTAATATCTCTTCGTTTCAAGAAAATTTACATTTTTCATTCATCGTGTTCTAAAAAACTATTTTATACCAATGTTGTTATTTTCATTAGGATTGGGTACAAGAACCCAGGGATAATTATTTTTAAAATGATTTATTTATTTATTAATCCCCTCAATCCCTACTTTGTGTTCAAATGAATCATAACCAATTTGAGTCTCAATCTTTAAGAAGAGACGAGTGTGACTAGCTATTGGAATTTTCTTGTTTTTTATAACCCTTGATTTTGATCTCTAATTATATTTTCATTATTAGCTTTCCGTGTTAATATTTTATTTGTCTTTATGATTTTAAATACATTTCATAAACATATAAATAAGTTTAATTTGAATCATCATTATAAATTTATACATTATCTTAAAAAATAGTGGGTTTAGAAGTTAAAACATCATCCTCGTAATTATTTAAGATCAATTTCTTGATCTCATCTTCATTTTGAAATACTGTCACACAATCACAATTACTTATCCTCTTGTATTTATTATTATAGAATTTTTATGAATTTTTTTTTTCTAAATGAGAAATATTACATTCTAATCATTCTCATTACTTTTTCACAACTTATTCCTTTCTTTTTGATCAATCAAGGACTCCCAAAAATTCTATACTATTTTATATTTTCATTTTTCTTTAAAAATATTTTATATAGAATAGTACTTGAATTTTTTTCTCAATAAGAACCTATTTTTAATAATTCCAATTGTTATTTCTTATAAGAAAAAATAACTTCATTTATTATGCTCAGTTAGCATAGTTATAGCCATATCAATAAGTCTATAGTTTTTACTCTATGCTACCCCATTTTTTTATAGAGTGTTAAGTTTACTAAACTCATCTATTATATCATGTTTATCAATATATTCAATTTTTTGTTGGAATATCCACTTTCATTGTCAGACATTAGCCTCATTAATAAAAAAATAGTTTTCTTCTCAACTAATTTCCTCAAAATTTTAATCATTCATAAAGCTTGATACTTGAGGGACATGAATTAAAGTTCGTAGGAATAAATTACTTCACTATGAAGGGGAGATGAATTAGTGGAGAATAGTTTTTAAAATTTCCTATTAATTAAATAAACCCCTATAATATGTTAAAATTAGATTCAATCAAGTATAAAATCTCTAAATAACTTGTCTATTCATAAAATAAACAAACAAATAACATGAGTTTTTTACAAGATTCAACCCCTTCTTGGGTAACCTAGTCCTTATTGATGTTGATTAGTCTCCCTAAACACAGATTCTTCACTATAAAAAAATAATAGATTAATTGATTATAGTGTTAGTACATAGTCATATCATGCACTTATAGAGTCATGCCGGACTATGAAAATTCACACCAACATCATACAAGAATATATAGCTAAGATGATAAATATCTTCTTGGGAGTTTAGTTTATTTAGTAACAGAAGATGTAGACCTCCCTAGATGAGCCTAAAAGAATGTTCAATTATAACTAGTCACTTAGTATAGATCTAATAATGGGATGAAACTCTATTCTGAGACTCATATATACTCTTTGAACTCCAAATATAAAACAATTATAGGTGATTTCTTCTTAAATTTGGGTTTTAGGATCTTTCTTCTCTACCCCTCTCAATATTTCGATATACTATTTTTTATACTATATTTTTATTACTTTATTAGATCCTTATATCTAGAAAACATGTAAATAATTGAGGAATTTAATGTTTAGTAAAATATTTTCCATATCATAATTATCAAATCATATGAATAGAATCACAGGAAATAATCTCATTTATTTCTTCATTCAGTTATGATCACAATCATGCACCATTATCTCCTAAATATTCTAAAATTTTAATAATTGGATTTTTACTAAAAACTACCACTTATATTTTTCTTCTCACTCAGAATCACAAAAAAATATATTGATAATATTCTTTGTCTTTAATCATAATAAATGAATAATTAACTAATGATAAATTTTTTAATTTCATGAGAAACACATATTCTTCTTCCCATTATTTTAATTCTCAAATTCTTTGACTATGTGGTGTGAAGAAATTATTCATCAGAGAAAACTAAAACACTCATAACATTGAAAATTCAAAATAAAAAACATCATTTTGAATAACTAAATATTCTAATGGAAAAGATTATTTGATTTTAAGAGAATCAAAATAATGTCACATTCAATTTCTAGATTTAACACCTGGATATTCTTCATGAAAAACATCATCATTTAGCTACACCAATAAAATTTTAAATAATATAACACAGAACATAAAATAAATATAAATAATAACCACCATATTTAAATATCACATGAAAAATATTGGTTAAAAGTTTAGATGTTCTGTTTTAATTCATGAATATTGGCTTCATAATTGTCTGATTTCACTTTCTTGAGAATATTTAAATTTTGAAATTTCATATTTTAGTATATAGAATGTAAGATAAATTTCCCTTTGTGATCCTTATTTCAGAACATAATTTAATTATAAATAGTAACCACCATATTAAAATATCAAATGAACTAGCATGGTTTAGATTTTGGACGTGATGTTTTACTTCAAGAATATCGGCTTCATGATCACCATGTTTCACTTTATTTGAATATTTAAATTCTATAATTTCAATTTTTTTGGAATATATAATCTAAGATACATTTTTATGTGATCCTAAATTCAATTTATCTTATCAAAAAGTTTATTACTTACACATGAACCACTACATCGATCTTCACATATCTGGTATGCATTCTCTTATGTGGATATTCACATATGAAAAATATTTCATATATGGTAGTGCATACATGATTTTTAAAAATGTAAATAATTTTCATACATCATTAAAACCTCTTAAATATATATTTTGTCTACGTGGGATGGAATATTATATAGAACATGGTATTTATGGACACATTCACATATATGATTCTTCACATAGCAAGATATTTGCTTACTTTGATAAAAATCAAACTTAATTCTAGAAAATTATAGAATTCACTCCAAAAAAATCAATACCTCTTCTATTATGACTGATACAATATCAACCACAAAAAATAATACTTCATGTGATCAAATAAAAACTCATCCACCTCAACTATTTTTCAATAAGGATTGAAATGAAATGAAAACCATCAATATCCTTAAGGGAACATCAATCTCCCCCATTTGTATTTGTATTCAACTCTATTAAACTCCATCAAATAAAAAACTGATCTATTCAAACTTCTAAAAGCACATAAGAATCATCACATCATTATCTATCTCATATGGTAAGTTTTTTTACTACACATATATACAAATTCATGTTTTTTATAGAATTACATCTTTTTATGTGAATAAAATTTGTCCATGTGATATAAATAAACTCCCCTAAAATTAAAAACTAAATATCAATGAAATTAAAATCCACCATTTAATATATCTAAAAATTCATTTTATAAGGTAGTGGTCACTAATTCTTTTACCAATAATTCTCTTCCCATTTATCATAGACTTGTGTCACTTATTCTCCCCCTTTTTCAACAAAATAGGAAGCCCATGTTGGTGATAAGTTTCACTTTTCTACATGTGAGAGAGGGATATACATGGAGTATCATTCTCAACATACCCAATCAAACAAATTATTTATTTAATTAAATGTAGTATTAGAAAACATAAATAAATATATAATAAGGAACTGAGTGATCAAGGGGGTCTGTAATTTATTTCTAAGTAGAAAAGTATTCAAATTTCATATCTCTAATGCTCACTCTCTCTTTAATGAAATAATACCTAATGTTGATATGCTTGGATATAGAGTGCTGCACAAGGTTCTTTAATGATTTATTTAACTATTATTATAAAAAATAATTCTTAAATACTTCTTAGTTTTAACATTATTATCTTATAACTATAAAACTATCCATAATACCAATGTACATGAATGAGTGGATGACACATATTTTTTGTTAGCTATACTATGTGTAATCGAGTTCTAATTCTTTTTATTCTATCTCACAGAACTCTCACCAATAAATAAATCCCCAATAGACATGGATATTCTATCTTTAAAATCCCTTACATAATCTACATCAGTGTATCCAAGTAGCATTAAATGTATACCAAATTTATAAACCTGGCCATAATTCAATATTCCTTTCACATATCCCAGTATCACATTTTATGTAAACATGTATAAATCTCTTAGTAAACATTAAAATTGAGAAAAAATTGTCACAACAAATTATATGTTCCATCTTAAAGCTCCCAAATATAATAGACTTTTAATGAGTCTTTTAAATTTATTTTGGCCAACCTTTCTTTTATTTTCTTCTTCACACAGTTTGGTTTTAGACATAATGAGTGTTGAAACCTATCTAGTTTTTTCTATATGGAACATTCTTGATAACTATATAGTATAAATCCATTTGTATAGAAATATATAATTTTAATTATACTCAATCCATGACCCCATAATGTATCTCGATTCTCCTAGTAAATAAATCTCAAAGTTTTCTTTCATTTCCTTATAAAATTTCTCAAGGTGGAAATCTTGGTCCCCAAGAAAAATTATATAATCAACCTATACTATTACAAGTGGTTTAATTATGTAAAACTCTCTTACATACAAATTTCTATCAAATTTATCCTTGGTGACACAAATTTTTTTAAAAACCGAAAAAATTTGAATACGAATCTCTAGGATCTTATTTCCTTTCATAAAATGAAGTTCTCTATTTTCATACCATGATTCCATCAACATCAAGAATAAAACCATCTTATTGATCAGTAAATACTTCTTACATAAGGTCAACATTAAAAATTATGAATTGACATCCATTTGATACACTTTTTAGTGACTATGTACAAATATAAATAAGAACATACTTACTATTTCAGGCCTTACAACTGGAGAAAATATTTCTTCAAAATAAATTCCTTTCATTTGAGTATATCCTTTGTATAGCAGCCTAGACTTGTTTCTTATAAGTTCCCCCATTTTATTCAATTTTCTTTTAAAACCCATTTAGTGATAACTAAATGGTTTTATTTAGTATTAGGACAAGCTCCCATGTAGAATTTTTCTAAATCTGATCTAATTATTCTTTCATAGATTATTCCCTATCATTATTCTCAATATATTTATCCACTATTCGTGGTTCATCATGTGAAATTAGTGTTATGTGATTACCTATAATAATAATTATTCTTATCATCATAGGATATCTTTATTATATAATTATGTTATTTTCATTAATATGAATTTTTAATCTCTAAAATTACTTCCTATCGTTTCCTCTTTCCTCTTTTTTATTATCAGTATGTTTTGAATCAACCTCATCTGTAACTGTTATGATATGAACTTATTTTTCAAAAATATATTATGAAATATTCATGTTGTTTTCATCTAAAATCTCAATTTAATATTTATAATATTGATCTGATTTTATTTTTTTGAAAAATATCAACATCTGAACATTTAACAAGTTTGTGAAAATGTTTGTTATTTCAACTTTACCCACTTCAATTAGATAAGTACCCCAAAATATCCATTCAACATATTTATATTAAAACTTTACTAGCCTATTACCTTTGATATTTATAAATTTTAGACTTAAAAAAACTTTAAAGTACTTTACAATTGGGTTTTTACACCAAATTTCATAAGGAGTGAAATGTGCATATGGTCTCAAGAGATATCTGTTCATCGTGTATACAAAATCACACACAACCACTTTCCAAAATACTTTGAAATTTATTTTCAAAAATAATTTTTATCCACAACACTCATATTATTTTTATATATGTCTCCAATTCATTGAGGAGTATAATGTCTGATGAATTGATGTTTGATTAAATTTTTAGCAAGATAAATTTCAAATGCATCACCTGTGAACTCCTTACCAGGATTAGATCTCAATTTCATAATGTGAAGTCCCAACTCTTTTTTAGTTCATCTGTTAAAAAAATTTAACATATCATCTTTATTGGTGTTGGGCTTGAGGAACATTACATTTTACATTTGGGTGAAATAATTTATGAATTTTATAAAAAAACATATCCCCATGTTGAACATTTTCTTATTAGACCACACAAATCAGTGTGTATAAGTTCTAGTGGTATGGTAAAGATAATTTCAACTTTCTTATGAGTTTTCTATGTTATTCTTCCCTTTTTTAATGTTTCACACACTTCATATTGTTATATATTTATCTTAAGAAGATATATCATAACTTAATACTTCATAATTTGACTTAAAATATTTTTTCCCAAATCTCAAAGCCTTCTATTCCACAAAAGATGTGTTCTTTTCCACTCATGTAATAAGAATTGGTAGGATCACTGATCAAAAATTGATTAAAATTATTTATTTTTCATTTATAAATGATACTTATATTATTTTATCCTTTAATGAAATAATTTCCCTTCTTGAAATTAACCTTATAGACATCATAACATAACTAACTAATTATTATTAGGTCATGTTTCATCCCTTTAATACATAAAATATCATTTGATTTAATGTTTTGAGGTTTGATAACAATTTATCCAACAACCTTAATTTTTAAAGAGAAATAATTACCAAAAGTAACTCCTACACCTCCATGATTTTAAATATTCTTCAAATAATTTTATCAAAAGTCATGTGGGATGCGAACCCAATGTCATGAATCCATTAATTTGTTTTAATACTTTCCTTCAATGCTACCCCAGTGAGGCATGTTATCTCTTCCTTTGAATTATTAATTTCATTTCCTTTATCTACACACATAATATGTCTTTTATTTTCATACATTTTTCTATATAGAGACTCATTTTATCACACCAACCACACACCTCATAAAGGCATTCAAATTAGTTTTAATATAGCATGTGAGAAACAATTTAATTTATAGCCTCACTTATTTGAATATTTAGTTTTCTCTCATCCGAATGAATCCCTATAACTATATGCCTCATATCAGGTAATGATATGTTGTACCATAATATATATGACTTTTTCCCAAACACTATAAAACTCCAACAGTTCCATGGGAACCTATATCTTCTTGGTTTAAATTTTTTTTCCTATAGGGTCTTCCATAATTTTTTTCCTACTTTAAATTTTCAGTATGTATTTTCTTTGGTTTGGGAGATGAAGATTTTATATAGTACCAATCTTCTTATATTGAAATTAGATATGGTTTAAAATAATTTTTACCCAAATATGGGATTTTTTTTGAGTTAGAACCTATATTAATTCTGTAAAAATGATTAAAAATATATTTTTAGGTATATATTTTACTTGTACATTTGTAAAAGTCTCATAATCTAACTTAGAGGATTCAATTTTTACATCAATATATTTTTTGAAATCATCCCTCAACTTGATTAGAAAATTATAATATTCAAGAAACTTATACTAAGTATTACATAGTTTTTCTTCTTTCAATGAAACCTTTTATTCAATTTCTTTTATCATCTTCTCGTATTCATTAGCTTTAAGCCTAAATTTTTTAACCTCATTAACTATGGTTGATTATTATTTTCAATATCATTATTTTTTCAATAATAATATTATTATATTTCACCAATTTTTTCTTTTATTTTAATAGCATAGTATTCTACTAATGATATGATTCAACTTTATCTTTCATCCCGTGTTCCATCCTAGTTGGTTTTGAATCATCTTCTTCAGTACTTGAAGTGTTAAATAATTTTTCAATGTAATCAATGAAATTGGTAAATGTTTTCCCAAAAACACTTTGGGATTTTATAACACCCCAATATTTTTGAATATGAACATTATGTTCGATAACTTATATGGAATACAACAGGGAACAAAAAGGAACATTGAAATATTATTTAAATATACGCATTATAACCTAGCCTTTGAATTGGATGATATGAACATGAACAACCAAATTATAATATATATATAAATATATAAAAATATAAATAATTTTCCTACTCAATAAAAATTTATTTATTAATTCTTATTAATAAGCATTGCATTTATACAAATGTTGTATTGTGCTTAAAAATAGGCTTCCTTCAAAAATGATTTCTATTTATTTTTGTGAGAAAATATTATATATAATTTTTTTCACATATAAAAATTATCTTTAAAAAATTAACAAAAGTTGTGAAATCATTATATAAAAATTATCCTTGGGTGAATTTCTTATATTTTTCTGAAAAGATTGATTTTTCAGTGAATAGTAAAAAATGTTTTTTTATTGAAAAATGTATTTTTAAAGAATGTAGAAAGTTAAATTTATTTTAAAACTATATAAAAGTAAAACAATTTCACTTATATTTTAAATAATCTAGTTAATTTCCCTAGAATCAATTTATGTTTGAATTTGGTATAAAATCATTTTATATGTATAAAATTATTTTTCAAAAAAACTATTTTTATGCGTGAAATACATTTTTAGATTAATAAGATAAATTAATAAATATTTTTGAATGATTTTATTGAAATTTAGTTATTAAAAATTCCATAGAATGTTTTAAACATTCATCTAATATTTTTACTATTCAAGAGATAAGAATAAATCCAATTTTATGCTTAGAACTGTATTGTTCTAAAAGCTGTTTTTTCTCATTTTGTGAACTTATTTTAATATTAATTTACATCATTTATAGATATTTAATTTGATAAAAATGATTCCATATTTGGAATCAAGAGGTTCAAATTTGATAAATATGCCCCTTTTTTAATCGATATGAATAGTAACTATGGGAAACTTTATCACCTTGGTAAAGTGTAAACCAAGTTAATCTATGTTAAAACTAAGATATATGGCCATGATTTTTCATCCTAATTATTATTGGATGAATGGAACTAGACTATTATCACCTTTTTATTTAAATTTATTTCATTAATGTAAATTTTTCCATGAAAACTACATATATAATATTTAAAGGAAAGAAATTTACAGTGTCACTCTGTTAGTTTTAAATATGTATTATTTGTTCACATAGAAGAAAAAGAATTATATGAACAAATATAAATATATATCTTTGAAAATGATGAAATTATTTACATGTTATAAATTTATTTCTATTTTTTAGTTATTAAATAATTATCATAAATGCTTGCGCATTGATAATACATAATTTAATCAATTATTAGAAATATAAAATAAATGATTTTAAAAATATCAAAAGTAATATAATTTGAGTTATTTAAAATTTTAAAATAATTTTATAGATTAATATTACATATTAGTGTTGTTTTAAATTATTATATTCTAATTAAAAAAAATTCATTATGCCTTTTAAGTGAAATTTAATCAATAGTTTCAAAATTGACATTAAAGATATTTTTTAATTTATTTAAGAATCATAAAAGTATTGAAATAAGAAAAGTTGTATAATATATGGTTAAGAAATAAATTCCATTCCCATTTATGAACCAATTTTTTTCCTTAGATGTAAAATTATAACCCTTTAAGTTTGAAAAAGATGCTATCATAGTTAATGTTAAAATAGGTTAACTATGGGGTTAAAAAAATATAATGCTTAAAAACAACTTAAACCAATATTTTTTTATTTTATGTAATTTAAACCCAATACTATATTGTCTTGTAATACCTCAAATATTTTTGGCATGTTTCTAGAGAATTATTTTATTATATTTTACTATTTTAAGAAATCCCAAGAGTTTTTCTCCCCTCAATTATAAAAGAGAACCCCTAATTTCACTTCTTTACACTAATTTTTGTTTTATATATTGAAAATACCCCCAAAAAATACCTTCCAAAAATCCCTATACATATTATAGAGGTGTTTTTTTACTCCAAAAATACTAACCCTAAGATCCTTAAGAGGAGGTCTATAAGAGTTCTTTCAAAGTCGAGGTAATCGCCTTAACGAATTAGTTTATTTGTTTACTTTTTTATTTAAATAAAATTAATCTATGGTATATACTATATATACTAATACTGGATTTTAAACATCCATGTGTCTAAACCATGTTCTTCCACATCAGTTATTCCAGATGTTTCACTCCTCCGTATGTCCACGTCGCTCCACCCCGCAGGATCTCCTTTTTTTCTTCGGATCCCTATTCCGCTCCTGCTGAGATTATCACGGGTCTACACCAAGTGTACCCTCATCCCCTCTGTTGTCCTCCATCTCTAGGTATACCAGCCGTCTGTATCCCACTGTCTCCGACAACCTTCTACTCCCAGTTTCCACTATAGTCTCCACATTTTTCCTTTTCCCGGATGCGGTTGGGATTAAGCTATTGCAACCTAGGGTTCCCGAAAACTCCCCACGTCAGCATCATCCACCTCCCTTGTTTCTTGTAGTTCGTTGTTCTTTCAAATAATGTTCCTCCTTCTCCTGGTTTCAACATACCTCTCTATCGTGTTCAATCTCACCCTCATATTCCCCTTCACAGTTTCTCCGTCGCTCGTGTTCTCCATCCGACGCTCGTGTTTTCTCTTCCCTCCACCACCACAGGTATTTTACTCAGAATATTCATTGCCTCACATGAACCCATACACTCCACAAAAATCTCTGATCCCTGCCCCGAATCCCCTCTCATCTAAACTTTCTTCTCTTTTCTTGAAACCCTAGCTCAGTGGGTTAATGAAATTTTTATAGCAAACCAATAATCTTGCTACGACAACTTGTCATCTTGAGGCACCCAAGATCAACCAAAGACTCATACATCTCCCAACTAAGGTAATTTTCTCTTTTAATCATCCCCAAAAAATTAATCTTGGCCTTTCACTCTATCATCTTAGTATATTCACACAAAATTTCTATACTTTATTAAACAATCTGCATTCTTGGATCTGGAATTAGGGATCCAATTCCTTCAGTTTATATTAGAAATAAGGTAATATAATGGATTTCATGGTTGTGTATTTTTTTACCACTATGTTCCTTCACTAACCCAAAATTTTCACTGCACTGCATAAGTTGTGTTATACATACCCCCGGAAAACATTGTCTCTCTACTCTAGAATATTCAGTATTTGGGTTCTCTTATGATTTATTCATAAGTTTTTTATTAAAAATTATATTATGAATCAAAAATTCTTCTTTATGTATATGAATACTCCAAATCTAGAATAAAAATTGTTCATTATCAAATTTTATGTGAATTATATTCTCCAATCCCTGTAGTGTTCTTTTCAGTTTCAGTGATTTTTTCTCCTTATTTGTATTTTTTTCACAATCTACACTATTCCAATTTATAACTTATATAATCCATAAATATCTCTCATTAGCTTCCAATCCTAATTCTGCTCAGCCAATGTTACTTTATTTTTAATTGTTATCATCATGTGATAGTTCTTAAGATATCTTTTATCTAACATAATTTTCATGTTCAAACATTTTTAATATAAACGTGCAGTTTCCAATCATGATATTATATATGACATATTTATTGATACGTGCATTGTTTGGATTTTAGGAGTTATGTTCACATCAAGGAACAAGTATCTCTATCTGAAGGTGTCGGTTCAGATGAAGTCCGTACCATGGAAATCTTCACTACTTTCTATGTAAGATTATTCAACTGAATAATATAATTATTATCTTGAAATTCATCGTCTCTATACTGTATTCAATAATGCAATTCATGTCTGGGAAAGTGGGATAGAACTCTGATTATTTGTTTGAGCGTTTTATGTTAGAAACCACAATTGAAATTTTTCCTAGTTTTATGTGTAACCGCACGCTGGAGTTTTCAGTACATTTGTTCTCTGATGGAAATTTACTAAGATTTTTTCATCATTCCTGGATTTTAATGGGATGGAACTCTCGAAGATAGGTGAAATTTACTCTTCGTGCAGATTGAACCATTTCCAGATGCATACAATATATGGTTTGTTTTCCTTCATAACAGCTTTGTACAATTAATCTCCAGTTTTATGTATTCCATTTTACATATTTTGTGTATGATGTCTCACTACTATACATATAGGTATGTTCTTGAATTTTATAGTTTTTTAGATTAGAATTCATTCAATGTTTTATTCATCACTGGGTAAATTTATACATCTATTTTGTGATTCATAGATGCTGAAATGGTGGTCATTCGCATTATGGTGTGTTCTCCTCATGCCATTTAGGTACTGTTTAATTAACCTATTCGAGCAGTAATGAAATGGTTTTTGTTGCATCATTCTATAATTTTATTGAAGTTTTTTTAGTGTTTTATTCATCACCGTGTCAATTTATACATCTATTTTTTGATTCATAGATGCTGAAATGGTGGTCATTCACATTATGGTAGGTTTTTCTCATTCCATTTAGGTACTCTTTAATTAACCTATTTGAGTAGTAATGATATGGTTTTTGTTGCATCATTATGTAATTTTATTAAAGTTGTTTCAGGGATCTATTTGTTCATATTTATTTAATATACAAATTCATTTTCTACTTCTTTGTTAATATCTATTCAAATTTGTATACTGGAATATATTGATTTAGATTTTTTATACTTCCATTTATATTTAATATTATATTGCACTTTATATTAGGTCATGTTGTACTGAAATTGCAGTTTACATTCCGGTTTTTATAGCTGTTTCAATATAACTTCATATTTCATTTTATATTGAAGTTTATATTGCATTATCAATTATTGATATTGCATTTACCTTGTAGATTATATTATCATGAATGTTGTTTCTTTATGTAGAATACAATTTCCTTCCTCAAGCATGCATTATCACGCATGCTCATATGTGAGTTTGGATGATACTCTTGATTTCTGTATTTCTAGTGATTAATATTTTTTCTTCCATATATGTAGTTGCATCCGTAGGTTTTATTTGTACTTCAAGAAACCAACTCAATGTAGCACAACCCATGGTTTGGTTATTTACTTGAATCTTGTGTTTCTTTATAGTTTTTAAAGACTTATATCAATTAATTACTTCAAAGTTTTTCACCAAAGTTTTTCTAACAACATTCTTATGATGAATGATTTTATGTGGATCTTGTGGATGTTTTTATACAGTGTCTCATTTGATGGACATCATAGGTTACTACAGTACGTGTGACTCCAACAATATTAGAACATTGTTTCTACATTATGATTACTCCAACACAACTGTTCAGATTTGTAAAAATTATTATCATAATAAAAATAATGACTATAGTCATTTTTTAGTGGTGTTTTAAAACTTTTGTTTACTTTTAAATGATGTTTTGCTGCAAGGAAAATACCTAGACCAACATTATGGCATGAAATATATTATTAGGAAAGAATATGTTTCATAGCTTTAGGTGATAAATGAAATTCAATACGACATATAATGTATGAAAAATTGTCTTCTCATTATATTTTATTTGTAGTAACATTACTTCTCCATGTGTTCATATGTTAACCACATAATAATTTTTACCCTGCTCTTGTTAGATTCCAATGCTTAAAAGGATTTAGTCGGAACTACACTATCTCATTCATGTGAAATTTGAAAAAATTGACTGAATTTTTTAGCTGTAATTGCAAGGTAATACTACAGATTGATCATTTTATTTATTTTCATATTTTATTTCTGCATTATGTTTTTCAGTAAAAACTATATTAGGTTGTTGTTTACCTAAGGGTTAATGAAATATGTTTACACTATTTTCTGAATGATCCTCTTGCATGGATACTTCATGACATATGTTACCTATTTATTTGTTTTCTATGATCCATATAATGTTTAAAACTTTGTTTTCATGTGTTTACTTCACATATTAGTTCATCGTGTTTCAATATCTTCTTTCTGGCTATTTTGTTTTTCTAATTTACCTATTTTCTCTCAAAGAGTGACAGACATGGCTTTTTTTGCAGAGGATGTCCACCTTTTCGATAGGTATCTGTCCAATTGTCAATCTAATTCCATCCATCTATATCTCTCAAATTTCTCACTTTATTTCCAGGCAGTGTGAGCATAGATGGAAGGGGTTTTGTCTGGAAATTTTTTGAAGGTCCGGATGATGAGGATAAACCAAAAATTTCCGGTAAAATTTTCATTGATCTTCAAATATTAGGAGATGATGATTCAAAGAATCCATGGATTTTTCATTATTTCCACAAGCAGGTAGATGTGTGCTTCATAATTTAATGCTCGATCTGTTCTCCCCTCTAGCTTGATTGTAGGAAGCTTGTAGCTTTGAAAAATGAATCAGGTTTTCACTCATGTAGCTCAATTTTTTAGTTTAAAAACTTCAAAAATATTTCATATAGGAATTTCTTGATGTTGCCATTGGAAAACGTGACTTATGAATTGACACTACAAAAGTGGAAAAAGGTGAAGCCTTCTCTGCTGATAAACCTCTGAAATGCCTGGTTGGACTGATTTATGGGGTCTAATTTGTTGGAAAACACAACGGTGAAGTAACTACTCTCTCAATGTTCCAGTAGATGACAATACACCTAGTATCTACTTCAATCGATGGAATGGTATGCGCTTTACCTTTTTTTCATCTATAGGTCACTATTGATTATATTTAAAGCTGGTATGTGCATATCGATGTGCTTTCATCCATTGACATTTTGGGTGATGTGAATATCCCAAATGTGCTTAATATATATGATTAATGTTTCTTCAATTACCCTAATAAATTTATTGTCCTCGTTTCACATAGACAACTCTAAACTTTTGATAAAAAAGTTTGTATGTTTTTGTTGATTTCAAAAGATCATTGTTTTTTTGGGATAGATTTTATAATTTCAAGTAGCATGTTTTCTATTCACCATTAATGCCCTGGCCATGTTTCTATATTATTGGAGTATTCAAATTTGGTTTGAAGTACCCCTTTATCAGCAACATTACCTACATTGAAATAATTTGAAGTCAACACAAGTATGGTTGACTAAAGGAACTACAAGTATATGGTGGTTCTAAATGATGACATCCTATATGAGCTCATAAAATATCTAAATAAGGGGGAGGTAGATGCATGATATAGTGATCACAAGGAGGAGTTAGCAGATAGAAATATATTCCATTTAATTTTATGAAATTTAGTGATTATAGGTTTCTAAAGGTAACATTTTTGGAATTATGGTCCAAAAATCATATGTTCTATTTTCATATATTATAACATGAAATTTATAATCATATATTTCATTATATATTGATGATGTTATTTATTTTTTGAATAGGTTAATATCTTCTATAGTTTCTTGATGAAGCTTCATATCTACGTGCTGTTGATTTGGATTCTTCTACTTCGATAAGTGATGTTTAAATATATGTTTGTTGATTATATATTATTAGTTTTTTGGTTGGTGTTATAATCTACTTTCAAAGAAAGTGCTCTTTATTTGTGTTATATTACTCAATTTTCAACTGTTTTATTGTTTTTTGAATGCATTTGATAGTTATATCTATATCAGGTTTCCATCAATTGAAACAACTTTTTGGTTTAGACCACCTTCTACTTATATAAATTGGTTTCTCTATTTCTATTTTCATAGAGAATTTCAACATTCCTTGAGATAAAATTTTTTCATACAGAACATATTCCATCATATAGGTAGATTTAGCTTTGATATTTACTATTAATTCTTTTTAAATTAACACACTTTATTTTGCGAAAATACATACAATTAATTACATATGCATTAAAAAGTGCATTTACAATAGGAATTTAATTTCTATATAATTATAATTTTTCCGGATTGGTATTCTCATGTGTCTCTATAACATGTCAGACACATGTTTGCTTCGTAACAGGAAGAAGAACTATTTTAATTAAAGAAGACGTTTAAATTTGTATGTTTAAGTATTATAGTATGGTATACCAATATTACACTTCATAGGTTGTGGGGTAAAACACATGTATGATCATTCTATCATAAATAATTCCATCATGGATTTATGTGAAAAAAATAACTCTTATATTTTATAAGATTAAAAAAATAAAATTTCCATGAATATCATGGTGTATGTACTGTTTTCACTATAATTTTTTTAGTTTCTAATTATTTCTTTTATGTTAAAATTCATTTTTTGATTATGAAAATTCAGGTATTCTTATTATAAACATTTTTTTCTATGCAGAAAAATCTCTTCTATGATTTTGAAGATGGATATTTGTATAGTGTGACATAATTTCTGGGTGACATCCTACAACTTCAACTTACATTTAATGATTAATACAGTTCTAAAAATACAAAACATTAATAATTATGTTGTATATTTTTAATTTCCAATGTCCATTTGAATGTTATTTTCATTAATTTATTTAATTTATCTCTGATGAAAATATTTTTTTTATTCTTTATATATTATCATAGATGATTTCAAATTTATTTATCCAAAATGTTTTCTACCATCATAATTATGTATCTATATTTTGTACAATTGTATTCTAATTTTAATTATCACTATTTTTTAATTTAAATATATTCCATATTTATGTTCTTTATTTTCCTTATATATACTCCAATATGTTTTCTTTATATTCTCCATCATGCATTTTTATGTTTTATTTTGTAAAGTGTTGGTATACTTATGTTTTATTTTCTTTATATATTCTCTTATATTCTCCAAAAAAATTCAATTTTCTCCTACATATTCTCTTATGTTATTTTATTTTCCTTATATTACTTATATGTTTTCTACTCTATATTTTGTCCAATTGTATTCCAAAATTAAGTATCACTATTTTTTTTCAATATATTCAAAATTCATGTTCTTTATTAACTTTGAAATATAGTTTTTTCTTCTGGAAAATAAGCATTGAAAGTATTGTCGTACGAATGCACGGGTGAGTAATAGGTTATCATAAAATAGAAAATTAAGTATTCCAAATATACTTTAATTTTATTATGATTATTAAATCACTATTATCTACTATCTTTACTATCAAATGGGAAGTGAAATATTTTCTTATGCGTACATACAACTTACTGTCTCCATGTAGCGATACAATTAATTTTCCACCAACATATTTAAGAAAAGGTTATTATGATGGGTTTAAAGTTTATATATAATTATTATGAAATAATTATAATTATATAATCATATTATAAAATATACCTTCTTACCTTCTAATCTATTGTAAAATGATAACATCGGTCGTGCACATGTGTGGTTTACTACCTTCACAAAGTATTGTGAATATTTTTCATATCTTCATTACTTGGATGGTAATAAGGATATTTTAAATAAATAATATATATATATATGATATAATAAGGATTATTTAGTTGTTAGTTATTATTTATGATTCTTTCTTTTCATCTGTCAAAAAGTGGAAACATTGTTCTTGCATACGTATGACCTAACGTCACCTTGAACAATGTAATTTATTTTTCTATATATATAATTTTATGGATAACTATAAATACGTATAAAATGAATATATATGATATTTTTATCATTATTAACATTATATATATTATTGAACAATGATCAATTTACATTTTCCAAAAATATCGAACCAGAACATATATAAAAAATAAAGCAGATATCACTCAGAACACTGATTTTAATAAAGAATTTTTAATAAACTAGTGATAAAAGGTTATAAGTAAATAATATATGGAATTATTTATATTATTATGTTTATTTAATATATTTATAATAATCCTATATTTATTATATAGGAGGTTCAAACATGTATGAAGGAAGTCAGAACCAATGTAATGGATTTTCGTATCACTCTTATTTCTATAGGACACATGCCATATCATCACTTGTTTATTTAGTGTAGTGTATATAATTCCCATAAATTACTATTGTCAAGAAAATTATCTGATATAAATATCCAAATAAGTTTATTCATTTCATGGGTCTTATCACTCAAATGTTAGCAAAGTGGTAAGAGTTTTATGTTACAATATCATTGTTTATCAAGATTGTTTATGATTAAGTTTTGGATGATGAAATATTTTGATCTACCTCCCAAGAAACTCATGAAATTTATTCTATTATAGTTATTTCTTGATAATCCTTTTTTTCCTTTAATTCTCCACACTTTAATTAATCTAGATACTAAAAGTACATTTTTAATGAAAACCGACTTTATTTCACTCTTCGACCGAAAAACTATTTTCTTCCATATCCATGTTTTCTAAAAAAATTATATAATTTTTATTAACAATCTAAAATTAATAATTAAAGAAATTTTTACCTTGGGTTTAGTTTTAAAAAAAATTAAAAGGAATTTTCTTTCCAATTTCCTAATAGGGTATATTTTTTTAAATTTTTACAAAAAATGTTAAAGGAATGTTTTCATTTAACTTATATGACATGAATGGAATTTACACACATCATGTTTATTAAATAATTAAAAAATTAAATTATAAGTTTCCAAGGATATTTAAAAAAAATCAATTTATTTTAAATTTATTATTTTTGAAAAGTTATTTTCAATGTGGGAAGAATATTTTACTCAAATTTTTAATGATAATGTGATGGTATTTATTTTCATCAATGAAAAAATCCCTTGATTTCACTTATGATTTATTATGGATATGATCTAAGGATACCATCCTTATTCATTGTGTTTATGGTTTATATTTATGATAAAAATATTTTTAAGAAACCCATTCCTTTTCCATGGGTTATGAAATGCTGAAATGTTTAAGAAACACATTTATTTTCCATAGGTTATGATAGGATGAAAGTTTTGTAAAAAAATTATTTTAAAGGGTTCTAATATGATGAATTTTTTGTGATATTTTTCGACACATATGTTTGATTTTAATTATGTGATGGTTGTTCCCCGAATTACATAGCCATCCAATGTATTGGGTAATGTTAGATATGTCATGAGATAAACAAGACCAAACTAGGGAGTGAACTCAGTTCAGTAAAGGACTCTATCCATTAAGATAGTCTTGGAAGTGAACTTTGACTACTAAAATGGTTTAGGTAGTAAAAAAATCCACTGTGATGGTCTTTGAATTAATCCTTGACTACAATGGAAATTATTTTCTATACTTATGTGTATGAAAGAAACTTATGTCTTATGCCAATGTTATTATCTCATACCCTTGTACTCATGTTATGTTCAGGTGATCATTTATATCACAATTTTTTACCCTTAATAATAATCTTAGATTCCCCTTTATTATGTTTTCTTTTCTATAGGTTATGAAAAATGGTATTATGTATGATATTTCTGAGAAGGGTGATAGTTATAAAGAAATTAGTGGGAGATGATGTAGATGTTTTATGAACAGGATGTTTATTTGTCCAATTTTCCAAAGGAAACAGAGTTATAAGATTCTATCAGGGATATTTATATTATTTAATTAATATTCATATATTGAGATATTATATCGATGTATGAAATTTATGGGTCTTCATAGATTAACTTGTAGATGAGTAGCCAACACCTCATTTTCTCATCAAATTTATTCTCTTCCCTTTGAAAAAAATATTCTTGATCCTTATAGGTATGTATGATTCTTTTAAAATTTTACTCCAATTATCTTTTGAAATATTCTCATCATCTTCAAATTTAGAATTTTTTCCCTTATTCTTAGGATAGTTAATGGAGAAGTTCCCAATTCTATTACATTGTCAACATCTAAATGGATAAATTCATTTAACCATGTTTTTTTACATTCATCAATCTCTTTAAAATAATATTAATAATTATTTGGTAGAATTATTCATTAGATTCATTTTATAAATCACTTAAATAAAAATTTCTAGTATGTTCTTTAATTTTCATCTTTTTCATGGCCTCAAAATCCAATTCATCATTTTTTATTAAAGTGTAAAAATTTCCTCATTTCAAAATATATGATATTGGTATATAATTTATCTATAAAAATATCATCTATATATTCTAGATTTGAGATATTAGGATCAAACTAGTATGAATAGTTCATCATGAGCTTCTTAAAAATTAGAGAGTATTCAATTTTTTCCACCAAACCCTTAGATATTACTAAAAAAATCATTTATCTAAGTAAAATAATCATAAATATTCTCTCCATCATCCATATTTATGTCTTTAAACCTGATTCTACAATGTGAATAACATTTTTATCTTGTTTGTAATTATTCGTATTTATTTTATCTTCTAGATTATTTGAAAAAATTACTCAAATGTGTTTAAAATCAAATATAGCTGTGTATTTAACTTCTAAACCAAGGAATGAAAGATATTAAAAATTACATTATATTAAGTATCATAATTTATTCCATTATAAGTATGTAAATCCCTAATATTCATAGAATTAAAATTATCCATTATTATCACATTAGTGAATTAAATAGAGGAAATTAGATTTGATACTAGTCTAAATTACTATAAATTAATTAATACATTGAGAAGGGGGGATAAATCAATGGAGACAGGTTTATATAATTTATTATTTATTAATTGATCCCCTACAATATGTTAATATTTGATTCACTCATATATTGAGTCTCTACTTCAATAATTTATGAAAAAAATTAAGAAACAAAGAACATGCTGATTTTTTATATGTTTTAGCCCCTTCCTAAGTATCCTACCCCTTGTTATAGTTTTTTAGCATCCCTACCCATGGATTCATCACTATAAGAAACCAAAGATCACAAGCTTATAATGTTGGAACAATGTTACACCATGGATGTCTAGAGTTTCACTAGACTATATAGATTCACATTACCTTTATACAAGAATGTTTAAATGAGATGAGAAAAATATCATTTGGAGTTTAATTATTTTAGAAGGAGAAAGTGCAGATCTCCCGCGACAAGACTTTAAGAATATTTAAGAAAAACTTCTCACATCATAAATATTTGATAAAAAACTAATTATCAATTCTTAGACTCATATGTACTCACTTAATACTTGATCTAAAATAGATATAGATGATTTATTCATAGTGTCAAGATTATGGATATTTTCTTTTCAACCTATAATTGTATTTTGATATATTGTGTGTCACACCCAAGTTTTTTTTTCACCCTTTCTACCAATTCATTTTTGGATCTCAGTTTTCCTCTTGAGTTCTGGGATTGACAGGTTTTCAATTTTGAGATAATACCTTTTTTATTTTTTGGTTTTGTGTTTAGTACATAGTTCCTCTTGGTGTGTTTTTTGTGAAAAGTTGAGTTTTGGGATTGAAATCTGAAGGGACACAGTTAGAGGAAACCGTATGGATTTTCCCAAGAAACTGTATAGCTTTGGGTTAGTGTCTAAGGATTTGTTTATTAATTTAAAATAGGTTGTTAAACCATACAACAATCATGATGGAAGGATCTATGTCTTGGCATAACTATATCACATAGTGGGTGCAAGGTTTTTCAAAGAGTGTGACTAAACCATGTAACCTTCCTAGATCTTAAAAATTATGAAATTCCATTTCTACTCTATTAGTATTTTAACCCCAAATCTTCTATTCTTCTCTTCCACTAGGTCATGTGACCCAAATGGTGCCTATCCCCTATTCTCCTTGACTATACTCCTCTCTAATGGTGTCAATCTAGTGATTTATTCATGTTTGGGGATATATTTCTCAGGGTATTCTCCTCTTTAATTCTCCCTCTTCCTCTTACTTACTTTTTCTCTTGAGTTCCTCCTCTCCCTTTTTCATATGGATATAGTTTTCATGTTTCCCTTGGTTTATGTTAGGTATTTGTGTGTTTAAGGTTCCTCTTGAATGTTCTTTCTTCCTTGAGCCTTATCAAGGTTGTTTTAGGTGTGCGTTGTTTAAGAGTCTTGAAATTAAGGAACGTTTCCCTTTGAACATACCTTTTTAAGTTAAAAATTATTGGTTTATTTATTTTTACACAATCCTTATATGTTAAATATTGATGTGTAATATTTGGAAAAATTATTTGATGACAAATGTGGGGGTTTTCATGGTTTTTTTGAAGTATATTCCATTGTTTTGTTATGTGATGCACACCAAGTGTTTGATTAAATGGCCGGTTGGATTTTTGAGTGATATTTGATGTATAAAGAATGTTTTGGGTTTTTAAATATACTTGTGACATCTATACTATTTTTTTAAGTTTTTGAAATGGGTACTTGAAAGTGGTGTGGGTTTGGTTTTTTTAAAAATGGAATGGCGTGTGATGATGATGTGTGGCCCAATTGGAACTTTGATGGAAATGGTTTGGTTTTGCACATGTGGTGTGAATAAATAAATGGATTTTTTTTCTAAATACCATTGAAATGAAAAAATGTGTGTTTTCGCCTTTTTGGAATGGTGATTTTGATTCTTTGAGAAAGGTGATGTCAGCCCGTTTGTCACTTTTGCGAACGTGGTGAAAATGTTTACCATAAAAACTCTCATAAGATAATATTCCTACCTTATTTATATTTAATGGATGGGATGTTCTCACTATGTGAAACTCATGATATATTATGTGAATGGGTGAGACTTCCTTGTTGTGGACTCATTGTGACCCATTTACTTCGAGCGGAATGAGAGATCCTCAGTGTGGACACCTTTGAGATCTATTTGTTTAGGGAAAGATATTGATCATTTGGGTGAATTGGGGTGGTGATTGTTTTGTGAATTATTATATATGATATATTTTATTATGATTGGATGATCTATTTTCGTATGTTAACTCAACCCCTTTATATTCTCAACATGGAAACCTGGAATAGCTAGAGAATTTTCTTAGAACGACTGATACACTAGTGAGGATTATTATCAGAGTTGTGGCCCATAATATGAAATTGGAAATGTTTTATTTATTATTAATATGGGATAATGACCCTTGGTTAGGAGATTTGGGGTGTGATAAAGCATGTGGGATAAATTTGATGTAATCGGATGAGGCATGATTTTTTGGATGAGTCAAGTGTATAGTATGTTCTAGATTATTTCATGTGCTCCTAGGTTCTCCCATCTCTAATTTCACTTAGTTTTCTATGACAGATAATTGTAATTTTTTAGTTGGATACTCTTATGTGCTAATCTTCATTTCCCCTATTATGTGATCATTTTTTCTCTCTCATTTTTGGTGTACTTCTTTAGGAAAAGTGATGTGGTGACTTCTAATGGTTTATGAAAATTGTTTTGGAAAATGTTTTGTACCAAATTAATCACTTTTCAAATGAAATTTCATCATTCTTCTTTAATAGGAAAATGATTCCTCCATGGAAATGAATGTGATTTTTAAGTTGAATAAAGGGCAATGGATTGTGTTTTTTTCAATTGGAAAGTGTGGAAAAATATTAATTTTATATATTGTATTTCAAACTTAAAGTTAATGCTTCTTTATTTAAAGGATGTGTATTGTGAATAGATATTTTTGGGCACACCTATTGAGTTTTAATACTCACTCCTATAGTTATTTATTGTTTTTATATTTCTATGTAGGAATCAACTTGGTTTTGATCACCATGGATGATGGTTGGTTTTGGTATCAGAGGGTAACCCTCGGGGTCACATAGAGACACTATGGTAATCTGGCCTAGTTTGGGTTTTGTTGTTCATTTTTTGTATTTTTAGTTTGTGAAATAATGTTGTCCAGTTTGATATTGTATCATTTATATTGGGATGATCTATTTTTCTTCCACCATTTTTTATATTTATATTGGAAAAAACCAATCCCTTGGGTTCTTTCTTGATTCCTGACAGGAGTTTCCAGCCCAGGAGGATTGGGAATGCCTCCCAGGCCTTGTCTCATATCAGCTTGGGTGACCAATTTAGGGTTGACCTGGGTTGGTTTGTGACAAAATGGTATCAGAGATAGGTTGGTTCTTTAGAGGAAGTACCTTTCAGAGTGCCCTTTATTATTTGGTATGTCAAGGTAGATGAAGTAGGACATTTGTAACTTAGGGTACAAGTATGTGGGTTTGTCTGTCCAACACTTTTTGAACCAAAACTTGTGTTTCCATGGGAATTCGAGTTTTGTTTACTTTATCTAGTTCTTGTTGGTTTTTTTGTGTCTAGGAAATGAAGGTAGAGTTTGTCTAATGGTCTCATTGATCTCACATGGCCTGGAAAACTATGTCGAGCAGGGAACAAGATCCCAAAAGATTCTCTATTATGGTGGCATGATTATTGTATGGAATCTAACCATATGGCCAAGTCACCAATCACCAATTTTTCCCCTTGTAATTTTGTGGGATTTCTTTGATTATGAAAATTGTTTTGAAAACTCTTATTTTTTAATTGCAAACAACTGGATTTAAATTTTTAATAGTTTTCTATTGGAAAGATAGAAAACGAGTTTAGAAAATCATTTTGAGAAATCATTAGTAAATGGATTTTTTTAATATGATTTTTTGGCTAAAATGAGAATTAGTTTACCGAGATTAGATTTTTGTAATCAAAACCTGGAGTATATAGTAATTATTTGTTTGGAAATAAAAATGTATTCTTAAATAGGATATTGTAATTTTTTTTAAATAAGAAGGAATGTGTTTTCAATAAAATGATTTTTTATGGAATGAGATTTTTTGAGCTTTTGAAAATATTTTGAGTGGTATGAATTGGGATTTTGGATGGAATTCCTAGGTTTTTAATTTTTTAATGAAATAAAATGTATTAAAGTGAAGAGTTTGAAAATATATTTTAATTTAGTGTTTAGTGAAATTTTGTTTTTTTTAATTTAAAATTGAAAGTTGATTGAGAATGTGAAAAGTGGGTTGAACATTTATTCAAAAAGTGAGAATGTTTGGTTTTGACCTTTGGTATTGCCATGAGTGATCAGATACATGGATATGTATTCGAATGTGGATGGATGGTTATATGGATAGATGAGTGTGTGGATTGGTATGAGTGGATGGGTTCCCCGGGTGGTATGTGAATATGAATATGTGTGGCTCAATGGAATACCATTGGTGAGTGTGAAAACCACCTAGTTTTTTTTTGTTTCAAAAGTTTTTACAATAGATAAATTTTGGTGATTTGATATCCTGTGGTTGTGTGTATTTTTTTCCTATGTTTTGGGAATTTTTCTTATGTGGTGTTTGATCTTGAGAACTCTTGTTGATGAGTTGGTTTTGATTAAGCTCGTGGTTTTATTATTGGTTAGTGGTTTCCCCCACTAAAGGTTTGATGGATATTATATGTGCGACCATGGGTGGCTCATCATTGGAAAACCCTCCAGTTGATCAACCTAAGGATTTCCTTCTTGAGTTTTTGAAGTTGAATCCAACTCTCTTTTATAGTCAAATGGATCCTCTTGAAGCAGAATAGTGGATGAAAAAAATAGAAAATATTTTTAGTCTCCTTGAGTTTCCTGAGTTGTTAAAGGTAAAAGTTTCTACATTTATACTTAAAGTTCCAACCTGGAGCGGTGGAATTCATTCTCTCATACCAAGCGTCAGGAAGATCTTACCTAGGAGTTATTCAAGGCTTTGTTCATCCATCAGTATTTTTTTTGAGGTGGAGAAAGTGAGAAATGGGATGGATATGTGTTGTCTGCAATAAGGTGATAGATCATATGTTTCAGCACTTTTGTGGGTCTTTTTATTTAGTTCCATATCTTCCATATTTGTTTATGGATGATTCCTTGAAATCTGAACGTTTTGAGAGTAGGATTCATCCTGATCTATAGTCGAAGGTGTCGGAGTTCAGCTTAACCACTTTTTCTGAAGTGGTGAAGAAATACATTCATACAGAAGTTATGCTAGAGGGAGTGCTTGAGGAAGATGGTCCTACTCTTATCTTTGGATGTGGTTAAGGGAATTCCAATAAGGAGATGGGGAAACAGCCTGAAGTTGTTGATCCTGGTCACAGAATTAAAGAGACCTCTAGATATTTCTTCAACTTCTTATAAGAACGAGATCATGTTTTTTCATTAATACAAAAAACCAGATCATAAGAACTCATCATGTCTAAATTATTTTAAGACCTGACATACTTTTGGAAGATTAGGTCACTTAAAATAGTTTTTAGGGTGTTTCTAGGAAGTGACATAGTGCTAGTTCGTAGGAGTAAGGTGCTATTATGGGATTTATCTAGCGATTATTTCTATTTATTCCTTTTCTATTGTAATGGATATATATGGTGGTGTTTTGCAGTGTTTTTTCCCTTTAAATTGTAGGAGTGTATTTTTTTGGATCTCATGATAAACTCTATTTTAAAGGAAGTGTGTGTGTCTTTTGTATGTTTTAATTTTTCCCTCATGAGTGGAGGTGCATTGTGTTGGGCGCCTTGTTTTCTGTGTTCCTCATACAAATTGAAAAAGGACGTGAAGTGTCAATCTTATGATTCGTTTATTTGATGGAAATAAGGATTTCCAATATGGGATTTTTATCTCCAGACTATGTGCCAGTATATACTTCAATCATCAGGGCTCCAGACATAGGACTTATATTGAAGATCACATGTAGTTAAGAATATTAGTGGTGCGAGGGACCTTCACTTCTATTTTTTATTCAGTATATAAATGGAGATAATTTATGTTTCCCCATTATATATTCTTTATCTTGAGAGGTCTTATTTCATGGAAGGAGGTGTAGAGACCTCGTTTTCTAATTACGATAATTTTGTATTGAAAGGTTCTTCCTTTGTTACAAGGGGCATGATAGTTCTATTTTCTTAAAATTTAAGTGTTGGTTTTTATATAGATTTATACCCCTAAATTGGTTATCCTTGTGCAGTTGAACTTCATGAATTAGTTTTGGTTTTGGAAAACTATGGTTTAGATTTTATTATATTTAGTTTTCCCCCTTGTGGTGTGGTTTTTTGACTTCTGGGGAATGTTCCCAGTTTTTTGGCATGTGCAGAAATTTCCTAGGTTTTGGACTATGTGGAGAGTCCCAATTTGGCCCATGTTTGGTTTCCCATGTTGTTTTAAGATTTTATATTACTAAATGGTGTAGAAACACAAATGGTTCTCATTGCAGTTTCATTTAATTTTGATCAAAGAAAATTGGTTTCTTATGGTGGGGAGTTTGTTCAGGCCTCTCGTGTTGGTAATCCAATGTGGTTTCGAAGTTGGTTTGGAAATATGTGTATTAGTTTGATGTTTTCTAATTTCTATTTCCTATCCTTTTGGGATAAAGTTGGGATTTTTTTAGAAATGTGGTTCAAGCCTTCCATTATGTTCTAGGAAGTGGTTTGGGTTCGTTGGTTCATTTCATGTAAGAGGTATGAGTTTTGTTTGGTGGTGGTTGAGGTTTTATTAGTTTGAGAGGTTGGATCATGTAGTTTTGGAAAACCTTTTTCCTTGATCAATCATCTAGAGAAATTTTTGGATTTTTGGGGGTATAATTCCTTAGGGTGGGGAGAATTGTCACACTTGGGTTTTTGTTTCACCCTTTGTTCCAATTCATTTTTGGATTTTGGTTTTCCTCTCGAGTTTTGAGTGTGATGGGTTTTAAATTATGAGATAATCATCCATCTACCTTTTTATTCCATGTTTTCTCAAGAGTTACTCTAAGAGTTGTTGGTGAAAATTTTAGTTTTTGGTCTTGATAGCTGGTGAACCATGGTTGTCGCTTGGTTAGAGGAAACTATGCGGCTTAACCTAGGAAACCGTGTGGCTTTGGGTGTGTGTTTGAGGCTTGGCGCAAATATTTCACATAGGTTTTAAAACCATGTAGAAATCATGAAGGAACAATCTGTCTCTTAGTATAACCATATCACATGGTTGGTGCATAATTTTCCAAACTGTGCCGCCAAACCATGTGAGTATCCCAGTTCTTAAAAATTAGGAATTTCCATTCCTAGACTCTCAGTAGTTTAACCCATAATATCCCATTCTTCCATTATCAAAGTGTAAGATTGAAATGATGATGTAGATGCTCAATATACAAGAGGTGGGGGGGTGAATTGTATACTTTAAAAAAATTATTTGAAACTTTTAAAGATGTTAATATTTTACAATGTTAAAAAAGGTAAATTCACTAGAGCTATTAGTTATAGAAACTTGATTGATTCTGGAAATGTGGTTTCAGAAATGAAACTTAAGAAAACTTTACAAGGACAAAGATTCTACCTTAATGTGTATAGAATCTTACTAATCAGTGTACATGTATAAGAAAGTATAAGACAATTATACTTTCCTTAACAATCAAAGTGTAGTGGAAAAAAAACTTGAAACAAGTAACAAGTAAGAAATATTTTAACCCAAAGAGAAGGGTATCCAAAAACCTTGGATAAAGGTCCCTTAATTTATAAATTCAAGAAACACTGTCTTATCCACACCAGGGAAATTCCTCGATGAAAATATTGGAGTCTGTCTTGTTATCCCCGCAAGCCCTCAAACTTCAATGCAGTCGGCACCTCTTTCCTTCTATCCCTAGAATCCCTCAAATGTACTCAACAACATTTGGAGTCGCACGAAGCAATTCCGAACAAGATGTTTAGTTCGCAAAAATCATGAGTCTCTCTCTCTAAAAATCAATTCAGCATGTAATCTCTATAGTTCTAGAACATTCAGTTGTGAGCTCGTTCAAATGAACTCCTATTTATAGGCATATTTCTAACGGTGAGATCGTCCTCCAACGGTCATATTTTTCCTTGAAATTCAGAGGGACCTGTACATGTGTCACTCAAAAAATGGTTGGTTAGAAACAGAATGCATGACATTGTTTTATAACTCAAACAAGAGTAAGTAAAATATGGTTTCTCAACCAAATTCAAATTTTCGGAGTATAAGGAAAAATAGAATTTAGAGTCTAAGAAAGTTAACCTTCAGAGACTATATTACAAGGATAATCGGATTATGTTTCTCAGGGAATTTGGAATCAGAATTATATAGTTTTCAGAGTCATAATTTTAAGGAATTCAGAGTCTAAATTTTGAGGAATTGAGAGTCTAAATTCTGAGGAATTTAGAGTCTGAATTCTTAGTAATTCGGGGTCCAAATTATAAGAAATTCAAAACATGAATTCTGAGGAATTCAGTGTCTAAATTCTAAGAAATTAGGAACCAGAATTCTAAGGAATTCAGAGTCTAAATTCTATGGAATTCAGAATCTGAATTCAAAGGAATTCAGAACCTGAAATTCAGATAATTCGGATTCTGAAATTCAGAGAATTTGGAGTCTGAATTTCAGATAATTCAGAGTCTAAATTCAGATCTTGAAAATAGGATACTCTATATCTAAGTATTTATATAATTATGAGGTTTTATATGTGAAACCGAATTTTACACTTAGAAATAAAAAGAGTTAGATTTAGAGAGACTAAAAATATGAACAATTAAAACAAGGTAAGGATAAATTTCCTTGGGGAAAGAAAATTTTCCTTATCAAGATGAAACTTATGGAAAATGAAATTTTCTTTAAGATAGAGTGTTTATGATTTTCAAAACATAAAGGAATGGAGAATTCATAAGGATACCTTATTGACTCAATAATCCTCCCCTTTTTGGAAAGCACAAACATCCATATGAAAAAGAATATAAGGACTTAGAAATTTTACGAACTTATAAATAAAACTTATCTCCCTTTACCTATGGATCAAAGTGAATATGACTAACTCCCCCTTAGGCCTTGTAAACCCTGAGGATCGTATTCTGAATTTCCTAAATGAGATTTTTCATTTTCTTTCATATGAAAGTATTCATGATGAAAACTCCCCCTTAGATGAATTCCCCCTTAGTTAGGGAAATTTCTTCTTTACTAAGTATTCTTTTTGGATATTCCTTTCTCCCCCTTTGTGATTTTCAAATAGAAATATAGGGAATGGAAAAGGAAATATGGCACCGAAAATATTATTACTAGACAACCAAAAATAAATAACATCCAAAAATTTCATTAATATTGGAAGAATATGTACAAAAAAGAAAATACAACAAAAGATCAGATTTAGAATGAAATTATCCTTCTTTCTCCTTCAGCATCATATTCTTCACTATGGTTTTGAGCTTCTTCAGTTCCTCGTGATCCTCCTCTACATGTTTGAGAAGTTGATCCTGATCTTATGTTTTCTTCTCTATGGCTTTGATTTTTTATTCCTGAGCCTTAAGAGATTCTGCCTGACCCTTCAAGACTTCTTCCTACTGGATAATATTCTCTTCTATGACAATTATGAGATCCCTTTCTCTCTTCTAACTCTAAGAAACTGAATTCAATTTCCCATTTAGATCTTTCACTTATTTCTTCTGATAATTCTGTTCCAGAGTTAGATTTTCCTCAAAAAAATTAGTGGGATCCTTGATCTTAACATCTTCGGTGTCAAAATCATCCTTGACACTTTCTTGGAATTCATCAAGGATTATCATTTCTTCAACTATCTTCCTTGACCATCTTGTCATCTTTTTTCATGATCTTTTATGAGCTTCAAAGCTAATAAGAAAATTCTTGAATTCTACCTTGAGTTTGACACACTTTTCCATCACCATGGATACTGAATCTGATTTTTGATTTAATGAATGCCGAAGCATCTGGAATTTGGAGTCTATTCTTGTAACTAGAGGGATAGTTCCAACAAGATTTTTTAAAGACTAGACTACAAAATCATGTCCATGAGATGAATATTTCGAACCATATATTTTTCTTGGTGAGGATTCATTTTCTATATCAATAGCTTTTCTCTTCTATGAAGCACCCACTTCTTTCTTCTTCACCACTGCTCTGATAGGTGTATCAACAACCACCTGTTTTCCCTTACCAGGTTTTGGAATGACATCTTCTTTATTGGGTGATTCATGTTCACTATCAGATAGTTTCACAATTTTATCTTCATCTATCTATTCCTTCTAAACTTTTACCTCAGTATCCTCTGGCTGAATGAAATAATGGTTTGAGATTTCTTCTTCAGACACTTTGCTCACTTATTATTCACTCTTCTCATATTTTCCTAGGGTAATTTTTTTGAAGATTCAACTTTAGAGGTTCGTAATGATAATTTTTCATGACTTTACTTCTCATTAAAATCTTCAAATTACTTTATCAAGTCTTCGGTATCACCACTGCCTTCTTATTCTTCTTCTTATACTTGTTTTTCTTGGACTTTTTCCAAAGTCACAAACATCTTTTCGGGAGTCTTTAGTAAAGGTTCTATAAGAAATGATTCTGGTACCTGAATATTCTCTGATGCTTTCTCATCATCCTTCATAAGTGATTGGACAATCTCTACCTCAGACAACTTTTTCTTCTACTTCTTCTCTTTCTCTTGCTTCCTAGGCTCTTCAAATTCCTTTTCCTTAAAATATTTTTCCTCATCAGGGTCCAGGAAAAACTTAGGCTCCCCTCCTTTCTGATTTCTCTTTTCTTCTCTCCACTTTTCTACTACCTTATCAGGATATGCTTTTTGTTTCTTTGGCTTTGGGGGTGCTGATTGAAGTTCCTTTGCCACTGGAGTTTTTGTCTTCTCTTCTAATTCTTTCACTTTCCTCTTCCTTCCACCCTTTTTAGAGGTTTTATCCACCTCCTATTTCATTGAAAGAGTTTCAACTTCCTCTTCAGTAAAATCATATGATTCTTTAGATTCTTTGCAAAAACCAATTTTTATCCTTCTCAAAGTATCATCACTCAACAACATGACTTTTCAATTCCTTGACTTAGTAATGAAAGTAATTTTGAAGTATTCTAAAAACCAAACAACCATCTTTGATAGAATGGCTGGATACATAATAATTTGAGATTTCAAATTCCCATTATTGATATTATCAATCATAATCAGAATGTACTTAAACAAATTTAACTTCCTTAGATTCACCAAGAAATCTAAAATATAGATTCCATTCTTCTTTATATTATCCTTATCACCTTTTCTCAAAATTATAAAACCTTGAACCCATAGTTCAAGAATCCTTAAGTTCATAGATAGATGAAGAATATTTAGAGTCTTTACTTCTGTGATACCAAGAAAAGCCATGGATTTTTACTTAATAAAACTCCCTTGAACATTAGGTAGCTTGTTAGTACAGAACTCAGATTCCCCTTCATAAGAAATACCAACCAACCATGCAGCCTTGATGTAAGAAAGTGAATATGTCTTTCCATAACACTTGAAAAAAAACTTACTCTTGCCTTCTTTCTAAAAAAAAGTTACTGACTCATAGAACTCTACTAACAACTCCGGATACACCAAATCCTAAGATTTTGGTTTCGAAATACATACATTCTCCCATCCATTGATTTTGATATTCTTGGAAATGATAGAGTCATATTTTCCATAAAACTTTTAATCAACTAACATTTCTCTATATATTTTCTATTCAGATATTGGCCTAATAGTCACCATTTCTTTCTGGGAAGAGACTATGGAAGATATTCAGAAGTAAGGAAGATCTAAGAAGTTCAGAACGGGCTTATTTAAGAAGGGAAGCGCTTCAACACACATGAGATTTGAGATTGATGTGGGACAACCATCAGGTGGTCCTTTATATAGGCATTTGAGGTGACAGTTTAGCTTCCAAACTCAATACAATGGTTGCAAAACCTTTTGTCCAGATCTGACAGCTAAAAAGATGACCGAGGAAGAATTTTGATAGATTCCAATATTTTGAGGTTTTTTAAGTAAAACATTCAGATTTAAGGAAAAGTAAATACGAAAAATTTAAAAAATGAATGAAAATACCAACAAGTAAAATATGATTACAAAAAATTTAAGAAATGAAACATACCTTTCAGATCGCTAGGAAGATTATTCGTAATGAGGAAAGTTCTTCTTGAATAACTTTAGATTTTTAAAATTTGATTAGGAAAACTTTGACTAAGAACAAAAATTTAGACTATGGAATATTTTTAGACTACGAAAAAATTTTAGACTATGAAAAATTTTTAGACTACAAAAAATTTTAGACTATGAAAAATTGTTAGACTACGAAATGTTTTAGACTACGAAAAATTTGTAGACTACGAAAAATTTTCAAACTACAAAAAAATTTTAGACTGTGAAAAATTTTAGACTTTGAAAAATTTTGTGACTATGAAAAATTTTTAGACAACGAAAAAAATTTAGACTAGGAAAAATTTTTAGACTACAAAAAATTTTAGACTACAAAAAAATTTTAGACGATGAAATTTTTTTTGACTAAGATAAAATTTTTAAAAATAAAACAAACAAATGTTCTCACTCTATGAAAAGGAGTTCCTTACTATAAGGATATTGGTTTCAAAAGGAAGGTCACTTGGAAGATTACCTTAAGGTTATCATTCATGACTTTGGTTTAATGTATTCAAATCTATCATATGGTAAAGATTTTGTGAAAATATCAGAAGGTTGATCTTGTGTTCTGATAAATTGAAGAATGATATCTCCTTTTTGTGTGTGGTATCTAAGAAAGTGATGCCTAATATCTATGTGTTTTTCACGAGAGTGATATGCATGGTTTTTTATTAGGGAAATGTCACTAGTATTATCACACAAAAAAAATTTTCTGGTAAACTCATACAATAGTCTGTGAGTGTGTGTTGCATCCACAACACTTGATCACATCAACTTCCAGCTGCTACATATTCAGCTTCAGCAGTGGAAAGTGCTACTGAGTGTTAATTTTTTTCATGACTAATAAAATAATGAATCTATTAAGAAATGAGACGTTCCGGATGTACTTTTCCTATCCATTCTGCATCCACCAAAGTTAGCATCCAAATTTTTTTATAAAAAAAATAATTTCTAGAAGTATAAAAGAGTCCTAGATCCATAGTTCCCTTTAAGTAGAAAAAAATCCTTTTCAATTCCTTTAAATGAGATTCCTTAGTATTGGATTGATATCTTACACATAAGCATACTGAAAACATTAAGTATGGATGACTAGCTATAAAGTAGAGTAGACTTCATATTATATCACTAAAAGATGTTTGATCTACTGGTTTCTTAGCTTCATCAGGATCAAGTGAATTTGAGGTACCAATGGGAGTTCTTATACTCTTAGTGTTGTCATATCCATTCTTTTTAGAAAGATCTTTAATATACTTATGTTGAGATATATATATATATATTCCTTCTGGTTTTTTAGAAATTTGAAAACCAAGGAAAAATGTTAACTCACCCATCATACTCATTCAGAACTCATATTTCATTTGATCTACAAAGGAAACAGTTAAAGATTGCTGAGTAGAAACAAATATATTTTCATCAACATAAATTTGAAAAATAAAAACAATTTTCTTATATTTATTTATAAAAAGGGTTGGATCATAATTTCCCTTAACATAATTATTTTGATGCAAAAATCCTATAAGTCTATCATACTAAGCTCGAGGGGCTTGAATAAGTCTATACAAAGATTTGGTAAGTTTGAAAACATGTTCAGGATGTTTTGTATCTTCAAAAACAGGAGGTTGTTCAATACAAACTTCCTCTTGAACAAAACCATTAAGGAAATCACATTTAACATCCATTTGAAAAAGGTTTAAATTAAATAATGCTGCAAAAGCAAGTAGAATATGAATAGATTCAAGTCTAGATACTGGAGCGTAGGTTTCTTCATAGTCTATTCCTTATTGTTGATTATAGACTTTAGAAACCAATCTAGCTTTATTTCTAACTATTATTCCATTTTCATCACATTTATTTCAAAAGACCCATTTTACTCCAATAACAGAAGTTTCTTTAGGTCTTTCAACCAAGGTCCAGACTTTATTCCTTTTGAACTCATTTTACTCATCTTGCATGGATTTAATCTAATCATCATCACCTAAAGCTTCATCAGCGATTTTTGGTTCTAATTGGGAAAGGAATGATAGAATTTCTACTTTATTTCTTAAGGATCTTCGAGTCCTTACAGGTTGATTTTCATCACCAATGATACAATCACTGGGATGATTCTTAAGAAACAACTCATTTGGGTTTTGTAAAACATGTTCATCAACGTAAGGTAGGAAATCTTCTGGGGTAAATGTTTTAGAAATACCTTCTTGAACATTTTCCTTATCAGAAGGATCTTCTAACAAGGGTTGATAATCAGTATTTGAAAACACATCCAAAGATGTAGGTTGAGGTTGTTTAAAAACAAAAGGATCAGTTTCATCCAATTTGATATGTACTGTTTATTCAAGAGTACAAGTATTTTTATTGAAATCTCTATAAGCCTTTGAAGTTGAGGAGTAGTCTAAGAAATTAACTTCATCAGATTTTGGTGAAAATTTGTGTAGATCATCTTTAGTATTTAGAATGAATACCTTACAACCAAAATCCTTGAAGTAGGAAAGTCTAGGTTCTCTACCATTCCATAACTCATAAAGAGTTTTATTAAGAAAAGGTCTAATAAAACACGATTTATAGTATAACAATTAGTACTTACAGATTCAGCCCAAAAATGTTTGGAAACTGAAAATTCGCTCAACATGGTTCTTGTTATCACTTGAAGAATTCAATTTATTCTTTCAACAACACCATTTTGTTGAGGTGTTTTTGGTGATGAGAAGTTATGAGTAATGACTTTTCTACTAGAAAAGGTTTCAAAATCAGAATTTTGAAATTCACCTCCATGATCACTATGAATAGTTATCAAAGAAAGATTTTTCTCATTTTTAACTTGGGATCAAAAACTTTTTAAATAAGAAAAATCTTCAGATTTCTTTTCTAGAAAATAGACCCACGTAAATCTAGTGTAATCATCAATTAAAACAAATACATGATATTTTCCTGCAATGCTTCTAGTTTGTGTTGGACCAAGAAGATCCATATGCACTAACCATAATGAATTAGTAGTTTAGACTTAACTGACTGATTTAAAACTTGATTTATGTTTCTTGCCATATTGACAAGAATCACAAACTTTTGAAGAATCAAATATAAGCTCTGGTAGATCCTTAACTAGTCTTTTCTTAGAGTTTTTTATAGGTTTCTAAGATTACAGTGTCCTAACCTTCTGTTCCACAACCAAGAATGATCATCTATTACACTAATACAAGGTAGGTCTTGGCTCCAAAGGTCTTCTATGTTTATAGTGTAAACATTCTCTTACCTATATGAAGAAAGAATAAACTCTTCCTTATAATTGTGTACTAAGAACTTTTCATTCCAAAAATTCACAAGGTAACCTTCATCACATAATTGACATATGCTAACGAGGTTGTGCTTAAGACCCTTAAAAAATAAAACATTTTAAATCAAACTTTTTCCAAGAAGAACAATATAACCTATACCAATAATTTCTCCCTTAGCATTATCACTGAAAGTTACTTTTCCTCATTTCGTCTTGATAATATTTTCAAAGAATTTTTTGTTACCAATCATATGCCGAGAACATCCACTATCCATGTACCATGTATTTCTATTGGTACTATCCATATTTTTCTAAAAATAAGAGAGTTAGACTTTCGAAACCCTAACCTTCTTGGTTCTAGAAACATCAGAATGAAAAATATTAGGAATACACATTTTATTTGAAAAATAAGATTTATGAAAACCTAAAGAAAAATTTTTGTTTAAGGAATAATTTTTTGTCCAATTCCCACCACACTGACACTTAGTGAGGAATGGAGTACTTTGAGGAACAAAATAATTGTTACTGAATATCGGTTTTGAACTAGTATAACCAATACCAGAATTATTCCTTAGAGGTCGAATTTGGGAATACATATTATCAAAATTTTCCTTACCTAAGGTAACGTTTTATGAACAATTCCTCAAGGAAAATATTTCTGACTTTAGTCTAATAACCAATTTCTTATCTTCAAAAACAATATTTTTAGCACTAGAGTTTGGCTCGAAAACATTTTTCTTAGAAATTACTTTTTCTAGATCCGTAGAAAGTTTATCCTTCTCAGAATTAACTTCCTCAAGGGTTATTGAAATATTTTCAAAATCAAGGGTTTTCTTATCAAGATATTTAAAAAGATCTGATATTTCCTTAGTAAGAATAGAAATCCTATAATTTTCCTTATCAATCATTTTCTTGACTTTATAATTTTCATTCTCAAGGACCTCAGCAAACCTAGAAACTTCTTCATAAGTAGGTAAAGTATTATCTTCATTAGAATAAGATTCTTCATCCAAGGATTCATAGTTTTTAATATCACTATAATTATCATTTAATGATACATTGGTGATGGATTCAGCATTGTGTACCTTAGTTATTAAACAATGATTTTCAATAGGTAGCTTGGCTAATAGGCCAAGATTCTTCTATCCAAAAGATTCATAATCTGAGGATTAATCCGAAGAGTCTCCACCACTGGCACCCCGGGTGTCATTAGATTTAAAAACATTCTTAGATTTAGCATTGTAGTAGTTATTTCTATTACTTTCATAATGATTTTTCTTGCTATCTTTTCTGTTAATCATATGACAATCTGGCCTTATATGCCAAGCTCTTTTACATTCATAACAAGTGACTTTAGAGTCTTTCTTATCCTTTCTTTATTTCTTCTTGTATCTATACTGAAAGTCTTTCTTCCCAACTATCTGGTTCATCCTTCAAGCAAGATTTGCTAGTTCATTCTCAGAATGTTCACTTTCACTTGATTCAGATAAAATAGTAACCTTCTTAGATTTAGATCTTGTAACTCTCTCAAGAGTCTTGGCTTTCATATGATTATAGGTAGTTGTAAAATAAACACTTCCATTCCAATTCTTTTTCTTAACATTGTCAGCATCTCTCTTCATTTTAGTCTCATGTTGAAGAATAGTTCCAATAATCTCATCAAGAGTAATCTGTGAGACTTTCCTATTCTCATCAATAGCTGTTCTCTTTGATTCTCACTCATTAGGAATGATGTCTATAATCTTGTCTATAAGTGCATCATCATCCAAACCTTTTTCACCCATGGATTGTAAGCTGTTGACAATAGTCATAAATCTCTGTTCTACATTACATATAGGTTCTATATATGGAAAACAAAAACCATGGTACTCAGCTCTAAGCAAAGCTCTTCTAGTTTAAATAACTTTGGATGTACCAAAATGAGTTTCTTCATGCTTCTTCCAAATACAATTTTCAGCTTCACAAGAAGAAATCTGGCTATATTATTCTTGGTCAATGAACATAACAAAGTATTGCATACCTTATAGTTTAGTTGATATTCTGACTTATCTTAATCAGTAAAAGTTATAAATTCTTTATCAGGAATCTTTTAATCTCTAGTCAGCATAACAAAGTTGTTCACTCCAGTGTTAATAAAAAAAGTCTTCATACGATCTCTCTAATATTCATAATCATTCCCATCAAAAATAGGCAGTCTAGTAGGATTAAGATTTTCAATGGAACCAACATTCATTCCTGCCATCTCAAAGAAAATATCATTCCACACAAACTTGTTAGTAATAAAAGTTGCTAAACAATAATAAAAATATCGTACGCAAGTAAAATTTAGAACAATGAAAACATGAGCATGAAAACTTATATGTGAATATAAGTATTTCAGAGACCTACTCTGATACCAATTATAGAATCAAAATGATGATTTAGATGCTCAATATACAAGAGGGGGTGAATTGTATAATTTAAAAAATTCCTTCAGAATTTTTAAAGATGGTAATGTTTAACAAAATTAAACAAGGTAAATTCACTAGACCTCTTAGTTATACAAACTTGCTTGATTCCAGAAACGTGGTTCTAGAAATGAATCTTAAGAAAAGTTTACATGGAAAAAGATTCTACCTTAAAGTATATAGAATATTACTAATCAGAGTACAAGTATAAGAAAGTATGAGATAGTTATACTTTCCATAACAATAAAAATGAAATAGAAAACAAACTTGAAACAGGTAACAAGTAAGAAATATTTTAACCCAAAGATTAGGGTATCCAACAACCTTGGATAAGGATCCCTTGATTTATACTTTCAAGAAAGTCTTTCAAACGCACACTAGGTTAAGCCCTCGTTATGAATATCAGAGTTTGTCTTGCTATCCCCGCAAGCTCTCAAACATCAAGGTAGTCGGAACCTCTATCTTCATATCCCCAAAAGCCCTCAAATTTACTCAGCAACATTAGGAATCACACAAAGAAATTATGAACAAGATGTTTAGTATGCAAAAATCATGAGAGTCTCTCTCTAGAAATCACTTCATCATGTAATCTCTAGAGTTCTAGAATAGTCAATTGTGAGCTCGTTCAAATGAGCTCCTATTTATAGGAGCATTTCCAATGGTTGGCTCCCTCCACCAACGATCATATTTTTCCTTGAAATTTGGAGGGACCTGTACACGTGTCACTCAAACAATGGTTGGTTAGAAACAGAATGAACAACATTGTTTTATAACTCAACCAAGAGTAAGTAAAATGTGTTTTCTCAACCAAATTAAATTTTTTAGAGTCTAAGGAGAAATAGAATTCAGAGTCTAAGCAATTTAACCTTTAGAGTCTATATTACAAGGATAATCTGATTCTGTTTCTAAAGTAATTCAGAATCAGAATTATATAGTTTTCAGAGTTATAATCCTACGGAATTCGAAGTCTGAATTCTGAAGAATTCAAAGTATGAATTCTAAGGAATTTGGAGTCTAAATTCTGATGAATTCAGAGTCTAAATTCTGAAGAATTCAGAGTCTGAATTATGAGGAATTCAGAGTATGAATTATAAGGAGTTTGGAACCGAAATTTTGAGGAATTCAGAGTCTGAATTCGGAGGAATTTGGAACCGGAATTATAAGAAATTCTAATTCTGGATTCTAAGGAATTAGGAATCTTAATTCAAAGGAATCCAAACCGGGATTTCAGATAATTCATATTCTGAATTTTAGAGAATTTAGAGTCTTAATTTTAGAGAATTCAGAGTCTGAATTCAGATCCTGAAAACAGAATACTCTATATCTAAGTATTTATAGAATTCCAAGGTTTTAGATGTGAAACCGAATTTTACACATAGAAATAAAAAGAGTTAGATTGAGAGAGAATAAAAATATGAGCAATGAAAATAAGTTAGGGATAAATTTCCTTGGTGAAGGAAAATTTTCTTTATCAAGATGAAACTTATGGAAAATGAAATTTTCCTTAAGATAGAGTGTTTGTGATTTTCAAAACATAAAGGAATGGAAAAAGTCATAAGGAAACCTTATTGACTCAAAACCAGGCTCGTGCGACCCAAAGGGAGACTCTCCTTTGTTCCCCTTGCATCTCCTCCTCTACCATGGTGTGGATCTAGTGATTTCTTCAAGTTTGGGGCTAGATTTATCAACGTCTTATCTTATTATCATCTCTCTCTTCTTACTCCTTCCATTTTATCTTGAGTTCCTCTTATAACTTTTTTATTTGGATCTTGGTTTCATGTTTCCATTGGTTTATGTTGGGGGTTTTATGTATTTAAGGATCATCTGGGATGTTCTCTCTTTCTTGAGAATTCACAAGGTTTTTTGGGGTGTGTGTTATTGAAGTTCCATGAGATTTATGTAGGATTACTCTTTCACTAGAATTTTTAATTTAACAAAAATTGGTTTATTTATTTTATATGTTAAATATTTATGTATTATATTTGGAATAATTTTTTAATCTAAAATGAGGTTGTTTTCATGGTTTTTTTGAAGTATATTCCATTGTTTTGTTATGTGATGCACACCATGTTTTTGATAAAATTCCTAGTTGTATTTTTTGAGTTATATTTGATATATAAATTAGGGTTTGGATTTTTACATATATTTGTGACGTCTAAATGATGGTTTTGAATTCATAAAAATGGTTTATAAATTATTTTTGTCACGAACCGTTCCTAGGGGCCCATGTCGTGACTACCCCAAGCCCATCTTCCATGGGCCAAGGGCTGGCGATTAGCAACAAATGCGTAAATCCCTAAATTGGGAACTCATTGCCTTTAAAACTTGAAAACGCACACAACAAAGCACGATCTAGAAGCAAAACACTAAGTAAAACTGTATACAAAGAGTACTGAAAGTAGAGGGGCCAGAATACAAGCCCAACAGAAAAATACAAGTAGAACTGAAAACAAGTACAAATGAAAAGGAAAAAATAGTTGAACGGTGAAGAGTAGCTCTTGGATCATCCACCACGGATCCTACCTAAAGGGTAGGTATAGATAGCCTCATCATCACTCCACGTTTGTCGGTCTCCTCTACATACCGACACGTCGTATGGTCCACCTCCGGGTACCGTCTAGTCCTAGTACTCTCACCCTCAATCAGTGATGTCCGTCATCTACAACCAACACAATGAGGTGCAGGCATAGCCCGTGCAGGGGTGAGTATAAGGATACTCAGTAGGGACCCCGAGACCCTCAAGGTCTCACAAAATCTAACAAAGATAAACCACAAAGTATGAAATCAATAGATAACCCCACATAGGTATATGTCCATACATATACCTATGTTATCTGTAACACCCCAAGATTTCATAGTACGTTATTTCTTCAAAGTAATTCAATAACTTCCACTACACGCAACACCGAGTTCTAGCGCACCATGACTTACCAAACTAGCCGTTCAAAAGTATTTATGAATAGTATTAACTGAATTTTGAACTTTATAGAATCCTTATAATTTTATAATCCATATTATGAGTTTATTAGAAACAATGTAAGAACAAATACATCTTTTCAGATAAAAGAATTATTTTTAAAAAAAATGCAATTTTACCGCCTTTTAATGGCGAAGCCTTTTTAAATCGAATAGTTGAAACTTTTATAAATTCAATTTGACAAAATAAACTTCTTATTTAGAATCTGGATATAAGAATTTATTTTCAATAAATTTTTGTTGTTTTTTCTGATAACTTTCATATTTGGGTGAATAGTGAAAAATACTATATTTTAACAGAAAACAAATTTTTTAATCAAAATAATTTATGGTGTTAACTTATAAATTTTAATGGTTTGGAAGTATAAATATATTACATTTTTACCATTTAATCCAATGATGGTCATTATAAGTAATTTCACTTTGAAATTGGACATAAACAAGTGTCAAACTTTTGATAGTTATTATTTCTTAAAAATAGGCCTTTTGGTTTTGACAGCGGGAATTAATTTTAAATTAATAAATGTAACTTATATGTTTTTAATTTGTTAAAATAAACTTCATTATTGAATTCATAATATCAAAATTATCTTAGGGTATATTTTTGGTATTTTTATGAAAGCTTTCAATTTTTGATGAATAGTGAAAAACAATAAGTTATAGTTTAAAACCAAATTTTAATTTAAATAATTATTTATTTTATTTAAGTTTATTTTAGGTCCAAATAGATACATAATACCTATATAAGTTCAATGTAATTCATTGGAGTCCGTTTATAATAATTTTATATATATAAAAATTTTATTGAACTTTTCACCTTCTTTTACCCATCTCCTAGGAGAATTTGCAAATTCACATAAAACATAATTTTAACGCTTCTTTGAGTGGAATTTCAAAAATCAGAGAGACGCGGTTAATATCAAGGAGTAAAATTTTGTTCAATAATATAAAAATAATTTTTGGTGAATAGTAACTTTTGACTATTATTTACCACGGTAAAAAGTAAATAAGGTAATTAAGGGTAAAAATGATATTATTAATACCCTAACACATGTCCTAATTTTATTGGAAAAGTTTAATTCGACCAAAAAAACCATAGGAATAAAATATGATCCTCTTTGGTCCACTTGGATTAGATTAGAACATTTATTATTATTTAATTCAAAGAAGAGTTAAAAGAGTTAAAATAAAAGTTTAATAACTAAAACATTTTTAATATAGGGTTATACATAAGATAAATTCGATTATAAGAATTAATTATAAATATAAAAGGATTTACTACGTAATGGTATTTTATTTATAATTTTTATACATTAAATAATTTAATTTATTTATGGCACAATGATGATGCGGTAATTACCTTATTAGTGAAATATTAAAATAATTGATATTATAAATTTCCAAATAAATATAATTTGAGACTTTTAATGAATTAAAAGAATTTTATTGGTTAATATGACATGTTGGTATTGATTAAATGAATTTGGTTCGAATTAATAAAGTTATTAAGACTTTAAACAAAATCAATTATTAAATAGTGTCAAAATCGACATAAAGGAGTTTTTAAAACAAATATTATATTATTAATTGATATAACATTCCTAAAAATATAAGGTTCGTCCAGAGTACTTATATGATGATAGTTATTTCATTAATGAACCACTTGGGGTTCTCTTGGCAGTTTATAGTATGTTTACTAACTATATAATATAAAAATACAAAGAGACATGGTAAATGTCAAACTATTTAACTATGTGTTAAATATAAAATATAAGGGTAAAATAGTGACACAAACTTGTATAAAACCTATTGGTTGAGTTATTTTCGACCCATCCCCACCTTTTACTTTAAATAATCCAGTTTGGATCCATTATAATCCGAATATGAATTTATTAGAAAATAATACTTTAAGTTTTTCCTAAAGAGCCCCTCCTCCCCCTTATAAAAGGACACCACTTCTAACCAATTCTTCATAACTTCAAAGCATTTTGGTTCAGCCAAAAACTACCCAAATATCCTCAAAACTTCTCTCACTTCAACCTATAGGCCTTAGTTTGATCATAAAGCCAACCTAAAGAGCCCTTTTGATCAAATCAAAATGATGATCCCGAAGAAGAGGTAATGTTTTCACCACCCTCTTTCAAGTCCATTTCTTCTTCCACTTCTTCTTTATTTGTTATTTTCATTCCAAAATAATAACTCCATTATCTTATATATAATTTTATGTTATTATAAATATGGTACAACGATATTCAGTATTCTATCCATACTTTTAATGACTTGTCACCATACGTGCGTACGTACGGCTTACCGTCTCCACATCATGGTGTAATTGTTATTCAAAACATTATTACTTGGAAGGGTATAATAATGATGTTTAATTGAAATAAATAATAAATATAAAATTATAATGATTTTGTATATATGATATACCCTCCAATTATATATTATTTTAATATCAAAAGAATGATATTGTCGCCCGGGCGTACATACAGACTACCCTCTCCACAAACGCGATGATATTCATTCCCCATCATATCCATTCAAGAATAATTTAATTTTATGATTAAAAATAATGTTTAAGGACTTGATATCATTATGGATATAAATAATATACAACCTATGGATAACAATAGCGACTTATTTAACAAAACATATAAAAGGAAACGAGTAAGTGAACACCCAAAACGACGATAATACTAAAATATTATTATTAAAGAAATATTAAAAGATCATATATGATATCATATTTATATATATGATTATTAAATAATTTAATAAAAATTATTTAACTATTATAGAGGAGGTTAACATACCCTCGACCAAGGAAAAGTACAAGGTAAGGGGTTTTCATCTCACTCCTTATTCCCGTGAGATTCGTGCCATATTGCCACTATTACCTTTTGTGTAATGTATGTACTTCCCATAATTGTATTCTTTATGTAATACACTTTAATTTATGTGTATTTACATATTCATTGTATGGTACATCTTTCATGGGGTGTATGTTTTGTAAGTTACCAAATTGGTAAGGGTTAATTCATCAATCTCATTATTATCATATATTATTTATTTGTAAGTATTTACTGGGATATTTTTATCATCCATTACCATTTTTCATAAAAATGATTTCAAAATGAATATTTTGAAGATTTTTTAAATGTAATATTTTTCAAGATCATAATTTTAAATGTTTTAAAGATTTATCTTTCTAAATCTTTTTAATTAATGTCCATGTTTTCAAAAAGATTTTAAGGATTTATTTATACGGACATGAATGTTTTGAAATGATAATTACTTTCAAAAGTTTAAAAGTGGTATGGGACACTTTGATTCAAAAATATCTTTTAATTTACTTCCTTTATAAATGTGTTACTTTTAAATTATTTTACAAAAAAGTATATTTCTCTCAAAAAATTTTACTCATCATTTTCAACTATGTTAGCATCCTTTACAGAATGTTATTTTTTGAGGTTGATTTATTATAATACAATATTACATATTGTATTGAATGAGTTATGATATGTTTGGATATGGATGTTCTATTTTTGTACCATTCATGGTTTATGGTTAATGTATTGACATTTCGTATGCTAGTTTTAATACGAATGTTTATGTTATGTTTCAACTATTCATATGAGGAATGTAGTGGACTTAGTACGTGACGTGTGGAGCCCACTATAGCTCCTCGATGCATCGGTAGGTCTCATGAGACAAAATATTGTCTTGGAACAATGCATTGAAAAAAAATTATTTGTAGTCTTGACACGAGGCCTTGACTATGTGGTAATGATGTCTGGTATTAGGCATTCCCTCATTGTGAAATTAGTTATTACATGTGATTATTTGACTATTAGAATATCCATGTGCATGTTTATATGGTAATGTTTCTTTTATTTTTACCATAATATGTTCAAGTTTATGTTTAAAAGTCTGTTGTTTTTATTTCACATCTTGCCTTAAAAGTTTATAGCTTCCGCTAAATTATTTACCCTTACTGATTATCTGAGCTCACCCATTTCTTATGTTTTATTTTCCCAAGATTCTAAGAAGTGTATTATAATTGACCTACAGGGTTAAGTTAAAGGGAAAAATGGAATTCTCAATGAACTATCTATGTTATGTTTTATTCTTGAAATTGTAATGTAAAGTTAATGTATGTAATCTACTTTCCAAGACTGCTAAACTGATCGGTCCTTCGGGACATGATTCCTTGTAATCATGCCAAGGTATTAAAATAACGCACCGAGTTTGGGTAATTGGGGTTGGGGAGTTACAGTTAGTATCAGAGGAAGTTTAGAAATAACCTTCGAAGCTAGATTTAGATTAACCCTGATTAGAGCACATAGACCTAAGATAGACTTTGAGGATTAATATAGAAGAAATTCCTAGAATTTTGGTAATGTAGATATTTTGTGAGTTTTCCAAGAAAATACATCCCTGTCTGGATACGAGCATGTAGAGGTTGCTCTGGCAGAAATGTATATAGGGGTAAACTCTAAAATACCACTTTGAGCTAGACTCAAACAAGAACTGGTGCATGACAACGAGCCTAGCTGCACTCTTGGTTACGACAGTCCCGGGGGATATGCTTAGGATGATTCTCATTTTCTTTAAAAATAATTATGAAGGGTTTATGAGTATATAATTCCTCAATGAAATCATATTTATGATTATGGATTATATCTATAAACCGTTCAATTTATATTAGGTATTTTACAGGTTTGGAATTATTCATTGCAATTCATAAACTGACCTAGTTTATGCTATTGTATATAAATGGCACCCAGAAGAAGGAATGTGAACTCCAGCAATACGTATGATCCAAAGAGTAAGAAGGATCATATATTTCAAGGTATTAAGCAAACATTTAGAAGAGAAATAGTCTCCCATGTATTCTCAACATATGAGGAAATAGTATCATGTGTTAATAAGATAATTAAAGAATTATCCGAGTCCTATGGATTTTAAGGGAAGCAAGAGAAGAAAATGATGGAAGAGAGAAAGATGGATAAATGGAAGAGGGAAAATAATAATTTCCCCATATGTGATAATTGTGGGAATAAAAACCCTGGAACTTGCCTGAAGGGAATGGGAGTTTGTTATAAGTGTGGAGAAAAAGGACACCATGTACGTGACTGCAAGGGTAAGAGAAAGGTTTCAAATTTACAATGCTTCATCTGCAAGGAGTTGGGACACTACGCGAACCAATGTCCAAATCATCAGAGTATTCCCCAAATGATGATATTAGATAATAATAAAGTTATGATACTACCACATATGAGGAGGAATGATTAGAGTTCTTATGTTGTTATTAGAGAATTATGTCATTTGAGTGTTGTATCAACAATGTACTGGTTAGAATAATTATGGAGTATATAAGGATTGTACTGCAGTAATATTTCATTAAGGACTTGAGATTGTGTGGAACCAAGAAAAGTGACTCAATAGTAGTTTAAATTTTTGGAAAATATATGGTTGAGAGAAAGATAAACCATAATATGGTTCTAATACCGAGGTAGTGATTTTGGAATAATACATGATTGATTTGGATAAATTATATTGGATATTCTTGACCACCTTGAAACTGATTAATTATTTTTATATTCCATCATTGTTGGAGTTTACCAAAATGTTTTGATGGAATAATTATATCTAGTATTCTATATGAAATAAGGGAACATGAATGTAATCAATAAGGTTTTATGGTAATTTAGGATGTTGTAGTGTTTTAAAATAATACACGATGAAGGTGTTCACATGTTATTACGTGGCAAAAATGATCTTCATTGTGTTTAACTTCCTTATAAATTTTGGACTGTGAGTTTGGAAAAAAGTATTTTGGATAAGTCTAGTTTGAGATTATTTTTGGATTGGCATAAAAGGACAACCTAGAGGTCGAGCGGCAACCCGTTGCGTCCGGCAAGGCCACGAGACTTGAAACCGCAACCGAAGGGCGACAAGGGTGTATCACCTACCACTGGCCCACGTGATGTCCTGGATTGAATAATTTAGTTTTTTAAAAGTTATGGTAGATGAATTATAAATTCATTTTTTTGTAACCCTATACAAATAGGATAAATAGAATATATATATATATATATATATATATATATATATATTTGAAATCCTTTAGAGTGAAAGATGAGTTTGTCGTAGGAATTAGTTGAAGGATGAAACTCTACTTATACACATATATATATATATATATATATATATTCCATCTTATTTTATGGATAAAATAATTATTAAACTTTAGGGAGGGATCTTAAAATTAAAAATGTGTTATCTTATACCTTATGTTTTGTTGAATCGATGATATTTTAAATCATCGTAGATTGATGGCTTTAAGGCCCTCAATTTTACACATGTTTGTGATTGATGACCTCAATCACTACCTATAAATATTTACGTTTTTCATCCAATTATATGTCTCTAATTTCCACCAATGTTCTCCTTATCGAGATCATAATTTCATGGTGACCCTTTCATTTCCCTTTTCCTCTTATTAAGACTAAATTATATCTACATAATTTGCGGTGTGAGTTTTTCCAAAGGTATTTTCTATTTTCAACCTTTTATTTTTGAAAAATAATTTCAAATTGCGAGGTCGGAATTTATTGAAGGAGGTAATAATGTAACACCCCAAGATTTCATAGTATGTTATTTCTTCAAAGTAATTGAATAACTTGCACTACACGCAACACCGAGTTCTAGCGCACCATGACTTACCAAACTAGCCGTTCAAAAGCGGTTATGAATAGTATTAACTGAATTTTTAACTTTATAAAATCCTTATAATTTTAGAATCCATATTATGAGTTTCTTAGACACAATTTAAGAACAAACACATTTTTTCAGATAAAAGAAGTATTTTTCAAAAAATGCAATTTTACCGCCTTTTAATGGCAAAGCCTTTTATAAATACAATATTTGATTCTTTTATATATTAAATTTGAAAAAATAAACTTCTTATTTAGAATTATGAAATAAGAATTTAGTTTCAATAAATTTTTGTTGTTTTTTCTGATAACTTTCATATTTGGGTGAATAGTGAAAGATACTATATTTTAACTGAAAACAACTTTTTTAATAAAAATAATTTATGGTGTTAACTTATAAATTTTAATGGTTTGGAAGTATAAATATATTATATTTTTACCATTTAATCCAATGATGGTCATTATAAGTAATTTCAATTTGAAATTGGACATAAACAAGTGTCAAACTTTTGATAGTTATTATTTCTTAAAAATGCGTCTTTTGGTTTTGACAGCGGGAATTAATTTTAAATTAATAAATGTAACTTCTATGTTTTTAATTTTTTAAAATAGAATTAATTATTTAATTTAGAATATCAAAATTATCTTAGGGTAAATTTTTGGTATTTTTCAGAAAACTTTTAATTTTGGATGAATAGTGAAAAACACTGAGTTATAGTTTAAAACCAAATTTTTATTTAAATAATTAATCATTTTATTTAAATTTATTTTAGTTCAAAATAGATACATAATACCTATATAAGTTCAATGTAATTCATTGGAGTCAGTTTATAATAATTTTAGATATATAAAAATTTTATTGAACTTTTCACCGTCTTTTACTCATCTCCTAGGAGAATTTGCAAATTCACATAAAACTTAATTTTACCGCTTCTGTGAGTGGAATTTCAAAAATCCGAGAGACATGGTTAATATAAAGGAGTAAAATGTGGTTTAATAATATAAAAATAATTTTTGGTGAATAGTAACTTTTGACTATTATTTACCACGGTAAAAAGTAAATTGGGTAATTAAGGGTAAAAATGATATTATTATTACCCTAACACATGTCCTAATTCAATTGGATAATTATAATTCGACCAAAAGAACCTTATGAATAAAATATTAACCTATTTGGTCCACTTGGATTAGATTAGGTCATTTATTATTATTTAATTCAATGAAGAGTTAAAAGAGTTAAAATAAAAGTTTAATAACTAAAACATTTTTAATATAGGGTTATACATAAGATAAATTCGATTATAAATATTCATTAGAAAGATAAAAATATTTCATACATAATGGTATTTTATTTATAATTTTTAGACGTTATATAATTAAATTTATTTATGACACAATGATGATGCGGTAATTACCTTATTAGTGAAATATTAAAATAATTGATATTATAAATACCCAAATAAATATAATTTGATACTTTTAAGGAATTAAAAGAATTTTATTGTTTAATATGACATGTTAGGATGGATTAACTGAATTTTTTTTGAATTAATAAAGTAATTATAACTTTAACAAAAATAAATTATTAAATAGTGTCAAAATTGACATAAAGGAGTTTTTAAAACAAATATTATATTATTAATTGATATACTATTTCTAAAAATCTAAGGTTCGGCCAAATGAATTATATGATAATCTCTATGTAATAAATGAACCACTTGGGGTTATCTTGAAAGTTTATAGTATGTTTATTAACCATATTATATAAAAATACAATGAGACATGGTAAATGTCAAACTATTTAACTAAGAGTGAAATCTAAAAGATAAGGGTAAAATAGTGACCTAAACTTGTATAAAACCTAATGTTTGAGTGGGTTTCAACCAATACCCACCTTTTAATTTAAATAATCCATTTTTGAGCCATTATAAACCGAATATGAATTTATTATAAAATAATACTTTAAGTTTTTTCTAAAGAGCCCCTTCTCCCCATTATAAAAGGACACCACTTCTAACCAATTATTCATACCTTCAAAGCCTTTTGGCCAACCCCTTCCCAAATATCCTCTCAACTTCTATCAATCCAACCTATAGTCCTTAGTTTGATCAGAAATCCAACCTAAGGATCCCTTTTGATCGAATCAAAAGAAAGAACCCAAAGAAGAGGTAATGTTTTCACCACCCTCTTTCAAGTCCCTTTCTTCTTCCACTTATTCTTTCATTGTTATTTACATTCTAAAATAATAAATCAATTATTTTATATATACTTTGATGTTATTATAAATATGGTACAACTATATTCATTATTCTATCCATACTTTGAATGACATGTCACCACACGTGCGTACGTACGACTTACCGTCTCCACGCTGTGGTGTAATTGTTATTCAAAACATTATTATTTGGAGGGGTATAATAATGATGGGTAATTGAATTAAATAATAAATATAACATTACAATTATTCTTTATATATGATATACCATCCAATTATATATTATTTTAATATCAAAAAAATGATACTGTCGCTCGTGCGTACGTACAGACTACGGTCTCCACGAACGTGATGAGATTCATTCCCCATCGTATCCATTCAAGACTAATTTCATTTGATGATTAAAAATAATGTTTAAGGACTTGATATCATTCTAGATATAAATAAGATACAACCTATGAATAACAAACACGTCTTATGTAACAAAACATATAAAAGGAAACGAGTAAGTAAACACCCGAAATGACGAAAATACTAAAATATTATTATTAAATCAATATTAAAAGATCATATATGATATCATTTTTATGTATATGATTATTTTATAATTTAATAACAATTATTTAACTATTATATATGAGGTTAACATACCATCGACCAAGGAAAAGTACAAGGTAAGGGGTTTTCATCTCACTCCTTATTCCCATGAGATTCGTGCTATATTTCCACTATTACCTTTTGGGTGGTGTATGTACTACCCATAATTGTATTATTTGTGTAATACACTTTAATTTTTGTGTATTTACATATTCATTTTATGATACATCTTTCATGGGGTGTATGTTTCGTAAGTTACCAAATTGGTAAGGGTTAATTCCTCAATCTCATTATTATCAGAGATTGTTTATGTGTAAGTATTTTTTGGGATTTTTTTTATCATCCATTACCATTTTTCATAAAAATGATTTCTAAATGAATATGTTGAAGATTTTTGAAAGGTACTCTTTATGAAGATCATAATTTTAAATGTTTTAAAGATTTATCTTTCTAAATCTTTTTAATTAATGTCCATGTTTTTAAAATGATTTTAAGGATTTATTTAGACGGACATAAATGTTTTGAAATGATAATTATTTTACAAAGTTTAAAAGTGGTATGGGACAAATTGATTCAAAATTCTCTTTTAAATTACTTCATTTATAAATGTGTGACTTTTAAATGATTTTACAAAAAAGATATTTCTCTCAAAAAGTTTTACTCGTCATTTTCAACTATGTCAGCATCCTTTACTGGATATTATTTTTTGAGGGTGATTTATTATAATACAATATTACATATTGTATTGAATGAGTTATGATATGTTTGGATATTGATGTTCTATTTTTATACCATTCATGGTTTATGGTTAATGTATTGACATTTTGAATGCTAGTTTTTATACGAATGTTTATGTTATGTTTCAACTATTCATATGAGGAATGAAGTGGACTTAGTAAGTGACGGGTGGAGCCCGCTATAGCTCCTCAATGCATCGGTAGGTCTCATGAGACAAACTAGTGTCTTGGCACGAGGCCTTGACAAAAATTTATTTGTAGTCTTGGCACGAGGCCTTGACTATGTGGTAATGATGTTCGGTATTAAGCATTCCCTCATTGTGAAATTAGTTATTACATGTGATTATTGAACCTGTAGAATATCCATATCCATGTGTATGTTTATATTGTAATGTTTAATTTATTTTTACCATATTATGTTCATGTTTATGTTTAAAAGGATGTTTTTTTATTACACATCTTTCCTTAAAAGTTTATAGCTTCTGCTAAATTATTTACCCTTACTGAGTGTCTGAGATCACTGATATCTTATGTTTTATTTTCCCAGGATTCCAAGAAGTGTATTATGATTGATCTTCAGGGTTAAGCTAAAGGAAAAAATGGAATTATCGAAGAACTATCTACGCTGTGTTTTATGCTTCAAAATGTAATGTAAAGTTAATGTATGTAATCTATTTTCCAAGACGGCTAAACTAATCGGTCTTTCAGGACTTGATTCCTTGTAATTATGACAATGTATTAAAATAATGCACTGGCTCTGGGTAACTGGGGTCGGGGCATTACATTATCAAGTAATACATCTCAATCATGAGGTAAAAACAAAAAGTTATTGACTCAGCTCAAACCAGGATTTTTATTATCAAAACCATGAATTTTAGAGAACTCCTGCTCAGTTGAGTACAGTGGGACTAATGCATCACACATAGGTGCTTCCCACTAACCTTGGACTGCTGAGGTACTCCTCCTGTTCAGTATCGTTGGTTTTCCGCGCTCACACAGAGGTGCTCCCCACTGTGGGTCTGCCGAGCTCACACAGAGGTGATCCCCTTCGTAGCCTGCTAAGGTACTCCTTCTGTCGAATATAGTGGGTCTGCCTTTCTCACATAGTGGCGCTCCCCACCATGGGTATGCCGCGACACCAAGGCACTCCCCACTGGGCTAGTCGAAACACTCTGAGTCAAATCGGTTAGCAGTCGTCAGGTCTCATCCAATTACCAGGTCTCCGCACTACGTACGCTCGTGTCTAGGAGGATCTGCTCCACAAGCTACTGGTTGATACTCCAACTGTCATGAAGTACCATGAAGAAGTATCTCAAAGGTCTGCCACGTCTTAGGGGTCTCAACCCAACAGACGATGCGTCAATCAGACGCCCAGTCTGTGAGTTATTAACCTTTTAGTCTCGGGGGCCCGATTGGATTCGTGTAAAACCCAACCTGACTATACCTCAAATTTACCCCGAACTCCAGAGGGGTATACTCAAAGGGACCATCATGCTCCAAGAATACCAGCATCGTTGACGGTTCATCAAACTGTCGTCCGGTGCCAAAGATATGTCCAATGAAAGTAAAGGGTCAGTAGTGGGCTCGGGTCCGATCCAACCTAGTCGGAATGACTAGGCCCAACCCAGTCTGGGTTGACATGGTCTGGGTCGACCTGGTCAGACATTTTGGGTCTGGCCCGGCCCATTGGGCAGGCCAGCCTGTTAGGTTCAGCCCGACCTGCTGGGCCGAGCCCAGCAGGCCGCAAGGGCGGTTCGGCCCGGGCTCGGGGCCGGTTCGTCCTGGAGCATCGCAAGGGCGCGGCCCGGCTTGGCTCGACCTAGAGGGCGTGGCCGGGACAGTTTGTCTAGGGCGCCACGAAGGGGGCTGAAGACCGGTTCAGGAGGTCGGGTGGCCAGAAGGTGGTCGGGCAGGGTGCCACTAGGCGGGCGACGGCCGGACAGGGCGCCAGGCGGGCCGTTGGGTAGCCGGGTAGGGTGGGGCCAGGCCAAGAGGCGGCTGGGCAGGGCACCAGGTGGGCCGGCGTGCGGCCGGGAAGGGTTCCAGGAAGGTGGCCGCAAGGCCGAGCTGCCGGGCCGGCACGACTCGATGCAGCTCGGGCTGACGCGGGCCAACAGGGTTCTGCTGGGGCGCACGAGAGGCCGGCGACGGGGTGGCCAGGCATGCCCGAGGCCCGCGGTGGTTCGGCCCATGGAGCCGGCTCAGTCGGGGCTCCAGGACTCCGTGGGGGAGGCACAGTTTTTGGAGGGTGCTTGAAGCATGGCCTTTACCTGTGCCTTCATCGCCTCCAACGCCACTTCATCGCCATGCTGAGAAACAACACAAACAAAAACGACCGAGGGGTCGGGCCATGTTGGTTTGGCCCGCACCTTCCTCGTTGAGGGTGTTAACACATGGCTCTTCAAAGAGTAAGAAATATGAACAACAATTATTTTACAACCACAGAACGATTCCTTTCCAATCCGAAGAAGAGAAAAAGAAAAGGAAAGTTACACAAAATAAACCCCCTACCTTTGATTTTTGGTCGTCGACATTGAAGTTGCGGGAAGAAGATGAAGGAGTTTGTCGTTCGTCGCATCTGTCACACATTCCCAATCCCAATATGTGTCGGTTTGTTTAAGACAATGCGGAGGGTAGGTCGGTTGAAGACGCACAACGTCGGTTGGATCCGAGGGAGGAAGTCGAAGAAGGTCAGCATTCTTCGTCGGTGGAGCATTCTTCATTGGAAGAACTTTTCTCCCAAGCTCTTCTCTTCCCAAGATCCACCAAATGAGAAATGCCAAGAGAAATAATAATAGATTGAGTTTGTCTATTATTTAGTTGCTGAAACAAAAATCAAATTGGTGGATTAATAACTTGGATCCTTTAATTAATTCATGAGTTTTGGCAGAAATTAATTAGGGGAGTTGGCACCAATTAATTAAAGGGGAGGTCAAGATGCTCTCCCTCATTAATGAGGGAGAGTTGAGAGGTTTTACTCTCCTCCATAAATAGGGGGTTTAGCTCCATGTGGTCCCCACGTCATAACCTCTCAAGGGAGGTTAAGTTTGGGTGGACCCCACCACCATAACCTCTCATGGGAGGTTAAGGTGTGGTGGTTCCACCTCCAACTTCCATGAGGATATTTTAACCATCAAATAAAAATAAATCCACACACTTTATTTTTATTTATTTCAATCTCTAAAAACCCCAAAAACTGTCTTTTATCCTCGACCCACTACCGTCAAAGTGAAAGTCTCCTTAAGTGAATGTTGGTGCTACGAATTCAACGGTGCCCTCAGATTTCAATTCCGAGTACCAGTTCAAATGTTATAAAAACCCACTCATATGTTTACTGAACATACCCGAACAAAACTTCAGAAATTGATTTCGGGCACACCGGGCCTCGAAATCATGTGTCGTCAGTTTTCACAGACTCGTAAAATTCCCATGTATTTAAGAAAAAAATTCCCATGGGAATTCTAGGTCATTACATTCTCCACACCTCAGGGCTTTACGTCCCCATAAGCTATAACTCGAACTAAGGGAACGAGTGTGGGTACTCAGCACGCATCTGAGCCTCCCACTCCCAAGTGCTCTTCTAGACGTTCCTCTACTGCCAGTGAATGCTCACTAGAGGTATCGACCGTCTAAAAAAGACTTGATCCTGTTGATCCACAATCTCCACTAGAACCTTTGTGAATGTCTCACCATCATCGATGTTCATATCTTAATGGTCAATGATGTGATAAGGGTCATGCACATATCTCCTCAGCTGCGATACATGGAAGACGTCGTGCACCCCGTGCAACTGAGGTGGAAGAGCTAAGCGATATGTCACCTCTCCAACTCTGATAAGGACCTAAAAAGGTCCAATGAAAGGTAAAGATAACTTGTCTCCTTGACCAAATCTCCATAGAACTCATCGAGGTGAGACTTGTAGGAAGACGTGGTCGCCATCCTAGAAATCTAGAGGTCTCTGTCTCCTGTCAGCATACAATTTCTACCTGCTCTATACAGTCTTTATCCCCTCCTGGATGATCTGCACCTTCTCCATGGTAGCTCGTACCATCTCTGGTCCCACTAGTGCTGAATCCCTAGGGTTAGTCCAGCACATGGGTGATTTGCGAGGTCGCCCATATAACGCCACTAAAGGTGCCATCCTGATGGTGGAGTGATAGCTGTTATTGTAGGAAAACTCCAGAAAAGGTAAGTGATCCTCCCATATACGACCGAAGTCGAGGACACAAGCATGTAGAATGTCCTTGAGGGTCTGTATGGTCCACTTAGTCTGACCATCCATCTGAGGATAGGAGGTGGTTCTTAGATGGAGCTGCATCCCGAAAGCCTCCTACAACCCCTTCCATAGCTAGGGAGTAAACTGTGCGTCATGATTAGAGATAACAGAAGAAGGTACTATATGTATCCACACAATCTCCTGCACATAGAGGTGTCCTAAGCTCTATAATGAACCATGCTCTCTAATCTGTAGGAAGTGGGACGACTTGGTGAGTAGATCAACAATCACCCAAATCAAGTCATGACCCCTAGATTTACATGGAAGACCCGTCACGAAGTCCATGGATATTCCATCCCACTTCCACTTTGGGAACTCTAAAGTCTGAACCAAGCTTTCCCGTACCTGGTGCTTCGCCTTCACTTGCTGACAAGTGAGCCATCAAGAGACAAATTCTACAACTTCTTTCTTCATACCTGGCCACCAATGCTAGAATTGAAGGTCCTGGTACATCTTCGCCACTCCTGGATGTACCGCTAGAGGGGGTGTGTGGTTTTCCCTCAGCACTTCCACCTGAAGTGACTTTGGTACCATAATACGTCCTATGAAGAGGATGGCGTGCTCCCCACCTTCATAAAATCCATCAGGTTCTTGCCCTTTGGATATCTAATCATGTCTTGTCTCGCAGTCAGCGTCCCCATGTTGTGCCTCCCTAACTCACTGAAGAATTTGGGGAGTGACTGTAAGGGACTGAAGGAAAGATGCCCCATCTCTATTCATAAAGGATATCTGTAAAGCATCCAGCTGCTCCATAACCTTTCCTAGTAGTTGTATACTAGATCTCTTACTGTGTGCATCTGCTACAACGTTCTCCTTTCCAGGAGTATAGACTATCTCAAAGTCATAGTCCTGGAGGAACTCAATCCATCGTTGTTGTCTCAGGTTCAGGTCCTTCTGAGAGAATATATAAATGAGACTCTTGTGATTAGAGAACATGGTAAAACATTCACCCATCAGATAGTGCTGCCACGTCTTCAAGGAAAAGACCATTGCTGCTAACTTCAGGTCATGGGTAACGTAGTTCTGCTCATGTTGTATCAGCTACCGAGAACCATACGCCATCATTGCTCACTCCTGTATTAGGACACACCCGAGTCCGGTCCTTGACGCCTCGTAGTAGACTACGTACCCTATGAATTCCTCTAAAAGACTCAAGATGGGGCCACTAGTCAGCCTCTGCCTCAGCTCCTGAAAGCTCCGCTAGTATCTCTCTGACCACCTGAAGGGTTTCCCCTTCTTCTTCAAGGCTGATAGTGGTGCTGCAAATCTGGAGAAGTTTGTAATAAATATCTAGTAGTAACCAGCCAAACCCAGGAAACTTCGTACCTCCGTCACACTCTTGGGTGGCTCCTAAGAATGTACTGCCACAATATTCACTGGATCAACTGAAAATCCATCCTTCGAGAAGACATGTCCCAAAAAGTGAACCTCTCGGATCCAAAACTGGCACTTCGAGAGCTTACCATAAATTTGGTACTCTTAGAGTGTGTCTAGTACTACCTGAAAATGGTAGGCATGCTCCTCCACAGTAGTCCAGTAGATCATAATGTCGTCGATGAAGACAATGACAATGAGATCAAGGTATGGATGGAAGATCTAGTTCATGATTCCCATGAACACTGTTGAAGAATTGGTTACGCTGAATGGCATAACTAAGAACTCGTAGTGGCTGTACCGACATCTGAAGGTCGTCTTCTATACATCCTTGTCTCAAACTTTGAGCTGGTGATAGCCTGATCTGAGGTTTATCTTCAAAAACCACTTTTCTCCCTTCAGCCGATCAAAGAGGTCGTCAATACTCGAGAGTGGGTACTTGTTCTTCATGGTCACCTGGTTTAGGCGATGGTAGTCGACACAAATCCTCAAGATTCCATCCGCATTCTTGGCAAACAGAATCAGGGCTACCCAGGGAGAAACACTGGGCTAGATGAAACCCTTCTCCTACAAGTCCTTTAGTTGTACCTACAGCTCGCGAAGCTCCGCAGGAGCCATCTGATATGCTGGTGAAGATATTAGTGCCATCCCGGGGTAAAAGTCAATGTAGAAGTCCACCTCTATGTGAGGAAGTAGTCCTGGAACATTATCAGGGAAAACATCCATGTACTGGTCCACCACTACAGGAGAGCTCAAACTCTCTACATCAACTGCTCTGAGGGTAAGGCAGGCCAACTGATTTGTTATCAGTTGCACTATCTTCCAAGAAAGTCTATCCTGCATTGAAAATGATCCCTTCTCGCCGGTGAAGGTGAACCTGGTCCCATCCACGCAGACACGCCGCACTTTGCGCCTAATACAGTCGATCTGATCATGGACTATAAATAACCAGTCCATACCTAAGATGACATCTTATGGCCTTGATGCCGCTATAAGGAGATCCCAGTCGAAGCTCTCGCCTCCTAGAGTAAGCTCACACTGCCGGAAGCTATGCGTAATCATTAAGTCTGCTCCCGTAGGAGTCTCTATCCATAAGGATTGAGCCCATGGATCCATCGGAATTTCCGATATCTGAACGAGTGTAGTGGAAATAAAAGAGTGACAGGCACCAGTGTCTATAATAACTACAACTATGGTAGAGTAGACACAAATCGTACCTCAAAATGCCGCCCACCACCAGCTGCATGTCCAGATCCTCTACCACGTCCGTCTGCTCCCTGTAGATTACCTCGATCGAATCTATGAAGGGCGGTCCTTCGACCATCTGCTGATCATCCGAATAGCGGGTTGAATAGTCATGAGCCATGTGACTATGCCTTCCACATGAGTAACACTGCCCGGTCCTGGCATGTGTGTCTCTACCCCAGGTGCCCTGTACAAATGATCCTGAGACATGCAGTCATCCACCCGTGGGTCTGGTCCTCTTGGACCTCTACATCATTTGTATACTGTAAGCTGCAGAAGACTTCGATGCATGTCGACTAGTGGTGGGTCTCGCTGCTAGAGGATACTTAGTAAGGAAACTCTCCACTAGGAGGGATCGTTCCAACACCCCTGCATGCATCGGGATGCTGAGGGAAATCACCGAAGCTCTGATCTCTCGCCTAAGTCCCTGATCGAAGGTCTAGGCCCTGAATAATGGGTCCTATACCATATCTGTGGAGTAATGCGAGAGGTCGGTGAACCTCACTGAGTACTATGCCACCGTCATTCGGCCCTACTGCAGATGAAGTAACTCTTGTATGTGCACCACGTGAAGAGTCTCTAGGACAAACTCTTCTCAAAACAGGCTCTCAAAGTCTTCCTAGAGAAGAGTCATCTCTTTAAGAACCTGGAGCATCAACATCCACCATCTGCCCGCTACTTCCTGTAGAAAGCTGACAATAATAATCACCATGAGGTCGGCTGGTGTCCCTACCAATCAGAAAACTCTCAACACAACCTCCATCCAATCCTCAGCCACATGTGGGTCCGTCTCTCCCCTAAACCTGGGTGGCCTCTGGTGCTGGAACTCGTGCAACGCGCTCAAGCGGCGTTCATTGTTTACTGTTGGGGTTCATGGAATCGGTGTCCCAACGAGAAGTAGTACCACTGGTCCCTCCGCTGGAAAAGGGCCCAGCACCAAGGCCACATTTCTCGGTGGGATATCCTCGCGTAAAACTCTCGGGGATCTAGTTGGTCATCTGCGGGGAGGCATCCTGAAAGAAAAGATGTGACACAGTCAAAAGATTATACCTGGTGAGCTGGCCTGGTTGAGCTGGCCTAAAGAAAACTTTTGAAAACACACACGTGATCAGTGTTTTCGTGCATTGAGTTGAAAATCAGAAGTCAGGTTCCTGGTGTATGGATACATCGGTCGTCGTACCAACACTGGACTCCCTGAACTGAGAACCACACTTAGTACCATTAACATTATTGCTTCATAGAAAATGAAGATCAAAGTCCTAAGTTATGCGGCAGAACCGACCCCTCTGATACCAATTTATCATGACCTGTCCCCCAGGGCCCGTGTTGTGACTACCCCAAGCCCGCCTTCCATAGTACAAGGGCTGGTGACTAGCACCAAAGGTGTAAATCCCTAAAATGGGAAGGCATTTCCTTTAAAACTTGAAAATACACACAATAGAGAACAAGTTGGAAGAAAAACACTAAGTAAAACTGTATACAAAGAGTGCTGAAAGTAGAGGGGCCAGAATACAAGCCCAATAGGAAAATACAAGTACATCAGAAAACTAGTACAAACAAAAAGGGACAAACAACTGAATTGTGAATAGAAGCTCCTGGATAATCCACCACGGATCCTACCTGAAGGTTAGGTACAGATATCCTCCTCAGCACTCCACATATGTCAGTCTCCTCTGCGTACCGACACGTCGTATGGTCCACCTCCAGGTACCGTCCAGTCCTGGTACTCTCAGCCTCAGTCAGTGTTGTACGTCTTCTACAACAAACACAATGAGGTGCCGGCATAACACGTGCAGGGGTGAGTATAACGATACTCAGTAGGGACCCTGAGACCCTCAAGGTCTCACAAAATCAAACAAGGATAACCAAAAAGTATGAAATCAATAGATAAACCCACTTAGGTATATGCGCATACATATACCTAAGTTATCATGTAATCCATCTCAATCATGAGGTAAAAACAAAAATTTACTGACTCAGCTCAAACCAAGATTTTTATTATTGAAACCATGACTGCTGGAGAACTCATGCTCAATCGAGTACATTGGGCCTGCTGCATCACATAGAGGCGCTTCCCACTAACCTTGGACTACTGAGGTACTCCTCCTGTCAAGTACCATGGGTCTGCCGTGCTCACATAGAGGAACTCCCCACTGTGGGTCTGATGTGCTAACACCGAGGCGCTCCCCTAGGTAGCCTACTAAGGTACTCCTCCTGTCGAGTACCATGGGTCTGCCGCGCTCACACAGAGGCACTCCCCACCATGGGTCTTCCGCAACACCAAGGAGCACCCCACCGGGATAATTGAAACACTCCGAGTCAAATTCGTCAGTAGTCGTCAGGTCTCAGCCAACTACTAGGTCTTCGCACTACGCACACCCATCTTCGGGAGGATCGGATCCACGAGCTACTGGTTGATACTCCAAATGTCACATAGTACCACGAAGAAGTATCTCAAAGGTCTTCCACATCATAGGGGTCTCAATGCAATAGACGACGTGTCAATCAGACGCCTGTTCTGTGATTTATTAGCCCTTTAGTCCTGGGGCCCGGTTGGATTCGTGTATGATCCAACCTGATCATACCTCAACTTTACCCCGAACTCCAGAGGGGTATACTCAAAGGGGATGTTGCATTCCAAGAATATGAGCACCAATGAAGGTTCGTCAAATAGTCATCTGGTGCCAAAGATATGACCAATGAAAGTAAAGGGTTAGTAGTGGGCCCAGGTCCAGACCGACCCGGTCGGACCAAGTCGGCCCTACCCAGTCTGGGCCGACCCAGTCTAGGTCAACCTGTTCAGACCTCTTGGGTCTGGCTTGGCCCATTGTGCGGGCCAGCCTGTTAGGTTTGGCCCGGCCTGCAGGGACCATCCCAGTAGGCCACGAGGGCGGTTCGGCCCAGAGCATCGTGAGGGTACGGCCCGGCTATGCTCGGCCCGTAGGGCGCGGCAGGGCCGATTCGGCCAGGGAACCGTGAAGGGGGATGCATGCCAGTTCGAGAGGTCGGGTAGCTGGGAGGCAGTCGGGCATGGCACGGCCGGGCAGGCAACGGCCGGGCAGGGTGCCATGTGGGCCGGTGGGTGGCCGGTCAGGGCGCGACCGGGCCAAGAGGTGGCCGGGCAAGGCGCCTGGTGGGCCGACGGGAGGCCTGGAAGGGCGCGGCAGAGCCGGCAGGTGGCCAGGAGTCCGGGAGGCCAGGGTGTCATGGTTCGGTGTGGCTCGGGCCGGCGCGGGCCAGCGGGGTTCGACCGGGGCATGCGGGAGGCCGGCAGTAGTGCGAACAGGCGCGCGGGAGTCCAGCAGTGGTTCATCCCATAGAGCCGGCTTGGTCGGGGAACCGGGATGCCACAGAGGTGGAACGGTTCGCAGATACTACGAGAAGCGTGACCTTTGCATGTTCCTTTGTCGCCTCCAACTCCGCTTCGTCACCATGCCGAGAAACAACACAAACAAGAACGACGGAGGGGTTGGTCCATGTTGGTTTGGCCCGCACCCTCTACGTTTAGGGTGGTAACACTTGGATCTTCAAAGAGTATGAAAGATGAACAAAAATTATTTTACAACCACGCTATGATTCCTTTCCAATATGAAGAAGAAAAAAATAAAAGCAAAGTTACAAAAAATAAAATCCCTACCTTTGATTATCGGTCGTCAACGTTGAAGTCACAGGAAGAAGATGAAGTAGTTCATCATTCGTCGCATCCTCCACGCACTCCCAATCCTGAGCTGCGTTGGCTCATTGATGACAATGCGGAGGGTAGGTCGGTTGAAGATGCCCCACATTGGTAGGATCCAAGGGAGGAAGTCAAAGAAGTTCGGCGTTCTTCGTTGGTGGAGCGTTCTTCGTTGGAAGAACTTTTCTCCCAAGCTCTTCTCTTCCCAAGCTCCACCAAATGAGAAATGCCAAGAAAAATAATAATAGACTGAATTTGTCTATTATTCAGTTGTTGACACAAAAATAAAATTGGTTAATTAATAACTTGGCTCCCCTAATTAATTCATGAGTGTTGGCACAAATTAATTAGGGGATTTGGCACCAATTAATTAAAGGGGAGGTCAAGAGGCTCTCCCTCAGTAATGAGGGAGAGTTGAGAGGCTTTACTCTCCTCCATCAATAGGGGGTCTAGCCCCGTGTGGTCCCCACATCATAACCTCTCGTAGGAGGTTAGGTTTGGGTGGGCCCCACCACCATAACCTCTCATGAGAGGTTAAGGTGTGGTTGTCCCACCTCCAACTTCCATGAGGAGATTTTAACCGTCAAATAAAAATAAATCCACACACTTTATTTTTATTTAATTCAATCTCTAAAACCCCCCAAAAAATATCTTTTATCCTTGACCCACTACCATCAAAGCGAAAGTCTCCTTAAGTGAATACCGGCACTGCGAGTTCAACAGTGGCCTCAGATTTCAATTCCAAGCACCAGTTCAATAGTTATAAAAACCCGCTTGTACGTTTACTGAACGTACCCAAACAAAACTATAGAAATTGATTCCGGGCACACTGGGCCTCAGAATCATGCGCTGTTAGTTTTCACAGGCTTATAAAATTCCCATGTATTTAAGAAAAAAATTTCCACAGAAATTCTGGGTCTTTACAATTTTGGACTTGAAAGTGGTGTGCATTTGGTTCTTTAAAAATGGAGTGGCATGTGATGATTATGTATAGACCGATGGGAATTTTGATGAATGTGGTTTTGGTTTTCACATGTGTGAGAGTTCTTAAATGGAATTTTTTCTAAATTATTGTGTAATGGAAAACTACGTGTTTGAACCTTTTTGGAAAGGTGAGTTTTTTTCTCTGAGAAATGATGCTTAAGGACCGTTTGGAACTTTTTGTAAAAGTGGTGAAAATGTTTGTCATAAAAACCCTCCTTTGATAATCTTCTTTCACTATTTATATTTAATAAATGGTATGTACTCATTGGGAAATCCGCATGATCCATTATGTGAATGGGTGGGATTTCCTTACTGTGGAATCATTGTGACCCATTTACTTTAAGCGGAATATGATATCCCTATTGTGGAATCCTTTGAGATATATTTGTTTATGGTAAGAGATTGATCCTTGGGTTAACTTGGGGTAGTTCCGGTTATGTGGATTATTATGTATGATATATGTTCTTGTGATTGGATGCTCGATTTGCATTAGTTGCCTCTCCCCTTTATGATCTTGACATGGAGATCTAACACAGATAACAAAATTTTCTAATAATGATTACTGCACTAGTTAGGATTAAGCTCTAACTAGTGACACACCACAGGGAATTGGATATGTTTTTTTATTATTACTATAGGATAGTGCCCTTCAGTTGGTCTATTTAGGGTGAGGTCGAGCATGTGGGAAAAATTGATGTTATCGAGTGAGGCATGATTTTTGGGATGAGTCAAGATGTATTGTATGGTTTGGATTATTTCATGTGCTCTTAGATTCTCCCATACCTATTGGAATTTAGTTGTATACGATGGATGATTGAAATGTTTGTTGGTTAGATAATCATAAGCGCTTATCTCCATTTTCCTTATTATGTGAACGTTTTTGGTGATCTCATGTGTGGTGTAATTCTTTATGAAAAGTGATGTAGTGATTTTCAATGGCTTATGAATTTTTTTTTGGAAAATATTTTTCACTCTTTTATTATATTTTCAAATGAAATATCCTCTTTATTATTTAATATAAAAATGGTTCCTCCTTATAGGGGAATTTGGTTTTAATTAGGAATAAAGGGAAATGGAACATGTTTTTTGTTAAGGTGTAAAAGTATGGAAAAATATTAATTTATATAATATATTTTAGAGTTGAATCTAATTTTTCATTATTTAAATGATGCTTATTGGGAATATATTTGTTCGGGCATGCCTACAAAGTTTTAATACTCACGCATATAGTTATTTCTTATTTGTAGCTTGTGGGGAATGTATCAGCTTGGTTTTGATCACTATGGGCTATGGTTGGTTTTGGTTTTAGAGGGAGACCCTCAGAATCACATGGTGATGTTGTGGTCATCGAGTCTAGTTTTGATTTTTTTGTTTCGTTATTGTATTTTTAGTTTATGAAATAATGATATTTCATTTGATATTGTATCATTTATATTGGGTTAAACTATTTTATTTCTACTGTTTTTTATATTTATAATGGGGTAAATAGTTCCCTTGGTTTCTTTATTAATTCCCAATAATAGTTTCTAGCTCAGGAGGATTAGGAATTCTTCTTGGGCCTTATCTCAGATCGGCTCGGATGACTAGTTCAATGCCGACTCAGGTTGGTGCGTGATATTGTTTCTACTATAATATATTTTTTTACTTCATTATCTCCTTATATATAGGGAACATGAAATTACTCCTGTTATATTAATTCCTTTAAAATATTTGATAGACCAGAATTATCGAATCACAACAATGGAATGTTACACCATGATCTTTTTTATTTCCTTATCTAGTTAGGCTCACAAAATTGCATGACAATCTCTTGAATATTATCAATATTTAACAATTTCTTTTCTATAGTAAAATAAACTTATACTCTATTTCTCACTCATCATCTTAACAAAACTGGTCAACAATATTCTCTATCATCATAAAAAAATAATTCGATAATAATGAATTTTTGAATTTATTGAAAAACACATATTTTTATTCACATTATTTTAACCCAAACTCAAATTATTTCAATTTTCAACATGAAAATATTATTCATGAAAAAACACATAAAATCATCTTCTTGAACATTCACACTTGAGAACTTCAGCTTAATCATGGAATATTCTAATGCCTATGATTATTTTACTTTAAGAGATTCAAAAAATCATTACATTCAATTTATAGATTTATCTTCTAAAGATTCTTCCTAAATAAATTTAGATTTTTGGCCACCCTAGAAAAATTTTAATAAAATTAGATCATACCCAAAAATTCTAGGATCCGGTCAACGCCGGCCCTAAAAAAATTTATCAAAAAAATATAGATAAGTCAAGCATACAAGGGACTATTAAAAAAAGGAGAGTAAATTACACCACACATGTCCGCCTCCACCAGTGGAGCGCATTATCCTAGTGCTGTGAAGGACCACATCATATTCTTCTCCATTATTACTTTCTTTTCCAGAGCATCTGCAACTTGGTTAGCTTCCCTATAGGCATTTGAGATTACCAGATTGAGCTCAGTGACCTTGTTGAGACATGCAATCTAGTGAGGTAAAATTCTCCATGGCACATCCCGTGTTCTTGTTTTCAAGGCTTGTACCGCAGTTTGAGAATCTGATTCAATCCATAACAAGCTCCATTTAAATTGAACAGTATACCTGACCGCATGGATCATAGCCCATAAATCAGCTTCATAAGCCACCCCTATATCAGTGTAACAAGAAAAACATCCCTTCACAAAACCACGATATGTGCGAAAGACTCCGCCATATCCAGATGGCCCTGACACACCAGCAGTAGCCCCATCAACATTTACCATGAGCTATGATCGTATCAGTGGTATCCATATAATGTATTTGAGATTTTTGGGTTTCCGGGGGTGACCGGAAACACTTAAAATTCTAAGAATATGCAAATCAAATAAGTTGTTATTCATCCTTCTAGTTTTCACCATAGATGCTATATACAATTCCCTATCCAAGTCAAGCATTCCGGTCTGTGCAGAAATATGCTTATTCTCAAACAGGATGGCATTGCGTGCATACCATACAACCGCAAGAATTGTAGCACCAGCCACCAGTAGTAGGTTCTGAATTTTCTCGCTCTATCCAGCACTGGACAGCACTGAAAGCATCTCATGAACCTACATGTGTGAGCAAAAATCCAGCCCAAACAGAGAACCTTCATAGGACCAAATCTGCTGCACATACCTGTACTTCACGAATAGGTGTTGTGCATTTTCCTCTATGCGCATACATAGATAACATGATGAAGCAATCTGATTTCCAGCCCGTTTGAGTTGATCCTGGGTAGGAAGCCTATTTTTCCAGATTCTCCAAATTAGGATGAATCTGGATTGCTGAATAAAGGATACCTGAAAAGCCATAAGCTAGTTCGGAATGTGATTAGATCTCCCACACTCCATCCTATAAAATTCTTTGGTGTTAAAACACCTATGCCTATTCAGTTTCCATATCAGAGTGTCATGATCCATGAATTTGTAAGTTTGAATTTCAAGTCCAATTTGAGGGGGAAGTATCCTGTCAAATCATTTCCATTGTGTTCTGAAATCAGCAATGGGCATATTCATTATTTCAGAGTGGTTTCTCATGATATCATGCAGTGGCTTATCGAGCCAAGTGATATTCCAACAATTAAGGTTGGAATTATCACACACCAGCCACTTCGTATCATTCATGATTTTATTGAAGGCGTGTCTTAGTGATGCCCACATAGATTACCCAAGATAGTACTTATATCCATTCAACAACATTTCCTTAAATTTTTTGACCAAAAAGACATCAGAGGCATCATTGGAAATCAGACCCCATGTGAATTTCCAATTGAGACCATAATTAAAGATCCTTAGATATTTGACTCCAAGACCTTCAAGATCAACTGGTTTGATACACTCCTTCCAGGAAACAGTTACCAACTTCCTTTCATGGGCAGAACAAGTCCATAAGAAATTCCTTACCATGCACTAAAGCTCCTTGATAAGGCCTCTAGGCCACCTATATAATGAGAAGGAATAGACAAACTTTGATGTGATCACTGAGTTAACAAGACACACTCTCCCAGCCAGGGGCATGGCCTTTCCTTTCTAGCTAGAAAGTTGATTAAAAAATCCAGAATAAATACCTTCCAGATAATACCTTTTAACTTTCACCTATAATAGAGGAACACAAAGATATTAGAAAGGGAGAGTCCCTTTTTTCACTCCAAGACTTCGGATGATCCTGTTTTCCTTTCCAACCATAATGGCATTACCAAAAACAATGGAGGATTTACTCCAACTAATTGCCTATCTAGACACCTCTTTATAATGTTCAAACAACACCTTGATAGATGAATTTGTTTTCTTAGAAGATCATTCAAACAAAATCACGTCATCAGCGTAGAGTAAGTGTGAAGGAGAAAAGTCATTTTTCCCGGCCCTAATTTGCTGATAAAATCCAAACTGAACAATATTATTGATGCACCTACTCAAATAATCTTCAGCAATAGAAAATAACAATCCTAAAAGCGAATCTCCTTGACTCACACCTCTAGTGCATGGGAAGAATCCTCTAGGTTCCCCATTAATATGAATGGACAACCTTGATGATCATAGAATTGTACTAATCAACTTGATAAAATCATTTGAGAACCCTTACCTTTTGAGGACATCGGAAAGGAAACTCCAACTTAGTGTGTCAAAAACCTTAGAAATGTCAATTTTGAGCACATTGTTCCCATCTCTTAATTCCATCCTCATAAAGTTAACACTCTCTGAGGCTGCAAAGAGACAAGTTTGAATATTTCTTCCAGGAAAAAATCCAAACTGAATTTGAGTAATCATGCCACTAGACAACGGTCACATCCTGTTCATAATGATCTTACTAACGACCTTAGGAATTGTATTCCCGAGCACAACAGGCCTAAAATCCTTAATATCAACTACATTTTCCTTCTTGGGTATCAGTGCAATAAATCATGAATTCATCCCATATGGTATATAAGAATATGTGAAGAATTCCTTAATTGCTTGAGTGATATCATCCTGCAAAACATCCCAGCAAAACATGAAGAATTTGTTAGTAAACCCATCAAGACCAGGAGAACTATCCCTATTAAGGGAGAACAAGGATGTTTTAGTTTCCCCCTTAAGGGGAGGAGTAGTAAGGGCTTGATTATTTTTTATCCTCAATGAAAGGGATAATTTTGTCAACCATCTTCTATGTGTTATCCTGCCCATCATCAGAATAAAAAACCATGAAGTATTCCATAGTAGCCTGAGAAAGCTTATTTTCAGAGGTGTGAAGCTGACCATTAATGTTGATTACCTTGTTTCCTACTCGGACCCTCTTCTCTTTGTGTAGCCTGTGAAATAATTTTGTGTTTCTATCTCCCTCCTTCAACCATTTAACATTTAGTTTATTTTTTTTCCAACCTCTATTTGACCATTAATAGATTATCTAGCCTGTTATGGGATTGGATTTCCTCCCTGGATGGAATATTCAGATGTTGATCCCTGACCTGACAACATGCAAGAGCCTCCTCAGCAGCCTTAATGTCACGATCAAGCAGAGAGAATGAATTTTTTCTCCACTCCTTAAGCAGAATCTTGGTATGCTTTAATTTCCCAGCTAACCTTTGCAATGGGCTTCCATGCACCTCAATGTTCCAAGATTCCAACACAATTTCCCTTCACCCAGGAATTACAAGCCATACATTGTTAAACCGAAAAGGTATAGGAAGAGACCTCCTCAATTGTGTGCTAATTTCCACAATAATAGGGTTGTGATCAAAATGATGCTTGGGATGTATGAACCTAAAATTCCATGTGAAACACTTTGATCATCCATTTTAACAAAACATCTTTCAATCTTGATTGCATACTTCCCCTTACAAGCGTTTCTACACCATGTAAAGTAATCTCCAACCACCAGGACCTCAACAAAATTGCATTGATCAATGCACAAAGAGAATTCCATGGATGCATTTCGATGGAAGTTATCCCAAGTTTTTTCTTCTGGCCTCAAAACAGTATTAATGTCCCCAAGGATCACCGAATTTTGATCGATATTCCCAAATATAACCCTCATCTCATCCCATAAGTCCCTTCTTCTAATATAGGAGTTAGAAGCATACACAAATGCAACAAAAATCTCATAATTGTAAATGCTGCAAGAGATTAAAATGCTTTGAGACAGCCTGCTATATGATAGATTTCTGATCATCTCATGCCTTAAAACCCATAGATGATCCATGTTAGAGTCATGAGAGTTTTGTGAGATGAATTTATATCCAAGGGATACCCACTTGAATCTTGTCCAGTTATCGAAAAGAAGTTTGGGCTCAGCAATGCCAACAAGCATGGGTTTGTAGGTCCGAATAAAATGTCTAAGGGCCTTGACCATTAGGGAGTTCCCTAGACCTTGACAGTTCCAATAAAAAATCCTCATTACTGTAGTGTTTTGCCCCGTGTTTGGGGGCCTCCATTCAATTCCATGCTCAACTGACCCTTAACTTTCCTTCCTTTACCTTTCTTGTTACCCTTTTCCAAGCTTCTATTTTGTTCAGGTGCCTTCGTCAGTAACTTCTCCTCAGTGTACTCCCCTGAAATAGCCACATCCTTCTCAATTATTTGTAGGTTTTCAGATTCATTAGCCCAAAACACACCAGTCAAGGGTGTGAACTGATTCTCATCTTTCCCATAATCACTTTGCTTTTCCATGACAACTCTCGTCCTAACAGCCTTGGATGCATCAACCTGTAGGAACCCCCCCTCATATTCACTGTTATACTGTGTGAGTTCACTTCTTGGACCACTTGAATGCATCCTATGGGATTCAGGCACCAACATAGTAGGTAAGTGTTCAGAATTGATGGCCATTATCTGACCAGGGGTGTTTGGGGCCTGCTAATTTCCCATTCTAATATCTGGAATGAGCTCCACAAGAGGCTCCAAGGGTTTCTGTGCAGCCACAGTGCTGACATTTTCCCCATCCAACAAGCCTACTGTAGGTTTCAGGGCATCAGTAGAAACACACTGATTATCTGGTATAACAACATTTCTAGACACATCATCAGACTTTCAAGGCACATTAATGTCACCCAGAACCTGGTTTTTTTCAACAAGGAGACATCCCTCCTGATAAGCAGTCACATCAACCTAGTTTACACTAATAGGCAATGAACTACCTTCCCCATTTTCCATAGTTTCCTGTTTTGCTGGATTAGAATCCATATTGTCATCATAAAATGTGGAAGATATACCTGGAGGTGCATCATCAACACATTGATCAAGAGGCTCTTTACCTTTCCTCTTCCTACAAACAGTAGTATCATGCCCTTTAATATTACAAAAGATGCATTCAATATCCCTTTTGCATTCAGATATTAAATGTCCAAAGAGTTTACAGCCATTTCATAATTTTGGTTTTCTTTCATAAAGAATATCGAGCTTAATGCTGTCATCCCTTATGGTGAGTATCACCTCCTCCACTAGGGTGTTGGCCATATCAACCTATACTAAAATTCTTGTATAATGACCAAACCGTGGGTTGATTGTTTATTTTTCCATCCTAATAGGATTTCCAATAGATGAAGCAATGTCCCAGAGGATCCGCGGGTGCCAATATAACCAGTTGAGCTTATATATTCGAATCCAAATCTGAGTAAATGTATTTATGACATTAACGAGATCAAAATTCCTATTCCATTCCTGGATTCTCAGAAATCCAGGATTTAGTGATAGTGTTCCCATGCTCCAGGTGCTCCGTTTACATTCATCAGATGGAAACACCACATGATAATACCCAGGGCCCACGACTGTCATTTTCCAGTCATTCCTCATGTATGTGGTTTCATTCTTTTATATAGATCTTTATAGATGTGAACATTTTTATATATGGCAGCATTTGAATACATGATTTTTTAATGTAAATAATTATCATAAGTTATCCATTACTTTTACATATATTTTGTTAATGTGTGATCAACTCTTACATGGGATGTTTAATACATGGAGATATTCACATACATGAGTCTTCACATTGCTGAATGTTTACATACATAGTGAAAACTCATAAAAGAGATTAAAGAAAATATAGATTTCAATCCAATAGTTTCAACACCTCTTCATCTACCTTCAAATAAATCTCAATCACTCAAAGTCATATTTCATGGGTTTAAATATCACCTTAACCACCTCAACTAATTATCAATATGGATTGAAAACAAACTCAAACCACTAAAATCCCTAAGATAACTTCAATAAACATAATTTATGTCATTATACATATATACCCAATGAATTTGATGAAATAATTATATCCTTGTTTTGGAATTATTACTCATGGGTCTATAAACATTAGAGTTAACCAACTCTAATTGTATATTAGTTTGGATCTCAGTTCCCTTGTGAATTTTATTCACCATATTTTCTTTTGAAATGTTTTGAAAATAATGATATTTTATTACCTTAAAACTATAATATTTCTCATATAATCATATTTAATAAAATTATTTATACACTTTTTCAAAGATAAAAAATTATTCTTTTTCATAAGTTATTCTCATCTATCATAATCTTGTAACAAGAAAATTTAGCTTCTCCAACTTGAAAGAAATTACCATGGGTTCTCAAACCCCTTGATATTACATATGCATCATTAAATTTATTCATAATTAAACCATTATTTCTGAAAATAACTCATTATTATCATTAAAAATTTGTGATACAATCAAAATATTTTGATCTTCCTATCACAAAATAACACATTTTTGGATTTTTACTATTTTCACCAATTTTTTCATTCCAATACCTTTGATTTTCATTGAGATATTAGAAAAAGGAAAAATATTCTCTGTAATGCCTTTTAATATTCTTAAGGTTATTTAAACCACCTATTATGTGGTAAGATAGACTATTTCCTGTAATTATTGGTTTTTTTAGATTTGTATAACTTGAAAATCTATTTTAGAAGCATTTTCTTATTGTTTGAGTTGATTATTTTTCTATATATTCTTATATATCAAACTCAAATTTTGTTGAGATGGTTTTATTTTAAAATTTTATAAGACGTGTGTCCTTATTGATCAAATCTTCCCTAAATTTTCCACATATTTTCAAAACTATTCTTCACTTCAGTATTCTTTTCAAACTATTGTTACTGACGATTTATTCTAAGTTATTATTATCACCTCCTTGTTTTATGATCCCTCCTTTGTACATGCATATAAATGTTGTACAAGAAACTATATGTCTTTTCACTGTTGAATGTGCACTAAAATGAGAAAAAAATTTCATGGTGGTGTTTGTAGATACTGTGTATGAAATCCCAAACATCACCATTTTACATGTAAGGGATGAACACATTCTCCACATCCACTCCCACTTAGTATTAATTAGTTAAAATCCACTATGAATATATTTTTAAGTCTTATATATATATATATTTAATGAGTTTAATGAATTTTAACCAACTTGAAACAATTTATGAGATACATTAGGGAAGATCGATGCATTCTATATTAAATATGGAGAATCAGTCACAGACTATATAAAGGCATGTGATACCTTTTTTTGTGTAACCAATCCCATTTCAATAGAAATATATGAATATCTCTTTGTTCCTAATGCTCTATTTTCCACTCATTATAGAGGAACCCAAACCTCTTTCGAGTATGAGGATCCTTAGGAAATGTTCTGGGATCCAATGGATTGTGTAATCAACTCAGATGTATGAGGATTTCATCCACTACTTTGGTGATCATCAATAAATATTCTCTAGTCAACAAGGAGACATAGGTAGTTATATAAGAAATTCACATATGATATGCCCCTTGTTACCTTTCACATTTTATTCCTTGAAGATTGATTAGTTTTTTTAGGTTCGGTTTCACTACCAAGGATCATATTCTGATCCCCAAAACTTATTATTGGTGTCAAAGAAATATTTTTTTAGGATTTAATATCTTTAATTCACTAGTTTTGAAGAACATTTACCATCCCTATGACATAATATTTAGCAGTATCACTATGTTGACAGTAAAGAGGGCCACTACACCATCACCTTGGCATAATGGAAGGTTTGGTGGTTCTTTATTGGTATTTTTCTAGACACCCAAGACTAAACCAAGATATTCCCTCCCTATAGTGAAGATCCTGTGGAAATTTTTAAAGATTTACTATGACCCTAAAAACACCCACATATGTTACACAATGGGACTTCATCAAAGTATTCTATCATGAACCATGGAAACCTCAATGACATAGTGATCCTATAAAAAATGACCAAAAAACATGAGTACTATGGTGTGGTGCAAGATTTTTTGGTCATTAAATGGGTTAATAAAATTTAGTTTGATAAATTGAATTAGGATTTATAAATTAGTTCTAAATGATAAGTGGCAGACTTTGTAAAATGAATTTTAAATTCATAAATTTAATGTGAATGTTTCATATTATTTTATAAATAAATTGTTTATTTATTTTTTTAATTATAATTATAGTTTATAAATAAGTTATGAATTGTATGTTATAGGATTTATGAAATTGTTTTTATAAGACTTTGAAAAATAAGTAAACTCATATTTATTTATCAATATTAAATAATTTTATTATTTAACTGTTGTTTCCTTAACATTATTTATATTTATAAAATTGTTTGTAGAATAGAAATAATCTGTATGTTAAATATGAAAATTTATATTTGTTTCTCATGATAAATATTTTTTTATTTACTTATTTATTCGATTTATATTATTTATTTCTATAAATTGTTTGTAAAATAAGAAAAATGTGTATGCTATATTTATGTGATGAATTAATTCTAAGAGATAGATACCATAATTACATACTTTTTATGACTCTAGAATATTTAGTTTTCATCTTACTTAACAATAGTTTGTAATTGAATTTATTATCTTGAATTTATTGTTCTATCATATGTTGTGCATATTTGGTTTTAGAATTATCATGAATTATATTCTCTCCTGATTAAAGTATATCTGGGTCGAGGGACTTTGGGTCATACTTCCTACTATACTTGAGGCTTATGAATTATTCTATAAATGTGGGGTTCATCTATCTATGGCTCCAGGATTACTCATGTAGAGATTATCAATTTCATATAACTCTATGACTTTAAATGAAATGTTAATATACCTTATACATATTATGTATATGAAAATGTATAGATATTTTTATCTTCTATTTTTGGGTGAGTAACACAATTTTTTGGTTTTGTAAAATTTTAGACAATAACAATGTATGAACACATAAATTTGGTAAATGTAAAATGGATTCAAAAAACAAAATCATTAGAATAATAATGTTTGGGTAGGTCATACCAAAGATGGGACCCACTTGATTTTCCATTGTTAGCATATCCATATAATTGTTTTTGGGATATAATTGTTGAGATGCCCTAATTATAAGTGGTTACTAGAAGAATAAATTTTGGTATTATCTATATGATGGACTTGGAAAAAAATTATCCACTCAACCATCAAAGAGTAACAATTGTTCTGATTGGGATGGTTACTTATCTAGAAACTATATATTGAGGGAAATGAAAAAATTAGACTCACTTCTTAGTGAAATATGAACATTGGATCACTAAATGATTATGATTTATATGGTCATCATTTTTAGTGAGATAAATTTCATTAAAAGTACTCCATTACATGATATAATATATGATAGTAACCCATAGATATGTTTTTATATATTATAGAATATTTTACAATTAACACATTGAGATGACTCATAACCATGAAATATAAAATATTTAGATATTTTAATTTAGTATTGAGAACCATTATCAAATAGAATCATTTAGTAAAACAATATTTTAATGTTATAGAGGTCAATTTCACCCATTCTAACTCATGGGTATTAGATACCTAGTGTGAATCACACATTTTTTACGATAAAAATGAACTCCAAGATAAAATGGAATTGATGAAGTGATAGGTAGATCTTTATTTCAGTGATGGAGAATGATTTGTATCATTATAAGTTGGCACATATGATCCAACAATACACATTGGATTAGTCCTAGAATTAGTGAAGTGTTATTATATTTCTACCAAAAAAAGAAATTTGATTTCGATATCTTGTTTTGGAAATATAGGATTTTTATTCACTATAAAAACAAGAGTTGTTATATATATAAGATTGGTATGATTTGTGGCCTAGATAGTATGGTAAATGGTTGATATATTATAGAAATGGATAATCCTATTTAAAATATTCAGAATAAGAAGGTGTTGTTTTATTAATTTCTCACAAACATTTGGCATTGTCTCCTCAAACAAATAAATGAGAAATGGATTCCGAGATTCCATAAATATGGATTTCTAGACTCATTTTATTATGATTCATTTGATAATTTTTAATCTTATTTATTTGGAAAAATTAAAAAGACAAATTTTTGGAGAAAATATGAAAGGGATAGTGGATTGTTTGACCCTATATATCTTGTTTTCTATGGACTAATGAGTACACAATCCAAAAATTATTATTGTTTATCTATTACCTTTACCAATATCATTATTTATTATTGTCATGTGTTTCTAATGAAACAAAATTATGGAAAAAAATTAAAGATCAAATACTTTTTGAATGAATTATATAGTGAACTAGGTAAGAGTAAAAATATTTTCTCATCAGAACTTGGTAGTGAATACTTAATCTTGGAAATCATAAATTATCTAATAAATGATTGAATTTTTAAATAACTCACTCCTCACTAAATAACATAATGTAATTGTGTGTCTAATGGGAGGAATCACACCATATGAGATATGGTTTGATTGATGACGAGTTTATGTGAACTTACTATTTAATTTTTGGCTTATTCTTTAAAAGATTGTACATTAATAATAAACCATATTTCATCGAATATAGTCATAGAAAAACCATATGAGATATAGACTATAAATACTCCTGATATGTATTTTATAAGGATTTAGAGTTGTGTAGTAATCATATAATTATTTAATTATGATAATATTTACTCTAAATAAGATAAATGATTATTTATTTTCTACCCCAAGTAAACTAATATATATTATTTATATAATTCCACTGAACACCAAGTGTTTGTGACCTAAAATAGTGTTTTTATTAAGAAGGAACACATAATTTGAGGAGTCATTCAGAGGAAATTTGGACTTTGAGGAGTTTAATACCAATAAATAGGATTCCCTAATAAGATAGAGGTTGATCCAGTTCCACAAATAGTTGTGGAAGTAGAACAAAATCAAGTTACACTAGAACATAAAAGGTATGGTAGGATGAATCATGAACCCTAGAGATATGGAATTATCATGGCTAATGATGATGAATTAGTATTTACAAGATATAAACCTACTATTTACCATATATCCATTTAGATCAATTATTTTAATAAATGTATAAAAGACATCAAATATAATATAGAATCCATGTACGCAAACCATGTTTGAAACATGTTGGATTCACATGAAGGGGTGATACCTATAGGGTGTAATTGGGTGTTTTGTAAGAAAAAAGAAATGTATGGTAGATTTCCCACCTAAAAACCTACACATTGTAGAAAAGGGTTTATTTTTTTTCTATTGACCATGAAGAATCCTTTTCACCTATTGCACTGATAATGTATATTCAGATTTAACTTCCATAGTTGATCATTTTTATGTGATCTATTATATGGATATATAAAACACGTTCTTAAGTGAAAATTTAATTGAGGATGTGTAAATAACATTACCCCAAGGTTTTGAAGCTTCAAATGAGCCGCCTAAAGTATGCATGTTGCAATTATCTATTTCTAGACTAAGGTAAGATTCTCTAAGTTTGAGTATCTGGTATAATGAATCAATCAGAGAATTTGGTTTCATAAAAAATGTATATGAATCATATATATATATTCAGATTAGTGGGGGTATATTAGTGTTTATTATATTGCTTATAGATGACATAATGGTTTTCAGAAATGATATACCAATTTTACACTCCAGGAAGATGTGGTTAAGAAAATTATTCTCGATGAATGAATTAGGTGAAGCTACCTATATACTTGGTATGAGGATCTATAGAGATCAATATAAAAAGATACATGGACATATTATGGACACTTATATTGGTAAAGTGTTAAAGCAGTTTACCACATAGAACGCCAAGAAGGGTTCTTTACCAGTATTATATTGCATAAATCTTATAAAGATTTGGGATCATTATTAAGAGTTAAAAAGTATGGATAGAGTTAATTATGTATCCTCTATTGGATCTATCTTGTATAACATGTTGTATACTGAACCTAATGTCTCATATGCCCCTATAATTACAATAAAATAACAATATAATCCAGTTGAGAGTCAATGAATTCCTATGAAGAATATACTAAAGTTTATAAAAAGGGATAATGATATGTTCTTGTTATTTTTAGGAGAGGATGAACATTATGAAATTTTTTACACAAATCTGAGTCTTCAATCTAATAAATATGAAATGAAGTATAAATATGAAATCATGTTCTCCTAAATGGAATAAAAATAACTTGGAAGAGTTCCCTTAAATCCACCATAATGGGCTGAACAACATTGGTGGAGTAAATAACTGCATCATATGCACTGAAAGAGTCTGTTTGGATTAAGAAGTTCATCTGTAAACTTTAGGTGGTATCCAGTATCGAATTAATGATCAAGAATTACTATAACAATAATGGATATATTTCTTAGTTGAAGGAAACATGGTCTCACTAAATGACCAAAAACATTCCTTTCAAATACCATATCATATGGGGGATTACTAAGAGAGGTGTTTTTTAGATTTGTAGGGTCTCTATAGAGGATAATGTAGTAAATATTTTATTGAAGGAATTATAGTAGAAAAAATATAAGGGTCATGTTATGTCATTAGGTATTTGATAATTGAGATATTTATGTAATTACTGTAATTATATCATGTATTTATAAAAAAATCAATCTGAATTTACCATTTATTCATGTGTACTGTAATTTACTTTACATGAATGGTGAAATGATAATATACCCTCAAAGTAAAATATTGAGTTTTACTTAATTAATTATCATTAGATATTATTATGGCTCGTAAAGATATGTCAATATTAAAATTAATAAAATATTATACTTGTGGTAAAGGGTTTTATTAAAGATACAAATAAAATATTCTTGATGTAATAAGTAGAGACTTATTAATTTGATTGATCTTCCATGTATATCTAATAAAATTTTATACAATCATTGATACACATAGTTGTGTATGGTTATTATAAATAATTATTACATTAGTTTTTAGATATACCTATCATAATAACACTAATAAATTGGTTTATTTCTTATTAAAGTTCTAAAATAACTCCACTAATAAAGGTATGGTTGTGCATGTTGTTGATCATGTCATAAGTTGGATTGCAACCAAAATGGGATGTGTCCACTTGTATTAAAAGTAAATAAATATTTCCCTTAATTGAATTAGATTGAGGAAACACATGGATATTATTAGTTGAGTCACATATGATGTGTTGAACTACTTGGATAATGGGAGTTTTATGTAATTATCTTTTGGATGAATGACATGGGATGTACTCTTTGATTCGATTAGTCTTTTTTGAAGAATCAATAAATGATAAGGCGAAAAATTATTGAAAGATGTTTTCCATATACAGTGGTTACTCAATTTAATGTAAAAGGAGATTATATAGGTTTAAATATGAAGTATACGACACATATTTTGGTGGACATATTTATATGAAGATATAATTTTGTTTGATAAAAATGACATATGACCTCTTAGTAGCTTGAGTAGCATTGATTATTTTTTAAAGGCTTATATTTGTTTATATCTATAAAATAGGGTTTTCAGATTTTTTTAAACTATACTAAGGCACATGAGGTAAAAAAAATTATCCTTTGGATAAGGATTAAATATAGGTTGTTTTTTGCTAAAAATTGATGAGTGTTCTATAAAACTATTTCAAAAAATGTTTTGATGGATTCCAATTGATTTGTGGAGTTTTGATTCTAGTATTTATGAGATTTTAGTAGAAGTGGGAGATTATTGGATGTGAAATAAAATGGTTATAACTAAGATGTGCTTGTTCTTGTGGATACCATGTTTGATAGTCCCAACATCACTATTTTTTCATGAAAAGGAGGAATACATTTTTCACATCCACTTCCACTTGGCTTCAATTAGTTACAACCCATTATGAATGGATGGATAAAACTTGTGTATAAATTGAATGGGTTTAATGATTTTTACCCAAAAATTTAGTAAGGAATTTGATACATTATGGATGAATAATGTGTTCAACATTTATTATAGAGAATCAGGCATGGCCTATATATACTGACGTGATCCCTTCTATTAGTGTAACCATTCTCGTTTGATGTGAAATATCTAAATGTTTCTTCATTATCATAGATCTTATGAAGGTAATAAAACCCCTTCCGATTATGGGTAGCCTAATGAATAATTTTTGGATATAAAGGTTAGTTTAATCCATTTCGAGTCCTGTGGTTTTCATCTTATTCCATTATGTTATCATCAAACATTCTCTGTTTAAGAAGGAGATTGAGGCATCTGTTAAAGTATTTTAGGTGCACTATATTATTATTACAGTTTAAATTTTATTAATTTAATATATATTAGGATATGTTTGGGTTTATTATACTAAAAATGGTCATATAATGATCTCCATAACCAATTAGTGAGAAAAAACACCACAACACTAGTAGTAGCCCTAAAATATTATTCTCTAAAAAAACTTCTATTGTTGTATGGGCTGTTGTCCAACCACATTTTTAGATTTATAATTAGATGATTTTAGTAAACCATTATATATATATATATATTATTTGGACATTTAGATAAAGTGAGGAAATTTCTCTAGTATTTTTTTCTCCCCATATATGTGAAATATTTACCTTTTCCTTAAACATAGATAATACAGACTATTATTTTAACCAGATTCCCCTAAAAACATGATTTTATCTTGAGGTGTTATGTTAATAGACTTCACTATTAGGAATAAACACCTAATAAATGACATTGTGATTCCTTAAACCATTTATTAAATCAATTTGATATTTTTTCACACCCCTCCCCAAAAATTTTTGCGGATCACATAATGAAAAACAACCTATGGAACTTACCTAGAATATGTAAACTAGTAGTATGTGCAATTTTCACCATAATCAACACACAATGTTATAATTTAAAAAAAATCAATGGAAAAAATATTAAATTTATATATATAAATATGAGAAGAAAACAAGATATGAACATGATTCAAGAAATTATTCATCCATGCATGAGAGAAACACTGCTACTTTCTTTAAAATCACTATAATATACATGAGATTTAAAAAAAATTACTAAAGTATGATAAACCTTCATAAGCTTCTATATGTCCACCATAAATACACATCCTAATCTTTAATCCATAACCTCTTCATCAAGCATTACTATCTACCAACCTTTTCTCTGAAGGACCCACACACTTATATACTAAGTAACAGATGTTTAATAAGTTAAGTGTGATCCCCCCAAAAATCATTCAACATAACTTAAATACTATATTTGGTATAAAAAACCGATAAACCCATATTCATTAACATAAATCTGGTCCTTCATATTATATTTATCAATGGATGAAAACTATGATGATTTTATCTGCCTCCTGGAGAGATATTTCAACCACTATCTATACATCATGCCACTCCACTTTTCAAAAACCAATTTGTGGTGAATAAAGTTTCAGTGAATTTAAATAGGTTTCAAATACTAATAATCTCCCAAGTACAGACTAGATTTATTGAAACTCATAAACTCTCTAACTCCTTGGAAAAATAATAAACTTTTCTCTTCATTCACAACATGTAATGCTTCTTCATTCTCATTCATTCACCCAATTCCAGTAACACATGATTCGACATCAAGATTTCTTAAAATATCACCTTGGGGAAAACAGCCATTGGAATTTGGATATTTTCTATAGATCTAAAAAAAATTCTTACTACAAAATTATGATGAAATTATACTTTTGTTTAATACGTTTTATTCAATCACAGAACACCATATTTTTATCCAAATGGATTGCATTTCCGCTATAACATAATAAATATATTCTTATTGAATAACCTGAAGTTACTTTAGATATCACATTAACGAAATCATTTTCACTAGATTACTTTATATCTACAAACTATGATTCCATTTGACTTAGAGTAACAAGCCTTTGATGTCGGGGCACCCAACTGACCACTTATCCTCCATAGGTAAACAATGTTTTTATGATCCTATGAGTTTCTGAATCAACTATGAAGCTAGAATCACCATATCCACATAAATTTTTATCCCTCATAAATAATTATGATATATATATTTCATTCATTTCAAAAACTAAAGAACCATTTTATATCCTCCCAACATACCTTTCCATGAATTGACATAAATTGACTCAAAAGTCCCACTACATAGGCAATGACTAGACAAGTGAAAATCATTGTGTACATCATACTTCTTACCACTAATACAAATGAAGCATTCTTTATGTATTTAGAATCAAATTCCATTTCTAGTGCATGTGCATTTGAAAAATAAATGTTTTTAGAAATAAGAGTTAATACCAGCTTACATTTGGTTATCTTGAATCTTATGATGGAAATCTAGATTTAGACCCTCTAATATTGAACCAATATTAGAGAAATATTATATATTTCAATCTTCATACCCAATAATTTTATAGCATTACCATATCCTTCATATCGAATCTTCTATTTAACTTACTTTTCTACTCTTTAATATATTTAATTGATGATCCCACCTTAATCACATCATCCACATACAATAATGGGATGATTAATGTTACATCAATCCACTCCATATACTTACAATGATCTATGTATCATTTATGAAAACCTTCTTTCCACATAAATTAAATGAATTTTCAATTCCATTACACCTAATATTTATTCAAACCATAAATACTTTTCTTTAAATTACAAACAATGTCATTTTTTTATCTTCCATGAAACCTACTGGTTTCCTCATGTAAATTTATTACTCCAAATATCTATATAGGAATGATTTTTTACATTTTTTCCTTCATAATTACAAATATTTCAACTATATCATTCCCCTTACTATCCAAATAGTTTAACATTTAACTACAAGTGATTTTTTTGAAATAAAAGCCTTCTTTTTTTTGGAATCCCTTTACCACTAGATGTGAGTTTTATCTTTCATTTCCATAATCCTATTCTTTTAAATAGAAAACTACTTATTTTTTAATACTCATTTTATTTCCATAAATCCAGTTAGACCCCAAGTTACATTTTATTTCTATAAATATATTTCTTTATTGATTTTTAATTCAATTTCTTTGATTCAATGAGTGTCATTACTTATTACAAGAATTTAGATTCTCCTCCATCCATTAAAATTAGTAAATTAATTTCATCCACAAACCTATAAACTAGATTTTTAACTCCTTTTGTGTCCCTCAAATAATGTGGCTTTATTGTATTACTTAGCTCAAATTTTCATTTTGTTACCAAAACATTCAATACTTTGACTTTAAAATCCCTAATATAGAATGATTTGAGTTGAGAATAATAAGTCCATGAAATTTATTACACATCTTCTGTTGGTATCAAATCTAGGATTCCAATGATTTACTATGAGTTCTACAAAATGTTAGAATTTTTGGTACTCCTACTTAGATTAATATGGAATTATATTTTTGATTTATCAAAAAATTTCTTATCTACTATGTTTTTATCCTTCCATATAATATTATAATTAAATATAACATCATGAATCATAATGAAATTTTACCTATCGTCACCTCATAACAGATATCGAGTGTACTTATTTCCATATCCAATCAGAAAACACACTTTACATTTTTCCTAAAATTTATCTCCATCTTTGGCATCTATATTCACATATTCTAAAAACCCAAAGACATTAAAGTGGAGAACTTATGATTTATTACTATATGATAACTCCTCTAGAAGCTCCTACCCAACTTGTAATTTTGAACTTCTATTAATAAGGTATTCCACTTTGTTAAGTAATTCTTCCCAAATTTCCTTGGTAATTATATAGTGTAACTATATACTTCGATAATTCTCTATCGAGGTTTAATTCATTCATTCATACACTTTATTTTATTATAGAGTTTTTAGCACCATCTTATCATTCCAAATCCCTTCATTCTTGTAGAAATTCCAAAAATTGAGTTTCACATACTCACCATAATTATTAGTGAAAATAAATTTCAAAATTCATATAATTGTCCTTTCCATATCATCTTTCCATTGAATGGAATCCTAAAAAATATAAAACTTATACTTTAAAAAGTAATGTTATACTTTTCTAGTCAAATCATCAATAAATTTTAGAAAGTAGAGTAAATATTCATTGGAATAGATAGGGATTGGTCCCCTTACATCTAAGTGTACTAGTTCTAAACTCAAATATTTGTGATTAAATCCATTTAACATTAAGTACACACTTATTTTATTACTAAGCACAAAGCATTCACCATTTATATTTCTTTATTATCAATATTGTTTTATGGTTTTAGTGGTTATAACTTTTATATTATTTCCACCAAGGTGAATAATATTGAATTTTAGTACTTTTAGATCATCAAAAGTTAAACTTATAACATTTTAATTACGCTAAAACATCTATTCAAGTAAATAGTTTCATATTTAACTTATTATTAAACCCCAATTGATCCTTGATTGACATTCCATACTCAATTTGAAAAGTTAGTACTATACCCATTCTCATATCATTACCCAATATTTATAATATTATTTCTAATTCCAGGAAGGTTCGTTAAATCCATTTTCTTAAAGAATACATTACTCTTCATTTGAATGTTTAAATCACCTTTTCCAATAACATATATGGATACATCATCCACTAGACAGACATTCCCAAAACTTATGGTTATATAATTAATCATGCCATCATATTATTTCATTTATTGAATGGAACATCACCAGTTTACCATCCACGAATTTACTATAATATAGACATTGGTGGAAAATTGTTGCCTCCTTCTATTATACTAATGGGATTTTAATAACTATAAGTTGACACACTTCTGGTGTTATCCTTGAGACTTATGAACTTATTTTTTATGTGTCCTTTCACAAAACTCCAACATGTAGGGCTAGAAACAATTGACTTGTTTCAGATCTTCTATTGGGAATTATCCTTTCAGGGTTTCTTCTAGTATACCTTTGGTTAATGTTGATTTCATTGTCCATCATCATTAAGAACACTAGAAAATGGTTCTTGGAATACATTTAAATAAATTTATTCATTGAGAATTAGATTCCATATAAAATTAAAAACCAAATCTATTCTTATGATAAAGTTAACTACGACAGTCACCATCACATCCCAACTCTTCATAGGCAATGATATTAGTTGGTGTGGCCATACATCATCTATGAACTTATCCTTTAACTATTTTATGTACCCTTAGATCATATTGATATCATTATCATGATCTTTCATTATTCTTAAATCCAATAAAATTAATATAAATAGTCACAAAATAATGAAAAACTTGTTCAATTATATAATAATAATATATATATTCACCATTGAATTCATTACTTACATCCATATCTTTACTTCTTGAATGTTAAAGGTTACATTCTTGGATAATTATATCCTCACCACCAAAACTGATTTCTTATCCATCCATTCCAATTCCACCTTTTGCATCTTCTTCAGATAAATTCTAGTAAGTTGAACATCTAAGTATTTTAAATCAGATAATCCTCTATCTTAATTCTCTAAAAACCAAAATTAATTCCATAAAACTTTTCCTCCCAAATATTTATATCATTTGATTATATATCTTCATATCATAGTATCTCCCACCAAAATCAAGATAAATTCTAAGGAATATAAGAACCTATTCTCTCTAATAACACTTATTGGGAAGAAAATCATGGGATGTAGCCTTATGATCACTGGAAATAGGGATTCAACCCATAAAAAATATTCACACACACAACCTATAAAACCTTTTTGCAATGTATAGAAGAAGAAAAATGTCTAGAATATCCTTCAACTAAGTGTACTAGAAGTAGGTATAATTTTCACCCTACCCACCAAATAAATTCATCTATTACACAAATTCATTGAAATATAAATATATTCATTATATGTATAAAATGGGAATGAACACAAGATATTAACATGATTTAGAAAATGAGTCAAACATGTACATGAGAAAAATTACTACCATTTTATATTCCCTTAAAGTTACAATAAATTACAAGAAGATTACTAAAGTTAAATTAACCTATAAAAGAATCCATATATACTAAATAGATGAACCTCTTGATCTTAAATTCTTAATACCTTCATCAAAAAATATTATCTATCACCATTTACACTGAATACCCCACACACATATATACTATGTTTCATAAAATTGAGAAGATAAACATACTCCCCTAAAATCATAGTAAAAACACATGACTACCAAGGTTGGTATACACTACTGTTAACCCCCTCTACATCATTAAACGTTTGGAACTTTATCATATCTGTATTTGATGATTTAAAATACAATGTTTCCATTTTTCTCCTAAAGAGATCCTTTCATCATTTTCTATACACTAATTAAATCCACCTACCACTAACTAATTTCCTATGAACACAATTCTAATGAATGAAATTATGATGAAATAAATAACACTTTACATCCCAGTTTTCCCTTCTTCATCTCTATCATTTTGTGCGTCAATAGTTTTGAATTTTTTTGCTTTGATCACAAATTTAACTACTCTGTTCTTTAATTTTTTAGATTTATTGGATATTTCACTAGCTATGGCCAGATATCATTTATAATTATGCAAGATTTTATACCCTTCATTCATAAATTCATTAAGATTAAATTTTTAAAATTCAACCACATTATCTCTAATAATTATAATAAAAGTCATGTAATAAATTATCTTCAATTTATTTTCATTCACAAGTTTCAATTTCTTAATTTACTTCTCTAGTATTTCATTTTCAATCTAGATTGTTTTCTTTTAACAAGTTTTTTATTTAAGATGTGAATTTTAATTTTTTATCCTTTTAAAAATTGTTTAATCATATCTTGATCTCAATTTTGATGGTATATTCATTGGATAATTATCCTTCATTAGTAAAAATCCCACCATTTTTTTATCATCCAAGGATACACCCACTTCATATTATAAGTCCAAGATGACATTTTATGAAGTATATTTTTATGTTTCCTTAACACCACAACAATTTTCACTATTAGAAACACCTTCATCAAGAGATATAATATTCCGTCTAAAGGAATTAGACATCATATTATTTTTACCATTTTATTGATACTGACTTGTCTTAAAGTAATATTTATTATTGAAGGATGTATTATTGATTCATCATATATATTTTCATTTTTGATTCTCAAAGGACACTTGATAGAAAAGTAATATTTTCCATAATTAAAAAAAATTAAATTTAGGTTTACATTGATACATACCACCCTATATTGATTTTTAATGAAATTATGGAGAGTATTTCATTTAATCCTTTCATATTCTCTTCTTCATCAGAACCAACGTTCTCATATTCAATCATACAATTCATTAAATATTTAAATTCAACTTATTTCTCTTTATTGAAACATTTTTTAAGAATAATTCCTTTTTTCATGTCATAAGTAATTAATATATAATGTAACTAATCAAATTTTAACTATGGATATCGCTATCTTCAAGAGGTAAAATATTAGAATCACACATATCATATTAAATAATTATTAATTTATTAATAATTATAGTGTCCTTAATATTTTCCCTATATCCTATGATTGAACTAAAAACCATATTAACACTGGAAAATAACTCATCAAATAATTCATTTTCATGTATTTTTATATCTTTAAATGGAATACTGGAAGTTTGTAACTTTTCTTTCTTCACACTATTATCTCCTACATAGATGTTATTGTTTTTTTTATACTTCTTATTAACAATTTTAAATATCAAATTTTTCATCTATTTCTATAATAATGAATATTATAATGTATTCTCTTACTTACAATAAACTTCCATATTATTCTTATCATTTAAAGATATTGAAGCTATCACACATTGTACTTTGAAAACGTGAAGATTAGACTCAAGGTCATAAAGTTAAAAATAGAGAATATTTGGTACTATACATTCCATTTAAATATGAAAAAAGTTTCTAACAAAAGTTATAAGTCCTTTGATTTGGAATTATTTTGGATTATCCATAATAATATCAAGATAGATATTTTAGTAAAAACCTAGATATAATTTATTTTTTTTGGATCAATTGACTAATAGATGAAACTGGGGGGAGGGTGAATCAGTTTGGTAAACTTTTCCCCATAAAATCACAATTTCTTTCTTTTTTAAACAAATAGTATCAACTCACTTGCTGTAAAAAAATAAATGTTGATTATAAAAAATCGGTTAACACGGTTCACCTCCAATGTGGATGACTATGTCCCCGACATATGGTGGTCATTATACAACACCCATATCTTTTATTTTTTTTATCAATATTAAACAAGTAATGGTATACCATTAAACTCACTATAGTGATCGAACTAAATAGTTTTAAACAAGAACAAATTTTTTACAAAAAATAAAAAAATAATGATTTTTGAAGAAATATCTAAAGTGAAAGTATAAGCCTCCGACTGTAAGGAACCAGTCTTAATAATTACATATTCCTTTGTGTATATTATAAACCTCACTTTATTTTACCATACATATTTTAATTTTAGTGTTTTAGATAATTTGGTCATAAATCATATATAATAAAACCATATTTTACAAAGTGGGAACTTCTAATAAATATTTATTTTTCCCATAATATAAAACTTTTAAAAATAAACTTTTTTTATTGTCATGACACATCTGAAAATTTTTTATATTGATTTCTTTGTTTTCCTTACAATTCCTTAAAAATTGTTATTTTTTTAAATGTGGGATATCAAAAAAATCTTAGTAAGGGACCTAAAAGAAAAGAAAGAAATCTGTTTGTTTAGGAATACTTATAAAAATTTACCTTTTCAGAGTAATATTTGGGATCAATATAAAAATCTTCATACCTAGTAAATCACATTATATTCCCAAATATTTTTTTTAAAAAAATTATAAGAAAAAATATATGATAAAATAAAACACATAATTTTTCTTTGAAAAAATGATAAACATATAAATTATTTTCACAAATTTATACTTTTCATGCTTAAGAAGTAGTGAATGATTTATTTTAGAAATAATCTCATTTGATACCTTTATATAAATAATAATATTTCTATAAAAATATATATAAATTATAGTTAAAACATATAGGTATCTTGGGACATCATTTTCCATATCACTCATATAAATGGAATGACTATACATTCAAATACCTTATCTAAAGAATTGGAGAGATATCACATAACCACCCATCCTTAATTTATAATGTAACCAACCATACATGGTTGAAAATATAGCCAACCGTCCTTGGTTTATCATAGAACCACCCATCATTGGTTTATAATAGAACCCCCTATCATTACAAATAATTTCCAGGAATCGTAAATAATAATTACACATAAAATCCTGAAATTTTCAACATTATGCACATTACATATTATTTTCACCCATAATAAAAAAGTTCTAGATATTAAATAATCCATTACATTTAAAAACACATTTTTAATACCAAAAAACCCAAAAAAATAAAGGGGGTTTTTCTTTGATGAAAACATGTAATCTTGAAAATGAAGACAAAAATTAAACAATGTTTACAATGGTGGGAAGAGTCATTATCGTCATATATTTTAAAATAAAACATTACTTTTGTTTTTATGTCAAAATGTTTTGTATAAAACATATAAAAAGTTTCATTTTTAAAACATTTTAAATAAATTAAAAATAGACATAAAATGTCCTTTATAAATATTTTATATCCATAAAAAACATCTATAAGATAATTTGAAAAATATGGTCATTGAAAAAAAGAGTTTAAAAACAAATCATTAAAATTTGATTTTTAAATGAAATCCCCTTACAGAAAACCTAAAAAACATTTTCCTTATTTTAGTTAAAACATGTTAAAAAATGTGAAATATTGTCAAAAATAAACTTTATCATCCATTGACACATAAATAATAATTTTATTGAAACTTTTTTAAGAATGTAAAAGAAAAATATTATGAAAATAAATATGTCAAACTTTTTAAAATGATATTTTAAGTAAAAGATCCCCTTACATCAAGTTAGATCCTTAATATACGTTCTTTATAATTAGGAATCACAAAATTATATTAATTATTTAGTTTCTTAAGAAACATTTTAAATTTTATTTTTCCTTTTATTTCACTAATTAACATGTTATATAGAATTACTTAATCTATTAGGATTTTTTCATATGTTTTTATGATATTGGGCTTCTTTGATCAAAATTTCTCTGGTAGGATAAATATGGTCAAATAGGTAATTATTTCAAATTATAAAGAATAATAATGAAATAATTACCATTTTTATACATAAATTTTAATTTTAAAACCAATCATGAATGATTATTATGATAAATGAACTGCGTTAAAATCATGGATGTTATATGACATATGTATGTATGAGTAACATTTCCATTTTTAACGATCATTATCGAAAGAAGGTAAGTAATATTTTATATTTATAGAATTATTAGAAAATTATAAATATTATATTTTTTCTTTAAATATAATTATATATGTGGTCCATTTTATTTATTGATGAAAAAAGAATCACATTGGTTTGTGGAGGTGATAGTCCACACGTATGCTCGAACGACATTATCCTTTTTCAGTGTAAGAAAGAAAATGATATATTATATTTGGAATAAAAAATATGTCATTAATGTCATAATTATTTAATTTATAACCCATATATTCATTAAATTTATCATTATTACCTTCCATCTAACGCGTTAATAAAAAATGAATCACATCGCTTCACGAGGCGGTATCTGTTGTACACACGAGCGATGTTATCGTATCTCTAATGGAATGGAAAATAAGAAGATATATGTCATATAATAGTTTAAGAAGTATAAATATGTTAAAAATATTACATATATATACATATATATAATTTTAATAAATCATTATAACAAGCAGTGAAAGGAGATGATGAAAAATGAATTACATCAGTTCATGATACAGTAGTTCGTTGTATAGAAGAATGATTGTTTCATTTCCATTTGATAGAAGAGGAGATGTATTTTGGTTATTAAATTATAATACTATCATAGAATTATATTATATAAAATTATTTTATTATATAATTATAATTTGAGAATATCTGAAGGAGTTTGTAGAAGAAATAAAATAAAAACAATTTTCTAAGCACAATATCTCTTCTTTAGACAACCTCATTAGTTTAGCACCAAAATCCTTCTTAGTAGGGATTTTTCATAAAAAACATAGATCTAGATCATGGGTAGGGATTTGGGGAATTTATCTAGATAGGTATTAGAAAATGGATTCATTGCTGTGTGGAGGAAAGAAGAGGGGTGACCTTTTATAAGTAAGGGTGAAGACACACTTGGAACTTTTGTATAGAAAATGTGATACCAATATTTTCAACATGAAAAAGGGTCAAATGTTGACCATTATCGAGAATTACATGATAAAAGGTATAAATATAGATATAAAATAGAATTTTTAAAACTAACTGGGCCATTTTAAGACTTTTATTTTTAGTTTAACCCTTGATAAATCTGCCATTACCTTAACAATGATAGATTTTTTTTTCATTATTAAAAAATAGTTTTTCAAAAAGTGTATTTTTCATGAAAAATATGAATTTATATTAACTCTATTACTAGTAATAGTCATTATAGGAATTTGAATTCATATTTATAGATATATAATCTATAAATTTAATTAATATCATTTATAATTAAGGATAAGTTTATTTAATTAAAATAGAGAAACATTATGAACTCTAAAACAATTTTCAGAAAATACCTTTTTTTTAATCCATAAATAAACTTATACTAAAATCCCATATAAATATGATTAAAATGTAATTATGAGGATTAAATATAATTAAATAATTATTATTTTACTTAAAATCATATTCAAATCACAATGATAATTTTAAATTACTTCATTTATTGAAAAGAAATAACATTTTTATAAAAATGAGTGTTTTCACTATTCACCAAAAAATCAATATTTTACGAAAGATCCCGAAATCCCACCATGATTTAATTTTCATATGATGATTTAAAAAATTCAATTCATTTTATCAAATAAAGCTTCTAAAATTTATAAAAATTAATTATAATATTTTCACACATAGAGAAATAACAATGAATCTTAAAGAAATTGTTTTTGATGAATAAATAGATTTTATAAAAAATTGAGTAATTATTTACTATGAATTTATAAAAAAAATTATATTGAGTAAGAAATTTATCTATATATTTAATAAATTATTTAACACTATTTAAATAACCAATTTAACAACTAGGTTATAAGATTCATATATTTTATGGGTCGTTTAATCTTGATGTTGTGATTCAAATACACTGTCGAAAATAATGTTATTGTTTACAATCCTGGGTTGATACAACCTCCCCCATTTAATAAATTATTTGCTTGAGATTTTTACTTTATCTCATTAGTAAATTTTTTTACATTTTAAAATAACTTTCTTGTAGTCCCACAACTTAAAAAGGGTTAATAAAACATCCACTTGATAAAAGAGAAAAGGAAGTACAAAGGTCATATATAATAACACATTATATGTTTCCAAATAAGAGAAAATTGGTGGGAATTAAATATTTGAACATGGATAAAAAGTGTAATTTACAAATAATTATGGAAAGTGGAATAGATAATTTATCACTAGAAATTGAATGATAATGAGAAAATCAACATCCACAAAAACATAAACTAAAGAAATCTGAAAAAGACTATCATTTCATCAAAAATGAACACAACTAAATACCTGTTTTTCATTTTCATGGCCATTTTCCTTAGTTTGAGAAATTCCTTAATATATAGACTAATACCATAAAGAAATATACTTACTTGATAAGTTTAATTTTATCCTTTAATCAATTTCTACTACAATATCATATTTTTCTCCAAATGATGAGTATTTAATATGATTTTTTCATGATCTAATAACTAAAATAAACTTCATAATAGATCACATAACTATAAAATGATAACAATATATTCCTCATTTATTTACACATTAACCAAAAAAATGGTTAGCATAAGGAATAATAATTACCAAAATGAATAAACCTTTATATGATGAAATGAAACATTAATCTTTAAGGACTCAACAATAACAAGAAATGTTAAATTAGATCACTTGATAAATAAATATATTTAAAATTCATAAAAATATTCTTGACTAATATTGAAACCTAAAAATCAAAAGGGTTTGATCACATATTCTCCCGAGATTTATTTAACAGTTATCTCCAAATAACACCAATCACATTTAATGTTTCATACCAAAAATATATATTCGTTAATCATATAATCTACACGATATACTAATCATTTCCATAAATAACTTGAATTGCCGCAAAGCTATAGTAAAAAAGACAATTCAACCTTTTTTCCTCAAATAAAATACCATATTGTTTAGTTTAACTTATTCATATAATGTTCCCAAATTTTTTTACTTCTTATAAAATAACAGTAATAAAATAATAACAAAATAACTTCTCAATCCCATAGTTATCTATATGATAATACATATACTCAAAAAAATGAACATAACCATTATCTGTCAAACTGTTTGAGTGAAAAAACCATGTCATACTAATTAGGACATCACATAGTTCAATGGTTTGTATTACAACCTTATCACCCTTTGGTTCTAGGTTCAATCCCCATATCCTTTCTAGATGTGAGAGGTTTTTTTTCAAAACTGTATTAATATAATTCATATAAAACTCCTCAAAATATGTTTAATATCCTCAAAAATAATCTTTATCATCAATTATTCAATACATTTAATCTTATGTTCACAAAACTAATAGAATATTATCCGTCAAATAACATTATAAAATGTTAAACATAGGGTTAAATATACCCCAAAAATATTTCAAAACTGAATAAATATATCCAAAATTAATCCCATAACATACAATAAAAAAGATTATTAATGATTTTAAACTTATGATCATCCTTAAATCAACCACTACATCATAAATCTTGAATCCCTTTAAATACAAACTTTAATCACTCAACATTATTTATAATACATTTACCATAGTTTTCTTTATTATTCCTTAATACATCCTTCCTACAAACAAAATATGAATGATGTACTATGATTCAATAATTTCAAAACATAATCCAGGATATAATCCATACCTTTAATATTCAATTTTCTGTTTCCTTATATTAAACTATAATGCAATTATACGTTTCATAGAATTTATCTCTATAGTATTGTTGATAAAATTCTTGAGATTTCCCCCTGGGACATCGATTTTCATAATATTTGAACTCCCCACATTCAAAATAATAAATTTATACCTTGTGAATATTTTTTTACCATTCATTGTATTAACTGAATGTTACATTTTTATTTGGAATATTATTTCTATATTCCCACCTTCACCATATAGAAAACATCATCAAATTCCTCTAAGACATATTTCTAGGTTATTTTTCCCACAATCTTTAAAACAGGTACTTGAATCTTTCTATTCTTGTGATATTTATCAGTTGAACTTCTATCGAAGTCCATTTTCCCCTTGTTTGGTGAATTTGTAAGCTCACCCGGGTCCATGTTTTTAATCATAACCAGTGATAGAAATTAAGAATAGACACAAGTGTTTTCAGAATATATCTCATTTCTTTCCATTAATAATTTTGAAAACAACCATATTTTCCATCACATCCATTATTACTATGGTTCCTAATGGATCCAAGATATTATGAAAACAAAAAAAGTTTATGTGAGTATATCAAATAAACCCTAATAATCTATCTTATATGGAGGATATATAATAGGATATTCTTAATCATTTCATCCTTTATTCAATTTTTTCTATTTATCCAAAATAATCATAATTATATTTATTTTGCTAACATTTATATTGATGGAGGATTTTTAGCCTAAGATCAAATAACATCCTAACATATAAAGTTATATAAACCTTTTATCTGATACCAACAGTGAAGAAACAACCATAAATATTACATATTATAGTGTATTTAAACTAGAGTTAACTTTATTTTAAAATATATCTTTTAGGTTTAGAGTTTTATATAATTAGGTCATAACACAAACATAAAAGACCATATTTTACATAGTGGACACTTTTATTCACTATCCATATTTCCTACAACATTAAAATTTTGAAAAGAACAAGTTTTCCTTTCATAAAAAATCTTATCAATTATAATATTGATGTCTTCTATGTCCTTAATAATCATTAAAACATGTATTTTTTTAAATATGGGATGATAAAAAAATATCGATAAGGGATATAAAAGAAAAGAATAAAACATGTTAGTCTAGAAATACTTTAATTTTTTTGGAGTAATATTTGGGCTCAAAATAAAAATTTTAATACCCAATAAATTTTCTTCTATACCAAAATATTATAATAAAACATTTCAAAAGAAAAACTAAATTAAAATATTGTTGATTTCATTGAAAACCTGATAAAAGCATAAAAACTTTTTCACAAAGTTATACTTTTCACCCTTAATAATTTTTAAATACTTTATTTTGAAAATAATCACATTTCATACCTTTGTATAAATCATAATATTTGCATAAAAATCATAGAAATCATAGATAAAACATATAGGTATCTTGAGACATCATTTTTCATTTCACTCTTACAATTGGAATAACTATATGATTTAATTCTATACCCAATGAATTGGAGGGTGATCACATACCCACCCATTCTTGGTTTATAATGTAACCACCCATCCTTGGTTAATAAAGAAACCATAGTTCCATGGTTTACTTTATAACAATCCATACTTGGTTTATAACAGAACCACCTATCATCATAAATAATTTCCAAGAGCTATAACATAATAACAACTCATAAAATATTTTGATTTTAAACATTACAGTCATAAAATATTATTTTCCCACATAAGAAAACATTTCTTATTATTGAAAGATCCATTACACTTAAAAATCCATTTTAATAATAAAATTACCATAAAAAGGTATATAATATTTTTCTTTAAATAAAACATTAAATATTTTAAAGTAATCCAAAAATAAAATAATAGTTACAATGGTGGGAATTTTTTTTGTCGCCATATACGTTAAAATAGAAAATTCCATTTGTCTTTCTATTAAAATATTCTATATAAAACACAAAAAAATATTCCTTCTAAAAACCTTTTAAATAAAGTCAAAAAGGCATAAAATTTCCTTTATAAATATTGTATATCCATATAAAAATATACATAGATTAATTTTTAAAAATACGGAAATGGAATAAAAATAGTTGAAAAATTAATTTTTAGAAGAATATTTTTTAAAAGAAAGTTGCTTAAATTAAACCAAAAAAAATTTCCTTCCATTTTTACTTTTTTTAAGGAAAGTAAAATATGGTAAAAAATGACCTTTAGAATTCATTAAAATACAAATGATAATTTTTTGGAAATATTTTGATGAACATAGAAGATACATATTCAGAAAAAAAATATTTAAAACTTTTTAAAACAATAATTTATGTAAAAGAGACACTTACATCAAGTCTAATTCATCATGTATGTTCTTTATCTTCCTGAATAATAAACTTATGTTAATTATTTACATTATTAATAATTTTTTTCAAATTTTTTGTTCCTTTTTATTTAATTTATTACCATGTTATATACAATAACATAATTAATTAAGTTTACATTGGATGTTTTGATGATATTTGTCTTATATGTAAAAAATGGACTACAGAAAAACTGAATATTTACGACGGGCGATTTGCGATGGGATTCCATCGCAAAAGGTCTTTTGCGACGAGGCTCCGTCGCAAATAGGTGTTTTTGCGGCGGTCCCATCGCAAAAAGAGTATTTGCGACGGTATTTTTCCCCCGTCGCAAATGAGTTTTCGTTTATATATAAAAAAGGTATTTGCGACCGGCCATCGTAGATACATTAGTTGCGACGGGTCAGAAACCCGTCGCAAATGCGAAATTTAAAAAATACTTGCGATGAAGGAATTTGCGACGGACTGTCGCAGAAATGTTTTTCCGATGGGTATTTGTCCCGTCACAAATGTTACAGTAAAAAAATATTTACGACGGGAAATCCCGTCGCAAATGTTCCCGCCGCAAATATTAAAAAAATAAAAAAAAATTAAATAATTAATACAAATCGTATAATATTATATAAAAATTATAATAATATTAATAATATAAAAAAATTATATTATTATAATATAAATAAATAAATATTTAAAATATAATTATGAAATATTAATATAAAATAATAATAATATAAATATAAATAATATAATATAATATAATAATACTAATATTAATAATATAAAAAATTAATATAATATTATTATTATTAAACTATGTATATATGTAGTTGGGGTTTGGCTTAAGTGGTAAGCACCCCGTAATACTACATGAAAAATGGGGGTTCAAAACCCATGGGGCGTAGGGTACTGTAGCGGTACTGTAGCAGTGGCGGCACTGTTCATCAGCGGGTACTGTAGCGGCGACAGGGAACTGTAGCAGCGGTGATACTGTGCGGTACTGTAGCAATAGGTTACTATTCACAGAATGTGAATTGGCCTTAGAATTTGGGCCTACGAGCTATGTAATGGGCTACAAACCCACTGGGCCTTCATGCTATGTAATGGGTTTCCCTCTACCCAGTTAAAAGAGGACTTTGCTTTGATTTAATAATAAAAATGAGGCTTCGACCCCAACCTTTAAAAAAAACTATGTATATAATAATAATAATAATATTAATAATATAGATAAATTATATTATTATAATATTAATAATAAAAAATATATATAATATAGTTATGAAATATTAATATCAAATAATAATAATAATAATACTAATATTATTAATATAAAAAATTAATATAATAATATTATTATTAAAATAAACATACATATTTATGAAAAAATAATATTAATATTATTAATATTAATAAAATTATAAAATTATAAACTTCTCAATATTAACAATAAATATAAAATATTAAAAGTAATATTACTAAAATAAGCGGACATTGAAAATAATACTAATAAGTAATAAAATATAAAAAAATAAAAACAAATTAAATCACGTAATATTCGTACCAATATGAAAGAGGAATTTTAAATAGTTAATATGACAATAAACTATGAACTCAAATGTTTATTACATCTAAAAAAATCACTGGGGGGTGGATAATCTGGAGGACCTGGAGGACGTGGTGGAGGAAACTCCATCCCTAAAATCTGAGTCAGACGACGCATATACTCCATATACTTCTGATGTTGCTCCTCATATCGACGTCTCTCCTCATCTTGCTGCTGACGCATCTGCTCCTGCCATCGACGCATCTCCTCATCGTGTTGCTGACGCATCTGCTCCTGCCACTGACGCAAATCCTCTATAAGCTGACTCTGAGCACGCAGCTGCTCCTGATACTGTGAGGCAGAAGATGATGTCTCTCAACGAGCTCCTCTCGAGCTGGACGCCGACATCGCAGCAGTACCATAATAAGCTGCAGGAGTCAAATGAGAGCCGATACCAGCTACTCGGCCCTTTTCAAAGCCATACTGGGTCGCCTGCATCCATGTCGTCCCATCAAAATGGTGGGCACTAGTCTGATCACCCATCTCGTCTTGACTCTCAGCATGTGACTGAGAGGTTGCAGCCTCATATGAATCCTTAAGTTTCAATTATAAATTAAAATAATGAAAAGATTATATGCATTTAATTTTCAAACTGAAAAGGAAATAATACTGACCACAATCTGACGCTGGTGGTCACCTCTAATCTCTCCAGTTGCCGGGTAAGTGTACATCCTCCGATAAACGTTGTACGCCAAAATACTGGGCTGATCGGCTTCCTATATGAATATAAAATAAACTCTTTATATTTAAAGTTGTATAAAATATTAAAAAAAGTACTTACCAGATGCTCTCTATGCGCACTGAATGTACGACTACCGGCTCGATGCGTCACCTCTTGTCTCCCCCAATTCTGTCGACCCAATACAGATCTCCTCTGAAACCCACCAACCAACCAGTGTGTACATAATCCATCCCAAACATGAGATGAAATGCACTCTGGTCGGTGGGATCTACAGTGTTGGATCTGAATCTACAGATTATACACAAGAGGGGGGTGAATTGTGTCTTTTTCAATTTTTCAATAACTCTTCTTTTGAACGAGTTCTGGATGTTAAACTTTATCAGATTTGATTGAAAAGTGGAAAAAGTAAAAACAAGAACACAAAGATGTATAGTGGTTCAGGGAATAGAAAGCCCCTAGTCCACTCCACCAACGTTCTACTCCACGAGCTTGGTGATTTTCACTATCTGGTCCTCTTTTCCGCAGACCGATTCATAACTGAGTACAGGAAGTTGACACCTTTACAATCCAAGGAAAAACCTTTTGGTTCAAATACGAACCTACACAGCTTAGAACGAGAAGCTGGTTACTCAAGAATAAAAAAAAATCAGAAAGAAATTTCCAGTTGATCTTCACAATTACAACAGAATGCAATTGACAGCAGAGGGATCAAAGTCTCTAAAATATTGATCTTCAAGACAATGCAGTTCTGAGTTGATCCAGTTGTAGTAGATATAGATATATAGTTCACAACCTCAGTAGTAGTATATCTATAGAAGATATTCTATGTAGAACCGGTGAATCTTCTATCAAGTTCCTTCTTCTTGAACAAACAGAGCTTTTACACTCCTGTTGAATCAATAGATCAATCGTGAACAATTGCAATCTCTGTTTTCCACATTTTTTAATAATAGATCGATCTCCACTATTTTTGTGTTTCAGAGAGAGCATATATAACATATCTCATGCACATTTAGATCCATAAAAGTCGCCTTTTGATTCGTGATATTCAAAAATTTGAATTTATAGAGAAGTTGTAACTTCCCTTAAGACTCGGCATAAAAATCTCCTTTTAATTTGATCTTAAATCCATTAATAAAACGGCTTTGAATCAGTCAAAGTCGCAATTTAAAAACGACTTTAAATCCGGCTTGAAATCCGCTCAGAAATCAGCTTACTGATGGTTTTACATAAAAACCGTCTGCCGAAAATTCTGACGCCAAACGTAAGGTTAATGACGTGGCTTCCCAACGTAGGGTTAATAACATAGTCTTCAAACGTAGGGTTGACAACGTAAGGTTGATATCAAACGTAGGGTTGATCATCCATAGTTTTTCTTCAACATTCAAACGTACGGTAAAAGATCCATACTTTTACTTGATCCATACTTTTCCAAGATTGTTTGGTTGTTTACAAAGGTAAGGTTGATGAACCATACTTTTGAGAAATAAACTTAACCTTTAGAAATTACGTACGGTTCTCCTTCCATACTTTGCTGATTACCAAAACGTAGAGTTCCTTCCTAATGTAAGGTTATTCTTCCATACTTTGCTAAAAATGTATGGTTGTTTAATCATACTTTCTCTTATCTCAAAAATTATACATTCTTTTCATCCTTACGCTACGTTTATCGACGTTGGGTATGAACAGTGATTCCATAACGTGCTAAAATAGATTCCGCGCTATATTCATCTACGTAAAATGTGAACAGTGTTTCCAAAACATGCTAAAACAGATTCAGCGCTAAGTAATAAATTCTCGTTATTTCAAGAGTAAAATAAATTATTAACCTCCTACAAAATACTAAATGAAATCATTAGAAAACAACTAAGGGTATTTCTGAGTATCAAAATTATCATAAAGGCACAGAGTATTATTTTAATAAACTTCCCCTTTAAATAACATTAATACTCATTGTTGAAAACAATACTTTGCTCAACAATCTCCCTCTTTTTGATGATCACAAAACCTATAAAACAAAACTCATAAAATAATTAAAATTATTTAAACAAAACAAAATTAACTTTCAAAAATTCATTATAAAGATTTAAATAAAATCTTCTTCTCCCTCAGTAAAACTAATTCTCCCCCTAAATATTGATGTTTGTGTTTATCCAAATTCTCCCCCCTTTTTGTGATATCAAAAAGAATGAAAAATCATGGAATTTAACACGTTTAATATTGCACTGAACTGTTAGTAAATTCTATTACAAACTGTTTTATCAATAATTAAATCTAGAGTACTGGAATATTAAAAAAAAGTCAGTAAAACAAATAAGGAAAGAGACAAATAAATAATGAAGAAAATTTTCATTCAAAAAACAGTAGTATATACATGTCAATGATATACACAGGAATCAAGGTTTGGGTAAGATAGGAAACATGGTCTATCTCCTCTGAATTGCAGACTTGATTTCTGTAAACTGTTCCCAAAGTCTCTTCATCATCCCATATCCAATCTTGATAATGAGATCTCTATTCTCTTGAGTCATATGAATATCCTCAGTTAAATTGACTCTGAAAAACTCATGCATCCTTTCCTCCTTTTCAAAAAATACTGACAGCTTCTCTGATAACTGATCTAACAGAATTCTGATTGATGGCTCACTAGATGTCAGTTGATCCACTAAGAATTTATGATTGTCCAGCAACATTGACAAAGGAGCACTGTTGCATTGAAGATCTTGTATTCTATCATTCATATTGCTCAACACAGCTGTGATAGCTTGAAACCTTCTGATTAAATCAGGCGAAGAACTTGATCCACTAACAGTATTATTTGCAATTGATGAAATTGGTTTTCCATAAACAACTTCAGATCTGATAAATCTGACTTCATAACCATTTCAGATTTTAATTGAGTAACAGTAGTCAACATATCCTCTTTAAACATTTCAACTTCTTGCCTTGAATCTGTACACTCATTCAGCTTTTGAAACTTCAAATGTTCTAAGTCTAAAGCATTTCTAAGAGAAGAATTCTCAGATTCCAACTGAGATACTTTTCTGTATAGTTATTCAACTTCTTCTTTTCTTGAATCAGATGCACCCTTTTCCTGATTCACATTCTCAGGTTGAAGCAGCAATACCAAAGGCAATGATTCAGCATCAGATTTCTCCTTTTCTTTGTCCTGAGAAGATTGGTCCACAGATTTTTCCTTAGAGTTTTCAAACTCCTCCACAGAAAAATCCTCTTGTAGTACCTCTGTTTGACCTTCAGAAGCATGCTCATTACATTCATCTACATCTCTTTCTTCCTCTGGAATTTGAAGAATAATATCTACAGATGTTTCCTGAGGTCTGGCCACTTCTTCACCAGGCACTTCCTCCATCTCCTATTCCTGTTGAATTGAAACTTCAACATGAGCAACAATCTGTTCCTGATTGTCTCTTTGAGCTTCTTCTTGAGCTCCTGATTTATCTACCAGAGCCATTCTCTCAGAAAAATCTTCCATGCTTTTATCAACAACAAATTCTCTCACAAAAGAATAAGAAAATAAAGGTTCTGTTGGAGTTTCCAAAGCAGTGGAAGTAACTTCCTCATTTACTGGTCTTTTTCTTTTTGATTGAAGTCCCTTCTGGCTTCTGTCTTCCTCAACATCTATCACTTCAAAGTGAATCCTTCTTTCTACATTGATGACTCTGGATTCAGCTTGTCCCTCCTTGGACTTAGAAGGGTGAGCCCGAGCACTCTCTGAGTCTTCCTCAGCTCCTACTGGCAAAAGATTTCCTTTAATTTGATCCAGAAATATCCAACTTTTCTCAAGGTTCCAGCAGTAAACATATTACTGTGATGACAGGTAACTCTTGCATCCACTAATCTCACCATGTCTTTCTTAAATAGCATCTTAGAAATAAATCTACCAAATGAATATAAATTCATCCTAGCCTCGCTTTGATAGCAATAACTGAGATAACTTATCATGTATCTTGGAAAGTTTAACTTAATATCACTTAGCAAAATAAACATTATATACACATCAGGGTACAAAATCTTCTCCATTTCTGCAATCCGTGGAGCTATTCCGGTCTGAATAAATTTTACCAAAATCTTCTAATCAGGATCCAAATCCTTAAAAAACATTTTCTTTATTGTCTTGGTACCAAAAATAAAAGACATAATGTCTTCAGATTTATGCACAGAATCTCCTATATTTTTCAAGTTAAAATGAAAAACTCTCTCATGAGGGCAGTGGAGAATCTGACTAATCTCTACTAAAGAAATTGAGAAATCTCTATCCTCTATTTTAGCCATCATACTGTCTTTGGTATCTCCCAGACTAAACTGTACAGATTTGTAGAAGTATCTAAGTTCTACTTCATACAGAAATTCAGTATTTTCACTGTTGAACATCTGTTCAAGATTCTGCAACGACAACACTTGCTTCAACAACAGATTCGTCTGAAATAACCAGTCAAGATCGATTACCATACCCTGTAATATTTTTCTTCCTTAAGTGCGTTGTCTCTTGGCATTGCTCGGCTCGGCCTCACTGGCTCTTTTAGTCCTTACCATTGCTGCGAGAGTCACTGAAGGTTTGCAGGTTAGGGTTTCAAAAGTTTGAAGGTTAGGGTTTCAGAAGAGGAAGTGCGATTTTTGGATTTCGAAAGGTTTTTGATAGAAAGGAAAGGGTTTAGAAGTCGAAAAAGGCTCTAACAGCCTTGATTCCTGTGTAATCACTCATCATTACATATATTTAAAAACAAATGAAATTTTTATACAACTAAAGAAAGAAAAACTTAAACAGTATTCAATAAACAAAATAGAATTTAAAAAAATTATTTAAAATTAAATAAACCTATCCCCCCTTAATAAAATCAAACCTTGTAGTGGGAAGAGGTTTAGTAAAAGTATCTGCTAATTGAATTTCTGTATTTATAAATTCTAAAAATATATCTTTTTTAAAAACATGATCTCTTAAAAAGTGATGTCTTATATCAATGTGCTTAGTTCTAGAATGACTAATAGGATTTTTTGAAATATTAATTGCACTCGTATTATCACTTAAAACAGGTGTATTATTAAAATTCAATCCAAAGTCCATAAGAGTGTTTTTTCATCCACAACACTTATACACAACAACTGCCAGCAGAAACATATTCTGCCTCAGCTGTTGTCAGGGTAGCTGAATGTTGTTTCTTACTAGACCATGATACTAAGGGCTTTCCTAAAAAGTGACATGTACCTGAAGTACATTTTATATCTAATAGACAACTTCCAAAGTCAGCATCTGAATATGAAATCAAATTAAAATCAGAATTTTTAGGATAAAGAAGAGATTGAAAAATAATTACTTTTAAATATCTAAAAATTATTTTAACAACAGTTAGATGGGATTCTTTAGGATTTGATTGAAATCTAGCACGAAGACATACTGAATACATTATATCTGGTCTGCTAGCAGTAAGATATAAAAGGCTACCAATCATACCTCTATATAACTTGTTGTGAACTGATTTCCTAGTTTCATCCAAATCAAGTTTTATATTAGTACACATAGGAGTTGTAAATGCTTTGCTGTTCTCAAGTCCATATTTCTTAAGTAAATCAGTAATGTATTTTCTTTGATTTAAAACATTTCCAAAATCTTTTTGAAATATTTGAAGACCCAAAAAGAAATTTAATTCTCCCATCATACTCATTTTAAATTCTTCTTGCATTAATTTTGAAAATCCATGACAAAGAGTTTTATTAGTTTATCCAAAGATTACATCATCAACATAAATTTGACCCAATAAAACATTATTTGTCACAATTTTCTTAAATAGTGTTGGATCTGCCATACCAAAAGTAAAAACATTTTTCAAAAGAAAAGAACTTAATATTTCATACCAAGCTCTAGGTGCTTGTTTAAGGCCATAAAGAGCTTTAGTAAGTTTAAAAACAGAATTAGGTTTTTGAGAGTTTTCAAAACTAGAAGGTTGCTCAACATAAAATTCCTCCATTAAATATCCATTTAAAAAGTCAGATTTGACATCCATCTGAAATAATTTAAAATTCATATAAGATGGATAGGAAAAAAGGATTCTAATGGCTTCTAACCTAGCTACAGGTGAAAGAGTCTCATCATAATCTATTCCCTCTTCTTGATTATATCCTTTAGCTACTAATCTTGCTTTATTTCTAGTTATCGTTCCTTGTTCATCCTGTTTATTTCTAAAAACCCATTTGGTTCCTATTACAGGATAATTCTTAGGTCTTTCAACTAAATCACAAACGTCATTTCTTTTAAACTGGTTTAATTCATCTTACATTTCTATTACCCTGCTTTCATCATCTAAAGCTTATTCTATAGTCTTGGGTTCTTGTTGAGATAGGAAGGCAGAGAATTCCACTAGGTTTCCTAAGTTTCTTCTAGTTTGAACACCAGTTTCTAAGATACCTATTACCGTTTCTAAAGGATGATTCTTTAGGGTTCTGGACTATCTAGGTAGAATATTTAAAGGTTATTCAGTACCATGTTCCTCTGAACTAGACTGAATTTCTTTTATATCATTTTCAAAATCATTCTTTAAATTCTCAAGTCTCATGTTATCATTAGAGTCAAGTTCATCCATTTGTTCTGTTCTTTTCTCAAAAGGATCAGATTCATCAAATTTCACATGAACTAATTCTTCAAAAATCCTTGACTTCTTATTATAAACTCTATAAGCTTTGGAGGTACCATAATATCCTAAGAAAATACCTTCATCAAATTTTGGATCGGGCTTACCAAGATTATCCTTGATGTTTAAGATATAAACCTTGCATCCAAAAACATTAAAGTAATTTACTTTAGGTTTTCTGTTATTCCATAGTTCATAGGTTGACTTTTTCAAAATAGGTCTAATTAAAACTCTATTAATTATATAACAAGATGTATTCACAGCTTCTTCCCAGAAATATATAGGTAAGCTATATTCATTTAACATAGTTCAAGACATTTCTTGAATTTTTCTATTTCTTCTTTCTAAAATCCCATTTTGTTGAGGTGTTCTAGGTGTAGAAAAGGCGTGTTTAATACCCATATTTGAGAAAAAGGAATTAAATTCCATATTCTCAAATTATCCACCATGATCACTTCTTAATGAGATTATATTTAAACCTTTTTCATTTTGAACAGATTTGCAGAAACTTTCAAATAAAGTAAAATCTTCATTTTTAAATTTCAAAAAGAAAATCCATGTAAATCTTAAATAGTCATAAACTAAAACATATACATATAATTTAACAGCTATGATTTCTGCTCTTGAAGGTCAAAACAAATCCATATGAATAATTTATAGAGGCTTAGATGTAGAAACCTTATTAACAGATTTGAAGGATGATTTGTGTTGCTTGCCAAGTTGACATGTATCACAAAATCTGTCACTCTCAAATTTGAGATAAGGTAAATCATAAAATAAATGTTTCTTAGATAACTTATGTAAAACATATACATTGCAATGACCAAGTATTCTATGCCAGATCTAGGATTCACTTACTTTAGCAGTCAAGCAGTTTACTTGTTGTTTACACAAGGAATTTAAATCCAAAGTATAGACATTTTCAGTTCTTGGTGCTTCAAATTTAAACAGTTTATCTTTAAAAATAGTACAACAACTGTTAGTAAAATCAATAGTATATCCATCACCACAAAGTTGAGAGATACTTATCAGATTGTGTTTTAGTACTTGTATATAAAGTACTTTATTGATTGAGACTGTTTTTGGATCGCCAACAGTTCCAATGCCAATGATTTTTCCTTTGGCATTATCACCAAATCTGAAAAGTCCTCCTTCCTTTTTAGTGAGTGAAGAAAAATTCAATGAGTTTCCACTCATATGTCTTGAGTATCCACTATCCATGTACCATATTTATTTTCTTCTCTGGTGACCTGCTACCTACAAATACATTCAAACAAATTGCTTTGGTACCCATATTTTGCTGGGTCCAGGAATGTTAGCTTGCAATGATCTGGGTATCCAGATTTGCTTTGTTCTTTTAAAATTAGCTAAATCATATAAGTCTTTTGAAACTTAGGCTTTCTTAATACCACAAATTTTAGGTTTTCTTAAGAAACAGTTTTTAACTACATGTCCCTTTTCCCCACAAAAATTACAATTAAGATTTTTAGAGCTAGGAACAAAATAATTTTTATATAGCTTTGGTTTTTCTCCTTTACTACCAATTCCAAATGTCTCCTTTTTAATGACAGTTTTCCATGAATTTCATTTAATTAATTCTCTCCTTTTGTAAAAACCAATGCATACTGTTTGTAATATTCTACTTCATCCTACAGTGATTTTATTATTGATTCAAAATTAACATAGTTTGTGTTAATCAAATTGTATTTATCAGTTAATTCTTTATGTTGTTTCAGCATTGTGTCTCTTTCATCTGAAACGGCTTTATGTATATTTTTCAGTGACTTATGTTTCTTAAATATTAAGTCATATCTTTCTTCAAGCATATTGCAGTAGGCTGCAAGTTTTTCATTTGCGTAGCTTGATTCCGAATGTGATTCAGAAGAGTAATATGAGTGTACCTCATCAGTTTCTACCATGAAACACATGTCTGCCTTTAGATTGACTTCTTCTTTCTCTGATCTTGATTCAGAAGATCTACTAGAGTCTTCAGATACACTCCAAGTGGCGTTCATAGCTTTCTTGTTTTTCTGCTCAAAGTCATTTCTTTTGAAGAATTTCTTCTTCTTTGCATCTTTCAATTGTGGGAAATCTGGTATGATATGTCCCATATTTTTTCATTCATAACATCTCATTTACTTATTATATCCCTTAAAATATTTCTTGAACCCTCTTTTCTTTCTGTAGAATTTTCTAATTTTTTTGGCTAGTTGAGCCAGTTCTTCATCTAAGTTGGATGAGTTAGAGCTTTCTGATTTAGCTTTGACTTTTTTACTCTTCATCTTTCTATTCTTTTGTAGTGAAGTTTCCTTCAAGGAAACATCTTCTCTTTTGATAAGTACTTTATGTTCATTAGCTTCATCCTGCATTTCAGCTTCATACATCATCAGTGTACCAATCAGCTCTCTCATAGTTAGATCTTTGACAGGGGTTGATTGTCTGATTGCAGCAGAAATACCATTCCATCTAGTAGGAAGTACTCTCAGAACTTTTAATGCTTGATCAACCTGTTTGATAGGTTCTCCTAGAGCAGTTATGTTATTGAAAATTTCTGCCAATCTCCCATTCATTTAGGTAATTCTCTCACCTTTAATAATCCTAAAAGTTTCAAATTTTAGTTTTACAGTTGTATATCTCATTTTCCTTACATTATTTGTCCCTTCATATGCCATAGCTATTGTTTGCCACATCTCATATGTTGTCAGGCACTGAGATACTCTATTAAATTCATCTGTTCCTAGACCGCAGATAATTGCATTCATAGCCTTCGAGTTCATATCGTACTCTGCCTCTATAGCAGCACTACATGCCTCATGATTTTCAAGAATTTCATAAGGAGTCAGAATCTTTGAATAAACTCTATATCTGAGGTTTTTCAGATATATTATCATGCGCGATTTCCAACAACCATAGTTTTATCCATTAAAATATGGTGCTCTAACCATCAACATCTATTCTCTTGTATCAGTCATAATGCTCTGTTGTATAATCCTTAAATACTTCTAGCTTTCTAAGGCTCTGTCAGAAGCTCCTCCTCTGATACCAATTGTTGGATCTGAATCTACAGATTATAGACAAGAGGGGGGTGAATTGTTTCTTTTGTAATTTTTCAATAACTCTTCTTTGGAACGAGTTTTAGACGTTAAACTTTATCATATTTGATTGAACAATGGAAAAAGTAATAACAAGAACACAAAGATGTATAGTGGTTCGGGGAACAGAAATCCCCTAGTCCACTCCACAAACTCTCTACTCCACGAGCTTGGTGATTTTCACTATCTGGTCCTCTTTTCCACAGACTGATTCACAACTGAGTATAGGCAGTTGACACCTTTACAATCCAAGAAAAAATCTTCTGGTTCAAACACGAACCTAAAAATTTTAGAACGAGAAGCTGGTTACTCAAGAATAAAAAAAAATTCAGAATTAAATTTCCGGTTGATCTTCACAATTGCAACAAAATGCAATTGACAGCAGAGGGATCAAAGTCTCTAGAAATATTGATCTTCAAGACAAAGCAGTTCTGAGTTGATCTAGTTGTAGTAGATATAGAGATATAGTTCACAACCTCAGCAGTAGTAGATCCACAGAAGATATTCTATGTAGAACAGGTGAATCTTCTATCAAGTTCCTTATTCTTGAACAAACAGAGCTTTTACACTCCTGTTGAATCAGTAGATCAATCATGAACAATTGCAATCTATGTTTTCCACATTTTTCAATAATAGATCGATCACCACTATTTGTGTGTTTCAGAGAGAGCATATATAACATATCTCCTGCACATTTAGATCCATAAAAGTCACCTTCTAATTCGCGATATTCAAAAATTTGAATTTACAGAGAAGTCATAACTTCCCTTAAGACTCGGCATAAAAAGATCCTTTTAATCCGATCTTAAATCCATTAATAAAATGGCTTTGAACCAGTCAAAGTCGCAATTTAAAAACGACTTTTAAATCCAGCTTGAAATCCGCCCAGAAATCAGCTTACTGATCGTTGTACATAAAAACCGTCTACCGAAAATTCCGACACCAAATGTAAGGTTGATGAAGTGGCTTCCAAACGTAGGGTTAATAGCATAGTCTTCAAACGTAGGGTTGACAATGTAAGGTTGATATCAAACGTAGGGTTGATCATCCATACTTTTTCTTTAACATTCAAACGTACGGTAAAAGATCCATACTTTTACTTGATCCATACTTTTCCAAGAACGTATGGTTGTTTACAAAAGTAAGGTTGATGAACCATACTCTTGAGAAATAAACGGAACCTTTAGAAATTACGTACGGTTCTCCTTCCATACTTTGCTGATAACCAAAACGTAGGGTTCCTTCCTAATGTAAGGTTCTTCATCCATACTTTGCTGAAAATGTATAGTTGTTTAACCATACATTCTATTATCTCAAAAAGTATACATGCTTTTCATCCTTACGCTACGTTTATCCATGTAGGGTATGAACAATGATTCTAGAACATGCTAAAACAGATTACGCGCTATATTCATCTACGTAAGATGTGAACAATGTTTCTAGAATGCGCTAAAATAGATTTCGCGCTAAGTAATAAATTCTCATTATTTCAAGAGTAAAATAAATTAATAACCTCCTGAAAAATAATAAATTAAATCATTAGAAAACAACTAAGGGTATTTGTGAGCATCAAAATTATCATAAATAGATAGAGTATTATTTTCAATAATCTCCCCCTTTAAATAACATTAATATGAATTGTTGAAAATAATACTTTGCTCAACAACCAGTGTGTACATAATCAACTAGTGTGTACATAATCCATCCCAAACGTGAGATGAAATGTACTCTGGTCGGTGGGCTCTACAGGACTCATCAAATTCTGTCACTCCGACTTTCTTCACAGTCGTCTTTCTCAAATTATGAAAAAACTGACGGAAACGGTCACGCATAGACACCACCCATGCCGCGTGGATAGTGGCACACATGCTCTCGTCGATGGGATACCATAAACCCTAATATAAAGTTATTAATGAATTAAATTTCAAAATAAATAATATTTAATTACGTACCAGCCAATGATCGAACATGGCGGCCTGTACATCAGCGGGAATCTAATCCCATGTGAGCCAGGGCTGAGAAAAATAATTGCGCAAGATAGCGCTCCCCTGTCCAATAGCTATATGCATAAAGCTGTGGAAAAGAACAAATAATAAAACAACTATAATATTACTAAATTATAATGAAAGATATCTAAAATACACAGGTTACCATACCACCGCGTGTGCGCATCGAATCCAAGAGGTGGACGTCACTCCGGGATAGGATCTGGAATCATCAGTCTGGCAAGACCACGCCCCCTCCGAGTGCCCCCTGTAGTGCCAATAGCCTGAGGGTCAGATGACTCAAAAACCTCATCATCCATAGGTAGATCAGCCTCCAGTAACTGACGATACATTTCTGAGTCCATCTGAAACATGAAATGATTGTTATTAGAAAATAGTTGAAAATAACTATTATGTATAGATATATATTTGTTATGATTCTAACCATCATTTTACTGTGTCGATGTTCATCTTCATCATCATCTTCATAGTTGTCAATGTCAATGTCTCCATCTTTCTCATCAACATCATCAATTTCCATATTAGTTTCACTTTCATCATCTCTTTTCATTTCAAATTCAGTTGTAACATCATTGACAACATCGTCACCATCGACCCTTAACTGTGGGGTGTCATCCTCGATATTCATATCTCTTTGGGAAAAAGATGTGTTTTGAGGAGTGTCCTGAAAAATTTCATTTCCTTACACTTCAGTGGAACCACATTCAGTTTGAGTAAACTGATTTTCTCAAGATTTAACTTTTATTATTCTCCACCAATCATCTAACTCTTTTGTATTAGCACAGTATTTTGCATAATAAATTTGATGCGCCTGATGAGCCAATAAAAATGGTTCATTTACTGCAAGAAGACTTTTATGTTTAATATCAACAATTCCATGAGTCAGATGAATATGCAAGCCTCTCTTAGTATCCAACCATCGACATTTAAACATTATTACAGAATTCTGTCCCAAATAACACAGTTCAATAATTTCTTCAAGCATGCCGTAAAAGTCAACTTCAATATCTCTATGATTTGATCCCTTAAAACAAACAACACTATTCATTGTTTTCTTTGATTCCTCATATGCACGTGTATGAAAGCGATAACCATTCACCACATATGCATTAAAAGATTTAACCGTTTTGGATGGCGGGCTACTCAATATACGCAATCGACTATCAATATTATCAGCATGTACAGATACCTGAAAATTTGAAAAACATTTATCATTATTACAGGTAATAAATTGATTTTATATTTAAAACCAAAAAATAACGTATGTTACTATTTTTTGAAACCAATAGGAATTTTTTTTTGCCGAAGTTCTTCTAAGCCAGCTGCTATAATTTGTGGAAATTGTTTCTTGATATTATCATCATATAACCTACAAATACAATATGATTAATTTACTGTAATAGAATCTATAGAATAAGGTATAAGAGCACTCACTGTACAATTGGTGACATTTCATCACAGTTGAGTAGAATATATGTATGATCTCTATGCTGTTCATCATCTAAAATCCATCTATCATGAACTCCACCAAAGCCAAGTTCGGGCTGATTGACAACTGATAATTGATTGTTCATATCATCATCAACATTCCAATAGTTCTGGCCGATGTGGTTAAATTCTGAGGGATATTCAGATTCAAAATAATGAGATCAGAATAAAGAAATTTCTTATTGCAAATAATCTTCAACAATTGAGCCTTCAACTGATGCTTTGTTACAGACTTTTTTCTTCAATTTCTGCATGCATCTCTAAAATGGGTACATCCATCGAAACTGAACCGGACCTCCACATTTTGCTTCATGTAGAAAATGTAATATCAAATGGTCCATCGGGTCAAGGAAATCTGACAGAATGATTTTTTCCAGTTTGCATATAATTACAACAACAGATTCTTCCAGTTTTCTTAGTGTATCATAGTCTGTTGTCGCCGCACACATGTATCGGAAAAAAATATGATATATCTGTTATCGAATTCCAAATCTTAGAATTCAAAAAACCTCTTAATCCAATAGGCATAAGTCTTTCCATTATAACATGACAGTCATGACTTTTTAATCCGGTAATATGACCGTTTTTAACACATCTGCCCAAGTTGGAAGCATAGCCATCTAGAAGTCTCAAATATGCAATCCACTGAAAAAATAATAATTGACTCTCTTTGGTCAGTGTATAAGCTGCTTTTGGCTTCATTAATCTCTGTGATCTGACATTTTCAAACAATTCAAGTTTTGTTCGCCTGAAAATTTGGGAAAGATCTAATCATTCCTTTACATTATCTTTGGTTTTACCCGATGTATCCAAAACTGTATGAAATAAATTATCAAAATAGTTCTTCTCAATATGCATGACATCCAACATGTGTCGGACCAACAAATCAGACCAATATGGAAGATTCCAAAAAATGCTTAGTTTTTTCCAATTGTGTTATTTCCCAAAACCATGAATTTTCTGTTGGTTTATTATCGGTCCAAAAGTGATGGAAGGTAATGAAAATACAACTAAGTGTAGCTCTGTACCGGAGATCATTTTTGTAGGTTCATCTCTTTCAATTCTTCCTTTTCTAAAATGATATTTATTCCTCCGAAAAGGATGATCGATTGGAAGAAATATACGATAACAGTAAAAACAGAAAAGTTTTTTTCCATTCACGAGCATAAATGCTTTGTTGTCTCCCATACAGTAAGGACATGATTTTGGACCATGTGTACTCCAGCCGGATAACATACCATATGCCAGGAAGTCACTAATTGTCCACATCAAATCATATTTCATTACAAAATTCGGTTTCGCAGCAGCATCATATGTACCAACACCATGACTCAACAATAAATTTAACTCATCAATCAATGGTTTGAAATAAACATCAATATTCTTTTTTGGATTTCATGGGATTAATAATGTCAAAAAGATATAAGGCTCTTTCATCAACATCCATGGAGGAAAATTATATAGAGTTATAAAGACAGGCCAACAGAAATACTGACTACTAAAAGATCCAAATGGACAAAAACCGTCAGTAGAAAGACCCAATCGCACGTTCCGGGATTCTAAAGAAAAAGACGGATGCACTTGATCAAAAATTTTCCATGAATCACCATCAGATGGATGAATCAAGCTTTTACCATTTGAAATATTGGTTTTGTGCCATGACATCATTGTCGCTGTGTTCTGAGACATAAATAAATGCTGCAACCTGGGTGTAAGCGGGAAATATCTCAACTGTTTTACAGGAATCAATCCAGACTTCCTTGATTGAGCTTCTTTATACCTCGATTGTCCACATGTGGGAAAACTATCCAACGACTCATTTTCACTATAATATAAGATGCAATCATTTGAACATGCATGGATCTTCTAAAAACTAAGGCCCAGATTATGAACGAGCCTCTTGCTCTCATAATAATTAGCAGGCATCACATTTCCTTCTGGTAACAGTGCTTTAACCAAAGAAAATATCTGATCAAAACAGTTATTTGACATTCCATAATTTGATTTAATAGCCATAAATTTTTCAACTCCTTCTAATTTTCTTATCTTGCAACTAGAATATAATGCATCCTCAGCAGACCTGAACAACTCAGCAAATTCCGATGGTGCCAACTCAGGAGGTAAATGAACATCATCCTCGATTTCTGTTTGTTGAACAGACGACCCTGCAACATCATGTACTAAATTCTGAAACCGTGATGGATCTGAAATCAAATTATTAGTATCTTCTTTGGAACTGCGTTCATCGTGTTGATACCAAAAAATATAATCTGATTGAAAACCATAACACAAGAGATGTTTCCCAATGATGTCAAATGTCTCAAAAGTTCTCAGAGCACATTTTTTACAAGGACACTTAATTGTCCCTTCGGAAACAAATTTCGGATTTCATGATGAAAATGATAAGAAATCTTCAACACCATCAACATATACAAGATTTAAACTAGAACCGTTTGGATTTATGCGCTGATTTATCCAAGCATGATCATCTAATAATGATTGATGTTGATTTCCTTGTTCCATATTCATATATATGTTTCTAAAAAATTTAAAACCATTACTGAACAATATCCTAAAAAAAGAAGATACATAATTATAGTTATTTATTAGTAATTACCAATAATTATAGGCGACACAGTTAGTCTGTAATCATCCCCATTAATTATTATTAATTTAGAAATACTTAGCAATACTTGGCAAAATGAAATATGCTTGAATAATGAAATAAAATTTTGTAATCATCATTGTGGAGATTATATTACTAATTATTCTGATTTTTCGAACGCCTCATCTATTTTTAACTTTCTCCCGACTGAAATCAGTATAAAAAACTTGCTCTGACATACATTAGAGCACATTTTTCATACTGATTTCAGTGGGAGAAAGTAGCAAAGATATGAGATGTTGAACAAAAGGTAGCCGCCAATCCGCTAAAAATTGTGCCAATTTATAACCATGTACTTTAATTTATTTGATTTTTGATTAATTATTAGTAATTATTACTAATTATTACAAATCTCAATATTTTCAACAGATTTTACTCAATTCTTAACATGGTTAAATCTTAAAGGGTCGTCAAATTTCAGGTCATTCCCAAAAAAATGTTTGCGGCAACCTTGTCCAATTTAAACTCTATAATTTTCCTTACATGGTTGATCATCTCTCAAGTAGTGTTGCAATAGGACGACACAAGTAATGAGAAAGGCATGACTTGGGATGTCCTATTACAAAGCTACTTGCGAGGTGATCAACCAAGCAAGAACAATTATAGAGTTTACATTGGACATGGTTGACGCAAACTTTTTATTGGGAATGACCTGAAAATTGGTGACCCTTTAAGATTTGAACTATTAAGAATAAAGCAAAACTTGTTGAAAATATTTATAATTGTAATATTTTATAAATTTTTTATAATTTTAATAATATTAATATTTTTTTATAAATATTAAACATATAATAATAAAATAATTATATTATTAGTATAATTAATTATTAATGTTAGAGTAATATAATATTTTATATTATGTCACTATTTATGTTACTATTTATGTTACTATTTATGTTACTAATTATATTACTAATTATGTTACTAATTAGAATTGCGAAGATATGCATATAGGTTGGGTGGTTAACCAATCATTGAATAGAAAAACAAACATAATTGACCGCTCATCTACCTCAATTTTCTTTTCATTTGTGTGTTTAGGTTGACAGGAAACTTCTACCTCCACATGTAATATGTGCTTTTACTGTCAAAATTATAAACCTACTCACCTCTATATTGGCGAGGAGGTTGATAATTTTGACAGTAAAAGCAGATATTACATGTGGAGGCCGAAGTTTCCTGTCAAGCCTCAACACACAAATGAAAAGAAAATTGAGGTAGATGAGCGGTCAATCACGCTTACTAATTTTCCTAATTGTTTTTAATTATTTCCTAATTGTTTCCTATTTATAATATTATTATTTCCTAATTATAATAATTGTTTCCTAATTATAATAATTGTTTCCAAATTATAATAATTATTTCCTAATTATTATTATTGTTTCCTAATTATTATTATTGTTTCCTAATTATTATTATTGTTTCCTAATTATTATTATTGTTTTTTAATTATTATTATTGTTTCCTAATTAAATCTTATTGTTTCATAATTATTATTATTTTTTCCTAATTATTATTATTGTTTCCTAATTATTATTATTGTTTCCTAATTATTATTATTGTTTCCAAATTATAATTATTGTTTCCTAATTAAATCTAATTATTTCCTAATTATTATAATTGTTTCCTAATTAATATAATTGTTTCCTAATTATTATAATTATTTCATAATTATTATAATTGTTTCCTAATTATTATAAATGTTTCCTAATTATTATAATTGTTTCCCAATTAAATCTAATTGTTTCCTAATTAAATCTAATTGTTTCCTAATTAAATCTAATTTTTTTCTAATTAAATCTAATTGTTTCCTAATTAAATATAATTGTTTCCTAATTAAATCTAATTTTTTCTTAATTAAATCTAATTGTTTCTTAATTAAATCTAATTGTTTCCTACTTATTATAATTGTTTCCTAATTATTTCTAATCAATTAAATCTAATTATTTCCTAATTATTTGATAATTATTTTAGTTAAATATAATTAAATATAATTATTTCTTAATTATTTGATAATTATATATTTATTTCTAATTATTACCAAAACATCCCTCGGGAGTGTCGAACCAAGAGTGCAAGGCCTGTTGTCGTGTATCATGTTACCCCGAGTCAAGCTCGAAACACCTTGTCAGAGTTTTCACTCCTAGGTACATCTGTGCTAGAGCCGCCTCTACTTGTTTGTATCCAGACAAGGATTATTTGGTACAACCACATAATCTAATTATACTATATATCTAAACATTCTATTAAAAAAAAATTAACAATTAAAAATAATATTAACAATTAAAAAAATTAAAAAAATAAAAAAATAAAAAAATATAAATACCTTTGATATTTTGAAGTAATCTGAGCCTTCTAATTCCTTCCTTCCTCTTCTCGAAAGAAAAAATTAAAACAAAAAAAATTTCTACTCAGAACTGAAAATTAGAGAGGGAGAAGAATAGAGATCTGAATATTAAGGAAAAAAACGGGTGGGGTGTATATATAGGTTAGATTATTTGCAACGGGATACCGTCGCAAATACCTTCACCAACATTAAATACGGGCGGCAGGTAGAAGGGCTTTTACGACGGGCCCGTCGCAAATAGCCACCATTAGCGATGAGCGGATATCCCCGTCGCAAATTTCTATTTACGGGATACCGTCGCAAATACCTTCACCCGCATTAAATACAGGCGGCGGGTAGAAGGACTTTTGCGACGGGCCCGTCGCAAATAGCCACCATTAGCGATGGGCGGATATCCCCGTCGCAAATTTCTATTTACCGCTGCCGGTATTGGTGATGGGGCCCATCGCAAATACCTTCACCCGCATTAATTACGGGCGGCGGGTAAAATGGTTTTTGCGACGGGCCTGTCGCAAATTACACACCATTAGCGACGAGCGGATATCCCCGTCGCAAATTCCTGTTTACCGCCGCAGGTATTTGCGACGGGTGGATATCCCCGTTGGAAATTCCTATTTACCGCCACCGGTATTTGCGATGGGTCTCGTCGCAAATACCACACGGTGATTAATTTTTTACGATGGGACAATTTACCCATCACAAATAGTATTTACCACTGTCGGGTAGTTGCGACGGGTTGAAGGCGGCCGTCGCAAATAGGCTTTACAACGGTCGGTATTGGCGACGGGACCCGTCACAAATAACACATGGTGGATAATTTTTTGCGACTGGCCAATTGGCCCATCGCAAATACTATTTACCACCGCCGGGTACTTGTGACGGGTAGCCTTCTACCCGTCGCAAATAGGCTTCCCGCGTTTTGGCGCACAAGCCGCGCCATTGCAATTGCGACGAGTCCTGTATTTCCGTCGCAAATAACTGACTATTTGCGACGGGAATATATTTCCTTCGCAAATACGCTTTTCATCAGAGTTTTTACGACGGGAATAAAGCTCGTCGCAAATACCCCATCGCAATAAGAGTTTTTTCCCGTAGTGATGACGTAGGTAGGATAACTATGGTCAAATATATAATTATTTCAACATTGAAATAATAATAATCATGAAATAATTATAATTTTTATACATTAATTATAATTTTAAGACAAATAATGAAATATGGATATGTAAAATGAAATACATTATGACCATAGAGATGGTAGGTTGTATATACGTCTGACTTACATTTCCATTTTTCAACGATCATTATAGAAAGATGATAAATAATGCTTTATCATTCTAGAATGATATTCATATCATGACTAAAAATTAACTTTATTAGAAAAACACTTGTGAAGAAAAATCTAGAAACCACATGATTCATCATTAAAACCCCATAAAAACAATAATAGAGAAAAGCCCAGAATAAACTGCAGAATTTTCCCCTCCCCATCAATTGCACCATAACGAGAAGACGTTACCAAAGCTTGACCACTTGTATAACAGTCTTGTTCAAGAACTCATGGGCCTAGAACCAATGGAATATCTAGTCCTCTCATCATCCAAATCCAAATGGCATGCACCAGTGAAGGCTTCCTACTCTGAACCTCATATGAAGTAGATCCAAGTAGGGTGTTTCACAAAACTCATATATGATCATCAAACGGACACCACACAACCACTTAATTCAAACACAATAAAAAAAAACCATGCCCCAACTCTAGAATCAAACACAAGCATAAAATACAAATCTAAAATATGTATAACCCCCAAAACCAAATTACGAGTAGAAATGAATCCAAAAATTATAAAAACTTCACTCATGTAATGAGGGAGAAGATTCCAATTGCAAATAATACATGCCAGCACTGCAACACATAAGATATAGGCCCCAGGTTCCTCTATGAAGGTGCACATAAGGCACCATCAAATCTAGATCCAGAACATGCCGACAGAGACACAAAAACAGAAACCATCACCACAAATCAATAAAATACTAGGACACCTTGGAAGAAGTCACACTGCAAGCCAGAACCGCAACCCTCCGCCGCCTTCAAAACCACTGCAGATACCACCATAATCCACCCCATGAACTCCCAACCATCAATTGGGATGGAAAACCTCAGAAATCAGAGCTGAAACTTGACCACTGAATGTCAACGCACTGTCAAAGAAGCCCTAACCAGCAAAGGAGGAAAATGGCGTGAAGCAGGCCAACAGACAGAGGGGAAAGAAAAGACGTCTGATCCCATGAAGATGAAGCCACCACTGAAGGAGGAACCACACTGAGATCACTGTGAAGAAGCGATGAGGAGAAGATTAAATTGACTCTAGGTGGAGGAAAGAGAGGTGTTGGAAGGGAAAAATCTAGAGGAGCGCACCACTTACAGGCCCATCCACACACCTCTCCCATATATTCATTGAAACATCCTGACTCGGCTCACCTCTAAGTCAATGGCTAGACAGGTGTGTCACATGACCTCAAGCGCATCTCCCCGAATGTCAAAGGCTTTTGACTAGCAGCGAGAGCCTTTTTGTGTCCAAGGGAGAGACAATTCCCTCATAGGTAATAGATATTATCACAAAAAAGTAAAAAAAATTAATAATAAATAGTAGAAGCATGTAAATGAATAAACTATAGAAAAAGGAAGTAAATAATCCCAACTGAATACATAATAATGAGGAAGCATATAAATGAAACCAGGTACAAAAAAAATGTTATGTCATGATGTATGTATAAACTAAAAGTATAGAAAACAGAACCCAAGAATGCTATCAACTAAAAAGAAAAGAAAGAAAGTGTGACAACTACATCACGAGTAAGGCTCGGTCCTCTGCCCGAGTCTCCATCCTAAGCAGCAACAATCAATCAAGAATCAGAAGCAGTATCCTTCCCTTTGTCAGTACCTGTAATCAAATAATCTACTCGGGTGACAATGATGCATGAGCATGGTGTGAGATAAAATCCCAGTAGGCCGGCACCCAAGGTGTGAAAACATTTTTATTTCATGCAATAATAAAATTTAGTGTGACATTATATAAAAATTTCAGATATTTATTATGCGCAATGGAATAAATAAGTCAGACCGAGTTCCAAATGACACCCATGCCTAATCACCTACCTCGGCCTAAGCTGGAAGTCTGAAAGGAGTACCTGTAAGCAGAATACACATATGCATATATAAATCCTGGAAGAGTAAGGTAAAACAAGGGAGAGGTATACCCCCCAAGATTGTTCTTTGACTTGGGGTCTAAGTCATGTGTCAACCAGGTGTTCTTCAATACACCGGAAAATATATCAAATCTCAATGGAATAACAACAACATTAATATAAACCTTCAGTGCTTCATTATTAAGGTTAAAGTTGAGAGTTGGAGTCTGATCCTGTCCCGAGTGTACCACTACAGAAAATCCTTCAATTATCTAATACCACCGAGCCTGTCCAAGGCAGTCTTTCGAAAGACGAAGTATCATTCGTGGCATCACTTTACCCAGAGTCCATCCCAATCTCAAAAAAAGGGGGTGGACACCATCCGAGGCTGGCTTAGCCACATTTCCAATGGATCCATCATGATGGGCCCTTTTAGAACTGGTATCACTCATAAGTATTAGAAATCCCAGGGAAGTCTTGTTCCAGCAATGCCAATGACACCGCCCCCCGACACATAGAGGTAACCAGTTAGGAACATAGGGTCTAAGTGTGTCCCTTAATACGAGACCCACCTCCTTTCCCCACCACAAATTTAATTAATGTTTTCATAGCAGCAGATATGACATAATCATCATATAAACTCATAGCTTGAAAACTAACCAGATACACCCATGCATCACAAGGTACAAATTAAATATTGCAGCATAATAATATTAACAAGGAAGGATATCACATCAAAATAAACAGATAAATGAAATTTAAAAAAAAAATAATTCAGCACAACCAACTACTAATAATCCAACAATTACTGGTTCATAATTAGTCTAAATTATTTATTTAAATTCCACACATCAAAAATAGGATGTGCAACACATGCAGTTAATTAAATTAAATGTTTGGACTAATGTAAATTATACTGACCACATTGGTATTCCCTAAGGGGTGTCTCACCTTGTTATAACAAATTAAATAAATTAATTCATGATCAATATGGCAACAAAAACTAGGTGAAACAAATTAATTAATTATTTTGGGTAAATTTGCCCAAAGCCGGTAGGCACCGACTAATGGCACAACGGTGTGTTTTTATAAATCGCAACGAAATGGAGAGAAAGAGAGTAGACACCATACATTATGGTCATAGATGATCCTATGATCTGTAGTAGGCTTTGATTTGACCTAAAATAGAAGAAAACATAAAATTTTAGAAAAAACTCAAAACAAGGTAAAATTCTTCTATGGTGAACTACGCAAAATATTTGGAATGAGATCACATGATTCTCGGTACGAGGGATAAGACATACCCAGAGGTTCATAGTGCACCTGACGGTGAATAAAACAGATGACAAATGGAGGCACGACGATCTTCCGAAGGGAGGAGAAGGTGGTGCGCACCACATAGGGAGAGGGGGTGCACTACGCACAAGAGAGGGAGGAGAGGAAGAGAGAAGAAAATAAATAAAAAAGAAAGAAATGAAAAAAAAGGAAAAATAAAAAGGATATAAATGAAAAAAAATAAAAAAATAAAACGGTGGAAGAAATGAAATTAATAATTAAAATGGTTTACCTCATTTTGATTATTTTTAATTTCTCTCTAACCATATTTATTTTATTATTTATTTTTATCCCTCTTTAAATTCCATTAATTTTCATTGATCCTTTTTAATTATTTTTAACCTGAACGTTGCACTATGGCATGACATAATATTTTACATAAATCCTAAAAAATCATTTAATTAATTTTAATAGCTATCCAGGACCCGCAACTGGGTGCACAGGTGCACACCCTGGGTCTCTTTAAATATTTAGATTAAAAACATAAAAGTCTACCCATTGATTTAAGTCGAGACGTTAAAATAATTTATGTAGGTAATTAATAATATTTTATCCAACCCAACAATAAATATCCACCCATGTATATACGTGTTATATATATATATACATCTACATATATATATACACCCACACATGTATATATAACTATGTATATATATATATATCTATTTAATCCCATATATATAGATATACCTCATATATATACATCAATGTTTTTGTCCCAATATAATAATAATAAAAAGAATTAAAATAATAATAATTATTTATTTCAACCCATCAATGAAAACATTAAAATTTTAATGACAACAACAATTAATAAAAAGGATAACGGTTATTAAATAAATATTGATTGCACATTTCTCTTTAATTGGAATAATTAATAATTTCATATTTATTAAATTACTTGGTTATTATTTACATCGTGACAAATTTATTAGTTATGGATGTGTATTTTCATTTGTTGTCTTCAACGAAAATAATAATATTAGTAATAAAATTATTATTATTATTTCTAATGGCCAACAAAAATATTTAACCCAATTAAATTATCTTTATGTGGGATATTACCAAACGCCCGCCACTCGCAAAGGTTATACCCTACCTAGGGTAAACCTCATGTTCCAGAACTATCGGTGATGTACGATTTCTCATTTGACGCACCATTTGAAAGAAAATAATTATTTATTATATAAAAAATAGAATGATTAATTAATTAGAAATAAAGACAGAATTATCATGTGCGTGGGTGACAAAAACCCGATGTGAATCAAGGTTATATCCTGCCTTGGGTAAACCCGGCGCTCTGGACCCAGCGACGGTCTCATATTTCTTATACAACACACTGTTTGAGAGTTATTTTATTTTTTTTTGAAAGAAAACACACAGGAGTATGAATAAAATAAATTTAACATTTTTATTCAATCAATGCTGAGGGTCTATGGGTCTCTAAATCCTGCATTGACTCATTGTCTAACTCTAAAAATATTACAAAGAATATTATAATGTTTTAAAGAAGACTTTTAACCTTCATTTAATTTATTTAAATTTTTATTTTAATCTAATTAATTTAATAAAATTTTATTTAAAAGACATATCATTGTGTCAACTATCAGAAAAAAAAAAGTTCTAATGCTCGGTTTTAAAACCGACATACCTAGTTAACGAAAAAAATTTATTTCCTGTATTTTTTTCATCTAGTTCAAAACACAGAAGGTTACAAACTTCCCACCTTAGAACTTCTCATCCCCGACAAGGCTTCGAGAACAATGTAACCCTCACCCAAACTACAGGGTCAAGTAGCCTAATACAAAAGGTCATGTTGCGTATCTAAACATCCAATGCATAGTCAAACATTGGTTAGGCAAGAGGCACGTAAGCTATTAAGATATGAGCCAATACTAATTTTCCAATGGAAACACTGAGATAGTATCAATCCAAACACGTTCAGCTAGAGATACAACCATGTCATCATCTCATTAACTTCTATCCAAAGTTACTTCCCACCTTAGGTTTTAATGTTAGAAAGAGGAAAATTCTGGGTCATGACACCTTCCTCCGTTAGAATTTCATACAAGACATTCCCTTAAGAGTTCTAGCGAGGCTTCTCGCTTGATTTTGAAAACGGATAAAACGGTCGATTCCCCACTGCCCTTAAAGCCCAAGTCGAACCAGATTTTTATGAAAATCCTTGGTCGACCCAAACCGCACTTGTCTCACCTGATGAGGTGTTAGAAAAAGTTCCTCCACTGACCACTTCATTGAGAAAGAGATATAACTATTCAAGCCACTCTGACCGAAAATTTAAGAAGGTTCTCAGCTTAGATGGCATGTTTTTTAGACTAAACTGTGATGTCTTTTTCAAAGGTATCTCACATTCACACGAACACATCCCCCGAAGTTCATACCTGACCTCCGGTGACGTTCCTTGATTTAGGCATCACTGATTCCAACATCAAGTCTAGGGTAACCTCGGATTGGCACAACAAGAGTTAAAAGAATTAACCAATGTAGTCCACACTCCATGCTTATGAGTGAGACTTTGGTACAAGGGAAATATGCCCATATCAAAACATTGACCGATCCCAGAGAGGCATTGTCCTGGCGGTCAAGTTAGATGAAACGACTGGTGTACAAGAGTTCATCCAAAGAATTCCTACATGGAAATACGAGGGGTACTCAAGACTAACCAAAGCCTCGATAAGAACGATGCATCGGCGTGTAAAACTGAGAAAACCACCCTAAAAAATCCCAACAACTTTTAAATCTTTAGCATGGATTTAGACCAATGCTCTCTTAGTGCATCAAAGAATAAGGAAAGATAGGAGACATGATCCTCACTTAAGGTAGAGTACACTAAGAGGATTAAAGATTACTAGAATGAAGAAACAATTGGCATGAAATCCCAACCAAACTAAATAGTGTGTCAAAACACCCGAGTCTCAAGATGTCATCCCGAGCATTGGGATGAACTTGATTCCTTTAACATAGAAGTCATTGTACTATAGAGATGACCCGAAACAAATTTAACAGTGCAATACATCATGATTGCATTGAACTCAACCGATTCATCAAAATGTTAAGAACTTGACATAACTGCATATGTGAACGCATACTCCCCCGAGGTGATACAGAAGCAAGATGAGTTTTAACTCATAGGACGACATACTGAATCATCCATTACTTTAGACAAGAGAGGGTCTAATGACCTACAAAGCAATTGGTCATTCCCAAGGCATGTCTAACCTGATGGAAATTAGAATTACCCGATGCTCAAGACCGAAACAAAAGTCAAGGGAAACATGAACACCCATCCAAAAAAGGGTGTCATTTTATGCATGGGGGTCCGACTAGGGACAAGACAAGCCAAAGGTTCTATTCCAAAGCAACCCAAGGATAAACTCAAACTACTCTTATTCCATGGTCTTAAAAAGAGGACATCGCTATAGGTTCCCTATCCATGCCCTTTATATTTAATCACATTTAATATTTAATCATTAAAAGATTTAATCAAAATAAAAGTACCATTTTTCAAAAAAAACACATGTTACTTGCTCTTAACCAACAATTCAAGGAAAAAACACTTCAGATTTTTAAATATCCATTTTAAAACATTTTAAATTAATTGAAATCTTGTCCTTAATTAGGAAATCTATTTAATAAATTTCTTTTATGAAGATAAGGCCACCTGCAAGGGTCCCACTAAACCGACCTTGGTTCATTAGAATTTAACCCAAAAACAGTTGTTTAATTATTAAGAGTCACAACACCCATACCGGGTTATCTCATAAGAAACATAAACCAACTTGCCTACTTGGTCCTAGTTATTCCTTTAGGTAATTAACCAATTAATTTGAAATTATATCATGATCAAACACATATCAGCCTAGATATATGGGTGACTATCAAATTAATAATAAACTATAAACTTTATAGTTTTTGGCATTTGGATCCCATGCAAAGGCAACCAATAAATTTTTTCAATGAAACCAATTAAAAAACAAACAATCTAGCAGGTCACTACAAGAATCTAACAGAGATAGACGTGTTGTAATCACATAAGAATAACATTTTAATCACAAAGACAAGATAATAGGCACAAAATCATGATACCAGGAAAACATGGTATTAAACTGGAATCATGGAAACTGACTAGCATACTAAATATATCACTGAAACATTGTACATAAAAAGGCATGCTAAATAATTATAGGACATGGAATACATTCAAGTCACACAATTTGAGTCAGTAGGCACCCTAAAATGAAACTACATGGCATGGTAATATGCATAGCATGTGAATTTCTATGTGTCTATTATGAGGCATGGAATGCTTTATCCTTACCTTAATAGGACAAGGGTAAAATATCATAAATTCCATAAATTCATAAGCAACAGAAATTACACAAAATCACTCAAGGTGAAATCATATCAATTGCAACAACAAAAATAATGGACAATAATCCCAACATTGGACACTTGGTCATTTCCCGTAAGTGAGGTGATCAGTCCCATGTACAACTATTAACCAAGCACTGACACATTCCTAGTCTCCCATCTACCAACCCAAAACAGTAAGACAAAGGAAAAGAACCACCTACGATACCACTTTTTAACATCCCGACCTAGCTCACCTCTAAGACAGTGGCCAGACCGGTGCATCAAATGACCTCAAGCGCATCTCCCTGAACAGCAGAGGCTGCCGACTAGCAGCAAGGGCCTTTTTGTATCCAAGGGGGATACTATGTTCTCATAGGTAATAGGTATTATCACAACATAAGTAAAAAAAAATTAATAATAAATAACAGAATCATATAAACGAATAAACTGTAGAAAAAGGAAATAAATAATCCCAAATGAATACATAATAACGCGGAAGCTGATAAATGAAACCAGGTATAAAAACAATGTCATGCCATGATGTATTTCTAAACTGAAAGTATAAAAAACAGAACCCAAGAATGATATCAACTAAAAAGAAAAGAAACAATGTGCGAAAAATCCATCATGAGCAAGGCTCTGTCCTCTTCCTTAGTCTCTATCCTAAGTAGCAAAAATCAATCAAGAATCAGAAGCGACACACTTCTCTTTGTCAATACCTACAATCATATAATATACTCGGGTGTCAACGACGCCCGAGCAGGGTGTGAGATAAAATCCCCATAGGCCAGCACCCAAGGTGTCTAAACCATTACATTTTGTGCAATGATAAAATACAGTGTGCCATTACATAACAATTTCAGATAATTAATTAAGTCCAATGGAATAAATAAGTTTTCCCGGGTTCCAAATGACACCCGTGCCTAATCACCTACTTCGGCCTAAACTAGAAGTTTGAAAGGATTACCTATAAGAAGAATATACATATGCATATATATAAATCCTAGAAGAGTAAGGTAAAACAAGGAAGAGTCATACCCCCAATCTTGTGCTTTAACTTGGGGTCTGAGTCATGTGTCAACCAGGTGTGCTTTAACACACTGGAAAATATATGAAATCTCAAGGTACTAACAACGACATTAATATAAGCCTTCAGTGCTTCATTATTAAGGTTCAAGTAGAGAGTTGGAGTCCATGCCCATCCCGGAGGTATCTCTACAGAACATCCTTCAATTATCCAATACCACCGAGCCCATCCAAGGCAATCTTTCGAAAGACCAAGTATCACTCGAGGCATGGATTTACCCTGAGTCTGTCCTGAACTTGCAAAATGGGGTCGGGCACCATCTGAGTCTGGATTAGCCACATTACCAACAGATCTATCCTGATGAGCCCTTTTGGGACCGGTATCACTCATAAGTATTAGAAATCCCAGGGAATTATCGGTCCGGAAAAGCCAATGACACCGCCCCCCAACACATAGAGGTAACCAGTCATGAATAGAGAGTCTAAGTGTGGCCCTTAATACGGGCCCCACCTCTTTTGACTTCCCTGAATTTAATTAAAGTTTTCACAGTAGCAGATATGACATAATCAACATATAAACTCACAGTTTGAAAACAAACCAGATACACCCATGCATCACAAGGTACAAATTAAATATTTAATCATAACAATATTAAAAAGGAACGATACCACATCAACATAAGATGATAAATGAAATTTTAAATAAATTAATAATTTAGCACAACCAGATACCAAGAATCTAACAATTCCTAGTTCATAATTAGTCTAAATTATTTATTTAAATTCAACAAATCAAAAATAGGTTGCGCAACACATGCAGTTAATTAAATTAAATGTTTGGGCTAATAGAAATTATACTGACCACGTCGACATACCCAAGGGGTTTCTAACCTTGTTGAAACAAATTAAAAAAATTAATTCATGACCAATATGGTTGCAAAAACTATGTGAAACAAATTAATTAAAGAATTTGGGTGAATTTGCACAAATCTGGTAGGCACTGACTAACAACACAACGATGCGTTTTTATAAAGTGCAACGAAATAGAGTAAAAAAGAGTAGACGCCCTAACATATAGTCATAGATGATCCTATGATCTTCGATAGGCTTTGATTTGACCTAAAATAGAAGAAAATGAATGATTTTAGAAAAACCCCTAAATTGGGTAAAATCATTCTCTAACGAACTGCACAAAGGATTTGGAATGAGATCGCACGGTTCTTGATACGTGAGACAAGCCTTAACGAGAGGTTCACAACACACCTAAAGACGAAGAAAACAAATGATGAACAGAGGCATGACGATCTTCCGAAGGGAGGAGAAGGTGGTGCTCACCACATATGGAGAGGGGGTGCGCCACAGACAGGATAAGAATGAGAGGAAGAGAGAAGAAAAGAAATAAAAAATAAAGGAAAGAAAAAAAGAAGATAAATAAACAAAAATAAAATTATTGAAGAAATGAAATAAATAATTAAAAAGGTTTACCTCATTTTAATTATTTTTAATTTCTCTCTACCCATATCTATTTTATTATTTATTTTTATCCCTCTTTAAATTAATTAATTTTCTTTAATCCTTTTTAATTATTTTTAAACAGAAAGTTGCGCTATGGTGTGAATTAATATTTTACATAAATCCTGAAAAATCATTTAATTAATTTTAATAGCTATCCGGGACCCGCAACCGGGTGCACAGGCGTGCACCCTAGGTCACTTTAAATATTTGGATTCAAAACATAAAATTCTACACTTTGATTTAAGTCGAGATGTTAAAAACATTTATGCAAGTAATTAATAATATTTTATCTAACCCAACAATAAATATCCACCCATGTATATACGTGTTATATAAATATATATACATCTGCATATATATATATACACCCACAAATGTATATATTACTATATGTATATATATTTAATCCCATATATATATATACCTCCCCATCAATGAAAACATTAATATTTTAATGACAACAATGATTAATAATAAGATTAATGGTTATTAAATAAATATTGATTGCGCATTTCTATTTAATTGGAACAATTAATAATATCATATTTATTATATTACCCGGTTATTATTTACACCGCAAAAAATTTATTAAATATGGATGTGTATTTTCATTTGTTGTCTTCAACAAACATAATAATATTAGTAATAAAATTATTATTATTATTTCTAATGACCAATAAAAATATTTAACCCAATTAAATTATCTTTGTGTGGGATATGACCAAACATCCGCCGCTCGCAAAGGTTATACCCTACCTAGGGTAAACCCCACGTCCCAGAACAACCGGCGAGGTCATATTTCCCATTCAATGCACCATTTGAGAGAAAATAATTATTTATTATATAAAAAACGGAATAATTAATTCATTAAAAATAAAGATGGAATTATCATGTGGGTGGATGCCAAACACCCGATGGGAATCAAGGTTATACCATTCCTAGGGTAAACCCGGCGTTCTGGACCCAACAGTGGTCTCATATTTCTCATACGATGCACCTTTTGAGAGTTATTTCATTTTTTTGATAGAAATCACACACACGTATGAATAAAATAAATTTAATATTTTTATTCAATCAATGATGAGGGTTTAGGAGTCTCTAAATCACACACTAACTCATTGTCTAACTCTAAAAATGTTTCAAAGAATATTCCAAAGTTTTAAAAAAGATTTTTACCCTTAATTTAATTTATTTCCATTTTTATTTTAATCTAATTAATTTAATAAAAATTTATTAAAAAGATAAATCGCAGTGGAAACTACCGGAAAATAAAAAGTTCTAACACTCGATTTTAGAACCGACCTGCCCAGTTAACAAAATTTTCTTATTTCCTACGTTTTTTCATCCAGTTGGAAACAAAAAATGTTAAAACATTCCCACCTTAGAACTTCTCATCCCAGATAATTCTTTGGGAACAATGTAACCCTCACCTGACCTACAGGGTCATGCAGTCTAATACAGAAGGTTGTGTTGCATATCTAAACGCCCAACGCATGCTCAAACATTGGTTAAGAAAGAGGTACGTAAGCTATTAAGATCTGAGCCAATACTCATTTTCCAAACGAAACACTGAGATAGTACCTATCCAAACATGTTCAGATAGAGATACAACTATGTCATTGTCTCATTAACTTTTGGCTAAAGTTACATCTCACCTTAGGTTTTAAAGTTAGAAAGAGGAAAAGTTCGGGTCACAACACCTTCCTCCGTCAGAATTTCATACAAGACACACCCTTAAGTTTTCTAGAGACGCTTCTCGCTAGATATCCGAAACAGATAAAATGGTTGATTCCCCATCACCCTTAAATCCCAAGTCAATCCATATTTTTATGAAAAGCCCTGGTCGACCCAAACCACACTTGTCTCACCTAATGATGTGTCAGAAAACGTTCTTTCACTGACTGCTTCATTGAGAAAGAGATATAACTAGTCAATCCACTCTGACCGACCATTTAAGAAGGGTCTCATATTAGATGCTAGGTGTTTTATAGACTAAACTATGATATCTTCTTCAAAGGTATCTCACATTTATACAAACACGTCCACTGAAGTTAATACCTGACCTCTGGTGACGTTCCTTGATTTAGGCGTCACTGAGTCTGACAACAAGTCGACAGTAACCTCGGATTGGCACAACAAGAGTGAAAGGAATTAACGCAAGGTAGTCCATACTCTATGCTTATTACTAAGACTTTGGTACAAGGGAAAGATGCCCATATCAAAAAATTGACCGAGCCCATAGTGGCATTGGCTTGGCGGTCAAGTTAGATGAAACGACTGGTGTACAAGATTTCGTCCAAGGAATTTCTACACGGAAATCTGAGGGTCACTCAAGACTAACCAAAGCCTCAATAAGAACGACACATCGGCATGAAACACTAAGAAAACCAGCCTAAACAAGCCCACCAACTTTTAAATCATTAGCATGGATTAATATTGATGCTCTCCTAGTGCATCAATGATAAAGGCAAGATAGGGGACATGCTCGTCACTTAAGGAAGAGTAAACTAAGAGGATGTGAGATTACCAAAAGGAAAACTTTTAAACAATTGTCATGAAATCCCAACCAAACTGAACAGTGTGTCAAAACACTAGAGTCTCTAGAAGTCATCCTGATCATTGGGATGAACTTGATTCTTTTAACACAGATGTCATTGTACTAAGGATATGAACCAAAATGTACTTAACAGTGGAAGACATGATGATTTCACTGAACTCAACCAATTCTTCAAAACATTAAGAACTTGATGGCACTATGTACGTGAACGTATAATACCCCAATGTGATACATAAGAAAGATGAATTTTAACTCAGACGACGACATACTGAATCATCCATTACTGTGGAGAAGAGTGGGTCGAATGACCTACAAAGCAACTGGCCATTCCCAAGGCATGTCTAACCTAATGGAAATGAGCATTACCAAATGATCAAGCCCCCAAAAAAAGTCAAGGGAAACATGACCACCCATCCAAACAAGGGTGTCATTTTATGCAAGGGGTTCCGACTAGAGACAATGAAATGTGAAAGGTTCTATTCCAAAGCAAGTCAAGGAAAAACTCAAACTAATCTTATACCATGGTCTTAAAAAGAGGACATCGTTATAGGTTCCCTATCCAAGACCTTTATATTTAATCACATTTAATCTTTAATCACCAAAATATTTAATCAAAATATCAAGTACCATTTTTCAGAACAAAACACAAGTTACTTGCTCTTAACCAACACCTCAAAAAAAACACACAAGATTTTTAAAACTCCATTTTAAAACATTTTACATTAATTGACATCATGTCCTTAATTAAGAAATATATCACATAAATTTATTTTATGATGATAAGGCAACCTACAAGGGTCCCACTAAGACGACCTTGGTTCATTAGAATGCAACCCAAAAATATTTGTTTAATTATTAAGAATCACAACACCCATACCGGGTTATCTTATAAGGAACATACACCAAATAGCCTACTTGGTTTTAATTGTGCTTCTAGGTAATTAACCGATAAATTTAAAATTATAAAATTATCAAACACATATCATCCTAGATATATGGATGGCTATCAAATTAATAAGAAACTATACACTTTATAGTTTTTGGAATTTGGATCTCATTCAAAGGAAACCGATAAATGTTTTCTATGAAACCAATTACATAAGAAACAAGCTAGCAGGTCACTACAAGAAGCTAAGAGATAGAGACATGTCGTAATCACATAAGCATAATATTTTAATCACAGAGACAAGCTAATAGTCACAAAATCCTGATGCAATTAAAACATGGTATTAAACAACCAGCATGGAAACAGACTAGCATGATAAATATATCACTGAAACATGGTATCTAAAAAGGCATGCTAAATAATTATAGGACATGGAATACATTCAAGGAAAACAATTTGAATCAGTAGGCATCTTCAAAAAAAACTACATGGCATGGAAATATGCATGGCATGTGAATTCTTATGTGGCTATTATGATGCATGAAATGCTTCATCCTTTCCTTAATAGACCACGGTTAAAATATTATAAATTACATAAATTCATAAGCAAAAAAAATTACACCAAATCACTCAAGGTGAAATCATATCAACTGTAACATAGAAAAGTATGGACAAAAATACCAACCATGGCTACGTGGTCATTTCTCGTACGTGAGGTGGTCAGTCCCAAGCACGACTATTAACCAAGCACCGAAACATTCCTAGTCTCCTCTCTACCAACCCAAAATAGTAACACAAAGGAAAAAACATCCTCTAATACCAACTTGTAACATACTGACCCCACTCAACACTAAGATGGTGGTTGGACCAGTGCGTCACATGACATCAAGTGCATCTCTTCGAATGCTAGAGGCTGCTAACTAGTAGTAAGGGTCTTTTGTGTCCAAGGGGGAGTCTATTCCCTCATAGGTAATAGGTATTATCATAGCAGAAGTAAAAAAAATTAATAATAAATAGTAGAATCATATAAATGAATAAACTATAAAAAAGGAAATAAATAATCCCAACTGAATATATAATAACACGGAAGTAGATAAATGAAACCAGGTACACAAAAAATGTCATTACATGATGTATGTCTAAACTGAATGTATAGAAAACAGAAACCAAGCATGCTATCAACTAAAAAGAAAATAAACAAAGTGTAACAACTGCATCATGAGCTAGGCTCGGTCCTCTTCCCTAGTCTCCATCCTAAGAAGCTACAATCAGTCAATAATCAGAAGTTGAACTCTTCCCTTTGTCAATACCTACAATCATATAATATAATTAGGTGTTAACGATGCCCGAGCAGGGTGTGAGATAAAATCCCCATAGTCCGGCAACCAAGGTATCTAAACCTTTCCATTTCGTGCAATGATAAAATGAAGTGTACCATTATATAACAATTTCAGATAAATAATTAAGTGAAATGGAATAAATAAGTCGGCCCAAATTTCAAACAGCACCTGTGCCTAATCACCTGCTTCGACCTAAGTCAGAAGTCTGAAAAGAGTACCTGTAAGCAGAATACACATATGCATATATATAAAGCCTGGAAGAGTATGGTAAAACAAGGAAGATTCATACCCCCAATATTGTGCTTTAACTTGGGGTCTAAGTCTTGTGTCAACTAGGTGTGCTTCAACACACCAGAAAATATATCAAATCTCAAGGGACTAACTATGACATTAATATTCACCTTAAAGGCTTCATTATTATGGTTCAAGTTGAGAGTTGGAGTCTAAGCCCTTCCCAAAGGTGTTGCTATGGAACATCCTTCAATTATCCAATATCACTAAGCCTGTCCAAGGAAATCTTTCGAAAGACCAAGTATCTCTCAAGGCATGGATTTACCCTGAGTCTGTCCCGATCTCACAAAAGGGGTCGGGTCCCATCCGAGGTTGGCTTAGCCACATTGCAAACGGATCCATCCCGATGGGCCCTTTTGGAACTGGTATCACTCATAAGTATTAGAAAGCCCGGGGAAGTATCGGTCCGACAAACCCAATGACACCACCCTGGAACATAGAGGTAACCAGATAGTAACAGAGGTTCTAAGTGTGTCCCTTAATACAGGACCCACATCCTTTATTTTCCCTGAATTTTATTAAAGTTTTTACAGCACCAGATATGACATAATTAGTATATAAACTCATAGCTTTAAAGCTAACTAGATACACCCACGCATCAGAAGGTACAAATTAAATATTGCAGCATAACAATATTAACAAGGAAAGATACCACATAAACATAAGTAGATAAATGAAATTTTAAATAAATAAATAATTCATCACAACCAACTACCAAGAATCCAACAATTCCTGGTTCATAATTAGTCTAAATTATTTATTTAAATTCAACACATCAAAAAAAGGGTGCGCAACACATGAAGTTAATTATGTTAAATGTTTGGGCTAACAGAAATTATACTAACCATGTCAGAATGCACTAAGGGGTGTCCGACCTTATTGAAACAAATTAAAAAAATTAATTCATGATCAATACAACTAAAACAACTAGGCGAAACAAATTAATTAATGAATTTGGGTGAATTTTCACAAAGCTCGTAGGCACTGACTAACAACACAACGATGTGTTTTTATAAACTGCAACAAAACAGAGGTAAAGAGAGTAGCCTCCCTACCTTATGGTCTTAGATGATCCTATGATCTGCGGTAGGCTTTGATTTGACCTAAAACAGAAGAAAAGGAATGATTTTAGAAAAACACCAAAATAGGGTAAAATCCTTCTGTGGAGAACTGTGAAAAGGATTTGGAATGAGTTCGCAAGATTCTTGGTACGTGTGATAATCCTTATCGAGTGGTTCACAATTCACCTTATGGTGAAGAAGGTGGATGACGAATAAAGACGAGATGATCTTTCGAAGGGAGGAGAAGGTGGTGCGTACCACATATGGAGAGGGGGTGAGTCACACACAAGAGAGGGAGGAGAGGAAGAGAGGAGAAAAGAAATAAAAAATAAAGGAAAGAAAAAAATGGAAAAATAAAAAGGAGATAAATAAAAAAAATAAAAAATAAAATGGTGGATGAAATGAAATAAATAATTAAAATGGTTTACCTCATTTTAATTATTTTTAATTTCTCTCCAACCGTGTCTATTTTATTATTTATTTTTATCCCACTTTAAATTTCATTAACTTCCTTTAATCCTTTTTAATAATTTTAACCCGAACGTTGTGCTATGGCATGACAAAATATTTTACATAAATCCTGAAAAATCATTTAATTAATTTTAATAGCTATTCTGGACCCACAACCGGGTGCACAAGCGCGTTCCCTAGGTCGATTTAAATATTTGGATTAAAAACTTAAAAGTCTACCCTTTGATTTAAGTCAAGACATTAAAATTATTTAAGTAGGTAATTAAAAATATTTTATCTAACCCAACAATAAATATCCACCCATGTATATAGGTGTTATATATATATATATATATATATATATATATATACACCCACACATGTATATAAAACGATATATATATATATCTATATATATATATATTTAATCCCATATATATAGATATACTTCATATATATATACACCAATGTTTTTGTCCCAATATAATAATAATAACAATAATTAAAATAATAATAATTATTTATTTCAACCCATCAATGAAAACATTGATATCTTAATGACAACAACCATTAATAAAAAGTTTAATAGTTAATAAATAAATATTGATTGCGCATTTCTATTTAATCGGAACAATTAATAATATCATATTTATTACATTACCCGGTTATTATTTAAACTGTGATAATTTTATAATTATGGAAGTGTATTTTCAATCATTGTCTTCAATGAAAATAATAATATTAGTAATAGAATTATTATTATTATTTCTAACGGCCAACAAAAATATTTAACCCAACTAAATTATCTTTATGTGTGATATGACCAAATATTCGCCACTCGCCAAGGTTATACCCTACCTAGGGTAAACCCCACGTCCCGGAACTATCGGTGATATCGAATTTCTCATTTGATGCACCATTTGAGAGAAAATAATTATTTATTATATAAAAAACTGAATAATTAATTAATTAAAAATAAATATGGAATTATCATGTGCGAGGGTTCCAAACACCTGATGAAAATCAACTTTATACCCTACCTTATGTAAACCCAGCGTTCCGGATCCAACGATGGTCTCAGATTTCTCATACGATGCACCATTTGGGAGTTAATTCATTTTTTGAAAGAAAGCACACACACGTATGAATAAAATAAATTTAATATTTTTATTCAATCAATGCTGAGGGTCTATGTATAAGGCCCCAGCCTTAAACCTTACTTAATCTTGAGTTATTACAAGATTACACATTGAGGATCTTTTCAGGTTTAGAGTTTTAGAGAATGAGATCATGAAACTTGCATTACATTCCACATTTAAACAAAGTGGTTACATAAAAGACAGTATTCATTCTTCCCATCAAAGGAAATATATTTAAAATAAAACATTGATTCTTTCTTGACACATCCTTGACACTATCATCACATCATGTAACTTTCCCTTGACCTATGAAAAACATTTCAAAAACATGGGATGAGCATAAAAAGCTCAGTAAGGGTTATAAAAAAATGGAAAGGAAACATGAGTTCATATATACATAATAATGAAACCATACTTTACCCATAAAACATATACACTCTAACATACCTCATAAAATCATGAATAAATCATAGAAATCTTAAAGACATAAAAGGTAACTTGAGGCATTCATAACTTTCTTACGTAGGGAGTAACCCTCTTGGTTATGTTTGGAATACCCACCACAATATATTCCTTAAATCTCTTCGGAGAAACCTTAACGTTTAACCCCTTCGCGTTACCCAATGCATTGGAGAGCTATATCGGGCTCACCCGCCCTTAGTTTATCACGGAACCACCCATTTTCATAACAATGCCCAAGAACCATAACCTAAATGTATCACATAAAATATGCATAAAAGAAATATAACATTTCCACATTTCAATCACAATATAACATTTTAGGATATTGAAATAATGAATCCATTAAAAAAACCATTTTCAAAACCATTTAAAACATTTAATAAAGAGATTTTTGAATCAAAGTGTCCCATACCACCTTGAAGCTTTTAACATTTTAAACCAATAATATCCATATAAATAAATCCTTAAAACCATTTTGAAAACATGGATATTAATAAGAACAAATCATTAAAACATTTAAAGCGATATTTTGGTTAAAGGGTTTTTACCAAAATTAGAGACACTTGAATACAATAATTGAGGAATAACATTTAATCAGAACTTTATAATATCATGAGAATAAATGGATTCATGATATAATATTCCAAAGGACAGTATATACACCATATAAGAGTGAATTGTTTCATAACAACAATGAAGTCTCAATAGAGATGTAAAATGTGATGAAATCCCTTATAAAGAAGGTATCCTTAAATTAAGGATAAATCAATCTCAAAATTATGTGTGACAAATATAAATACAGCCAATATAATTGGATATTAAGTGTAAAAAAATAAAAGTTCATTCAAAAATATTCAAAAGATGACATATTCAATAACTACATGTTGAACCCAAAGAAATCTAAATTGGGTTAAAAAGTTCCCTTGGTAAAATTCGACAGCCTAACAGCATCACTTCAAAAATGCAGAAAATGAGTTGATGAGAGATAAAAAGGGAATAACATCACTTGGACATAAAATTTACATCAATTATTTTATATAAGAACATATCCCAATATAATAGTATGTGAATTAAAAGACATAACAAACGAAGTCTTTTAAAAAGAGGAGGGTGAAAGGTTCCCTTACCGACTTGGGTAAATTTCAAAAAGTACACCCCATTGAAGAAGTGTCATATAATGAATATGTAAATACCCATAAATGGAATTATATTACAAAAGGAGTGTAATAATGGGTTGTACATAAACCCCTAAAAGGAAATTGTGGCAAATGTAGCATAAATCTCATGGGAATAAAAGTGAGATGAAAAATCTCTTACGAAAACTCAGCAGCCTAACGACGCCACTTAAAACTTCCAAAATAGATTGATGAGAAGAAATAGGGTCTCTCATCACATCAACATAAAGTTTACATAAAGAGGAATATAAAAGAACATCCCCCCAACATAACAAAGAGGATCTTAAAAGAAGTGACATAAAAGAGAGTACTTAAAAAGAAAGAGAGAGGTTAGATCTCTTACGAAAATTCGGCAGCCTAACGACACCACTCAAAACATCCAAAATGGATTGATGAGAGAGAATAGGGTCTCTCATCATATGTACATAAAAATTATAGTAAGATTAATATAAAATAACATCCCAATCACAAGAAAGATGAGCTTTAGAAGGAATGACATAAAAGAGTGTACTTAAAAAGAAAGAGAGGAGTAAGATCCCTTACCTTGGGTCCGACTTGACTCGATCGTTCTTTAATATCCTCAATAATAAACTTGAGTTAATTTATACTTCCTTAAGAACATTTTTCAAGTTAATTATTCCTTTTATATCACTTATTACCATGTCATAAACATTATGTAATCATTTAAGTTAATAATGTTTGTTTTATCGATATTTGGTTCTTAAGTCGAAAGTGGACTTCTTACAATTACATGTTGTTCGTGTGGTCAAAGGTTCATTATATCCATAATTGTATTCATGATGTATATATCATATATATAATATATATCCAGTAAATATTCATTTTATACTATTCCATATCATTTGTAGATAAAAAACGAAGAGCATCATTCATGGAGACGGTAGGCCGTACGTACGCATGAACGCTACTTTCATTTTTTTGTCATATTAATGGAATTAAAACAAAATGAGAGAGATATATATATGTTATAATTCCAGAATGATATCCATAATTTAGATGTAATATATTACATATATATCCATTATATATATGTACTTATAATATTACATAACATTTTGAGATAAGAAATGAAATGTACCGTTCATGGAGACGGTAAGCCGTACGTACGCATGAACGCTACTTCCATTTCTATTTCATATTTAGTGGAATTAAAACATAATGATACATAATAGTATTTTAATTCCATTATGGTATCATATATAATATCACTAAATATATCCTTTATACGTACCACATATTTTATTAACGAATCAAATCACTTTGAGGGGGCGGTAGTCCACACTTCCTTAAATGAAGATATCGCGTTTACCCATAATGGAAACCATAAAGGTACGCCATAAATGAAAAATACAGAAGCTTAAGTAAAACATAAAAATATTATATATCATATATAAATATAGTGTCATCTTAATGGCCACCTTTGAAGGTGTTAGAAGAATGTTGAACAATCATCGTTTCGGGAGGCAGAAATTCGCCATCCACGGAAACAACATGTTCTTTGACCATTAGATGTAGGTGTGTGTAAGTGTAGCTCTAATAATTCTTATAACAATATCATAGTATATTTAATATAATGGATTTGTTACAAAATAAATGAATAAAAAGAGTTTAGGGGGTTGGAGAAGAAAAATAAAACAAAAGGACACAAGTGAAGACATTACATTAAAATCGGGTAACTCCCTTTGGTTTGAGCTCAAAGGCTTCCTTGGGTAGACTTCTGCCCAAAGTGAGGCTTCAAGGAGTAAGATAAGGAAGTGGAGAGACAAAATGGTCAGGGGGTGGCCGAGCCAAAGGCTTTGGGAGTGTGGGTATGGAGGTAGAGGTGGGGGCCTTTTATAAGAGGAGAGGAGGGGCACTCTTGTAAAGTTACAAAATGTTACTTTATTTTCAAAAGAGTTTCGGATTTTAAAGGTTCCAAATTGATGTATTTCTAGTATAAGGTGATAAGGGTTCTAAATCCACTCATTCAATAGGTTTTTGACATGTGTAGGTCTTATATATCTTTCCATTTTATTTAAATCGTTAAATAATGAGGTCATCGCTGCATCATCATGATGTCATAAATAATTTAATTTATTTAATGTATAAAAATTATAAAAAAATACTATGATGTAGGAAATCTTTTTATCTTTCCAATTAATGTTTATAGTCAAAAATATAACTTGTATAACCCCATGTAAAAATTGTTTTAGTAAAACATCTCATGTTTGTGTCATTTTTACTTTAACATTAAATAAAAAGATATTTATGTCATTTTCCAACCAAAGTGGCTCCATGGGGTCCCCAAGTTGACCCATGGATTTTCTTGGTCGGCCATGACACATCCAATGAGGGTAGAACATGTGTATAGGTCATTTCATTTTATTAAAACATTATTCTTACCATAAACTACACTAATTACCTCTAATCGTGATTAAAAACTTAATAAGTTACTATTCACCAAAAAATTATTTTTATCCCATTGAACCACATTTTACTTCTTAATGACAACCATGTATGTCGGATTTTTGAAATTAAAAACACAAATATGGCAAAATTTCATTTAAATAGGAAAATCAGTTTTTATAAGTACCACTTAGTGGTTTCACTATTCATCAAAAATTGATGTTTTTCAGAAAAATCCCAAAAATTCACCCTAAGCTATATTTGATATTCCGAATTCAAAAATGAAGTATATTTTACAAAATTCAAAACATATAAGTCACATTAATTAATTTAATAATTAATTCCCGCTGTCAGAGCAAATAGCGTGTTTTTATGAAACAATAAGTATCAAAAGATTGACATTAGTTTAAGTCTGATTTCAAAGTGAAATTAATTCCAACGACAACTATTGGATTTAATGGTAAAAATATATTCTAATTTCACTTTAAAACCAATTCAAAAGATAATCTAATCATATAAATAAATTATATTAAAAATAGGTTTTGAATTAAAATACAACATTTTACACTATTCATTAAAAAAATGAACTTTATCGGAAAGATACCAAAAATTTACACAAAGTAAATTTTGATGTCCCGATTCTTAATAAGAGTTTTATTTGGTCCAATAGAATGCATAAGAGTTAACAAAACTATATTTAATGACGGTTCTCCATCAAAAGGCGATAAGTGAACCTTTAGTGAAAATTAGGGCATATACGCCTAAAATTGAATTCTTTCCGTATTTTAAGCCTTTATCTTTTATTGGATAAATGTAAAAACATTTAAAAACATATATAATAATATTTTAGTTATTTCTATCCATTACCGCCAATACAATGGCTACATGTTAACTACCATTTAAAATAATATTATTTTATTATTAGAGTGCAACGTAAGATTCCAAAGAAACTCGTTGTTGCGTGTTGGGTACGCCATCGAGCATATCGTCCCCTTTAAATTCATATTAATATTTTATTCACAAATATGGATAAATATGAAAATGTAATATTCTTTATTTAGCTGGGGTTTTACATCCTTCCCCCCTTTTGGGAATTGCGTCCTCGCAATTTTTAAAATTTAGCTTGGAAACATCCTTGAAAGTCCCACATCGGAACAAGAGTCGGTAAAACAATCACTTTAAAATAAAGGAAGATAAGTACAGAGGTCACCTGAGTTAACCCATACTAGGATTCCATGTAGAAAAACATGGACATGGAAGAAAAAGAAAAGGGTCATGTTCTTGAGGGAGAGTGATAGTAAACATGTCTAGGAGAAAGTTAACCATAAGAAAATCACAAACTTGTAATGGGTTAAACGGTATTTGATTCCCCAGTAAGAAAAGTTAATAGACATCATTTTTGTTTTAAGTTAATTTTTATTGAGGAATTTATTCATAAGGAAACATAATCACTTATCATGTTGACTTTCAACTATTACTAGATTCCTTAATCAAACTCATATTTTTTCCAAAAGATGAGTATTTAGGGAGACTTGTTCACATTAAGAGTACTATAATCAACTTTTAGAGAATCACCTAATCCACCAAAGAGAATTATATAATTCCCATATCTTTAGACCTTAACCAAAACCAAAACCAAAAAGGTTAGTACAATGTTAGATAATCCAGAAAAGGATAACCCTTTAAAAAGAAAATCTATGCTTAATCTCCAAAATTTGTCCAACAAAACCCAAAGTTCAACGAGGACCATCCGATAAACAATTTTTCCATAAAATTATTCAAAGTAAACCAATCTAAGATTGAAACCCAAATATTTAAAGGATTTAGTCACATAGTCTTCCAAGTTAAATCGTAACATTTATCTCCAAACAACATCAGTTTCTCCTAAAGTCTCGTATTGAAAAGTACTTAACCTAATCACATATCCTCCATGATAGGTTAATCATTTTCATAAATAACCCAAAATCAACTTACTCTTAATTCATAAAATCATATAACTAAAAAGAATAAGTCAAACTAACCAGGTACTTCACGTAGTCCAGTGGTAGGCGATAAATACCAGTCGCACTTTGGTTGTGGGTTCGATTCCCCCAGCTTTGTCCGACGCGATGGGTAGTCACACGGTCTGCGTGTTGTACTTTTTCCAAAACAATATAATTCTCAAATCATTCCCCAAAAAGAGATAAAATCATCAAAAATAACCATAACATATTTTAACCTCAAGTTTATCTCATGCCTTTCATTTTCCAGCATATCATATAATAACCCATAATTACCTCAAAAGTAAGGATCATATAAACTCTAATGGTTACCTTTATAATTATTACCTGAACTTCCACATCGATTGGTCATCCCGTACATGATGCATTACAGAACATACCAAGGTTTAAGTGGTTGATCATGACTCCTTGATAGTTGGTTTAGAACAACCACGAGTTTCCTCATTTAGTCCCCCATTTTATCTAGTATCTTAAATAGAGAACCACCACAATTTCCTTCAAACCTATTGTCACTTTGGTGCCTGCTAGATCCATCCATTCACTAAAAATAGAAATGTCAGTGTGAGTATATCAACAAAACCATCATGTACTAATGAGGTAGATAACCACTAAGATATACTTACTCATTCACTTTATCTAAAACTAGGACTCTTTCTGAAATCCTATCCATTATGGTACTGTTACTTATTCTTGGAGAATACCCTAACCTCTAAAGTTATCTAAACCGACCTCTGATACCAACTATAAGGCCCCAGCCTTAATCCTTACTTAATCTTGAGTTATTACAAGATTACACATTGAGGATCTTTTCAGGTTTAGAGTTTTAGAGAATTAGATCATGAAACTTGCATTACATTACACATTTAAACAAAGTGGTTACATAAAAGACAATATTCATTCTTCCCATCAACGGAAATATATTTAAAATAAAACATTGATTCTTTCTTGACACATCCTTGACACTATCATCACATCATGTAACTTTCCCTTGACATGTGAAAAGCATTTCAAAAACTTGGGATGAGCATAAAAAGCTCAGTAAGGGTTATAAAAATATGGAAAGGAAACATGAGTTCATATATACATAAGAATGAAATCATACTTTACCCATAAAACATAGGCACTCTAACATACCTCATAAAATCATGAATAAATCATAGAAATCATAAAGACATAAAAGGTAACTTGAGGCATTCATAACTTTCTTACGTAGGGAGTAACTCTCTTTGTTACGTTTGTAATACCCACCACAGTATATTCCCTAAATCTCTTCGGAGAAACCTTAACGTTTAACCCCTTCGCGTTACCCAATGCATTGGAGAGCTATATTGGGCTCACCCTCCCATAGTTTATCACGGAACCACCCGTTTTCATAAGAATTCCCAAGAACCATAACATAAATGTATCACATAAAACATGCATAAATGAAATATAAAATTTCCACATTTCAATCACAATATAACATTATAGGATATTGAAATAATGAATCCATTAAAAAAACCATTTTCAAAACCATTTAAAACATTTAATAAAGAGATTTTTGAATCAAAGTGTCCCATACCACCTTGAAGCTTTTAACATTTTAAACCATTAATATCCATATAAATAAATCCTTAAAACCATTTTGAAAACATGGATATTAATAAGAACAAATCATTAAAACATTTAAATAGATATTTTGGTTAAAGGGTTTTTACCAAAATTAGAGACACTTGAATACAATAATTGAGGAATAACATTTAATCAGAACTTTATAATATCATGAGAATAAATGGATTCATGATATAATATTCCAAAGGACAGTATATACACCATATAAGAGTGAATTGGTGCATAACAACAATGAAGTCTCAATAGAGATGTAAAATTTGATGAAATCCCTTATAAAGAAGGTATCCTTAAATTAAGGATAAATCAATCTCAAAATTATGTGTGACAAATATAAATACACCCAATATAATTGGATATTAATTTTAAAACAATAAAAGGTAATTCACACATATTCAAAGGATGACATATTCAATAACTACATGTTGAACCCAAAGAAATCAAAATTGGGTTAAAAAGTTCCCTTGGTAAAATTCGACAGCCTAACGGCGTCACTTTAAAAATTCAGAAAATGAGTTGATGAGAGATAAAAAGGGAATCTCATCACTTGGACATAAAATTTACATCAATCAGTATATATAAGAACATATCCCAACATAATAGTATGTTAATTAAAAGACATAACAAATGAAGTGTTTTAAAAAGAGGAGGGTGAAAGGTTCCCTTACCAACTTGGGTAACTTTCGAAAAGTACACACCATTGAAGAAGTGTCATACAATGAATATGTAAATACCCATAAATGGAGTTATATTACAAAAGGAGTGTAATAATGGGCAGTACATAAACCAATCAAAGGAAATTGTGGCAAATGTAGCATAAATCTCATGGGAATAAAAGCGAGATGAAAAATCTCTTACGAAAACTCGGCAGCCTAACGACGCCACTTAAAACTTCCAAAATGTATTGATGAGAGGAAATAGGGTCTCTCATAACATCAACATAAATTTTACAGAAAGAGGAATATAAAAGAACATCCCCCAACATAACAAAGAGGAGCTTAAAAGAAGTGACATAAAGGAGAGTACTTAAAAAGAAAGAGAGAGGTTAGATCTCTTACGAAAATTCGGCAGCCTAACGGTGCCACTCAAAACATCTAAAATGGATTGATGAGAGAGAATAGGGTCTCTCATAATATGTACATAAAAATTAAAGTAATATTAATATAAAATAACATCCCAATCACAAGAAATATGAGCTTTAGAAGGAATGACATAAAAGAGTGTACTTAAAAAGAAAGAGAGGAGTAAGATCCCTTACCTCGGGTCCGACTTGACTTGATCGTTCTTTAATATCCTGAATAATAAACTTGAGTTAATTTATACTTCCTTAAGAACCTTTTTAAAGTTAATTATTCCTTTTATATCACTTATTACCATGTCATAAACATTATGTAATCATTTAAGTTAATAATGTTTGTTTTATCGATATTTGGTTCTTAAGTCGAAAGTGGACTTCTTACAATTACATGTTGTTCATGTGGTCAAAGGTTCATTATTTCCAGAATTGTATTCATGATGTATATATCATATATATAATATATATCCAGTAAATATTCATTTTATACAATTCCATATCATTTGGAGATAAAAAACGAAAAGCATCGTTCATGGTGACGGTAGGCCGTACGTACGCATGAACGCTACTTTCATTTTTTTTTACATATTAATGGAATTAAAACAAAATGAGAGAGATATATATCTGTTATAATTCCAGAATGATATCCATAATTTAGATGTAATATATTAAATATATATCCATTATATATATGTACTTATAATATTACATAACATTTTGAGATAAGAAATGAAATGTACCGGTCATGGAGACGGTAAGCCGTACGTACACATGAACGCTACTTCCAATTCTATTTCATATTTAGTGGAATTAAAACATAATGATACATAATAGTATTTTAATTCAAGTATGGTATCATATATAATATCATTAAATATATCCTTTATAAGTACCACATATGGTATTAACGAATCAAATCACTTTGAGGGGGCGGTAGTCCGCACTTCCTTAAAGGAAGATATCGCGTTTACCCATAATGGAAACCATAAAGGTAAGCCATAAATGAAAAATACAGAAGTTTAAGTAAAACATAAACATATTAGATATCATATATAAATATATTTTCATCTTAATGGCCACCTTTGAAGGTGTTAGAAGAATGTTGAACAATCATCGTTTCGGGAGGCAGAAATTCGCCATCCACAAAAACAGTATGTTCTTTAACCATTATATATAGGTGTGTGTAAGTGTAGCTCAAATACTTATTATAAAAAGATCCTAGTATATTGAAGACACTGTATTTGTTACAAAATAAATGAATAAAAAGATTTTAGGGGGTTGGAGAAGCAAAATAAAACAAAAGGACACAAGTGAAGACATTACCTTAAAATCGGGTAACTCCCTTTGGTTTGAGCTCAAATGCTTCCTTGGGAAGACTTATGACCAAAGTGAGGCTTCAAGGAGTAAGAGAGGGAAGTGGAGAGACAAAATGGGCAGGGGTTGGCCGAGGAAAAGGCTTTGGGAGTGTGGGTAAGGAGGTAGAGGTGGGGGCCTTTTATAAGAGGAGAGGAGGGGCACTCTTGTAAAGTTACAAAATGTTACTTTATTTTCAAAAGGGTTTCGGATTTTAAATGTCCCAAATTTATGTATTTAGAGTATAAGGTGATAAGGGTTCGAAATCAACTCATCAAATAAGTTTTGGACATGTGTAGGTCTTAGATATTACCTTATCTTTCCATTTTATTTAAATCCTTAAATAATGAGGTCATCGCTGCATCATCATGATGTCATAAATAATTTAATTTATTTAATTTCTAAAAATGATAAAAAATACTATGATGTAGGAAATATTTTTATCTTTTCAATGACTATTTATAGTCAAAAATATAACTTGTATAACCCCATGTAAAAATTGTTTTAGTAAAACATCTCATGTTTGTGTCATTTTTAATTAACATTAAATAAAAAGATATTTATGTCATTTTCCAACCAAAGTGGCTCCATGAGGTCCCCAAGTTGACCCATGGATTTTCTTGGTCGGCCATGAAACATCCAATGAGGGTAGGACATGTGTCCAGGTCATTTCATTTTATTAAAACATTATTCTTACCATAAACTACACTAATTACCTCTAATCGCGATTAAAAACTTAATAAGTTACTATTCACCAAAAAATTATTTTTATCCCATTGAACCACATTTTACTTCTTAATGACAACCATGTATGTCAGATTTTTGAAATTCAAAACACAAAGATGGCAAAATTTCATTTAAACGGGAAAATCAGTTTTTATAAGTACCACTTAGTGGTTTCACTATTCATCAAAAATTGAAGTTTTTCAAAAAAATCCCAAAAATTCACCCTAAGCTATATTTGATATTCCGAATTCAAAAATGAAGTCTATTTTAAAAAATTCAAAACATATAAGTTAAATTAATTAATTTAATAATTAATTCCCGCTGTCAGAGCAAATAGCGTGTTTTTATGAAACAATAAGTATCAAAAGATTGACATTAGTTTAAGTCTGATTTCAAAGTGAAATTAATTCCAATGACCACTATTGGATTTAATGGTAAAAATATATTCTAATTTCACTTTAAAACAAATTCAAAAGTTAATCTAATCACATAAATAAATTATATTAAAAAGAGCTTTTGAATTAAAATACAACATTTTACACTATTCATTAAAAAATGAACTTTATCGGAAAGATACCAAAAATTTACACAAAGTAAATTTTGATGTCCCGATTCTTAAGAAGAGTTTTATTTGGTCCAATAGAATATATAAGAGTGAACAAAACTATATTTAATGACGGTTCGCCATCAAAAGGCTATAAGTGAACCTTTAGTGAAAACTAGGGCATATACGCCTAAAATTGAATTCTTTCCATATTTTAAGCCTTTATCTTTTATTGGATAAATGTAAAAACATTTAAAAACATATATAATCATATTTTAGTTATTTCTATCCATTCCCTCCAATACAACGGCTACATGTTAACTACCATTTAAAATAATATTATTTTATTATTAGAGTGCAACGTAAGATTTCCAAGAAACTCATTGTTGCGTGTTGGGTACGCCATCGAGCATAGCGTCCCCTTTAAAGTCATATTAATATTTTATTCACAAATATGGATAAATATGAAAATGTCATATTCTTTATTTACCTCGGGTGTTACACTATGGGTCTCTAAATCCCGTGCTGACTCATTGTCTAACTCTAAAAATATTACAAAGAATATTCCAAAGTTTTAAAGAAGACTTTTACCCTTCATTTAATTTATTTACATTTTTATTTTATTTTAATTATTTTAATAAAAATTTATTTAAAAGACATATCGCATTGTCAAGTATCAAAAAAAAATGTTCTGACGCTCGGTTTTAAAACCGACCTACCCAGTTAACGGAAAATTTTTATTTCCTGTGTTTTTTTCATCTGGTTCAAAACACGGAACATTACATTCATATCTGGGATACAATATTATTTTTATAAATATATATATATATATATATATATATATATAATACATTCTATTTGGAGATGAAAAAATAATCACATTACTTTGTGAATGTGGTAGTCCACAAATACGCACAAGCATCATTATCATTTTCCAGTGGAAGAATAAGAATGGAATATTATCTTTTTAGAATGATAAATATGTAATTAATATCATAATTATATCATTTATATCACATATATTCATTAAATAATGGGTTTGTTTCCCATTTGATGGGAGAGGATATGGATTTATGTTATTAAATTAACACAATAAAGTATAAGTATATGGGATATAATTATGTTATTAAATAATCATAATTGATTAAAATTTGATGATGGTTGAATAAGAAATAGAATAAAAACACATGTAGAAGTGTGATACCTCTTCTTCAAAATACCTCCTCAAGTTAGCACCAAAATATTTCTAAGGATGGGTTTATGATCAAAACGAGGGATCAAAGTAATGGGGAGGGAATTAAGGAATTTACTTTGGTAGGTACTAGACGAATAAAAAGTATTTTTAGGTGTAAATAGGATAGTAGAGTGGGTGGCCTTTTATAAGTGGGGGAGAGGACACACTTGGGATATTTAAAATAAGAAAGTGATACGCAAATTTTTCACATTATTAAAGGATAAAAAATAAAAAATTATATATCCATAGATGAAATAATATCTAAAAATGGATATAAAATATAATTTAGACATTCTTTTATGTTATTTTAACCCTTATCTTTTTAGTTTAACCATTGGTAAATTTGTTTTGGTCGTAACCGTGGTAAACATTTATTACTATTTTCACTATTCATTATGATAAAACATTATTTTGAAGTTATATTAAAATAAAATATATTCTTATTAAAAATATTTTATCCATTTTATCAATTTGAAATCCTAAAATTTTTAGAATTTGCTTGAAAATTTAACTTGTAGAAGTGATGAAAAACAGATTTTCAAGAAGTGCATTTTTTAATCAAAATATGATTTTATATTAACTCTATGACTTTTAATAATAATTATTTGAATGTTAGTTAATATTTATAGATATATAATATTTACAATTTATTCAAATAGTTTCTTATTAGGTATTAATTTAATTAATTAAAATGGAGAAATATTATGAAGTTTATAACAGTTTTCAATAAAAATCTATTTTTTAAAATAATATACCTACACTAAAATAGAATATAAAGTTGATAAAAATGTATTTAAGTGGATCAAATATAACTAAATATTAATTATTTTACTTTAAATAATATTAATAACATAATGTGACTTTTAAATTAACTAATTTATTGAAATGAATTTACATTTTTACAAAATAATAAATTTTCACTATTTTGTGAAAACACATTATTTCTTAAAAATTCCCAAAATGTCCCCATAAGTTAATTTTTATATGTTTATTTAAAAAATTAATTTAATTTTAAAAAATAAATTTTCTAAATTTTATGAAAATTAATTACAATATTTTATCACATAAATTAATAAAAATGAATTTGGAAGAAAACATGTTTTTGATGAATAATATGAATTTACTAAAAATTAAATAATTATTTACTAATAATTTATTAAATAATTTATATTGAGGTTTAAATTTATATAAATATTTTATAAATTAGTTAATCTTATTCATACCACTAATTTAACGACTAGGTTATAATGGTAATATAGTTTTTTAGTCATTTAAGCTTGGGATTTCAAGTCAAATACGCTATCGAACATAATGTTATAATTTTAAAATTCTGGGGTGTTACAAAAATGAACTAAATATAGATATTTTTATCCCTACTCACCTATATATAAATCCTTGTGACTTGTATTCTTATTCTCAATTTCATATTAGAATTATAGTACCATTCTCTCACTAAATTTTTATTGGTTTCCCCACCTTTCATTTTTTATTTGAAAAAATAGAATTACCCTGAAGATAATATCCCATAATTAAAATATAGAAATTATCAATTAAGTCTATATTTAGAAAATTTATTTTCAAACTCCACATATTTCTAATCACTCATTCTCATGATGAATTCTCTTTCTTGTATTTTTAGAGAGACGAAACATATATTTTCATTCAATCATACTTTAATATCTTTCAATTATTTCCATATTTAATTATTCTAAGGATCTCAAATTATTCATTCACTAATATTTAATGGAAGTTACAACATATTTACCATGAATGAATGATCATATACAAGAATAATATTGTGGGGGTAAAGCTTCAACACATTGTGAAAATTTAAAAACTTAGAACCAATCTCGGATTTAATAACAACTTAATTCCTAAAACATCATGATATTTATTCATTTAATAATAACACAAGATCTTTACAATATAATCATCACATAGAAATAAATGTTAATCATACATGTCCCTTTTAAAGATCTTATATATTCTTTGAAGACTCATGTTTCTCTTATTTATTATTATAGTTACTCGTATATGATGAAAATATCTTCTTATTTATTATTTATTACCTTTTAGTAACTATTATATTTTTATTAAATTAATATTATATAAGTAGTGAAAATTTTGAGTTAATTTTATGTATCACCGTATTAATATTCTGTGTACTCTAATATAATATTTCATTCCTTAGTGTAAACTAATAGTTACTTTTACATATGTTCAGAGACATATTATATATCATTAATTACATGTTATTTAACATAGTAAAAACATTCCTGAACATTTCCGAATCTACAAACATGTCATCTGTGTTTACCATTTTTCCACTCTCTAAGATATTATGTATGATTTTAGTACGTTTCACAATTTTACATGAGTTATTATTATATATTTCCTTTTAAAGTTGTCTATAAACTCAAGTGTATTTATTATGAAATCTAGATTTTTAATATCAACTCATAAAACTTTCAAAATAAATTTCCAAATATCTTAACTATTTCTTAAACCATCTCAAATGTATTAACAACTCATTCACATGTATGGAAAAAAATATAATATTATACTCAATGGTTTTAATAAAAACCATTATTTTTAGTACATTTAATATATATAATATTTATTTCCTTAAAAATGATACATGAAGCACATTGTGCACTTGTGATATGTTAGGTGGGAGTTCTATATGGTACCTATAATCTCAATGTGATTAAGAATGTCAAATGGGATGATAAAATTAGTGATTAGATTTACTTTCTTCCCAAATATCTTGTTTATCTTCCATGGTGATATTGAAAGGAGTAAATTGTAACTAACCTTAAAATACATATCTCATCAATGATAATATATATATATATATATATATATATCATCTGTGAACATTGCGCTGCTTTGATATGTCACTGAATGGCTTGAAGATTCTATTTCATTTCATAATAAATGTCAAGTCCAAATAAAATTTTCAATACAACTATATCCCAAAACATTCATATATATATATATATATATCTTTATTCCCATATAGAGCATCATATAGTGCCATTAAGATGCTTGATTGAAAATTATAGTTATATAAAAACTCAACCAGAGGATGATGTTGATCACATGAATTTTTGAAATCCATTGAGAATGACCTTAAAAAATCTTCCAAAGTATAAATGGTTCTTTTAGTTTATATGTTAGTTTGAGGATGATAATTCATGATAAATGTTAACTCTATATAAATTTTTTATTAGTGACTTATTTTGAAGTTTGATGTGAACCTTGGATTTCTATTAGATAAAACAGTAAATGGTACTCTATGAAACATTATCACTTCCACAAGGTATATCTTAATAATATAATCAAGTGATAAATCCTCTTCAATGAAAGGGAATTATGATGAATTTATAAATGATACAACCTCTAAAGATGCATCACTATTTAATTAAGTGATCTTTGTAAGAACTGTAATGAAATGGATTGTTTTATTATCCAATTTACATACCAATATGAGAAATGGTTGCATCATCCCAGACTTATGACTTTCAGCCGAGAATTTCTAGTAGACTATGCATTGAGATATATAATATATTTAATCCTTCTACATTTTATACCACTAGAAGTGCTCTAAGAGATCATTACACATCATTGTACATTATAGGTGTAATGATAATGTCAATCTATACAAATCATTTAAAATATCCTTCTATTGTTGTGGAATGGATGAAACACATATTAGGGTTTAGAATATTATAACATAATATTTTTCAAGGTTAAAATTTAGAATATTTTCAACCTGCTTATGTACCACCATATCACCTTTTGTGCCTTATTTGTCTTTACATAGATGGATTGTTGATAAGTAATTTAAGAAAGATAAGATTTCATCTCTTACCTTATGAATTTCATGTTCATCGTTTTCATATCTATAATTATTGGGTCTCTTTCAATCCTCATTATAGATAAGGAAGAATAATATTTTCTACTCATAGCATCAACCACCTAATTTACCTTTATATAATTTTTATGTATTAATAAATTGTAATCCTTAATGAACTATAAATATATCCTTTAGCATATGCTCAACTCCTTTTATCTGAATATATAGTTTAATATATTTTGATCAGTATATATATCAAAAATCTTTGGATATAGATAATTATTCTAGATATTTAATGTTAAAATCCCCACTATTAGCTCCAAATCATGAATTGTGTAGATTTCCTTATAGGTATTTAACTAATATGAAAAAAGGTATCACATTTTCAGTTTTCATAAGAAAATATCCCAATACCTTCTTTGATTCATCACTATATCAAAAAACCATCTTTACTATAGGTTAGTGTGAGGGAAGTTGTAGTGACTAACCACTTATTAAACTATTTGAGTCTATTTTTACAAAATTATATCCAGATAAACATTACACAATTGTATATCATCTTGGTTAAAATATTTGAAAATTATAAGAATTTTTTCATGAAGCACTGATAATATTAAACCAATATTAAAAAAATAAGTATCCATATCATGGATACTTGTAGAGACCCGTATCTTGACGTACATGGACATTACATTACATTTGCGGAATACTTAGTACATAACAAAAACACACACTAAAGGATCGTAATAGTTTAGTGTCTTTGGAAACTCGGAACGTAATCTTCTAATCGTGGTGAAAGTTCTTCAATATCTCCCACAAAGGTCATCCCTTTTTTCTACCTAAAACCTTTCTTTATATCCTGGGGAAAATAAAACATAAAAGGGTGAGCTCAAATGCTCAGTAAGGGTAAACAAAGGAAATATCAATCACATAATTTTCATAAGAACATAACATTTTTGGAAATCTTAACCTGCAAAAGAGAGCATAATTTCATAACATGGGATAAATCATAGTAGTGAAATGAAATCATAACTTAAAACATTACTCATTGTGGCATACACACATAATCATAGAGAATCATTTCTTGTTAGTCAAGACTCATTGCCAAGACTATCTTAGTGGACAAAGTCCCTTTCTGAATCGAGTAATCCTCGTTTCAGTCCTGTTTCACTGAACCGGTATAACCTACCATTCCAGCCATGTCTATCTCATGAGATATAAAATCTTTACCCAATGCATTGGAGGGAGATATAGGTCCCACCCATCTTATAATGAATCCTTTCTTATGTGTTCCACATAATCATAAAACATACATCATCGCATAACACATATAACAAAAATGGGATTCTTGAAACATCATGACATCATAAATCAATTCATATATGATAAAGGAATTCATAAACATAATTCCATCACAACATAGTCAAACCAATGTAAAAATATGGATAGAAACAGAACCCTTTATTATCTTAGATGGAAAATAATTTTGATAAAACACTTGTATTGAATTCTTGAGGAAAATATCCTTTCTTCTTCAAAAACAATTTTCCTTTCATAACATGTCATACAACTTTAAAATAAAAGAAGTTGATTAAAAATAAACTTGAAAACTTGTAAAGGAAGCTTCTTGGAAATAATGTTTTAAAAATCCATTCATGCCGTATAAGTTAAAAAAAAACAGTCTTCGTACTTTTGCCGGAAAAGTCAAAAAGTACCTCGTACGGAAAAACGACAAAAGATTCCTTTCATATTCTTTACTAAAAACTCACCTAAGGGTAAAATTGGATTTAAACTATTGCAAGTGGATGGAAACAATATTTCATATTGAGGGAACATGGATGTGGATGATAAAATACACCCCAGTAAATACTTACGAATAAACAATCTCGGATAAAAATGAGATTGTGATATTTCCCTTACCTTAGGTCCAATTTGCTTCGTATGTGTCCGAACCTCCTGTATAATGATTTAAATAATGTCATTGACTTATTACAGAATCATATTCATTGTTATGATATCATATATGGTTCACTTATGACATTATATTACCCGTTCTTTTGTAAATTCCATGTTAAAGAAGCGTTTTGGGTAAAATCGTTTCATTTATCGTAGGTGTTTTGACTTGTTGTTCTTGACATCATTATTACTTATATCATGATTTACTTACTTCCAGAATATAAAATATGATTTATATATCATATATATTCAGTATATATATATATATAATAGATAGATAAATAAAATGAAAAACACCGTTCATGGAGACGGTAGTCCGTACGTACGCATGAACGCTGTTTTTCTTTCCTTATTGTCTTGAAATGGAAGTAAGTAGATGACATACATATGTATATATATATACATAAATCCAGTAGCTTTATAATGTCATGTATTTCATTATTATTTCTTATATATACATTATAATCATTCTTAAATGGTTAACATGGAGAATGAATCTCATCGCGTCGTGGAGACGGTATTCCGTACGTACGCACGAGCGATGATATCATTTCTATAAATATTGAATTGAATTGGAGTGGATTATAAAATATATCAGAATCATTATGATGTTGTAATAACTATGTATAGTTATTCTTTACACCATTATACCCATCCATGTAAGGTGGTGGTGGAAAATAGATTACACCACGGCGTGGAGACGGTATTCCGTACGTACGCACGCGCGGTGATTTCTTTTTCCGTAGGATGGATAGATGGTGAAATAGGGTTGTTTCGTACTTATAATAACATATCAGTATATGAGTGATACTGATGTTATTACTTCATAATGAAACAACCTAAGAAGAAGAAGTGGAAGAAGAAATAAAGATGAAAGAATTGGTAACGGTAATTACCTCTTCTTTGAAGTGCCTCTTTGAGACCTCCTCTTAGGGCACTAGAATTGGTCTTTGAGGAAGACCAGAACCTCTAGGATGTTTCTAGGGAAGTGGAGAAGGGATTTTGGCAGGGGTTGGCCGAGCTTGAGTGCTCAAATTGGTGTGAGGAGGAGGGGGAGGAGGTGTCCTTTTATAAGGGAGGAGAGGGGCACCTTAGGAATTCTTAAAAATATTAATTTATAATAAATATAACCCCACTTAAAAACCTCCAAAAATGACTCATATTCGAAGCTTAGATGAGATAGGGTTGTAATCTCATCAACCAATCAAATTTATACATGTTTGGATCTTATTTTAAACCTTATCAATTAGATTTAACTCTAAGTTAAATAATTTAACTTTTACCGTGTCTTTTTGTTTTCTTTCACTATATGGTTAATACACTTACTATAACATGTCAAACGAACCCCAAATTGTATATTATTAATACATATATCCTTATCTAAGTCATTTGGCCGAACCTTAGATTTTTAGGAATAAAATAACAATTAATAATATAATATTTGATTTAAAAACTATTTTGTGTCAATTTTGACACTATTTGATATATGATTTTTTTTGAAAGTCATAAAAGAATTATATATTCGAACCAAGTTGATTAAATCAACACTAATATATCATAGTAACCTAGAAAATTAGTGGAATTCATAAAAAGTCTTAAATTACATTTATTTTGGTATTTATATTATCAATTATGTCAATATTTCATTAATAAGATAATTACTGCATCATCTTTGTGTCATAAATAAATTATATTATATGCTGTCTAAAAATTACAAATAAAATACCATCATGTAGGAAATCTTTTTAGCTTTCTAATGAATATTTATAGTCGAATTTATCTTATGTATAACCCCATATTAAAAATGATTTACTTATTAAACTTTGATTTTAACTATTTTAACCCTTCTTTAAATAAATTAATAATAAATGTCCTAATCTAATCCAAGTGGGCCTAAATGGTCATATTTTATTCCTAAGTTTGTTTTTGGTCGAATTACACTTGTCCAATAGAATTAGGACATGTGTTAGGGTAATATTAATATCATATTTACCCTTAGTTACCCTATTTACTATTAACCGTGGTAAAAAAAAGTAAAAAGTTACTATTCACCAAAAAATTATTTTCATCTCATTGAACCACATTTTAGTCCTTGATATTAACCGTGTCTCTCGGATTTTCGAAATTCCATTCACAGAAGCGGTAAAATTAAGTTTTATGCAAAATTCCGTTTTTAACCTACCACTTAGTGGTTTCACTATTCATCAAAAATTGAAAGTTTTCAGAAAAATGCCAAAATTTCATCCTAAGCTATATTTCATATTCCGAATTCAAAAATGAAGTCTATTTTACCAAATTCATAACATAGAAGTTGCATTAATTAATTTTATAATTAAATCCCGCTGTTAAAACAAATAGCGTGTTTTTTAAGAAACAAAATCTATCAAAAGATTGACACTTGATTATGTCTGGTTTAAATGTGAAATTACAAACAATGACCAACATTGTATTAAATTGTAAAAATATATTCTAAATATACTTTAAAACCACTCAAATTAATAATTTATCACTATTAATTATTTCGATTAAAAAAGTTGTTTTTAATTATAATTTAGTAATTTTCACTATTCATTAGAATATGAAAGTTATCCGAAAAGTACCAAAATTTCACCTTAGGCTAAATTCGATACTCCGAATCCAAAAATGAATTCCATTTTGAAAAATAAAATTTACAAAATTTCCAAAAAGTGGTTATTACTATTCATAACGGCTAGTTTTAATAATATTTTAATAGCATATCGTTGTTTCGTGAAACTCAGTATTGCGTACTACACACGCTATCGAGGAAGGTCGCGATTGCGTGTAACGGAAGGAAAGTCAAGGATGCGTATTGTGAAAGCTTCTTTTTTTGTAGCGTACAACACAAGACATTAATGAAATTAAAAAGAATATTTTTCATAAAATCTTGGGGCGTTACATTCTACCCCCCTTAAAATGAATTTCGCCCTCGAAATTCGTCGGGGTTATAAATGGTTTACTATTCAAAATTTTCTTTGATAGAAACCCACATCGTAAAAAGGAATACCAAAACATGGCTTTAAAAACTAAAGTATGAAATGTAACGATTACCCAAATATACTAATCACTGGGTTTCCACATAGGTGAAAATATGGATATGGAAGAAAAATCTAACCATCATGTTCTGATGGAGAGTGGTAGAGAACATGGCTATGGAAAAGCCAGTAATCACAAATCCATAGATTTGTGATGATATAAGGTACCATCTGATTCATCAGGTATAAGATCACTAGGACAACATTTTTGGTTTTCAAGATCATTTCCCTAAAGTTGAAAATTTGCTTAGAATAAATACTTACTTTATTTTGGTAAAATATCACTTTTGTTCGTGCCTTGAACAATTTCTACTTCATCTCTTAAATAAATGAAGTTGAATTTGTTATTCGTGATGTGTTAGCAGATCATGTGATAGAATGACAGGTCATTCCATCTGTCTCAAACAAAAGGTTAGCAAAACTTATATACATAAGTCGATCTATAGTGAGATTAATCATATATGGTTCCTAAAATGGACTTATACTTCATATATCATACTGCTTAATATAATAAAACTAGTTTCTACTAAACAGGGACTTCCTGTAGGTCAGTGGTAGGCGATAAAGGCCAGTCGCACTTCGGTTGTGGGTTCGATTCCCACAGCCTTGTCCGAAGCGATGGGCTGTCGCCCGTCCTGCAGGTTGTCCTTTTTCCAAAACTACTATAACATCCCATCAATAATATCGTCCAACACAATCCATTCCAATCTTTAGGCTTATCCATAATACTGCAGTCCACTCTCATAACATAGTGAAAACAATTACCAGAGATTTAATATCATCGTTGATCCCCATATATCATAAGATATGTTTTTTTTTGTCACATTCCAAACATTCAAAGTCCTTAATCATGTATACTCTTGAATACCCATTGAACCTTAGTGAAAACTTGAATGCAGTTAAAAGTTAACACTTTACACATACCGAAATCCTCAAAATTATTTATACTCAAACCATGATATCACTTAGTCCTTATATCAATCATGAGCTCATGAATACTATTAAACATTTCATTTTCTCGTCTTCATTATGCGCATATCATCTTATTTCCAAAAAAAAATATCTCAATCACTTTGAATACCACATCAATAAATATTGCAATACTCAATGATACAACATTATTTTGGAATCCCATTACATAAACACTTAATCATTCCACCACATCGTTGTCATATTCAACATTGCCAATAGTGATCGCATGTGATTTCCCTTTGTCCTTTGCCTTCAGTGGTTGCTCATGTTGATCATCACTAACCCTTGGATTAGGGCAATTATTAGCATAATGCCCCATTTCCTTGCACTTGAAGCATTGAAGTGTTGGCGGTGCGTTCTCTGCAGTGTTTGCTTTATCATTAGAAACCCTTTTTCCATTACTTCGACACTCAGCTGCTCGATGACCTTCTTTTCCACACTTAAAACATTTTCTAGTCCCTTTTAGACAATCTCCACCATGCTTCTTTCCACACTTTGTGCATAAGGAAACATTCATCTTCTTTTCACCATTATTCTGAGATTTCTCCTTGAACTCCATCTTTCGTTTCGTGTCAAAACCATGAGATGGATATGTAACACCAACTTCCATTTCTACCTTGATAGCACAACGCACAATTTCTTCATAGCTACTGAAGTCTCTTATAGCTAATGCCCTTCGAAGACTTGGTTTTAAGCCACTGAAAAATCGATCAACTTTACTTTCAGGTTGGATGATAATTCCAGAAGCATACCTTGCAAGTCTTGTAAAATTTGCTTCATAGGTACCAACAGGTTCATCGTCCCTTTGCTTCAGTTCAAGAAACTCTTTCTCCATCTTTGTTCGAAGAATACGAGGGAAGTACTTATTGAAAAATAAGTTCTTGAACTCGTCCCATTCCATAGACTCAATTTCATCCCTTTGCCTTGTATTCTTAATAAGATTCCACCATTGATCAGCATCTCCTTCCAAACGATACACTGCTAGGATGACTTTATCATGTTCAGAACATTGAAGAACTGAAAATATCTTTTCAGTAGTACTAATCCATTGTTCAGCAACTAATGGATCAGTAGACCCACTGAAAGAAGGTGGACGCTGCCTCATGAAGGATTCAACAGAATGTTGCTCCTTCCTTTGCTCGTTTGGAAGTCCTGCATGATTCATAGCTTGAGAAAGTTGTGTGATCATGGCTACAAGATTTTTCATTCCAGCTCCTATATCGTTTGGTTGCTCAGGGGTACAATCATTGCATTGCCCATCACATTCCGCATTAACACGGTTCCTTCGGGTTCCAGCCATCGTCTAAAACCCCAAAAGAATTGTGTGAGAGGCAAAAATCATGCTAGGGAAAACAACATAATAAAGGGTTAGTACCCTCAATATCTAACATCTTAGGTTAAATTCGAAGATCGTTAGCGTAATTCTAGGACTATAACCTATACGTATACTTAACCTTAGAGACATCCCTAGACATACCTTAGAAATATCTCTAGGGATCTCACTAAAGTTCTCGCATCCTAGTTTCCAAAGGTTGACTAAACCTTTCCTCTGATACCAACTATAACGGTCTGGAATTACTTCCAGTGGACTATTATTGATACCTATCAGGGCACTCCATGGGCGGCTACACCCCCTGGGCGGGACACACCACCATCCCCAGTGGCAGCCATTTCCTCATGAAGCCCTTGGGCGGAGAGCCATGCTTCGTCCAACGCTCACATGTGAGAGTTCCCAAGGATCGGATACATTCCTACCTCCTTTTCCTCTGATACCAACTGTAGAGACCCGTATCTTGACGTACATGGACATTACATTACATTTGCGGAATACTTAGTACATAACAAAAACACACACTAAAGGATCGTAATAGTTTAGTGTCTTTGGAAACTCGGAACGTAATCTTCTAATCGTGGTGAAAGTTCTTCAATATCTCCCACAAAGGTCATCCCTTTTTTCTACCTAAAACCTTTCTTTATATACTGGGGAAAAGAAAACATAAAAGGGTGAGCTCAAATGCTCAGTAAGGGTAAACAAAGAAAATATCAATCACATAATTTTCATAAGAACATAACATTTTTGGAAATCTTAACCTGCAAAAGAGAGCATAATTTCATAACATGGGATAAATCATAGTAGTGAAATGAAATCATAACATAAAACATTACTCATTGTGGCATACACACATAATCATAGAGAATCATTTCTTGTTAGTCAAGACTCATTGCCAAGACTATCTTAGTGGACAAAGTCCCTTTCTGAATCGAGTAATCCTCGTTTCAGTCCTGTTTCACTGAACCGGTATAACCTACCATTCCAGCCATGTCTATCTCATGAGATATAAAATCTTTACCCAATGCATTGGAGGGAGATATAGGTCCCACCCATCTTATAATGAATCCTTTCTTATGTGTGCCACATAATCATAAAACATACATCATCGCATAACACATATAACAAAAATGGGATTCTTGAAACATCATGACATCATAAATCAATTCATATATGATAAAGGAATTCATAAACATAATTCCATCACAACATAGTCAAACCAATGTAAAAATATGGATAGAAACAGAACCCTTTATTATCTTAGATGGAAAATAATTTTGATAAAACACTTGTATTGAATTCTTGAGGAAAATATCCTTTCTTCTTCAAAAACAATTTTCCTTTCATAACATGTCATACAACTTTAAAATAAAAGAAGTTGATTAAAAATAAACTTGAAAACTTGTAAAGTAAGCTTCTTGGAAATAATGTTTTAAAAATCCATTCATGCCGTATAAGTTAAAAAAAAACATTCTTCGTACTTTTGTCGGAAAAGTCAAAAAGTACCTCGTACGGAAAAACGACAAAAGATTCCTTTCATATTCTTTACTAAAAACTCACCTAAGGGTAAAATTGGATTTAAACTATTGCAAGTGGATGGAAACAATATTTCATATTGAGGGAACATGGATGTGGATGATAAAATACACCCCAGTAAATACTTACGAATAAACAATCTCGGATAAAAATGAGATTGTGATATTTCCCTTACCTTAGGTCCAATTTGCTTCGTATGTGTCCGAACCTCCTGTATAATGATTTAAATAATGTCATTTACTTATTACAGAATCATATTCATTGTTATGATATCATATATGGTTCACTTATGACATTATATTACCCGTTCTTTTGTAAATTCCATGTTAAAGAAGCGTTTTGGGTAAAATCGTTTCATTTATCGTAGGTGTTTTGACTTGTTGTTCTTGACATCATTATTACTTATATCATGATTTACTTACTTCCAGAATATAAAATATGATTTATATATCATATATATTCAGTATATATATATATATAATAGATAGATAAATAAAATGAAAAACACCGTTCATGGAGACGGTAGTCCGTACGTACGCATGAACGCTGTTTTTCTTTCCTTATTGTCTTGAAATGGAAGTAAGTAGATGACATACATATGTATATATATATACATAAATCCAGTAGCTTTATAATGTCATGTATTTCATTATTATTTCTTATATATACATTATAATCATTCTTAAATGGTTAACATGGAGAATGAATCTCATCGCGTCGTGGAGACGGTATTCCGTACGTACGCACGAGCGATGATATCATTTCTATAAATATTGAATTGAATTGGAGTGGATTATAAAATATATCAGAATCATTATGATGTTGTAATAACTATGTATAGTTATTCTTTACACCATTATACCCATCCATGTAAGGTGGTGGTGGAAAATAGATTACACCACGGCGTGGAGACGGTATTCCGTACGTACGCACGCGCGGTGATTTCTTTTTCCGTAGGATGGATAGATGGTGAAATAGGGTTGTTTCGTACTTATAATAACATATCAGTATATGAGTGATACTGATGTTATTACTTCATAATGAAACAACCTAAGAAGAAGAAGTGGAAGAAGAAATAAAGATGAAAGAATTGGTAACGGTAATTACCTCTTCTTTGAAGTGCCTCTTTGAGACCTCCTCTTAGGGCACTAGAATTGGTTTTTGAGGAAGACCAGAACCTCTAGGATGTTGCTAGGGAAGTGGAGAAGGGATTTTGGCAGGGGTTTGCCGAGCTTGAGTGCTCAAATTGGTGTGAGGAGGAGGGGGAGGAGGTGTCCTTTTATAAGGGAGGAGAGGGGCACCTTAGGAATTCTTAAAACTATTAATTTATAATAAATATAACCCCACTTAAAAACCTCCAACAATGACTCATATTCGAAGCTTAGATGAGATAGGGTTGTAATCTCATCAACCAATCAAATTTATACATGTTTGGATCTTATTTTAAACCTTATCAATTAGATTTAACTCTAAGTTAAATAATTTAACTTTTACCGTGTCTTTTTGTTTTCTTTCACTATATGGTTAATACACTTACTATAACATGTCAAACGAACCCCAAATTGTATATTATTAATACATATATCCTTATCTAAGTCATTTGGCCGAACCTTTGATTTTTAGGAATAAAATAACAATTAATAATATAATATTTGATTTAAAAACTATTTTGTGTCAATTTTGACACTATTTGATATATGATTTTTTTTGAAAGTCATAAAAGAATTATATATTCGAACCAAGTTGATTAAATCAACACTAATATATCATAGTAACCTAGAAAATTAGTGGAATTCATAAAAAGTCTTAAATTACATTTATTTTGGTATTTATATTATCAATTATGTCAATATTTCATTAATAAGATAATTACTGCATCATCTTTGTGTCATAAATAAATTATATTATATGCTGTCTAAAAATTACAAATAAAATACCATCATGTAGGAAATCTTTTTAGCTTTCTAATGAATATTTATAGTCGAATTTATCTTATGTATAACCCCATATTAAAAATTATTTACTTATTAAACTTTGATTTTAACTATTTTAACCCTTCTTTAAATAAATTAATAATAAATGTCCTAATCTAATCCAAGTGGGCCTAAATGGTCATATTTTATTCCTAAGTTTGTTTTTGGTCGAATTACACTTGTCCAATAGAATTAGGACATGTGTTAGGGTAATATTAATATCATATTTACCCTTAGTTACCCTATTTACTATTAACCGTGGTAAAAAAAAGTAAAAAGTTACTATTCACCAAAAAATTATTTTCATCTCATTGAACCACATTTTAGTCCTTGATATTAACCGTGTCTCTCGGATTTTCGAAATTCCATTCACAGAAGCGGTAAAATTAAGTTTTATGCAAAATTCTGTTTTTAACCTACCACTTAGTGGTTTCACTATTCATCAAAAATTGAAAGTTTTCAGAAAAATGCCAAAATTTCATCCTAAGCTATATTTCATATTCCGAATTCAAAAATGAAGTCTATTTTACCAAATTCATAACATAGAAGTTGCATTAATTAATTTTATAATTAAATCCCGTTGTTAAAACAAATAGCGTGTTTTTTAAGAAACAAAATCTATCAAAAGATTGACACTTGATTATGTCTGGTTTAAATGTGAAATTACAAACAATGACCAACATTGTATTAAATTGTAAAAATATATTCTAAATATACTTTAAAACCACTCAAATTAATAATTTATCACTATTAATTATTTCGATTAAAAAAGTTGTTTTTAATTATAATTTAGTAATTTTCACTATTCATTAGAATATGAAAGTTATCCGAAAAGTACCAAAATTTCACCTTAGGCTAAATTCGATACTCCGAATCCAAAAATGAATTCCATTTTGAAAAATAAAATTTACAAAATTTCCAAAAAGTGGTTATTACTATTCATAACGGCTAGTTTTAATAATATTTTAATAGCATATCGTTGTTTCGTGAAACTCAGTATTGCGTACTACACACGCTATCGAGGAAGGTCGCGATTGCGTGTAACGGAAGGAAAGTCAAGGATGCGTATTGTGAAAGCTTCTTTTGTTGTAGCGTACAACACAAGACATTAATGAAATTAAAAAGAATATTTTTCATAAAATCTTGGGGCGTTACAATACTTGTATAAGAAATTCTATGATTACCTCTATCTATAAAGGATCCATAGATATTATAATACCCTATGTCTGGATAGGTATTGCAATTCAAGAGGAATTTTTTAATGGATGGTTCATTTTGAGAACTATGACACAAATATTATTTTTATTTTTTGGATATCCCTAAGGGATTTTTTTTGGGATTCTAGGATTGGGTAGTGACCCATAAGTTTGGGAAGGCATCAGAGTAAAGGAAGTGTGAATGAGTTGCTTAAGGAAATTTCTATATGGAATTTATGGTGTGACCATAAGGCTCATTCCATGAATATTAATATAGATTTGAAAACCTAATGTACTAAAAATTTAGGTAGTGAAGTAATATTAAATCTATGAATGGGGGTGGGTGTAGGAATTAATGGCATACACCCCTGGTCACATTGTGAATTTTGCTCAGGTGTATTTTTTTAGCTCGGGGTAGTTTGGTATTTTACTTGGATGGGGTGTTTCAATTTATAGGGGGGTTTGGAATTGGGAGATGCCATTTATTTTCATATCATCCTCCCTATATTATTCTTATAATATCATTAAATTTGGATGTATCTTGGTGCTTTTTAATAGAATACGAGGAGCATCACTTTAGGTTCCACCATTATTCTTGTTTCTTCTCAGTTGGCTTCCAATTTTAGATTTTTTTATTTAGGGTTATGTTAAAAATTACACATAATTATAATGTTATTAAATGGTATTGATGTATATTTTTCTCTTCTTTTGTAGAGGGTGTCCTACGGTGATATATTTATTCCACAACACATCGTCTCAGTTAAGGTATGTCAGAGTTTGGATTTATTTAATATTTCTATCCAAAATTAAATTAATATTACCATGTAATTGATGTTTATTGTTAGTTATATTTCCTAGAATGTGTTTAGAGGTATGTCATAGGGTGTTGGTGAGTGTTTGGTTGTAGATTCTATGGGGTGGGACCACTAAATGAGAAGTTAACCATTATAAATATTTTTTAAAATTGTTTATTTAAGTATAAAATGTTATAATTAATAATTTTAATGTTTTGAAATGTGTTTGGGCCTCATGATGATTGGTGGTGTATGGTTTGAAATGAATGTGCTTAGGTAGAGCTTCCGGGATATGAGTTATAAAGGAAAATGTTATATGATAGAGGTAGGTGGTCCCTTATACATACTCCCATTGTATGATTCATTTTATTTGTATAAATTTGATATGTACAATATTTCCATAGAGAGTGATTGAACTATTAAATTTAATAAATAGTTTAATTGAAATTGTTTTAGACCGTTAAGGTATTGAACAATGTTCTAAGGGCCCTGATGGAACCTTTTTCATTGGATTGATTTACTCAGTAGTCTATGGCAGAGCCCGAGGTTATAATTGTTTTCCTTCTGATGTATGGATCCCCTAGAGGGGTGTGATTTGGTTTGCATGAGCATAATGGCACCTATTATAGATTCCATGGGGACCTCGACGTAGTGGGGTGTAATGATATGGGAATTAGTATTCCTATTAGTCATTAATATAACCATGTAATTTTTTAGAGTCATTTAACATGTGAGATGAAAAAAGGGTGAGTATTCCTACACTATTGATATGATTTTACAAGGGTGGGTATACCCTAAGAATATTGATGGATAGGTTGTGTGCATGAGGATTATATTATGACATGGGGGGAAATATGATATTTGTTCCATCACTTGAGACATATTCCAGTGAGACTTATCCTATGAGGCTAGTGAGGAAATGTTTTTATTACAACGATGTTAACGAATTTTGTGCCATTTTAGTTTTGGGGGTTGACTCAAGAGATGTGTTTGAGATAATAGGAACAATGAATGGTGTATGGGCTATTATGTGACCTATGGGACCAAGTGGGTTCCAAGTGATACATTATCCACTAAGAGGGTGTGTTTGGGTAATTTAGTAGTGATTATCGTGGGTGTCACCTTAGAACATGAATCGACCATGATCCCAATTTTAATGATTTCATAGGTCTATCCCCCTAGGCCTCTATATATATTCCAAATATGATTGATTCAAAAGGTTCATCCCCCTAGAAATCAATGATGATAACTAATAATATGGATTACTTGGACATTATTTTGTATTCAAACATCATGCATGATGATTATGGAATTATTAGGATCACCTCCCAGGGATCGTATTATAGCCTACCACTATAGGATGGCTTGGACATGCTCCTTGGATCCAACAGTTATGCCTCATACTATCGAGATTATTTTTTATACTTCCAAGGATTCAATTTTTATGACTTCTACTATATTTCCATTGGGAATAGGTTTGGTTTGAATTATTACATGACATGCCATGATACATTTTGGAAAAGGAAAAATTAGGTATGTTTAATCATGTATGGTGTGTTATAATCCTATTGAACGGTGCTGTCATGGGAACCCTCAAATGATTAGTGATTTTTTGGGTACTTAGGTGCATCAGAGTGGATGACCAAGATCATCTCTCAAAAGAAGATGTAAATTTGAAAACATATTAAATGTATTTTAAAAATAACATAAAAAGGAATAATAATAGTACTTGAAAGGATGTGGGGGGTTTTTATAGTTCATAAAACTAGAAGAAGTTTGTTGGAATAATATTGTATAATATTTTTGTTTTTATTTTTGAAATGATGTTCGATTTAAAAGGAACAACAAGAAGATGTTTTTGACAATATTTAAAATATGTAATTGATCTAACTCTACATCTTCATTTAATTATTAATAATTAATATTTAAATTAATATCCACTTAATTATGATCCCCTAATTCTTTAACCTCCGAAAACTATGAGAATTAACTTTCGAGCAAAAATGACGATAATTAAACCCTAGGCTATCTTCGATACATGCAATCATAACACCCCATTATGATTGATGTTCTAAGGATAGATTATGGTTAGTGTAAAATTAAGTTACATGTAAATTATGGAAAATTAGGATGAATTTAGCTTAGAAATTATATTATAACTTTACAAATTTATCCTGTGTGGTCTTGTTTTACCGATTAAGTTTGGGCTCTCACAATTTACCCAATACTCGACCTTGCGTGTTTTTGTGTTAATTGTTCAATTAGCTGATTAGTTTCTTATAATTTAAAATCTAAATTCATGGATCATATTAAGTGAATTAAAGTATCTCAATTATTGAAAATAATTAAATGAATAGGGTATAATATAGATGGATCACTAAGAGAACTACTCTTCCATGGGCAGTGTGGTCATCGTGGAGACATTTTTCATGAGCAAAGGATTGAAAGGGTAGAATTAAATATCGCCTCCAATATTTATTCCAACCAAAATAGGATGAGTAAATAAGAATATAATTGAATAAAACTGAATCAATGATAAGAAATAAAATAATAACAAAGATTTTTATTACATAATTGAAAATATTACAACATGAAGAAGAGAAGAATGCTTCGATGAGGAGATCCTTGCTTCAAGAGATATCTCTCTTAAAATGGTTGGATAATTTGGGTGAAACCAATTCCCCTCTACCTTAAAACTCCTAATTCATGTCTGAACCATTAAAAATGAGAAAAATATATATTTATAGTGTGGAGGGGAGGCTAGATTATAAGTGGTTTCAAGTGTGAATGAGAAGATTCTACCAAATATTTTAATCCCAATTGTACCTATTTCTTGACCAAAAAAATCATTATTTAACTGTATTTATAGATAGATACTAATTGATAAATTGGTTTTTCTATCCCCTCTCAAATTTTGGCTTCAATCCATGCACGAATGTAGAATATATGGCCCAAACACTAAAGTGATGTCCAATCTCACGTGTCGAGCCCACCATTGACTTAATGTCCCATTTACTCCATCAAATGCACTCTTTAGCTCTAGTGTATTGAATTAATGTTGTATAAAATTAAGTTAGGAACACTATTACAAAATTTTAAGTTCAAATAAGTCATCTTAAAATATTTATGTGAGAAATACTACAGTGCATTTTAAAATGGTAAAACTAGAATTTTCATAAAATTTTTAAATGAATGATCTAATCCCAAATATTTCATAAATGAACATATTTAGAATAATGTGATGAAATTATGTCATTTATTATCAATAAAATATACAACAAAATATTTTTTTATCAACTCCCCCACACTTACCCTTTTTCCCTCATAGGAAAAACCTCATATCAAGTAAACATCATTACCAAATTAAAATTTTTTAAAACACATATCCTTAAGATCCAAAAATTCCACACCAAGAAACAAAAGATATCATGACCCATAAAAAACTATTATTTCATGTTCTCTATTTATATCTTTCAATATATTTACACTTAATTTATCCTCCCATGCACAAAACATTTACCTCACTTGAATTTTATCTTATCACACAAATGTAAATTTTTTAGCAATGTATTTCACATAAAAACTCATAAAAAGGTCACCATAGGCTGGATAAATTATTACATCACCACTAAATGTGATTCAAGTACATATTTTTATCATGAGGAATTTATAGGGTTGTTCTGTGGCTTTCGGATGGTTGGATTTAGATGTGAAAAATTCTGAGGCTGAATGAGGGGGGCTTGACTCTTTGAAGAAAAATTGAATTAATATAATTTTCACTTAAATATGGTCTCCTTCTAAATCCCCATAGAATCAATTAACCTTCCTCATCATAAAAAATAAATAAATTGTCACGACCCATCCTCGGGGCCCATGTCGTGACTACCCCAATCCCGCCTTCCATAGCCCAGGGGTTGGCGACTAGCACCAAAGGCGTAAATCCCGATAACTGGGAAGGAACTATCTTTATAAAAGTAAACAAAACACCACAGAGTACAACCGGAAGTAAAACACTAAGTAAAACTGAAACAAGTTGTGCTGAAAGTAAAGGGGACGGAAATACAAGCCCAACTGTAAAGTACAAAGAAAAAGATAAAACAGTCGGAAGGTGACAAGTAGCTCCTGGATCGTCCACCAAGGATCCTACCTGAAGGGTAGGTACAGATAGCACAGCTCCTGGATTGTCCACCATGGATCCTACCTGAAGGGTAGGTACAGATAGCCTCCACAATGCTCTCGTCCGTCAACCTCCTCCGAGTGTCGCCTCATCGTGAAGTCCACCACCAGATACTGTCTCGTCGTGAGGTCCACCTCCAGGTACCGTCCAGTCCTCGAACACTCGGCCTCTATCTGTGCTGCCCGTCATCTGCAACCAACACAACGAGGTGCAGGCATAGCCCGTGCAGGGGTGAGTATAAAGATACTCAGTAGGGACCCCAAGACCCTCAATTTCTCACTAAATCGAACAAGGATAACCACAAAGAAGATCTCAACAGATGAACTCTACTTAGGTATATGCCCATACATATACCCAAGTTATCAAGTAACCCATCTCAATCATGAGGAAACACAAAGATTATGAAATCAACGGATAACCACTACCCAGGTATATACCCATACATATACCTAAGTTATCAAGTGACCCATCTCAATAATGAGGAAACATAAAGATTATAGACTCAGCTCAAAATAGGATTTAATCATGAAGTCGAAACCACGGCTGTTGGAGAACTCCTCCTCTGTCGAGTACTGAGGGCATGCCGCTACAACCAAGCACACCCCACTAACCTTGGACTGCTGTAGTACTCTACCTGTCAAGTACTGTGGGCCTGCTGCTACAACCAAGCGCTTCCCAACATGGGTCTACCGCTACAACCAAGCGCTCCCCCTCATAGGCTTCACAGGTACTCTTTCTGTTTAGTACTACGGGTCTGCCGCTACAACCAAGCGCTCCTCCACCGTGGGTCTGCAGCTACAACCAAGCGCTCCCCCTCATAGCCTCCAGAGGTACTCCTTCTGTTGGGTACCGCGGGTCTGCCGCTACAACCAAGTGCTCCTCCACCATGGGTCTGCCGCTACAACCAAGCGCTCCCAACTGGGCTATCCGAAACACATCGAGACGATAGATCAACTGTCGTCAAGTCTCAGCTAGCTACTAGGTCTCTGCACTCTGCTAGCTCGTCACCGGGAGGGTCCGCTCCACGATCTACTGGTCAATACTCCATGTATCAAAAATTCCTGTGAAGAAGTATCTCAAAGATCCGCTTCGTCATAGGGGTCTCAACGAAACAGACGGCGCGTCAGTCGGATGCCCGGTCTGTGAGTTACTAGCCTTTTCGTCCCAGAGGCCCGGTTGGTTTCGTGTGCGAACCAACCCGGCCGTATCTCGACTATACCCCGAACTCTCATAGGGTATGATCATAGGGACCGTTTCACAACGTGATCACCAATGTCACTGACAGTTCGTCAAACGGACGTTCAGTCTAAAAGTTATCAGCTTTTCCGTTCTAGGGGCCCAGTTGGATTTCGGGTACAATCCAACCCGGCCACTGTCCAAATGCATCCAAAACTCAGGCGATGTATGCCAAAAGTTCCATATCATCAAGAGGAATCCAACAAAGATGATTTCACATCAATCGGACGTCCGGAGCTCAAGTTATAAGTGTTTCTGCTCTGAGGGCTCGGTTGGTTTTGTCTTCGAACCAACCCGGCCGTACACAAAATTCTCCAAAACCTTGCGTGTAATATATTGAAACGACCATCTCGATCCAAGGATCTATATGCAACTGATGGTGCATCGATCGGAGGTCCGTATTCCAAGATATTGGAGTTTGAACGAAACTCTCTGAAAATAGGGGGTTCGGGCCCGGTCCGACCCGACCCGATACCCACCCGGGTCGGCCCGAACTGGGTTGACCCGAACCGGGTCCGGGTCCGGCCCATTACGGTGCGGCCTGGCCTGGCCTGGGCAGCCCGGCCGGGCGCTGGCGTGGCGCGGTGCCCTCAGACAAGGTGGCTCAGCCGAAACGGCCGAGCGAATGAAACGGACGGGGGGCGCACTGCCCCCACGTGGGGGCCGCTCCTCTGCCAGCGACGCGGTGGGTCGCCGTGTCTTCCCCACCAGATCCTGCATGGCCGCGAGAACCCGCCTCCACTGCGACTTTAGCAGTGGCGGTTCCTGCCGGGGGCGCGCCGGGGCGCCGCCGCCTCCGGGCAGCCGGCTGGTGCCGGCCGCCGCCTTCAGGCGCCGGCGCCGCCGCGCTGGCCGCACCTTCAGCGGATCACCAGACGCGCTCTGGTGGTCCGATTCGCCCGCCGTCTGCGCCTAAGGCCCTCCCGGGACCCGTAGGTTACTGAAAAGGGTCCAAATCGCTTTTGCGACCCGCTTCATCAATGCCCGTCGATCCGCACGTCAAATAAACAACTGCGAATTTCTTCGATTCGCCTCTGCAGCCCCGACTCCGGCCGCGGTTTGGTTCGGCCTCAACGGCGCAGTGAGACGGCACCGTGCTCCTTCGTCGCATTCCTTCTCGTTTCCACGCAGTGTCTTTGCACCGCGCCGCTTGTTCGAGTCGCAACAAACACACATCAAAGGGGGAGGAGGGTCGGCCGTGTTCGTGCAGTCTGACCTCCTCCCGTTATTGCGATAACAGGCGGCCCAAAATGACGATAAATCAGCGATGAAAGTAATCACGAACAAAATGAATATAATCCCCTACCTCGAGCGTTGTTGAAGGAAGGCTCTTCGCGGAATTGAACGTTGCGAAAGAAGCCGGATCGTCGCATCGCAGAGGAACGGTGTCTCCCTTCCTTTGATGCGGAAATAAGGAACGAGGAGATGTGCGTCGGGTCTTCGATCTCTGAGGAAGGCATCTCTCACCGTCGTCCGTCGTTGGAGGTCTGCGGTCTTCGCGTTTTTCATTGGGGAGGAAGAACTTCAAGACTTTTAGCGGTTATCTCCAAAATCCTCCCGCACAACCCAAGCAACAACAATAAAATAAGGGTTGCCTTATTTTATTACTTACGCCAAACGTTTTAATATTCAAAATTGAATCAATCAATTAATTGAATTAATTGCAACGTCTAAACCGCCCAATTAATGTGGTGTTTATTAATCCACATAAACGGAAGGGTTGAATTTCATTAAGGGGGGGGGGGGTGTGGGTGCGTTACCCAATTAAAAGAGGGGGTTGAAGAAATGAAAATGTGGGGCTCGTGTGGGCCCCACCTCCCTCATAACCTCACTTGGGTGGTTTCCCCAACTTCCACTCAAAGGGTCATAACCACTTAAAAGGAAAAAATAAAATTTGTAGCTCAATTTTATTTTTAACTTCCACAATTTTTAACAACTCTTCCCGAGCAAACGCAACTCCAGAAAATGTGTTCCTAAACATTTACCGGCACTGTGATTCCATCGGTACCCTCAGATTTCGATTCTGAGCACCGGTTCAAAAGTTAGAAAAACCCACTCGTTTGTTCACTGAACGTACCCGAGCTAAACTTCGGAAATTGATTCCGAGCACACTGGGCCTCAGAATCAGACGTCGTCAAAAAATGCGTTCTTGTAAAATTCCAAAGAAAATCTAGAAAAAAATTTCCTTGAAATTTCCGGGTCTTTACCTGAATTTTCACACCATTCAACATTTCAGCAGTAAGAATGTCAATATTCCCAAACATTATTTTCTAGAAAGTTCTAGATAGGCACAAATTTCTTCATTTATTAGTAGCTCCATAAAGGCATAACTTCACATATCATGAAAGCTCGAGAAAAGGCACAACTTCCAATATAATGATTTGTGTAGCAGAAAACACATATGTTCAGAATTTAATTTTCCACTCAAAGTATTATAGAATGTGTTAGCACAACAAAAGACAACTCCCCCACACTTAAGTTCAACTAGATTAAGCAATTTCACTTCAAGAGTTAGTTGTATATGAAAAATTGTCTTGTAATGTGGCTAACCTAACAGGCTATTCATGGCTTCGAAGGGATATAAGGATTAAATGTTCATGGCAGGCCATTATAAAAAGGATTCTTTGAAATATAGGCTTTAATACCAAAGAAATACCTCAATCATTTAAACATAAGTACCTCAAAATCTCAAGTTTTTACAGGAATAAATCAAATTATGGTTAAATCAAGCATGGTTTGGTTCTCTAAAAAAGTGAGGTAAATGTAAAGAATATCGAAATAATGGTTCAGAAGCCCCACAGGAAAGTGATTTCAAATATAAAGATAGTGATATGTGGTATGAGATTCAAAATTCAGAGTACTTTTCATGAAATTACTAAAGATTTAAACTCAAAACAAAGTCATTTTGAGCATTCATTTAATCTTAGTTTCATGGGGAAAATTGTTTCACTTATTGATATGGATTTCAAAAATGGTTATGAGAATCATTTCAACACAAAAGTTTAAAAAATAGACAAAAAATTGAAAAATAAACACACAAAATTTTAAAAACACACAATTTTTTTTGAAAATCATTGAAAAACAAGAAAACATTTGAAATTACTAAACTAAAAGGTTACCTCCCCCCCACATAAAATATTTCATTGTAATCACTGTGAAACCATAAGATGATATATGCACATGAAATGTACAATTTAAAATTAGACAAAGAATAAAAAATTGAAAGGGTTAGGAACAACCTGATATGCTCAAGTGATGATGGGGTCATTCAGTGTGATGAAATCCATTACATTAGTAGAAAGTACCTTAATGTATTTCTTCAAAAGTTTCCTATTGACTGTAAATCTCTTTCTTATGCCCTCTTGTGTGATTTCCACTTCACCATAAAGGAAATTTTTTTTCATAACATAAGGACCTAACCATCTGGAATGCAACTTACTAGGCATCAGCTTCAGTTGTGAACTATAGAGAAGGACTTTCTGTCCAACAGGAAACATCCTTTGTTGGATTATTCTACCATGATATGCTTTTGATATTTCTTTTTAGAGTACTAATTTATTATAAAAAGACCATAGAATCTCCTAAAGCTCTTGAATTTGAAACATTCTTTGGATTCCATCTTCTTACAAATCCATGTTGCATTTCTTTATAGCCCAATAAGCATGAAGATAAACTTCCACAGGGACATGAAATGATATACGAAAAACTATCTAAAATGGGGACATACTAATGGGTGTCTTTTATGCTGTCCTATAAGCCCACAATGCATCATCCAAACACTTTCTCTAATCCTCCCTATTTGGCTGCACAGTTTTCTCCAAAATTTGTTTTGAACTGACGATTTGAAACCTCAGTCTGACCATTTTTTTGGGGGTGGTATGGTGTTGATGTTTTGTGTGTCACCCCATACTTCCGAATAAGGGAAGAAAGATTCTAATTGCAGAAGTGTGTCCCTTGGTCACTGATGATGGCCTTCGGTTCTCTAACACCCCGAGATTTTATGAGATATATTATTTTTAATTTCTTTGATGTCTTCTATTATACACTACACGAAGATTAGCTTGTACTATACGCAACACTGTATTAGCTTGCAGTATACGCAACACTATTTTTGGCTCGTGTTACACACAATTTCAAGTTCGTTTTGTGGAAATTATTTTACGCAACATTAAGTATAGATTTTGTTTAATGTATAAATGAAATAAGTTTTGATTATGTTATATGCAACACCAAACAGATCTTTCACTACACGCAGCCCTGACTTGGCTTACATTACCCGCAATCAAGACCTTCTTCGATAGAATGTGTAGTACGCAATACTAAGTTTCACTAAACGAGATATTATTATAATATTATTATGAACTAGCTTTATGAATAGTAATGCCCACTTTTTGAAATTTTATAAATTTTATCTTTAAAAATGGACTTCATTTTTGGATTTAGAATATCGAAATTAGCCTAGGGTGAATTTTTGGTATTTTTATGAATTTTTTACTTTTTGATGAATAGTGAAAACACTAGGTTACTATTTAAAAACCGACTTTTTATTTAAAAAATTATTTATTTTATTTAAATTTATTTTAGGTCAAAATTGATACATAATACCTATATAAGTTCAATGTAATTCATTGGAGTCATTTTATAATAATTTTAGATATATAAAAATTTTATTGAACTTTTCACCGTCTTTTACCCACCTCCTAGGAGAATTTGAAAATTTACATAAAACGTAATTTTACCACATCTGTGAGTGGAATTTTGAAAATCCAAGAGACACGGTTAATATCAAGGAGTAAAATGTGGTTCAATAAGATAAAAATAATTTTTGGTGAATAGTAAATTTTTACTTTTATTTACCATGATTAAAAGTAAATAGGGTAATTAAGGGTAAAAATGATATTATTATTACCCTAACACATGTTATAATTCTATTATATAAGTATAATTCGACAAAAACCAACCTTAGGAATATAATATTATCATTTTGGTCCACTTGGATTAGATTAGGACATTTCTTATTATTTTATATAAAAAAGAGTTAAAATAGTTAAAATCAAAGTTTAATAACTAAAACATTTTTAATATAGGGTTATAACTAAGATAAATTCGACTATAAATTATCATTAGAAAGATAAAATAATTTTCTACCTAATGATATTTTATTTATAATTTTTATACATTGAATAAGTTAATTTACTTATGATACAATAGTGATACAGTAATTACATATATAATAAAATATTAAAATAATTGATATTATAAATACCAAAATAAATTTTATTTGAGACCTTTTATGAATTACACTAATTTTATAAGTTTTTATGACATGTTAGTATTGATTTAATTTACTTTTTTTGAACTAATCAAGTTGTTATGATTTTCACAAAAATCAATTACCAAATAGTGTCAAAATTGACATAATTGTTTCTTAAAAAAATATTATATTTTAAATTTTTATAATATTCCTAAATATCTAAGGTTCGGAAAAATGACTTAGATAAAGTTATATATATTAATAATGAACCACCTGGGGTTCGTTTGGCTTGTTATAGTAAGTTTATTAACCATTTAGTGTAAGAAAACAAGAAGACACGGTAAAAGTTAAATTATTTAACTTAGAGTTAAATCTAAAAGATAATGTTAAAATAGTAACCTAAACTTGTCTAAAACCTATTTGTTGAGAGTATTTCTACTAATACCCACTTTATATTTGAAATAAATTAATTTAGAGCTATTATAATCTGAATATGACTTTATTATAAAATAATATTTTAAGTTTTTCTAAAGGTGCCTCTCTCCTCCCTTATAAAAAGGGCACCCCTTACCTCTTCTATTCACACCCTTTTGAGCCTTGAAGCTCGGCCAACCCCTGCACATTTCTCTTCACCACTTCCCTAGAAACATTATGGAGGTTTTTTTTCTTCTCAAAAGACCAACTCTAATTCCTTAAGAGGAATCTTAAAGGAGGTGCATTGAAGAAGAGGAGGTTCAGATACATATGAAGCATATCAGACATAAGGTAAGGGATAACTTTTCCAATCTCGTTTTTTTCAAGATTGTTTATTCGTAAGTATTTACTGGGGTTATATTTATTATCCATGTACCTGTTTTCTAAAAATGGTTTCATGTATGTTTAAAGTCTCTTTTTACCCATTTTTTACTTTGCTACATCGTATGTAAGGAATCGTTCTTCTGATTACCATACGAGGTACTTTTTGAATTTTCCATCAAAAGTATGAGAAGAATATTATTGTTATCTTATACAGTGTGAATGTATTTTTACGGTTTCATAACAACTTATTTAAATTAATTTTCCTCTACAAAAATTTATGAATATTTTCAACAAAATACATTTCTTTTAAAATTGCAGGGAATTTTGTGAAAAGAAAATTATTTTGAAGAAGAAAGGATATTTTCATCTCGAATTCATTTCAAGTGTTTTATCAGAACCATTTTCCATATAAGATGACATTATTTCATATGTGTATGTTTCAAGTATAATGTCTCTATTATTTAAATGGTTTCACTTCTCTTATGATGAAATTATATCCATTTGTTTTATATCGATTATGTTATGATGAGATGATGTTTATGAAACCCATTTTATTCTTTGGGTTATGATGAATGTTTTATGTTTATTTTGTGGCACAAGTAAGAATGATTTCATTATGAGATGTTTGGGACCTATATCTCCCTCCAATGCATTGGGTAAATATTTATATCTCATGAGATAGACATGGATGGAATGGTAAGTTAATCCAGTTCAGTGTTACAGGACTGGAACAAAGAGTGAACTCGATTCAGAAATGGACTTTGTCCACTAAGATGGTCTTGGAAGCAATGTATTGGATACTATAGAAATTATATCATGTGCTTAATTCTTTTCCACAATTATATGTTTTATTCCCATGCTATTTTATCATGATTTATGTTCCTTTATGATATATGCATTACGTACTTCCAAGATTGATGTCTTTTCTCAAGATTTTGATGTTTAGATTTTATGTTCAAGTTTTTTGCATTAAAATGTTTATGGATTGTTTTATGTTCTCTATGATTTCCCTTACTGAGCATTTGAGGTCACCCTTTTTATGTTTTCTTTTCCATAGGATATAAAGAAAGGTTTTAGGTAAGAAAAAAAATGTGAAAATTTTTATGGGAGATGTTGAATATCTTTCACCATGATTAGAAGATTAAGTTCCGAGTTTCCAAAGACTCTAAACTAATAAGGTCTTTGGGCATTTGTTTTTGTCATGTATTAATTATTCTGCACAAGTAATGTAATTTCCATGTACATCAAGATTTGGGTCTCTACAGTTGGTATCAAAGAGAAGGTTTAGTTATCCTTTGGAAACTAGGATGTGAAAACTTTAGTGAAATCCCTAGAGATATTTCTATTGTATGTCTAAGGATGTCCCTAAGGTTTAGTATAAATATAGGTTATAGTCCTAGAGTTATGTTGACGATCATGAATAACCTTGGGTGAACTTAAGATTTCATGGATTAAATAATGTGTGACAAGTTAGACATCCCATAAGTGAATTTTAATGATTATGTGATTCCTTGTTATTTTAACTATTTCTTACACTATGGTTTCTGGTTTTAGTCAATGGAGGGAATGAGAAGGAATCCGGTTAACGTTAATTCCAATGGACAAATTGGTGACTGTGATCAACAAAATTGTGTAATGCCTAGAGAGAAAGATATTGTGATTATGCTGAATCATTCATCACGATATATGATTAACAAGGTGAACTTTGGTGGTATTCTTAAGTCATCAAATAATAGGAAGATGGAATTTTATGCATTTTCGCATGGTGAGGAGCATAAAGAAATGAAGATTGCGATTTCTAAAGAAGGGAAGAAGAACCTTGAGGAATACATCAAATGGAGGGGAAGATGTTATCTGTGTGGAAAAAAGGGTCATAGAGTGATAGAGTGTTATGGAGTTCAATGTCTTATTTGTGGAGAACATGGGCATTACCCAACTCAATGCCTTGACCTAAGAAGTTACTTCTAAATCGAGGAAGGACCTATTCCATGCCAATCATTGAAGAGGAAGGATTGAAGGGCTTATATATTGGAATTCAATAATAATTTTGTTGAGGTACTTTTATAGGATATTTAAATATCTATGTATTGGTCTATTGTGGTTTTCTATAAGAATATGGTACTGGTAAGCATGAAAAGTGATTCAAATATTTTGGAATGAAGATGATATGTGCATAATGATGGGATAAAGAGAAAATAAATTGTTTGGTAGTATTCATGAGATCATGACTGATATAAAGACAAAGTGATATCGTGGTTTGATTATATAGAAATTTTGGGATTTTGGTATGTGTAAAGAGTTAACTTTTGACAGAATTAATGTTTTCACTAAGGTTCAATGGTATTAATTTTTCAAGAGAATACATGATTAAGGTATTCACATGTTTGGAATGTGACCAACAAGATATGTCTTATATGGGGATAAATGATGGTATTCACATGCTTGGTTGATGACATTTTTGGTAATCATTGTCTTTATACTATAAGATTGGACATAAGTATGTTCGATAAGCTTAAAGGTTGGAATGGATTAAGTTGGATATCAGATAGAATTGTTTAAGGCTAGAACTTTTTTCGATACTATTTCTGGAATGTTATAATAGTGTAGTTTTAGAAAAACTACAACCCATAGGACGGGCGACAACCCGTCGCGTCGGACAAGGTTGTGGGAATCGAACCCACAACCGAAGTGCGATAGGCCTTTATCACCTACCACTAGCCTACATGAAGTCCCTGGTTAGTAGAAACTAGTTTTATTTTATTAAGCAAGATGATAAATGAAGTATAAGTCCATTTTGGAACCATATCCGATTAATCTCACCGTAGATGGACTTATGTATATAACTTTTGATAACCCTATGTTTGAGACAAATGTAATGACCTATCATTCTATCACATGATCTACTAACACTTCACGAAATACAAATTCAACTTCATTTATTTAAGAGATGAAGTGGAAATTGTTCGAGGCACGAGTAACGTTGAGATTGTACCAAAATCAAGTAAGTATTTATTTTAATTCAAAAATTATTCAAATATAGGGAAATGATCTTGAAAACCAAAAATGTTGTCCTATTACTCTCATATCTGATGAATCAGATGGTACCTTAGATTATCACAAATTTACGGCTTTGCGATTATTGACTTTTTCATAGCCATGTTCTCTACCACTCTCCATCATAACATGACAGTTAGATTTCTCTTCCATATCCATATTTTCACCTATATAATCCTATGTGGGAACCCAAGTTATGAGTCACTTTGGGTATCCATTTTGTTTCTAACTTTCCTTTTTAAAATGATGATTTAGTATTCCTTTTTACGATGTGGGTTTCTATGAATGAAACTTTCAAGTAGTAAATGATTTATAACCCCGAAAAATTTTGATGGCGAAATTCATTTTAAGAGGGGTAGAATGTTACACCCCGAGATTTTATGAGATATATTATTTTTAATTTATTTGATGTCTTCTATTATACACTAAACCAAATTATCTTGTACTATAAGAAACACCGTATTAGCTTGCAGTATACACAACACTATTCTTGACTCGTGTTACACACAATATCAAGTTCGTTTTGTGGAAATTATTTTACGCAACATTAAGTATAGATTTTGTTTAATGTATAAATGAAATAAGTTTTGATTATGTTATATGCAACACCAAACAGATATTTCACTACACGCATCCCTGACTTGGATTTCATTACACGCAATCAAGACCTTCTTTAATAGCATGTGTAGTACGCAATACCAGGTTTCACTAAACGAGATATTGTTATAATATTATTATGAACTAGCCGTTATGAATAGTAGTACCCACTTTTTGAAATTTTATAAATTTTATCTTTAAAAATGGTCTTCATTTTTGGATTCGGAATATCGAAATTAGCCTAGGGTGAAGTTTTGGTATTTTTCTGAAAACTTTCAATTTTTGATGAATAGTAAAAACACTGGGTTACTATTTAAAAACCGACTTTTATTTTAAATAATTTTTTATTTTATTTAAATTTATTTTAGGTCAAAATTGATACATAATACCTATATAAGTTCAATGTAATTCATTTGTGTCATTTTATAATAATTTTAGATATATAAAAATTTTATTGAACTTTTCACTATCTTTTACCCACCTTATAGGAGAATTTGAAAAGTTACATAAAATTTAATTTTACTGATTCTGTGATTGGAATTTCAAAAATCCGAGAGAAATGGTCAATATCAAGGTGTAAAATGTTGTTAAATAAGATAAAAATAATTTTTGGTGAATAGTAACTTTTTACTTTTATTTACCACGGTTAAAAGTAAATAGGGTAATTAAGGGTAAAAATGATATTATTATTACCCTAAAACATGTTCTAATTCTATTGGATAAGTATAATTCGACCAAAAAAAACCTTAGGAATATAATATTATCATTTATGTCCACTTGGATTAGATTAGTACATTTATTATTTTTTTATTTAAAAAAGAGTTAAAATAGTTAAAATCAATGTTTAATAAATAAAACATTTTTAATATAGGGTTATACATACGATAAATTCGACTATAAATATTCATTAGAAATATAACAATATTTCCCACCTAATGGTATTTTATTTATAATTTTTAGACATTAAATAATTTAATTTATTTATGACACAATGGTGATGCAGTAATTACCTAAATAATGAAATATTAAAATAATTGATATTATAAATACCCAAATAAATGTAATTTGAGACTTTTTATGAATTAAACTAATTTTATAGGTTCATATGACTTTTTAGTATTGATTTAATTAGCTTTCTTTGAACAAATCATGCTGTTATGATTTTTACAAAAATCAATTTCCAAATAGTGTCAAAATTGACATAAAATAGTTTTAAAACAAATATTATATTATTAATTGTTATAATATTCCTAAAAATCACAGGTTTGGAAAAATGACTTAGATAAGGTTATTTATATTAATAATGAACCACGTGGGGTTCGTTTGGATTGTTATAGTATGTTTATTAACCATATAGTGTAAGAAAACAAGAAGGCACGGTAAAAGTTAAATTATTTAACTTAGAGTTAAATCTAAAAGATAAGGTTAAAATAGTAACCTAAACTTGTCTAAAACCAATTGGTTGAGAGGATTTTGACCCATACCCACTTTATCTTAGAAATAAAGCAATTTGGATCTATTATAAACGGAATATGACTTTATTATAAAATAATATTTTAAGTTTTTTCAAAGGTGCCCCTCTCCTCCCTTATAAAAAGGGCACCCTTCCCTCTTCTCTTAACACCATTTTGAGCCTTGAAGCTCGGCCAACCCCTACCAATTTCTATTTTCTACTTCCCTAGAAACATTTTGGAGGTTCTGGTCTTCTCAAAAGACCAACTCTACTTCTTTAAGAGGAATCTTAAAGGAGGTGCGTCGAAGAAGAGGAGGTTCAGACACATACGAATAATATCGGACATAAGGTAAGGGATAACTTCTCCAATCTCATTTTTATCAAAGATTTTTTATTCATAAGTATTTACTAGGGTTATATTTTTTATACATTTACCTGTTTTCTAAAAATGGTTTCATGTATGTTTAATGTCTCTTTTTACCCATTTTTGACTTTTGCTACATGGTATGTAAGGAATCTTTATTTTGATTACCATACGAGGTACTTTTTGACTTTTCCAACAAAAGTACAAGAAGAATGTTATTTTTAACTTATACGACATGAATGGTTTTTTTGGTTTCATAACGACTTATTCCAATGATGTTTCATCTAGAAAATTTTATGAATATTTTCAAAAAAATACTTTTATTTTAAAATTGCGTGGAATTTTGTGAAAAGAAAATGATTTTGAAGAAGAAAGGATATTTTCCTCAAGAATTAATTTTAAGTGTTTTATCAAAACAATTTTCCATCTAAGATGACACTATTTCATATGTGTATGTTTCAAGTATAATGTATCTATTATTTACGTGGTTTCACTTCTCTTATGATGAAATTATATCCATTTGTTTTATATGGATTATGTTATGATGGGATGATGTTTATGAATCCCATTTTATTCTTTGGGTTATGATGAATGTTTTAAGTTTATTTTATGGCACAAGTAAGAATGATTTCATTATGAGATGGGTGGGACCTATATATCCCTCCAATTCATTGGGTAAAGATTTATATCTCATTAGATAGACATGGATGGAACGGTAAGTTAATCTGGTTCAGTGTTATAGGACTGGAATGAAGAGTGAACTCAATTCCGAAAGGGACTTTTTCCACTAAATTGCTCTTGGAAGTAATGCCTTGGCTACTATGGAAATCATATAATGTGATTAATGGTTTTCCAAAATTACATGTTTTATTCCCATGCTATTTTATCATGATTGATGTTCCTTTATGATATATGCATTACGTACTTCCAAGATTTATGTCTTTGCTCAAGATTTTGATGTTTAGATTTTATATTCAAGTTTTTTTCATTCAATTGTTTATGGATTATTTTATATTTTCTATGCTTTCCCTTAATGAGCATTTGAGCTCACCATTTTTATGTTTTCTTTTCCCTAGGATATAAAGAAAGGTTTTAGGTAAGAAAACCAAATGTGAAGATCTTTATGGGAGATGTTGAATATCATTCACCATGATTAGAATATTACGTTCCGAGTTTCCAAAGAAACTAAACTAATATGGTCTTTGGTAATTTTTTTGTTAGGTATTAAGTATTCTGAAAAAGTAATGTATTGTCCATGTACGTCAAGCTTTTGGTGTCTATAGGTTCTCCAAACCTGAAAAAAATCTGTGCTTTGATATAGTCGACAACAACATGAGAATCATCAGTCCTGGTGGCCTTAGCCTCCACCCATTTTCTCACATAATTAATGGATACCAAAATATATAAGAAACCAAATGAACTAGGAAAAGGACCCATAAAATGAATTCCCCATACATAAAAAATCTCACTGAATAATATGGGTTGTTGGGGCATCTCGTGTCTCCTAGAAATATTACCAGTGTCTTAGAAACATGAGAGCGACCTAAAAAACACATGATCATCATGGAATAAACTAGTCCAATATAATCTAGAGTGAAAAACTTTCCTAGCTGTCCGTTGGGGTCCAAAGTGTCCACCATAAGTAAGTGTATGAAAAAATTGCAGAACAGACTAAAACTCATGATTAGGAACACACCTCCTAATAACATGGTCACTACAAATGCACCATAAGTAGGGATAATCCCAAAAATAAAACCTTGAATCATTATTTAATTTTTGGACTTGATGTTTCTTTAAATTTTTAGGAATTTTAGAGGCCACAAGGTAGTTAACAAAATCAGCATACCAAGGATGCGTACCTGAGATGGAATAAAGATGTTCATTGGGGAAAGTATCCCGAATTGGTACCTAGTCCATGGTGTCATCCTCTAGTGTGTGATTAAGCCTAATCATGTGGTCCAACACTAGGTTTTCTGACACCTTCTTGTCTTTTATCTCAATATCAAATTCTTGAAGAAGTAGCATCCATCAGATAAGTTTGTTCTTTGCTTCTGGCTTCTTCAAAAGGTACCTTAGAGCTGCATGGTCTGAAAAAACAAGTACTTTAGAGCCTAATAAATATGAATAGAATTTATCTAAATCAAATATGACAGCAATAAACTCCTTCTCTGTGGTTGTGTAGTTTTATTGGGATGAATCCAATGTCCTTGAAGCATAGGTAATCACATGTGAACATCCCTCCACCCTCTGTGATAAGATAGATCTAACTACAAAGTTGGATGCATCACACATAAGCTCAAAAGGAATGTCCCATTATGGGGGATGTATGATATGTGGAGTGGTCAAACACTTCTTTAGCTCATCAAATGATACCCTTCATGAATCATCGAACACAAAATTAGAGTCCTTTTGAAATAATCACAACAAAGGAAGAGCAATCTTACTAAAATCTTTGATGAAGCGCCGATAAAATCTTACATTCCCAAGGAAAAATCTAACATCACACACACATGAAGGTTAGGGTAGGGATGAAATAATATCTACCTTATATATATCAACCTCTATCCTACGTTTTAACACTACATGCCCTAAGACAATGCCATGCTCTACCATGAAATGACACTTTCCAAAGTTCCAGACCATATTATTCTCAATACATCAATTCAAAAACTTTCCAAAACTAGAGATACAATCATCAAATTAAGACCCATACATTGTAAAATCATCCATGAATACCTCCATTTAGGTCTTAATAAAATCAGAAAAAATACTCACCAAGAATCTCTAGAAGGTACCTGGGGAGATGCAAAGTCCAAATGGCATCCTTCAGAAAATGTGCCAAAGGGACAAGTGAATTTCGTCTTCTCCTAATCCTCCAGAGCAATAAGAACCTGAAAATACCTAGAAAATATATCTAATAAACACTACTTTTTTTCCCAGCATGTTTCTCAAGCATCTCATCAATAAATGGGATGGGGAAATAGTCATTGTGAGTGGAATGATTTAGTTTCCTATAATCAATACACACACACCAACTATTTTGCACCCTCATCGAAACTAGATCCTCTTTATCATTTTTAACAAAAGTAACACCATTTTCATAGGCACAACCTGAGTAGGACTCACCCACTGGGAATCTAAAATAGGATAGATTATACCCGCCTCGATCAATTTTTCAACCTCTTTTTTAACAACCTCCAAAATTTTCGGATTGAGTCTCCTTTGTGGCTTCTTAACTAGTTTAGCCCAATCCTCCAAAAAAAATACTATGCATGAAAATGAAGGGGTTAATACCTGATATTTCACCCAAGGTCCACCTAATTTCCATGATTCTCTCCCTAAAATGTTTCAAAAGATTTTCCTCATGTTCAAAAGAGAGATTGTTAGCAATTATAACAGGTAATTTCTCACCACATAACATGTATGAGTATTTTAGATTTGGTGGTAATGTATTGAGTTCCAATTAAGGGGGTGATGTATGGATGGAAAAACTGAAGGAACTGAAATATGTGCACAATGAACATCAATATTAGAATATACATCATCAAAATGAGAGAATAAAGCATCAAAATCCATCAGCATAGTCCACAACCATGTCATAATTAGATTGAACATGATCAAAATAAAAATATGAATCCATTTAAAAATAAAATATAAGAGAGTCTAGTGCATTTGAAATAGGTGTGGAAGTAATCTTAGACATCAAAATAGAACCAATACTCATAATATCCCTAAGCACAGGACAATAAAATTCCATGCGGTTTTTATTTAGTGGTTCAAATGGGAGATAAAAAATGTAGAATGGTCCTATGAGGGGTACTTCATGGAGTCCATAACATTAAATATCACAAATTTGTCTCTAAACTCCATGGAAAGTGTACCCTCATTGACATTTATGACAGTTTTTGCAGTTTTGAGGAAGGGTATTCCTAAGATAATGGGAGCATGTGAACGTACTTGATCACACTCAATGTTAAGCATGTAGAAATCTGATGGAAATATCATGTCTCTTACCCAGACAAGTACATCCTCACGGACTCCCACTGGATATGATGTAGCTCTATTTTCCAACTGCACCACTACACTCATTGGTTTCAACTCACCAACCTTTAAGGAAGAGAATATAGAGTGAGGCGTAACATTTATAGAAGCTACTAAATCTCAAAGATTATCAAAAAAGTATAACTCCCTTATGGTGCATGGGATAGTGAATGTCCTAGAATCCTTGCACATTGTTGGATTTGCTAGATTTGGTGTAATGAGTGCTGACACATTCCTTCCAAGATTGATCCTCTCATTTCCCTTGAGCCCTCTTTTATTGGTACAAAGTTCTTTTAAAAATTTGACATACCTTGGGATTTTATTAATGGCTTCAAGTAAAGGTATTTTGATCTCCACATGCTTGAATGTATCCAAAAAGTTTTTTGGAATCACCTCTTTAGCCATATATTTCTTTTGTACAACTCATTTTGGAAATGTAAGGGGTTTAGGAGGAACATCATCAATATTTTTCTTACCTTTATTTTTCTCATTGGGTTGCTCATCAACTGGTTTTGAATGGGGATTTTCCGAATTTGAGGTGAATCTCAGTGTAATGATAGGTGAATATGTATCCGTTGTTTTCTTACCACTTCTCAATGTGATGACACTAACATCCCCCTTGGGATTTGGAGGAGGTTGGGAAGGAATATTTTTGGAGTTCTTATCATTTGTGTCTTCAACTCCCTCAGCTCCGAAACTTGACTCTTCATCTCATTCTATTGATTAAGAAAATTTTCTTTAAAAGGACATTAGTGTTAGAATCAACCTTCAGTGAGGGATTCCCTTGTTATTGTCTTGTTGATGATTGGGCTTCAAATCTCCTTTGGGGTTGTTGGAAACCCTATTGGTAAGGCGGAGGGTGCTGGAAGTTTTACTAAAAAGGGGGACTTTGTTGTTGTCCAAATACATACCTCATGTCCGATATATCCTTCCACCCTTGGTTGTATGATGGTACAATGTAATCAAACTTTTTATGGGGATATGTCTATTGGTGTTGCGAATATGGTCTCTTTGGGAATACTGCTACACAATCCTTTGTCACTTGTAGTTGAGGGAAATAATCATTTGGGTGACTTGTCTCAGTGAAAATGACACAAGACCTTGAAGGATTGGGTTGGGATGTCTTTTGAGTCAAAGCAATATGCCTCACCATAGTTTTTAATTATTCCAACTTGGTATCAATCAAATTACTTTCAAGAGAAGAAGGACTTTCTTGATGTACTCCTCGAACATGTGGTATACCTCGATCACCAAATTGTTGAGAGTATTGTGCAATCTTGTTGATAAATGGATGTGAAGATACTGGTGTCTTATACACTAATGCTCCTCCATCCGCAACATCCACCATGCTTCTCTCCATAGGTGCGAGTCCTTCGTAGAAGTAATGGATGAGGAGTTTCTCACTGATTTGGTGACGTGGGAAGCTTGCACAAAACTTCTTGAATCGATCCCAATACTTATAAATTGACTCCCCTTGGTCTCCATTTATCCTTGAGATCTCCTTACGAATGGAAGTGTTCCTTGATGCTAGAAAAAATCTCAGCAAGAAAATAAGTTTCAAATCATTCTAACAAGTTACATCATTGGGTTGTAAATAATACATCCAATCTTTCCAAGCTCTATCAAGTGAAATAGAATGCTCTTAGTTTGATTTGGTCTTCAGATACATTTCTTGGTTTTAGGGTTGAGAAAACCACATTAAATTATTTAAGTTGTTTATTGGGATCCTCACCAGAGAGGCCATGAAATTTTGGAAGCAGGCGAATTAACCCAGATTTCAGTTCAATGTCTGATTCAAGATTTGGGTATGCAATGTAAATTGGTTGATAATTAATATTAGGTGCAACCAATTCTTGAATGGTTTTATTAAGTGTTTTGTTATTGTCTTAAGCCTATAGTTCTTGTTTTAAGTTGAACTTAGATGTTTTTCCAATTTCATTATTATTGTAGTGGAGGAATTCTCCAACTAGTTGAATGTTGAAACTTCCTGTAGAATGAGAATGTCTGATTCGAGCCCGAAGGCTACGTTCAATCTCAGGGTCAAGATAACAAAAATCCTCAGGACTAGTTTATGTCATAAATAAAATAAAAATTAAAAGAATAAAAGTGGACCATAGTAGAATAAAAATGAGAAGTTTGAGTTGATGGTCCAAAAATAAGTAGAAGAAAATAAAAAAAGAGAAAATAATTCAGATTGGTTATAGAAGGAAGAAAAAAGAGAGTAAGAGAATAAAATGTAAAATAAAATAAATACCTCTAATTAGCTGAAATAATTACTTGCCTCCCCAATAAAAGTTCCAATTTTAAATGTGCTATCATGGGCACCCTCAAATGATTAGTTATTTTTCGGGTACTTAGGTGCAGCAGAGTGGCTGACCAAGGTCGTCTGTCAAAGGAGGATGTAATTTTGACAACTTATTAAATGTATTTTAAAAATAACATAAAAGGGAATAATAACACTACTTGAAAGGATGTGGGTGGTTTTTACTTTTCATAATAATAGAAGAAGTTTTCTAGAAGAATATTGTATAAAATTTTAGTTTTTATTTTTGAAATTAAATATGATTAAAAAGACACAACAAGAAGATGTTTTTTAGACAATATTTAAAAGACATAATCCATCTAACTCTAAATATTAATTTACTTATTATTAATTATCATTTAAATTAATATCTACTTAATTATTATCCCCTAATTTTTTAACCACTGAACCTTATGAGAATTAACTTTACCACAAATAGGAAGATAATTAAACCCTAGGCTATCTTCAGAACATGCCATCGCAACACTCTTCTTTGATTGATGTTCTAAGGATATCTTATGGTCAGTGTAAAATTAAGGAACATGTAAATTATGGAAAATTCGGATGAATTAATCTTATGGATTATATTTGAACTCAAAAAATTTATCTTGTGTTTTCTTGTTTTACCGATTAAGTTTGCGCTCTCACAATTTACACAATACTCGACCTCGCGTGTTTTTGTGTTAATTGTTCAATTTCTTGCTTAGTTTCTTATAATTTAAAAAATAAATTCATGGATCATATTAAGTGAATCATATTAGATCAATTATTCAAAATAATGAAATGAAGAGGGTAGAAGATAGATCTATCACTAAGAGAACAACTCTTCCATGGGTGGTGTGGTCATCGTGGAGATGTTTTGCATGAGCAAAGGATAGAAAGAGTAGAACCCAATATCATCTCCACTCTTGATTCCAACCCAAATAGGATGAGTAAATAAGAAGATAATTGAATAGGATAGAATAAAATAGAATATATAAAAGAATAAAAAAAATATTATTACAAAAATGAAAAAATTACAACATGAAGAAGAGAAGAAGGATTCGATGAGGGGATCCTTGCTTCAAAAGCTACCCCTCTTACAATGGTTGGAGAATTTGGGTGAAACCAATTATCCTTTTCTTTTAATATACTAATGCACGTCCCAACTATTAAAAATGAGAAAAATACATATTTATAGAGTGGAGGGGAGTCTAGGTTAAAAGTTATTTCATGTTTTAAGTAGAAGATTCTGCCAAATATTTTAATTCCAATTTCACCGCCATCTTGAACACCAAAACACGTGAATTATCTATCCTTAGAGGAGTATAATATTTGAAAAATTGGGTTTTATATCCCCTCTCAAATGTTGGGCTAAATCCATTCACTTCTGTAGAAGATATGACCCAAACACTAAAGTGATGTCCAATCTCGTGTGCCCAGCCCACCATTGACTTAATGGCCCATTTACTCAATCCAAATGCACTCTTTATCTCTAGTGTCCGGAATAAAAGTTTTAGAAACATAAGTGATAAAAACAATTACAAAATCTAAGTTCAAAGAAGTCATATTAAAATATTTATGTGCTAAATACTACAGTGCATTTTAAAAGGGTAAAACTGGAATTTTCATTAAAATTTCAAATAAATGATCTAATCCCAAATATTTCATAAATGAACATATTTAGCACAATTTGAGAAAATTATGTCATCTATTATCAATAAAATATTCAACAAAATACTGTTTTATCACCTATGATCAATTATGGTTATTTATTCATGGTCCCCTAGCTATTTTATTTATATTTTGAACATGTCACAAGGACACACTACATTTAATAGTTATGTATGGGAAAACATTGGTGGTTCCCTTATGAGTTGTTCTCACACCTTTATTGAGGAGCTATAGAACTTGGGTACCTAATAAGACTTTACTATTTATAGGTTAAGGTTGGGAAGAAAATAGATGTAGGTAGATCATTTGAGATAAGTTGACCAGAATTGGATCTTGGGAAGAGGTGAGGATTGATGATATAATAGAGTCTCTTTTATATTTTTTTCATCATTAAATTAATTATTTATATATGATAAGTGTAGTTGTAAACCCATGAGTCTATATTAATAGATACTTTCATCATAAATTTATTATTGATGATTGTAATTTATTGCTTATGTTTTTTCTAGAATATTTTGTAAATGATTATTGGTTTATTTTATCTACTAATGTGAACTATGATATTATGGTATAGCCTCTACATTGAACTACCATAAACTCCATTTGTTAGTAGATATACTATAGCATATGAGGAGGCATGAATGAGGTCATAGTGGTGACCCCTCCAACTCGAGCACTACTTAGTGGCCACAGATTGGGTGAGAGATGTTATGAAGTGGTATAAGTGATTTTATGTGACTAATATCATTGATTTTATATGATTTTTATACTATATTGATATTTTAGGATATAGTAAATATGAGATACAAGTTTATGTTAGAGATTATGGTGGATATCAAATTGGTGATTTGTGAACACCTTCTCTTGTAAAAAGATCAAGTTAGTAAGGATATGGTATTCTTGTTCATGACTTCTTGTGTTATGGTTGAATGATTTCCCCCTAGAGTGATGTACATGGGTTCTAGTATTTATGATTTATGAGTTATTTTATTTTTGGATCTTATATCACTAGAATGGGGCCAGTTTTCATGCATCATGTTGGCACATAGGATTCACATAAAATTCAAGTGCTTGTGTGATTGTTAACACCAATGATATAGGGTTAAAATATTTAAAATGACTTTAACAACTTATATAGTGTTTTATCCTATAACATGGAATTAAATTGTACCTATCTAGACTAGAATAAATGTTTCTTCTAATGACTTTTATGTGGATCTATAGTGAGATGGTCCATTATGACAACTATACACAACCTAAGTGTAAGGTATGTGTAGTGACCATCATTAGGTTTGTAATTGAATGATATGAATTATTTATAGACCCATTATGGGTGGTTATGGTACTAGTTCAAAATTAAAAATAGTTTAAATTATTTAATGTTTCAATAATAACCTATATGATGTTTTCCCATAAAGCTTCTTTGTGGAATTCTTCTTAATAAAATTGGCTGAGTATGGGTACTTGAAACAAATCATGATATAGAAGTACCATTTTATACATATGAATTGGAAGATAATAATGAGATCATTAATGGGGAGACACTCATATATAGAGGCTTAGTGAGGATGATCCTAATATTGTGGATTATTGAGGGGGTAGTCCGGCATGCAGTTTCCAGGTGAG